>CAWUFW010000001.1:5592500-7021250 GCA_963921515.1 Calotriton arnoldi | reverse complement strand
GTTGATGAAATATGTAGATTGAGTTGGCTAGCAATAATAGCTAATGTTGCTTTGAGAATAAGTTGGTGTCTGCACTAGTTCCAGGTTCATGAGAGGCTGCACATTTGCTGATCTGCATGAAAGGCTGGAACCGACACTGTTCATTAAAACGTTCAACTTGATCTACCATTTTTAATCCTTAAATGCCTCAAATAGAGCATTTGTGTAATGCATATGTGTAAAAACCTACCTGCGGTGTTCTGTTTAATGCATTTCCAATTCTATATACCCACTTTTCCTTTCTTTATCACATTCTAGTTTCTGCAGTCCGGTCTCAATAGGACAACATGCCATACTGTTCTACTTTGATTGTCTGGAGTTCTAGATGTTCCCACTAAAATACAAAAATTCCCATTTGTGTATAATGTCCACCCCCCATTAATAAATCTCATCCTAGCTCGACAACCTTAGTTCTGTTCCCACACAGGCTCACTATATGATAGCCTTATTTCCGTCACCTGCAGGACAATAACAGGTGTTAACTTTAGCCCGTCGGTATGTGCCCTCGTCTTAACTACAGAGAGGGTAATTAACACCGGATATTGAGTGCAAGTACAGGCAATAATGTTTAATGAAATATTTTGTAGCTGTCAGTAACATTTTATCAGAAATATGTTTTCCTGTTTCGAGGAGGTACGAAAAGTTTTTAGTATTTCGTGACTCGATTTAGTAACTTCTAACCCCGCCTTTACCTCTTCAGGCATCAACAAGTTTACAAAACAGATCCGAAGTCCATACACAATAGACAACAATGAGCTTTTGGACTTCCTATCCAGAGTCCCATCGGACGTGCAAGTGGTGAGTAGAGTTGCCCTGTGTTCTGAAGCTGTTGCACTGAGTCTGAACTCCGAGAGAGTGAATGTCTCGCTGTGAAAATGGCTTATTAATTGGGCACTGCTGGTTCTCCTCTTTTAAAATCTGTTCGTCTGTCGTAGAAGTGTTCAGCTCCATTGACAACAGAACTTAACGCCTTTACCATGGAACTCTACCATGGAAATTCAAAGAGGCTGGGAGAACAAGCCGTCTAATGTAATGGGGTGAATGGGACAGTAATTTGGGGTTGCACATCTGTACAGTGGTACTCCGGTGCCCGTTAGTCATGGTCACTGGCTGTAACCTAATGTTTCATGAATCATCAAAGAAGCTTTAGCATAACTTACTAGCCAATGGAGCACATTTGAGCCATGGAAGGGGGGCACCCGCATTCTGCCCACTTAGGACCCTGAAGCTGTAGACCGCTGTCAGTACCATTCTATTTGACCACAGACTTATAATTGAATCTCTTATGGTATATGGATTTGGAGGGGTATATTTTTAATGTACATGTGTATTTAATATGTTTTCTTGTATGTATTGCACAGTGTTGTTTTGTGATGATTTTTATTAATCAGTCAATAAATTCACTTACTTATAAATATCCAAAACGAAAGTAAATTACTGCTAATCTCAATGCAGACAACTTCTGATCACTATCCGATTTCTGTGACGTCATAGTTGTGCACCACAAAAGTGTCTGAAGCAAAGGAGGATGGTGGTGCAATCCAATGTAGTCATTAGGGCAATGTGCCTAGAGGGGATGGAAGGATCCAGACTTGTGAGCTATTTTCATTCCTTCCTTCTGGTATCTTGCCCTGCTTTTGTTCTGGGATGCGTCACATCGTGCTCTGAAAAAGGAGGCATTTTTATTTATTCATTTTATAAAGTGCAAATTAAACACAAGTGTTAACAGGCAAAAACTGAATACACCAAAAATATAATTATCGACAAACAGTAAACATGCAATTAGAGTGGTGGGGAGAGAAATTAGAAAATTCCATTAGTAAGTCAAGGGAACTACACACTCCCCTACCCGTACAAGTTTCATGCCTGCAACGCAACACAGCAAAAACCTATTCACAAAAGCATTTAGCAGTATGCTAAGTTGTATTCCAGTATTGCTCTTTTACGCACTCTCACATAGCTTTGTTTATTGAACCTAAATAATAAAAAAAAAATGCCATATTCAGGTAACAGTCATATACCATTAGGGCAAATAGAAAGAAGTGTGCTGTCCTTGTACTTTTAACAAAAAGGAATTTGACGTTTTGGAGCTTTAAGACATGCAATAGCGCATAGAAGAGCACTCCACCTCCAGTACTAATGCATGCTTTTACAAATTGGACTAATGGAAAAATACTGAAATTAACAATGGACAGGCTTTACAGATACAAAAGGCCTTATTCATTGGAAAAAATGTAAATATACGGCCAGAGTTATATCTCTGCCTTAACATATTGTTAGGGGGTTCTTTCTATTCATAAACATTCCCAGTAGTTCACTTGGAAAGTTGCAGCAGGCGTAGGTTTCCAGCTATACTACCAGGGCTCGAGTCGGGGTACCACGCGGGTGGACGGCGTCCCCCCACTTATTTTACCGGGTGGACGCCATCCCCCCTGCCCAAAAGCTGGCCGCATTGAGGGCTTCACGAGGAAATCAAAAAATCCCAGCACACCACCAAATAAAGCAAGAGAGGAAACGGCGCGCGCTCACAAGGGGCCCGGGTTTGGAATAGGAAGGAAGTGTGATGATAACGCCGAGGTTTGCTGCTGGCAGCCTGCCCCCATCACCTTTTGTGACGTCACTTCATGTTGTGACGTCACTTCCGGTGACACCACCTAACTTGGAGCGTCCCCCCACTTCTTTTTTTAGGACTTGTGCCCTGTATACTACTGGGAACGTCATGTGATGTGTCCAATGGGGTCCTATTCCACCCGCGTGGAATTTTAAGTACCATGGAATTCCACACAGGGGAAATGGAGCCACATGTGCAAGTGTACATTTTTTTCTTTGCAGTGAAAACATTTTCCACAAGGAGAAAGCTCTTCCCGTACACCCCCAGCAAATCTGGGGGTGAGCCATTCCCATTTGTGATCCAATCCTATTCCCACCCTGAAAGGGAAGCTAATCCATCAGAGGTCGAATCGAAGTTTGGGAATGCCCATAAACTTATACCGTTGTAGGCATTCCCAAATCTCCAAGGCATATCATGACTTGGATCACCCACTTCCCATCCCTTGAGCGGCTATACTGGTTCATATTTCTCCGCAGTAGTAAATGTATTTACACCTGGAACAAATCCCTTTGTGAACGCCTGTTGGGTGTAAATGGGGTATTGGCAACTCTAGCTTAAGTTAACAGATGAAAATACCTTTGTGAATAAGGCCCCAAAGAGTTTTCAGGAGGGACCTGAAACTTTTATGTTCAGGGTGCATCTTATGGAGGAGGGGATAACTCTCCACGTGAAGACGTACCCTCCACAAGTGGTGGAACTGGTAATTCACAGTACCTCTAAAATTCAGTTTATCCTAATATAAATATGTATATATGGGTATTTTTTCTTAAATGAAGTACAACTTGGAATCAATTTAGCATTTTCTAACTAGGCTATATATGATATAGACGAGCTGCTGCATTCTCACCTGGTACCAAAACTGTAGAAATTTTGGGTTTGCAGTGAATTATGTATTGCAGTAATCCCAGATGCTGGAAATGAGATTACAGGCAACTGCCTCTTAGTTCAACAATACCATAGATCTAATTTTTCAGGAAGAGTTTTGAGCGAGTTAAATCTCAGTTTTAAGTCGTTGATGCACATACCAAGCTTCTTAGGGGCATATTCTCAAGAACGAGTGATAACTACCGCAAAATTAGCTTAACGCAACTCTTCACATCGCAGTCTTTCGCGGGAAAACAACTCCCTGTCAACGTGGTATTCACAACACGGCGGCCCCATGCGATAGTCCCACGATAACGCGTCAAAAGAATGCGTTAAAACTAACGCGATGCAGAAAAAACGTGAAACACGAACGCGAAAATAGTAGCGATTATGCCAATCGCGATACAAAATTCAGCGACAACCAGCCATAGGCCTGCAATCCCCACGCGTCATGCGGGAAAATGCAGCATAAAAGCAGATTAAAAATACGGTGAGATGACAATGTACAAGCACAACCACACATCCGTGACGTAGAACAGATGACCATTGTCCCGCATCAAATAGGCATCTCCTCACAGTCACAATGTACATTGACATGCAGTCTGCATGTAAACTGCGCCAATGCAGAAACATGCATGGAACACACATTGAAACCGCATCTCCCCTTCACATTGCAGAGGGACAAGCAACCCCTCCTGCACACAGACGTGTCATGACCATGATCAATCCACCATGAAAGCGTGGACGAATGTAGGGGCAGTGACTCCCGCTTACGTACATGTTGCCCATGTTGTGGGACTCGAGCCACAGGGGGCATCCCTGCATCATGGTGGTACATATCTGACCCCAAAAGGAACCCTGTTGTCACCTGTAGGACACAAATGGCAGCCAAAATGGAATGATTTTGGACACAAGTGAAACGATGAAGAGTGGGATTCCCTACTAACTGCGACACACAGAACTGGCAGTCCGAATACGTGACACCCTAAACAGCCCGTCTGCACAGAGGTGACACACCCACCATCCATGAACAAATCATAAAATTGTCAGCAATACATGTCGCACTCACACTTGTCTGAGTGATGTGCCTGTACAGATGAGTGACATGCACTCAGGGAATGTGTATTTTGAAAGCATTTCGTAGCACATGCTGTGCCTGTGGTCATATTGTACTGTCCCATGATTGCCAAGGACTGTCACAATGTGACGTGCTCATGTGAAGAAATTGTCAATGATGGTGTTCCTACGGGCAATTCCTGCTGCGGCTGCAGTGGGTGTGGGCCACCTGCCTCATCATCATCGTCCGGTGCATCTGGCACTTGTATCCATGGGGCCTTGCTCCGTACACATATGTTGTGCAACACACAACATGCAACGATCATCTTGCACACGATGTCTGGGCTGTACAGGAGCCTCCCACCTGTGACGTCCAGGCACCTCAAACGTGACATCAACACGCCATATGTGCGTTCCACGATGCCCCTGGTGCGTTTGTGGGCCGCATTGTACTGCCTCTGGGCCTGTGTGTTCGGGGCTCGGAGGGGTGTCATCATCCAAGTGCAGAGTGCATATCCTTGGTCACCTGTGACTGTGCAGAGAGACATGAGTCAATAGTTGGTTCTGCATGATGTGTTGGCAGGCTCAGTGGTTCATTGGTGCGTGATATGTGTGACTTTGTGATTCCTGCATGACATGTACTGCATGTTGTAAGTGAGCGGCATCAATGTGTATTACGTGGCCTCACTGCTGCTCCTCCCTCCCCCAAGCCCATCCACTAGTGTGCGCAGCGCGGTTGCATCACTTGCACCCCTACGGCACACTATTGTCATGCCTGTCTGCGCATGTTCACAAGCCTGACAACGACACAGTGATGTTGTGCGCTGAAGGTGGACGGACACGTGTGTGTAGGCCTATGGTAAGGACAGGGCTGACACAGATGTAGAGTTCATGCCTGGCTGAACTCGCCATGCGGTTGAGGGTAGACCTTTGGCTTATGCTGCGGAAATAGCGATACACACAACAGTTGGCATGTCTGATCCCTGACCCCGAGCAGGCTTGCGCACCCTCATTTACCCCTCGGCGAAGCCCGTACTCCGGGGGCATGCTACATAGCAACATTGTATATTGCGTGACGGGTGGCGCCGACACTACACCTGAGACACACGCATTAGTTACTGCCTTGGCAAGGCCTACACTTAACCATGCCCAGAGCCACGTGTTGAATGACCACACCCCTACGCCGTACTGCCGTACGCCGGTCCACTCCCTCACGCCCACAGGGGGGTCCGACACAGATACATGTCCCAGGTCCACCCCACTGCCTGAGGTGACAAGGTTGGGCACCTGTACACAGCACAATGTAATGTGGTGTGGCCCGGGGCCCACATGCATACAGATTGACCACACGGACACACTGAGATACTTAGTGGAACTGGCTACGGGCACGTGCGCCCAGCCCCTTTTATTGCCAGGGTCACACGTCCAGTGACGCCTGTGCTGGATGGGTGTTGGGTAGTGTAAGCCACCCCTCAGGGGTTGGTTGGTGCTGGCAACAACTACAACAGTGATCAGACAATCAGGAGTTCAAAGTGCAAACAGCAAGGGTCCATGACTTGAGCTGCACAGAGTCGGTGGCCCCGGATGCTCAGCGGCCGGCACAGGCACACCGCCACGGGACGGTGCCTGGCGATGCACTGAGGTAGGGCCACGGGAGCTGAGCGGGTCCTCGTTGATGTCCAAGGAGAATGTCGCGGAGTGTTACGGGGGACAGTGGAAGGTGTCCATCTAGGGCATGATGCAGAAGCAAGCAGAAACAGGCAATATGGAGGAGTTGAATGCTACAGTCTCCTCTTCCCCACAATGTAAGTACCAGCTACATGATGATGAAGACAACCCCCAGGCCATAGACTCAGATGCCACCAACGTTCAACCAGAGAGTGTCCATGACTCCCGTGGCACAGAGTCAGTGGCACCAGAGCCGGAAGGGGATGCAGTCAGCGATGAGGCCTGTACAATGATATAAACTCTGCAATGAACAAATCAAGACTCAGTTCCAATTGTGTGTCCTACTCGACCGCAGTGGGTGCCGGAGGCAGTGGTCAGCGCGGGGCACCCGCTGTGCAGCCAGCTCCTCCTGGATCTCTAAAACTCGGCGTTGAAATGGCATGTGGAGAAGATTCCTGGTTGACGGAGGTGGAGGCACCAGAGCTGAGCGGGTGTTTAGCCAGCGACGATGCCGTGTCCTGCCTGTTACGGACTGTATTGGATTGGTGTGAGGCCTGCTGGACCACTGTGTAGGCCGAAGGCAGAAGTCTGCAAGGGCCCACAGACACGTGTGGTCGGAATGCTATGCACAGAGTTGGTGGCACCACATCGAAGGGAGTATAGGGATATAAATGATGCCATAAATATGTACTCTGCCATTGTGTAATCAAGACTCAGTTCCAAATGTGTGACCTACTTGACCGTAGTGTAGGCCGGAGGCAGCGGTGGAGTACGTCAACGAAAAAGGAGTAAAGCGGGCCTGTGTCGCGGAGGCCGTGATGGTCTGAGGAGGCTGCCAGGGTCGCGGGCTTCGGGCTTGGAGCTGGCGCCGGCACGTGGTGGGCCCTCTTTGACACACGCCGGTGTCGGCAGGTGAGTAGTGAGGCCTGGCTGCGCAGGGGCGGGCATGACGGTTTGGGGGACCAGTGGCCTGGGGTGCAGCAGGCGCACAGGATCGCAGGCCACACCACTCACGGCGACGGCGTCGGCCTCGTGGCGGGGTGGGAGGCGCCGCCCTGGCAGACGCATTGGGCATTCCGGAAGAGAACCACGCCCAGTGCTACGTGCTTTTTATTCACACCCCTACGCTGGCCTGGCGTCCTCAGGGCCAGCCCACTCCGCACACGCTTACAGGGGGGGACGTCACATGCTACATTTCCACGATCTTCCCCACTGGCTGGGGTGACATGGTTGCGTCCACTGTCCACTACACACCAAACACCAGCAGTGCATGTAGACATGGATATGTCTGTGGTCTGCATACTGCAGTCTGTCCAGCACTTCGACGCCACACTTGGCATTGTGTACATTCTCATTCATGGGTCACTTGCCTCCTTCGTACATGCCTGGTTCCCACCTCTCCCCACATTCCGCTATTGTGTGGCTGAGGTGCCATGCCGTTGATGGCTCATGTACATGGCTAACCAAGGTTGCCACAGTAAGTTGTGCTGTTGTGTCTGGTGGGTGGGCATGTTGTTTGGCATGTTGTATGTGATTTTGTGACGTGTGCAGTGCCAGAGTTGTGACTTGCATGATTGTGGAGTTGAGGTGTGTGGTGTGTTCATTCGGTACTTGCCAACGAGCAGTGCATTCCCATAGGTGCCATCCTAGAAGCGCTGGTTGATGATGGACTGTCGGAAGATCATGGGATCATGCACACTGCCTGGGTAGTTGGCTACGAAATTGGTGAAGAGTCCCCTGTGGTCCACTATTGCCTGCACGTTGATGGAATGCGTGTGCTTTCTGTTGCGGTAATTGTGTGCAGTGTCGGCAGGGGGCACAAGTAGGACATGTGAGCTGTCGATTGCCCCCAACACGTGCGGGAATCCAGCTATGGCGTATATTCCTTGCTTGGTCTCCAGCTGTTCCTGCGCATTGTGGGGGACGTATAGGTACTGGGGTACCTGGCTGATGATGGCATCCAGGACAGGTGTGAGGAACTTGGATGGGGCTGGCTGTGAGACTCCTCCGACTCTGGCGGTTGTTGGTTGGGAGGTACCAGAGACCAACAGGTGCAGCACAGCCAGCAGCTTTGTCTGCAGAGGGATGTTGGTTGTCCGCTGTGTTGGTACCATCGGCCTGTGGGCAATGATGTTCAGGATGCGGAGGATCATTGTCCTTTTGAGCCTGTAGTAGGCATTGACATTGTCTGGTGTTCGGTCTGTGAGGCTGGTGCATTTCCTGAAGGTCCGCTGTCTTTGTCTGCGCTGCCTCTGTGGTGGTCTGGGGGGAGGGGCGGTGGCGATCCAGGGGGTGGTGGCGGTGGGTGTTGTTGCCCTCTCGGGGCTCCGGGATGCATGGTGTGTGGCTCCATGGCATCTGTTGTTCTTCATGTGTGGCTCTGGGCTGGGCTCCCTTTGATGGTGCAGGTTGTCGTCCGACTTTACACCAGGTCAGGGCAGGTGTTAATTTCCTGCTGCTAACGCGCCTTATCGCCTGTTTTGTGGTCTTATCGCCGATGTGGCTGGTCCTTGAGAATGTTGGGGTGTGGTGTTGTCGCAGCTTTTTGCTCGGGAACGCCTACTCTGCATCTCATTAGCGATAGTTGCCGGGGTCATCTGTGGCGATGTTTGTTGCGGATGCTTTCGCAAGTAAACTGGTGGTATCGGCTGTTAGCACCAGCTTGTGAATGGGGCGATAATTTTATCGCGACTTTGGCAGGGATAAAGAGCCGTTAACTTGGCGATAGTTCCTTGAGAATATGCCCCTTAGCCTTGTATTCATTGTCCTGTTTACAGATACTGTGCTGAGCAGCAAACCTGAAAAAACCCATCCCATGGTTGTTCGTCAAAGCCCCATATATTGGAGTAGCATCCACACACCGAAAAAGCTGATGGCATCTGCCTCAACTTTTAAAACTGGGGTAAACTCATTCCATCAGTTAAGAACACGGTTAGCAATAGGCACTTGAATTCCCTCCGATGTTAATGTCACAGATGGGTCCTAAATTCAGCCAGAATAACATTATAGGCAAGTGCCATTCAAACCTACACAAAACTGCTGTGAAGCAGCATGATCTGGCAAACTTGTTAAATATTTGTAAATATACTTCATTGCTCTTACACATCTCTGCTTCAAGCCACAATTAAACACAGCCAAAACTTTGCTACAACGTGACTAGAGTGGCCCTCCGAAACTCACCTATGACACACAATGAACTCTAGACAAGCCACAGTATAAGGCTAAACTCTATAGAGCATGCACAACAAACAGAGATGCCTCTTTCACGACCACCCACGCGTGATTCACCTCATCGTCATGAATATGAAGTGCTATACAAATGCTACAGCACAGTGCCATCATGTTGTGTTGGTCGAAGGTCTCAGGGCTGCTAATAGACAATTAAAAACAGAACCTGGGAGCTGTGACACGTTTTAAACTACTGCCTCAGAAGAGACCACAATTCAGTAGGTGGATCGAAGCCAGGACTACATTACATCAGGAAGGAGTTCCTATGCCAGATTCATAGGAACTCCTTCCTGATGTAATGTAGTGTGTTGTTGATTTAGATGTTGGCACAAGCCGCGGGTCTGAAAATGCTTTAAATCTAGATCCTATAATCAAGTCTAAAACTTTAAGAATGCTTTTGTCGAACTAGTTTCAACCTAAGCCTCCTCTGTGAAGGCATGCACTGTGCACTCTAATGCATTTATTTCTATGGTAGTAATTGAAGGATTAAGGACTCGTCAAAGAGGTAATTAAGGGGAAGGACTGATTCCACAAAATTGATTTTGTACAGAGGATAAAGTGTTCTTACTATACACTGTAGACATATTACAAGTCACAGATTAAGTTTGTGGCCATGTAGATGCATAAGGTTAATAGGCATGTCCATTTATAAGTTCAAGGACTTCCAATGTGATGTACAATATCATTTTTACAAATGGGCAACAGGTCTTCTCCATCCATGCACACAGATTATGAA
The DNA here is from genome assembly GCA_963921515.1 of Calotriton arnoldi. Classification (NCBI taxonomy): domain Eukaryota; kingdom Metazoa; phylum Chordata; class Amphibia; order Caudata; family Salamandridae; genus Calotriton; species Calotriton arnoldi. The sequence continues at coordinate 7,011,048 of CAWUFW010000001.1, read as the reverse complement.
GCAACATTCATGTATCCATCAGTACCACACAAACCGTGCTCCATTTCAGGAAATATCTGAAGTCACACCTCTTTGAAAAATACTACATGATGTTACAGTAACAAAAACCAGCTCCTTCTCAATCTGACTAGATACTTGCTTTTGACCAAGGCCTTTCAGATAGATTCAAGCTGTACAAATGCAACATTCACACATACATACATAAACATATTGACATACAAATGGCAGGGAGTATCTTTTTCCTTATAATGCATAGTCACTTTCTAATCCCACCCTTGCTCACTAGGGTTCCAGTGCTTGACATTAAACTTGCTCTGACACAAGATGTTGTCTGCATTGAGATTTGCAATTTGAATTTGAATTTGAACGCATAATAATACTAAGGTGTTAAACGATATGCAACCTTTGGCATGTTGCAATCAAATATTGAAAGAAAACATTTCAAATTGTTTTGATTTTATAAATATTCGTGTCTCACATATATGCAGATTCAGGGAAATCATACAGTGAAGCAGAAAACATTTACTTACAAATCTCAGACGAACAGCAGTGTAGTTCTCAGTTGTCATAATTTTTATAGGGTGGGCTGGTGTGTTCCATGGCTTAAATTTCACTAGAAAACAACACGCAGTTGGCAAGTATTCCCTTAGGAGTTATTGACTATGAACTTCCAGAAACATTTCATGTAAAAATGATCTGAAATGGAAGTAATGACTTTCCTTTAATTATGGGAGTCACAAAGAAGTGATGCTCTTATAGGCATAGGTCTACAGTTTGGACAGATTTCTGATTTTATTTACAGGCACTGCATAATTTAAAAAAGGAAAAGAAAGAAAGAAGTGTAGAATACTAAAATTTTCGCAGGTCCGAATGCTTAGATTCCGAATACTAAAGTTGTCCATTCCAAATTCCACACCTTTCTTCTTTTTTCCACCACCCCACACTTCTTGCCCCTTTATCGCACTCTTGCAGGTTCTTTTTCAGCCCCGATTTCTCACTTTATCACTGGTGTTCTATCTTTCTCTTTCTTTTCTCATTTCTGCCTTCCTCTCACCTGATTCGAGTCAAGAGTCAATGATGAAAGATAAGTCTAGCACACAGAGGTGAGATCGGTGCCCACCACCTGCACAAAATAAGCATGGTGTCAGAGACATCTCCAATTGTCATAGATTCCCTGGCATACATCTGTATTCCCTAACCCTCCTTCCTCATAATGTCCACACCAAGAAACAAGTATAAGCCTTAGTTAAGGCTAAGCATGGAATTCTACATGTATTTTTTTATTTTGGACAATTATTTTGTATGTAGTGTTGGTGTTAGAACTGGTGTATGCCATTTCCCACACTTGTAGCAGTGCTTACGCTCTGGTGTTCCAGGCGTGCGTTTAAAAGAACATGTGCGGGAAAGTATCGTAAATGGAGGAGAGTACCCCCAGGTTAACATTGTGGGTATTAACACCATTTGCATTGGCCACCCTCCTGGCATTCTCCTTGGGACACCCACTTACTACCCCCTTAGGTGTAAGAGCTACAGATCACTCACTATCCATATTAGGTATCGGGTCACAGTTGTGACGCCGCACATATTTGCCTACCCGTCACCTGTGAATCAGGATGTTCCATGCAGACTTCCCTAAATGTTTAAGTGGCAATTACCACTGGACCATGAGAGATGCTTTTAATATTCTGTGCCCATTCTTGCAACAGGACCTGTGATATTTGAACTTACTTATATGGTTAATAAAATGTGCTAGGCAATATTATCAACTAAAATGAAGCACCCAGAAACCTTCCAGTTTAGGGCGTGTTTGGATGCTCTATTTGGGGCACCACTAGAGTCCCACAAGGCTAGTATTTAATGTGGGAACCACTCAGACCCTGGCAAGTTCCATCCGCGTACATCTCTATCACAGTCTTCTGGTCCCAATCCGAACTAAGGAAACCAAACATTTTTAATTAACCTGGCCCTGGATTAGACTGCCTACCTGTACCAGTACTCCTAATGCATTCTGACTTATGCAGTCTTCAATAGTGTTCCTCCTCACAGTTATACACACTCACCCACATCCCAATCTACTCCTTGCTTTTAGCCGCGCCCCCACTGAAGCCAGAGAGCCAGGACTCTTCCTCACATACCTATTTACTTGTCAACTCTCAAAACCCATTAAAGGGGTTTGTTATAATTATGGTCTGCTCATTTCCATTTGCTTCTACTCTCTTCTGTGTATCACTCAGAGGCCATGCACATGATATGGCCAGTACACATTTATTCAGCTCTTTCATTTAAAGACTGTGATTATGCTTGACCAGGCCAAATCGCTTGTCGCTTCCTACATCCAGTATCCATCAACGGATCTGTGCAACCAGTGAGTGTTCGAGAAGAGAGAGAGAGCCAGGAAGAAACAGAGAAGAGCCCATCAACACATGTGCCACCCACTGAACTTCTGAATTGGAAAGGGATGGCTCAAATACATAACTCCCACACAATGGAAATAACCATATTGGTAATGCAATCCTTTCCCTAGGAATTACATTCCGGGAAGAATTTAAGGCCCTTGTGAACTGGCTTGAAAAGAAATATGCCTGGTATTGGCAACAGCCTTAAAATAATATATCTTGAAATTGTAAAAATAATAGCTGGCAGCATGTCCTCATTAGAAGGACTGGCAAGGTCACGCTACAGCCTTGCCAGAATCACAACCTCAATGTGCAGATGAACAAAGAGCTCTCAAGAGAACCTCTCTATGTTCAGTGCCACAGAAAGGACCAAGAAAAGCCTAGACAGATGAAACTCATATATGCTCTCAAACAAAAGAGAAAAAAGAGAATGGCACATCTATATGTGTGTGGTCATCTGCTGTTGTTCAGTACAACTAGATGTGCGGCACATCTTTAATAGTAGGTATCCATTGTTATTTATTGTTATCCATTGTCATTTATCTCTGAATTTGAGACCATATGCAATCAGTTCTTCAAACAAAGCTAAACAGAAATACAAAGCATTGAAAATGAAATATCTGAAGATGTCTGGCCTTTTTTCTTTAAAAGAGAACCTACAGTTCAGAGGGACAATCACGAGTGTGTGTTTCTTCTGCCGAACCACACTAGATGAGTGTCTGAATAAAGGGAAAATGTCCAGGGATGCTTGTCTGCGGGAAATTGAGTTATTGATTTGGTAAAGGCGATCCCTACCAACTTAATAAACACAATCTGTTTAGATTAAAACACAGGGGCAGATTTACAAGAAACTTACGCATCTGTAGAGATGCGTCAGTTTCCCTGCGCCAGCCTGCGATACCCTTGCGCCACCATGAATACGCCGTATTTACAATACGGTGCACCATGGCGCAAGGATTGACTGATGCGTCAGAAATTCTGACGCATCTTTTTGCCCACAAGTCACGGATTGCTGGAGTCGTGTCGCAAGCACGACGCAACTCCAGCAATGCATGTTGAGGCCTATACTTATTGTACTGCGTCAATCCTTACGCCTGCCTGAAGCACGCGTAAGGTCTTGACGCAGTGGCGTCCTAGAAGTGGTGCAGTGACATTTTGTAGATTTCACTGCGTCACTTTTACAAGGCTTTCCTGCCTGGGAACGCTCACCCTGCATACATTATACCTGATGCAGGTATAATGTGACGCAGGGCTTTTACAACGGGTGCGCATCTCCCTAGATGCGTCATGTTGTAAATTGGCCGCATTGTTTACGCTGCCGCTGCGTCACAAAAGTGACGCAACGGTAGCGCAAAAGTGTCGCAAGGGGCTTATAAGTCTGCTCCACAGTTTTGAGAAGCTCTGCTCACCCTCTTAGTTATGGCACAAGCAGCCCTCATAAAAATGTGAATTCAGTTCAAGCAGTAGCTACAATTTCAATGTCAAGAACATAACACCATAAAATTCCCAAACCAATAAAAAAATAAATAGAGAACATTTTAGTGAGTAAAAAGACACCAAGATCATAAAATAGGATAAGAGGAACCAGAAATATGAATTTGAAGCATTTTAAGGAACAAAGAACCTACAAAACGTAAAGCAGCATTTACTACAACAGTTCACAGTTGACTGAGAACTTGGGGTGATTTCAGGCCAACCGCAACGGAGCGAACAATGAATATACCAGGCATCCTGGTCTAAGATTTACGTTAGGACTTACCTCTGAAATGGAGGTCAGAATCTTCCAGGACTGTGGCCATAGAGGGTCATTCTAAGTCAGATATGTTGTTGTTGAGTTCCTGCTAAAGCCATTGATTCTGAGCCAAAAGCTGTGAGTGGGACAAAGCTAGATTTCATGGCCACAGAGGGTGCTTTTCTGGTCGGATAGATGTGCCATCTTTCCCCAGTTCAAGGTTTTACCTTCAGAATCGCTCACTTTTTGGAAGTCAAAATTCTCCAGCGGAGCAAGGCTGAAATCTGTAGCTGGGCAGGCCTCCAAGCTGCCTGCCCTCGTGATGTCCAGCTGAACCTGTTTTCAGCATGACAAAAAACAGCAGATTAACTTAGTTTTTGTTACCTACCTTTGGTGCAACATTCCTGGGCAAACCTCAAGATCTTTTCCAGGTCCTCCACAGGTGCAAAAAAATGAGTAAGTTCCATTTCTTTCCAGCTGCCTAGAATGTTCCTTTTGGCTTATCATATGGTCCCTGGTACTCAGGGGCAGACTTCCAGGCACTAGGGCTCTCTCCTGAAGGGTACAGTCCTCCGTGGACAGCTGGGCCAGCTTGCTGTTAGGACAGCATCTACATTTTGAGTCCCTGAGCATGCAGATAGGAGGTCAGCCACTTGACTCTTGGAAAGCAGTTCTAGTCCAGGGGTATCAGAAGAAGTCAGAAGTTTTTGAGTCCTTTTGTGAGACCTCTTCTTCCATCAGGTGTCATGAGTCAGGAGTCTTCTTTCTTCCAGAAGAACCTTCTTCCTCGAATCAAGTCTTCCCAGGTCCAGGAATGTTCTGAAGAGGTGGTGATAACAGTGCACAAGTAGTGATTGGAGAAATTTCGCCACCTAATCCTAACTCATTTTAAGCAGTCACCCACCTCCTTTTGCAGCACTTCATCTTTACCTTACTGGATAATTATCAAAAAAACCCTGTTTCAGTATGGCTTAGCCCATATACCACCCGGAAGGCTCCTTAGCTAGCCAGGTGTTAAATGAGATATCCTCCCACCTAACAAGGTCCAAATTGGTTCGCTACCCACTGTGACTGGAGCTTAGCTATCTAGAGTGGTCCTGGGAATTAATAGAAGTCCTCCCTGGCATATCCAATTTAAAAGAGGGAGTGTTTGTTCTGCCATCTGTTTCTGGCCACCCCCAGATCAACATCCCCACTATCTTAACACTCTGCTGTCCTTCCTGGGCTCAGAGGGTAACATTGTCTTCTGATCCAGGGTTTTTAACTCTCCCAGCCAAGGATGTGTATTCCAGCTCTAGGGGGAAGCTGCGAGTCAGAAATAGTTTTAAGCCAGTTCTGTCTCAGGCAGCCTACAGTACATTTTATAAAGTTCAATTTCCACTTAAGTTATCAAAAATCTGATTTCATCATTAAATCAGAATTTGAAAAACAAGAAAAAAATAACTTTTAAAGATTTTCTTAGGATTTTGACATGCTGAGATATGAAATTAAATATTGTAATCGCACACCTAGGCCTGCCTTATGAAAAGCGTAGCTGGGTATACGCAGTGAAATAGGTTTTAGGCTTTCAGTCACCGTGAGGGCACACTTTAAAATATGAAGTGTCACGCTTTTTTAAAAATATATTAAGCACCCTACTCTGTGGACTTAGTTTACACTTTAAGGGTGACTTTATTTATGAAAATAGGAATTTTTTACATGATGAAGGCACTTTTCCATGCCATGTGTAACTGCAGTACTTTTAACCTGTAACTCAGCAGAGTACAATGTTGCTCCTGACAGACATATGTTTTTAGCATATATGTGGGTGGTGTAAATAAACACTGCATTGCCCACATATTACATTTAACCTTGCATGTCATAGTTGCATTTCAGGTATCATCCAAAATGGACTTAAAAGGAAATTAAATAAGCCAAAGAGAGAGTTCCAATTGCACAGCACATGTTTAGGGGAAAGCACAGATGTTTTACCACTTTTTAGACGTGGTAAAGCTCACAGAGTTCTGAATCTAGCAAAATCTTAGTAAAAAATGGGGGACCACTACAAAACAAATATGATTCCTTAGTTTGCCGCACCCGATGGTCTGTATTAAGGTCTGGAAGAGATTACCCCTCCGGCATAACAAGCAGCTCTTATCCACCCTGCAGCAGCTGAGCCCTATATCAGCAGTGGGCTTAAGACACATAACTCTACTTTGGCAAACAATGTGGTAGAACCGAAACATCGTAAAGACTAAAAAAACCTAATACACTCCGTGAACCAACATTAGCGTTGCTGTGCCAGTTACTCTTCTGTTCGTACCAAAATTGTTGCGCTCACATGGGCCTCAGACAGTCATGCCAAACAAATTCAATAGATTCCTCTGTCAATGCGATTCATAGTCATAATGGAATGAGAGGCATATTCTCCATTTAATTTTTAAGAAGCTCCTTCTCACATTTGCAAACATAAGGTCCATTAGCTAGCCTGCATGATATAGGCATCCAGCAGAGAGACTGGAGACAGAGTTCTGTCTCGGAAGAACATGGAGTACCTCAAAGAACAGAAGTGCAATATTTCAAAAGGGTTGAAGAGAAGTTAAACCTCATTGTAATGATGCTAAGATCTACACAGAGTCTGTACCCTAGAAGGAAAACAATGAGTTAATCAAGAAAATGCAGAATGGTCAGGAAGGAGACAGCTAAAATTCAAGGCAACAAAATGCAGTAATTCATTTAAGGGTGAGAAACCTTAGGTAGCCATCCAAAGCGGGAGTTACAGAGTAAAGGACAGAACAATATTCTGCGGTCTTGCAGTAGATCGGGTAATGGATCGACTGAATGAGCATGGAGTAATTATCTGGCATCAGTGTCTATTTAAGAATTATTGGTGGAAGAAGCACACCTTAAACATAAATTCTTAATTTCAAAATGAGTCACAAAAAGGTAGTATAAGCTCATAAGTTCATACCAAACTTAAGAAGAAGAAACAACGTTATTGCATTTTTACAAGACAAGACTACACAAATTAGATAGTCTCATTTTTAAAGACTTATTCATTTTCTTGTTTCATGTGAAGCAACAACCACAGCCAATGCGTTTCGTCCCGCAAACACAGGGACTTCTTCAGGGCAAAGTAGATATGGCACCCACCAATAATTCTTATTCTTGTTTATTTGGCTCTTTTTAAGACGGTTGGACCAGGGAGTGAGCACCTTTTGGATTCTTTTGGAAACTATACAGAGTGTGGGAATATATACCAAAACCGACTTTGCTTCTTTTTGTAAACATCAGTGTCTATTTATATGTTGAAAACTAACGGAGGACAATTAATGTCACATCCTCATTAGTCCTATGATTTTCTCATCCTTAACTTACCAGCAGCTTGTCTAACCGCATTGTCTCCTATGCATGAGGTGGCACTTTTGTCACAGAGCGCAGCCGCAAAACTAAACTAGTTCAACTGTTCTCCTGCTAGCACTGGGAGAAACAGGAGCAATGACAAGTTAAGGACTTTCTGAAAGCAAACCTGTGTGTGTGTTTATGGGGGCCCTTACTAATGTGTATAGTGAAAAGGGAACTTTTACCATTCTGTGACACTGGCTGTATGGTTGTTTGTAAAAGATGTCTAAATTGGGCTCTCATATTTTCAGAATCTAAAAATTGTGCTGGCTAAATGCAAACATTCCCAAGTGCATAAAGGAGGATTCTCCCGGCTCTTTGTTTGAAGTTGTTTGTTTTCAAATGCATTATCTGGTGGTTTAAAGAAAAGCCTCTCCTAGCTGCTTCCTGGCGGGGTTTAGCCGCTGCAGCCTGTGGTTTTTTCCATTCCTACCCCTGATCTATCATCCCTTTGTGTGGGCGCCCCAGCTGCAGATTCCATACAGCTCGGAGGGTTCGCTTTTCTCTTTCCCAGGACAAGATCTCTCCAGCCATCTCTATTCTCTCCTTTGCCAGCCCGTGGCCACTTGACCAATGTCTCTCTCTGAACTTCTGTGTTTAAACAGGTGCAATACCACGAGCTGAAACAGGATCCCAGCCAGAGCCCGAGCAAGAGGAAGAAAAACAACCCGGGCTAGCCAGCTCCGAGGCGGACGCATCTGCTTTGGGTCGGAGGGACGCCAGGCCGAGCAGCGTGCCCTTTCTTCATGTCGTTTCCGCTTCTTCCTGCTTCCACCATCACGGAGAACATTTGTAAATATTGTACAAAGGCTCGCGCCGCTGAACATACACCTGCCATTGTACAGAACACATTTGATAAGTTTTTTGGAAAGTTTTGAGTTCTGCTTTACCAAACCCATAGAGAACGTGGCTGGTACTGTGATGCAATAAGAGATGTACCCTACGCACCGGTAGACGTTTTAAGTTCTGCTGATCAACAGACTAAGGCATGCATGACCAATGGCATCTGCAAACAGTATATATAGCCCGTTGCAGTCCCAGCCTAATCGTGTATACTTTTTTATGCAAGAAAACTCGTTTTTTATTCAAGTAGTTCATAATTGAATTGTGCCCTTTTCTCCCCAGTTCACATTGAAAACGGGTTATTCTAAAGTGTACTTTGACGAGTTATGACCAAATTAGCGCATGCCAACTTTGAGGGAAAGGGGAGGTGGCGGGGGGGTCTGCTGGCCACCACTGTCTGACTAAGCAGAGCTACGTGCATTTCTAAAAGAATAAAGTATCGGGTGCAAAAACGCCTGAGTAGAAATCTCATTATGCTTCCAGCCGCCTCTTTTGTTCTGCATTGTCTGCGCCGTGTTACAACACCTTGGAAAGTGGACTGGCGGGATCCCGGCTGACAGCCTGGTTTAAAGTGTCTGCTATCAGTGGGATTAGCGCGGACTGATTAAACAAATTAGTTCCACGCTTCACTTGAAAATGGAATTCTAATCAAATCAAGCCTGTATTGGTTAAACATTTGTGTCGGGTTACTAGCACCTGTGTCTATGAAAGGATTGCCTGTACAACACGCAACATTGGATACGCAGATTTTTATCATCATGTTTCGGGGGCGGACCAGGGGTGTAACCTGTGATCACAGGAGGGGCGGGCCCAGGGGTGTAACCACTGATCACAGGAAGCAAGACGTTGTGGGGGCTTCTGTGAAGCAGATGCTGGGGCTGTTTTCCCAGGTGTCCTAGCCGGGGGAAAAAGTCATTTGGCCTTTGCAGTTGCTAATATGGACTGTATACCTGATACACCACAAGTCCGTTTGTCTTCCTGTCCGGGGAATCCAAGTAGAAACAAGCACTGGCAAAGCTAATAGGTCTGTTTTGTTGGCCAAGGTGTTGCTGTGCATGCACTGAGGCAATTTTGAAATGATTTGACTTTGGCAATGCTTGAAACGCAATTAACAGGCATTGGCAAAGTCAAAAGGCCAAGTGTGCTGGTGCCTGATAGCAAGCAGCAGCAGAGAGGCAGTAGTGGCACTTCCATCAGTGCTTAATTTGAGCCGGTGGGTTCCAGTACTTGGCACCGGCACCTAATTGTCAACACCGGCGCTTGTGACAGTCTGCACAAGGTGAAGCATTTAGAGATGACCACAACAACAAGTAATTATTAATTTAATTTACATTAGAAATGACTATTACCTACTGCCAAAGCGATTCTTATAGCTATGGAGGCTTGAAATAGTCCGAACTGTCACACTTGTAGTAGTGTAATGGTTAGTAGTTGTGTTGTTACTGACATAAGCAGCGCTGGCAGGGGCAAGGGGTGATGTAAGCTGCAGTGGCCTCCTAACAAGAGCCCTGGCACTTTTTGTTTTTTACAAATCAAGCACTGCACATCCTGCACTCGGGCGTGGGGTTGGGAGTTCGGGGTGTGGAGTGGGACAGAGTCAGTCAGGGCCAGGGTAGCAGCAGAACAGTGGAGTGGCTACCACAGGAGATTACTTAAAGCCCATGTAAACTTCTACAAAATGCCATTGCTTTGAGGACAACAAACCAGCCAATGGAATCGTTTAAGAAATGCCAACAACCAATTACTGAAGGGGCCTGACCAAAAGCCCCCTCTTCTGTGTATGTAAGTGTGTAGGTCACATGAGGCTTCCAGCAGATATCTACTGTCGGCTGTATGCAAGATCTAAAAAGGGAAAATTGGGATAGAAGCCTGTCGAAATGCTAAATGGGTAATTTGTTAGAAAACCGAGTATTGGTCTGATTAAGGATTTACAAAGTAGGAGTACATTTATATTCAAGAAACTGTATAATGCGAGCCCTCAAACAAGCTCATTCCAACACTCTTGACATGTTATCATCTTAAATGTTTTACCATAAAGGTGCCTCCTTTGCATATCATCTGAGTATAAAGAGGCCAAGATGGGGGGGGGGGGGAATGGTACAATTTAAGGAGAAATGTCAATGGGTCCATCAGAGGCAAGGTTAAAAGTAAATAAATACATTCACTTAACCCTTTCATCTTCTCATCGTCATACTATCCAGACACTGTAGGACAGCATCAGTGAACATTATAACAAGCAACAACCAGCTCTCCCTATATCAGACTGAGCACCCGGCATATCTAAAGACCACTCTTTACGTTGGAGTGGGATTATTTGTTCACAGCCATTCGAAAAAACAGATTTAGCCCTATGTTCTTGAAGTACATGCAATTCTGCTACAAACAACCCCTGCTTAGGGCTTTGCTGAATGGGATCTTGTTTCTCCAGTTCCCTACTGGGAGGGCACCCGACAGGGGTTCCCGCTATTACTGCTCTTTGTGGTAGGGATAGAAATGATGATGATAAAGTGGTTCAAGATAGATGCTATCAATCAATCAATCAATCGATAAACCTTTATTCGGTCTAAAGAACAATAGACGATAAAAGTACATAAAATATTTCACATAACTATAAACACACATAGAAGCTTAAAATATTTGTATAATGAGAAACATTTTAAAAGTGTTAAAAAACTGTTAAAATACAAGACAAACACGTCAGTTAAAACATCAGATATCCAAGCGAGCTGAGCAGCATGAGCCTAAAATTACGAAGGAATATTGCACGTAGCTAAGAATACACAAGCAGAATTAAAATAAGCAAAAAATTAAAAAGATGTTTGGCAAAATGCACAGGGGGCATTCAGAATTTCAAAAGTGATATTTCAGAGAGTACATCAGACATCGAAAATTTAAAAAGGGAACCTAGGAGGCGAAACAGAATTAAAATTGCAGGGCACTAATACAAAATAGAGGATAGAAGCTGCAATTAAAACACCAAGAAGCGGGGATAAAGAGAGGGCAAAGACCTCAGATAGGGTCCGCCATGCGCTCCTACTATCCCCCGTTAAATAAGCCCTACGCTTCTACTAAGTTCAGTGCACTGAACCACACTGCGCATAAAGTTCTATCGGGCTATCCCAACATAGTGTGTCTAGTCTTAATCGCTGCTTTCAGGAAGGCACAAACAGAAAAAACTATTTCAGGGGAGCGCAAGGATTGTAGGTGAAGGAGAGTGGGACTACAGCAGCGAAGGCCTAGCCTCCTTAATAGGGGAATCAAAAAGTGCTGTTGTGCTATACTGTGCAAATTGCAGAAAAACATAAAGTGCAACAAAGAATGGACAGTGTGATTATCGCAGGGACAACAGGAGATCGTATTCCCTACAGGATCTAAAGAATGTTTAAAAAAGAGAGACCATTAGATTGTACCAACTTGAATGCGAAAAAGTAAGGACCGCTCCCATCTGGTCAACTCCAGGGCCAAATACATTGGGGAGTCGTCATTATAAAAGAGATTGTAGTATTGCAACACCAAGGGTTTAGAAAGCTCAGATTTTAACCTAATGTTTGCTCGGTGGTCCCTAAATAGTGATTTCATCTCAGACTTGGCGTTATTAGGAATGCGGCTGGGTTCAGAGTACCACCAGGGTATGCCGAGAGAGCCGAAAGTGTCTCGTAAATAGCTCAGCCATGGTATAGAGGAAGCCATGTCCAACATCATGCAGCTGGATATAATGTCCTTACAGAGTTTGGCGGCTGGGTTCGTCCAGATGCTAACCCATAATAAAAGTGGCGCCATCTGAATCGTATCCTGAATAAAACCCTGGTTTAGCTCGAAGTGCATGATGAGGGTGGAAGTGGATAGGGATGCACTTAAAAGCCTTCTAAGATAGCGGTTTTCCTCTGCCTGAATGGAGCAGCACTTGCTAAAACCCCAAACTCCCGCTCCGTAAGTAGCTGCACTAATACATTCGGAGTTAAACACTTTCAAAGGTGGAGACAGTGTCCCCCTAATTTGTGGTCTGATGCAGTTGCTTACTGTGCCTGCAGTTTTGCTTAACTTAGTACAAACCTGAGCACAATGGGGATTCCATGACCCTGAGGAACTAAAATTTAATCCCAGGTAAACAAAATTCTCAACGGACGTCAGAACATGCCCGTTAATACTGATTTTATTTAGTCTTAGTTTGCCTGGGCCACAGGACATGATGTGCGACTTAGAATAATTAGTATTAAGGTTCAGCTTATGCATAAAGAAAACAAAACAATCCACCTGGTGTCTCAGGGCTTTTGGGGTAAGGGCCAACAATACTGCATCGTCCGCGTATAACAAAGCAGGGACTGGGGAGCCTGCAATTCTAGGTATGTGTGTGTGGGAAGAGGCTAGGTGAGCTGTTAAAGCGTTAATATATAAAATGAATAAAAGAGGCGCCAATATGCAACCCTGCCTCACCCCACTCTTTAAGCTAAATTCAGGAGAAAGCTCCCCAAGCGGAGTTAAACGCGTCCGTGCAATGAGGTCCAAATGCAGATAATATCAAAAGTTCACCAGCGGGGGATCCACGCCTTGATCCAGCAACATTGACCAAAGTTTGGTTCTGTTCACTGAATCAAAGGCAGTGGATAAATCCATAAAAGCTAGATGTATGGGGGGAGTGCTTGGCCTTAGTATATTTGGAGATTATCAAAGCCAGATTCAGACATTGTTCATTCGTACCTAATTTAGGTCAAAACCCAAATTGAAAAGGAGAAAGTATATCCTTATCAGCTGCCCAAGCGACCAGAGGATCGTAAATGGCTCTGCCAATGATTTTAATCATGCTATCAATGAGCGAAATTGGTCGGTAACACTTGGGCGACGATCGGTCTCCCTTTATATGCGGACTATTGTTGCAGAAGACCATGAGGGAGGGATAGAAAAAGATAGGGAAGTGTTAAAAGCATTCGTAATGAGAGGGCCCCACTATTCGGGCATGGATTTCACCAGGTCCATCGGTACCCCGTCTGGGCCTGGGGCTTTACCGCCCTTACTGGGGAGGATGGCCGACTCAACTTCCTCCAAAGTTAGCAAAAGTGGGGGCGAATTCTCCATTGTGGTGTGAAGAACAGCGGACAAGATTGGCTCTTCCTCAATGTGGTAAATAGAGGCAAAGTGGGTAACCCAGTCCGCACCAGAGATATTATTTTGGATGGGGGGATTAGTGGGAGAATTCCTGGACCGTTTTAATTTTACTGCGTCCCAAAAGGGTTTACTATCCTTTCCCTGGAACGCGAGTTCCAGAAGTTCCCAGTCTTGGATGTATACTTCCCTTTTCCTAATTGCAAGGGCGGATTTGTACTCAGTGCGTGCCATGGAGATTTCAGTCCTATTCCTAGGGCGTGCATTTAGGGCTTTCCTCAGCCTCCTATTAGCCAACGATAGATGCTATCATTCAGAGATTTCAGTGTGCTGGTGGTATGGAAAATCAGGTATACTTATGTGCCAATAATTGTTTTTGTATTTGAACTATCTTCAATGGTCCAGCTCTAAGGCATTCTAGATACTCAAGGCCAGATTAACTAATAGTCAATTGGTGCTGCATTGCATGAATAAAAGTTGCACTGTGTTGTGCAACTTTATTTTAGCATGGGCTGCACCGTATTTACTGAGCATCGCGCAAGCGCAATGCAGCATAGCACAATTTATCATGCTTGGCGCAAAGTGTACACGTGTGGCACAACAAGATGTCCTTGCATCGCACTGCACTTTCAGAACTGATAAAAGTCTGACGCATACTGGGTTGTTGAATGCTACAAGATGGCAAGCCAGTAAAACGCTACTAGCTAGGAGGTCACTTAGCAACATGGAGGGGGAACTCAGGAGACTGCAGAAAAAGAAAGCTTAACTTTACCCAGAAGGAGAATGAGATTTGATTTCTGAGTTGAAAAAACCAAGAAAAATTTCTGGTTGTCACCTCAAAACTCCCACTACCTAAGAAAGCTACCCTGTGGAGGGTACTTGTAGACAAAGTTAATGTTGTGGCACCAACATGAAGGACTGTGGAGGAGTGTAAGAAAAGGTGGCATGACTACAAGCTCAGGACTAAGAAGAAGCAGGCAACGAACTTGAGGGCTGCATTAGCAACTGGTGGAGGTCCTAAAATCCAAGAGAAGTTGACACCCATGTGCAGGTGGGAGCAGTCATTAGCCGTGAATGGATGTCAGAATCAAGGGCACAGATAACCGCCATCCTTGAGGACACCACTGCATCTCATGGTAAGGTATGTCAACGATCAATTCTTTTGTGTTATATACTCAAGTTTTATGTTTATTTTTATCTAACAGTAAAATATATTGTTTTGGCAAATTTTTAGACTCTGGTGGGACATTTGGCATGCTGGGTTTACTGGGTCTCAACTGTGGAAGTAGTATTTGTTTTCTTCTGATGTCCTGTGGTCTGTTCTACCAAAGTTTTCTAAGCAGCATTAAATGTGAAATTTTATGCAATTTACTTTTCTTCATAATTTCTTTTTTAAATTTGATCATTGTTGTAGTGTCTTGCAAGTTTTTATAATGGAACCCTTTTGGTTCCTCCCGGACTCCATAGAGCTGTGACGTAAGTGTTAGAGCAGAATGCAATGAAAGCTTGGTTTAGAATGTTGAGTTCGCAGTTACACGCAGAAGAATAAAGACGTGTAATATTAAGCTCCGTGTGTGGCATAGTCATTGCAGGGTACCCAGGCTGGGGTAGATGCTACAATCGTAATCACTTAGGGGCACATTTCTCATGGCTTTGTGCTGGTGAAAAGTCATAAAACGTCATGCTAATTAGTGCAAAGTAATGACGTTTTTTTCTTTCTATAGTAGTAAAGCAGTTTATGTACTTGAAAGTTTTTAAAAAGTAACAAAAATAGCACTTTGTGTTACTTTGCAATAAGAGGACATTACATGGATGGTATATATGGGTGTACCTGTACCAATGCCACCACAAACTGATTTTGTCAGTAAAACCTAACTACTAGCAATGTTAGACAGGACTTTGTGACATAATATTATGCCTCATTTATCCTGACACAAAGAATGTTGAAGTTATTTGTTTTTTAATTTTCATACTTCGTCTGTGCCTGCAATGTTCAGCATACATACGAAGTTTGAAAATTATTAACTTAGGTCTTACCCATGTATTTTGTACTTGAAAGGTCCTCTTCCAGTACAAAATCTATTTTAGTTCTATGGCCAACATAAAAACGGGCTCATCATCAGAAGGCAAAAATATAGGGTGACCCTACCAAAAGGGCCAGTTTCCAAGAATTACTCACTCACACCTTTGCTTGAGTTGTCTTGCTTCAGAACGCTTTAAGTGGATTCACAATATCTAAATATCACAGGTCTTTTCATCTTGTATGTACTCTTGCTTAAACATTTATTCAGGCATTTTGAAAATATGCAATTTTATTGAGAGTAATAGAAATTAGATTGGTTTACATGTCAGAAATATATTTACTGCTTGTTCTGTTGATCAAAATGTGGAAACCTATTTTTTTTTATTTCACTTGTAAGAAATCTGCCTTTTCTTTATGGTCACCCCTGATTTGTTGCCTTTTGCTGGACCCTAAATGTTTGCTGGCTATAGAACTCTGTACACATTAACTCCGCTAACCAGTGGTAAAGTGCTTATGCTCTCCCTTTTTTTTTTTGGAACATCTTTTTATTAAACTGTTGCTCAGCATACGCTGACCAATACGAACATGTAAAATCTTGACTTACAGTGCAAGGATAGAAGAACACCGCATATTCAGTGTCCATTAAAGTCAAATAAACAGCAAAGGCATACCACTGTACAATAGGCACATCCTGGCACGGTTCAAAACACCATTCAAGTCACTTCATTAACCTGTGTGTATTCCTTCCAGTGTGCTCCTTCATTGGCCTCTATAGTGCCCCATATTTTTTCCCGTTTTCTTAGGCTTCCCCAACTCTGATAGACCACCTTCTCGGCTTGTTGACACCAATCCAGGTCCGCCTTCCAGTCCGCCACCCTTGTAGGATGATTTGTTACCCACGCCTTTGCTATGTTCCTTTTTGCCAATCCAGCCACGAGCATCAGCCATAGTTTGTGGTATTTGGGCCATACCTCCTCCCCCGTCACACACTGGATATGCCACTGTGCCTCCAATGGGACATCTAGGCTCATGACTCTGGCCATGACCTGTACTACCTCCCTTCTGTATTTTTGGATTTTGGGGCAAAACATATAGTATGTGAATAAATGATCCTACTGCACTGCAGCCTCTAGCGCACAAGTCAGTGTCGGATGTATGACGAAATTCTGCATGCGTTTTTCACGCATGCCTTAGGAACTCCGTCATGTGAATGAATCTGTCTTTGTCGCGCATTTGTTCTGCACGCAAGTTGTTTTAACGACTTACCTTAGGGGGGTGCTGGATATTGGAATAGTTTAATTTACTATTCCAACTCCAGTTTGCGCAACAGTAGGGAAGGTGTTGGACTTTAATTCCAACATCACTCCACCATTGTGCCTCCCTAAAGCAAGTCGTTTTAACGACTTGCGTGCAGAACGATTGTGTGCTAAAGACACATTCGTTCTGCTGCAGCACTGTGAAGACACAGCGTGATTCCGGCTTTGTCCTAAAGGATGTTTCCCTTTAAACACAACTCTGCATGAGTGTTTTAGAGGAATAGGATCTGTGGAGGATCCTTAGCTGTATCAGGCGGAAGCAGGCACAAATAGCTATTGCTCGAGGGCTCTGGAGTGCCTTCACCCAATCATCGTCTTCTAGTAGCCCCAAATCCGCCTCCCACACCTCCCTTAGGGTTCCCAAAGGATCTGGAGCTTCCTAGAGGTGGCTTTGTCTCTCATAGGATCATGCAGTAGTCTGTCCTCCATGGGCGTGTATTCTGGTAGTTGTTCCCCTTCCAAGACATGTCATCGCAATGCATGCCCCAACTGCAGGTATCAGAACCTTTCATTGTCTGTCATCTGATACTCTGCCCACAGGTCTTCAAATGAAATCAGTGCCTAGCCTCTCCAGATATCCCCAAGATAATCAATGCCCAGGAGTCCCCACTTGTGGTATCCCTTCAAGTTCCCTACCTCCCGCAGCAGGTTGCTGTCCCATAGCGGGGTCCTTTCAATTAGCCCTCCCTCCCAGCCCAAAAATCTAGTGGTCTCATGCCACGTATGGACCACTGTCTGACTGCAGGTTGGCATCTTTCCTTCCTGCCTCTGTCAGTGTAATACTGCTGGGAGCCTCGTCTTCCCATTACCTGTTGATCCACCAGATATGCAGGTTCGTCTCTATCCATGAACACCCAGTCATTGACTGTAATCAGTTGTGTTGCCCAATAATATTTCCGCATGTCCGGGACCACCAGGCCCCCCTCAAATAACTCCCTCTGGAGATTACGTAGTGCTATTCATGAACTGCCCCATCCCATAGGAGTTTGTGCAGTTCACTCTCAACCTTCTCTAAGAAGTCTATTGGTATTTTGTAGGGGGTGTTCTGCATGATAGAGAGCAAGCTTGGAAGGGCCATCGTCTTAAAGAGGACAGCTCTACCCATCAGGGATACTGGGAGCTTCCTCCAGTGGGCCACGTTGTTCTGCAGTTTTTCAAGCTGCGGGAGTAAATTCTTAGCCAGAAATTCGTCAGCATTCCTTTCGATGTGGATGCCTAAATATCTAAACCCAACTTTCACCGTCAGGGCTGTACACCTGGATGACAGAGCAGGAATGTCCCCAGTAAGGGGAAAGATTATGGACTTTTCCCAATTAATTCGATTTCCAGAATAGCTACCAAACAGCTGGAAGATGTGCAGCAGCCTATCAACCATCAGGTGGGGCTGCACAGAATATAGCAATATGTCGTCAGTGTAGAGGGAGATTCATTCTTCCCAGTGTACCTCTCCTGCAATGCCCTGTACAAGCAGGTCCTGGTGGACCCACGCCGCTAGAGGCCTAAGCGCCAATGCAAATATAATTGGGAACAGTGGGCATCCCTGCCTTATGCCCTTGTGCAGGGCAATCGAACGGGACAACGTATCGTTAACCTGCACTCTCGCTATGAGTCTCAATAGAGAAGTCTGATCCACCACAAAATCACGGACCAAATCCCAATTTAGTCAAGGCCGTGAACAGATAGGGCCACTCAAAGCTGTTGAATGCCATTCGAGTGTCCAGCGACAGCTGTACGGCTTTCTCCAGTTGTTGGGCTGTGGTCATGTGTAGCACTCTGTATAGCACCTGAGATTTAATTGGGTGCTTCTGTGGGGCATGAATCCTTATTGGTCAGGACAGACCACAGAGGATATCACTGTCCTTAGCTTGTTCGGCAAGGCCTAGGCCTTCAGGTTCAGATGTGATATGAGCCTGTATGAACTACATTCCTCAGGAGGCCTGCCTTTGTTTGAGATAACCACAATAGTTGCCAGCCTCTGGTTTCCCGGCAGGCAACCCTTCTTCCTGGCCACCTGAAACATATTTAGCATAGGCTTCGCTACTTTGTCTGCTATACCCTTGTATAGTTCTACTGGCAGGCCATTAGGGTACGCAGTCTTTCCAGGTTGCAAGTCTCGGATGGCCCCCCTCTATTTTTTCGGGCATCAAGTCTTGCTCCAATTCACCCCTATCTTCAGCAGATAAAGTAGGGAAGGAGAGATCCCTGAGAAGGTCAGCACAGTCGTCCCCAGACCTATCAGAAGAAGACATGTATACTGCCTCATAATAGGCTGCAAAAGCCTCTGCTATATCCGTCCCCATTGTGTGAGTAGTCCCACCAGGATGCTGGATTTCTAGGAGCCAGTTTCTCTCCTTGTCCCTCTTTTCTAGCCAGGCTATCAGTTTGTTCGCTTTGTCCCCAACGTCGTAGAGTCTTTGTTGTGTCACTATTACGTGTGCTCAGGCTGTATTTTCAGCTAGATCCCTGAGCTCTTGTTGTTTAAGGCAGAGTTGATGACCCGGGGAGAGCCTGGCATCCCCTTCTGCGATACCCGAGCCTCTGGGAGAGCAATCTGCCTGTCGAGCTCTTCGCATCTTAATCATTGTTTCTTCTATTTCCCACCTATCAGAGCCTGAGTATGGTCCCGTATTACCACCTTGAAGGCTCCCCAGTGGATGCAGTCAGAGTCAACAGTTCCCTCATTCTCCTGAAAAAATTGTTCTGTCCGTTCCCTAATCTTGTCCGTGAATGATTTGTCTTTCAGATGCCATGGATCTATTCTGGGAGGCAAGGTGGTGTCCCTGGGAGGGCCCTGCAGCAGTAATTCCACCGGGAGTGGTCCGAGATGCCGCGTGCTCTATGTCTTGCAATGCAAAACAGGCCTGCGTGTGCACGTTGGGTGAAAATATGATCAAAGCAGGAGTAGCTGCCGTGTATGACAGAAAGGTATGTGAACTGTCACGCTGTGGGATTGTGTTTGTGCCGCAAATCTACCAGCCCCATCGTGTCCACAAAGTCCCGCAGTGGGCCAGGGCCGACACCATGGGGGATCCAGATATCCTATGCATTTCTGAGTCCAATGTAGCATTCATGTCAATCCCCAGTATAAGAGTGCCAGGTGGCATTTTAAGCTGTAGGGCGCTGAGCGCCGGTAATGTATCAGCGTGGTGCCTGGGAGGCATGTACACCGAACATATGTTGTGTGTGCGGCCTTGCTACATGCCAGTTTGGCATATACATCTGCCAAGCGTGGCATGCCAGGTGCAAGCTGTAATGAAGGGCATCTATGTTTTAATAAGTATGTCCACACCTCTGGAGCCCGAAGAGAAACCTGCATGGGCAAGGAGAGTATTTCAAAACCTGTGGAGTGCCTTATAGTGATTGCCTTTTAAATGAGTCTCCTGTAGGAGGACAATGAAGTGACAGAGTGTGACGTTAGCCATCTTGGCTTAACGCCGCACTCCGCCACTTCTGAAACCCAGGGCTGCATCGTATTTACAACAATACAGTGCCGCCCTGCGTTTCGCACTGCGTTTCACCCTGCGCTGGCGCTAAATTTAGCTGCCTAGCGCCAACGCAGGCGCTCTTGCACCATTGTGCTAGGGTGCCTGCGTTGCAGGGTAAGATTGTTTATGTGCAGGAAGGTGTCCTTTCCTGCACATAAACAATCAGTAATGGCGTTTTGTAACTTCTATGTGTGTCGCAGAATGCAGCACACTTAGAAGTTGCAACTAGTCATTTTTTTTTAATGATTGTTTATGGGCAGAAAGGGACACCTTCCTGTATGTAAACAATCAATGGCATTTTGCTGTTTCTACGTGTGCTGCACAATGCAGCACACATAGAAACAGCAAAAACGAGGAGAAATAAAGCATTTCTCCTCGTTTCACCATGGTAAGACCAGGTTTTCCCCTAGTCATAATTTTGGCTCTGCCCCATATTTACACCACACTTGTAAATATGGGGCAGCATTAAAATCAATGGGTGTTGCCGCGGAACGCCCACCGCAACACTCATTGCCCACCCTTTTCACGCTAAGTATAGCATGAAAGGGGGCCTTATTTACAAGGCAGCGTTAATGCTGCCTTATAAATAAGTCGAAGTCCGTATGTCTACCACAACTTCATAAAAAGTGACGTTATGGTGGCAATAGGGGCTTGTAAATATGCCCCTAAGTCTGGGGAATGCCTCTGCAGATACTGCATGACTATGTTACGTTTGATTTTTATTACCGAGCCCGTTGACGTTCCATGTCACAACCTTCAAGGCTGACCTCGCTCGGGACTCCATGTGATGTCTAATTGAGGTGTGACTCACCCCCCAATACAGGTGGAATACCCCATCCCCCACTATCAAATGGACATCTTCCCTGTTCCCTGTAATCTAGTGTAGATGAGTCAAAGTCAAGTAGAACATGCAATCTAAACATTGTATAACAGAAAAACTGTATGCCCCTAAGTACCATCCCCCACCCTGCTCTGTAGGCTTGAAACTGCCCACTGCCCCAATTTGCAGAGTACCTGTCATCCATACAAGTCATCAAAACTAGGGTTGGCCTGCACCACCATATCCAGCCTGAAAGTCGTACATTATGCCCCATTAGCATAGCTTAGTGTCTTCTGAAATGCAATATGAAAGTCTCAGTAGTTTTTTCCTGATATTGTTTCTATGAACTCTACCTTCTTGGTCCTCAAGTTTTGCCGCCATAACCTCATGTTGTTTTGT
The DNA here is from genome assembly GCA_963921515.1 of Calotriton arnoldi. NCBI lineage: Eukaryota > Metazoa > Chordata > Amphibia > Caudata > Salamandridae > Calotriton > Calotriton arnoldi. The sequence continues at coordinate 6,989,553 of CAWUFW010000001.1, read as the reverse complement.
GAAATACTGGACTTGCTCTTCCACCTTTTTGGATGTGGACTGTAGCAGGTTGATGTGAGTTTCTGCTGCCGTGACCTTTATCGTCATCTTTTTTAAATCTGCCCTCAGGAGAGTTACATCTACTGTCAAGATATCTATTTTGGGTTCCAGGGTGTTTTTTAGGTCGTGGATGGCCGCCATTAAGGTGCCCGAGGAGGGCTCCACCTCCTCTAAATGCTCGGTGTCCGTCACAGGTGCATCCGCGGACTGTCTGGGAACCGTGTACTTGTCCATCTTGTTAAACCGAGTGAGGGGTGTCCCTTTGAGCCTCACCATAGCCCCGAAGGAGATGCAGCCTCCCTGTGGGGGGGGTCTATTACTCTCCCACGAATGTGTTGCACCACCTCAAGCCACCCCCTCGAGTGATTGCGTTGGTTGAAGATCCAGGCTATGTTTGTCAGTGGAGGAGCACCAGGTTTAGGCAGTGGCGGCTCGCATAGGGTGTGCTGCGGGGCAGGCGGGGGAGGGGCAGGGGGATAGTAAACTCGGACATACGACGGAACGGAGGAAAGTAGTTATTACGTTCCTCCGTTCCGTCGTATGTCCGAGTTTACTACCCTCCCCCGCCCCACCGCCCCGCAGCACGCCCTATGCGAGCCGCCACTGGGTTTAGGCGGTGGTATCAGTGCCCTATGTGCTCGTTCGACAGAAAATACATATTAGAGGTGCTTGGGTGCCAAGGTTTTGACAATGAGGTCCTCAAGAAAGCGGTCGATACCGGGTCCTTCTGCCTGTCGGGGACCCCGACCACCCTGATATTGTTTCTACAAGCTCTACCTTCTTGGTTCTCAAGTTTTGCCGCCATATCCTCATGTTGTTTTGTTAAATACTGGACTTGCTCTTCCACCTTTTTGGATGTGAACTGTAACTGGTTGATGTGAGTTTCTGCTGCAGTGACCTTTTCAGTCATCTTTTTAAAATTTGCCCTAAGGAGAGTAATGTCTACTGTCACTGCATCTATTTTGGGTTCCAGGGTGTTCTTTAGGTCATGGATGGCCGCCATTATGGTCCAGGGAGGGCTCCACTGCCTCTAAATGCTCGGCGACCGGCACAGGTGCATCCGTGGACTGTCTGGGCACCGCATACTTGTCCATCTTGTTAGACCGAGTGAGGGGTGTCCCTTTGGGCCTCACCATAGACCCGAAGGAGAGGCAGCCTCCCTGTCCGATCTTTTACTCCTCCACAAGTGTGTTGCACCAACTCAAGCCACCCCCCTCGTGCGATGATTGAAGATACGGGCTATGATCGTCCGTGGAGGAGCACCGGGTTTAGGCTGTGGTATCGATGCCCTATGTGCTCGTTCGACAGAAAAGAAATTTGAGACACGCTTGGGTCGCAAGGTTTTGACAACGAGGTCCTCAAGAAAGAGATCTATGCCAGTTCCTTACACCCGTCAGGTACCTTGACCACCCTGATTTTGTTTCTACGAGCTCTACCTTTTTTTTGCCACCATAACCTCATGTTGTTTTGTTAAATACTGAACTTGCTCTTCCAGCTTTTTGGATGTGGACTGTAGCAGGTTGATGTGAGTTTCTGCTGCGGTGACTTTTTCCGTCATCTTTTAAAAATCTGCCCTAAGGAGAGTTACGTCTACTGTCACTGCGTCTATTTTGGGTTCCAGGGTGTTTTTAGATCACGGACAGCCGCCATTATGGCCCCCAGGAAGGGGCCCACACATCCTCAGATCTCCTGTCCCAGCCCCCGCTGCATCAGGAAGGCCATTGGCAGGCATCTCCCACTCTCAAGGTGGCAGCGTAGATAGCTATATGTGGCAATTCCTGAGTAGTGTTGTATATGCCGGGGGAGGCACCTCCCACGATACTGGGCCCCTGATTTTGACAACGGGGGCTCCCTCTCTCTGGCTGCCCACCCCTGTCATGACTCACCACCTTGGATAGTCCTTGTTTGCTGCCTGTAGGCCACTAGGAACAGTGCGGCATTCTCACGTCAAGTTTGCACAAGCCGCTGATTTCAGCATGAAGCCTGCTTCTCATCTACAGGCCCCTCACATACCTCTGCATTCAGGTCCGCAGGACAGGGGGGGCAGATGTGGTCCGATCAGAGCTGGGACCAGGGTGTTGTGATCAGATCTGGCTTGGACACTCACCTCCGTCATTTCAAATTTTTGATGAGGGAGGCCGCCTCATCTCAGAGGGCCGCCAGGCCATCTCCTCTGTGCCGGTGCCTGACACTCAGGTCATCTGCCCCACTCCAGTTGCCACCCAGGACGGCAGCAATCACTCTTCCACGACTGCCAGCTGCTCCCAGTCACTCCATAGGGTACTTCTGTGCAGTTCTGAGCAGATATTAGGATGGATAATCGGGGTTAATTCAGCGGCCGCTGTAGAGCTCCTTCAAAGTGCGACCATCTTAATTGGTTCCAACCCACGCCCCCTGTGCTCTCCCTTTCAAACAGGGTAAGAATGGAATATGCCTAATTGGCATATGTAATTTACTGATAAGTCCCTAGTATATGGCATGACAGGTACCCGGGGCCTGCAAATTAAATGCTGCTATTGGGCTACAGAACTCCATTTCAACAGAGTCGAATTGGCATACTCCTAGTAGGTATATGGCACTTGTCTATAAGTCTCTAGTATGTAGTACGAAATGTACCCAAGGGCTTGGATGTTAAATGCCACTAGTGGACTGCAGCACCTATTGTGCCATCCTCTATAGTGGCAGTGCAAACATTGCTTCAGGCCTACCACTGTAGCCTGACTATAACAGTGCAAAGCTTGCACTGCGACCTGTCAAAATATAAAAACCTTCCTTTTAAATATTATAAAGTCACCCCTATGTAGGCATTGCAGCCCAGAGGGCAGGGTGCATGGTATTTAAAAGTGGGACATGTAGAAATGTAATGTTAGCATATCCTTACAGTGACTAACACCCAAAAGCTATTTTTCTCTTTTGCAGGCCTAACTTTCCTATGTAGAAAACCAGAGTACAGATTAAACTACAAATTCTGTATTTCAGGAATAAGACCAGCTAAAAAATATTTATACACCTATTTTTAATAGTTATTTAAAATCTAATTCAATGGTGAAGTTGGAATTAAATAGATATTGAGGAAAAATAAATTTTCCTGCCTGCCTCAGCTGACAAAAAGCTAACTATCATTAGCCTTTGCCAGCTCCCAGCCAGTAATTAGCCTTGAATAGGGGTTAATAGGTATGAAATACCTCACAAGAGCAAACAATAGACTGACCTGAATGGGCAGAAATGACTCACCTGAACTCCCTAGAATATACATGTTTGGGCCTATGAGCATTCATTTTGAAAGTACAGTGTCACTTCCTGCTTGACAGGTCTTTTAGGTTCACATATAACACTTGGGTCACACTTGGAAGCAGAGAGAACAGGATGACAAGACAATTGATGTAGATCCACAGTCTGCTTGCTGAAGAAATCTGCTTTTGTCCTGGGTTTATAGCTAGTACGATGGCTGCCTCAAACTGAAATTTAGTGTAAACGATGAGAAATTAATACTTTCTCTTCCTATCGCCATGCTAAGACCAGGTATTCCCTGGCGTTAGTTTCTGGCACTGCCTCAGCTTTTAAATCTGGGGCATCGTCAAAAAGCAATGGGTGTTGCGGTGGAATGCCCACTGCAACACCTTTTTGCATGCCTCTTTGCTACAGAGGGCTGCGGCGGAAAGGGGCATATTTACAAGGTGGTGTTAAGCCAAGTTAAGTGGCTTAGCGCCACCGTATACATATGGGAAATGGCGCTATGCCACTGGAGCGTCAATAAAACTGACGCTCCGGTGGCGAATGGGGATTGTAAATATGTCCCTTGGATTATAGGATTACCATAGTACAGTACATATACTCCAGCCCTTAGAGCCCATGTTTGTTGTGGCTGACGATATTTGCTAACTGAAAATGCCTGAAGTTGGCCTTAGGAACATTTACCATATTGGTTAGGAAATACCTCTGAGTCATTTCCATCAACTAGCTGGTGCTAGATATAAATATGGCACCTCCAGGCACAGAGCTCTTCCTGGACATGCAGTAGATCAGAAGAGCACTGAACCTGCTGCCTGTGCCCTGAGAGATGTGCTGAAGGACTTGGCCTGCTCCCTCTTGTACACAGGACAAAGAAGTTGATTTCAAGGGTCATCAGGCTGATCTCCTGTTTAAGCTACAGGAATACAACAAGCTACAAGAGGCCTTTTCCTGGAAGTACCCAGCTGACCAGTGGCAACTGGACAAGGTCTGGACCCTGCTGTTGGCCTCTACCTACCCTGTGTGTCTAAGTGCCGCCCCAGAGGTGCTAGGGGGCATTAGAAATTTACTCCTGTGATGAATTGGAACGTAAAGATTAGGCCAGAACCTGATAGGTGTATCCGACCCACGCCCCATCGCAGTCAGCCTTCAAAGTGCATCTGGATACCTGTCCACCACAACCAGTGATTAACATTGGCACTTTATGCTTCTTGGCGCTATTCCTTTTTAAAACTTTAAAAATTAATATCTCTGGTTCCCTTATTGGATTTGTGTCATTTTGGTTCCATTTTGTCTATTTTTCCAATTTGGTTTGGGATTTTTACTGTTTTGCCTTTTGACTTTATTACTGTTTTGGCACTGCACAAATACTTTACATATTGCTCTAAATTAAGCTTATCTACTCTAGCTCAGGTTAATTTAGTGATAACCTTTATTGAATCCAATAAACTCATAGACACGACCCAATTTAGCTTCCGGAAGGGCCACAGTACGGAGTTAGCTTTACTCAAGTCAACCGAAGAGATCAGGCAGGTTCTAGATCAAGGAAAATGGGCAGCCATTATCCTGCTTGATCTCTCGGCGGCTTTTGATACTGTTAATCATTCATTATTATTAAGCCGGTTAGCAACCTGCGGGGTCACAGGCATGGCCTGGAATTTGATAGAATCCTATCTAACAAATTGGGAGTAAGTAGTAAAATTGGAGAACTTTGCTTCCCGTCCTCCCGCAGGGATCCTCGCTAAGCCCCACTCTTTTTAATATCTATGTCTCCCCACTATCTGATCTGATAAGGGGCTTTGGATTCTCCCTTACATCCTATGCTGATGACACCCAAATTGTTGTCTCCATAGGAAAAAATGATGCTGACACAGAAATTAGATTTTATGATTGCATGCTGGCTGTCCATGATTGGATGGACAACAATTGCCTTAAATTAAATGCCGGAAAACCGAAGTCTTACTCTTTGGACCACAACTGTCCTTTTGGGGTACATCAGCCTGGCCAGCTATCATGGGCCCTATCCCCCTGTGGAAAAGGCTTGTAACTTGGGTGTGATCATTGACAATAAACTCAATTTTATAGATCATGTAAATAAACTAACTTCATCCACTTTTAACACTCTAAGAATAATTTAAAAGGTTCTGCCTTTTATACCCGCTAATTTGCAAAAGACATTAGTAACCTCTTTAATCTTGTCTAAAATAGACTATTGCAATAGTCTGCTTCTAACTACTCACAAGTACAATATAAATAAACTTCAGGTCCTGCAAAACGCTGCTGCTAGACTTTTGTTGAAAATTCCAAAATTTTGCTCAGTGTCTAAATGATTAAAAAACTGCATTGGCTTCCTATGAAACAAAGAATCCCCTTTAAGGTGCTCTATCTAGCTTGCAAGGCATTTTATGATCTCGGTTCTGATTTTTTGAATCAGAGTTTCAAACAGTATCTACCAGAAATCTTCACTCAGCAAATGCAAAACTATTAGTACTGCCAAGATTTAAACAAGTACGATGGGGTAGAAAGAGTATTGTACCTGAAGCATCCAAAACATGGAACATACTCCCCCTGTGCATAAAAACAGCACCCAGTCTCTTCTCTTTTAGAAAAGCTGTAAAGACCTGGTTATTCAGGTCTTGGTAATTCTTTGCAGTCCTTTGACACTCGCAGCCGGAACTGAACAGCGCTTAGACGCCTCTTGGTAGTAATGCGCTTTACAAATGCAGCTAACATAACATAACATATTGAGAGTTCATCCTGAGATGGTTTGTGAATATTCTTTGAGTTGGGTAGTCACCCACTCCAAATTATAATCCAGTTCTTTGCATTTGTCAATGTATATGTCTAGATAATTGCATACATATTATTTTAATGTCTATAATCTTTCATTAAAGAGTTATAACCTAAATTTTAAAATATTTTTAAAGTGTAATTATGAATTTTAAATATATTGCTTTGCTATTTATGTAATTCATATCAGATTTTGTAAATATATATTAATATTTTTTTGGTCCGACCAATGCTTCTTACAATGTTGATTTCATTTGAGCGAACCCTATGTAGTATTGCAGTAGTTATCTCCAGTGTATGTATAGGGTTAAGTATAGAACCTTTCTTTCCTTCTGTTCCATGCTCTAGAATGGTATGCATGCAGTAGCATTTAGAATGTAACATGTGTATTATCTGCTGGGAGACCGACAAGGAATGACGCCCGGCAGGGGTTGGAATAAACGAACTTGAATACTTTATTCAGTGTATTCAACTCTATTACTGAGGAATGCTACATCATTTTGGTGACGGTTGATGGTAAATTCCAACCCTTCTCCACTTTGTGGCTACTTCGTTTGAGGTTCCTGATTTCTCCACAAGGATTTACTATCTCGGAAGTTTTCCACACATTATTAAGGGGACATCTGATTGGAGAGGCTATTTCGGAGCTCTGATTACTACAAGTGAGTTCGTTTTGCCCTTCTTTTCCCCCTAAAGTCTTGTGTTGACTAGCCCATCTCATCTAGCGGTTCCGTTTTGTTTACCTTGAAACAGGAACTGCAGTTGCTTCTTGAGCCGCTTTCTCTTCAGCCGTGCTCGAGAACCATCTCTTTCAGAGAATTCTGGATGCACTCCCGTCCTGGGCGTAGTTCCGCTACGCTTAATTCCGCGAAGTGCGAAAAAAACTCCGCCGCGCTACGCGGAACTCCGCGAGCAGCGGAGTGGGTTAGATAAATGCAGTGATTTTAAGTGCCAGGTGCTTGTCCTCACTGTGCAATCATCGCGAATGGCACCATGCACAGCGCAAGTGGGCGCTGCTTCCTTTCTGCCGCTCAAGTAGATTTTTACTCGAGCGGCAGCTTTCTCAACGGTGAACTGACTGTTTCTCAACGCGAGCGGTCGCGAGCATACGCGGCCACTCGCAATGAGAAATCTGACGGTCCGCGTTGAGAAATCTCGCCGGGAGGTTGATTTTCCACGCTCACGCCCGCCAACTTGATGTTGGCGAACGAGGAAAAATCTCGCCGGGAGGTGGATTTTCCTCGCTCATGCTCACCCACTTGACTTTGACGAACGTGAGCGAGAAAAAAACTCCGCTCTGCAATGCGAAGAGGAGTTTTTCGGAACTCCGCGAGCTTTGCGTAACGCGGAGTGCGGAAAACTCCACAAACTCAGCGAGCGGAGCGGAGTTCACCGCCCAGACTTAGTCGTGTTCAGCGCGTGTGCTACGCACGTATTGCATCATTACATTGTGGATAAGGTCACGTCGCATGACCCTAGATGCACCCATTTTGAACCAGTATTCAGGATTTTGAATCTCGCAGATCTTTATTGTCCATAGGTCCATACACAGAGCACACTTTAATAACGCTCTGCTGACTTCAATGGATTGCGAACTACAGTAACGTTTTAAGAGTCTTTTCATTAGGTTTTGTTTGTTTTTCTGCCTCTATCTTTTATTTAATTAATTATTTTGCCGATTGTACCTTCCACTTAATTTTTTTTTTTACCTCAAAAATAAATGGAAGGTAATTCTGCAAGCACAACGTCAGGCACCACTAACTCTATAGGTGCAAGAAACGTTAGCATAAATCTGAACACCCCTAAAGAGTTCCTAACTAATCCAGGTGAACCTACTGTCAAATGGCAAGAATGGAAAGAATATTTCATTAATTACATTGCTACCCTAGAAGACAACCGTTGTATTATGTCACCAGACAGAAAAAAAACATATATTATTACATTGTTCAGGCTCTGAAGGTCTTAGAGTATACACCCAGATGCAAATACCAGAAAGAGAAGGTGACTTTGATGTTTTTATAAGTGCAATTTCTGATCTTGACGATCACTACTCACCTGTAGTTTGCGTTGCTGTTTCCAGGCGTTCATTTTACAAACATAAGCAAGATGCTAATTAATCCATCGAAGACTATGTTTCAGCTCTTAAGAATTTAGCCATTAAATGCGAATTTGGAACCCTACATGATGAATTGATCAGGGATCAGATTGTTATGTGCACTAAAAACAAAAACATTCACGATAGGCTGTGGATAGAAGGTGAAACAAGCCTCGAAGACATTATAACTTTAGTCAAGAAAGCGGAACTTTCTGTGTGGTGCACCAAAGCTGTGACTCCCTCATCTGACCATACTTCAGTCAACAAAATGTCCGATGGAAAAAGAGTAAAGACTAATACTTCTAGGAATCATAAATGTACCCAAAAATCTAATTCAAAGACAGATGGCAACATTCTGGGGAATAGTTCTAGTTTTGTTTGTTCTCAGTGTGGTAGTACCTCACATACTGCCAGGGTTTGACAGATGCCCGGTTAAATCATCTTAAGTGTTTTGAATGTAGAATTGTGGGACATTTCGCAATGGTGTGTAGGAAGAAACGCACAAAGAAAAGTCAAGTGGCATTTGTTAGAGAAAGTGGTTCACATTTGTCAGGAAACGATTCTGATGATCCTCCTGAAAATTTGTGTACCACTCTTACTGACAAAAAAAGAGTGTAGTGTTGAATTTAAGACGGGATAACTGTAACAAACATTTATGTATGGTTTCTTTTGGGGGTATTACATTAAAAGTGGCGGCAGACTCCGGATCTCCGTTCAATATTGTTGCTCGTTCCATTTGGGAAGAAAAGTTTGTTAGTTTAATAGGTTCTTATTTGAAACCTACTGATGTCAATCCTGAAAGTTTTACAAAGGAAAAGATCAACATGTTAGGCTATAGAACACTCATTTTTTAATTTAAAGGTAGGAGAGCTTCATGTAAATTGTATGTGGCAGCAGATGGTCCGTCTGTCTTAGGATGAAAGAATCAACGTGCGTTGAACATTGTTCTGGACCCAAATAGTCCTGCTGAGCAAGTGTTAGTTACATGTAATGTAGAAGAAACAAAAATTGGTTTTGAAAAAGAATTTGGGAAACTTGAAGGGTTCACACATAAGATTTGTGTGAAATCTACTGCTGTTCCCAAGATCCACAAAGTACGTCATGTCCCTTTGATAGTTAGGGAGGAGATCAAGGAAGAGCTTAAGAAATTTCAGGAAGCACATATTATCAAACCCATTGAGGCTTCAGAATGGGTTTCACCTGTAGGTATTGCAAGACGAGCCAATGGTAATATTCGGCTTTGCATTGACTTGAGGTATTTAAACAACAATATCATAGTGGAGCAATTTCCTTTACCTAGGATTGACAAAATGCTTTCTTGAACTAAAAATACAAAATGGTTTTCTACTATTGACCTTTCTTATGCATATCACCAAATTTCTCTACATCCTTCTAGCAGGGAATTTACAGGCTTTTGCACACCTTTTGGCTGCTTCCAATTACGCTGAATGCCTTCTGTTTTAGTGTCTGCGGCAGCAGTTTTTCAAAGATTGATGTCTGAATTATTTGGTGATATGCAGGGTGTCATCTTCTTTCAAGATGACATATTGGTTATGGGTTCCAGCAAAAAAATCCATGATGAATGTTTGAGAGAAGTAATGAGTATCTTACAGAGTAAAGGTGTTACGGCAGAAATTTCTAAATGTAAATTTTCACAAAGGAAAGTTACCTATTTAGGTCATGAGATCAGTACTTAGGGTATTAGACCTAAAGCCAGTTTAGTAAAAGCTATTATTGATGCCCCTGCGCCCAAATCTAAGGATGATCTTAGATCCTTTTTAGGTCTAGCGGAATTTTATACAAAATTTGTTGAAAAGTTCTCTGAAAAAACCTATGTTATGAGATCTTTATTTAAGAACAAGGTACAATTTGTTTACAGTGATACCAGTCAGAAGTCTTTTGAAGAAATTAAGAATGCTATTGGCAGGGCACCAAATTTGCAAGGTTTTGATCCTCTTGCTAGTACTATTGTTACTACTGATGCTAGCAGTAAAGGATTAGGCAGTGTCCTCACACAACTGGATGATAACAATAGAGAAGTCGTGATTGCTTTTGCATCTCGTTCACTTACCCCCACTGAGGAAAGATATTCGGTTATCGAACGAGAAACTTTGGCGTGTGTGTGGGCTCTAGAACATTTCAGAAAATTTTGTAGGGCAGGAAATTTACACTGCGTTGTGATCACAAACCACTTACCAAACTCTTAACCACAGAGGGTTTCATTAATGCTATTGCAAGGATAGCAAGACTCTCCATAAGACTACAGGAGTTTATGCATGACATTCAGTACGTTCCAGGAGTAAAGAATTTTACTGCTGATTTTCTCAGTAGAATGTCTTTACCCTTGATAGAAGTTGACAATAATCCTTGGAACGAATTCTCTGTTGCAAATGCGTCAGTGATTGGATCCCAGGACAGTTTTAGCAAAGAAGAATGGGTCGAAGCTGAAAGTACTGATGAAGTTTTACTTGAAGTGAAAGAATGGATTATGAATGGCTGGAGTGGCATGTAAAAGAAATTGATGAAAGTTGAATACAGAAGTTTTTGGGAAGTTCGCAATGAATTAAGTGTGTGCAACTCGTTAGTTTTACGTGGAGACAAAGTAATCCCTCCCAAGAATTTACAAAAAAGATGATTAATTTATGTCATGAAGGTGTTTCAGGCATCACACGCACTAAACACAGACTCAAGGAGTTATATTGGTGGCCCAAGGTGGACATATACATTGAAAGATTTGTCAGATTGTGTGTCAAGTGTGAGACATCTGATAAATCTCTTAAAACCTTTAACCCACCTTTAGGTTCTTTAGGTTGTCCAAAGCTACCGTGGGAGGAAATTGCGTTAAACATCATGGGACCCATCACTTGGCAAGGTGGCTCATGTAAATACATTTTAGATCTAGTAGATACTTTATCAAGGTGGTTGGAAGCCAACATTGTGGAAATCATCAACACAAGGACAGTAATTTCATTTTTGGATGAAATATTTTCAAGGGAAGGATTTTCAGCTATAATACTGTCAGACAATGGGGTGCAGTTTAAGTCCTATGAAAGGATGAATTACCTTATGGCATCTGGGATTCGACAACAGTTCACTGCTTTATATCATCCCAGTGGCAATGGTATTGGTGAGAGGGGGAACCGTAGTAGCAAAGGTGTTTTGCAACTCACCAACAAAGGTGGCATATATTGGGATGATGAAGTGAAGAAAATGGTTTGGGCCTACAGGAGTACGATTCATGGCACTGTTGGTAAAAATCCTTTTTCATTAATGAGAGGTAGAATTCCTCATTCTATGGTGAATCCTGGTTGGATGAAGAGAAGTGAAATGGTTGAGTGCGACATTGAAGAAGTGAAAAGCTGCATAATAGAATCTCAAAAGAAAAACAGTGTATTATGATCACAAGCATGGCACTAAACAAACTTTGGAGTCCATTACGATGACTGGCGGATGCACCTCCGCGATGCTGGCGGTGGGATAAAATGCTGTTTTCCGCCCATGAGCAGCGGTGCACCCGTCCGCCATATTACAATGGTCAAACACAGCCCATTGTCCGTCTGCCGCGGTGCGACGTGGACCGCCATCAAAACGCGCCCGCCACCGCGGCGGAGACAACCAATAGAGAGCCACCGCCGTGCGGAATGACGTCCCTCCCGCCGTACAAATTAGGATGCGCCAAAAAGCCAGGCACACCGTAGCGGAGAAACCGGCCAATCTGAGCAGGCGGAAGCACCACAGCGGAGCGCAAAAAAGAATGCCGGAGCCGACCGCCATGGACCCCGGCACTACACGTCTTCCCGGCGCTGTACATGATACACCTCCAGCAAGCCATGGACCGTGGCGGACGCCGCCGCAGGTACGCGAGCACACAACTCTGCACACAAACACAACCCACAACCCCATGGCTGATGTAAGGTCCCTGCCCCCACCAGACACCCTGGTGGGGACAGGAACACAACCACAGGTGTAGCCACACATGTCCTACCTGCCACTAGTCCACCCCTCCTCATCCCAGTCACCATGTCCGCGATCTCGAAATAATGTCCAGGTCACGTGACCGCAGTGGTGAATCCGTGTTAAAAAATGCGCACAATGTAGTAGGCTGGGCCAGCGCAAGGCATGGGCAGTGCACAAAGTACACAGGGCAACACCTCCACACTCCACACACTAGGCCCACCCACAACTTGAAGGGACATGCCACGTGACCCTCCTGGGCCCACACATGCCCAATAACCAGCCAGGTGAACACACACACTGCACCACACAACAAACAACTAGAGAGACAGCCTCATCAGGTGTGGCTGCAGAGTAACACACAGCGTAGAAGCACAGGGCCAGGGGAACCCACACACCACAACAACACCACACTCATGGCAAGTAAACTGAGTCCAAGCACAAAATAAACACACACAGACAATGAACAAACACTCCAATGGACACACAGCCTGCCAAGTCACACAGATATACCCCACACTGACACACAGCAACAAACACAGACCACATGCCAGCAGCAATGGAGGACAACAACTAGGAAACCTAAAGTGAGGTGCACACAAATGGAATGGCAAGGACCTGAACACCAAGAAAGTGTACATCACATGTAAGGGAAGGAACATATAACAACAACCCCAGCTCAACAAATTACACATGGCAGTCACAGTGAGTGAAGTCAAACCACAGTCACCTCACTGCAACAACTCAGGGAGACAGCAAGGCAACCCATGTATAGGCACAGGGATGAAAGGAAGGGTAGTAAGTCTAACACTGAGCAGCCACACATCTGCATCCAAATACATTACAGGAGTATGTCAGCAGCACAACACACAGGGCCCATTGCAACACTCCATGACTGTCAAACACAAGTATGAACCTCCACACATCCCCCACACCCATCACACCTGCAGCACACAACACCAGTGACAAACACACAGAAGCTTGCCAATAATGTCCAGTCAATACACTGACAAGGAAACACACCCCCTGGGGGGTATCCACAAACATCACACACACACAGGGATGGCAGAACCACTGTATGCACAAAAACAACAGTCAAACACAGAACTCAATCAAAACACACACACAGAACTACTACAATAACTGACAAGACCTGTGCAGCTAAACTGTGCAAATTCAATGGGAGCACAGACACAACAGGAGTACACAACCTCATCAGTCAGGAAAAATGCACAGACAACATACCACAACACATATAAGAAGTGCATCCACACAAAACAATAATGGAGACAAACAGGGAGAAAGGGGCCTACAATGACAGACAGACAGACATACCACACCACCCATCAACTAAAAATGGTGTCATAGTGTACCACATGCCTGCACATGCACAACAATGACAAGAGACACATGAAATATGAGAGGAGAAAACACCAAGGATGCACATAAAACAAGCACGGGAACTACAATAGACCTCAGTCCATGTGTCAGACACACAAGTAAGGCACACCACAATGGCAACACACATCTGAATCAAACACAACAACAAAACACACACACTGACAGGCAAATAGAACACCACACACAGAGCATCTGTCAACTGCATGAGACAACACAACACAAACACTACACACAGCCACATCAGACATAACACATGCAAAGATATCAACATGCTACAACAGCTAAACATCAGGGGGTGCGCAACAGGCAAGGACAAGGCAACATACACTCACAGCACTGCATGCACACCAAGCAGTGTGTGCACAACAGACATACCAGTTACAAACAGAGATGAGTGACACACCATGAACACACACAACAACAATCTAAACATCACACAGAAAACAACACACCCAGGAAGTTAAACAGTCCACAGCAAACACACCTACATCTAAGCCAACACACACAGAGGCACAAGTCTGGGACACCAAAGTTGAAACAACATGATCAGAGGAAACAAGACATTGGCAATGTTGAAGTGGCATATAGAGCATGTGTCACAGTAAACCATACCCACACAGTAACCCTTTAGTTAGCAAGGACACTGACAAGGCAGACAACAGGAGTAAATTTCTATTTTATTTACATTTCACACCGTTATGCAGCAAAATTTAGACAAGAGCAAGGCCAGTGGCCAGTCCAAAGTGCAGGTGAGGTACATGAGAAGCTTCACAGGCAAGGGGCAAACAGCAGTGAACAGCAAGGCCAGTGGCCAGTCCAAAGTGCAGATGAGGTACGTGAGATCCTGCACAGGCAAGGGGAAAACAGCAGTGAACAGCAAGGCCAGTGGCCAGTCCAAAGTGCAGGTGAGGTACATGAGATCCTGCACAGGCAAAGGGCAAACAGCAGTGAACAGCAAGGCCAGTGGCCAGTCCAAAGTGCAGGTGAGGTACATGAGAAGCTGCACAGGCAAGGGGCAAATAGCAGTGAACAGCAAGGCCAGTGGCCAGTCCAAAGTGCAGGTGAGGTACATGAGAAGCTGCACAGGCAAGGGGCAAACAGCAGTGAACAGCAAGGCCAGTGGCCAGTCCAAAGTGCAGGTGAGGTACATGAGAAGCTGCACAGGCAAGGGGCAAACAGCAGTGGACAGCAAGGCCATTGGCCAGTCCAAAGTGCAGGTGAGGTACATGAGAAGCTGCACAGGCAAGGGGCAAACAGCAGTGAACAGCAAGGCCATTGGCCAGTCCAAAGTGCAGGTGAGGTACATGAGAAGCTGCACAGGCAAGGGGCAAACAGCAGTGAACAGCAAGGCCAGTGGCCAGTCCAAAGTGCAGAGTGAGTACATGACATCCAGCACTGGGAATGTGTGGTACAGTACCCTGCCATGGTCAGCAACACACTCAGGGCGTCACAAATGGGCAGGCCATGGTACCACTGTGGGAGAGACATGTGTGTGAGGGTGACCAACACTCAGACTTGGCTGGCAGTATGACTGGGAGGTGGCTGTCTGTCGGGGCCAGTTGGGGTACTGGCTCGGGGAGAGAGAGGCCCAGCTGGGGTAGAGCCATCAGTGTTCTGGGAAGCTTGAGGGCTGCTAGGTCCAGGTGTGGTAGAGCCAGCAGTGGTTTGGGAAGCATGAGGGCTGCTAGGACCAGGTGGGGTGGTGGCACGTGGAGGTGGACTCATGCTTGCACGAGACCCAGTGTGTGTGGGAGAAGTTGGAGGGGTGCCCTTCCGCTTCTTGGGGCTTTGAAATGGCTTCCCTGTCCTGGGATTAATGCCAAGTGGGGTGTATACAACAGGCACACTCGTCACAAAAGCTGGCTCATGTGCAGATGCTGGTCCCCACTCTGGGGACATGCTGGATTCTTTGGGACGCTTGGCCCCGGATTGCCTCTGCCCCTGCATCACCTGTTTACCAGGTGTCCCCCCTACAGTGACCTCCTTTCCCTGCTTCACAGGGCTCTGGATGGGAGTAGATGTTGTGGGTGAACTTGCCTTGGATCTCTTCTTACGTGTACCCTTAGCAGGCACCTGTTTGTCACTGGGCACGGAAACTGTGTGCTTGTCTCTGCGAGACACTTTTGGGACAGGTGAGTCCTTGGCTGGGGATGCCTCTGAGGCATGTGAGCCTGAGGCCTGCTCCTTGCCATCCTTGCCCTGGGTGTGGCCTGAAGGGCTTTTGCCTCTGCGCTCTGGTGTGGATTTACCTTTCTGTGGGGATGGTGTCTGCGGCCTGGACTGCTTGGGCTGCTGCTGCCGTGTGCTGCGTGTGCCGTATCTGTCCCTTGATGTCTGGGGTGTGTGGTCACTATCATCAGATGCGGCCACTGGCAGGGTGGTGGTCCTAGGGACTGGAGCTGGACTATGGGATAGGGCAAGTTGAATGGCTGCTGTCACTGCAGAGGACAGATACTGTACAGTCCGGTGTAGCCCACCCACGTCGGAATGAACGCCCTCCATGTAAGCCACCACCTGTGCCAATTTTTTGTCATGGTCCAGGAAGGCATTGAGGAGAGCTGTCTGACCCACACACAGCTGGCGCAAAAGGTCCACAGACTCAGCACTGATGGCAGCAGGGGGGACAGGGGCAGGGGCAGCGGTGCCTGGGATGAAGGACACTCTTCCCTTTTTGTGGTGCGAACACGGGCAGCAACAGTGGGAGTAGCAGGGAGGGTGGGCACTGAAAGTTGTGTGGTGGACGAGGAGGCAGAGTCCCCGTTTCCTTCGGCCGAAAACATAGATGCGTCACCGCCGTCGTTAGATGACGTAGAGGTCTGCGTCTCTGGATGTGAGTCCTCTAGAAGACTACGGTCCCCTCTGATGCGCTGGTGACATCCGTGTCACTATGCTGGTGTGCAGCAGTTGTGCTTGATGCCTCACCACTGGTGTCCGTCCCCTGTCCTTCCGTGCCCATGTGAGATGCTGCATGAGAGAGAGATAGAGGTAGGATCAGTACATTTGCATCAAGTTTACAAATATCTGCAAGGGAAGCATCACTAATGATGAACAATCATCCATGTTGGACAACACCATGGGCAGTAACACTGTGCAACCTCAATCCAAACATCGAAATTACCATGGCATAATGCAAACTTGGCATAATTCACCCATGTGATGGACACACAGCCAATTAGCCTGTTGGTGGCTTCAGCTAACCAGACACACATATCCCTCTGTGCACACCTAGGGCCCTGAGGGGGTAAAAGATTCTACTCACAACATGTTGCCACTGTCACATCTTGAGCCAGCAGAAGTGTCCAACACAGAGACAGACTCCAACATATCCGCACACAATGGCCATGAGCACATGCCATCCACCATGTCGTATCTTGGGGCACAACTACAGTTGCACATTGGTGTTAGATGTGTAGCCAGCACAAATCTGACGTCAGGCAATGTACACATTGATGATGGCTAACTCAGATCATGCACTCTGCTGGACCCTGACATGGGATGTCCGTGACAACACCAATGAAGATGATACCAGAAGGCCACAACTACAAATGTGAACTCAAGGGCCATTACACCAATGACATGGGACGGTACATGTTGGGGGAATGCATGACAACTGCACCCAACACCGCGGCCACTTACACGCCATTGCATCACACTAGCAACATCACAGCCCTGCACTGGTCCAGGCTTGGAGCACATGCAGCCAAACAACACCCAAAGTCACACTCACAGAATACTCACCACCAGCTTGCTGCTGATGCCCCTTCAGACGTGCATCCAGTTCCGGCTGCGTCACAGCTAAAATGCGTGCCATTAGTGGTGTCATGCTGCGACGCGCCAACCTGCCGGCCCGAGGGATCAGCCCCAGTGTCATCTCGGCCACGTTCCTGCTCAGCCGGCAGATGTCATCCCACCTCTTGTGACAGTGGGAGCGCCGTCGTCTGAAGACACCCAGTGCATACACCTTGCATGCAATGGCCCTCCACACGGCCTTGCGCTGGTTGACTTTGAGCTGCAGACATGGGAGACAAGAGGGTGCAATAATCAGTGTAACCTACCACCATTTCACAGTGCAGGAGCATGACACTGACTCATACCAACTTCAGCCATAACTCTAGCAGAGACAACAAATCTGCGACATTCAAACATCATCATGTGTGAAACACACATTAATGCATGCAGGTATGAGGGTGGACACAGTACATGCCTATCTCAAAGCCATGCAGGATGCCAGCAGAGAGCAAAATGTGTATGCTGACCACATCTACTGCACGTTTCTGGGAATACCAAGACATGCAGGACATTACTACATATGTCACCGTGAATACTCACTGTGCCCAACACTGCGCAGCCCTCAAAGCACTTGCCCTTAAACTGCCACACTGTGTCATGGATGTCACATTGAGGGACATGACCTCACAAACGCAGACCCTCATCACAAAGCCTGTTGTGTGCAATCTACATCTCTGTAATGGCTCATTGATGGAGAGTCAAGAGGAAAAGCACAGATTTGACACTCTGTACATTCAGTGTTGTGTCACTGTCAGATTGGGTAGTGAATGTGCAGGCCAGTTGGGGTCACACAGAGGTCCAACGTGGGGCATCTCATCTTTTACATGGAGGAACTATTTGGAAACACAAACAGTGCCAACACATGCGAGTATGTGCACATGCTGGTGGTGATGGAAGGGTCTGGGCACAAGAATGTTGGAATGTACAGTGTCATAGGTGAATGACCAACAAGAGTGTCACCCTGTGCAGAACTAGAGATGAGGCACATATTGAGTCAGAAACAATGCCCTCACTACCCTCTGGACAACAACACTTGCTAAGGCCACAGATGGGCCTGTGAAGGACATCAGGGACACACACAGACATTCAGACTGGAAATCACTGTCCTGACTCCTGAATTGAAAAGGTGCAGCCTCACTGTATGTCTGACAAGACATTACATTTCCCTCACATCTGGATGTGCAGGCAGGGAAACGTGTTGAATAGGCTAAACACACCTTCCCCCTGGAAACAGCATGCTAGGCAGTGCATGACCCAACCCCACACTCTATGCACATACTGCAGCAGATCAACTTCCTGTGTGCCCCCCCCTGCACTCTCACTCACACCCTGAGATACTTACCACGACATTTGGCGCACCATATAGCCTTGGATACTGGGTGAGCACCTCGTCCACCAGGACCTCCAGTTCCTCGGGGGTGAAGGGAGTGGCACAGATCTTCTCAGTCCTCGCCATCACTGTGGGCAGGAGACAGCAGCAGCGGCAGTGGGTGGTGAGGGGTGTCAGGCAGCAGTCCCTGGAGGCAGCAGCAGGTGAGGGGTCTCAGGCAGCAGTCCCTGGAGGCAGCAGCAGGTGAGGTGTCTCAGGCAGCAGTCCCTGGAGGCAGCAGCAGGTGAGGGGTCTCAGGCAGAAGTCCCTGGAGGCAGCAGCAGGTGAGGGGTCTCAGGCAGGCCCTGGAGGCAGCAGCAGGTGAGGGGTCTCAGGCAGCAGTCCCTGGAGGCAGCAGCAGGTGAGGGGTCTCAGGCAGCAGTCCCTGGAGGCAGCAGCAGGTGAGGGGTCTCAGGCAGCAGTCCCTGGAGGCAGCAGCAGGTGAGTGGTCTCAGGCAGCAGTCCCTGGAGGCAGCAGCAGGTGAGTGGTCTCAGGCAGCAGGCTCAGTGAGCTGTGGCAATGTGTGGCTCCCTCACACACATATATAACCCCCACGGCTCGTTTCTGTGGTTCTAAGCTGCTGCAATTGGTGTTCCAGGTCTGCCTCATTCAAATACATCCAATGACCGCCTCCGCGGTGGCGGAGCACGCCTACCACGATTTTCAAACTTGCATCAGGCAACCGCGATTGCGCTTCCCATTGGCTGGAAGGGCATGGTCCATGGCGGTGACACACCGCAGGGGACAGGCGTGCGGTACCGCAGTGGTGCATCTTTCAAGTGCATCCACTGACCGACCCCGCGGTGGTGGAGCACGCCTACCGCGATTTTCAAACTTGCATCAGGCAACCGCGATTGCGCTTCCCATTGGCTGGAAGGGCATGGTCCATGGCGGTGACACACCGCAGGGGACAGGCGTGCGGTACCGCAGTGGTGCATCTTTCAAGTGCATCCAATGACCGGCCCCGCGATGGTGGAGCACGCCTACCGCGATTTTCAAACTTGCATCAGGCAACCGCGATTGCGCTTCCCATTGGCTGGAAGGGCATGGTTCATGGAGGTGACACACCGCTGGTGCCAGGCGGTAGCTACCGCTATTCCGGGCACATGCATTGCTATGAGTGACCGGGATCTGGGTGTCGGAGCATGCCAACCGCCATTAGCCATGTGTATATGCCTATCAATCCCGCTATGGTGTCTTGGGCCATGGCGGTGACACACCGCTGGTGCCAGGCGGTAGCTACCGCGATTCCAGGCACATGCATTGCTATGAGTGACCGGGATCTGGGTGTCGGAGCATGCCAACCGCCATTAGCCATGTGTATATGCCTATCAATGCCGCTATGGTGTCTTGGGCCATGGCGGTGACACACCGCTGGTGCCAGGCGGTAGCTACGGCGAGAGTGCAGCATGACATTGTTGACTATGGGCGTCACAGTGTTGTTTGAGCACGTTTAAGGCACCAATGGACACATCGTGCTGTGTCAATGTCATGGGTCATATCTGTACTTCGAACAGTGGTCACTTACAAAATATCATGGCACTTGATGGAGTTTAAATGGGCTATAGTTAGTAATGACAGCCTAAACTTCATATCTAACACCAAATGCCACACTGAAAGAACTAATGGGGCACATTACTCCTACACAATTTCATATCTGACCCCCAAATTTGGCCCCAATTTCATATATGTCACCACATTTTCGCCCCAATTTCATTTCTGACCCCCCACATTTGGCCCCTATTTCATAAATGTCACCACATTTTAGCCCCAATTTCATATCTGACCCCCAAATGTAGCCCCATTTTCATATATGTCACCACATTTTAGCCCCATTTTCATATCTGACACCAAATAATTACCCCCAATTTCATATCTGATCCCAATATTTACACACATATCCATATCTCACACAATATGTCACTATACAGTTCATGATTGTACAAACATTTCAGCATTATTTTCATTAGTCACCACATATGTCACACTGTTGTCTGTTTGGTATCACCTATTTCAGCCTTCATGTAAGGTTATTGTTCGCAGTAGCAAATCCAACAGTATATGTCCACATGGACATGTGTGTGCTCTACATACTCAAGGATGTTAATTACATCACCGGCACACTTGGCATTCTGTACATCCTTATTATTTTTCACTTGTATCTATGCCTTTGGGTATGTTTTGTCTCCATATCTGCCAAATGTTATCACCATTACTTGTGACATTGTGTCTGGTATGTGCTCATGTTGTTCGGCCTGTCATATGTGATTTTGTTACATGTATATTTCCACAGTTGTGAGTATGTTGATAGTGGTTTTGATGTGTGTGGTGTGTTACGTTGGTACTCACCAAGGACAGGTGCATTGACCTTGTTCACATGAAGATTGTTGCCTTGGATGATGGACTGTAGCCAAAAGTGGTGATGGTGCTCACTGACTGGTAAATTTGATATGGCATCTGTGAACAGTAGACGGTGTGCCACAATTGGCTGCACATTGATGTAATGCGTGTGCTTTCATTTGCAGTAATTGTGTGCATTTTTGGCAGGGTGCACAAGTAGGACACGTGTGCAGTGATATTAAACCAACACGAGTGGATAAGCCTGCTATGGCGTAGAAGCCTTTCTGGGGCACAAGCTGTTCCTGCGCAGTGTGGGTGAACTGATGGTGCTGTTGAATCAAGCTAATGATGGCATCCAAGACAGGTGAGATATACCTTGATAGGGCTGGCTGTGACACTCATCCAACTCTAACTTTTGTTGTTTTGAAGGTACCAGAGGCCAACAAGTGATGCACAGCCAGCATCTTTGTCTGCGGAGGGATGTTGATAGTCCGCTGTGTTGTTCCTGACAGCATGTGGGGAATGTGGCTCAGGATGCTTTTGATATTTGTCCTTTAGTACCTGTATTGTGCGATGACATCCGCTGTTGTTATGTGTATGAGGCTGTTGTGTTTTTGTTATGTACTCAGCATATTCATGCGCTGAGTTGTAGGTATACTGGTGTGGCTTTGGCCTGGTGGTGTTGTAGGTTGTTTTTGTGGCACTGTTGTGTCTCCAAGCAGCTGGATGATTAGCTCCATGGCAACTGTTGTACTTTAGTTGTGTGTTTGGGCAGTGCTACCTTCATACTGCATGTCATAGTGCAACTTAAGTGCAGATTAACGTTTGTCTACAGTCCTTTTGGATCACGTACCTTTTCCACTTTTTGTGTGCCACATTGACAATCTGTCTGCTTGTTGATGATATTGTGCAGTGGTGTCATTGTGTCTTGATCCACGGCGACACAGAATCTGCAAATGCTTTTCATTATTAGTCATTGACTGACTTTGAATTGTGATTACCAGCATGTATGGCATGTGTACTGATGACAGTGGATATTAGCACAGGCTTGTGAATATGTATGTGAGTGTTTCTAAACTTGTGTGGATTTGCAGTGGCTCAAATTCCATAATGAGTCCTTCAGAACTAGACAAATTGTGTTGTTCATGTGTCCCCTGTCATGATTGCACAAGAATGTGTGGCAGGTACAGCAGCCACTTGGAAGCCAGCAGTGTTTCTGTTTCACACATGTCCTGTATCATATACTGTCAGGGCTGTTTACACAAGATTTTGAAATGTGACTATTAGCATTCACAGAAACAGTTTCCATGTTGGTTGTTCTCACTGTGCGAATACTGAACAAGTGTACTACAATGTTTTCTCAAGGTGTCACGACTTTTGATTTGCACTGTATGGTGCATTGTGATGCCAGTCAATGTTTGCGCTGTGTCAATCAAAAGCTACGGATTTGTGCACATCTCATGTTCTGTTGCAATGACGTGTCCCCTTTCATCTCACCTAGGAGGCGACCTAATGTGTATCGTCCAGTCACACTGCTGGCTAACATTGAGGATGATGACGTAATACGCAGATTCCGTCTGGACCGCACAAACATCCAATACCTGTGTGCCATGTTGGAGCCACACCTGCGGGCTGGCAGGACATACCCAACAGCATTAACAACTGAATCGAAGGTGATGGCGGCACTGCATTTCCTGGCTAGTGGGTCATTCCAGGAGACAGTGGGCATTGCAGGGGGATGTCTCAGCCCACCTTCAGCATGGTGCTACGGGATTTCCTGTCGGCCATGATGCAATACAAAGACCGATACATAAGTTTTCCAAGGAGGGCGGCTTTGGCGGCTGTGAAGGCGGATTTTTATGCCCTTGGTCACATCCCTAATGTTGTAGGTGCTATTGACTGCACACATGTTGGCCTGGTTCCACCACAGGCACGGGAACACATATATAGGAATCGTAAACATTCACATTCCATCAATGTGCAGGTGGTGTGCCAGGCCGATATGATCATATCGCATGTCTGTGCCAAGTTTCCCGGCTCTGCACATGATTCCTACATCCTGCACAACAGCATTGTGCCCCTGCTGATGGCCAATCTACTTCCGGAGCGGGCATGGATTGTGGGTGAGTGGGCAGAGTCAAGTTGTGTGCTGTGTGTGCCATGCTGTCCTCTGCCACAGTTGTATCACTTAATCGGTATGTGTTTTTCACACCTAGGTGACTCTGCATATCCCAACAGACCTTGGTTGCTGAGCACACTACGCAATCCTAGGACACCGTCTGAAGTCCGCTACAACAATGCCCATGGGAGAACACGTCGGGTGGTGGAGCGAACCTTTGGTCTCCTAAAATCTAGATTTCGCTGCCTGGACAGGACCGAGGGGCACTCATGTACTCACCCAAAAAGGTGTGTGAGATAGTGGTAGCATGCTGCATGCTGCACAACCTGGCCTTACGGAAAGGAATCCCCATGATCCTGGACGATGATGACCAGCCGAGGCCCCCACCTGCGATCCCACAAATGTCCAGTGACGAGGATAGTGGAGAGAAGGAAGGTGTCGACCAGCGTCAGCAGCTCATCAACCGCTACTTCACTTGAAGGTGAGTGACAATGTACAACTGGTCCATTGTCTGTTGATGTAGTTGTTTGCGTGAAGGTCTATGTGATCTTTGTGACTGCATCCTGTTGTTGGCTCAGTGCTGGCTGCCTATGTGTTGGATACAGGGTAGTTTGTCACAGCTACAGGATGTCTATGTTGGTACTGTTGCACATTGTAATGTGTGCATATTGGTGTACGTTGAGGACATGTGTTGTGTGATGGCTGCGATGCCACCACCTGACTAGTAACTTTTGTTCTGTTGTGTTTTGCTAGGTCCCGTCTGCCTCTCCTTGCCTACAGATGATCCATGCTACTGTGACATTGTAACCATGGTAAACATTGCACATACAGTGATAAACATGGAGCAGACTCAACTACATTGGTGCGTTATTGTTGTTTATTTTCAATGGGTATATGTGAGAGGGAAGTGGATATTTACATAAGTGTGAATAGTGAATCTATGAGTTGGCAGTGATGGTAGATGAGACAATCAAGAAGGCACCACATTGATGTGGTGACACAGTCCAACAGACGGATGCCATTACCATGGCAGTGTGGGTAAGGACAGTGTACAGAGTCAATGGTTGGGTGAAGAGTGTTGCCATCATGGCTGGCTCTTTGACTGGCGTTTGGCAGGTGCTTTGCCATGGGTGAGTCCCAAGTTTTTCTTTGGACGGCCCCTTCTTCTTTTGGCAGGGGGGGCATCGTCTGCTGGGCCAGTGGGGTCTGAGGAGTCACCCCTCTCCGTGCCCGCAGGGGTGGATGATGAACTGTCATCCTGCGTGGCAACGGGGGGAGGTGGAGGTGTGGTCTGTGGCACTGGCCTGTCCCTCTGTACCACCACTAACTGGCCCATGAGAACCACGATTTGTCCCATACGGTTGTCCATGGACCTCAGCAGACGTTGGAGCTCCAGGGCATCTTCGTGGGCCTGGCCCATTTGTGCCTGTGTGCGTTCATAGGCACCCACAACTCTGGTGATGTTAGCCAGGGCTTCGGTCACAGTGTCCTGTGGTGTTAGAGTCCCACTTGTCCTCCCACCTGCCCTGCTATCACTGACCTGTTGCCTCACCACTCTAGCCACCCGCCTACTCTCCCTGCCCTCCACAGTTGATGGTGTGGGCTGGGCATCCTCTGGGGCAGGGCGAGTGTTGCAGGCAACAGTGGTAGTGGTGGTGGTGGTGGCGGCACAGGTCGTTCCAGCAGGGGTCAGCGTTGATGTTGTTGCTGATGGTGGGGGGGCAGTGGGGTCATGTTACCGGTTGCGCCCTGGCACACCAGATGGGCCGGCTTGGAGCTCCTCATCCAAAGAATCCAGGGACTCCGCATCAGAGTGTCCATGTTCCGGGGGAGGAGACTGGCTCTGCAGGTTGAGGTTGTCGTCCTCTACAGTCAGTTGTTGGTCACCTGTGGAACAGAGGGTACATAGTCATTGACTTACACCCATCTGGCTTGCTGCGTTTGATGTCTCTTATTTACATGTTATGCAACACACAGTTACGTATTTCATAAATAGTATGTCTGCACAGTGATATTCGTCATGACATGATGTGGAGGTACATACATCTTTTTCCATGGTGTAACAAGTCATTGGATACCATGCCCCACGTGAAGCGCTTTGTATTAAACTGAAAGGTTGTCATCTGACAACTGGCTGCTATGCAACTTCATGTAATGCATCTTTGCTGATTACTCTTCCTGGCAAATGTTACATATGCACATGTACTAGACATTGTACCATTGTTATCTCATGCATACCTTTGTAATGTTCTGTGCTTGTATTTCATTGTTCAACAGACCATGCCTTTTTATTGTTACTATGGTCCTTCATGCTCAGCACCCATGGAATTTACAGATAGCATTCGGTGCAGTGCATATATGGTCCCTGATTTGCTTACACATGGGTTTAGTTGAGTCACAGTTCTGTTTCTGTCACAGTTAAATACGCATAGCTGTCTGCATACTATCAAATGGTATTTAATTGGGGTGTATTTTGTTGTGATGTGAGGCCTTGTGTTGGCATTAGCTCAATGCTTTCGTTGAGGAATGGTGGGGTGCATGCACTGTCTGCTTACCTGTCCAGTTGTCATTTTTAGGTGGACTTTCTGACACGTGGTTCTGGGTGGGGGGAGTAGTCCATCCTGCTCAGCTGTGGGACAAGGGGCCTGGTGGGAGTTGTAGTGCAGGCCTCCCTATTCCAAACACACCTCCCTGGAAAGATGGCTACCTACCTGTTAGGTGAGGGTGAAGAACACAATGGCTGCCACATGGTTGTGGGTGGGGGGGGGTGCTCCATCCTGCTGAGTGATAGGGCAGGGTGTGCCTGGTGGGAGTTGTAGTGCAGGCCTCCCTATTCCAAACACACCTCCCTGGAAAGATGGCTACCTACCTGTTAGGCGAGGGTAAAGAACACAATGGCTGCCACATGGTTCTGGGTGGGAGGGGGTGCTCCATCCTGCTGAGTGATGGGGCAGGGTGTGCCTGGTGGGAGTTGTAGTGCAGGCCTCCCTATTCCAAACACACCTCCCTGGAAAGATGGCTACCTACCTGTTAGGTGAGGGTGAAGAACACAATGGCTGCCACATGGTTCTGGGTGGGAGGGGGTGCTCCATCCTCCTGAGTGATGGGGCAGGGTGTGCCTGGTGGGAGTTGTAGTGCAGGCCTCCCTATTCTAAACACACCTCCCTGGAAAGATGGCTACCTACCTGTTAGGTGAGGGTGAAGAACACAATGGCTGAAACATGCTTCTGGGTGGGAGGGGGTGCTCCATCCTGCTGAGGGATGGGGCAGGGTGTGCCTGGTGGGAGTTGTAGTGCTGCTTGCCTGGACACATACAACACAGTTGATGTTGTCTACCTTTGTGATGTTTCAGGTGGGGTGGATGTTACATCAGTGTGACCTGTGTTTGTTTTTGGGGTGCAGATGAGTGTACTTGTGCCTCAGGGATGTAGCTTTGTAGTTGTGCAAGACAGTACATGGCAGTTTCATGGCATCCATTAGTTGGTACTTACCAGCCTCCACTCCCCCGGGTATTCCTTCCAGACTCTCTGGATGCAGGATGGCAAGCACCTTCTCCTCCCACGCAGAGAATGGTTTTGGTGGAATGGGAGGGCCTCCACCAGTCGCATCAGCCAGCTGATGGTTTTTGGCCCTCTTCTTCTTGACAACACTCTTCAGGTCATGCCACCGCCTCATGATTTCATGCTTGTTGCGGGGCACATTCCCTACTGCATTGACCTTGTCCACTATCCTTACCCACATGCTTGTCCTTGTGGCTAATGGTGTCTGTTGGACCATGCTACCAAAGAGTTGTGGTTCTACTCTAATTATCTCATCTACCATTACTGTCAGCTCAGTGTCTGTGAATTTTGGCATTTTCTGTGGTGCCATGGTGTGTGCTGTGCAGATGTTTTGGGGTGCAGTTGTGAGGGTGGTGTGGGTGGTGTAGGTGGTGTGTGTGTGTGTTGTTGTGCTGGTGAGATGTGTGGTGTTTTGCCTATCCAATGGGCTGCAGGGTTTGGTTCCTTCAGGGCTGGAGTAGTGCAAAGGATTGTGGTCAGGGAAGGGGCTGGTTTTATGCTCAGCTATGTGGGTGGGTCAAGATGGTGTAATGCTGTCAGGTGTGCTGTGTGGGTTGTCCTGTGATTTGTATATTTGAATTTGCCATGGGGGTGTGTCATTGGGATGTTTCAGGTTATTTTGGGGGCAGGGCTATTTGCCTGTGTGCATTTGGTGGCCTTATTGTGTGTTTTTTTCCTTGGCCGCCATTTTGTTGGCGGAGCATCCGCAGCGATGGCTATGCTGCAGGCCTTCCGCCGTATCTCACATTCATTACTGTTAGCGACCGCGGCGGACGGAAACAGTGGAACGTACCGCTGTGACATCGGGGATATCATAATATCATTGGCGGTCACTCCGCGTGCCTGGCGGCGGTTTTAGGTGTTTCCGCTATGATACCGACGGTTGGATTTTCACATTCTCCGCCGTCTACGGGCGGTTTTTCGATGCCTCCTACCGCCGCGGTTGGGATATTTTGGCGGTTGATCATAATAGGGTCGGCGGTGTTTCCGCGGTACATGCGGACGGTAATTTTCCGCTACCATTGCGGTTGGATTTTTTTCCGTCCGCCATCGTAATGACCCTCTAAGTTAGGTGAGGGGCAATGGGTACGTGTTAAGAGTGCAAAAAAGATTGCAAAATGTGAGAGCAGATTTAGCGAACCTAAGAAAGTTGTTAAGGTGATGAACAATACAGCTTTATTGCACAATGGTGAGGAATGGCATTTCAGCCGCTTAGCCCCTGTTAGAAATCAAAATGGAAATGAGGAACATGGTATCATTAATGCTGGAAATTTTTGGTGGTTGGATGTTCCGGATTTATCCCTGGATAATTGTCTTAACCAGGATAATGATGCAAATGAATTTAAAGTGCGTGGAGAAGAACCTGCTATTCATGGTACCAATGGTATGTTAGAAGAGATCTCTAAGGAAGATTTACAACCTACAACTGGTACTAATACTCTATGAATGGATATGAGTTAAAATAAAGATATAAAAACTTCTAAAGGAAGAATTGAAAAAAAACTAAGAATTTGGTAATGTTTGATTGTGATTAGTTGTTTTTTTTTTTTGTTGTTTCTGTATATTTCATTTTAAGGGTGGACTGTGTAGTATTGCAGTAGTTATCTCCTGTGTAAGTATAGGGTTTAAGTAAAGAACCTTTCTTTCCTTCTGTTCCATGCTCTAGAATGGTATGTGTAGGAAAGTGGGTTTCTGTTGCAGTAACCCCCCCCCACTTTTTGCCTGATAACTGATGCACTTTTCCTTGGTGTGCCCTGGGTCCCTGCCAATCAGGTACCCAGGGCCTGTGTTCCTTCCCTAAAAACTGTACTAAAGCCTAAACCCAATTGGCAACTCTGGCCACAGGTAAGCCCCTGGTAAATGGTACCCTAGGTACCCAGGGCACTGTGACCAGAGA
Organism: Calotriton arnoldi; assembly: GCA_963921515.1. NCBI lineage: Eukaryota > Metazoa > Chordata > Amphibia > Caudata > Salamandridae > Calotriton > Calotriton arnoldi. The sequence continues at coordinate 6,960,968 of CAWUFW010000001.1, read as the reverse complement.
AGGCCCCTAAGGGCTGCAGCATTTATTGTGCCACCCTTAGAGGCCCTGTACCCTGACACACACACCCTGCCTTTGCAGGCTGAGTGTCTTGGTGCAGAACTAAACAGAGAGTCGACATGGCACACATCCCTGTGTGCCATGCCCACAAACACACTGCCCTGGCATACCTCAGTCACCCCTCTAGCTGGGTGCACTAAGCAAGTGGTGTGGGCACAGGTGCATGAGCCCTGTGCCCCTACAGTACCCAGGGCCATTCCTGGGCACTGTGAGTGCAGTGATGCCATTAAGAGTATATGGTGCTGGGAGGTTGTCATTACGAACTCCACAGCACCATAATGGCTACACTGAAGACTGAGAAGTTTGGTATCAAACTTCTCAGCACATTAAACCCACACTGATGCCAGTGTGGGATTTAATGTAAAATGCACGACAGAGGGCAACTTAGAGTTGCCCCCTGAACATAACCTACAATCCACGTCTTGTCTGAGGGGCTGCCCCGGCTGCCACACAGCAGACATGTTGCTGGACCCCTGGGTGGAAAGCCATCCACTCTCCTGGGCCTGCAACAATGCACATCCTGGGCGAGGTGCTAGGTCTCCTCCCCCAGGATGGGCAGGGGAAGCTTCAAAGGCATGTCGCCTTTGTGAGCTTCTCTAGGCCACTTGCTGTACTCAGCAACTGGCCCCCACCGGTTCTGACCCCTTCTCTGGCGGGAAGACTGGCGGGAAACCCCAAGGGAGGAAAGGGGATGTGTCAGCCTCTGCCAACCCCACCCCTCAGGTGGGAGAGGCGAGGTGAAGCACAACTCCGGGCTCTCGCCATCTTGAAGATGGGGAGCCCTGCCCAATCAGGACTAGGCTACTGCCCCCCTCCCACAGGAGAGGGGCAGGATAGGGGGTGTACCCACCCCAGGGAAGGGACCCATTGGTCCCTGCCCTTTATCTACCTGTAACGCCCCTAAATTTAGTATTTAGGGGCACCCTGAACCTTCCTTCCTCAGATTCCCGCAACCTAAGAAGAAAAAGGACGAAAGAAGACGCCCAGCAGAGGAGACTGCAGAGAACAACTGACTTGGCCCCAGCCCTACCGGCCCGTCTGCAGTTTCCAGAGATCCTGCGCCAAAAATCGTCTTGTCCTGCAGCCAGCGACCTCCAGAACCCCGGGGAGGACTGACTGCCTTCAACAAAGACCGGATCTCCTGTGAACAGCAGCTCTGTTCAAAAGAAACACCAAACAAAGACTCCAAGCCTGCTGAGGAAAAAGAAACCCGACGCCTGGAACCACCACTGCACCCGTCGCCTACAGCCCGAGTTCAAGTGGCCCACCGGTCCCAGCGAGGTCCCCCAGCGCTCCAGAGTCTGAGTCCACTGTGGGTTGACCCCTCCAGGACTCCCCGACGTCGCCTGCAGCCTCTGCACGAGACCCCCCCAACCGCGAGTGGCCCGGTAAGGTGAAATCCGACCTCAAAAGACACCCCTGCATCCAGCCGCCCTGCGCCCTGGAGAAAGGAACCCGAGGTGCACCTACGTCCCCGAGCCCTCCAACTTACCTGCCCAGCTGTTGGTTCCTCCTGGAAGTCTTCCTGGACCGACCCTGCAGCTGAAAACCAAAACCGAAAATCCCCATTGAAAACAACAAGGCACCCGACGCCAAAACAGCACTCTGCACCCGGCCGCCCCAGCGCCGCTGAGGGTGCACCTTTTGTGCTGGCTTGTTTCCCAATTTGCCCTGACCTAAACCCTAGGAGCTTTGCTCCCACAACCTTGTGGCCTGCTCGCCAGCAGCCACCAACCGGAGGCCCCCCCATCCCCCATAGGATAACATTGGGCCTCAACACTCTGCACCCGGCTGCCCTAGTGCCGCTGAGGGTGCAACAACAGTGCATCACTGACCCTGGGAGACCCCTGAGTCTATGCCCAAAACCTTAACTCTGCCAGTCGAGTACTTACTTGAAAACCGATAACCTACATTTTCTCCATAGGGTAACATTGACTGGTTTACACTGAAATTTCTTCTAAGTGTCGAGTTTTGAAACTTTAAAATAATCACTAAAAATCGTCCGATTAACAAAAACGAAATTACTCACCTGTTATCAGGAGAGATCCCAGTGCTGGATCTTGGTGCCCAGCACTGACCCTGAAAAGTAATCATAACTGTACTTACCGGTAACTTGAATTTCCTTCCATAGGATAACATTGCCTGGTTTTTGCTGAAAAAGTTTCTAAGTGTCGATTTTGCAAACTTACAAATATTCGTTAAAAATCGCCTGTATAACAAAAACACATTCTTTCAACTGTTTACAGGAGATGCACCAGTGCTGGATCCAGGATCCAACACTGAGTTAGAAAAAGTAACAATAACCACACTTACCTGCTAAGTGAATTTCCTCCCATAGGATAACATTGGTGATTCTATGTGAAAAAGTTTCTAAGTGTCAACTTTTAAAATACAATAATATTCCTTAAAAATCACAACTGTAACCAAAACATTTTACTCAACTGTTTACAGGAGATGTCCCAGGACTGAATCTAGGATCCAGTCCTGTGGTAAGAAAAGTAATCCAAAAAGTAATCTATTGCATTTAACTAGAAATTCCCATTGAGCTCAATGTATTATTGTGTTTGAAATTGTGTTGCCTATTGCAACAACTGTAACTATTGTATTCAAAAGTCTATTGCCTATTTGAAAAGTATTTAACTAAAGTAACTCATTCTGAGAAAGTATATTTTGATACCTATTGTTGGTTCTAAAATAAAACAACTATATATTTTGATACAAAACCATTGGCCTAGAGTTCAGTTCTTGAGTGTGTGAGACCATTTGCTGACTGAGTGTGTACAACAAATGCTTTACACTGTCCTCTGATACTGCCTTACTGCTCGACCAAGCTACCACTTTAGAGAGTAAGGTTATATCTAACTTTAGCCTCTGCCAAACCTCTGGGGACTGTGGACTCTATGCACACTGAACCTTACTTTGGTTCAGTATATACAGAGCCACTTTCTTACAGTATGCATGCAGTAGCATTTAGAATGGAGCATTTGTATTATCTGCTGGGAGACTGACAAGGTATGACGCCTGGCAGGGGTTGGAATTCAACGAACTTGAATACTTTATTCTGTGTATTCAACTCTATTACTGAGGCATGTAACACCCTGCCCTCCATGGATGAGGTTACTCTCTTCAATCTCATTGATGATTTGGATAACACTTCACCAATCACTCCACGGGAAAACAGTTTTACAGTGTGTCTTATACAACAGCAAGCCTCTGCTTCCTGATAAAAAAGGCCACATCATGCTCTTGTAAATGGCAAAGACCCAGAAGACACCTTTGAGAGACAGGCAGACAGGACATAAAAGAAAAGATTGTAGATGAAGTGAAGAAGGGAATGTAGACATACTCAGACACTCTGGAAGGAGTCCAGAGAGTTGGAGCCCAAATAAATTATTGGCTGAGGATATTAAGTACAGTCATTCATACTTGCATGACATCGGAGTCACTAGCTGAAGTTGGCTAAGCCAATAAAAACCAATGTTAAGGTTCAGATATAAAAACTCAACTTAACATAGAGAAACATGTGGAAAATATGAATTCATTAATTTTCAAAATGGACTTGAGAAAAAATGGATTTCCTTCTTGCATTAAGTGTGTCCTAAATCAGAACATTGTTTCCATCATGGTACCTCAACAGCCTCTTCCCAGCCAGAGTTATAAATGCAGAGTTTAGTAGACTCACTGATATCTTAACAGGCATGTACCTAACCATCGACATCTGGTGTCTCCTTAACTCAGACACCTACACCTGTGGCTGATCCTGTCAAAAACATTACGGATCATGAGGAGCCTTCAGAGGATGATGATGTGGGCATGAATATTATATGCAACAATGTCAATAAAAAACCTCAGTGTAGTTGTTCTGCTCCCACCTTAGTTCAATTTGTGTAATAATGTCACCCTTTCTTTCTTTCAAAGCAGTTCATTCTCTATTAATCTATAATCTAATGACATTGTCAATTCTTTACCCACACAAAAAGTCTTATCCATTGGGAGGTTTGTTTTTTATGTACTTTGTTACAATTATTTAGAATGTTTAAATTATTTTTTCATATAGCTAAAATTGAGCTTCCATTCAATTTTTGCAACTGCACACTTTTGAAATCTTTACCTTTTTTTGCTTATATAAAAACAAAGAAAAATCCATCCTTTATTTAAATAAAATGTGATATTTTAATTGAAAAAAATATTTTTTACTGTTTTTATTTTTTATTTAAGAAATATTTTGCAAGCAAACATATATACTCAATGTTTTATTTACAATTTTCATTGTACTTGTAAAAATGTTATTTATACATTTACAAATTTAATAGATGTATATTTAGTGAGGTGAAAATTAGACAAATATGTGTATGTGTTAAATTTGTACACAATCTGGACAACTGTAATGGTAGTTTATTTTTATTTTGATGGGTGTACAACAACATTGTCAGAAAAAAGAACCCTAGGTGAGGTAAGCATTTATTGCGTTTGTGCACTGTCAACTCTTTCAACAAACACATTATTAAAATCAGCATTTGTTTCATAAATTAGAAGTGTGTAAACTTGAAAACTTTTTATCAAATCACTCTAGTTATTTTATTATTACATATTTTTGGATGTATTTATCAGTTATCTTAGTCTGTATGTTTAAAATATTAAGTAAGGCAGACAATCACACACAGATTGAATCTTGCTTCTATATACAATCCTCACATCTCACACTGGTCCCATCGACCATTAATAAAGTCTATAAGTAACACAAGTGGTTTTTATTCAAGTAGTTTATTGTGAGACCCTGTTCGGGGGACCATTAAAGGTATGTAACAGAAGTTGAGCATCTGGAGGGACTTGGTTTTCTCTGAACAGTTGTATACAGATTGAAGACCGTGTGCAGTAGGGGTTGACCTTCTATCTATGGAACAGCTGACCTACGTATTACTACACAGTGGCAACTGCTACTGGGATATATATATATCCCAGAAGCACTTGCCTTAGTGGCAACTGCTACTGGGGTGTATATATATACATAGATATATAGACTGGGATATATTTATATAGATATCTATATATATATATATCCCGGTAGCAGTCACCACTGTGTAGTTATACTTAGGTGCATTGATAACGTGCTCCCCATCACAAAAGCAATAAGTAATTGACCCACAGCTAATCCTGAACAACTGATTTAAAAATTGCCATCTCCCCTCACAAACATGTTAAAAACACATATGTGTACCCCAAGTGAAATGTAAAATCACAAGCATTGTTAACAAAAATCAAACAATCTACCACTAAAGAAATCTCTTTTTTCTGGATCCAGGGTAGGCTGAAAAACTCTATATAATAGAGTTGGGAAGTAGCAGGTCATAGATGGAGGCAAGTTAACAGGCAGGCAGTCGCCATTATGCATCAAAAAGTTCATCAAGTCATACTCCAACGAAAACTCCCCCATACCTTAATACATTTCTTTCGTTCCCATGGGGAAAGCACAGGAAAAGATGGGAGAAGAAAGAGAGAGAAGAGAAGGAGAAAAAGAAACAGACAATACTGGAAACAATTCTCATCTTGGTCAAATACTTGTCGTCGAATGACCACAGGGGCAGCAAACTAAAAATGTGAACCTTCATCAAAGAGATGGAACTAAAGCTAACAAACTATGAAGACAAGATCAAAACCAAAAAGAAACGCAAGTTCCTCAGGGAAAAAATAGATTATGCTGCAGACAGGGTCCTCACTTTTGGGAGGATACTTGAAACAACAGGACCTTGTAAAATTGGAATCAAACTCTGATAACTTCTCAGATTTAGAGGACAATCCAACCAATCAGAATACTTTACCCTTTTCCACATTGGAGGAATACAGGGCCATATTCTCAAGAACGGCGATAACATTACCGCCGCTTTAGCGGCAGGAAACTGCCGCTAAAGCGGCGATAAGGGGCTTTATCGCCGCTTTAGCGGCAGTTTCCTGCCGCTAAAGCGGCGATAATGTTATCGCCGTTCTTGAGAATATGGCCCACAGTTTTTTACAGCAGAACCAAGGGCCACGAAGGAAACCACCAAGAGAAAGAGGAGGTGGCAATGAAAGAGGAGGAAAACCAGAAGATGAGGCACCAGCACAAAAAAGCAACTTGCCTCATGGGAAAAATACACGGAAGAGCAAAAAAAACAAATAATGGGTGAGAGAAACTTAACAGCTATTAATCTATCTACCCATGAACTTACCACTGATGAACGCTCCCTACTAGAATAAGGGTTGTCCTTTTGCCCTATCACTAATTTTAATTATGCAGAAACATGAATTATCTATTTTTGTTTATTCAGAAACTTAAGTTACTCCTGGTGTTCACACAGCAAAAAGAAAGACAGGCAACCAGACCTTGGGTGTTGAGTGAGGGCATCTGAGACTCTACTTTTGACAGTATGAATGTTGGTGATATTCCAGGATTGGCAACCTTATGCGAATTTGAACAGGGGGCAGAGACTGGGATACAGAGAGGGAATTGCTATGCAACCTAGGCTTAGAGACAGATAGGACCAGCTGGAATGACTTTCAACATGAGTCTAGATGCAACCCTGTCAAACCACATGACAACATTGGCACTTTTTATGAGATTGTAACCAAGGACCTTCTAAAGCTCTGGCAGAGCAGCAACAATGATTTTGCCAAAAATCTCACATTTGGTCAGAGGGCTGCCCTTACGTCCTTGGGGAGGGAAACCTCATTTATCATTAAACTGTCAGACAAGGGCAGAAATGTTGTTTTATGGGATGTGAATAAGTACAATCAGGAGGCTAGGAGACAGTACTGCCAGGGAGCTATGAAAGGTCTTCTGCCACTTTGTACAAACAGACCATTACACAGTATCACACCCTCCTTTCTGGCTGGCACGGTAAAGGTTTGTTAAGCCTTGATGAGTTTCAATTACTCATGGTGAAATTTCCCACCACACCATGGGGCATATTTACAAGCCTCTTGCTCCACTGGTGCGTCACTTTTTGTGATGCACCAACGGCACATTTTGCTGCCTAATATTTACAAGGAAATGTAAACCCACTCTGCATGGCTTTTCGTGTCCTTATAAATACGGCCCCTTTTCATGAAAGGGGCGTGCCATGGGTGTTGCTGTGGGTGTTCCCACGCAACACCCATGGCTTCTGCCGCATTTCCAGATTTACAACCCTTTGTAAACCTGGGAATGTGTCAGAATGCTATGCCTCCCCAGGGGAGGCGCAGGCAGGCACAAGAAGAAGAAATGTTTTCATTTCTCCTCGTTTCTTCCTCTTTCTATGTGTGCTGCATTTTGCAACACACATAAAAAGAGGAAATCACTTCTTGTGATTGTTTTTGTGCAGGAAGGTGTCTCTTCCTGCACAACAACAATCTCCCCTGAAACGCAGACACCCTTGCACCAGGGTGCAAGGGTGCCTGCGTTGGCGCACGGCAGCCAATTTTGCACCAGCACAGGGGAAAAGCACAGGGATGTGACATATTATTGTAAATATGTTGCATCCCTGTGCTTTGAAAGTGACTCAGTGCGGCGCAGCCAAATGGCTTGCGGTGCCGCGCTGAGTCACTTTTTTTTTAGATAAGGCCCCATGTTTTTATATGTTGCCCAAGGTGCACAAACACAAGACTGATCCCCCAGGAAGACCTATAATATCGGCCAACAACAGCTTATTCGAAAACACTTCTATTTATTTGGACCTTTTCCTTTGTCCTTATGTCCTCAGTCTGCCAGCTTATTGTAGGGATAGTACAGATTTCCTTACGAAAATATAAAATATCCCTTGGAAAGCCAGTTACATCTTGGTCACTATTGATGTACTGTCCTTACACACTTGTATAGAACATGAATTGAGGCCTGCAGGTATTTTTACAGGGACAAACCTATTGCTATGTACAACCACTCCATGATGCTGCTCAGCAAGCTGAGATTTTGCCTGGAGAATGACATCTTTCTTTTTGGGGACCAGTTGCACAAACAACTCACCATGACTGCCATGGGAAGTTGCTTCGCCCCAAGTTATGCAGGAATTTTTATGGGGTGGTGGGAGGCTAAGTGTGTCTGGACAGAAACAAACACAAGATGGACACTACACCTGGCATTTTGGACACGTTGTATTGATGACCTGTTCATAATATAGGATGGGCCACAGAAAACACTGGACTCCTTTTCAAAGTGGATGAACAACAACCAATTGAACTTAAAGTTCACTTGGAAGTCACATAAGACCATCATGGAGTTCCTTGACATTCTGGTTATGGTAGAAGATGGTACCGTTCACACGAGCCTCTTTAGGAAAGATAGCAGTGGAAACAGCATTTTGCATTCCCATAGCCATCATCCACTTAACTTGGAATGGAGCATCCCCTATTGGGAAATGCTCAGGGAAAAGAGAAACAACAGCACCTCTGGAACATTTAAGGTGGAACAAACCAGGATGGTGAGTAGATCTAGGTCCAGAAGTTATCCAACCAAGGTCATCAGATCAGCTTACACAAAGGTGACGGGTAAAAACAGGGGCAGTTTGCTGACATAGGACATCTTGTGAGCCCATGTCCACAGATAAATACAGGAGGAGCAGGTGGGTCAAAGACATGTTGGTTCATAGTTACCCCACTAATCACCAAGGGAGTAGAGGGTCCTGTCTCAAGGAACAACAGAGGCTCTATAGGTGTGGTAATTGCAAGGCGTGCGCACATAGTAAGAACAGAAAGGCATACGCACTACCCACAGGCAGGGAGGTGAAGATAAATAAATGTATCAATTGTAACAGCGATTTTGTCATCTATGTCCAGGAGTGTCCTTGCGGGTTACAATACGTGGGGGAGTACTATCTTCCCTGAGAAGAAAATAATTTTTGAACGTGCAATCAGAAACAAAGATCCTAATTTTCCAATTACACAACACTGGCACCAACAACATTTACTGGACACTCATAAAATTTCCTTATTGGGAATTGACAGGGTGACACTGAACAGGCAAGGCAGGGAATGGGAACGTACCCTGAGAAGGCTTGAATCAGAGTATGTCATCCAATTGAACAGTCGTAACCCTGCAGGTCTTAACCAGGATGAAGAGATGCATGTACACCTGGGATAACTGCATAATTATACTGTAATTATGGTTTGCATTTCTAGTTTGCTGCCCCTATGGTCGTTAGACGACAAGTTGACCAAGACGCGCATTGTTTCCTGTCTTGTCTGTTCCTTTTTTCTCCTTCTCTTCTCTCTCTTTCTTCTACCATCTTTTCCTTTGCTTTCCCCATGGGGGGGGGGGTGAGGGGAATTTATAAAGGTACGGTGGAGTTCCCCATGGAGTATGATGACTTGATGAACTTTTTGCTGCATAATGGCGGCTGCCTCCATATATGACCTGGTGCTTCACACCTCTATTATATAATTTTTTTCAACCTAGTCTTAATTCAGGAAATAGAGATTTTTAAGTGGTGGGTTGTTTGGTTTTTTGTTTAAAACACATGTGATTTTACATTTCACTTAGGGTACACATATGTGTTTTTAACATGTTTGTGAGGAGAGATGGCAATTGAAATCAGTTGTAAGGATTAGCTGTGACCAATTACTTATTATTTGTGTGTGACAAAAAGAGATGGGGGCCGCGTTATCGATGCATTTTTTTAACCTCATCATTTTTTTAAAGTTTTTTACTTGTATGCAGAGTAGATTTTTTATGTAACAGAGCCACTTGGCTTTGGCATGGAGAGCAAATTTTGCTTTTTGAGTAATGTGCCAGAAACACATGCAGGTCACTTTTTGCATGCAAACTCGGATCACTTCTGTGTGCAGAAGGACTCATAAGTTTGTACACGAAAATATTTGTTCAGCCACATGGCTCTGAATGCATATTTAAAGTTGGAATTAGAGTACCCCCACTTATGAATTAATTTCTGTACAGTGACAGATGGAATGTGCAGCTATTCTTCTTTTATTTATGCTTTGCTTTTTGATGTATACAAGAAGGATTGCCCCAGTCTTTACACTATGTCTGTTTGGGTGGAGTGAAACTGGGTTTTAAAGGAATTGGGCATAATTCACTTTGTTAAGTGGCTTTGACAAAGACCGCAAGGTTGAAACGCATCAGCTGACAAATTAAATTAAATCGGTAAATTGATTTCTGGAGTGTCAGATCTTTCTTTGGTGGATTTGCATCAAGGGGATCATATATATATATGAAATGGCATTTGTCATAGAACCATTATGGGGCTTGAATTCCTAGAATTGTATCCAATGCTCAGTTGATAAACCACTGTTGAGTACCTCACTTATTTGAATGTTTTGCAAAGATGGAGTTTGAATTCAAAACTTTATTTATTGCGCAGTACCAATGCTGTAAAGTTAATTTCTTTAACATCATGGGACATGCGCAGTCGCATTATAATGTACTTGCGGTATGTAATCATGCCCGTTATAAAATTTAACGGCATCTTATAGGACCCGTAATTGTCATGGCACGATTGAAAACTTTATTGCATTAAGGTATAATGAATAAGCAACTGTTGGGGATTCTTGCGCATTCAGCAGTAATTAACAGCATTGATTGCGTTGCTTATATAATTAACTGCAGGCATTTTGCGTTGTTTTATGATGTATTCATTTTCATTTTAAAAAGTTTTGAAGCACTGTAATTGTAAAAGACACAGGGCATGTGAAGTATGTTGTTTATGCCCATGAACTCTCGAGCCTATTTCTATAGGAATTAGTTGTACAGGAAGTCACTTGATAAAGGCGAAACGCCGAAATGCGTCGTCCTTAACTTTGGTGCACAATAAACAATTTGTGCTGTCTCCTGGTGTGCCGCATCCTGGTTTTTCTGCTATTAAGGCGGATTGGAGGACTCCCTCGTAATTTACAGACGACTGCTGTCGCCGTCAAGCTGGTACCGACGCCGTAGGAGGGGAACCGCTAAGTACAGCAACTGTGTGGATTTTAACTTACAGCGGTTCCCGCCGTTCCTGGGACTAATTGCATTGCGAGGACCGGATAGGAGGGTAAGCGAGTGCGTGGCTGGGCAGGGGCGGATGTGGAGGCGGGTGGTCAACGTCGGAGGACTGGGATCACTCGCGGTGCCCGTTTCCCCTTGCTCATGTCATTGCAACTCGTTTTGCCATACTCGCATGTCACAACAGCAATAGGGAACAGGCGTAATTGTCGCGGTCTTAATCTGAACCGTGTGCGTCAGGAGACTGTTTTTCAAAGCAATGTTGGAAAGGGAAAATGAGAGGAAAGCAGTCGCGTTGTCATTGTTTAGTGAGGATCAAGATACAAGCACCAACAGACCATCTGGAAGTGCGGTGGTGACAGGAATCGAGCCCTCAGTCAAACAAAAGTTATTTTTATTGGAGAAACTGAGCAAACATGAAATAAATAAATGGTGGGAAGTAACTTCGTTGACCAATTACGTAGAGGTTGGTCGAGTGCCTAGAGGTCTTAGGATTTCCATTGTGCCAACGTATGAAAATCCCAACCCGGACCTGCTCACTGAATGGGCTCAATTCATGGCCAAAACAAGCAAAGGCATGTTAGAGATGCTGATCAAGTACACGCAGATTGATCTTGAATCTACCAGAAAAGAATTGGCGGCACTAAAAGTGGAGCTTGAGAAAATTAAACCTGAGAAATCGGTAGTGGAATTCTTCAAATCATTGCCCAACAAACTAAAGGAGTACGAGGATACAATAAAGATCAAGAAACAACGCAAGTTCCTGAGAGATACAAGGGACTACGCTGAAGGGAGGATTTTAACCTATGCAAAGCGTTTTGATTGGGCTCAGAGAAATTTTAGGTCCACCTTTAATAACAGACAAGGAGAGGCACTCTCAACTGGATCAAGTTCAGTCTTGAATACTGATTCGGAAGATCGCAGTGTAAGCGGCCCTTTAGGTGCGCGCCCACTAACATTCCTTCACGAGTTCCAGATTCTAAAACAGAAGAAGGAACAAAACCAATCGGACAAACCACCAACAAGGGGCAGAGGAAGAGGCAAAGTTCCCAAAAGAGGAAGAGGACAAGGAACAAAAAAAGACTCAGACTAAGACGGAGAAGGAGAGGAGGAACGTTACACGCAACACAGGAAATGGAAGATCCCACACAAAATAAATCAATTATTAATCTATCATCGAGAGTATTAACAGCGGAGGAAACATCAGTATTGCAGTTGGGACTGTCATTCTGTCCCACAAATGATTTCAACTATACTGACACTCGGATAGATCTGTTTCTATTTATTCGGAAACTTAAATTAATGAAATTGTTCAAAATGGCTATTGGGTCCAAGAAACCAACAAGAGGTCAAGAAGATATCATGGCCCATACGGATCTGGAAGTAAGAGACATGGATTTAATGTGGGACCTGTATGATTTGGAGACTGGAAATGAATTGAGTCAAGAAAGAGAAATCAGCTCAATTGTGGAACATTGGGGCATATCCACCAATCAAGTTAGTCATAGTGGATTGAAAATGAAATCGAAATATAATCCGAATGTCCCTTACGACAATATTGAGGCATACAGCTCAGCAGTCATAGTTGAACTGATGAAAATGCGGAACAAAATCCCAAACACTAAACGGGATAATTTATCAAAAACCCAGAGGAAAGCAATCAATGGTTTGGAAAAGGATTCAAATATCGCCATCAAGCCCTCCGATAAGGGGGGCAATGTTGTCGTTATGGACATGAGTATGTATAGAGCCGAGGAAATGAGACAACTAGCAGATGAGACATGCTATGAACTCATAAATTGGGATAAGTACAAATGAACAATAAAGGAATATCATGATTATTTGGAGAACTGGCACCAAAGAGGATTGTTGGATATTGATGAGTATAAATTTTTGAGAACTGAAAATCCACGGATGCCATGTTTGTACTTTCTCCCAAAAATACATAAGGACGCCACTAATCCACCAGGGTGTCCAATAGTTTCCTCTAATGGGGGACTATTGGAGAACACCTCTATTTTTCTTGATGTATTTCTTTCGAAATATGTGTTGAGTCTGAGATCATATTGCAAAGATAGCTCTGACTTTTTGCGCAGGATACATGATGTGCAATGGGACGATAGCTATCTAATGATAGCCTTAGATGTTTGCTCCCTCTATACGTGCACTGAGCATAGAATGGGGGTAGCAGCTTGCATGCATTTCCTTAAAAGCAGACATATCAGCTTATGCAACACAATGCAATGCTAGAAACAATGATGCTTTTCTGTTTGAAAGAAAATATTTTCCTCTTTGAGAAATCTGTCTACCGACAGCGGTCAGGTACCTCTATGGGTACATCTTTAGCCCCCAGACTAGCAAACTTGTTCCTAGGCTGGTGGGAGGAACAAATTGTCTGGACGGACAAATATGAACGGTATACTGACCATATACCTATATGGATCAGATATATCGATGATTTGTTCCTAATTTGGGATGGTCCGGAACATTTGGCTCAGGAATTTATTCATGAATTGGGGGTTAACGATTTGAATCTTAAGTTTACCCACAAAATCAGTGCCAGCTATTGTAAATTTCTGGACATAGCGGTAGTCATTGAGGGGAATAACATCACGACCCGTATGTTTCGGAAAGAAACAGCGGGCAATACTGTTTTGCATGCTGCCAATCATCATCCCATCTCCCTAGTGCAGAGCATCCCCTATGGGGAAATGTTGTGTGCCCGTCGCAATTGTAGCACAAATGAAGGATTCATCACTGAGCAGCGGGCAATGATGACACGTTTTAGAAATAGGGGCTATAAAGATAAGGTCCTAGCTCAAGCAAAAGAGAAAGTGCAGAGCAAAACACAAAGGGATCTTTTGTTTAATCCATCTGCCAGGAAAGCTCGTAATCAAATTCAGGAAGCCAATAAAGCCCCCAGAATGATAACCACCTTCAGCAGAGGAGCTAGATCGTTGAGGATAGCAATGAAGGCACACTAGAATCTTCTAGTAGCTGACCCCATAATAGGCAAATGCATAGGTGGAACCCCTCAAATAACCTATAAACGACCGAAATCTTTGAGGGACCGCCTTGTACATAGCTATTCTCAGGATACCCTGACCACCAATTGGCTAAAAGCATTGAAGGGCTTCACTACATGCGGAGCCTGCAAAGCTTGCCGTAATGGAAGGAATTGCAAGAAATATCTGACAGGAGCAGGGATCACTAAGAATATTACACAAACCATTAATTGCAATAGTGATTTTACTGTCTACGTGCTGGAGTGCCCTTGTGGCCTCCAGTACGTAGGCAGTACAAAATTCCCATTGAAAATAAGAATTCTACAACTCCTTCGCGCCATAACAAACCAAGATTTTAATTATCTGGTTGCCCGGCACTTTGCCGACAAACATAAGAGCAAAAACAGTTGTCTCCAATTCTTTGGAATCGATAGAATTCCATTACACATCCGAGGGGGAGATAGAGAGAAGAATCTACGAATTTTAGAGTCGAGATATATCATTGACTTGAATTGTAAAACTCCCAAAGTTTTGAACAGTGGGGAGGAGTTTGTAACGCACATTGGGCGCTAAATGCAGAGTAAGAAATAGTTGGCTGCTATTCCTATTATTTAATTTTATCATTTATGTTCATTAGTTTTTTATTTCATCTTGTTTTATGTCACTCTTTCACACTTTTAATGCAGGAAGAAGATTTGGACTGTCCTCTGTCAATATTGAGCCATAAAGTGGCATCATAGTGTAGTTTATAAGTGCACATTTGTGGCTTACTACACGGGTTCCTAGGATGAATAGGTACCCAACAGACAGGGTGACGCCCCTCACAGACTCCAGCTATTCTCACTAGTGTTAGGGGACATTCACTCACTTTAGTCCCATTCACCTTGCACCATGTATAGGCTCATTCCTGTTTGGAGATGTCAAAGTCCTATGGTCCTTGGTCTCAGTACGATATTGAATGCAGAGAGAAAAGCGATTACGCAGCTTTGATTGCATGTAAGAAAGGCAAACTGAAGAGGTCGGATCTAGGCTTCGAGATATTCGTAGGCATTACTATGGAAGAAGTATTTTGGTACCTAAATCACATTGGCAGAGGCTCACAGAGTCATTGGGTGAAATCCTATGTACGATATGGGTTTATGAAATGGCATTTGTCATAGAACCATTATGGGGCTTGAATTCCTAGAATTGTATCCAATGCTCAGTTGATAAACCACTGTTGAGTACCTCACTTATTTGAATGTTTTGCAAAGATGGAGTTTGAATTCAAAACTTTGTTTATTGCGCAGTACCAATGCTGTAAAGTTCATTTCTTTAACATCATGGGACATGCGCAGTCGCATTATAATGTACTTGCGGTATGTAATCATGCCCGTTATAAAATTTAACGGCATCGTATAGGACCCGTAATTGTCATGGCACGATTGAAAACTTTATTGCATTAAGGTATTATGAATAAGCAACTGTTGGGGATTCTTGCGCATTCAGCAGTAATTAACAGCATTGATTGCGTTGCTTATACAATTAACTGCAGGCATTTTGCATTGTTTTATGATGTATTCATTTTAAAAAGTTTTGAAGCACTGTAATTGTAAAAGACACAGGGCATGTGAAGTATGTTGTTTATGCCCATAAACTCTCAAGCCTATTTCTATAGGAATTAGTTGTACAGGAAGTCACTTGATAAAGGCGAAACGTCGAAACGCGTCGTCCCTAACTTTGGTGCACAATAAACAATTTGTGCTGTCTCCTGGTGTGCTGCATCCTGGTTTTCTGCTATTAATGTGGATTGGAGAACTCCCTCGTAATTTACAAACGGCTGCTGTCGCCGTCAAGCTGGCACCGACGCCGTAGGAGGGGAACCGCTAAGTACAGCAACTGTGTGGATATATATATATATATATATCTACCAAAAGAAACATGAACACCACCTCCAGTGCCATGTACGCAGGCCAATGCTAAGTGCTTCAGTTCAAAAGTTCTGACAATTGCGAACAATGCGCAAAGTGAACTCAGTGCCTGAAAATGTGGGAATGCAATGGTATTAATTGAGTGGAATGACCAGCGCATGAAGCATATTAATGTACACTGTGTTCACGCAATCTATTTTTAAAGAACTATGTAACAACTGACCACTGCCACTTTAAATTTGAAATACATTAACATCTTGGTCCTTCCTCACTGTTTTAAGCTGCACTTTAATACGATCAAATGAATGTCGGCCCTTATTTATTGCATATGATTAAGACTTATGGAAGTCGAAACGCATTATGCTGTCAAGCTCTGCCTTTAAATAAAGAACTTTAGAACTGAAGCACTATATATATATGGAACTGAAATTAGAAAGGTGTAACATTGCATTCTGGGGATTGTAGTCTGCAGAGACTACATTGGAATTTGGTAGTCTTTAAATGGCGCGCATATCCACGCGGGGAACGCCACAATCCATTGAAAGCTTACCTGTGAACAAGGCTGCAACTTTAGCCAAAACGTGTCAGTATTTCTATGCAAGCTGCCACATTGCCTTGTATTGATTAAAAACACCTGTTTGCCCGAAGGTCCGGTGTACGGCGCACTTCTTTACAGATTGTGAAGGAAGTATGTGTTGGATGTTTGTTAGGGGTGCTCCGTCCCCTAGCGCCGACTGCCCTGTGAGGTTGAGGCTCCTCTGCGGAGAAAGTGAAGGTGGAAGATGTTCAAAGAGGGAGCCTGACCCGCCCGCATTACGCCAGAAGAAAAGAAGGTACTATTGAATTCGACCCGATAAAAGAGGTGACAGCGAGGCAAGGGAGTGAAAGAGGGTTCTTTTTCACCAGAGACTTGAAGACTAACCATTGAAAGCTTACCTGTGAACAAGGCTGCAACTTTAGCCGAAACGAGTCAGGATTTCTATGCAAGCTGCCACATTGCCTTGTATTAATTAAAAACACCTGTTTGCCCGAAGGTCTGGTGTACGGCGCACTTCTTTACAGATCGTGAAGGAAGTATGTGTTGTATATATATATATATTCGAAAATGCTGCTTAACGCCGTTCACCATTCCAGATAAAGTAAGCAGGCACGGATCATGTTTCTGTGCTGAATCTTTAGTTTATTTTTAGTCGGCCATGATGCGTTTCGGTCCTCCTGGACCTTGATCACATGACAACGCACATCGGCTTTTTACCCCTTTTAAAGTGACAGTGCAAGTTAGTGAAAATTGCGGTTTCCGCCTTATAGACAGTGAAAACATACTATTCATGGCAAACCATCCTGTTATACATTTTAACAAATTTCTTTTATACCATGTTTGCGCTATTTTGGCGGTCTCTGTCTGCTTATATATGATCAAGTGGCATTTTGTCCATTAGTATCTACCAATTCCATATATACAAATAAATATATGTTGATAAATATATACATATTACATACCTTAGCAGCAAAAACATATATACATGGAAATATTAATCAATGATTAGCATTTCTAAACCACGGTCCATAAAATTGTTTTAAATTTGCTAAAACAATTAATATGTTAAAACAAAGTGTAAAACTTTATTATTTTCCCAGTAAAATTGATTATAAAATTCTTGCATAATGCAGTTTGTTAAAAAATGGTTAAATTTGGTTTGTCATGATAGCTTTGTATCCTGTCATAGGCTGTCCCCTAAAAAATAAAGTGCTAGTGCAGAAATATGATCCTATTACTCAAAATTAGGGATTTGGACCAGTTGGTGACCATAAAAAGATTTTAAACGACACCTCTAAATGTGCAAATAACAATTTTTAAAAAACCAATGTATTTATGGTTAAGGTCAGGTGGCAGCTTCTCATTATTTGATTGTAAAGCATACGTTTGTATTAGGATTCCTCCATTTATCTATACAGTAAGAGTGTTGTGGTTGCAGCTAGAATTTGGATTTATGTTACATCACTTTATGGAACCAAGATTAAAGTTAAAAAATGGTTTCCTAAGAGTCTTATAGGGGGACATGTATATATATATATCACAAGCAGGCACAGTACTTTGCCCTCATGAAGAAATTAAGAAATAACAATAACATCGTGATTAACAAGGGCGGCAATATTGTGCTGTGGCCGAAAAATCAATATTTAGAGGAGGCTAACTTACATCTGTCAGATCCTTCTTGCTATAGAAAAGCCTCAAAACAGGATCTTCGAGTAATAAAGGACAAAATATTCCAACATCTGTCACATTGGAGAAGGCAGGGGTTGTTAACCAAGAATGAATATAATTTTTTAAAAATTGAACATCCTGTTACCCCTGTCTTGTATTTGATACCAAAAGTGCATAAGAATGTACTGCCTATTCCAGGTAGGCCCATTATCTCGGCGAAAAAGAGCATCATGGAAACGATATCCAAATATGTGGATTACTTTCTTCAAGAACACGTTATGACTCTACCATCTTTCATAAAAGATACTGGAGACTTCCTTAGAAAAATCAGAAAAATCAAATGGCATCATGAATATTTGCTGATTGTAATGGACATTCAATCGTTATACACTAGTATTTATCATTCTGATGGTCTGGCGGCAGTGAAGCATTATCTAGCAAATAGATCAATTCACCTGTATGATCATAATTGTATGATTTTAACTATGATTGAATTATGCCTTAACAATAATTACTTTCTTTTCAATAGAGAAGTCTACCAGCAGTTACGAGGTGTGGTGATGGGGGCATGCTTCTCCCCCAGCTTCGCATGTCTTCATGTGGGCTGGTGGGAGGAGCATGTCCTCAAGATCCAACACAAAGAAGTTTGGGAAGCGCATGTAAAACACTTTTGGAGCTATATAGACGATGTGTGTCTGATTTGGGAGGGCACCAGAGAAGCGGCCCGGAATTTTGTAGCTTCTATCAACGACAATGTATATAATCTCAAATTTACAGCTGAAATAAGTGAGAAAAGCGTGGAATTCTTAGACGTACAGATATACATTAGTGAGGGTCAAATTCAGACTAAATTACATCGAAAAAAGACTGCGGGTAATTTGATTCTTCAGGCGAGTAGCTCGCACCCACGCCATTTAATTGCAAGTATACCATATGGCGAATTTCTACGAATTCGTCGTATCTGTAGTCTGGATATTGACATGAGCCACTGCCAAAAGGAGCTTATGATCGTTTTCTTGCCAGGGGCTACAACAGGGCAGTGTTAGACAAAGCCCTTAATAAAGCTAATGTCCACACTAGAGAGGCTAGTCTGATTCCCAAAAGACAGTGGCGGTGCCAACCAATACAGCTGATGAGGAGATCAATGATACAAAAGTTGTTAGACTAGTGACCGCATATAGTAAACAACATTATAAGGTTCGGCGCATCATATATTCCCAATGGCCGATTGTGATGACCGATATCACTCTCCAATCTATTCTGCCATCCCTCCCTGTGATCACTTTCAGGAGAGCACCCTCGATGAGAGATGCCTTGGTAAAAACGAGTCCAGAATTTACGATAACTCCTACCTGGTTAGCCAAACCAGGTTTCTTCAAATGTAATGCATGTCGTGTTTGTAAGTTTGACGCTAATATAACTGAATATTCAACAGCTTTTAGCTCGACACCTATTCCCATCAAAGACCACTTAACATGTCGGACAGAGTTTGCCATATATGTTTTACAATGTACTTGCAGGCTCAAATATATAGGAAGAACGAAGCTTCCTGTATATAAAAGAATTTTGCAGGATCTGAGAGCGGTAGTAAATTCTGATCCCAACTAACCTGTCGCCCGTCATTTTAAATTGGTGCATCAGAACAATTTGAATGATCTTCAATACTCTATATTGGGGTCTGTGCCTGTGGCGATACAGGGTGGCAATCGAGAGAAAGGTCTTCGCCAACTTGAATCACACTTTATTCTAGCACTCGACACCAAGATCCCTAATGGCTTGAATATGAGCGATGACCTGCATAATTTTCTCTAGTTAACCGCATTTAGCAATTGCCCCATATTGTGAGCCTGTTTTTATCCTATATTATGTATGGGGTATTGTGATTCTATCATTGTGACTATTTTTATGGGCTGCTGTGTATACAATTAGATTAACCTTAAGTTCAAGCTAGAGTTGCATATAATTAATCCAACCAATAGTTTTAGTAAGTTTGCACAATAGAGTTCTTTGTTTACAGTAGAGTACTGCTTCTAGTTGCATTAAATATACTAGTAGGTCATTATATGGGCACTGGCCCGGTATGTGCAGTACTCTATGTTATTGTCATCTCTGCCATATAGTAATTTGCACTTGCACTTTATTTATCTATACTGATATCTAATCATGGCATATAGATCTCACCTCTGGGCAGCCTCTGTTGATTAGTTTAGTTTTTAAGTAGGGGCATTAGTATCATAATGCTCTTGGTTGCACTAGGTTTGTTATTTTGCACATTCACTTTGCACTTTTCAGATACTATAGACTGCTTTATTGCATTGCAATCCTATGATTAGCTGTATGAATTTGGTCATGCTTTTGACTATAGGGAGTATGCATATTATACTGGTACGATATTATACTTAACACAAGTGTACAAATTGTGAGCCATAATTTTTATTCTCAGGATTTTAATCAATGAATTCATTCTTGCACTAGCACTTTATTGGAAATTCGACTTAACGAATATTCTAAGCAATTAATTTTGAAGTACATCATGGATTTCATTTAATTTTGAGAATAGTACGTGCTCTTTTAATCATTGTACATTTGGTTATTTGCACTATGTCATATAAATGTTATTCAATTATTCTATTTCATTAATAGAATGTGCCAGTTTGAGTTTTGCCTTTGTGAAGCATTTATGATTGTAGTCTGTCGTTCAGTACTATGCACTTGCTTGTGAGTTTCTGTAACCGATTGGACACACACACTACGTAAAGGGTTAATGTCATGTAGTGCGTCATGTGATCAAGATCGCATTCGTGCGATCGAAACGCGTCATGGCGGGCACTAAGCCTGAGCAGCACTGAGGTTTACTACTTTGGAATAAAGAGCACTTTTAAAGGAACAACTTAACGTTTGAAGCGTGGTGTGGTCCGTACCTGTTTAGTCCCACCGTGAAGGAAAATGGGCCAGGACTGTTTTTTCTTCATATATATATACATATATATATATATATATATATATATATATATATATTTTTTTTTTTTAAAACAAAGGTTAAAGTAACGTTTAGTTAGATGTGATAAAATATATCTTTTTTTTTTTTTTTTAAACTTTAGGAATTAACTGAAAAAAACAAAGGTTAAATTAACGTTATTGTTAGGTCAATCTGTCAGTGACAACATTAACGTTTTGAACTAAAAATATCACATTTATTTTATTTTACGGAGTTTTATATAGCGCGAACTTGACCCGAAGGTATCGGGTATCAGAGCGCCTTACATAGCACCAGTTGCGTTACATGAGGACACATTCATTTTTTTTTTGTTAGGCACTGGGAGATTAAGTGATTTGCCCAGAATCACAGGATGTTCAGCGTCATTGCCGAGACTCGAACCCAGTTCCCCAGATTCGAGGTCGACCGCCCTAGCCGTTAGGCCAACTCCTCCTAACTATAACTTGAGCCACCACCATGCACTGCTTATGACCTCATATATTACATCACTTATGACATGTTCTATGACATCATTTATGACATCACTGATAACAAATTTTTCAGTGAGCATATATATATATGTATTACCCAGTAGCGGTCACCACTGGGTAGCTATAGTTGGGTTAGCGTTGCCATAGGAAATGCATTTTTGGTGTTGCTGATACCTTTGGCACCATTTAACAAATCTCCACCAAATTTCCAAAAAAGTGTTCTTTTTGCCTAGTTTGTCCAAGCAAATTTTCGGGGTGATCCATCAAGCCAGGGGCCGAGAAAAAAGGGGGTCCCAAAATGCAAAATTCCCCTACATTTTCCATACACTTATTCAGGCAGGACTACAGCAAAAACTGCTTAAAGGAATTTCACCAAATTTGGGAGGAGGCTAGATCTTGGTCCGCTGATTGTGCTTTTTGTGATTTGGTATAAATCCGTTCAGTTGTTTTTTAGAAATTAAGGTTAAATAATAAAAAATAATTGTATATCTAGACGGTTGTGTTAGAGGGACTCTCGCGAGACTGCCTCAAATCCAATTTTTAAAAATAGAGCCTTCGTATTGGCCCAGGCAGCTTTCTTTTTCTTGGGCCAATTGGAAGTCAGATTCCCGCATGAGCAAGCGCTCTGATTGGCTGCCAGAAACATGAGAAAAATGTTGTTGGCACCCATTACAGGACTCGGGACTGAAGGCCAGATGTACAAAGCAGCTTTCAGGTCGCAAACGGCTCGATTCACAGAATAAGGCTGTATGTGACCAGAAAAATGCATTTTCCAATGTACAAAATGCGATTCTGTAACTTGTTACAAAATCGCATTTTGCATTTGCAATGCAGTATTTGGAAGAGGTGTGTTTAGGATGTCGCTTCCAAACACCAAATTGGTATGGTATGTATTACTGTTTAGCGACCATATTCAGGTCACAAAACATTAATACTTTACCCATTCTCAAAGTTTTTTATAAGGGGCAGGGTAAGGGTATCCTTCCCCCATGGGGCGAGCACCCAGAATTAACCCCCGGGGCCAAAATGTTAAAAAAAAAAAAACAGGCAATTTTAGCTGTGATCCTGCGGGACTACCCGGGATCGTAAAAAAAAGAAATGTAGGCCCGGAACCGCATTCTTCAATTAGCGGAGGGGGACATGTGAACCCCCCCCCTCCCTGAGCCATTTTTAGCCACAGGGACCCCATCCCCGGTGGCCTAATTTATTTAGTGTAGGGGGATGCGTGGCCTCCCTTCCCAAATTATTTTGGCCCTGGGGACCTCATCCCCTGGGTCAGCCGCGGACGGTGCAGGTATGAGCGATGGGGCCAGGTTGGGAGGGGATTCGACAGATGACCACGAGGGAAAATTATATAAATAATTAATTTTCCCTCGTTGTCGTTCGTCAAACCCCCCCCCCCCCCAACCCGGCCCACCACTCTTACTTGCACAAGCCGCAACCGCCCCAGGGCCGCCCTGGGGCCCAATTTAAATAATATGGGAAAGTGGCTCACGGCCACCCTCCCTGAGCCTTTAATGGCCCTGGGTCGTGCTCACTTGCTGTGTCCCGGGGAGCCCACCCCTGGGACACAGTGTTTTCCCTGTCCGCACCGGCATGGGCAGGGAACATGTGTTTGCTCCTGTCTTGTGGGAGCAATTTTGAATAACCCGAAAATGGGAGCAAACACAAAGTCTGCTCCCAGCGGGTGGGAGCTTTAAAAATGCTCCTGCCTGCTGGTGGCAGACTTGTATTCTGTTTCCCTGCCCGCACTGATGCGGGCAGGGAAACAGAGCACATATTGCTCCCACCTGGGGGTTGCAACATAAATATCCGGGTGGCATGCAGGGAGCCAGCTGGCGCCACAGGGGCCCTGGGGTTCCCCTGCAGCCCCAATGTGTACATGGTAGGTGACCCAGGTGGGAACTGGGGCACCCACCTTTTTAAAATGGAGGCCCAGAGGGTTGGGATCTCTCTGGGGCCATAATAGGATCAAGGAGGGGGGCCAGGCGGCCCCCTCCCCTGTTTAATTATATATGGCCCAAGCGGATGGGGTCCCCAAGCCTTGGGGAGAAGGCCCCTCCCCTTTTAAATTAGGCACAGCCTTGGAGGATAGATTCCCCACGGCCTATAAAGGCTTGGGGAGGGAGGCCCCATGGCACCCCTCCCTTTTTATTTACATTTTAGCCCCGGGGCATGGGATCCCTGGGGCCTAATTAGGCTGAGGGAGGGGGGCCGCACTCCCTCCTCCCTTTATTAATTACTCAGCCCCAGCAGATGGTGCCCTTTGGGCTTAATAAGGCTTGGGAAGGGGGACTGCACATGCTCTCTCTTTTTTTATTAATTTGGCCTTGAAGAATGGGGTCCTCGGGCCCACAAAAGCTCAGGGGGTCGCATGGCCCTACCCTTTTTAATTGACTTTTGACCTTGGGGATGGGGTCCCCCGGGCCTAATAAGGCTTGGGGATGGGGGCTGTGCGGCCCCCTCGCCTTTTAAACAAAAAATGGCCATGGGGTATGGGTCCTTTGGGCTTATGAAGGCCATGCGTGGCGGGGTGTTGACTTTACGTATAGTGATAAATATTACTTTATGTAAAAAACGTAGAAATTCAATGAAAGAACCAAAGGTTAAAGTAATGTTATATTTAGGTGAATATGTCAGTGACAACATTAACATTTTGAACTAAACAAAATACAGAGCTAACTATAACTTGTGCCCCCGCGATGCACTGCTTATGACCTCATATAGTACATCACTCATGACATGTTCTGTGACATCATTTATGACATCAATAATGACATCTCGAATTACATCATTACTGACATCACTGATGACATCATCCAAGCTTCTTTTGTACACATTGCTCTATAAACAGTTATGGCTGTGCTAACTATTACAGGTGAATTTCTGTGGTTTGTTTTGAGTTCAAAACGTTAATGTTGTCACTGACACATTCACCTAACTATAGCATTAGTTTATTCAGTGAATTTCTATGGGTTTTTTTCTTAAACACAAACAGATCTTTTAATCACACTTAACTAATATGTTACTTTAACCTTTGTTTTTTTCATTGAATATATATATGTTTATATACTTGTATATATATATTTATTTTTATTCAGTGCTGCTTATGTCAGCTATTGTAAGTTAACTAAAATGGACCAGTGTGCACTGCAAGCCACAGATAGTCAATCAAATACAAAATAGCCATTCTATTGTCAGGACTGACTGAGCAGTGAGAGGTGACAAAGACTAATTCAACCTTCAGTTCAACAGAAGGCTTTGAAGTGGGCAATGGCGTCAGTGTTCAAGGGAAGCCTCCATTCCCCCATTTCATAGAAAGAACAAGAATATGTCTCCCATCCATATCCTTTGTATCATACCCATACTGTGCTGCCAGTAAAGATTCAAAAGACTTCACAGTCCAGGTGGAGTGGAAGCTCTTTGCTTGAAACAGCCAAGACTGGCCAAGCAGTCCAGGCTGCCCTGCACAGGGATGTTAGCTTCACGTCTCTATCTGATTTCCGGGAAGGCAGGCTCATAGGAAAGGCCCATCTCTTGGAGCTGAAAGGCAGCCACGGACCTGGGCCCCTAGGTCAGGCCAGGCCGGATCCTCCGTGCACCCAGGGAGTACAACATGATGGCAAATGGGTCTCTAGTACCCTGTCCCTACTAATCTGGAGAAAGGCTACCTGCCTCTCTTGTAATCCATGCACACAGAGAATTAGAGGGCAATATTTGAGCAAATGTATCCGACCTCCTGGAGCTCTGGCTAAGCTTGAAGAATCCAATAAACCCTCATTGGGACTTTCAGGGCACCCGGCCATCTGAGTGCACCATGCATTCCTATAGCATGTGCGACCAGATAGCCTAAGAACCCAATCAACTCTCATTGGGACTTTCAGGGAACCCCGGCCATCTGAGTGCACCATGCATTCCTAAAGTATGTGCGACTAGATAGCCAGGCTAAGAGCAACTAGATGGCTGGTCTTGAAGGACGGCCATCTGGTCCCACCGTGTCTTTAAATCAGATTCCCCTCACCCTTAGAGGGGAAAGGGCTTCCTCGCTGGGTTCTTAGAGTGTAAGCTGTTCTTCAGGCATGGGGCTGTGGAGGGTGAACCTCACAGATCTCTAACCTGGATCCCGGACACACCTGTTTACCATTGTGAAGCATGGGAGCCTGCCGGGGCCTGCAGAACCCTGTCCCGGGCACTTTGCCACACATGCAGGCCTGAGAAGCAAAAGCCGGGCCATGGCCTTCCACCCCAGTGCCAGATAGAGCGGTGACCCGGGACCTGCAGGACCCCGTCCTGGAATATGAATGACTCTGTGCTGGAGAAGGGAGCCCAGAACCAGGAGCTTCCTCCCCAGGGTAAACCACAACTCTGACCCATTGCCTGGTCAAAGCTTTTTCACCCGGCCAAGCAGGAGAGCCTCCTGGGACTTGCGGGACCCCGTCCTGTGCACTTTGAGATACTCTGGGCCAGGAATTTAGCCCAGGGACAGAGGCTGCCCCCCAATCCACCATCCAGAGTTTCTTAACCTAGCCAGGCTGGGGAACCCTCCTGGTGCCTGCAGGACCCTGTACCAGTCACTTGGGGACATGGCGGGGGCAAGGAATGGACCCCAGGGCAGCGACTTCCACTCCCAAGTCATCCAGAGCTCTTACCCAGGGCCCGGTCAGTGCTTTTTAACTCAGCCAAGCAGGGGAGCCCTCCAGGGGCCAGCAGGACCCCCCATCCTGTGCACTTTGAGACACAGCAGGCCAGAGAATGGAGCCCAGAGATGGAGACTTCCACCCCAGGGCCAGCTGTAGCTCTGACCTGTTGCCGATTAGGAGCTTCTTAAAACAGCCAAATAGAGGCGTCCTATGGGACCCCGTCCCAGGCACTTTGCAACACAGCAGGCCAGGGAAGGGAGCCCAGGGCAGGGGCTTTCACCCCCAGGCTAACCAAAGCTCTGACCTGGGGCCTGGTCAGATTTTTTCAACCCAGCCAAGCAGGACAGCACTCCCTGGGCCTGTGTGACCCTGTCCTTGGCACAGTGCCACATAGGTGAGCTGAATAAGGGAGCCTCAGGCCAAGGGCTTCCACTCCAGGGCAAGCCGGTGCTCTGACCCTGTGTCCAAGCAGGGGAACCATTCCCGGGCCTGCAGGACCCCATCCTGGGCTCTAAGCAACATAGCAGGCTGGGAAGGGAGCCCAGGGCAGGGCCTTCAAACCCCAAGCCAACTGGTGCTCTAACCTGGGTCCCTGTCTAAACCCAGCCAAGCAGGGGAGCCCTCCCCAAGCCTGCGGTACCCCGTCCTGGGCACACTGCCACACAGACAGGCTGGAAAGGTTGCCTCAGGTTAGGGGCTTTCTCCCCAGGGTAAGCCAGAGCTCTGACCCATAGCCCGGTCAAAGCTCTGGCTTACCCTGGGGAAGAAAGCCTCCTGGACTAGTGGGACCCCGTCCTGAACAATTTGAGACACTGCAAGCCGGGATGGAGCCCAGGGACAGAGGCTTGCCCCAATACAGCCGGAGTTCTGACCTGGGAGCACAGTCAGAGCTTTTTAACCCAGGCAAGCAGGGAAGCCCTCCCTAGGCCTGTGTTTTAAGTGACCCGGTGGGCCGGAGCATGGAGCTAACGGTTGGTGGCTTTCACCTCTTGGTCAGCCGCAGCTTTGACCTTGGGTCTGGTTAGAGTTTCTTAACACAGCCAAGCAGGGGAGCCCTCTCAGGGCTGGCAGGACTGTGTCATGTGCACTTAGAGATATGGTTGGCCATTGAATGGAGCCCAGAGATGGAGACTTCCACCCCAAGGCCAGCTGGAGTTCTGAACTGGTGCAGAGTAAGTGCCTCTTAGCATAGTCAACTGAGGTGCCCTATGGGTGCTATGGAACCTTTTCCTGAGCACTTTGCGACATGGTGGGACGGAGAAGGGAGCCAAGGACAGGGGCTTTCACCCTCAGGCCAACCGGAGCTCTGACCGAGGGCGTGACTAGACTTTCTAAACCTGGCAAGGCAGGGGAGCCCTCCCCAGTTTCGGGGACCCCGTCTAAGGCACATTTCCACACAGGCGGACTGGAGAAGGGAGCATCAGGGCAGAGGCTTCCACCACAGGGCCAGCCAGAGCTCTGATCCAGGACCCAGCAAGCAGCAGAGTCTCCTGGGGTTAGTGGGACCTCATACTGTTCACTGTGAGACACTGCAGGTCAGGAATGGAGCCCAGGGATGGAAACTTTCACCCCTGGGCCAGCCAGAGCTTCTTAACCTAGCCAAGCAGGAGAGCCCTCCTGGTGCCTGCAGGACCCCATCCCAGACACTTGGCAACACAGTGGATGGGGGAAGGCAGCCCAGGGCAGGGTCTTCCACCCCCAGGCCAACTGGAGTTCTGACCCAGGGCCCAGTGAGAGCTTCTAAACCCGACCAAGTAGGGGAGTATTCTGCAGGCCTACGGTGCCCCATCCTGGGCTCTAAGTGACATGGTGGGCAGGAGAATAGAGCACAGGGACAGAGGCTTTCACCTCGGGGTCAGCCGGAGCTTTGACTAGGGGCCCGGTCATAGCTTCTTAACCCAGCCAAGCAGGGGAGCCCTCCGTGGGCTGGTGGGACCACGTACCATACACTTTGAGACACAGTGCACCAGAAAATAGAGCCTAGGGACAGAGACTTTCACCCCCAGGCCAGCTGGACCTCTGGCCCAAGACCCAATCAGAGCTTCTTAACCTAGCCAAGCAGAGAATTCCTAAGGGTGCCTACGGGACCCTATCCCAGGCACCTAGCAGCAGCCTGGGGACAGGAGCCCAGGGTAGGGGGCTTCCACCGCCAGGCCAACCGGAGCTCTGACTTGGGCCCAGTCAGAATTTCTAAACCTGGCCTAAGGTGCCCTGTCCTGAGCGCTAAGTGACACGGCAAGCTGGGGAAGGGAGCATAAGGCTGGGGTCTTCCAATCCCCTTCCCCCAGTCCAGCTAGAGCTCTGTACCGGGGCCCAATCAGAGCTTCTTAACCCAAAAAAGCAAGGGAGCCCTCCCAGTGCCAACGGGATCCCATCCCAGGCACTTTGCAACACATCAGGCTGGAGAACGTAGCCCAAGGCATGGGAGCTTCCCCCTTTGTGCCAGCCTGAGTTATGACCTCGGTCCTGGTCAGACCTTCTAAACTCGGTCAAGCAGGTGAGCCTTCCCCAGGCCGGAGGCATCCTGTCCTGGTCTCTAATTGACACCATGGGCCGCAGAAGGAAGCCCAGGGCTGGGGTCTCTGAGGCCAACTTGTGCTCTGACCTGGGGCCCATCCAGAGCCTCTTAACCCAGACAAACAGGGGAACCCTCCCGGTGCTTGCGGGACCTGGTCCTGTGCACTCTGTGACAAGGCAGGCTGGACAAGGCAGCCGAGGACAGGGGTTTCCACCCAAGGGACAACTGGAGCTCTGATCTAGGACCTGGTTGGAACTTTTTAAGAGGCCTAAGCGGGGGGAGGCTCTTGGTGCCTGAGGGACCCCATCCTGGGCACTTTGCGACATTGCGGGTCATGATGGAGCCCAGGATGGAGGTTTTAACCTCTGGACCAACTATAGCTCTGATCTGGGGCCCAGTCAGAGCCTCTTCAACCCACCCAAGCAAAGGGAGCCCTCTCACATGCACAAAAGATGCTCAAAATTCCATGTTTCATGTGAGTGTGAAGGAACAAAAATGACCTTACATCAGCTTGATACCACAACTGAATAGTCCAGCACCTAGGTATAGGCCCAAGCAGCAGTCACAAGTAAAGAGGTGGTCATTGTGTGTAAAGCACAGTGGAGATAGACCAGGCCGGATCCAGTGCAATTCACCTCAATCCTGATAATGCCCATGACAAAAACATTGATTTGACTACCTGCAGACCGTAAAAAGGCCTATTTAGTGACCCTGAGCTGGAGAAATTAGTCCTGGTGTTGCTGGCCAGTTAAGTTGTTATCATTATTTGTAAAGTGTAAAACGACTCACTTCTGAAGGAGTCTGTGGTAGATGTTGCAATAGTGCCTGCTGTATGTGTGGCTAGAGTGGCTGCTGCAAGCGCAGTGGAAGTGTCTGCCACTGGTGCAGAGGTTATGGATGCAGGGATGGCAGCATACTTGTCTGCAGTAATAGCAGTAGGTGTGGCTGTGGCAGTCTTGGCTGCAAATGGCTTCAATGGTGGTTGTAAGCTTGTCTGCATTGGTGGCAGCAGGCTTGGCTGCAGAGGTGATGGCAAAGCTGGTGACATATCATTTTAGAACACTATGGGCAGATTTACCAAGATTCTGTGCCGTGTTTGCATCTCAAAAGTGACACAAATTGGTGCTAAATTGTCTTTTCCAATATACTTTCCAGTTCTAAAGTGTTTAGCGCTGGAAATAACGTGCTGCTTTGCATTACATAGCGCCAAGGGGGCACACCATGGGTGGTTGCATGGGCGTGCCCATGCAATCACCCATTCCCATGAAACCACCCACGGTTTCTGACGCTAAACCCAATTTGCTAAAAAAAGTAGACAGGGTTTAGCATTGAAAAATAGTGCACACTTGAACCAGGCGCTATGAAGGAGAAATGCTTTTTTACTCCTTTATTTTCCGACTTTGCATGTGTGCTGCACTGTACAGCACACATACAAAGTGGGAAAATGTTTAAAATTAGTCTAAGCATAGTATTTTGTACTGGAAGGGTATCCTTCCAGTACAAAATCTATGCTTGACTCACGGAGACACCATTGCATTAAAGCGCAAAGGTGTCTTCGTTGCGCACGGCGGCTGATTTCAGTGCCGGCGGTATGGAAAGGGGAGGAGAGTGCCATATTTTTGTAAATATGGGGCTCTCCTGCTCTCTCCTTTACAGCAGCGCTGCATTTGTGGCTGCTGCACTGTGCTGCGTGAGATACGGTAAATCTGGCCACCAGAGGTGATTTCATGACATGCCTGGAGTTAAAGTATGGGCATCTGCATTTGATTCTTCATGAGTGAGTCACTTGCAGGTAGAAATGTATATGACAAAATTGTAGTTGTGGGAATATTTCATTCTCATACACTTAGATGTCACATCGGACACTGATCTCACGAATAGCATATGCTCTTCCGTGACATGGGAATGGAGATACCTAGATGTAAAAAATGGTAATATGCCTGTGGGTTAATAACACTAGATGACATCATTGTGGGATACAGTGATTGTGTTCATGTGCCATGCCAAGTGTCGGGACGCTAGGCAGACAAAAGCAGAAAAAGAGGCAACTTAACAGAAGATCCAAGTTTTCCGCATTTTTTTTAAGCTTCCAAAATCAGAACAAAAGCAACTATGGTGTGGGAGACTGTTTCAGTGGTGGGGGGCCAGATAGGAAAAGGAGCAACCGCGCGCCTTGAGGTTCGAATGTGGTGAGGTCTTAAGAAGGCTTTGTCCAAGGATCAGGTTTCTAGTGAGGTGATACCAAGAAAGCCTGGCTCGGAGGTAGGACGGGCCATTTTCCATAAGAGAATTATGAATGAGACATAGAAATTTGAACAGTGAACATTTCCTGACTGGGAGCCAGTGCAGAGCTCTCAGAATAGGAGCAGAAGGCGCACCAGCAGGTAATCTACAGACTAGACGGTCTACGGTGTTTCGAACCACCTGCAGTTTGGAGAGAAGTGTTTCATTGGCTGCTACAAGAAGAGCCCTGCCATAATCCAGGCGGCTGGTGATAAGAGCCAGGATTCTCGTAGAGCTCATAGGGAGCCATGAGAATACCTTTTTTAGAAGTCGTAATGTGTTTAAGCAGGTGCCACAACTTTAGGTGACGTGATCTTTAATGGCTAAATTATTGTCCACCAGGATGCCCAGATTTTTTTACAACTCTCTTAGGGCTCAGAGCCTAACTCTGTGTGCCACAAGTAATCTGACCAAAGTGTCTGTGCTTTGCTTAAACAAAAGAATTTCAGCCTTTCCTCCACTCAATTGAAGACAGTTAAGGGTCATCCAGGTGGCCACCTTACGCATGCAGTCTATGACTCTAACTTTAGACGAATCAGAGTCCTTTCCAATAGAGATTATCAATTGGGTGGCGTTGGCGTACGATATAATATCAAAACCGCACGTACGAACAATCTTGGCAAGTGCAGCCAAATAAATATCAAAAAGGGTAGGGCACTGGGAAGACCCCTGCGGCACTCCTTTCTCATCATAGATCTAGAATGAAAAGGATGGAGCGTGAGCACTTGGGTTCTGTCGGCCAGTAAGTCTGTAAGCCAATCCAGGGCCTTCCCACCATGGCCAATCTCATACAGTCTCTGGGTATGCCTAGAATATGATACTGTATCGAAGGCCGCTGACAGATCAGTAAGACTAGCATGACTGGAATGCATTCGTCCAACAGTAATCGGGTGGAATCCATTACGGCTATTAGGACGGTCTTGGTGCTATAAGGGGCCCTAAAACCTGATTGTGAGATATCCAGAATACCATTGTCCTCCAAATATTTGGAGAGTTGTTTATTGACGAGGCCTTTGAAAATTTTGCTAAGCAGAGGCAGACGGGAGATAGGCTTATAATTTGCAAGATCAGAGGGATCAACAGCTTTTATAGAATGACGAAGACACCTCCAACAAGTGTATTGTGGCAAGTGGCAACACATTACCTGTAAAATCAACGTGTTATCTGCATATCCATGGGATATCATCACACCAAGAACAGATTTAATGATTTCAGGAGGAGGGTGTGTGACATCACTGCATGTCATTGGAGAGACCCATGCGTCAGCATGCAGACCCACATACAAATGTACCTAAAGCCCTCGAAGGAGAAGTTGCTCATCATTCTAGATGTCTCGAGGACTAAGGGTTTCACTGAAGAAGTGGAGCGTGGAGACATCCAGGAGCAACATGGTATCTGAAGACACGTTGTATTAAAATGTAAAGCTTGCTGGCTGCAGTTGTTGCTTTGTGTGACGTGATACTATGTCAGGACTGCCTGGCTGTGAATTGTACGTGAAGGTTAGAACCTGGAACACAAAGAGCTACCATAGCCCATCACACCAACAAGTACCACACCTAAATCCTGAACACAACACAATGGGAAATACACATATTACTGTGTGCAAGGTAAGAGTATATAATGTAGCATCCTTGGGTCATGACACTTCGGGAAGAATAGTGTGGAAGGAGACATTGTGAATTCCCTTGAGAATAAGCATATGGGAAATGTAAAAACTGAAAGGACGGGAGTATATTGTTGGGTCTGGAGGATAAGTCACTCCACTGACAGTCAAATAATAAATGCAGGTTAAAAAAGGTTAGGAGACCATTCATTTGCCTACGTATATTCGTATTTTTAATATGCCAGTGAAACACTTACAGCTTCAGAGCAAAATGTTGGAATGGGGACTGGTTTTCAGTTCAGCAATGTAGGCCTCATCTGTCAATGACAACTGAATGAAAATGCACCAGTAGTGGCATGGCACATGAACACGATCACTGTATCCCACAATGATGTCATCTAGTGTTATTAACCCACAGGCATATTACCATTTTTTACATCTAGGTATCTCCATTCCCATGTCACGGAAGAGCATATGCTATTGTGAGATCAGTGTCCGATGTGACATCTAAGTGTATGAGAATGAAATGTTCCCACAACTACAATTTTGTCATATACATTTCTACTTGCAAGTGACTCACTCATGAAGAATCAAATGCAGATGCCCATACTTTAACTCAAGGCATGTCATGAAATCACCTCTGGTGGCCAGATTTACCGTATCTCACGCAGCACAGTGCAGCAGCCACAAATGCAGCGCTGCTGTAAAGGAGAGAGCAGGAGAGCCCCATATTTACAAAAATATGGCACTCTCCTCCCCTTTCCATACCGCCGGCACTGAAATCAGCCGCCGTGCGCAACGAAGACACCTTTGCGCTTTAATGCAATGGTGTCTCCGTGAGTCAAGCATAGATTTTGTACTGGAAGGATACCCTTCCAGTACAAAATACTATGCTTAGACTAATTTTAAACATTTTCCCACTTTGTATGTGTGCTGTACAGTGCAGCACACATGCAAAGTCGGAAAAATAAAGGAGTAAAAAGCATTTCTCCTTCATAGGGCCTGGTTCAAGTGTGCACTATTTTTCAATGCTAAACCCTGTCTACTTTTTTTAGCAAATTGGGTTTAGCGTCAGAAACCGTGGGTGGTTTCATGGGAATGGGTGATTGCATGGGAACGCCCATGCAACCACCCATGGTGTGCCCCCTTGGCGCTATGTGATGCAAAGCAGCACGTTATTTCCAGCGCTAAGACTTTAGAACTGGAAAGTATATTGGAAAAGACAATTTAGCACCAATTTGTGTCACTTTTGAGATGCAAACACGGCACAGAATCTTGGTAAATCTGCCCATAGTGTTCTAAAATGATATGTCACCAGCTTTGCCATCACCTCTGCAGCCAAGCCTGCTGCCACCAATGCAGACAAGCTTACAACCACCATTGAAGCCATTTGCAGCCAAGACTGCCACAGCCACACCTACTGCTATTACTGCAGACAAGTATGCTGCCATCCCTGCATCCATAACCACTGCACCAGTGGCAGGCACTTCCACTGCGCTTGCAGCAGCCACTCTAGCCACACATACAGCAGGCACTATTGCAACATCTACCACAGACATTACTGAAGTACCTGTAACGGTCTCTCCAGCTATATCTGTAGCTGACACACCACATGCTGCTGTGCCTGCAAACCCAGCCACTGCATCAGTGCCAACAGGACCCTCTATCCCAACTCACATGCTAGAGGTGCAGGTCATTGAGCATGTGTTATCACAAGTATCACCTGATAACATCTTCACCCTAGAAATGGAGGTTGTGATAGGTGAAAGCATGGAGTCTATAGATGACTGGGGTTCGCTTCAACTGAGTCGGTAGAGGAGACAGCTGGTTTGTGTCATGTGACCCATTCAAGGTTCCCAGGTTCTACACAAGTCAGGCCACAGAATCAGTGCCATTGAGGAAGGTCCTCTCACCAAGTATGGTCACAGTGCTGAAGCACCATCTGCATTCCCTGCAATCAGGGAGCAAATCAATTTCTTAAAACAATTGATTGTTGCTGACAGAACGCCCAGTATTGTAGAAAGTTCTTCTAGTACTTCCATTGGTCGAAACAAGGCATATGCCTTGCCATTAATATTTCTGGATCTGTAAGTGACTTTATTCTGAAATCTTGAAAAGTAAAGTGCCCATCGAGTTAGTCATGCATTTAGAAATGTTATGGCTTTTGAATATAACATTCTTATGGTCAGTTCAGACTGTAACTTCATGTGGGGCTCCTTCCAGGTAATGTCTCAATTGTGTAAATGTCCCTTTAATTGGCCATAGCTTCCTATCATAAATAGCATAATTGTGTTCTGAGGAGGGCAAGGTCCTGAAATAGTAAGCCACAGTATGGACAGCCTCTGTCTTTGGATAGGTTTGTGAAAAGACTGCTTCAGTAGCAAGGACCGAAGCATCGGTCCCTACCATGAACAGTAAATTGGTATTTTGTTATCGAAGAATGGTTGCCATTTCTGTGAGACTTGTGTTATGGGCATCAAGATACTAGAAACGTCTTGGATAAAAAGTCTATAAAGGTTGGTGAAACCCAACAAGCTCTGGCTTACTCTGACTGTCATGGTGTGGGCCCTTCTAACACATATTGGACCTTACCCATACTCATGCTGATGCCTTTTCTGGTACCACGAAAAGGTATTTTGTGGTGTGTCAAACACATTTTTTAGCTTTGGCAAATAAAGAATGTTTAGTTAATCGAAATAATACTTCTTTAACATGGATTCAGTGTTGTTTTAAGTCTTTCGAGTAAATAAGGATATCCTTCAAATACACAATCATAAAAGTATCCAAAAATCACAAAAATATTGTTGACAAAGTGTTGGAACACTGCATGGGCATTATACAAACTAAAGAGCATGACTAAATTTTGGTACTGGCAATAGCAAGCATTGAATGATGTTTTTACACATCACCCTCACAGACTTGGACCAGAATTATATTCTCTATGTGGCAAAAGTGTGTAAGACCCCTTTTCCATTTTTTTACTGAACATGTCAAGGTATTCCTTGTATGGCTCTGGGATTTTGTTGTTTTCCAACAACTCCCCTGATAGCGATCTGTAATGCTCCTTCTTTACAGCTAAACATGTTAAAGGCTGAGGCCATAAATGAAAGAATTGCTGGCAGTGCCCCTACTTGCCAGTACCAAGACGAACTGACGATTAGACCTGTGGTTTCAATCAAATGTTTTTTCAAATTATGAAATGATGAGCAAAAAACGGAAGCTTCCTGTTGCTGACTTAATATTTGTTGATTGATGACATAAAATTGTTGTTCAAACGATCTCAATCATCCTCGAGATGCCATCTCAATCATCCTTGAGACGACCATTCATATTCGTCAATGGAATCCAATTATTCGATCCATTAATTTAAATGACCTAATGCATTTAAGGTTAAAAACCCTTCATCAGGGGAAACTACAACAAAAGAGTGCATATATATATATATATGAGTATATGTATATATATATGAGTATATGTATATATATATGAGTGTAGATATATATATATATATATATATATATATATATATAAAGTATATAAATATATATATATATACTGGTGCAAACCAACGGGTACGGGTCCCGGGAATATTGAAAAAGTAAGGCGCATCGCGGATCAAAGAGGCACAAAGATGGCAGCACTCAGCGTACTTCTTTCATAAAGATTTATTTCAGGCATCACATTTCAACCTAAACAGGTCTTCGTCACGGTCACATTTTGTGGCCGTGACGAAGACCTGTTTAGTTTGAAACGTGTTGCCTGAAATAAATCGTTATGAAAGAAGTACATGGAGTGCAACCATCTTTGTACCTCTTTGATCCGTGAGGCGCTGCCTTCTTTATATATGTGTATATGTGTATATATATATATATATATATATATATATATATATTACATCACTATCACTTCTAGCTGTCCAGGGAGCTAACACTGATAAAACCATGCCTTAACAAACGTAGTGAACCATCCGTTCAAAATAAAGCAAGCCATGTAGACACCAATCCCTGAAAAAATCTAGAATAAAAATGAAAATCACTGTACTAAACGTTCTTATGAAAGAACCACGATAATGCCACTGTGTTCTTTTACAACATTAAATATGACATCAACCAAATGAACACTGAAATCTAAACACCAGTGTGAGCCGTCAATTACTTGATATCAGCGTGTTTTCAAAATTCCTATCCCTGATGTTTGTCAAAAAATTGAATAAACAACTTTTCAAGTCATCATGTTTCTAAGCTTGTAAACCAAATACCGTGAAAAACACCTCAATATGTGCAAAGGATTACTGTGCACCGGTGTGTGAATATAGACGATATCCTGCGTATTACTCTAGAAAAGTTATCTCCAAGACATCCCATCACATGCAAGATCTCAACTTTGCTTTTGAATATGTTCACCCTTACATGAATTTCAAACCGAGAGTGCACTGTAGACGTCAATTGAAAACTGGTACGTCCTCATGCATCTTGTGCTCGAAGCGCATGCTCCCAGATGTGATTGCCTTCACCCAGAAAGGAAACTTACACCACCCTTATAATGGCCACATCCCCAGGAACCGAAAGTGTGGAAAGCACACCCTCCACTACCCTTCGAGAACGATCAGTGTATATCTCCCAATCACAGTAAAAACAAAACGAAAAACCATAAATTACATCAATAGTTCAAATTAGTCAATAGACAACGCAGCAAATGCAGAACTCAAAATCCTAACACATTTCAAATGATTAAAAATGCAATTACGCCACAAGGCATGAAATATGGATGAACTTAAAACAAATCCTCTAAATCAGATGATTTAAAAGAAGTAAAAAAAGTAAATAAATTAATTTGCAGACAGAATGGAAAAACAAATAGATATCACTCACTGGATCACAACCTATAAACCTAGGGGCAGATCTACAAGAAAGTGCCGCAGCGTGGCGCTGCAAGCCCTTTGGCTGCGCCACGCTGCGGCACTTTCAGAGCACAGGAATGCGACATATTTACAAGAATATGTCGCATTCCTGTGCTTCTCCTGCGCTGGCGCACAAACAGCTGCCAAGCGCCGGCGCAGGCACCCTTGCACCATGGTGCAAGGATGCCTGCGCCATAGGGAGATTGTTTTTGTGCAGGAAGGGGCACCTTTCTGCACAAAAACAATCAGTACAGGCTTTTCCTCTTTCAATGCGTGCTGCAGAATGCAGCTCGCATTGAAAGAGGAAAACGAGGAGAAATCCTCGGTGCGCCTTGCTACGCCACCTCTAGGGTGGCGTAGCTTTCAGACGCATCTCCAGATTTACGATTTCTCGTAAATCTGGAGATGTGTCTTGTTCCATGGGTGCTGCGTGGGAACACCCACAGCAACACCCATGGAACGCCCCTTCAACGCAAAGTGCTGCGTGTGAAGGGACGGTATTTACAAGGAGAGGAAAAGTCACGCATGGTGGCTTTTCCTCTCCTTGTAAATATCGAGGAGCCCCTGCGCCACCAGTACGTCACGAAAAGTGACGTACTGGTGGCGCAGAGGCTTGTAAATCTGCCCCCTAGGGTTTTATCAAAAGCAGGAAAATTAATTTGCTGTTAATACCGTTCAACTGAACGGTGTCCAATTTTTTTTATCGTCAGTGCGTTTTGGGACTGGCAGGTGGGCAGCGCCGCCAGCAATTCTTTCATTTACAGTGTGTGCCATTGGGACAGTCTACAAACCAAGACAGCACGTAAACAGCCAATACTTTAAATACATTTGAATATTTGACAGAGTGCACGCACAGGGTATCTTTTCATAATTTTGGATTCCCTTCTGTCCTTCAGTCTGTGGTGCACCTTTTGAATATATAGTACAGCTGACACAAAATAAAGCTCATACCTTAGCATATACTCCTGAAGCAGCCAAGGATATTTATTCATTGGTTCATGAAACTAGACTATATAGCATAGAAGTGGGAACTGTCACACACTTTATCAAACGACTTGAATATCTATCACGAAAAGAAATCAATCAACTTTACATGGCAATAATCCAATACCATAAAGTTAAACGTATACCACGTGGTTTACGAATCACATTAAAACCAATGCTTTGCAAGTCCAACAAACAGTTTATGGAACGTTAGTATGCTATCCTCAACAAGTGTTCATTAGATTTAATTCTATTAATCATAGTCCTGAAAACTCTAGAAGAAGACATACACGTTCTAAAATCTGAAGTAAGCAAAATATTAGATGGCGACCAATGGAAGACAACTTTGGATGAAATCAGAAACAAACTTGACATGTATCCTAAGGAAATTCACGACCGGAAAACTAAGAAATGTAAAAGAGACACGATCGATTATAAACTAGATAAAGTCTACAATTGGATGGAACTTTACTCGCAAAAATATCTCCCAAAAAAACTTAGCACTCTATCTTCTGAAGGGAGTTTAGTCACAGAAGGTGACGTATCGTCTGATGAACAACCTATTGATGGATCTTTGACACAAATTGATAAACCATCCACGAGTGGATCAGCTAATAAACAGACCAAAACTAATTTTTGGTCTACAAGTCCAGCAGCTAACAACAGACTG
Organism: Calotriton arnoldi; assembly: GCA_963921515.1. Taxonomy (NCBI): domain Eukaryota; kingdom Metazoa; phylum Chordata; class Amphibia; order Caudata; family Salamandridae; genus Calotriton; species Calotriton arnoldi. The sequence goes on along the minus strand of CAWUFW010000001.1, from coordinate 6,921,779 downwards.
AACCAAGTTGAGAAAAACAAGGAGAAGTCAAGGAAGAAAGAAAAGACAAGAGGCATTTACTCAGCCACTCGAAAACTTAGTGATCAACATCTCTTCAGTCACATTGACTCCTCATCAAACAGCGGTTTTAATCAAGGCAACATCATTTGTACCGACTTACAGGACAAACATTGTTGAAAGTGAAATTGCTTTTTTCAAATTTATGAGAAACATACTATTAAAATACTTTTTTTAATATTGTTGAAATCCAGCATAAACCAGTTGAGCCTCAGAGATACAAGGAGTTTAAAACTAAGAGCATGTTCATGGTGCCTTTATTCCACAAAAATCTGGACTCTTGAAAAACTGATTAAAAATGATCTAAAGTCCTTGAATTACAATCAACAAAAACTTAAAAACTTGACCAACAAGAATGGGGTCTTGTTCAATCTTTAACCATGAGCAAGCAACTAGTATTCCAATTAGCAGACAAAGGTGGTGGTCTGGTGGCAATGGAGTCAATATATTATTAAAGTAAAGTAAATGCTCACGTTGGAGATATCAATATATGCATGCCATTAGACACCAATCCTACCAAGGCATTTCAAACCATTCTAATTAAGATCCTAAACAAGTTGACAGACATGGAATGGATCAGTGATACAATCAAACAGTTTCTCATCACTGAATATCCATGCAGACAGAATATATATATGTAGCCAAAGATTCACAAACATCCCATTGACCCTTCATTTATACCTAATGTTTTGACATGTAGATCTTTACATAAACCTGTTGGACAATACCTTGACACTTTCTTACAACCTATAGTTCAGGAATGGAAATCATACATCCAAGACACTACTGCTTTTCTCAACAAATTGGCCCAGTTACCTCAAGGCTACACAGAAGATTGGTGGCTACGTACCATATATGTCAACTCTTTGTACAACTCCATTCCTCATAATGAGGGTGCTGAAGCGGTGGAATGGCTGTTATTGCAGCAACATGAGATAGGAACCAACAAGATCTTACTCTTAGAATTGCTACATTTTGTCTTGTGCCATAGTTACTTCCAACAGCAAGGGGAATTTTATCTCCAAATGAACGGAGCATCAGTGGGCTTTTCAGCGGCACCTAGTTATGCTAATATTTTCATGGCTTAATTTGAAGACCAATTTATTTTCAAGGATGAGAGTTGTCAACAACACTTAATTCTCTACTTATGATTCACAGATGACATCTTTTTGATCTAGAATGGAACTCAAGAAGCATTAGAAAACAACATTATGAGTCTCAGTTCTAGAAATTCCCACATTAAATTTACCCACCAGATCAATTGAAGAGCGATCACATTTTTAGATGTTCTAGTAAAATTGACACATACTGGCATCCAAATTTGTGTATACAAGAAACCTACAGACAGAAATAACAGTTTGCATTTTCAGAGTTTCCATCCTTTGGCCTTAGGCAACATTTACCATTTTCTCAGTTCACTCATCTGAAAGAGGTCCCATCGGACACAGATGATGTGAGATAAGTCTGTGAATCATACAAAAACAGGATTCAAAACAGAGGATATCATCAGCAATCCTGGATAAATCCATACAATGGATACAAGCCATCAAAAGGGAGACTTTGCTCAAGAAAACCTTTTAACAGGATCCAAAGAGGAGGGTTTTTATTTCCAAATTTTCAGCAAAATCACAGGCCATCAAAAACATCATTAACAGACGATGGGAAATGTTAGAATCTAAACCAGACTTCAAGGATTGGTTTGTGAAAAACCATTATTTTCATATAGTCGCTCGAAGAACATCAAAGAAATTCTCACTATCAACACAGACAGTTAGAGGGCAGACTATTGCAGCACACAAAAATGCCACAACTGCATTCATTGCAATAACATAACTTTGGGCAACACTGTATCTCATCCCAGGAAAGGCAACATTATAAAGCCTAACATTCAGCTGACTGCAATGCGAAGAATCTTGTATACTGTCTAAAATGTCCATGTGGTATGTTATATGTTATTAAGACGGGGGAAAAAAAATAAAGACTCGGATAACTGAACACAAAAGCAACATCAGAAACAAGAACAAGAATTCAAGTGTGGTAACCCAGTGGGCTGATACAGGACATAATATATATCAATTGCGCTTTCAGATTCATTCTAGAAGTTGTGTTACCACAGATGGGGATCGACAACCATAAAAGACTTCTGCAAAGAAAAGTATTTTGGATTAAAAAAATTGTACACCGTTCAGCTGAACGGCATGAACGACAAATTTGAATTTTCCTGCTTTTTATAAAACCCTAGGTATATAGGTTGTGAACCCATGAGTGATATCTATTTGTTTTGCCATACTGTATGCAATTTAATGTAATTCATGTCTTTACTTCTTTTGAATCATCTGATTTAGAGGGTTTGTTTTAAGTTCATACATATTTTATGCCATGTGGAGTAATTGCATATTTCATCATTTAATACGTGTTAGGATTTTCAATTATGCGTTTGCCAGGTTGTCTATTGATTAATTTGCGCAATCGATTTTCGGGTTGTTTTTACTGTGATTGAGAGATACACACTGCCGGTTCTCAAAGGGTGGCGGAGGGTGCACTTTCCACATTCTCAGTTCCCGGGGGTGTGTCAGTTATAAGGGTGGTGTAAGTTTCCTTACCGGGCAAACGCATGAGGACATACCAGTTTTCAATTGGTGTCTACGGTACACTCTTGGTTTGAAATTCAGGTAAGGGCTCACTCCGAAGCACATCTTCAAAAGCATAGTTGATATCTTGCATGCAATGAAATGTCTTGGAGGTAACTTTTCTAGAGTAATAAGCGGGATATTGTCTATATTCACACATGGGTGCACATTAATCTTTTACAGATATTGAGTTGTTTTTCACGGTATGTGGTTTACAACCTTAGCAGCATGATCGTATGAAGTGTTGTTTATTCATTTTTTTGACGAACATTGGGGATAGGAATTTTCAATACGCACTGATATTGAGTAGGGGACGGCTCACATAGGTGCTTATTTTTCAGCGCTCATTTGGTTGATGTCATATTTTATGTCGTAAAAGAACATGATGGCATGATTGCGGTTCTTTCCTAAGAGCGTTTAGTACAGTAATTTTCATTTTTATGCTATATTGTTTCATGGATTGGTATCTACGTGGCTTTCTTTAATTTGAACGCATGGTTCACTACGTTTGTTAAGGCAAGATGTTATCAGTGTTAGTTCCCTGAACAGCTAGAAGTGCGATATATATATTTTCTCTTTTGCTGTCGTTTCCCCTGAAGAAGGAATTTCAACCCGAAATGCATTGGGTCGTTTAAATTAATGGATCGAATCATTGGATTCCATTGGCGAATATGAATGGTCGTATCAAGGATGATTGAGATGGTATCTCAAGGATGATTGAGATTGTTTGAACAACAATTTTATGTTACAAATCATCATATGAAGAAATCAATAAATATTAAGTTAACAACAGCAAGCTTCTGTTTTTTGTTCATCATTTCATAATCTGGGAAAACATTTGATTGAGCCCACAGGTCCAATTGTCAGTGCGTGTTGGGACTGACAAGTGGGGGCACTGCCAGCAATTCTTTCATTTACAATGTGTGCCATCGGGCAGTGCCCCAACCAAGACAGCACAAAAACAGCCAATACTAAGAATATTCAACAGAGTGCATGCACAGGATATCTTTTCATAAAGGCTGGGTCTATGGCATGTCCTTGTGAGCACAACAATGAGTTTGGTAGACATCTGACTGAAAATTAATAGCAGGTGTCTCTCAATCAATAGTAGAATTTTGCCTACGTAGCTACAACATTCCTAACACATTAGAGAAAGAAAGAGCACCTATGTTATCAATTTTTAGGGATTCCACATGTCCTGATTGAGTAGATATGGTGAGGCTTTTGGTCTCTCTGCAGACTGCTCCACAAGCAGGGGCGGCTCCTCCATTGGGGCGGAGGAGCGTCGGCCCACTGCTTTCTCGCAGTGCGAGAAGCAGAAACATAAAATGGTATTTTCAATACCATTTTATGTTTTCTGCTTCTCGCACTGTGAGAAAGCAGAAGGGTATGTCTGGTTGGAGGCGGGCGGGTGGGTGCGTCACGAAGGGGTGAGCAGAAGGGGGTGGGGTGGGCGGGTCGGGGAGGAGTGGCTTGCCCAATGCTGTTGGCCCTGACTGTTTGGTCGGCCCTCTGGGGCCGACCAAACTAGTCATGCGCACTCTGCCTTTTCTCTATGGAGGCTGCATGCAGCCTACATGGAGAAAATGGCCTCCCCATAGGCGCCCGGCTGGGCGCTGTCCCCACCAATCACAATGCTGCCATTGCAGCGTTGTGATTGGCTTAGGGGAGAGAGGCTGTCTGTGGCTGCTTCCTGTTGGGAAAACGCAAGACCCGGCCAGGAGCTGAGGCAGTGAGGAACCCGGTAAGGTACGTTTTTTAAAATTTTAATTAAACTCCGTGCGACGCCCCCGCGCGACTCCCCCACCCACGAGTCATGCCGGCCGCGACTGTCCACAAGTAAAGACTGTACAATCAATTTCTGTATTTCCTTAGATCATTCTTTTTCCTGTCTGGGATTGTTGGCCTCTTTTTGGAACCTTGTATCAATAAAATAACCTGCAGCCCCAGAATCGATTAAGGCACACAGTTCAATTGGATATTTATCTGTAGAAAACACAATCTTTATATAAAAATGTGCTCTCATGTTGACCGACGAGTTAGAAATTATTAAGCCTGGCTCATGTCTGGCCTTCATGGATGAACTTTCTGGTGTTCTGGGAGACTGGACAGTTCTTTATAAAATGTCTGCTTTTACCACAATAAAGGCACAGTCCCTCTTTCCGCCTTCATTCTCTATCTTCCCATGACAGCATTCTCTTTGCACCTCCTATTTGCATAGGTTCTTCACCAGGTAGACTGCCTTTAGGTTCCAATGTGGAAACCAACCATGCCATTTGTGTTTTTTCCGATGCTTTGATTGGTTTGTTATGAATCAAAATAAAATGTATGAGGATAGCTCAATGAGAGGAGCAGTATTAGCCGGCCAGTTAACTGCCATGGGTAAAGTGTCTTAAGTCCTCCTTCAAAAGGACTAATGAAACGAATTAAGTATTGATTTCCTTGGGGGACGTGGCTTGGAGCCACCGTCATTGGCCGCACAGTAAAGGAGCTCTGGGCTTAGAGGCGCGATAGCCCATTATCCGTACAGTAATCCGGACCAGCACAGGGGCGAGAAGCGAGGTGGGGATCACCAACCACCCGAAGAACAATCGAGGCAGCTGGCAACCCGCGGAGGTGAGCGATAAACAAAGAGATCGCTGCCCAGCGTGTGCGGCCTAGACAGCCACGCTCGAATACCAGCGAGCTGCAACGAAGGCCAGCGGTGGACGTGCGCCAGCACTAGACCGGCAATAGCGAGGAGCTCCCCCCAGCATACTAAAGCAGGTACAACTGCCGATCAGCTGGAAATCACGGCGCATCTTGAAATAGGCTACAGGGAGAGTGAAGGGCCAGAGAGAGTCGCGCTTGGACTGCAGCAAGATACGGCCGGATCACAAGATGGTCGCGGCCATACGACTCCCTGGGACAGAAGAGGCCCCCCCCCATTAGCAGGCATCAGGTGGTGAGCGAACGGCATGCAATAGTGAAACCCTGGGGAAATGGCCCACCAGGGAGCTGGCAGTGAGGCTTACCAGAAGGGGGCTACATCAAGACCAAGAGACAAACAGAGGTGACTCCCATCCGGTGGCTGTGGGGGGTTACCCATGGGCAGGTATACCCACAGAAGTCGAGCAATCTTCAGCTGCAGTGCCTCGTGTGCCCTGTAGTTGAAAGCAGGGGCAAGGCAGTGAGAGAACCGAAACCAGGATAGAGGCCCCAGCTTAACATTGAATCCGGCTAGAGGTCTCCACAGCAAGTGTTGGTGGGTCGACACGAGGCCATACAGAGTGAGATGGGTTACGTGGTGAATCTGATTCCAAAGGAGAAGCGTAGGAGGTGTAGGCCCGAAGCTGGAGGAGGAGCGCCATATGCTGCCGTGGCATGGTAAAGACGAAGGGAGGTGACACATATTGCCACAAACGCAGTGTACGGACTAACCCAGGGGAGGTGGAAAGGCCGGAACCGGACTGCAGGTAACAGTCGAAGGTAAGGGAGGACACCTGATACCCCGGGTTGCAGCCAGAACCCAGTGAGTCAACACAGTACAAGAACTGAGAGCGGGAAATCAGCAACTTGCCAAGAAGTGGGCCTATATTCAGTGGCACAGGAGATAATGTGACCTTCGGAGAGCAGGAAACCAGAAGAGAGGGCCCTAAAAGCGGCTCTATTAGGAGCCCTGGGTGGATTGCCTATCAGCAGCGATAGAGGCGGCCAAAAGAACCTCCGAGAAGGAAGGTACAGAGCAGCAGAATCCGGGTTAACTTGGACACAACAAACAAGAAAGACGCAGAGCTGAAGACAGTGGTGAAGTGAACGGAAGTAACGGAACACCAGAAGGGCTTATATAGGATATGCACACAAAACAGGAGATGGTGAAACCAAAGGCCCCATCAGTAACACAAACAAACAAAATGGACAAATACGCTGTCGCAAAATCCATGACAACAGATCCAGAAGCCCAGACGGAAGTAGCAGGGGTGGCATAACTTTCGTTGGCGACCATCATGGCAGCCATTACTGACCTAAAGGAAGTACTAGAGCCCAAAATGGACATGGTCAGTGTAGAGGTCAATCTCCTGAGGGCGGATTTCTGCAAAATATTGGATAAAATATCGAATGCAGAAAGTAATATAACACGGCTACAAAACGCCACGAAGCAGTTAGAAGAGCAAGTAAAACACCTCAAGCAACAACAAGGGGAACTGGCAGCAAAACTTGAAGACCAAGAAGGGCGAGCACGCCGTAATAATATACGAGTGGTAGGCGTCCCGGAGGGCTTGGAAGGCCCCAGTGTAGACCTCTTTCTGGAGGACCTCATCCTAAATCACCTGCGCCCTAAAAGACTACCAAACTTTTTTTACCATTGAACAGGCACATAGAGCCCCCATCCCAAAACCGAAGCTGTGATCACCACGACAAACAATTATTGCCAGGATCCTCAATTATAGAGATAGAGATGCGATATTACAAGCAGCAAGAGCGCACCTCTTGTACGAAAACGCAACGATACGTTTTTTCCCCAGATTTTACCCTCCAGGTTAAAAAAATGCGGCCCAACTTTGACGATGTTAAGAAAGAGCCCCGAAATAAAGAAATTAAGTATATGATGCTCTACCCAGCGAAACTGCAAATAATGGCCGAAGGGAAATTGTGACACTTCTCTGCTACGGAAGAAGCGTGGTAATGGCTGGAGAGATGGAGAGTGGTAAGGCAAAAGACACCAAAAACTAAAGACCAGCAAGGACCCTCGGGCCTGAGGGGGTGCAGCAGAGAAGGTAAGTTGGACTGAAGGCCTCGGAAGAGGTATGATGACAAGAAGAACCAGACTTCACTAAGGGAGAGACTAACTCCGTCATGAGCCTAAGCTGGGGACAGAGGAAGGTGAACCCGGCAACATGAACACTAACATTGCAGATGCGGTGAGAAAGACCTGAGGGAGGTGGGGGAGCCAATAATCCTGGTGGATGGGAGGGGAGATATCCTGTCGCTGTGACACTGTGCAAAGGAATGATATTCCTTTGGAGAAGTGTGGCTCAATGGTTAGAGCGGCAGACCCTGATGCAGAGATCTGGCCCGGGACCAGGGTTCAATTCCCGCCTCGGCGGGTCTTGGGCTCAATTTCCTCGGACCTGATAATTCTCGCCTCGGTGCCTATTCTAATCATGGGTCCCACTCTGCAACTCTGGGCAATAGCTTGCTTAATCTCCACAACGGCCCCAACAGCGCTGGGATGCCTGGCTTCACCCTGGGGGTGCCCAGGAGTGGACATTTCACAGGGAAAAGCCAGGAAGGGTTCCACAGCGGTATGCGTACAGCACCAGGACACCCCTTTGGGGGTATAAGTGCGCTTTACAAGTACAAATTTCATTTCATTTCATTTCATTATTAAAGAGCTGAGAAGGGCTGGAGCGCCGTTGAAACAGGGACTAGTGGCCGACTCCAGCCTACCCTAGCAGGAAGCAAACTTATATGGGTCGACAGGCTCTCTGTAAGTTGGGGTGGCGGGTGGTTTTAGACTCGCCAAGAAGGGTAGCAGGGTGGGGGGTATATGTTCAGGGGCTAGGAACCGACCACTTTGGGCAGGGTTACAGTGTAGTTAGATGTTATAATTTCAAATACGTAAGCCATAGCTTTAAGAGAGTGCACTACGACATGTATCGAGGGGTATTAGACTGGTCCCCCCAGGTTGGAGCACAGGGTCAGATGGAGTTGAACCGCACGGATAACAGAATATTAGAGTTAATGAATCCTGCCAACCTAACATGTTTAAAACACATAATGGCATTAAAGATTTTAACATGGAATGTTAATGGATTAGGGAGTAAGATAAAACGCATTAGTATTGCAGTACCTCCATCGACATGCTCAAGACGAGGTGCTGCTCCAAGAGACCCACCTAAAAGGTAACCACTGCAACGCTCTAGACAGGTATGAGTACAAACTCCAGGCCCACGCGAGGTATACATCTGGATCCAGGGGCGCTGGAATCCTTGTCAAGTCGTCCGTTCCATTTATAGTGAATAGGTGTTGGCATGACAGGTGGGGGAGGTATGTAGCACTGACTGGTGCAGGGGAATGTAAAACAAATAATTTTTGTTCAGTATACATTCCCCCGAAGCTACATGGTGACACACTTCCAGCGTTGGGAAACACAATTCTAGAAATGCCCCTAGGTATAATCATTCTGGGGGGCGACATGAATGCAGCCATGGACCCACAGCTGGACAGACTAACGGGCTGTGGGGACGGCTGGCAAGGATCCATTGGAGGACTTCATAGAAGCAATGGGTATGATAGACTTGTGGCACGCCCATAACCCGACGAGCCTACAATACACCTACACCTCGGCCGCACACAAGAGTCACTCCCGACTCGATTATATTTTCACACATCGGGAACAGGTTGGGCATTTTCGAGGGGCCATACATAAAGCACATGGCATCTTGGATCGTTCCCCGGTTGAAGTGCAATTGCAGAGTCCACCACACAGCGCTGGATTACCTCAGAGATTGGACCCGTGGCACTTTAAAAATAAGAAATTTGTGGGGAAAGTACAGGAGCGCACCACACAATACTTCCAGGAGAATGAGGGGGTCGGTGGAATCAGTTTCCACCTTGTGGAAGGTGTACAAGACTGTAATTAGAGGGTACGCCCAAGCACAAATAGGCATCCATAAAAAAGAACAAGACTAGAGAGCTGGAAGAACTCGAGAATGAAATAAGCCGGCTGGAGAAAGAAACTTGGGAAAATAGAGACTCGGACGGGTCTAAGTCGCTAGAACTTCGACTTGAGAGGCAGGAATTTAAAGATCTGGGGGAACAAAAGGCAAAAGCACAAGCACTAGCAACCCAGAGAAAATTATATGATGTAGGAGATAAAGCCAATAAAATGATCGCCTGGCTAGAACGTAGAGAAAGAGGCTGGGTTCTGGTAATACGCACCCCGGGGGAGAAGTACACTGGTCAGGAAAGGAAATAGCAAAGGCCTTCGCCCAGTACTATGAAACTTTATACGCCTCCTCCCCGCAGCGTTCCATCGTGGACTGCATGGAACTACTGCAAGAGATTAACCTCCCCACATTATCAGCAGAGGATAGACAGAGACTAGAGCAAGAGTTCACGGTGGAAGAGATAGTGAGCGCACTTGCAGACCTACAGTCAGGGAAAGCGTCCGGCCCAAACAAGAAGAGTGTAGCAAGCAAAATAGCCCCCCATTTATTGAATATGTACCAAGAATCTAGGGAAAGAGGGGAACTTCCGTTAGACCAGCGTATGGCCCAGATAGTGGCAATTCCCCAAAAAGGTAAATCCCCAGTCGAATGTGGATCATATAGGCCGATATCATTGTTAAATACCGAAGCAGAAGTGCTGGCAAGGGCTTTGGCAACTAGACTGAAGACGGTGATCTCCACACTGGTCCATCCGGACCAATCGGGGTTTATGCCCCAACGGGGCACGCGACTTAACCTTATGAGGCTATATGGGGTGCTAGACTGGGCAAGAACAACACAGACTGAAGACGTGGTGCTACTTTCCCTAGATGCGCAAATGGCATTCGATAGCATAGAATGGCAGTTTATGTTCGCAACGCTGAGTAGACTGGGATTCGGACCCAGCTTTTGAACATGGGTAAAACTCCTATATAAAGATCCACAGGCTAGGGTGAGAGTAAATGGAAAGGTGTCCCGCTCCTTCCCACTAAGAAAGGGCACAAGACAGGGTTGCCCACTCTCGCCGATGATTTTTGCCCTGGCGCTAGAACCCTTGGTAGCTTGGGTCCGCAACGATCCAATAATATCGGGCATACAGGGAGGAGGTAACTGGGAGGATAGAATATCCCTCTATGCGGATGACATATTGCAATATCTGGTTAATCCGTATAGGCAATGGGGGCTCGCATAGGGCGTGCTGCGGGGCGGTTGGGTGGGGCGGGGGAGGGGCAGGGTGGGGGGGTAGTAAACTCAGACATACGACGGAACGTAGGAAAGTAATTATTACGTTCCTCCGTATGTCCGAGTTTACTACCCCCACCACCTGGCCCCGCCCCGCCCCGCAGCACGCCCTATGCGATCCGCCACTGCGTATAGGTCAGTGCATAGGGTACTACATATATTCCAACAGTTATTCGGGTTACACAATAAACTGGGATAAACCCCTCATCTTCCCTCTAAAGGGAGTAAATGTAAATGTAAATGTCCATTATTTGTAAAGCGCGAACAATTACCCGAAGGTGTCAAGGCGCTGGGGGCCGTCTGGAAGATTAGGCGAGCTATTGCCCAGAGTCACATGGTACTGGGCTGATCTGCCGCCGGTGCCGGGGATCGAACCGTGAGCCCCCGGGTTCCGGAGTCAGTCACCCTGGCCGCTGCGCCACACCTCTTCCACTACAGTTCCCCAGAAACTGATGGACATGACACCACTGGTAGTCAAAACCAAGTTTACCTACCTGGGTATTCAGATATCCACGGGAGAGGAGGACTTTCTTCCAGATAATTTATATCCCCAAATACAGCGACTAAAGAACGACGTGGAGCACTGGAGGAAACTGCTGGTGTCCCTGATGGGCAGTGCAGTGCTCTTTAAAATGATGTCCTTACCCAGACTATTATGTTTTACAAAATACCCCATATATAATACCCAAGATAGTGTTCCAGGGAATAAATAGCGAACTGAGAAAACTACTATGGGACGGAGGCAGCTCCAGGATAGCATTGTGTAAGCTACAGCGGGGAGTATATGAAGGAGGGCTCGCAGTCCCAGACATCCAGAAATATAATTGGGCCTCACAGGTGACAGTGGTAAACAACTGGGCATTTACAGACTGCAACGACACAGTCTTTAGAGCAGATCACTGGGCTATGGGGGACAAAGGATATCTGGCAGCACTATATTGCAGAGGCAAAGAACAGCAGCTCCCGCAGCACGCGCAGACGGTGGTGCGTGTTTGGCGGGAAGCGTCAAAACATACAGGCTGGGAGGGAAGCCTGACGGGGAAAACTCCATTGTGGAACAGCGACCAATTAAGAGAAGTAGGGGCCCTGAAAGGGTTTAAAAAATGGGAAGTGCTAGGTATTGACAATCTAGGAGATATATGAAGGGGGCAGGCACAGATCACTTTCGAAAGCCCAAAAATGGAGTATGACATGGCAGACACAGAAAGATTCAGATATATTCAACGTGGCCATGCCCTACGCCAACATATTAGAAAATCGGAGAATCTTCCGGACTGCTTGCCTTTGGAAGATAGATTGTTAATAGATCCAATGATGGCAAAGGCCACCTCATTAACATATAGGAAAATAATGTACAACTCGCCCAATCCAATAGACTCTCTAAGGAGAACGTGGGAAACGGAATTAGGGCTCCTAGAGGATGAGGACTGGGAGGAGGCAATACACAGTCCAAGGGAAGTAGCGATAAGGGCTCGATTCCGTCTCATCCAGCTACGTATATTACACAGATCGTACACCTCACGTTCACTACTGCATTGACTGGGCCATGGTATGTCAAAATACTGTGCGAGGGGTGGGGGAAATTGGATCCTTTTTTCACATTATTTGGGAATGTAGTTTCATTCACAACTTCTGGAGGGAATTGACACAAGTTATGTCTGAAGTCACCGAATCAGAGATTCCAGTGGAACCACAATGGCTTCTGTTATGTGTGACGGACGAGGTAAAATGGCCCAACTATACAATAATCTGGCTCAGAATAGCGGCAATAGTGGCGGAAAGGAACATAGCCAAAAAATGGGTAGCGAACAGACCACCAGATATGAGGGAATGGGAAAAGGATCTAGACTGGTGCTCGGGGGCCGAGAAAGTAACATATAAAGCCAGAGGATGCCCCAATAAATGGGACAAGATTTGGGGTCCGTGGAGAGCATATAGGGGACACTAAGAGGGAACTGGAATAATCAGGGTGAAGTTAAAACAAGTAAGCAACCCCAAGCCCTAGTAACATTTAAAGTGGTGGGATAGAGGAGGGTGGCCAATCTGTGAACTAGAACTAGTAGATAAAAGTATGTGTACTACTCTGTATTATGCTTATGAAACGATGTTCTGAATGATATTATTCACAGGGGTATGAGAGGCAATGTATGCAGGGTAACAATTCAAAAATGTATGCAATAAGTTAGTTAAATATTGAGTCCACGTCGTAGCTTGTATTCTTTAGTTGTTTTTATTCATAATTAGTATTCAAAACAGCCAACGCGTTTGTCCATCACGGGACAGAGGAATTTAAGAGATAAAGAACCTTAAAATGTTAGTGCAAATAGATGGTCCAAGAAAATTGGAGGAAAAACAATTGCCTCCCTTGTGCCGCAAGGTACAATGCGCGTCCAAATTAAATTTAGTCCATCACGGGACAGAGGAATTTAAGAGATAAAGAACCTTAAAATGTTAGTGCAAATAGATGGTCCAAGAAAATTGGAGGAAAAACAATTGCCTCCCTTGTGCCGTTCCGTGGTGGTATAAACAGGTATTTGATCAAAGTGCTCCGTGTTCGGGCAGTTTACGGCGCAATTCCGCGCTCGATGAAAAGAGTAATTTTCATCGAGCGCGGAATTGCGCTCTCATACCCCTGTGAATAATATTGTGATTTATGGTCATGTGGCAGCTGGCCATTTGAGGTGGGCAGTATCCGACTACTCGTTGTGACTTGTCCTGACGGTGCAATCCTCTGCGACCCAGCTGCTTGCTGTATCTATCAATGTTCTGAATGATTGTTAAATCAATAAAAAGAATTATATATTTTTTTAAAGTATTGATTTCCTTGCCTTGTAGCAGACCCATATATGCTGCTTGCATGTTCTGGAGGTTTCTAAATATGGCTTGGCATTGTTTGATTAATTGCTCATGAAAATACAGCCAATGAAATTGCTTTAAAATGAGTCACATTGAATCTAGGCAATAGCACCAATAAGACCACAGTGGGTCTTTGTAGTATGTCTAAAAAATGTTTTGAATAGAAGCGCTTAGTACCTCAATTAAAAGGGACTATAATCCTTATATGTAAAACAAAAAATAATTAATCAAACATTTAAATATAACAATGCAGCATTTAATGCTGTTTTATAATCCAGATAAAGACCAAAATAGCGCTTAGTACAAAAGTGATCGCACAGTGGATATGAGATATCAAAACGACATGTGCACATACAAATTATGACATTGGACCATGCAAACATGAGGATGTTGATCTGTTATAAGTCCATAGTATCACAAAACAGTCCCCAAAAATTCAATAGCAATTTTGTGAGTCCAGTTGTGTCAAAGGTGTTTCAACTTCCGTTGAATTAAAGGGTGATCATCAGAAACTTGGAATTGAGAGCATATGCAATTATAAGTATAGAAGGCCAACCGGTCCTTAGAATGATGAATCTAAACAATCAAATCGGAGGATTGTTTGACAAATCAAAATTGACCATTGAGGTAAAAGGGGAAGAAGCTGCACAATGGTAGTCTGGCACAGCTGGCAAATAATGCACAGACAATGGAGTGAGCAGAACTGCAGTAGTCGGTGTTCATGTTCATCGGTGGAAGATCCCTCTAGAAAGCAGACAATGACTGCTGTGATGCTGGTAAGTGGACGACACTGGATACACTGGTTGAGCATAGGGGCAACAGGAGCCTCAGATCTGAACAGAACCACCACTCTGTAATCTTTGTAATCTTCCACACAAAACAATACCAGACAAACAATTAGAACTCCTCAGATAGAAAACGTATGAACTGTAATATATGAGGAAAGCAAGATAGAAGTTAACCTCTCACTCTGAAAGCATCTTTTGCGTATGCATGGTAAATAGCAGGTGTGGTAAAAATTGCATGTGGTAAATTGTGCCCTGAACCAACCAGGATACAGGGCAGGAGCTGAAAGCTGAGGAGAGTCAGGAAGATTGCAAAGATGGAATAGCAGCCAAAATCCCATGGTCAAGTTAAGAAGAAGAGGCTCAAGTAAATGGTAAGAATAGTAACTGGACCGAGGATCAGGAGAAAATGGGAATGTATGTGAGCCATAAGGAAAGTTAAGGATTGTAGCAGGAAGAAACAAAGAAGGAGACCGAATCGAAAAGGGAAAAAACAACAAAGTATGTGAACACAATACCCTGTGATTAACCTGTATGAAAACGAAGCAACAAGGAATGTTAACAGGCACCTGCTAAGTGGTTGTAATACTGGCTCTGCTCCTGCTGCCTGAGAAGTTCTGCCCTCAACCAGAAGAAAAACCTTATGATGTCTTATGCTAATATATAACCCTCCTTTTCCACGAGTTCCATTCTGTAGCCCTCTGTCTTTGAATGAGGGCTGAAACCTAGAACACTGATCTCACACCTTTGTACCCTTAGGGGCATATTCTCAAGAACTTATCGCCGAGTTAGCGGCACTTTATCGCAGCCAAAGTGGCGATAGATATATCGCACCATTCACAAGCTGGTGCTAACAGCCGATATCGCCTGCGATAGCAGCCGCAAAAAACATCGCCACGGATGATACCGGCAACTAACGCCAATGAGATGCAGAGTAGGCGTTCCCGTGCAAAAAGCCGCGAAAACAACACTTCGCAATATTCCCTACGACCAGCCAGATCGGCGATAAGATCCCAAAACAGGCGATAAGGCGCGTTAGTAGCAGGGATTTAACACCTGCCTTTACCTGGTGTTAAGTCGGACGACAACCTGCACCACAAAAGGGAGTCCAGACCAGAGCCACACCTGAAGAACAACAGATGCCATGGAGCCACTGATCATGCAGCTCGGAGCCCCAGGAGGGCCACAACACCCAACGCCACCACACCCAGGCCCGCCACCCCCCCCCGGGGCCCTACCCCGGACAAAGATATCTTACATCAACCTTACGAAATCATGAACAAAACAATTCGCCTGATGTCGCACAAGTACAACAATTAACATTCATGTGTGGTGAGAAAAAGGAGAATCATTCATTCATCTTTGAATTTCCAAACAAATTATTGTATTCAAATTTAACTCAAAACAACTATTCGGAAGAGTCATGGCGGGTCTTCACTGGACAATCTGTAAGACACAGCCTGCAACACAAAATTCAAGATAAGAAGGTGTGTCATGCGCTCATCAAAGGACAGAGAGAGAGAGAAAGAGGAGAGAAAGAAAGGAGAGAGAGAGAGAATGAAAGAGAGGGAGAGAGAGAAAGAGAGAGAAAGGGGAGAGAGGGAGAAGGAGAGAGAGAGAAACAGAGGAAGAGAGAGAGAGACAGTGAAAGGAAGAGAGGGAGAAGGAGAGAGAGAGAAACAGAGGAAGAGAGAGAGAGACAGTGAAAGGAAGAGAGGGAGAAGGAGAGAGAGAGTAACAGAGGAAGAGAGAGAGACAGTGAAAGGAAGAGAGGGAGAAGGAGAGAGAGAGTAACAGAGGAAGAGAGAGAGACAGTGAAAGGAAGAGAGGGAGAGGGAGAGAGAGTGCCGACACTGCGGACACAGGCCTCACTGCTGCCACCGGTGTGTCTCCAACCACGTGCCGGTATACACTGCAGTCCACCAGGTCCCTTATCTGAAACAGAGTCCAGATCTATGAATGGCAGAGTCCATATCATTGCACACGCCACCATCGCTTGGCCGCCCCTGCGCACACAGGCTGCTGCACCCCAGCCCCTCCCGCCGCACAGCGGTGTTTGCCCGCCCCTGCGCACCCAGGCCTCACTACTCACCTTCCGCCACCAGCGTGTCTCCAAGAGGGCCCACCACGTGCCGGTGCAAGCTCCAAGCCCGGGGCCCCCGACCTTGGCAGCCTCCACATCATGCAGCCCCGCCCCGCGGGCCACCAGGTCACACACGTGATTCTGGGTCTTGATTTCGCAATGGCTGGGATCATATCAGTGCACACGGCAACATCGCAGGCTGCACACCCGCTCAGCCCTATAGGTGCCACTAACCCTGTGAACCGCGAGGCAACGCCACGTGGCGGTAGGCCCGCGCTGCCCGCTGGCTCAGGTCTACACTTACCAGTCCGGACCGCCAGGACGGCGCATCATCGCAGGCTGCACACCCGCTCAGCACCTAAGGTGCCCCTACCTCAGTGCACCGAAAGTCACCGCCCCGTGGCGGTAGGCCCGTGCCGGCCGCAGTGTTTCCGGTGCCACCAACTCTGTGCAACGCAAGTCATGGACCCTTTCTGATTGAGTCTCGTGATATGCCAGGCGTACGCAGCCATGTTGCCTCCGGCAGTGGGGAAGAACTGGGACACGTAGCGTCGTCGTCCCCCCTTTATACGTACGCCGAGTGGGCTGGGTCGGCGTACGCCAGGCCAGCGTAGTGGTGTGAATAATTATCCCTGGGCTCTGGGCGTGGTTCATTTCTGGGCTGGACAGGAAACCAACTGATGCGTGTGTCTCTGTTGCAGTGTCTGCGCCACACGGCCCGCAATCGACAATGTTGCAATGTTGCATGCACCCGGAGGGCGGCCGCGCACGAAGGGATTGTACAAGGTGCGCAAGGCCGCTCGGCTCATGCATGCCAACTGTTGTGTGTGTATCGCTATTGGTGCACCATAAGCCTAAGGCCTAGCCTCAATTGCAGCGCGAAAGCCACATCACATTTCCAGAATGCAAGCAGTAGTCAGACTAAAATTAGGGATGAAAGCTCCTTTGTCTCAATACATAAGGCGGAAGGACATCTGCACCTCCGACCTTGGTCTTGCATGCGGCAGGCACCCCCTGAGAGAGATACCATAGCAGATGATGACGACTCCCACACTACGCACAGCGCTAATGATAGACCAACGTATCCACACCCCACACACAGAAGTCCTTGCTCGAGGTACTCTTGCATGGAATGCTCTTGACACTTACGTACACAACAACCCATACGTCCAAACGTTGCACACACATACGACTCATTGCTCCGAGCTGTGGCATATCATCCACATAACTGCCGCAGGTCAGAAGAGTGCCGGTTCTACGAGAGCCACCAACACAATGGCAGAACATCCCAGGCACATGCACAACCCCTGTCACGTGGAACTGTGCATGTATGCTGCATTTGTTGGGGGCACTGCCACTGGCAGTGTTGCGCATCAGTTACCGTCTGAGCTTTCGTCTTGCGTACGTCACCTGCGTCCAGCCCTGGTTCCACTGTCGATCATGCATATTCGAGTGGCCCATGGATGTCTGCCTATCCAACACAACGGTAGCTGAAATGGATAATGACATGTGTGTGCGCCCCCTGTTGGCCCACGACCAGGAGTGTAACCGTGATACCCGTTCATGGGATGCCTTGATATTTGGCGTATGTGCTGGCAGTTGGGCATGGGAGATTGCACAAGTCCTCGTGTGCAGTGACCACATCGAAGCGCTCCCCTATTGGTCTGTGTTGCGGATTGGTGAAACGGCGTGGACGGAGCACATCTGTCCGGACCAGTTAATGGATTGGCTCGCCCTCGTGTCCGTTGAAGTCGACAACGACGTACTCTTGGAACTGATTGCCCAGGAAGCTGCGCTCGCATTCATGGATGAGTGACTACGTTCCTGCAGCCACAACTGCTTGTAACCCAGAGCACAGGTCCCAACACCTTGTTGCATCTTGGAGAAATGGTCACATATCCCACCACAACAGTGGACATGGCTGCATTCGCCTGGACTCAGAATGCATGTGCGTGCACCTACGGGTGTTGACACACACCTGTGCAAGGTGAGGCAGTCCCATGGGCGGAGCTGCACAGCGTCGCTTGGTAAGGTTCCTAAATCTGACATACTGCTGGAGGTAGAGTACACACATGGCAATGTAGTACTACATGTGACCTTGTTGGACCCTTTCACCTGCTCACTGTCAGCAGAGCAGACAGTCTGCGCAGTCCGGTGGTACAGCACTATGCAGATCCCATGGGCTGTGAGTCGTGTCCCCTGACACGGGGCAATGAGCATACGCCAAACATCACATGGCTCGTCCAGCAAGGCAAGGTGGGCAGAGACCGTTGCCATCCGTAATGATTGGTGTTCATTTTTGCCTCCCCATTTCTTGCACCTCTACATTTTCCCATGCTGCCTGTTAGTATCTGAAGCATTGGTCTGCATGTTGTGGCCCTTGTCTTGCCCGTACTGACACGCATATGCTAATAAAGTCTACGCCACTTCACTAGTGTTCAACTGTGATGAGTGTTGATTAGAGTGACAAATCGTGTGCCTCAATGGGCATTGTCCGTACACAAGGAGGGACTGACTGACGCATTTCACTTAGGTGTGAGTCCCTATTGCCAGCTCCACCTCTGTGAGCCAGACATTGTGCTCTTACGTGTCTTCAGCAATGTGAGTATGGTGTCCAACTTCTTGCCATGTGGATCAATGTGATCCATCAAAACAGGCTGTGTCCACACAGTTGAGTGTGAGTAGGTATGCGAAGAGATGTTCTGTTGTCACATGTGATGGGGGACACTACTTTAGGCCTGCTACCGAATTAGACATTTTTACACACAGCCCCATTTAATACATGGACGTGGGGCTACGTTGGGGGTTGCGAGATTGTTGTTCATGAGCAATGAGGCCACAGCTAGTTCACACCTTCCCAGTCATCTAATTGGCCATGTGGGTCAGGGTCAAACATGCGCATTGATGTCATTTCCCAGGGTGTACCTTTTTGTGCAATCAATGTCCCTACATTCATCCATACTTATATACTTGATTGAACATAGACATGACACATCTGTGTGATTTGGAATGTTTTATTCACATTCTGTGGAGTGTCGGAGCTGGAGCAGTACATGGCCATGCAAAGCCCACATTACATGGTTGCCCAGTGGAGGGCCAACCTGAGTCCTTTGGGGAATGAGAATTTAATCGGAAGAGGAAGAGTTCAGTCCGCAGCCTGATTGCTGTCATTGGTAACCAGAGCAGATATGGCAGTCCATGTCGGGGTCCAGGTGAATGTCGCAGAGTGTTTCGGGGGACAGTGGAAGGTGTTGTTCCCGGGCATGATGCAGAGGGCTGAACCAAGCAGGAAGAGGCCATATGGTGGGGATGACTGCTACAACCTCCTCTCTCACAGAGTCATTGCCATCCACATCTTAGTCCTCTGATATGTCTCCTGTGTCAGGTGTGTCAGGTGTGTGTGGTGGTGTTATGGCTGCATCACTGTGTGCCACTGACACATCAGGGGGCGGAGGTGGTATGGCTGCATCACTGTGTGCCACTGACACATCAGGTGGCAGAGGTGGTAAGGCTGCATCACTGTGTGCCACTGACACATCAGGGGGCGGAGATGAGTGTGTCAAAGTTCCTGCAGCAGTCACCTGGGACAGGCTCTGTGGCAGCAATGGCAAGATGAGGTTCTGCAGGGCATGGAAGATCCCAGCTACATCTCGCTGGTGTACAGCCGTGGCAGCAATCCTTCCAGCCTGCATCCGCTCCATGTTCTCCATTGTCCTCCGCATCTGTGCCAACTCTGTGCTGTCATCGTTGGAGCCTGTCTGACTAGACAGTTCTTGTATCCGAGTAATGGCTCCAGCGAGGTCAGCCAAGGAATGTTGTAGAGCATGGAACGGACTGTGGGTGTACGTTAGGGACTGTAAGTGGTCCCTGATGGGACTCATACACCCACATATGGCATCAAGTTTGGCTGCCATGAGGTCGAAGCCCACCCGCACCTGGTCAGCCAGCCCCCTCTGGCAGTCTGACACACGGCGTTGGAATGCCATGTGTCTTTCTGTGAGGTGCTGGGAGCCTGCCGTGGTGGTGGGTGCTTCCTGCTGTGTGGGCTGTGCAGGGGGTGGGGTCACCTAGATGCAGCTGGGCTGCCCTGCTCCTGGTGGTGGGGTGCGGAGGCTGTCCACGAGCCGTTGGAGGCTGTCGGAGCTGATGGCCAGGGGGTCCTCCTCATCATCACTGAAGAGATGTCTGGTCTGCTCTGCAGGAGGTGTTGATTGTCCCTCTGCAATGTAAAGGGGAGTTGCAGGTTAACAGTGTGTTCCATGTATGTTGACGCATTGTACATGTTTACATACAGACTGCATGACAATGTACATTGTGACTGTTTTGGATGAGCAGGCTATTTGATGGGAGACAGTGGACATTTCGACTACATGACGGATGTGAGGTTGTACTCGTACATGATCATCTCACAGTTTCCTGCTATGCCAGATGTGATTGGCCAGTTTCTACGCACAAGCGGCACCAGTTGTGTCCTCTGTTCTGTAGTGAAAGTGTTGCACTTTGTACCACATTGTCGTCAATGTTGATGTGCTGTGATTGCTGTGTGTGTGTGCTGCATTGTGGGAGAGTCACCCCTGCAGCTCTGATTTAGCGGCCCCTTATCCCTTTGAGGCGGTGTGCCTTTGACTTGTGTGCTTTTAAGGTGCTGAGATGTTGGCGACTTGGGTCATTTGTGTTCTTGGACGGTTTTTGTACTCTTGTGCATTGTTTGTATGCAGATGTGTTGTTGACGTCAGGGGTTGTATGTGTACGTGGATGTGTCAGAGTGTGACCTGCTCCTTTGAGGATGTGATCCACACTGGGACACCTCAGTGTCGTGTCGTGCACCATGGCATGTATTTTGACTGCAGCCATGCTATTGGTCATGCAGTGTCACTTGCATTGTCAGTGTGGCTCACAGAGCTGCTGCTTTGCCGGATTCAGCACATGTGCATGGGTAGGTTGTGAGATTTGTGATAGGGAGGGGGGGCCCCTTTGTGCACATAGTGGACGGGGGCCTACTTGGTGTTTCTATGTGTGCTGCAGTGTGCCAAGGGTATCAGGGACATGTTCCACAATCATTGTGGGTGTGCAGTGTGCTACACATAATTGTGCATGTGTGCCATTGTGCCCATCTCCCCCGTCCCCCCAGTCCCTGGTCCTTACTCACCCTGTTGCTGTTGGGTCAGGTCATATCGAGCTGTGTCCGGACCCCCAACTCCTTGCACCGTCTCCACACTGATGACTGTGGCCACCATTTCCTCCAGCTCATCCAGCTCCTCCTGTGGTGCAGGACTCCCACCTCCAGTCGCCGTTGCTGCCTTCCAGTTGGCAGCAAGTTTCTGCTTGGTTTGGCTATTCACATCATGCCAGCGCCTCTTGATCTCCTCCATTGACCTCCTCAACCCTCCGACTGCATTCACGTTGTTCACGATCGACTGCCATATTTCCGTTTGTGTTGCCAATGACACAGTGGAGGTGACGAAAAGTTGTTGGTAGTGTTCTATCACCTCCGTGACGATGATCCTGTTTTCCTGCGGACTGAACACCGTCTTTCTCTTCTCCTTGCCCTTCCCCAACCCCGAGGTTCCTTGCTGGTCGTCTGTGGGGCTTGTGGGGTTCGCGTTGTCCTCTACACTCGGTCCGGGTGCATCCATGGTGCTACGCAGTTTATTTTTTTGTTGTCTTTTTTATTTTTCTGCTTTTATAGTGCATTTTCCCGCATGACGTGTGGGATTGCAGGCCTGTCGCTGGTTAGCGCTGATTTTTGTATCGCGATTTGGGGCATCGCAACTTTTTTTGCGTTTGTGTTTCGCATTTTTTCGGTGTTGCGTTAATTTTAACGCGGTCATTTGGCGCGTTATCGTGAGACTATCGCATGGTGCCGCCGTGTTGAGAATACAACGTTAACACGGTGTTATTTTCCCGCGATGGACTGCGATGTGCAAAGTTGCGTTAAGCTAATTTTGCGATAATTATCACACGTTCTTGAGAATATCCCCCTTAGTGACTTACCGGAGACAGTTCTTTCTATTCCAGAACTTTCTCAGAAACCTACTATATCAAGGTGTAAGCCTCATCCTTACCACTTTCAAAGGAGACTTTAAGAATCTCATTGGAATTTCTCCAAAATTCACTCCTACAATCAAAGTAATGACTCTACCCTTAGATGCCTTTTACAAAAATGCTGACTAGTGACCAAACACTAAATCGAAAATCTAAATTTCAAGTTCTTTATAGAAACATATCTCAGTGAATCATCACAATCCATTATGGGATTGCTCATGGAACCCGAATAACCAATGGTCTGCTTCCACCGGAAAGGCTAGACTGAGGGCATAGTACCCTCAAAACATAAACGTTCCATACAATTTAAACTGTTAAACCACTAAAATCAGTATTCGTCTCTTTCTTCCAAAGCCTGGTTCTCAAACTCGAATCTATTGCAGTGTGCCCCTAACAGAATTATGTAATACACAACAGGCAACAAGCACACATTGCTAGAGCAATACATGGACCACATCACCACTTAACTGATTCAGTCCTTGAGTAAAATATTTTCGCTGCTATTCCAGATTACACAGGTTGACTCGGAGGATCCTACCATTTCTTTATTCTGCCTCTTCCTCCTAAACAATGATCTGATACTCATGCAGGGTGCTGTACCTGATCTCATCATTGATCAAATGGAATAACCTTGAGGAGGACCATCCTTATTCCAGTGGATTGTTCATATCAATTTGATTCAACTTCTCCTTCAACCCACAGGCTCGAGCAGTAGTGACAGGACACCCACTGACACCTTTACATTGTATCAAAGGTTTCTCCACGATCAGCATACTTCAACGAATCCTCCATTCAGGTAATATATCCATTGAGACTATGCTACTGATCAACAATTGTTTTCATCGTCTCACAGAAAACACTGACAAAACTGCAAATGTTTCAAAACGGAGCTACTAGACATATCTTTGGTCTGGAAAAACATGCCCATAGATCCTCATGTGAATATAATCTGAATTGGCTCACTGTCACACTGTAAGTCATTGTTAAACACTCAATGGTGCCTCTGGAGTTCAACACTTTAAAAAGACCAAACACCTCACAGAACTATTATTATAGATCAAGACTGAAAGAAACATTGTGGCTAGGTTAGTGCTATACATATAGCAAAAACAAACACACATACAAACTCCAATAAGAACCCTATCATTTGTTCCACCAATAGGCGGGTACAGACTTATAGAATTATCTTCCTCTGGTATGTGCAAAAACGCAGACACTAAAGAGTTTCAAAAATACACTGAAAAATACTCTCTCCTTCATGTCTAATGAGTTGCATAACTGTTTTTGACATCCTTTTTTTTAAACAACCTTTCCCAATGTAGATGTGCTGCCTTATGATTTTCTTCCCCATTCCTTCCACCGTGCCCTGTGTCTGGAATGCTTATATGTTGTACATTATAAATGAATAATTTAAAACAAATATGAATAGCACTCACTAACTCCAGAACCTTGACTGTCAGCCAACCAAAAATGAAAAACAACTGGGGTTTGTTAAAAACATAAACCTCAACAACCTTGCTTTGAGCATCTCTACAAGCCTTTCACTCTCCTACAGCTATCAGGAAGTAAATTGTCTCACCTCTCACTATAGCTATATCCAGAATCATAAACAATATTGCAAAAGACTAAAAAATCAAGACATTGGCCCATTGTAGTAAATTGAGTCAGCCTGCCAACACTTTACTTACAAATTCATCACTCTTGTAGAGCACATATTCGAAGCTAGGACCATCTCTATCAAAGACCGATTAAAAATGTCTAAAAAAACAAAAACTCTTTGTTTCATCCTCCCACATTCACTGATGATGACTGTTGCATTAAGTGTGAGGAATTCATCATATTTATGACCACAAAAGTTAAAAATATCAAACTTTCCATTTATCAGACTCAAGTCACACTAACCTGTTGATCCATGTGTTGCTGCCAGAATGACGTGAAACCCACACGTCTCTTTCCCCGTCAACAGTGTAGAACATGACCAAGACTGCACTTGGCCATGACGGCGAAGAGGGGCAGAAGACCGATAGGGATATGAGAGAAGCCATACAAGAAAAGTTGTCGTTTTGTAGTCACACAACTTGTCTTGTCAGATGGGGTTCGCTCAGATTTTCTAGTCTATCACAAGTGAAAACCTTTTCATACTCAAAAGAACACAAGACTACTGCTACTCTCTGTGCTCACATCAACTCAAAATACACTCTGTTTTCCATTTAAATGAATTTCACATGCTTGGTAACATTCTAGAGGAAACGAGAAACAGACATGATTTACTCTAGTGACTGATGCACTGTGGTACACATTCAACATATCAATGGTACAGTACCTTTATCTTGTTAGAGACAAAAGAAGTGTCATGACTGGTCTTGGTTCCATGTTCTATAGCAGTTATTAATGCTTCACAAATGGAGCTCTAATCAGAAACGAGTTCACACAGGATCTGCATATTACCCTGCAGAGGCTCAAGAGACAGTTATAACAGCACAACTTTGGCAGGGTGACAGAATCCAAGTACCTAAGTGCAGGGGCCCAATAGGAGTCCCATATTTGAAAAACAATTATTATCTAATACTCTCTAGCTATCACTAACCCAGGGACCTCTGAAGGCTGCACTGGAAGAGGTTGAATAATTCTAAGGATGCAAGGAACGTGTTTGAGGTGATGCTGGAGAAGGAATTTCAAGAAGTGCCTTAAACAGAAAACTTCTCGCAAGATGCTCTAGACATCAGGTTTTAAGATAATCTGGAATGGAGAGTCAGGAACAAAGGTGAAAAGCTGAGCCCAAGCAGAGGAATACAGGTGAAGAGCAGAACCTAAGCAGAGGCCTCCTTTTCCAGGGCGGAAATCCTGTCCATGACCTTGCTAAAGCATTTGTATACTGCAGGATCCTTGAATCCTGCAGTAGATCCTTGAATACCAGGATCCTTGAATCCTGCAGTAGATCCTCGAATCCTGCTGTTGACTGCCTTCAGGTGGGGTATATGTTCATGGTTTCTGATGTGCCAGCATGGGGACAGTGTTGACTGTTCTGGTGATGGGGAGGATGCTATCTTGGCAGCACACATGTGCCTGTCACATTTCTGAGTGGCATGACTCTTGTCATGTCAGTGCAGAGGAAATTCTCAATGGCAATGCCTTGAGCAAGGGGGGGACGTTGTGTCCAATAATGCCCAGGACCAGAGGTAGATGGCAGTGGGGGAAAACACCTGTAACAAGTCATGACACTATTGATATGCTGTCTAATAAAATCCCCTGCTCTACCCTTTGCTGAACACCTCCACATAACTGGGAACATTTTATAGAGATATTTCATATAGGACTGATCCACATCATTGTCAATCCTAAACCGTGCAATCAATTCACTGGCTGACCACATTCTTGCTACACAGGTTAAGGAATTCAGAATTCATCTTGTCCCATACAGGAATAACAGTCAACCTCAATCTTACTCAGGGAGAAATTCAAGACTGTCATAATGTAGGTAATTTCACTGTACTTAAAATAAAGTATAGCTGTACATGAGGATCTTTAACTTTTTCCCAATCTCATGTCTATCTTTCCTTCTGAAGGTTCTTGAAAGCTGTGTTGGCATTCAACAAAAACATTGCATCAATAATACCATCTTAAATAAATGACCTTAAATCAGAGTTTAGATTAGAAGACCTTGAGATTCCTGGATGAAACAACTCCTACTTGTTTATTTTCTGGGCTTCGTGACTTGGACTCTGTCAGTCAAAGCATTTTAGCAGAAATTTTAAAATAGCAAGATCCTTAATAGGTTTTCCTCACACTTTTTGTTTTTAAAACATCTGTTTATTAAGGTTGGAATCATACAACAATCGAAGTTATTCAACATACCATGAGATATTCATAAAGTTTGCATTCAAAATATTGTTCCCGACAGTACCAGAAACATGCGCCCCATTAAAACATTTACGTCTTGCGCATCCCTCCGCCCCGAGTCCATTTCTCTGTATTGAAGGAGAGGTACACATATATGCCCTATGAGCATTCCAGTTTCCCCACATTCAATCACATTTCTAGGGGCATCCCCTGTTTACAAAAAACGATTTTTCAGCCAGCATGCACCAGCCCATATCCTGCTTCCATTCCGCAACTGATGGTGTCTCTTGTGCCCCCACCGACAGGCAATATTTTGCTTCACTATTACCATCCCCAGGGTAACCCATGTTTGTTCCGTGCGAGTCAAGTCCGTTGCCTCCCATATGTTGAGGAGACATTGCCTCGGCTGAAGAGACAGTTCCTTCCCACAGACCTGCCGTAGCTGTGACGTTACCCCCTCCCAGTACTGTTGGATTATCGGACATTCCCATATTGTATGGGTTTTCCTCATACTTAACAAAGCGGTTGAAAAAGATCAAGATATCAAACCCCATCAAGATGTCCTCCAAGATTCCATTCTTAGCTCAGTTTTCTTTAACTGGTACTTTGAGCCATAGGGGATCATATGGGACATTATAAAATATTCTACACTCAATATCCCGATGATATTAAACTATATTTACAGGGTCTCTTGCCCGGAGGATAACTCCACTATTCAAGACCCTTGAAAACCTCCATATCTGCATGACTCTCCATCATCTACAATGTAATTCTCTGAAAATTGAATGTGTGCTCATCTCATCTACCATGCTGGTAGAAGCATAATTGAACACCACAAACACTTTTAATTGCCAACCAGCTATCATGTAATGAGCCAAGTCCCTTGTTTCATTATGTACATGCATCTCACTCTCCACAAACACATAAACATTTTGGCACAAAATGTTCAATATCAACTCGACATCAGAGTAGTGGTAAAAACCTTAGCTGTGTCCAGACTTGACTGTGGAAATTCCATTCTCACTAAGATTCCCAAAATTCATCTTGCTCCTTCCCTGCACATCATCATTCAACTAATCTCCAAGAGCAAACAATTTGACCATATTTTACCTGTGCCTACTTCTGCAGAAGAGATACAGAAAGTATGCTGTTCCTAATTACGAGACAAGGGAAAACTAGGGGAACCGGTTTTGCGTGGTCATGAGAAGTAGGAGGACGGGGATTCCTCCTCTTGGAATTTGGGGCCCTCACACACCCGGCTGGGTGTCATGCTTCATCATAGGGCTGCTCCTCGTCAGGTCAGTGCTGCAATACCTGACGGGCTCCCTATGAGGGGCTCTTTGGCAGAGATCTTTTATTCCAAATTGCCGTTTGGTGCCGTGTGGGTGAGGGGCCTAACCAGTGTAGATGAGTGAGTGGCGGTGTGTAACCTGAAGTAAGTTTAAAACAGGTTTGGAAGTACCAGCGAAAACAATTTTAATCAATAGGTCTCCCAACCTGATTAAAAGAAACAAAGGCGCATGTCTGAGGTTATGTCTCAGGTAGGGCGCTCTATTGTGTGGTCAACATGTTTCTCGCCTGGTAGTCAATCGATCTGGTGGCGATTCGTCAGGACCTTCTAAAATCAAATCTATCTACACACGGGTGGTTATATGGTGTAATCTACCTCTTTAAACCAGCCTAACACATACTATGTGTAGTACCTGATAGAACATGATCAACCTGGTGAAGGAATAAAAACAAATATTAAGATCGGAGACTTCAGTATAAACAAAACTCTCATGTTCCCTGTGTGACAAGCTCACAGCACACAGTGGTGATGGCTAAAAACATACACAACGTGAGTGCCGTGTGGGTGACTCTCACAGACCTTTTATCGTGAAAATTACACCGGCACATATGGTGGAACACCACCATGGTTGCAGAAAGAAATGATGAACTCACCCCAGTCGGGTTTCTCATTTTACTTCATCAATACCCGGCAGGTATCACACAAGGAATTTCCTATGTACTGTGTGGGTTGTAGGTCAAAAGAAAAGGAGATTAGAGCACAACACGTAAGATGTTGTAGGTACGTGATTAGGTATATGGAGCAGTGAGGGGGTTGTTAAAACTATCAACAGTTAATGAGAGGCAGCCGTTAATATATGTTATGTAAACGGACTTGCCCAGATCATATGGTGGTCAAATAGACATGAGCTGGGTGTAAAACTTGTTTGTTAAAAGTTGCGTGTGTTCTGACAGGGCAGATATTTGTGTAAATGCCACATGTCAGGTTACAATAGTCTAGAAACATTTGGTCTGTGGCGGGGGTACCAAAGATTGTTTTGGTGTGGTACAACAACTGCATAGATAATGGGTCCCCGCTAGGTGTACAAAAGCTCTCGTTGTTTCGGTAAACTGTGCATAATGAAAACCAAACTAACGTTAGATGAGCTTGCGTGTTGCAGAGTAACTAAGAAAACCCCACCATTAAGGAGAATTATGAAGGCTCTGGGCAAAGTGTACCCCGAGAAGCACAGCATCATCGGACACAAGGTACTCACGTTTGCTGAATCAGCAACAGGCTCTCTGACCTACCCACTTCTGCCGGGATCGGGAGGTACTGGGAAGATTGTGGACCTGTTTAAATACTGGAAGTGACTCAGCCTGAATTGGCGGGAAACTCACGGTTGACTCGCAGTCTGCACTAGACCGCTAAAGCCATAGGAGGGAAACCGGTATTCAGTGGGGGCCATCTTGGATGACGTGAAGTCCTGATCATGGGAGCTGCCATATTGGAGTGGGTTAGGGCTGCTCTCGTGGTGTGGAGTTGCTATTATGCTCCAACTAAGTCTAGTGGCGATAATTCACGTGTTGCCCTATATTAAATTAAAAGGAAGTTGCAATCCATTAGCCAAGCCATATTTAAAGTGGTTCGCAGTGCCTATATAGGAGCCACCCAGGCATGCTGATGTTAGTTACTTTTTGCGACTTTCCACGCCAGAAGCATGGAGCCACAAAGTACATTGGTGTGAAAAACTACCGCCCTGAAAGGGGAAAAACCCTGTCCCTAAAAATCTGTTTGCAGAGCTGGGAGGATGGGTAGGTCGGTAAGGAATCTGCAGCTAGATAGAGTCTCTACCGGATAAGGCATTACCGAAGGTAAGTAACTTGTTCATCTGATAGATACTTCTAGCCGCAGATTCCTTACCGACCTACCCATCCTCCCAGCTCTGCAAACAGATTTTTAGGGAAGCCAAAGGCAAGCCCGTCTGCACCCGTCCGCGCCAGGACGTCGCTAGGAGCAGGAGACCCTGGTCAAGTTCATGTCAACCACGGTCCCCCCATGCAAATACACTATACCAGACAAGAGCTAATTAATTTACAGACCAATGTAACCCCTACTTGTCGGGCAGAAATCTGGCCTCATCCAGAAGGTCCGTTCTCTTGCCGAGTATGCCGATTTCAGGCAAATCATATTTCTCCGGGTCAGGCTATTGATACTTCCATGGATAAGTCACGGAAGGGGTGGATTTTTTTTTTTTTATGCAATGTTCGATCGCTGCCCAAACACTCTGCTGAGGTATGGGACCTAGTGTCCTCGGTTCAACCTGAACTAGGCTTTCTAACCGAGACCTGGCTCAAACCCCACTCTGTGCCTGCTATAGCGCTAGGCATACCGGAGGGGTATAAAATGGTTAGGCTGGACAGATCTATGAAGGTAGGGGGTGGAATCGCCATTGTGCATAAAGATGGAATCAATGTCTCCGTATTAGATCAACGTGGCGATGCCACTATGGAGATGTTGGTCTTTAGAATAGATCCTCCCATGCAGGCTAGTTGGAAAGGGGCGTTAATTTATCGTCCCCGGGACCTCTAGCTGATTTTTCTCTACAACTGGTTGAACTATTAGCCCCATATGTGAATGCATGTAATAACTTTCTACTCTTAGGAGATTTTAATGTCCATAGTGATTGCCTCTCTAATTTAGATGCACAGACTCTTTTGACTGACCTATCCCTTTTAGGCCTATCCCAGCTTAATGAAGGCCCCACCCATATAGCTGGGCACACTTTGGATATTATATTTTCAAATTCTTCTAAGATTCAGTGCGAGCCCCCCAACAACTTCCTTGGTCCGATCATTCAGTTATTGAATTTTTTATTCAGGACCCTATAAAACTTAAAATATCGAAATCAGCTACATTTTATTCTCGCAGGCAGTGGCAGAAAGTCTCTGCGGAAAATTTTCAAACAGTTTTTTTGAGGCCTCAAAATTCTGCACTGGACAGCATTGAGGAAGCATTGTCCAAATATAATTCGGTGTTTTAACAGCCATCGACCATATTGCACCTCTGAAATCTTCCTTGAGCCACTCTAACCGCCCACGGGCAGTCTGGTTCTCGACTCAACTGCGAGATCAAAAACAACTTTGCAGGAAGCTGGAGAGAATCTGGCGTGCTTCTCATAATGAGACGGACAGAGGTCGGTTTTATTCCATTCTATCCAGCTATCATAAAAATATAAAGATAGCACGGAAAACTCATATAACAGCTCAATTAGCCGAGGCTGGCAATTCTTCTAAAACCCTACACCAGATTCTTCAGTCTTTCATTAACCCTAAGGCTTGTGAAAGCTCAGAGGCCCCCTCCCAACTGCTGTGTAATGATATTGCTCTTTATTTTGTACAAAAGATAGAGCTCATTTATGGTAAAATTACCGCAATAGGAGGCCTGCAGCAGATTCCTACGGGCTTGGACCACTTGAATCTAACAAATTCACAGCTGCTAGAGAATTTTCCCGCAATTACATTGGTAGAGGTTGAATCACTGATCCATAAGATAAAGTCTGGGTCCCCTTCTGACCAGATTAGAGCTAAAGTAATTCCGTCTTTGGCTAAACACCTGTCTCCCTCGATACAATCTCTTATTAATCTCTCTCTAACGGAGGGACATGTACCGCTGGAGTGGAAGGTTGCTCAGGTTAGACCTATTCGTAAGAATACTAAAACATCATGGACGGATCTTTCTAACCTTCGTCCTATTTCACTCCTCCCGTTCCTGAGCAAACTAATGGAAAAACACGTCAATACCCATCTTTCCAACTATGTCGAACTGACAGAATGTTTAGACCCCTCCCAGTCTGGTTTTAGGCCCAAATACAGCACCGAATCAGCATTACTAGCGGTCACAGATAACATCAGGATGACCCTAGATAAAGGCCACTCTATGATTCTGGTGCTGTTGGACCTATCCGCAGCGTTCGACACAGTTTCCCATAGTATTCTGATCAAAAGGTTGGAAGAGGTTGGGCTAAGAAAATCAGCCTTACAATGGATGAGGAGCTTTCTGTCTGATCGCTCCCAGATTGTCAACCTAGGCCCGTATCGTTCGGCTCCAATAGATCTGACCAAGGGAGTACCCCAGGGCTCTTGTTTGAGCCCTACATTATTCAACATCTTTATTGCTCCCTTGGCCAACCTCCTGAGAACACATGGGTTCATCCCCATATCTTATGCCGACGATACCCAGCTACTCTTTCCTTTTGATAAATTCACCTCAGCGGTCCAACTGGCCTTCTCTAATGGGATGAGAGCCATATCGCACTGGATGAAGAATAATTTCCTCCAATGTAATGTGGGAAAAACAGAGATAATGCTCTTTGGAGAAGCCCCCCTCCTATGGACCCCAGATTGGTGGCCGATCGACTTGGGTCCCCATCCTGTCCCCAGGTCTACTGTCAAAAATCTGGGTGTCCGTTTAGATCAAGCCCTCAGTCTGAAGGAGCATGCCGCTCAGACAGCTGGTTCTTGTTTTCATGTAATTGGCCTGCTCCGCCGAGTTTTCCCCTTGCTGCCTGATTCTACCCGGAAAACCCTGGTCCAGGCGCTGGTATTGAGTCGTCTGGACTATTGTAACGGCCTGCTGGTCTCTGCTAATGATGCTTCACTCAGTAGACTGCAGGTAGTTCAGAACACGGCGGCGCGGTTGGTCCTCAATGTCCCTTCCAGGACCCCTTCTCGCCCTCTTCTCTTGAAGTTGCATTGGCTCCCCATCCGCCAACGGGTTAAATTTAAAATCTGCTGCACCATTCATAAGTCATTGCTTAACTTGGGCCCTTCCTACCTTACCGAGAAATTTACGCCCTATATACCATCAAGATCCCTCCGCTCGAGTGCTAAACACCTTCTGGTGGTGCCTCGAGTAAGCAAGGCAAGATCAGGAGGAAAAGCTCTCTCCCATCTTGGTCCTCGTTATTGGAATGAGCTCCCCTTGCCCTTAAGGCAGTGCCTGGATCACTTGCAATTCAGGAAGTTGCTCAAGACCAATCTTTTTCGCACTTGCTGAATTCTGCTGGAGATGCTTTACACCCTCACTGTCTGCTCTAAGCGCAGAGATACCCCTTCGGGGGTCGATTCTAGCGCTATATAAACAAATAAATAAAATAATAAATAAATAAATAAATAAAATACCTAACCAATACATCCCGGAAGTGGGTCTGCGGACCAATTTCACACAAAGAAGTTCTGCAGAACTGAACGGGCAAAGTGAGAGCCACCTTAGAAACTCCAGTGCACAGAACTGCTGACATTGCGCATTCTCAGCGGTTGCAAACATATCTAACCAAGGCTCTCTCCACTGCTGAAAGAGACCTTGCACCACCTCTGGATGGAGACGCCATTTGTGATCCGCGAGGCATCTGCAGTTGAGTTCGTCTGCTCTGGCGTTCAGAGAGCCCCAGATGTTGAACCACAAGGGATATGACCTGCTGTTCCAGCTATGTCCAGAGATGCAGGGCCTCTTGACAAAGGGTACACAACCCCACCCACGCTGTTTGTTGCAGTACCACATGGCAGTGGTGTGATCTGTGAACTCTTGCACTAGCCTTCACTAGATGGAGGGTAGAAAGGCTTTTAATGCCATTCGGATCGCTCAGAGTTCCAACAGGTTGATGTGGAGTCCGGATACTGCCGGAGACCCGATTCCTGTGATCTCCATCCCTCCCAAATGGCCACCCCATCCCAGGTGTGACGTATTTGTCACTACCATAAGATCTGGTTGGGGAAGGGAGAGGGGTCTGCGGCTGACCCAATCACAGTTGGTAAGCCACCACTGCATGTCCTTTGCAGTTCCCTCTGAGATCTGGACCATGTCGGAGAGATTCCCTTGATGTTGTGCCAACTGAAACTCCAGGTCCTACTGCAGAGCCTGCATATGCCAACGGGCATGTGTCACAAGCAGAATGCAGGAGGCCATGAGGCGCATCAGCCACAGAGTCTGTCTCACCGAAATCCAGGATAGAGGCTGAAACATCAATATCATAGCCTGAATAGCCTGTACTCGCCATTCGGGAGGATTGGCCCAAAACTGTACCGTGTCCAGAACAGCTCCGATGAAAGGGAGTCAGGTGTGACTTTGGCACATTTATAGTGAACACCAGTAAATGCAGGAGGTCCGCTGTAGTCTGGAAGTGGGAGACAACAGCCTGGGGAGAGCCCGCCTTCATCAGCCAGTCGTCAAGATAGGGAAAAACTGGCCCCTCTTATCTCCGCAGATGAGCCGCAACCATCACCTTGGTGAACACCCAAAGGGCGCTTTTGAGGCCAAAAGGGAGCACAGCGAACTGAAAAAGCTCATGGCCTACCATGAACTGCAGGTAATGCCTGTGGGCAGGCAGGATGGGAATGTGGAAGTATGCATCCTGCAAGTCCAAAGCCACCATCCAGTCTCCAGGGTCCAGAGCAGACAGGACCTGAGCAAGAGTCAGCATCTTGAATTTCTCCTTCTTGAGGAAGAAACTGAGAGAGCGCAGGTTGAGGATAGGATGAAGGCCTCTGTCCTTCTTGGGCACCAGAAAGTAGCGGGAATAGCAACCACGACCTACTTCTGGCATCAGCACTCTCTGTATGGCTCCTTTGGCCAAAAGAGCCGTCACTTCCTGGTGGAGAAGAGATATGTGGTCCTCCATCAGCCTGTCTTAAGTAGGTGGCATTGAAGGAGGGATAGTCTCGAAGGGGAGGGAATAGCCCCTTCGGACAATCTGCAAAACCAATCTATCCGATGTAATGAACTGCCAGCATGGCAGGTGATGGTGAATCCTGCTGCCCACTGGGTGCCCATGATGGTAAACAGGCAGGCTAGGAGGGTTTTGGCTGCTGGGGGTTGGTGGACTGACCCAATCATTGGCCACCCCACTCACGGGGCCAGTAGGAACCACGTCTGCAGACACGTAGAGGCTGGAAACCTTGCACGTCGTGGTGGCTGGGCTGGTAAGGGCGTAGTGTTGCAGGGCCACCACTGACAAAACTGCTCTGCCTAGTAAGTTGGTGGTGTCTAGTCCACAGCAAATGGTGAACTTAACAGCAACCTTCCTTTAGGCAACGGTTGGCAGCACCTGCACAACTGTATCCCAGAGAGCGTGGAAATAGTGGCCTAAAAGGCATGGGCGACCTTAATCTTCATGTTGAAGACAGTACTTGCAAGTCAGCCGACACCCTGGTTGAAGAGTTAGAGACTCTTCAACCAGGCCCATGACCCATTTTATGCTCCCACACATAACATGGGTCATACGCTGGATCCGATCTTCTCTAATTTCACAGGAGTGGTGGTTAACCGCCCTCTTTTTCTGAGCTGGTCTGACCACTGTGCCATACCTTTTCAGATCTGCTTGCCTACCCATACACCCATTGTTAGTGTGGATAAACAGATTAGATCACATAAATGGATGAAGGTTACCCCAGCCGCTTTTTCAGAGGCTTTGGTTGTAAGCCGTCCATCTCTAAGTGATTGGGTAGACGCAGCTAATCTTCAAATGGAAAATTGGATTACAAATCCTCTTGATCACATAGCACCAATAATGAACCATACAGTAAAACGCCTCAAACCTTCGGCTGGGTTGTTTAATGAGGAGCTCTGGATGCTAAAAAAGACCTGCAAACATTGATGTCGTAATTTCAATGCTCTGGATTAAAGCTATTTATCGCAAGGCATTGAAAGATTATCATAAACATATTAGAATTACGCATAGCCAGTTCTATGCTGTTAAAATCAAGGGCGAACAAAGCAAACACAAGGAGATGATGGAAGTAGCACTGAAACTTTTCAGACACTCAACCCCAGTCACAGATCTGGGTTAAATCCATCATCGTTCTTTAGTTCACTTCGCCACCTCAGTTCAGACCCAGCTATATGCAAATCAGTCCTGACCCTGTACCTCATGGGAACAGGCCAGCCTGAACTGCCAAGCCAGGTCTTTCCTGAACCGGAAACAAGCATCCTGGGACCGGTTTCGGGGTAACACCCCTCATCAGCCAGGCTAGCTTCAATCCAGTGGCAAAGTGAGCAAGGAACTCACATCTGGGCATACTCTGCCAACTTAGGGTGAACAAAGAAAACACAAGGAGATGATGGACGGAGCGCTGAAACTTTTCAGACACTCACCCCCAGTCACAGATCTGGGTTGAATCCATCATCGTTCTTTAGCTCACTTCGCCACCTCAGTTCAGACCCAGCTATATGCAAATCAGTCTTGACCCTGTGCCTCATGGGAACAGGCCAGCCTGAACTGCTAAGCCAGGTCTTCCCTGAACCGGAAACAAGCATCCTGGGAAGGGTATGCCTAGACGTGGGTCCCGTGCTCTCCATGCCACTGGAGTCAAGCTATCCTGGCTGATGAGGGATGAAACCCTGAAACCAGTCCTAGGATGCTTGTTTCCAGTCCAGGGAGGACCTGGTCTGGCAATTCGGACTGGACTGTTCCCATTGGGTGCAGGGTCAAGACTGATTTGCATATGGCTGGGTTCAAACTGGAATGGCATGGGGAGCAAACATACAATGGATTTAGGCCCAGATCTCTGTACTGGGGTGAATGTATGACATTGCGCTGCATTCTGTCCATCAACTGTTGTTTTTGCATTTATCACCACGAGTGGGACGGGTTTGCCCAGACGTGGGTCCTGTGCTCTCCATGCCACTGGAGTCAAGCTATCCTGGCTGATGAGGGGTGAAACCCCGAAACCGGTCCTAGGATGCTTGTTTCCAGTCCAGGGAGGACCTGGCCTGGCAGTTCGGGCTGGACTGTTCCCATTGGGCGCAGGGTCAAGACTGATTTGCATATGGCTGGGTTCAAACTGGAATGGCATAGGGAGCTAAAAAAACGATGGATTTAGTCACAGATCTCTGTACTGGGGTGAATGTATGACATTGTTCTGCATTCTGTCCATCAATTGTTGTTTTTGCGTTAAAATTAAGGGCGCACAGAACTCCTCACAAGAGCTATTTACCATTTTAAAAGCACTGTCCTTCCTGGATCGGGTCTCTACGTCCACTATTCCCTCAGTGGAGGGATGCAATGTGATCGCTCAGTTCTTTCAGGATAAGGTCTCAAATATTTACGATTCTTTCCCAAAAGAGTTTCGAGAAGCCCCATGCCTTGAAACATGGTTTGAACCACTGGATGTAAAGATTGGACTTTACAGGTTTAACACCTTAACTGTAGAAGATTTGTGTGCTCTGATGGGCAGGGTGAAATCAGGCTCCCCTAATGATCTTGCATCGCCTATGGTTTTGGGTCGAGGGAGGGAGGCTATTCTACAAGAACTGTGTGAGCTGCTCAATAAATCTTTTACATCAGGGCAAACCCCGTTGAGGTGGAAGCAGGCTATGGTTGAGCCATTTTTGAAAAAACCCACTCTAGACCCCTTAAAACCAGAAAATCTTAGAACTATCTCTTTGCTTCCCTTTCTTACCAACGTGGCCGAGAAGCATGTAAATGATCAGTTGAAGAGGTTTGTGTAGGCCCATGACCTATTGCATGAAACCCAATCGGGTTTCCGCCCGGAGTTTAGTACGGAGTCGGCACTACTGTTGGCATCTGCATCCCTGAGACAGTTAGCGGATGGGGGCAAAACTGCCGCATTGATAATGTTAGACCTAAGCGCAGCCTTTGACACCATATCCCAGGGCCTCTTGTTGGAACAATTATGGAATTGTGGTGTCGGGGAGATGGCTTTGCGCTGGCTTGCCTCCTTTCTTCAAAATCGCACCTTCCAGGCGGTACAACAACCATTTCTGTCAGAGGCAGTCTTATTGAAGCAGGGGGTGCCTCAGGGCTCAGCTTTGAGCCTCACTTTGTTCAATCTTTATGTGCGCCCCCTTGCGAATGTCATAGAGCGTCACGACTTTAACATCGTATCTTGCGCCAATGACATGCAACTTATTATTACCCTCTCTCAGGATAAAGGAGAATCTGCTGCTAGGTTAAGCTCTTGTCTGGTCGATTTGGCGGAGTGGATGGACCAAAGTTTCCTCAAGCTAAATGCTGTAAAAATGGAGGTTCTCGTAGTAGGGAAACAACCATGATGATTTCATGGCAGCCATCTTGGTGGGGGCAAGGTATTGCTAATATTTGCATTTTTGTTTAGACAATTAGCCCACTTTATGATAGAGAGGCACTTATTTTAAGCCTTATTCTAGTCTGATCCATAGACTCCTATTCACCTTAGGAAGCTAGGTACTGCAGTCTCAATACCTACAGAAGCATTTCAGCCGTGATCCCCTGCTTATTCACCCTCCTGATATAAGATTAACTTAATTACAGAGGATTTAATAACAAGGGACAAAATCTTTTAATCATAACCATGTCAGGGCATCATCTAAAACCTGAAGGAAGGAATTCATATTCAATACTATACCCTCCTAACCTCTCCAAAAATGCCTCCAAAACTTTTAAACATAACCTACTCAGAAGAAACCCAGAAACTCTAATCTTAGACCCATCTTTCAACATAAAAAAAGGTGCGATTATTAACGACTTTACTTTCTTTACTTCTAAAATGGCTAAATGGCGAAATACCTTAAATAACTCGCTGAAAATACAGGAATCGAAAAACATTCCTTATGGCACTAAGTTGCTAATAACACCCTCTCGAAAATTGAGAGCAACATTAAGCATAACTTGTTATAAAAACGGCACGATTCTCATTCAAGCTGCCAACAAAGACCTGGAACGATTTGACGAATACTTCTCAACATTAAAAATTCAGGTCCTTAACAGCCCCCCCTCAAGAATTCGACCAAATAAAAATTCACAAGCCATCGTCCCACATGGGAATCAAACGGCCGTGATTGAAAACTTCATCACGATAGAACCCCAACAGACGAATCAAGCTATGGAGATAGATTGCACAATCACCAATGAGCACCAACAGTTGAATCAGGAAGCCAGTATTTCTAAAGACAGGAGTAACAGCACACATCTATCTATAGCTACATCATCCACCGCTAACCACAGTGACTCTAGCTCCTTTCCAAGCCCTAACACTGATCACAACCCTCTACCGGGAACAGTTAGTAGGTTGAAATCAACAGAAGTTGACCAGGTTAACTGGAGAGGCACGCATATGACTGACATAGGGAAATGCGAAAAAGTTTCTAGTCACAAAGAAACATGCACAAAACATCTTAACAGTTGTCCCTATCCCTCAGAGATATTCAAAGCTAGCATTCCAACAGGGGCACCCACACAACTTCCCACCATTACTCAACCTAAAATAGAGTCTGAAAAGTTTAGAGCCCCTCAACATAATAGGGAATTTGATAATCTCAGTTCGCAATCCAGCAAGACTTACAAAGCCATGCTTTTCGCTATTAGAGATATGAAGAACCTGTTGTGCTTATCAGAAAAATGGCTTTCAAAAATGGAGGTTCTACAGAAATCCATTCATGAAACACAATTTAAACTTCGTTCTATCCCAATGGCTCCGTCAAACAGAATATTCCGCCCCCGTAAGCAACTCAGCTATCTGACAGACAATGAGATCCAAACCCTTCTGTCTTCATATGAACCAACCCCCACTACTCCCACTAAGATAGGTGTAAACAATATTCAAACAGTCCCAACGAACGCTGGCAGAACTGCTAAGCCTAAGAGAAGGCTAAATTTTAGCAACCTAAAAAATGTGTTATTAATTCTGATCAATCCACAGAAACACATTCGTTGCATACTACTCAACTGTTGGTCAGCAAAAAAACATGCTGCAGACATAGCCGACCTCATACTAAACCAAGAAATTGACGTAACTATATTGACAGAAACATGGCTATCTGACTCTTCTTTCCCATGCCTAGATCTTTTAGTCCCCCCGAATTACTGTATTATGAGACAGGACAGACGTGACAAAACGGGAGGAGGCATTGCTTGTATACATAGATCAGACATTACCATCACAAAAATACAATCTGACCCTTTAGAATCTTGTGAATATCTGGGCATGTCCTTAAGATCGTCTGATAACCAAAACTGTAAACTCCACGCACTCTACCACCCCCCGGGTAAAAGACCAAGTTCATAGACCAGATGATAGAAATCATCACTGCCAACTCTAATCTGCAGTCTAATGATATTTTCTTAGGAGACTTCAATCTTCATTGGGAGGATCATACTGACAGTCAGATCACCCTTTTCAAAGCCTTCCTGGAAGATCACTCGCTGGTCCAAGGATGTCATCTACCTACCCACTCCAAAGGTTCTACATTAGATTGGATCATAGCTAAAGAAAAAGCTATCGATAAAATTGTAATCACCCCCCTGCGATTGGACTGATCATCACATCATTACCTTCGAAATACCCTTCATAAAAACCAAAATGTCCTCACAACCTATTAAGCCCAAAAATGGACTCGTGACACTAGAGGAATCAATATGGACAACGTCGCAGCTCGCTGTGAAATAGAACTGCAACCACCTAAGAGCATGCTTGACGTCAGTGACCTCACGAAGCACTATAACAAGACAATGTCGAGCATTATTGAGGACATAGCCCCTTTAAAATTCAAAAGGATCACTGACAAAGACAAAAACCCCTGGTTTAATAGTGCCCTTAATGAAGAAAGACGTTCACTGAGACTTTCAGAGCGAAAATGGCGACAATACCCTTCATCGCCCCACTTAACCCAACTGAGACAGTCCAGGAAAGCCTACAATAAAAGCATTCTAAAGTCAAAAAAAGACTTCTTCAGGAAAGAACTGGATAATGCAATAAACAGACCAAGGAAACTATTCGATCTACTAAAAGATCAATCCAATAAATCTGCCAAATCGGCACCAGCCACTATAAAAACAATCTTAAATAGTGAAGATTTCTCCTCCTTCTTTACAGACAAAGCAAATTCATTGGAGGGGAGCGCAAAAAGCAGCCGAAGACCTTGAAAGCGGTAAGAGTACGTTAGATGAACATCAGTTTCAACTAGAATTAGAAAAACCAAAAACAATGCTCGATGGTCAGTATTTAAGCCTGTCAGTGAACTAGACATTGCAAAGATCATTTCGACCACTAAACCTAACAATCACTATAACGATCCTTTACCTGCAAAGTGTTGGTCTTCTATAAACCATCTGCTCATCCCGTCATGGACAAAGATCATCAATGCTTCGTTGACACAAGGCCAAATACCGGTCTGCCTAAAAACTGGGCAAGTCACTCCACTCTTAAAAAACCAACAGAGAACCCCTCTGATCCCAACAATTTCAGACCAGTAACAAACATTCCCTTGCTAGCCAAAGTCCTGGAAAAATGTGTGCAACATCAATTGAGCCTTCACATTTCGGAATTCAATCTGTTAAATGACTTCCAATCAGGATTTAGACCAAACCATAGCACAGAAACAGCAATTCTGCACATCGTGGATGACGCTTTACTTGCCCTCGACCATAACGAAACATGTCTCCTAATCCTGCTGGACCTTTCGTCGGCTTTCGACACGGTAAACCATGCTAAAATACTGGATCGCATGAAAAACAGAATGGGGCTAGAGGGAACAGTCCTAAAATGGTTTAGTTCCTTTCTTGAGAACAGATCGCAAAAATTCATAGTCAACCAAGCATTGTCAGGTTCAACCAGAAATACAATCGGAGTTCCGCAAGGGTCAACACTATCTCCGGCGTTATTTAATCTATACGTAGAACCACTCACGGATATATTACAAAAAGCAAACATTTCTTTCCACATGTACGCAGATGACACTCAGCTGTACATCAAAGACACATCGACAGAAGAGATAAATACCATGAACCAGGCACTAATGAGAACCCTCCAATGGCTAACCATCAACCACCTGAAGCTTAACCCTTATAAAACCGAATTCCTGCTGATTACGCCCCAGAAAAGTACATCAAATATAGTAGAATGGACCAACCTAATCACGGCTTTAAAGTGTACTCCGAAGATTGTTGACTCTACTAAATCCTTGGGAATTATACTGGACCAAAATCTGAACATGTTAGCACATATCAACACAATGGCAAAAAATGCCCGGTTCCATTTAAGCTACCTTAGAAAACTAAAACCATTCTTAAATAAGACAGATCTCAAAACAGCAGTTCAGGCATTGGTCATATCAAGGATAGAGTATGGATGCACAACTCTGGCCGGGCTCCCCAAGATCTCAACAGCCCCACTGAAAGCTTGTCTTAATGCAGCCACAAGACTAATATCGGGATCCAAAAATTTGACCATATCTCCCCTCATTTGAAAGCACTCAACTGGTTGCCCTTCGAAGCAAGAGTTCAATTCAAGTTGGCATGCATCACTCACAAAGCGATACATTACAAAACACCAGGTTACCTAGCCCAGAAACTCACTTTATCAGGAGGGTGCCGGTTCTCCAGGTGCCACGCAGACCTACTACTGAAACCGGCTCGCTTTTGTAAGAAAAGAACTTATGACCGAGCGTTCTCCGGTGCAGCTCCTAGAATCTGGAACGCTCTCCCGCCTAACATTAGAAGAATCCCATCCATCGCGGCATTCAAAAAGGAAGCAAAATCGTTCTATATGAGGAAATATCTCCCTTAATTTTCAACAGTCTAGCTATTGTCTATGGACCTGTCATGATCATATTCTTGCTACCGCTCGTCGATCATTAACCCTTTGTGGGATTGTATATATGTATATTAAGCTTAATGTTTAGTTCTAATCATGGTACAACAACTGATGACTTGGAAACATAAATGGTTTTGGTTTTGAAAATGCAATTGTAAAGCGCTCTGATACCCTATGCAGGGTCATGTTCGCGCTATAGAAAACACCAAATAAATAAATAAATTTTTTTTTTAAAACATCAATTTGGTCCTCTGCCTGGTGGCCGGATGTACTCGAGCCAGTCCCTACCCCCAAGCAGAAAGTGAGGAATCTCGGGGTCTGGTTTGAGGCTGACCTATCTTTTGATAGTCAGACTTCTTGCCTAGTGGGAAGGTGCTTCAGAATTCTAAACATTCTGAGCTAAGTTCTGGGCTTTCTCCCCGAGGGACCAGCAGTCCAGGCGCTGGTCATGTCCAGGTTAGACTACTGTAACATGTTATATCTAGGAACCTCACAGGGTAGATTGGCAAAACTTCAGAGGGTTCAGAACGCAGCGGCTCGGCTACTGCTTAATATCCCGAGGCGGCCACCCATTGGGACAGCTCTTGCCAAATTGCACTGGCTTCCTGTGAGTCAGAGAGATTCTTTCAAAGCGATGTGCATCTGCCGCAAAATCTTGAACGGGAATCAACCTCGATACTTACGCCCCCGATAAAGTTTTATCAACCTAACAGAAGCCTGAGATCTGCTAGGATCTCGCTTACTGCTGTGCCAAGAGTGAAAAAAGCCTGCATGGGTGGTTGCTCTTTTCGCCTGCTGGTCTCTAAATTGTGGAAAAGCATGCCTTTACATCTGAGACAGGAGGGATCTGAAGCAGTCTTTCGTAAGAAACTTAAGACCTGGCTCTTTCCACAACCATAGGTTGGTCCAGCTTGCTATTTAGGGTCAGTACTGGTCTTAGCATGAGTAGCGTGTGGATACTCCGTATGGAGTAACCAGGCGCTTCATAAATCATGTTATTATTATTATATAATTATTATAATGTGGTGTTCACAAACCACAATGTCAGACTGGTGGAAGAAAATATTTTCTTACCTAAGTTGTCCAGCCTCTTGGATTCCCGATCCGGCGGGCGATTGGGAATGTGCAGAATTTACGTGGGATGTGGAGGCCTCGACCAATAAGCTCTCCGGAGTAGGTTGTTGGGTGAGGAAGTTTGGGTCCCCTGGAGAAATGCGGTGGTGACCGGCAATCATCCTGTTCAAAGGGGCTCTGTGCTGGGCTTGGACCAAGTCCAACGCAGGACGTCAGTACATGCCTCATTGAAAGGGAGAAGCGGTTCTGATGGGAACACTCCCGACTGAAGTCTTTCCGTCAACACATTAGCCTTGACTGCAACAAGGGCAAGCTAATGTCCAGGACCTCAGCTGTCCTCAACACCACCATTGTCAAGGAAGCTCCATCCTCTGTAGCAAAGAAAGGGGGAGAAAGCATGCCAGTATCTGGAGAAGTATCCAATCCACTGGCTTCAGCCAGATCCTCACACCAGTCCATTTGTTCTTCATAAGGCTGATATTCTTCAGGGTCCAGCGACCCATCCCATTCCTCCCCGAGTCTTAGCCCATAAGAAAAGAGCTCAGGCTACGGCCAGGAAGGCATGGCTCCAGTTGTTGCTGGAGCCAGCATCAGATGACGCCCTTCTGGCTCCGTGCTAGAGTCGATGATGAGGATAGGGATGGCGCCCGCAGCGCTAGGAGCATCGGCTTCGGGATCGGTGTCGGAGAAGGTCTAGGTGACATGACCGGCACCAATCACGATTCATCTGTGGATCCCTGGGGATTTACTGGAACTGGGCTGGAGTGGATCCAGCAAGGGCCCTTCGCGAACCCATGGGGCCTAAAGGCACATCGGATGTAACGGGCCACCCAAAGATGAGGTGCATGGCCTCCTAAAATTATTTCAATTGGGCGGGGGTTGTTCCGGCCCCTGGAAAATCAGGGAAGCGCAGAGCTGACCCAGGCACCGGCTTAACCGCAGAGCCAGGCTGTGAGTTGTTACGGTCTCTTGTCTCGTCGGCCGCTTCTTGTGGGACTAAGACTGGGCTCGACAACTTGTAGAGCGACAATGACCACGAGCTCCGTGACGGCTCTCGGGAACTTCCTCTCAACCAGTACCTCGATCATCGCAGCATTACACGTCGAGCCACCAGAACCTTGAGAGATCGCTCCCTCAAGCCCTTCGGGTGCATGGCATGGCAGTCGATGTAGGCGTTCGGGTCATGGTCTTGCTCGAGGCACCAGAGGCATACAAGGTGCAGGTCCATCACTGACATATGTCGGTGACTGGCACCGCAGGACTTGAAACCGGCCTTCTTAGATGACATTTCTGTCACACCAGGAGGTAAACTTAAAAGACTTCGACAAAACATTGAAAAAACCTAGTAAATAAATTACTAAGGGGTAGCTCTTCCCGGATCTGCGCTGGCTGGTGTGGAAAGAAAAGAACTGACGTCAACGCGCCTGGGTGGCTCCTATATAGACACCACAAACATCACTTCCGGTGCAGATGACGCC
Source organism: Calotriton arnoldi (assembly GCA_963921515.1). Classification (NCBI taxonomy): domain Eukaryota; kingdom Metazoa; phylum Chordata; class Amphibia; order Caudata; family Salamandridae; genus Calotriton; species Calotriton arnoldi. Next base: position 6,877,139 of record CAWUFW010000001.1, on the reverse strand, counting down.
ACATACCAGCGGCAGGAGTATTGTTCCCGAACAATTTCTGGAAAAATTTCTGGATCCAGTCTGAAGCCTGGGGATATTTCTAAGGTAAGGAATCTGCGGCTAGAAGTCTCTAGCAGATTTAAGTCCCACTGTGGCATCACAAAGGGCTTATGCAGAAATAAATGTTGCAAACCCTTAAGGAAACACATCACAACTGGTTACTTGAACAGGAACTGCTAGATTGGCAAACGTTAAGAAAGCGGAAGGAGCTAAAAAATAAACTTTTACAGTGCCACATCAATTTCTTGCTGGGCCAAAGACAAAACAAATAACAATACATCTGACAGTCTGTCTGTCTGTCGGCTGCCGCAGTAAGCCACAAACTTATCCCAGCGCCTGGCATACACAGATTTCGTGGATGGGTGCCTGACTGCCAGGATAACATCAACAACCTCGGGAAGGAGATCAAATGAAATCACCTCCTGCTGGTAAATCTCCATGCACAGAGGTGCAGACTGTGCAGACCCCTGTTGCAGTGACAGAAGATCCTCCAGAAGCAGTAAGTTGATCATGCCCAGACGTTCTGGGTACCACTCTCTACTTGCCCAATCCAGAGCCTCTGGATTACTTGGGCCAGGTCATTCCTGATCTTTTTCAGAACTTGAGCTAGGAGAAGTAGAGACTTAAAGACATAAAGCAGTGCTAAGTTCCACTAGGTGGAATGTGTCTCTGAGAGAGAGTCTTTATGGGAACTCCAGTGCGCAAAAGTGTTGACTTTGTGCATGCTCGCCAGTGGCAAAGAGATCAAGGCAGGGTTCTCCACATTGCAGGTAGACAGCTTGAGCCACCTCCAGGTATAAATGCCATTAGTGATCCACTACGTCAGCCGTGGCGTGTAAATATCTTGCCATACGTTTCATGACTAGGGAGTGCTCTAACAAATCAGCTCGTTCCAGAAGAGAAGAGCCTCCTGGCTCAGAACCCAAGACCCCAACTCAACCAAGGTTTGGTCCCGGTCCCACTCCCGTTCCCGGAGTCTCCAGTCCTTGTGTCGCTCCAAGTCCTCAGGTAAACACAAGAAATACAAAAAAAATCCTGAGTACATCCTGAATACAGGAGACTCATGCAACTCCAGTTTAGCCTGGGCTTTCAAGTCTGTTTTCCTCAGCAATGCTATTGGTCTCCCCTCCCCCACCCTCTGCTCCCCCAACACAAAACCCAAGGCCCAGGGCCCAATGGATTTCCTATGAGTTATGCTGCTGATTCAGCTCCAGACGAACTCTGCGCCTGTCCAATATGTTCCATTGGACCTGGGATGATGGAATCCTAAAGCCCCATTTGATGGAAGCTGTCACTACTTTCCATTTGAAGCCAAGAAAGCGAGCAAGCCAATACTCATCTTACAGGCCTATTTCCCAAATTAGTGTAGAATAACATGTTACTTTCCTTCAGTGGCACTCTTTCTGACGGATACTCTATCTAACCACTGATTCCTCATCTTGTGAATATTCCCTAAGTGTCAGACTAGATCTGGAAAAATTCTAAAGCAGTACTCCTGCACACTGGTAGGTGGGGCTGTGTGGCTCAAAGTCACCTTCGCTCCACCCCAGAATTGATGAACGAAGCCACATATAAGCGCCACCCATGCACACTGAATTCAGTTTCTTTTGCAGACACGTCTGCGCCTGAGACAGATCCTATTGGCAAATTGGTTTGACTAGTATTCAGATCTCTATATTGGAACATTTTAGATAGAAAAGAAGAGACCATTATGCAGAATGGAGAGGTGGGAGAGCAGTGAGAAACCTGCACCTAGAGTATCCACTAGAAAGGGCATTACCAGTAAGTAACTTGTTCTTCTGATGGATTCTTCTAAAGCATTACCTCCCAAGCTGGTGGATCTGTGGAATGACTCAGACTAAAAAGGTCTGCAGGACCAAACTAGCAAAATGCCCATCCCGGCAGACCTGCAGTCAAGACAGTAGTGCTTTGTGAACGTGGCCACCTGACACATATCTAGAACGAGCATTCCGGGTACCAGTGCAGTGGTAGCAGCCGAGGCCCTGGTGGAATGAGCCCTCAGATATTCTAAAGGCTGCTTCTTAGCCAATGCTAATGATCTTAATACAGGAGACAATTCATCTGGAGATGGCTCGTTTCTGCAGGAGATCAAATGAAATCAACTCCTGCTGCCCAATCTCCATGCATAGAGGTGCAGATTGTGCAGATTCCTGTTGCAGTGACAGAAGATCCTTCCAAAGCGGTAGCTTGATGATGCCCAGAGGTTCTGGGTACCACACTCTCCTTGCCAAATCCGGAGCCCCTAGGATGACTTGGGCCAGGTAATTACTGATTTTCTTCAGAACTCAAGTTAGGAGAGGTAGAGATGTCAAGGAATAAAGCAGTGCTGAGCTCCACTAGGTGGAATGCATCTCCAAGAGAGAGTCTCCTTGGGAATGCTAGTGTGAAAAAGTGTTGTGTTTGTGTAGTCTCGGTGGTCGCGAAGAGATTGAGCATGGGTTTTCATGACCAGGTAGGTGCCCTGAAGAATCAACCAGTTCCAAAGCAGAAGTGCCTCCTGGCTCAGAACCTAAGACCCAACCCACCCTGATGGTGGTGGTGTTCATGAGAACCTGCACCTGCTTCCTCTTGTTGGCAGGAAGGCCTTCAATGCTGAACATATTGCCCACAACTACAACATACTGATGTGGATCCAGGTTTCCGCCAGAAACCAGAGTCCTCTGACCTCCACCTCTCTCTGACGGCTTTCCAAACCCACCAGCGATGCGTCCGTGACCACCGTCAGCTCTGGGTGGGGTAAGGAGAGGGGTGTGCCACTGGTCCAGTAGTGGTTGAGCAGTCACCAATGCAGATCTTTTGCAGTATTTTACGAAACCTGAATGGAATAAGATAGGTTCCCCTGCTGGTCTGTCCGCTGAAACTTCAGATCCCACCACGGAGCCCGCATATGCCATCTGGCATAATCGACCAGCAAGATGCAGAAGGCCAGAAGTCTGAAAGTCACTCTCACCGAGATCTAAGACTGAGGCTGGAAGATTGGAATCATAGCCTGAATGTCGTGGACTCTGCTCTCTAAGGCGAAGGCATGGAATTCCACCATATCCAGAATGTCTCCAATGAATGAGAACATCTGTGAAAAAGTGACTTCTGCTCATTGATGGTCTGGGAGATTGCCTTCTCTGGTGTGGGTTCCTTAACACTAAGTGATTTTTCAGGAATTTGCATATTAGTACGGTTTACTAATTGATCCCTTGCTATCTCATCTTTGAGCTCTTTTAACCTACAAATAGCTGCAAGAATTCGCAAGCAACTCACATATTGTTCTACACTTTCACCCGGAAGTGGTGCCCCTGACGCAATCTAAATAGTTGCATTTGGGTGGACAGGCACCCGTTGCCAAACATCACGAAATATTGAGCACTTTAGTACAAAAAAAGGTGTTTTCCACCCTTGACCTGTCTAAGACTGATCATCAAATCATACTTCATCCTGATTCAAGACATCAAATGTCTTTTGTGATGCCTGAGGGCGCTCACAGGTATTTCAAAATGCCTTTTGGGGTGGCTTCCGTTCTGCGGTATTCCAGCGAATGATGGAGAAAGAATTATCGGGTAATAGGTGTGTAGTTGTTTTCCTAGATGACATTTTGTTGAGTGGGAAGGACAGGCTGGACTATGATGAATTATTACAAGTGCTGGGTCGCCAGAGAGATTCTGGTATGACAATTGGAGTAGAAAAGTGCAAAATCGCAGTCCCAGAAAAGTGGAATATTGGGACATGTAGTAGGAGGAGATGGAATAAGGCCCAAAATAAAATTGTTAGAAGCCATAGAGGATGCCCCAAGCCCCGTTAATAAGGAACAATTGCAGTTGCTCCTAGGTTTCGCTGAATATTCTGCAAAATTTGTACATCATTTTGCTGAACGTACCAATGAGATGAGGCAGTTATTAAAGAAAGGGGTGTAGTATGAATGGACAAGAGATTGTAAAGAATCATTTATAAAAGTAAAGAGATCCATAGCTAATACTCCAATTTTGAAGTCATTTGACCCCCACTACAAGACAATTGTGATGACTGATGCCAGTGCATATAGATAAGGGCCGTTTTGATGAAATTAGATCATAATACGGAACGAACAGTGGCATTTGCAGCGCGGACACTGAGAGGTGCAGAGGGAATTTATTTGGTCATTGAAAAGGAAGTGCTTGCTTGTTGGTGGGGGATACAGCATTTCCATACCTATCTTTGGGGAATGAATTTTGAACTACGCACTGATCACAAGGCACTCATAGATATTTTCATAACTAAAGGAGCAGGAAGAGCTACTCCACAGGTGGCCGAATGGATCTACATGTTGCAGGTTCATTCGTTTGAAGTGAAGTATGTTCCAGGTGAGAGGAACATTATAGCTGATTGTTTGTCCAGACTTCCATTGGATGATGACCAAGCAGTTTTTGAAGACAATTGGCTACTTGCTGGTGTAGAGAAGGTGTCTGATGGAATTATAACAGAAGATGCATGGAATCAGGAAACAAATGAGGATGAAGGATTGTTGAGAGTAAGGAACAACATTTCTAGAGGTTGGATGAAGGAGCTTGAAAAAGATGAGTAAATAGAAGTTGATTTGGCCAGAATTGTCAGTTGTTGATGATGATGTAGTTTTTAGAGGGGATACATTTGTTGTCCCGATTTCTCTCCGACAAAGAGTGATGGAATTATTGCACTCAGGTTATATTGGTCTGTCTGCCATGAAACGAAGAGCCTGCATGGACTTTTGGTAGCACAATATGGACCGTGAGTTAGAAGATTAAGTTACTTACCTTCGGTAAAGTCTTATTTGGTAGACCCTCTATCCAGCCGCAAATTCCTTACCTTAGAATTATGCCCAGGTGTCAGGGCCGTAGGGATAGGCACTTTGCCCGTTCGGTCCTTCTGGACTTTTTAGTGTGAAATTGTTTTGCAGACACATCTCTTGGGAGGTATTGCTTGGGTATCTAGTCTAAGGTAAGGAATTTGTGGCTAGAAGTCTCTATTAGATGAACAAGTTACTTACCTTCTGTAATGCCTTAACTGGGAGAGACACTATCTAGCAGCAGATTCCTTATGCACCCACCCATCCTCCCTGCTCTGCAAACAGATTTCTAGGGACAGGGCTTGCCCCCTTTCAGGACCCTAGTTTTCCACACCAGTGGTCAGTGTTCTTTGTGGCTTCGCGCTCCTGGCGTGGAAAGTCTCAAAAGAAACTGACGTCTGCGTGCTGGGGTGGCATCTATAAAGGCGCCACACACGTCCCTTCCAGCGTGGACTGGCCGACAAGACCACGTGGAGCCAAGCAAAGCCACTTACTGGCGCTCAGGGGTACTGCTCATGTACATTTCCGGAACAGTCTGACTGTGCAGGCAGTAGTGCTTGGTAAACACATGTAGAGATGCCACATGGCTGCCTGGCAGATGTCAAGGACCAGAACTCCGCGTGATAACGCAGTGGTCGCAGCCTTGGCTCTGGTGGAATGAGCATGCAAACCCTCAGGCGGTTGATTTTTGGCCAATGCGTAGCAGATTTTGATACTGAGTATGATCCATCAGGAGACAGTCCATTTCTGTACTGCCTTCCCTTTCTAGGCTTGGACAAACCCCACAAAGAGTTGTTCATCCACCAGGAACTCTTGCGCGGTCAAGGTGGAACAAGAACGCTCTTTTTGGGTCCAGCCGGTAGAGTCGCACCTCTTCTTTAGAGAGATGAGGTGGAGCATAAAAGTTAGGCTGGGTGATGGACTGGCCTTCGTGAAAGGGAGTGACAGTGGCGTAGCTAGGCCATAGGCCACCCGTGGCGGCCCCTGCATCTGCCTAATCAAAGAGCGGGGGTGGTCGCGCTTCCTGCGGCCGTGACGGCCGCAGGTAAGAGTGGGGGGATGATGGCGATTCTTTCGGCCCAAGGTAAGAGTGGGGGAGGGGGACCACCCGCCGCCCCCAAAACACATGCTGCCTGGGGCGGTCCGCCCCCACCGCCACCCCTAGCTACGCCACTGGGGAGTGACCAACTTTGGTAGTAAGGAAGCTCTAGTGCAAAGGACTACCTTATCTGGGAAGATGTTGAAGTACTAGAGCTTAGATGATAAAGCCTGTAACTCACTGATCCTCCGGCCAGATGTTATTGCCACTAGAAAGGCCGTTTTGATAGTTTGAAGCCTGAGAGGACAGTCGTGGAGTGTCTCTAAAGGAGCGCACATCAGGAAAGTCAGAACTAAATTTGGGTCGACTGAGGCATGATGAAGGGAACAAAAAAGGGGACCTTTCAGAAACCTACATACAATAGGGGAAATGAAAAGAGATGGCTGATCAGGCAACCGCAGAAATGCCAAGATGGCAGAAAGATAGACTTTTAAGGTGCCCAAAGCAGAGCCCTGCTGAACAAGAGAGAGAATAAACAGAAGGACATGAGAAAGGGAGGGCAGAAAGAGTCAACCTGTTTCTCTGTACACCATGCCACATGCGCATACTTTCTTGGTGGAGGGACACCTGGTTGCCAAGATGACATTACAAACTTTGAGCAAGAGGTCGAAAGCAGCTAACTGTTGCCGCTCAATCTCCACGCCTGAAGGTGGAGCGTGGAGAGGTTCGGGTGGAGCACCCTCCTCTGCTGCTGTGACAGAAGAGTCTCCTGATGGGGGCAGCCTGATCGGAGGACCGATGGCCATGCTCAACAGCTCACAATGCCAAACTCTCCGGGCCCAGTCCAGAGCCACATGGATGACTTGGGCCCTGTCGTTCCTGATCTTCTTGAGAACTCTGGGCAGGAGTGGTATTAGCAGAAAGGTGTACAGGAGGCTGGAGCTCCACACTATAGGAAAAGTGTCTCAGAGCGAGAGCCGCCTTGAAAACTCCAGTGTGCAGAAGTGCTGATATTGCACATTCTCGGCAGTGGCGAACAGATCTAACCAAGGTTCTCCCCACTGCTGAAAGAGACCTTGCACCACTTTCATGATCAGTTAGGCATCTTCAACTGAGTTTGTCCACCCTGGCATTCAGAGAGCCCACCAGATGTTGAACCACCAGGAAAATTCCCTGACATTACAGCCATATCCAGAGACGCATGGCCTCTTGACAACAGGGCCCTTAGACTCTACAAAAAAAGGAACCAGGAGCTTACATAGGTCCACAAACGTGCTCCTTATATCAGTAATCTAAGGGTAAACACGGGTGAGCAGTTCCTCAAGATTAAGAGAGAGAGACTAGTGTTCCAGTTCAGGGAATGTGCACCAATAGGAGCAAGTGCCCTCACACACCCAGACGGGTGTCCTGCTTCATCATTGGGCTAGCTCCTCGTCGGGCCGGCGGTGCAATGCTCAAAAGGCACCCACTAGGGGGCTCTTTGCCGGAGATCTTTTTATAGCCGTATGGGGAAGTGGGGGGGTGTGGGCTCTAGTGGTGTGTGTGTAGAGTGGTGTTAGAGAGTGAGTTAAAATATGTATAGTGATGTTCAGTATCAGATTATTTATTGATTGAGCTGACTAGACTAATTAAAAATATATGGTGGTAATTAGGGTCCCAATTAGCAGGGAAAGTGAATTGTTCTAAAATAAGGTCAACGTGTTTCTCACCTGCGTCTGTACGGATGCATCAAGTGGTGATTCTTGAGGGGGGCGTGGCTAACCGCCATGCGGACGTACCTTGAGTGAGCTCCGGGCCCCAACATCCTGCAAAATCCTACGTTGCTGGGGTGCATCACCCACCCAAATGTATGCCACACGAACGAGGAGTGCTAATTGGGACATACGGCCGCTTTAACGCCGGCTGGAGGAATCCTGTGCGCATCGAAGAGGACGAACACGCTATCGTCGATCTGGGCCTGTTCAAGCGACCCGGCTCCGGTGCTGCTGTGCTGGCGCCGGCCTGGGAGACGGCTGCAGCGCCACCGGAGTGGTAGACCAGCACCGATCCTCGCCTAACCCGGTCGGCTGTGGGGCCCCCCCCTAGGCGAATGGGCCGAGAGAACATTGCATTCAGGCGCGCCGGCACTCCCGTAGATCCTGCCGACTGGGCCCCTCCTATCACATCCAGGATCTGGCGCTCCCCACCTCCCCCAACGCTGCGGTGTACCTTCAGGCACTATACTACTGGAGGTGAGCGTGCGGACCGCGAGAACCACTGCGGGCCTGAACGGGGCCTGTGTGTTGTGTGCGGCTGATGGCTGGGCCTCGGGCCTGTGACGCAGGACGGAATCGAGTCGGCCTCTGGGGGCTGGAGGATTGCTGCGGAGCCCCGCTTCCAGTACCCAGCGACACCCCACGCCTGCATGACGGAGCGGTTTAAGATACACCCTTTGGGAGCACTGAGTGGCGGTGTGCGGGGGTAATACTAACGCCGAGGACACCAGCAGCTCAGCTGAGCCGCGGCCGGGCTGCTCAATGACTGATGCGGGTGGAGGCGTAGGCCTGGCGGAACCCGTGATCAAAACTGCTGCCCCACGGCCCCGACTGCTGACCACCTGTGGCGCTGCCGGCTCTGGATTGACTCCTCTCTCTTGCCCATTTGATAAATTACAGGTGGACTGTTCTCTCTCACCTTTGCACCGCTGAGTCTCCGGATCTGCTTCGGCGGGTGGCGTGTGAAGGGTCTGCTACACTGCCGCGAACCTGCCTGGGGCCAGTTTGATGGGTGTCCGGTGGCCGGGTCCGGGGCCTGGCGCAGACGCCCGCACTGCGCAGTCTGGAGTGCTGCGTGCTACGAATTAGCGGCCTCCCTACAGTATGTGATCTGAGACCACATGGACCTTGATCTACGTCGGGATTGGGGTGGCCCCGTGGGTGGCGGCTGCGGCGAGGCTCGGCCTGAGACAGTGAGTACTACACATCAGCGCTCTCGCCCTACGAGCTTGGTGCATTATACTGCGTCCCGGGATAGCGGCTGAAAGTGGGGACTGGGGGATCCTTGTGGTACTGCCTGTGCACCTCTCCTAAGACTGGCTGAGAATGCTCCGATATGCTGAAATCAAAGACAGTGCACGGTGACCCTAACTCAACTAGCGGAATACGGGACATCCTACCTGATCTCCAGCGTCCTCATTCCTCCCGCTAAAGAGTACACGCTGTAGCATCAATACAAGGGCCCTGTGACATTATATGGCCCAGACGACCATAATAACAGTCAATTACCGGGGGGTGTCCTATGTGAGCGGTAATTGTGGACAACCTCATTGCGGTATGCACAGATACGCAGTTGGCTGCAGGGTGCAATTTTATTTCCGAAGGCAGCTGTGGTGGCAGAGAGCTGGCTGACTGGGTCAGGAGGGGTGCCACCACGCAGCCCGTATCAGTAGTGTGAACCCACCTGACGTATACGACGCAGTCCCTGCTGGGACCTCAGTAGGCAGAACATACATTACGTGGTTCACGGGGGGCTGTCCCTCAAATCCAGGACCTCGCCAAATACGACTAAGGCAACCGCCATAAGTACAATCACGGACAACCCATTGAAGCGACTCTTGGTGCTGTACTAGGGGATAGTCATCATGGGGCGCCTGAAAGGAAAACGCAGGAGAACATTACCGCAAATACGCAACAGGTGGAAGATGTACCTGACACTGCCTCACAGTCTTTCCCGAGCTGTATCCCACCCACAAACATGACCCTGAAACCTGACAAGCTTGACCAAATTCTACAGGAGATACGAGACTCCAGAAAGTCCATAAAGCAACAAATAGGCTCTCTGACAACGGGACTCACCCTCCTCAAGGCGGACCATGCAAAACTCGCCTCTACCGTCAAAGATAACAAAATGGCCATAACTGAATTGATGCCACAACACAAAGAACATGCAACCCACATAACACAACTGCGACGCCAGGTGACGGGACTTCAAGAGCGGGTCGACGATGCCGAGGGAAGAGCTCGGCGAAACAACGTCCGTGTAATTGGCTTGCCGGAACGCTGTGAGGGATCCAATGCCACAAAATTCATGGAGCAATGGTTCAGGGAGCACGTGGCCCCGGAAGTACTCTCTACTTTTTTCTGTGTTGAAAGGGCGCATAGGATCCCATCAGGCCGACCAGTGGCGGGAGCTATGCCCCGCCCTATGATCGCCCGAATATTAAACTTTTGGGACCGCAACATGCTGCTCCGGAGGGCCAGAGAGGGGCCCCCAATACAATATGAGAACCAAAGGATTTCATTATACCTTGATTACACGATGCTCGTACAGTGCAGAAGGTCCTCATACCAGGCGACAAAGCAGAGACTTAGAACTCTAGATATCAAGTATGCTCTGCTCTTCCCGGCACGTCTAAAAGTTATTCACGACCAAAAAGCAAACTTCTTTGACACCCCAGAGGAAGCTGACGAATGGCTGGAGATTATGTTCCCACGACCTCTGCATCCTCCACACAGAGCAAGCCTCATAGTCAAAAAATGCCGGGATCTCGCCACAATAAACTAGCACAGAAATCCCAAGGAGGTAACCCTACTCCGGAGCAGATGATGCAAGAGCGTGCAGAGGCGATCGCAACAGTAAGCACATTCAGAGACACAAACCTACGATTGGCATCCGACTCTTCTGAAGAGGACACTGCTCATTCCGATTCCGAAAATAGTGTTGCCTTGTTTCCCAATGTGACCCCTCAGACTGCCGATGACCTGCTGGGCTAATACATGGTCGGGTGGTGGGATATGTTTCATCTGTTTGGACGCTTTGTCAGAGAAACTGGTAAGTTATCAATGGGCTGCAACGCACATTACATTTTCCCAGCTTTGACATAGCCACAGTAACTAATGTATAATGGGCCTGGGCGCGCAGGGCTCAAACGACTCAGGTAACATTAGGTACAACACAAGAAGCACCCCCCAGTACGCGAACGCACTTCGTACCTAGATGACGATTCACACTGTTGGGTTACTAGTTTGGACCAGTGTAGTTAGAATGCTGGACCTAGTATTTCAAGTTAGTTTAAGGGAGTTTTGGATTACTGGCTTACCCCATGCACTGCGATCCCTCATATCAACCCTGGTGCCCCAACATACTGACTGCGAAGCGCGCGGAAACTTAATCACATGCCACATGCATATACGATAATAACTTGGAATGTTCGGGGTCTGGGTTCTATACACAAGCATCATAGAATTTATGCGCAATTAAACAGGCGTAGGGCTCACATAGTGTTCCTTCAAGAATCCCACCTTACTGACTCTGAAGCCACAAAGATGCGTAAGAAGTGGAAGGGTCAAATTTTTTCCACTTCATATTCTGCCTTTGCCAGGGATGCGACAATTTGGGTCAGAGGCGGGATCCCATTCGTAGCTCTAGAGCAACGAATAGACCCGCAGGGCCGGTATACTTTAGTACGTGGAACACTAGATGGCACGCAGGTGATATTGGGGAGCATCTACGCCCCTAATTTCGACCAAGATAAATTTCTGAACAGCATTAACACTGTGTTGGCAGACTGGGCGATACACCCATGGATCCTAGGCGGTGACTACAACGCAGTCATGGACACGGTCTTGGACCGTTCACATCCCCCGGTCTCAGGGGCGGGATCCCTTAAGCAAGCTGAGACATTGGTTAGGTGGTTAGAGGGATGGGCGATTGGAGATGTCTGGCGTCTTAAAAATCCAAACAATAGGGAGTACTCATTCTTATCCCCGACCCATCAGTTACATACAAGAATAGACAGGATATTTTGTTCTACATCACTCACAGCGCAGGTCACGCATACTACCTACCTAGGCAAAACTCTGTCTGACCATAAACCACTGGAACTAACCCTGGCCTGGGGTGTAACCCCCACCCCGGTCCCTACCTGGAAACTTTGGCCTCAAATGCTGGAGGACCCCGTATTTAAGAGCACACTGGCAGTTGGTATTACGAATTACTTTTCAGAAAACGCTGGAACTGCCTCCACAAGACACATAGAATGGGATGCGTTTAAAACCGTGGTCAGGGGCATAGCTATCAGCACCACTGCAGGGGCACGACAAAAGATACATAATAACCTCAAATCCCTGGAAAATAGCTTAAACGCTTTGGAGCAAGAAGCGGCACAGGATCCCATTAAGGCAACAGAGCTACAAGAGGCGCATATCAAACACGCCGAACTGTTGGAAAACCTCAGAGTGATAGACTTTAAATCTTACACTCAGCTAAAGCACACTGAGGCGGATAAATCTGGTGCACTGCTGGCGCGCATCTTACGTGACATGCCTCCCACCGTAGTCATACATGAGATCATCACTCCAGAGGGAGAACGGGCCACCACCCAACGTGACATCAATGATGCCTTTTATAATTATTATGGGACCCTATATAAAGCCCCAACGCAACAGGCAGAAGATACATTGGATGCCCTTTTCAAGATCTAACATTTCCTCAGTTAGACCGCGCTGCTCAAGATACTCTGTCAGGCCCCATCACGAGGTCGGAAATTAAAGAGGCTATACGGGCGCTACCACGTAATAAGGCTCCCGGCCTAGATGGGTTACCAATAGAATTCTTTGACACATTCGCAGATTCTATGGTCCCACAACTCGAACAATTATATAAAACTGCGCTGAAAACAGAATCCCTCCCCTCCACTACGATGCAGACATTGGTAGTATCTCTCCCTAAACCGGGCCGCCCAGCCACAGACATCTCAGGATACCGCCCCCTCTCTCTACTTGCCACAGAATACAAAATACTGAGTAAAATCCTGGCACTTCGCCTTCTCCCATATCTACAGCGTTTGGTTCATACTGACTAATGTGGCTTTGTACCTACGCGCAGCACATCACTAAATATCCGCCGCTTATACCATATCATGGGGACAGTATCCGCAGCGGACCACAACGCAGGCTGTATCACATTAGACCTAAAACAGGCTTTTGACACCCTCCACTGGGAATACATGATGAAATCATTAAGGAAATTTGGTATACCACCAGCATATTTGAAGTGGGTGCGATTACTATACACGACCCCCATGGCGAGGGCCCGCACAGGATGTCATATATCCCATACATATCCAGTAGGCAGAGGCACCCGACAAGGATGCCCCTTGTCGCCCTTGCTATTCGTGCTCGCGCTAGAACCCCTGGCCATTAAATTACGGTCCGAAGCGGAACACGTGGGAATTAAACTAGGACATTTTACAAATATAATGTCGGCATATGCGGACGACATCATTATATATGCCAAAGACCTGATTAATGCAATGGGGCCCATCCCAGGAATATTTCATCAATTCGAATTGCTTTCTGGTCTGGCTATAAATGAGGCAAAATCACAGGCATTCTTTTTCCGACCCGACCTGCACCCAGATACCGTACAATTTGGACAACTGTCCCTTTCGGTAGCGCACCACACATTTAAATATCAAGGTATACACGTCTACAGAGAAGCGCAAGACCTAATAGAAGGTAACTTGAACAGGGCTATTAGGTCACTTCGCTCCCAAACAAACTTCTGGACCTCATTACCATTATCAGTGATGGGCCGGGTGGCTATATCCAAAATGGTAATTCTTCCACGATTACTATATTATTTTACGAACTTACCGGTGACAATTCCCGCTCCCATAGTTAAAACATTAGACACTTTACTTTCTGACCTAATATGGGGGACAGGCCGACGGAGGGTAAGCATTGCCAAACTACAATTAGAGACCGACAAGGGTGGACTAGGAGCTCCTGATTTCCGCGCCTATTGCTATGCGAGCCAGCTACAGTGGCTGGCTTATTGGTTGGCAGGACGCAATGTACGTGAGGTGGGGTATACAGCCCGTGACATTAATTGTGGAGTTCTCCACACTTTGATACTGCCCCGCACAAAAATCCCACAGAGCGCACCGACACTGTTACACACTGCACTTCTGTATTGGCATAGGGCGCTACAATACACGCACAGGAATATCCTGTACGCTAATAATATACCACTGTTGGGTATCCCTACATTCACGGGCTTGATTAGCACCCGTAATATACGCCGTTGGGCTGAGGAGGGGGTTAATACGGTGGGAGCACTCTTCAATAACGGTACCCTCATGGATCATGAGAATTTCACTAGGGAAAGTGGGGTTGCGGGCAACCTATATATGACACACGCAGCGATCCTTGCCTACGTTAAGAAGCACTGGGCCTCAACCAGAGAAGAGCCCCAAACACACGAGCTCATGCAGGCACTTTATCTAATGGGTACGGGACGTCATCTCACGAGATGGTTATATCGTGCCATCAGGGCACAAGCTGGGATCCCCCTCACTGTCCTCCGTAATAAGTGGTCCGAGGATCTAGGGAGGGATCTAACGGACAGGGAGTGGGTAACATTGCTAAAGTACCCCAAAAAAGTGTCTCGCAATGCCAAGTTTAAATTCATACAATCTATGATATTACATAGGGCGTACCTCACCCCGCACCGATTACACCTTATGTTTCCGGACGCTGAACACCACTGCCCTAGATGCAGGCTAGAAAACGCCAACATTCTACATATGCTATGGGCATGCCCAAAACTGGCTGAATTCTGGGCGGAGGTGATCCGGAGTCTAAAAACCACAACCGGTGTCCCTATAGAGCATACAGTAGATGGCTGCGTGCTTTCTTGCGACGACGCCCCAAATCACAGAAGGTGCAAACCCGTTTTATTGACTTAGCGGTACTGATTGCCAAATGTGCCATCACTATGCAGTGGAAATCGGTGAGAGCCCCATTAGTGTACACTTGGCATGGAGAGGTGGTGCGCTGGGGAAGTGCGGAAGGTGCTGCCATCAGGCGGGAGGAGGCCCGAGGCCTACGTAAGACCCTAATATCAATGGAATGGGACCTGTTAATGGAAGCATTTAAAGCCCTAGAACCTATGCCAGTTCCCAGAGTAGATGATGCATAATATTGGTGCTATCACTTACCGTCATTTCTTATAATGTTACTGACCCCAGAACGACACACGCATAAAACATGATTGGCTGCACTCCGAGGCATATATACATGTCTCTATGGATACAAAGTGGAAACTAGGGTGGACTCAATAGCTGACTGTTCTATCTGGGGTAGAGCCAGTAAGGGGGAGTGGGGGGTAATGAAGTAGAAATGTTGTGTTAATATATAAACACTTATATATGGTTTCACTATACCAGATATTATTGTTAACGTATACATACAGTACAACCTATACCGTTGGAGTATGCTGTCAATGGCTGGATATTAATCGATGATTGCTAGTTAAGTTTCGTGATACTATTTGCAATGTACTGATAACTCTCGATGCATGTATGTATTCATTTCACTTTTATTGCACAAAGAAAAAGAAAAAACGTAATAAAGTGTGTTTAAAAAAAAAGTGGTGATTCTTAAGGATCTAACATAAGAATCCTACACTACATAATGACTAGATTCAATAATTGGTGCATTGTGTTAAAGTAATCAGTCATACATCAGGTCACACAGTAATATTGTACCTTGACCTGGATAAAAACCCTTAGAGGCATTCAATCTGACCCCTTGAGATGATAGCAGAGGGAAACGCCTATTAGCGCCTCGGACGCGAAGCAGTGTCCGCCGTGAGACCTACCCCAGCTCTGCTTCCTCGTCTCTTAATCTTGAGGAACTGCACACCCCTGTTTACCCACAGACTCTTGACAAAGGGTCCACGACCCCACCCCGCCCTGTTTGTTGCATTACCTCATGGCGGTTGAGCTGTCCATGAACACCTGCACTAGCCTTCCTTTAATTGAGGCTTACAATGCCAGTCAGATCGCTCAGAGCTCCAACAGGTTGATGTGGAGTCCGGATTCTGCCGGAGACCAGAGGCCTCTGAGTGAATAATCTGCCATTAATGTTAGATCTGGTTGGGGAAGGAAGAGGGGTCTACCGCTGACCCAATCGCAGTTCGTTAATCCCACTGCAGATCTTTTGCAGTGCCCTCTGAAATCTGGAACATGTCGGAGAGATTTCCCTGATGCTGCGCCCACTGGGCCTTCAGGTCCCACTGCAGAGCCTGCATATGCCAGCAGGCATGTGGCAGAAGCAGGATGCAAGAGGCCATGAGGCCCAGCAGCCTAGGAGTCAGTCTCAAAGAAACCCAGGATAGAAGCTAAAACATCAGTATCATATGCTGAATATCCTGGACTCGCCGTTCGGGAGGATAAGCCTGAAACCAGATGAAATGGAGCTTCTGAGAAGGGGGTCAGATGTGACTTTGGCATGTTGATAGTGAAGCCCAGAGAGTGTAGGAGGTCCGCCGTAGTCTGGAGGTGGGAGACGACTGCCTGGGGCGAGCCCGCCATCAACAGCCAATCGTCAAGATAGGGGGAGTCTGGCAACCCTGATCTTCGCAGATGAGCTGCAACCATTGCCATCAACTTGGTGAACACACAAGGGGCGCTGGCAAGGCCAAAAGGGAACACGGTGAACTGAAAGTGCTTGTGAGCTACCGTGAAACGCAGGTAATGTCTGTGGGCAGGCAAGACGAGATGTGGAAGTATGCGTCCTGCAAGTCCAATGCTACCATCTAGTCTTCCGAGTCCAGGCGGGCAGGACTTGTGCGAGTGTGAGCATTTTGAATTTCTCCTTTTTCAGGAAGAAATTGAGATGGCGCATGTCTAGGATAGGACGAAGGCCTACGTCAAGCTTGGGTACCAGAAAGTACCAGGAATAGCAACCACAACCTACTTTTGATGCCGGCACCCGCTCAATGATTCCCTTGACCAAGAGAGCTGCTACTTCCTGGCGGAGTAAGGAGAGATGGTCCTCCGTCAGCCTGTCATAAGAGGGTGGCATGGAAGAGCGGGTAGTCATGAAAGGGAGGGAGTAGCCCCTTCTGACGATCTGGAGAACCCTGCAGTCTGATGTTATTGACCTTCAGTGGTGCAACCAATGGCGTATCCTGGCACCCACTGGTTGCCCATGATGGTTAGAGGGCTTGGAGGTTTCGGCTACCGGGGGGGGGTGCGCTGGGCCAAACTCTGGCTGCCTCACCCACGGAGTCTATGGGTGCTGCGTCCTCTGTCACACAGGGGCTGGGAAGCTTGCAGGCCGTGGTGGCAGGGCAGGTAGGGACGCGGCTGGAAACCCCTTCCGTGGCCACTAAAGGAGCGAAAGGTGCACAGGGAGTTGATGGGGGCCATGGAAAGGCCCAAGGACATGGCCTTAGCCCTGCTGTCATTGAAGCGCTCCAGCACTAAGTCCGCCTTATCTCCGACGAGACAGGAGCCATCAAAGGGCATGTCCATAAGTGAAGCTTGGACATCCCCTGAGAACCCAGTTGTCCTCAGCCAGGCGTTGCGCCGTAAGGCCACGGATGGAGAAATCCGCTCTGCCTAGCAAGCTGGTTATGTCCACCTCACGACAGATTACTGCATCTCTCCCACCAGCCATGGCTTAGGAGAGTATGGCAAGGCTCCTCCGGGACGATATCCAGCAACTACAGAGCCAAATCCCAAAGGGAGTGGGAGTAAAGGCCCAAAAGGCATGCAGTGTTCACAGACCGCAATGTCAGGCTGGTGGAAGAAAACATTTTCCTAACCTAGGTGTCGAGCCTTCTGGATTTCCTATCCTGTGAGGTGGTAGGGAATGCACCAGGATTTACTTGGGAAACGGAGGCTTGGATCACCAAGGGTTGGGTGAAGAAAGAGAGGAGGGTGATGGCGGTGGGCAATAGACCTGTTCACAGGAGCCCCTGTGCAGGCTTGCACCAGGCCTCAAGCAAGACATTCATCAGGACTTCATTAAATGGGAGATGCAGCGAATCCCGGTTGAAACACCTCCGTCAAGATGTTAGTCTTGACAGCCATGGAGTGCAACTGAAGGTCCAGGACCACGGCCACCCTCCCCACCACCATAGCAAATATGACTCCCTCATCCGTAGCCATGGTAGGAGGAGAGACCAAGCCACAAGCCAGTATCTGGAGAGGTGTCCAGTCCACTGGCATCTGCCAATTCCTCACACCAGTCCATATCAGGGGCTGGTATTCTTCAGGGTCCAGTGGCCCCTCCATTCTTCACCAAATCCTAGCCCATAGGAATAGGGCTCATGCTCTGGCCTGGAGTGGTTGGGTCCAGTCGGCACCAGAGTCAGCGCCAGGTGATGCCCCTCCATCTCTGTGTCGGAGTCAGGGATAAGAATGGGGACAGCGCCACTGGCGCCCAATGCATCAACAGCGGAAAAACTGGCGTTGGGGAAGGAAGTGCCGGTTCGGATCCATCAGTGGATCTAAGGGGTCCGACTGGCGTCGAGGGCGGACTCGCCTGTGGGGAACCAGTAGGGGCTCCTCCCGAACCCAGGGGGAGCAAAGGCACTGCAGCGGGGGCGGGCCCTCCAAATAGGAGGGGCATGGCCTCATATCGTTCTCAGAGTTGGACGGGGGTTTCTCTAGCTCCCGGAAACTCGGGGAGGCGTGGAGACGGCCCAGGCGCAGGCTCAACCGTGGAGCCAGACCTCAAGTGACAATGCTCTTTTGTCTCGTCTGATTACCTCAATGGACAGGGTGAAGTCAAAGACCTCTTCCACTTCTTGCTCTTCTTCTTCTTGTGGGACTTACCGGAGTGGAATGACTGCGACAAAGATCTATGGCTCCGCGACTGATCCCAGGACCTTCCTCTCGAGCGGGATCGAGACTATCGCGGCGTTGCATGTAGACTGGCAAGGAGCTGGAGGGATTGCTCCCTCAAGGCCTTGGGGTGCATGGTGTGACAATTGATGGAGATCTTGGTGTCGTGGTCGCACTCAAGGCGCCAGAGACAGATGAGGCATGGGTCAGTTGACGACATTTGCCAGTGACAGGCTCTGCAGGGCTTGAATCCAGCCCTCCTCATTGACATCCCTGCCACACCAGGAGACAAGTCTCCAAAAACTTCAGCAAAAAGAAAAAAAAATGACCGGGGTTAGCTCTCTCTGGATCTGCGCTGACTAGCATTGAAAGAAAAGAACTGACATCTGGGGCGGTGCCTATATAGGCACAGCGCACGTCACTTCCGGTGCGGGCGACGCCACGCAGAACCGAACGACGTCACCTACAAGCACGAAGGGGTACTGCCCACGACAAATTCCAGGATCCAGTCTGACGCCTTGGGATACATTCTAAGGTAAGGAATCTGCGGCTAGAAGTCTCTATCAGATAGATGTGTAAGAGAGAGTGTAAATTGTATGCGCAGTGACAAATCTTTGGTGGTAAGGGATCCTGAAATAGTACCAATCAAGTACCAGAAAAGTAATGGAAGAAAGTGGGTTTGGACATATGTGGACCTTTTGAGTATAGGTATGCGAGAGGAAAATTTGCCATTGTCTTAGTAGATGACTTCTCAAAATGGCCAGAGATAAAAAAAAAACAGTGACATTACGGCGCAAGATATCATAAACATTCTCGACAATATTTGAATGAAGGAAGGTATTCCGCATGAAAAAGAGAATGTTCCCCAATTTCTGTCTAGAACGATGGCAGAAGTTTTGAAGAGTCGCGGGGTAATCCATAACAGAACAGCTATAAACCACCCCAAGGAAAATGGTCAGGTGGAAAGATTCAATAGAGTGTTGAATGATTGTTTACAACTGGCTGAGAAGAGTGGTTTGAAGGGAAAGGAGTTGAGAAGAATGTAATGGAATTACAGGACAACTTCACATTCAGTAACAGGAAAGTCCCCCTTTGTGTTGTTACGTAGAAGAATTTCTGCCACCATGGCATGCCCATCAGGGATGGGAAGGGATGGTGTGGTACCAAACGACTTTCCTTGGGGAGAGTAAAGCACAGACAAGATGAATACAGAGAAAGATACAATAAAAGGATGTGTGTATCAGAACGTAAGTTATGTGTGGGTAATGTGGTGGGGGTCAAATTGGGAGGATGGTTGGGCAAAGGAATGGGAAAGTTTTCAGGGCCTCAAAAGATAAAGGTTGTGTTTGGAAATACGGTCATTTTGGAGAATGGCAACTAATGGAACATTCGCAGGTTGGCTCTATATAATGCTGGTAATAATAAAGGAGAGAGGATTGAGAGGCCGACCGAGAATGTGAGGGAGGGTGGAAGGAGGATCAGAAAATCTCCTGCCCGGGCAAATGATTATGAAATATGAGGACAGCTGGATTTCTGTTGCAATATACGAAATGTGCTGAATTCCTCTGTATTTAGTTACTTTATCATTATGTTATATAACTGAAAATTATAGCTATTGTCATAAATTTTGCACTTTTTTTTTTAGTTGTTTTGTTGAATTTAAAACTATATAGAAAAGGAGATGTGTTGGATCCTAATGTCCCTTTAAGTGACTGCTCTATTATGGAATGGCTGGAAAAGAACTGAGCACACTGAATTCTGATGTAAGCAGTTAGACGTGAAGTGCTGTCGGGATCTTACCCATCTGACTTTATCTACAATTTCTTCTAATAAATTGTTCCTGCTACTATTCTGGCCCTTTTATTCTACACCATGATTATTTAATTATTCTATGAGGAAATCTTTGATTTCCTTTAATTAA
The DNA here is from genome assembly GCA_963921515.1 of Calotriton arnoldi. Taxonomy (NCBI): domain Eukaryota; kingdom Metazoa; phylum Chordata; class Amphibia; order Caudata; family Salamandridae; genus Calotriton; species Calotriton arnoldi. Next base: position 6,856,708 of record CAWUFW010000001.1, on the reverse strand, counting down.
TCCTTGGCTGGCCAATCACTCCATCCCCTAAGCGGGCACTCCTACTTACAAGGGAGGAATTGGACACCAAGGCCTTGTTGCTGGCCAGGCGGATAATGGCCAACACTGAACTGACCCTCCCCATTTAAGTGAATGGTTACGCAGCATGAACAAATATGTATTTTTGCAATGCCTATTTGCGAGGCGAAGGTTTGTCTCCAGAAACACTGCAAGGTATGGGAGTGCTGGCAGGAACATTTTCATCAGAATTATCCAGATGAGTTGGAAGTCTGAAGGCTCTTTAGTGATGAGGCTACCGTGCCCTAGTCTTTGTGTATTTCACATTTTTGAATAATGTTAATTCCTGGGATATATATATGCATTTTTCCGAAAAGTATTCAGAACGCCTGATGCCGTTTATTTTTTAATTTGCCTGTCAAGTTGTTTAAATAAATGCCAATAAATCTATTATTTTTTTTATAAAAAAAGTAGTCAAACGGTACATGTGTGTAATAAACATTGACCACTAGGGAATAGTTGGTTTAGTTTTGTCAACTCCCCACTGAGGTTTGCAACACAATTAAGACTGTCGCTTATGGCTATATGTGAAAATATAAACGGGAGAAGTACAAATGTGAAGAATGTTATTGTTTATCGCATTTTTTCAACGCTTAGCATTTTTGGAGGGTTCCACGATATGCTCTCAGTTGTTCTTTGATAGCAGTGAAGAGTGCTTTAAACCACCCTTTTCTCCACTGCCTTACTCTTTATTTTATGTATTTTTTTATTTTGCGAAGTGGGAATTTGCTATTCACTCACCTTTTCTTTCTAGTTAATAATTTTATTTGTGTTCTTTTTTACATTTCTGTTAATAAAAAACTATCTTTCGCTTCTGCTGCCCAAATACTCTTTCTTTAAGATCGAAATCATGAAATAAAAATAAAGAACGGGTGAAATTTGTATTATTGTGAAATTTGCATAATTACTTATTATGCAAAACTCACAAAAACTCGAAACTTTTGCAAGTATGAATTTTGCACCAGTTTCCCTTTCCGGCTACTGGTTTGAGCAGGAAATGTATTGCAGGAGACTGGTTAGAGCAGAAAATGACTTACAGAAGACATTTTTTCGTCGAGCCTGTCTTCTAGTGACTTTTGAATGCAAGGCATGCCCTCACGTAAACATTCACGGGAGATACCCTGAAGTGCATGTTGCAAAAAGTACGTGCACTTTCACATACTTTTCTCAAATATTTGCACATTTGTGCTGCAATCTCTCCCGCACCTAAGTCAATCAATTATGTCTGAAATATATTTGATTTTGTTGTTGCTCAAGCAATAGTCCCACGGCACGCTTTTGATGGAGCGTAATTATTTAAGGGTGTTTTGCTCGATCAATTCCTACTCATTGGGTGTGATATTAATACATACTTAAGAAACATGACTAACAGCGTGCCTCGTGAAACACGTGAGAGTTTAAAACTGCATCGTAAAAGCATGCAGAAGGGTCACAAACTGGTTTGAGATTAAGTCATTCATGACAGAGAGATAGAAACCTACTAATGTGCTATGACAATAATGTGAAAGGTAGCAATGCAGTCTGTAGTTTAAAAAAAAAAAAAAAATGATTATGAAAATGTTCAAGTAAAATGATTCCTGCTTATGTTTTCTTTGAGATGTAAATCTGAGAGAAAGTGCTTGCTCTTTATTCATGAAACGTAATTAGGCTATGCTTATAAGTATAATGAAATGGTGTGTTTATATTATTTCTTTTGCATCTCTTTCTTTAATGTTTTCTATGTTAGCATGTTTTTGCTTTAGAAAATAGTGATTAAGTGGTTTTCCATGTAGGCCTCAAAATGTATTTTGTCTTTTATTATTTCCTTCGAACAGTCTAAAAATGCTGACCTGATTGCACTGTAGCTATGAGTATTATCGCTGAAGTTTCTGTCGTACAGTTTGAATAATGGACATCCTCCCTGTTAGAATAAAACTGTATCGACTTTGTTGCAAGCTCAGAAGAGAGCTTGTGGAGTGGACCCATTGAGTTGCAAATGTATTTCCTATTTCCGAAGGGAAGTGATGTTGCACATTCTTAGAGAACAGTTAACACTGAACAAATGTATTACGTATGGTTTCCGGACGATTTGGGTTAGAGAAAGATCAGATCACGGTTGCACCATGGATTTTGACCAGTAGAAATCTTGCAAACTACGTAAAAGTTATTTTGTAGGCAGGAACTGAAAACGTTTGGAGGTATAATTGCCCCGTGGGAAAAGGACGGGTGCGGCTATTTTCCCTTGCAAATCCTGGGCCTGACATGCTGTCGGTCTGAACTCTGATTTTTCCCTGAACTGAACTCTCCTGATTACCTCTGCGCTTTACCGGCTGGTGAAGTTGAGCAGGTCAAATCTTACAGCTGAAGAATTTATGACTCCGGCTATTGCACGCTGTGCTCTAGCGTTTCACTGGGTCCATCTTGTGTCCCGGTTCTGATAAATCTACAACCGATTCTTGGTTTGCATGATTCCAATTTGCATATTGTATTTTGCAATGTGTTTTCTCTCTTTTTCTCTCTTCTTTCCTCATTAGGTGTTATTTGACTATGTATTTGCTCTGAGCTGTGATGTGATTTTACCTATATACAAAAGAATAACTGTTATAAAATGATTCAAATAATTTTTGGGCTTTGACCATTCAATCTTGGAGTTTAGATAAAGATAACTTGATAACTATTCCATGTGTTTGTCCTTACCTATTGATGATTTTATTAATATTGTGTGAATATTGTTATTAGCTAGGCACTTCTTTATTACAGGTCCTCATGAAGGAGTGGCTTTCCGTCTCTAGTTATCTGAGTCCCTATTAGCTCATACAAAGATCTATCGGAGGACCTTATGATTGTGATTAAATTGTAGAGTTTCTATGGGCTAAACTCTGTGTTATTGTGAATTGTGTTGCTGAGGATTGAGTTTACGGTGTGGTGGGTAACCTATGTCTGAGGCCACAAATTTTACACTGCTTCCGCTGGATCAGTTTTCTGGTAGCGTAATTGGAAGGTTATTTTGACAAAAAAATACCAGGTAATGAAGAGACGGAGTTAAGAGACATTGACTGACTATAGAAAATTTGTTCCTTTGTGTTTCATGTTGTGGTCCGTTGTTGACCTTAATGGAAAGTAAACGGGTCCGTCGTTGACCTAAGATCCCGGGATAGAGCCTAAGGGTAGTCTTAGTGTGGCATACACTAACAGTGTTGTCTGCTGTGGAAGTAGTGCTGTACATAGGCCTTGACAGTGCTAGTATAGGGAACTTGAAGCATGACAAGTGGAGATTCTTGAGTTTTCTTCAAAAGAGCGAAATTGAAGAGATCTTGAAAATTTCTCATTTAAGTGAGGGCGAAATCGCGCTGGTCAAGATTTTGCTGGAAGCAGAAGAAATTCTCAGATTGTGTGGTTCTATTGTTTTTCTTTTAGCTGAGCAGACAAGTTGTTTTATGTTGTTTGTTTTGTTAAAGACTTTGTAAAGACGACGACTTTGTAAAGGGAGGGTTAGTCGCAACAGTTAAACTGACGTCACAGGTGCTGCGCTGGTCGTTGGTGAGAAACCGTCACAGGTGCCGAGCTGGTATTGGTTGGTTGGTGTGGAGCCGCGCTGGTACTGGTCAGCGTGATCGGCTTTGATTGGTGGCAGAGAATCATAACACAGAAAAGAAATTGTTGAAGATTTTTCTTATAAAGGTTTGATTTTAGTGTAGGAAAATAATGAAGCTTTTTAAATTGATGAAAACTTTGTTTCGGAAAGATGAGCTGATACCAATTACAGAAGGAGTTCCTGTGGCTCCAGAAGGAACCCCAGCTTCATTTATGTCATTAGAGAGGGGATATCACACGTGTACGTGGTTGGAGAACTGGATGAAATACACTGTGCGAGATGGTAGCTTAGCATTTCCAGAACATGAAACTTTTAATGCTAGAATTTTAGAAAATTTAAGGAACAAAATGAATAGCTTGAGACCAAATCCTAGACCTATGCAGTATGAAGCGCTTGAAGAGTGGGAACATGAAGCATATAAAAGGGAAAGAGAAAAGCATCAGAGTAGGTACAGGAATACTGTGAGTCGATATGCTGAAGCAAAGTGGGATGCAGAGAAAAAATGTGGAGAAAGGATATAGCTGAGGGAGAACAAATGTTTCCAGTCATGGTAGTTGAGACCAGTGTAGGAGAGAAAAGAAAAAGAAGTATGTTGAGAAGTTGAGGTAAAAAAACAGATTTATTTGTTGAGGGAGCTGAGGATATAGATGATGAATTCCTGCATCAGTTACTACTGAATAGACCTCCACCTTACCATGAAGAGCAGAATGATGTGGAGTCAAGACCCTTTGGGTTACAATCAAGTGCCCCAATAGTGCATGTAGATTCGGCACATGAGAAGACATCATTAGTACAGAATCAGACTCCAGTTAGAGAAGGGTTTCCAAAAATAATGACACCTATTATTCCATTATATAATGATGGACAAGGAGTTTCGCAAGTTCATACTTTAACAGTCCCCAATAGAAATATGAGTGGAATTCACACTGTTTCGGAGAGAACGAATGAGAGGAATCAGGAAATGACAACAAGGAATGGGTCAAATGAGAATAATGGAGGAAATGCTATTATGGGAGAAGGGTTAGAGCCATTGATTCGTATTTCAGACAAGTCAGTTGAAACCCCAAAAAGAGGTTCACATATAGATCCGAGAAGGATGTTGTAGATAGAGAGGTGGATGACACCGTCATCAGGAGGGTCAAAGACAGGTGGAGTTAGTGAAGAAATTCTGAGATCAGGACAGGGTACATCTTTAGGACCTACCCCAGAAGAACTAGATGAGTTGATAAAAGAGATTGCACCTGGTTGCAGCATACAGAATAACTGTTCTTCTCGAGATTCGAGTATAGTTGTGAGCAAATTAAAAGTGGAAATACAAGAAATTATATTGGGAACAATTAGTCCGGAGAGGTTAGCTAAATATCGAGATGAAGTATTGCTTTTTATGTGTAAGGATATTACCCAGAAAGCGAGAAATACACATGAGAGATTTGCTGAGATTGCACAAAAGTATGGAGTTGACATAGAGAAGTCCAAGGCTTTACAAAAGACATACCGATTGGATTTCAGTGACAAAGATTTAGAGAGTTTTTGATTTCAAATGCTTTATTAATTTTGAAATAAAGAGAGAAAACAGGAACCAACACATGGGTGTGTAACAATGATAAGGTAAGGACATTTTGTATGTGCTTCAAAAGGTCGACATTGGAATATCAAAGATACATTGGCTGCACATATTTTAAACCTGAAAAATACTTCTAACAATCGTTCCTGAAAGAGAGAAGAAAGTTGAGGAAAGGAAAGAATAGAAAGAAAGAAAAGAAATATGAGCAGAAGAGAAGCAAGAGATCGTACATAAGAAATTTCCTTGAAGTTCTTGATAACTGAATAATCCAGCAATAACATATGTACTCTGTGCAGATAAAGGAAACCACACATAGCTCATCATTATGAAATACACCAAGGGTATACAATAGGATTGCAAGAAAGCTCACGGGGTTTGTGAGAATCGAAGTAATTGTCCAGAGTGGACCACATTGGTCTAGAAGGGGATCTCCAAGGTGAATTTTGCAAGGCCACATTGTCCGCACCCCTCAGGTGGGTAACCCAGTTTATCCATCCTTTGTAGGAGGCCTTACTTGTGTCCTTCCAATTAGCAAGGACCATTTTCACTGCTGCCGTCAACAGGAGGTCCAGAAGAGCTTTGTCGCCATCAGAGTCAAGGTCAACCTTCAGAGATGCCATAGTCAGGATGGAAAATTCTTTAACCAATGTACATTTAAATAATTTTGACAGAAATGCAAAGACCTTATCCCAAAAGGATTCCACTTCCGAGCAATGAAAAATAAGATGAGCTAAGTCCCCTGTTACATGTTTGCAATTCCAACACAGTGCGTCATCTCTTATATTCAAAGAAAATAAACGTGCAGGCGTCCAAAAGGCCTTGTGTAATAGCCAGTATTTGGTCTGGGAAAGTACTGGAGACACCTTGTTACGTGAGACAGAGTGCCATAGTTTAGTCCACAAAGTGTCAGTTAAAGGAACAGAGGAATGCATGTTCCAAAATTCAACCACGTGAGTATTAAGATTCAAGGTTTTGGGGCGCAAGAGTTTATATATCAGAGAAACCTGATGGCCTAGCTTGTTAATTTTAGTCACGAATAATGGCAGCGAAGGCAGGGTAGAGGATAGTTTGGATTTTGATATAGCAGCTCGTACTTTTAGAAAGTTATAGAATTCAATATCTGCTAAATTGTACCTAGCTTGGAGATCTGAGAACTTTATTGGATAAGAGGCATTTTCCAATTGACAAGGGAAAGACACCCCACTCTTAAGCCAAGACTCGAAGTCCAAACATTTGACCTTGTAGCGTACTTTATTATTATACCATAATGATTCCATTTTGGAGCCCTTAACACTGACCTCCAATTTTTGGTCTATTTTTAAGAGTGCTATTTTAGTATTCGTAAAAATAGACTTAGAGCAAGCGTGATTAAGGCGATTGGCTGTGAGGAGTGAGAAAGGATTCAGGTTATTAAGAATAGCTCTCTCTACCTCCAACCAGACAGGAACATAATCGCCAGGCGCGGAGATCCAATATGAGCCTTGTTTGGCCAAAAAAGCATACTGGTATATTCTAAAATCTGCGAGATTTACACCTCCTAGCATTTTATCAAGTCTCAGTTTTTTAATACTAATCCTAGCTTTTTTGTTACGCCAGAGAAAGTTTGATAAAAGATTGTCCAGTTTCTTGTGAAAATCATCTGTCAAAAAAAGTGGAAGCATATTTATGAGATAATTAACTAGGGGGGTGATCATCATTTTTATTGTTTCGACCCTACCCCACCTTGTGATAAACTTCGGGGACCAGGAAACCAGAAGTTTTTTAATTTTTTCCAAAAATACTTTCTCGTTCTGAATTAACGTACTCATAATGTTAAAATCAAACTCAACTCCTAGCTATTTTATGTAACCAGACTGCCAGGCCAGGCCCGATTCCCCCAGAATCTCTCTGGTGCAGTGCACGTTCAGTGGGTTAACTTCAGATTTATCTCTGTTGAGCTTATAACCCGAATGAGCAGAATATTCTGTTATTGTATCCATCAGGGCAGCAACTGATGGTCCCGGTTGCTCTGTCACTATTAAAATGTCGTCCGCATATGCGGCTAATTTCACTTGAATCCCATGGATGTTCACACCTTTAATATTCGGGTTTAGTTTAATGCTCTGGATAAGGGGTTCAAGCGCCAACAGGAACAGTGAGGGGGATAAAGGGCAACCCTGTCGAATGCCCTGGTGCAGAGAAAAGGGGTCGGATAGAGAACCATTGACAGCAATACGGGCCGATGGATTCGAATAGAGGGACAGAACCATAGAGGAGAAAGTCTTCCCCAAGTTGAAGGAGAGCATACACTGTTCTAAGAAAGCACACGAGACTCTATCGAAGGCCTTCTCAGCGTCCAATGTAATTGCGATTGATGGCTCAGGTTTGGAAGCGGCATTTTCCAAAACATGACATAGCAGTCGTGTGTTATCGTTCGACATGCGATTGTGGAGGAAACCAACTTGGGAGCTACTTATCAGTTTAGGGAGAACCAAATTGAGTCTAGCGGCCAGAATCTTAGCATATATCTTACAATCTACATTGATAAGGGAGATAGGTCTATAGTTTTTTGGCATAGCTGGATCTTTCCCTTCCTTTGGAATGACTGTTATATTAGCCTCAAGCATAGAGTCTGGAGGAGTTCCATCAAAAGCAATATGGTTAAACACTTGTTTCAAGGTTGGCTTTAAATAATCTAAGAAGGCCTTATAAAATGATGCAGAGAAGCCATCGGGTCCGGGAGCTTTATTATTCTTCAATGACTTTACAGCCTGTTCAATTTCTAACTCACTAATTTCTTGTTCTAGCATGAATCTGTTTTCTTCTGAAAGCTGCGGTAACTTGAGGCTATCCAGGTATTTGGTACACTCCTCCGTGTTGAAAGTTTGGTTATTGTTATATAGCTGCTGGTAAAACGATTTAAAAGTATTGAGGATGTCCTTATGTTTGGTATGGATTTGATCTTTAGAGTCTTTAATAGATGAGATAACCTGTTGATTCTGTTTGTGTTTAAGATAGGAAGCGAGCAATTTACCTGCCATATTGGCTTCACATAAGTTCAAAGCTTTGAATTTATTGACCCACACCCCGCACGTTCGCTTAATATCTTATTGTATTCATATTTCTTCTGCATTAAGGTAGTGAGTATATTAGAGTTGTGTAAAGCATTCGAATGAGCTGATTCTAGACTTTTAATCTCCTGTTCTAATTGGGTTAGGCCTAAATTTATACGTCTATTTATTTTTGTTTTAATTTCAATTAACAATCCCCTAATAGTGGCTTTTAAGGCATCCCAGTGATTATTTATGTTGGTTTCAGAGATGTTATTATGTCTGAGGTAATCCACAATGGCCTCCTCAATCCTTTTCATGTCCACCGGATCAGATAGGACCTCATCATTAAACCGCCATCTCTTAGGCACAGGTTCGTTATGGCAACCCACCAGTTTAAGGCTAATACATGAGTGGTCAGATACCAGCCTAGGGGCAATATCTGTATGTTCGATTAACCTAGTGAAAGAACCAGAGACCAGAATATAGTCTATCCTGGTGTAGGAATTGTGAGGGGTAGAGTAAAAGGTGAAGTCCCTGGTATCTGGATGTTGGAGACGCCAAGAGTCTTTCAGGTTGAATTTGGAGCAAATCGATTGGAGTATGGCATTCGAGCTCGTTGCATTATAATGACAGTTGGATTGTCTATCGATAATCGGGTCTAGTGGGATGTTGAAATCCCCCGCCACTACAATGAGTTCTTCCTGAGGGAGACCCTCCAAGGTGCTTGCTACCCCGGACCAAAAATTCGGGTCATCAGAGTTAGGCCCATATATATTTACCACATGGATTAAATCCTCACCCTTCTTCAAACAAGTAACCAACAGTCTGCCCTCATTGTCGTGTGTTTGAGATTCTAAAGAAATATTCAAATTCTTTGATATTAGAGTAATCACACCCCGTTTCTTTTTAACAGCTGGAGAGCAGGCCATTTGTGAAATCCAAATGCATCTAATAAGTTTAGTATCCTCTTCAGACAGTTTTGTTTCCTGCAATAATATAACATCTCCTTTTGTTTTAGCCAGGTAGTCAAGAATTTTACGGCGTTTGATGGGATGATTGAGGCCTTTAACATTCAAAGACACTATCTTAAGATCTTCTGATAAAGTATGTGAACTATTGTGAGCCATCATGTGGGGATGTATATAGGCGGTACAACAAAACCAAACACCGGAAGCCAAGAGCCAGACACCCGGAGAAGAACACAGCACTGGGACACAATGTGCATTTTCAGAGCGACAATCCAAACTTTTGACTCCTGAGGACCCCTATTGAGTCACTACTGGAAGCCGAGGACCCCCAAGCAATTCGTACGATTTAAATTTCAAACATTAAAACAGTAATTCGAAAAAAATAAACACGTGTGCACACCAAACAGATACCCAAATTACTAAAGCTTTTAGTATTTTATATTGAAAAAATTTGCAAAATCGAAAATTTTTAATAGGAAGGTTGGTGCTGCATCTCGGCGACTAACTTTTCAATATTTGGATTTATTTTAGAGTATGAGGTTCCTGCTCCTGACGGGGCCGGACTGGAACCCAAAGCAGCCATGGCAAATGTTGTCAGGCCAGTCCCGTACGGTGCACACCAAGTGCAGTGAGTGAGCCTGGCCACTACAAAGCGGACTTTGGGGGGCTCTCCCACCAAGAAAATTTGGGGAAAAATGGTGCATTCTACAACACATTTGTAATTATATATTGAATTGTATTCGCTTTCAAAGCATAGTAAATGATGACCTTACTATGCACCAATACAACAATCTTTTGGGGCTCTTCCATGAATCCCTCCCTATCATCCTCCAACAGTGCCTCTCTTCTTCCCATAGCACCTCTGTCACATGTATTTCATTTGTTTTATAGCATCTCTCATACTAGTGTAGGGTGTCAGAGCACTTTACATCACACACATACAGAAACAATGGGGGAGATTTACAAAAAGTTGCGCAATGCAGCGCAGCCCCCCGCGAGGCTGCGCTGCGTGACAGGGAGGGAGCAGGGGAGCGCCATATTTCCAAAGCTATGGCTCTCTCCTCCCCTTTCCCTTGCGCCGGCGCTGATTTCAGTAGCCCCGTGCCATGCACACACCTTAGCGCTGTAGCGCTAAGGTGTGTGCATGAGTGTAGCATAGGTTTTGTACAGGAAGGGTACCCTTCCTGTACAAAATACTATGCTAGACACGAGGGAAAGCTTTTCCCACTTTATAGGCGTGCTGCATAGTGCAGCACGCATGCAAAGTCGGAAAAGGAAGGAGAAATGAAAGAATTTCTCCTTCCTTGTTCCTAGTTGAAAAGGGCGCAGTGTTCTCACGCTAAACCCAATCTACTGTTTTTAGTAAATTGGGTTTAGCGTGAGAAACCTTGGGTGGTTGCATGGGAACAAGTTTAGTGCTGGAAAGTAAATTACAAAAAAAAGATTTTGCGTCGTTTTGTGTCACTTTTGTGACGCAAACATGGCGCAAAAGCTTAGTAAATCTCCCCCAATTAATCATATGTGTGTAAATCAGTGTATAGAAAATGTTACATAGGGGAAAGGGGACTTCAAGGTGTAGGATTCACGTCATCCATACTGGTAAGCATTTTTTAAGAGTGCTTGATTTGGAGAAGCACAAAATCTGGTTTCAGAATGTAACACAGTGGTTAGCGTTGACTTTAATTATAACAATTTAATTCTACCCAAACATACCTTTTTGGCAGCATCAGGATACTGAAAGACTGGGGAAAAAGATGGCATACTAACTTGTACAATGCAGTTTGTATGCAGCTCTTTGACCGCAGTTCATAGCTGACGGTGCTAGATTATGATTGTAACTTATGAACTGCACAGTAACAAAATAATCTCTGTGACAAAAGCAGTAACCCAGCTATGCACATAAAATACTGTTTTATTAAAAATGCATGGTACACGTTCTTTGGAGCAGGCATATTAACCCTCTGCGCTACCTACCATCTCTCTCCAGCAGGTACATTAATCACTCGAGTTATCTTGACAGTTTTATTGTTGTCGTAAAACTGCAGATTATACAAGGAACTTTGCATTGCTTTTAAGACAGCTGCCTGCTGACCCCCTGGGAATGTGTCAGGGACCCCTGGGGGTCCGCGGACCCCAGTTTGGGAACCACTGGCGTAGGGCAAGGAAACCCTTCCTAATGTCTACTGTAGGCTTAGAATAATATTGTGTGAGAATAATTTTGTGGCAGTTCCAAGTGAGTTGACGAGACTTGCGAGCATGAGCAAGGATAGCCTCTGTATGCTGGTACCTTAGAGGCTTGCATATAATAGGGCGGGCCACTTGTCTTGAGGAGGACTTGAAGGTTGGTATCCTGTGAGCCCGATCCAGCTCGAACCGTTGGTCGAAGGTTAAGCCAGTGAACTTAGGAATCCACTCTTCTAAAAAGGCTAAGCACGAACTCGAGGTGTCTTCCGAGCGCTCCGGGACACCAAGAATGCGGATGTTCCCTCTGCGATTACGATCTTCGAGCTCAGCCGTCTGTTTAAGAAGCATAGATGTCGCATTCCTTAGGGTCTTTATTTCATTACAGGATTTATTTGAAATGTCCTCCACGTCACTGATCCTTTGTTCCGCTACAGTCAGCCTGTTGTTCACAGTATTCATATCTGCTCTAATGGCTGTGATTTCCAGCTGGATAGCGTCTGTAGCTTGCTTGGTGGACTTGGCCAACTCATGGACATCAGCCAATTTCTTAAGGATCGTGTCAAGCGTGCTATTGATGTCAGCTTTGACGGGCGAGTCTGACAACGAGGGTTCGCCTTTGTTTCTTTTGTTTAGGAGTTTGGAGTCTCTGTCCGCCATGATCATGAATTTGCAGTGATGAATAGATAGATTGATGGGGAACACTTGATACAGAGTGGCTTCCTTTGAGAGAGATTGTAACCCTAAAGTGGTATCGTCGAAAGACGCTTAAGATGATTGCAGAGCCTGGGACGTTGTAACTCCTTAATTGTCTGCTTGGTTAGTGAAACTTGCCTAGAGACCCCCCGAACGTGCCGTGAGGGGAGAAAAAGAAAGCACCAAAAAAGGACCCCTACAAAGAGAGCAACAGTTCCCTGTAGCGAGGCTCGGCCGTTATGTGGATATTCAGGGAGCTCCAGATGGCCATAACACATATGCCAATTTGCATTGACTTGCCCAGGTGTGATAGTACTCGATGGCAGTGTAACAGCATGTAGCAGCGTGTATCAGGTAAAAGATAGTGACCCAAGTAGGTAGCCGGTGGTAGCCGATACTATGGCCGCTTGCACAGAACAATCCTGATCACAGCGCGGTGTGCAGCTCCCACACTACACAGACCGCCCGTAGAGACATACACTGGCTAAACCGGTGTTCCACTTATGGCTGCAGCACTGTCCAGGGAACTTACATAGGAAGCAATGTTACACTTGGCCCACAACACATGTGCACACCTGAGCATCAGGTCTCAAAGACTGGCCCCCAGCAGAATGGCTGAACAGGAATGCCAAGGACACTGCCAGTTGTGAAAACAGGAGCCACGCATAATTAAATGACATTTATATGCTGACAAAGGCAGCTCCGTAGAAGGACACCAAAACGACTCCAGACCGACACCCAGGCAGCCTCATGACGCGCGCTGGTCTCTCTAGGGCAGACGATAGTTTTGGGAGGACAGAGTGTCTTTTAATGTTGGTCCTTAAAGTCCTTCGGTAACGCCGTCATCTTAGGGTCAGGCACGCCGATAAACTAACAAAAAGCTCGCCAAGGGTTACTGAAGTTGCTGAAAGTACCTTGACATCATTGCGAGCGATCAGCTAGGCGCCGCAGAAGGTTATAGCCTTGCAGAAGACGTTGGATCAGCCCAACGGGACCAATTCATCGAGATCTTCGGGTGGGAGCCATTTTGTTGTTTCCCCTCATAGCGCGTCGCGATTAGAAACCTCCGAAAAAGAGATTATTCGGCGTCCGCAGTCGAATATGGAGTACCCATCCAGTGCCAGACACGTTCCAAAGCGCTATTCCGGTCTAGAAATACAACCAGCTGATCACAGGGCTCGGGAAAGACAGCGTTTAACCTCCGGTCTGACGGAGTGACGAATTCAGGCAGCCAGCCCCCCTGCCGTCCAAGCCACGCCCCCAGATTTAGAGAGTTTTAATGTTTCAGGAAAGCGTTTGCAGATCAAGGAGTTGATAAACACTCTAAAGCGTTGGGGTGAAGTGGATCGATGGGAAGGCAGATGGGTAAAAAGGAAGGAGGACACGATAGTAACTGTACCTTTGTATCCTGTGAGGGAGACAGAAACTGGAGAAGCAAATGTAACAGTATATCCTATGAGAGAAGTACCAGGAGGTGGGTTCGTTCATGTTCCTTGGTCCAGGCAGGATATATTATCTTTTACAAATGATTTTCCTAGGATGAGAGAGAAGCCAGCAGAGTGGTATAAATAAGTGTAAAGGTTTGTTAAGGTTTCGAAAGTCTTGTGGAAAGATTTGGATTCCTTGTTTGACATTGTAGTTCCGACTGATTTGTGGGTCGAGTTTAAAATTGCTATAGACCTGCCAAAAGAGGAATATCTGAGAGATCCAAAAACAGGAGCTCCATCAGAAGAAGTTATGAAAAAATATAATCAGGTTATCACTTATTTGAAGGGGAAGATTTCGCCAAAAGAAACAGATTGGGTGAGAATAGACAGGACTACTCAGGAGTTGAAGGAGTCAGTCCATGCGTATTATGGAAGGCCTTTGCAGGCATTTAAACAGTATAGTGGTAATGAGAGCGTCTCTGAGAAAGATATGGGACATTTTGTATATCGGTTTGTGTACGATTTGAGACCAGAGATAAGTGCTATGATTCAGCAGCATTTGATTTGTTGGCAAAGCAAATCAATTGACGAAATTCTTCGTTATGCTAAATATTGCAGAGATTACATTGATTCGCATCACAAAAAGTTAGAAGAGAAGTTGATGGTGGCTCAGATGAAAGCAGCAAAGAAAGGAGGATTAATGAATATGAATACAGATTTTACAGGAACTTATCAGGGAAATGGTCAGACTACTACTGAAATGAGAGGTGTAGTAACAAATACTGTGTCGAATTTGATAGCACAAGGGAGAGGTCGAGGTGGTAATTTAGAAGAAATGAAGAAATTTCCGTGTCATGGGTGTGGCAAGTTCGGGCATTGGAAACGCAAGTGTAGAAATATTCAGGCAAATATAGGTGGTGTACAGTTCATAGACACAGGAGTAGATGGAATGAGACAGGCACAAATGAGTAATGAGATAATGAATCAACAGAATCAGAATCAGCAGATGTCAGTTGACAAAGGACATGGACAGAGAATGCCCCAAGCTCCTGTGCAGAATGTGAATGGTCAAGTACAAAGGTACATTACAAATATGGGTTTCCATACAAATGATCAGTCGAATTCAAATGTGCAGGTGTCTTCACAGAACTTGATGCAGTTGGATGGGAACGATTCAGATACATCTCAATAACGGTGCCTGAGGGGGGGGAGGAGGAATGCATGCTTGGCGCATCCTATGTGGATGGCGAGGTTGACGGAAAGTCTATTACGCTCCTCGTAGACACTGGTGCTACCCATTCCACTGTGAAAACTGTGGAAATCCCTAACCTGCCCCTCTCGGGAGAAAGTATCCAAGTTGTAGGAGTTTCGAACAAATTGATTAGAACCCCAGTGACAAAACCCATGAAAGTACAAATTGGAGGTTTCCAAGATTTACACAAATTTGTGGTGTGTGACACCAGTCCAGTTAATCTGTTAGGTAGAGACTTACTTTGCAAGATGAATTGTTCCATTTATTGTACACCAGATGGAATAGCATTCCATACGAAAGATGAGGATGTGGTGTTTAAAATGGCACGACAGGAAATGGAAGTAAATAGCCTATATCCTCTATTTAGAGCGAATGATTTGCCAGTTGACTTAAAAGATACAGCGATGTCTGATGTATGTGATTTTTCAGGTAAAAACATTGGTCTGATGAAAGGAGTAGCTCCAATTCGGATTACTGTAAAACCGAATGCAGAATTCCCGAGAACACCAGCTTACAAAATGAGTCCTGAGACAATTGCAGGAGTAACCCCTGTGATTGAGATGTTGATTGAACAAGGTATTCTGAAAGAGATTTTATGGAGTCCTTGCAATTCGCCTATAATGGGAATTCGCAAACCTAATGGGAAGTATAGAATAGTACAAGACCTTCGAAAAATAAATCAGATTGTGATACCTTTGTTGTCCAATAGTGCCAAACCCAGCTGTGATTCTGTACCAAAATCCATGTGAAGCAGAATGGTTTTCTGTGATTGACTTGTGTCAAGCATTTTTCTCGATACCCTTGCATCTGGATAGCCAATATTTATTTGCGTTCCGGTTCAGAAACTGTGTCTTGGCATGGTGCCGAGTTCTACAAGGGTATACTGAAAGCCCCTCAATCTTAAATCAGATTTTGAAGAAAAATCTGGAGTCATTGGTAATGCATAATAACTCAGTGTTAGTGCAGTATATCGATGACTTGTTGGTTGTGTCAGGAACAAAAGAGGCATGCGTTATTGATACGATTGCCTTACTGAACCATTTGGCAGTAGGTGGGCATAAAGTGTCGCCAGCGAAGTTTCAATTTTGTCAAAAAGAGGTCCTTTATTTAGGACATAATATTGAAAAATGAGTCAGAAAAGTGTCTCAAGATCGGATCAATGCCATTTTGCAAATGAATCCACCGAGCACACAAAAGGAGGTTCGAATGTTTCTGGGAAGGGTTGGATATTGCAGGCAGTGGATTCCAAATTTTTCACTGATAGCCAAGCCATTGCAAAGGTTGACACACAAAGACGTGTCAGATTCTGTACTTCTGGATGAGGAATGCATGAGTTCATTCCTTGAACTGCGAGACAGTTTATGTCGAACACCAGCATGGGGAATGCCCGACTTCAACAAGAGTTTTGCACTGTTATGGAGTAACGTGATGGCTGTGCACTTTCAGTCTATTACGCTCCTCGTAGACACTGGTGCTACCCATTCCACTGTGAAAACTGTGGAAATCCCTAACCTGCCCCTCTCGGGAGAAAGTATCCAAGTTGTAGGAGTTTCGAACAAATTGATTAGAACCCCAGTGACAAAACCCATGAAAGTACAAATTGGAGGTTTCCAAGATTTACACAAATTTGTGGTGTGTGACACCAGTCCAGTTAATCTGTTAGGTAGAGACTTACTTTGCAAGATGAATTGTTCCATTTATTGTACACCAGATGGAATAGCATTCCATACGAAAGATGAGGATGTGGTGTTTAAAATGGCACGACAGGAAATGGAAGTAAATAGCCTATATCCTCTATTTAGAGCGAATGTTTTGCCAGTTGACTTAAAAGATACAGCGATGTCTGATGTATGTGATTTTTCAGGTAAAGACATTGGTCTGATGAAAGGAGTAGCTCCAATTCGGATTACTGTAAAACCGAATGCAGAATTCCCGAGAACACCAGCTTACAAAATGAGTCCTGAGACAATTGCAGGAGTAACCCCTGTGATTGAGATGTTGATTGAACAAGGTATTCTGAAAGAGATTTTATGGAGTCCTTGCAATTCGCCTATAATGGGAATTCGCAAACCTAATGGGAAGTATAGAATAGTACAAGACCTTCGAAAAATAAATCAGATTGTGATACCTTGTTGTCCAATAGTGCCAAACCCAGCTGTGATTCTGTACCAAAATCCATGTGAAGCAGAATGGTTTTCAGTGATTGACTTGTGTCAAGCATTTTTCTCGATACCCTTGCATCCGGATAGCCAATATTTATTTGCGTTCCGGTTCAGAAACTGTGTCTTGGCATGGTGCTGAGTTCTACAAGGGTATACTGAAAGCCCCTCAATATTAAATCAGATTTTGAAGAAAAATCTGGAGTCATTGATAATGCATAATAACTCAGTGTTAGTGCAGTATATCGATGACTTGTTGGTTGTGTCAGGAACAAAAGAGGCATGCGTTATTGATACGATTGCCTTACTGAACCATTTGGCAGTAGGTGGGCATAAAGTGTCGCCAGCGAAGTTACAATTTTGTCAAAAAGAGGTCCTTTATTTAGGACATAATATTGAAAAATGAGTCAGAAAAGTGTCTCAAGATCGGATCAATGCCATTTTGCAAATGAATCCACCGAGCACCCAAAAGGAGGTTCGAATTTTCCTGGGAAGGGTTGGATATTGCAGGCAGTGGATTCCAAATTTTTCACTGATAGCCAAGCCATTGCAAAGGTTGAGACACAAAGACGTGTCAGATTCTGTACATCTGGATGAGGAATGCATGAGTTCATTCCTTGAACTGCGAGACAGTTTATGTCGAACACCAGCATGGGGAATGCCCGACTTCAACAAGAGTTTTGCACTGTTATGGAGTAACGTGATGGCTGTGCACTTTCAGTTCTGACGCAAATGCACGGAACAGCACGCCATCCAGTGGCAAATGTTTTAGCCACATTGGATCCTGTGGCTGCTGCCTTACCTGGTTGTTTAAAAGCAGTTGCTGCTACTTGTGTAAGCTTGGAACAGAGTGAGACGATTGTAATGGGACATCCGTTGAGAGTGTATGTGCAACATTCAGTTGAGATTTTGTTAACACGAACTCGCACACAGCATCTTACAAGCAGTTGCCTAACAAAATATGAACAAGTGATTTTGGGAGCGGAAAATATGTCTGTGATAAGATGCACAAGTTTGAATCCAGCTACATTGTTACCGCTTCCCAGTTGTGAAGTGGTGGTGGACGAAGCAGATCATGATTGTCTTGATGTGACTGAGTTGTGTACCAAACCGAGACCTGATATACAGGATATTCCATTATCTGAATCAGATTATGTTTTGTTTGTGGATGGATCATGTTTGAGAGACATTGAAGGTACCATGCGAGCTGCATATGCGATTTGTACAGTGATGGGTGTCGTTGAAGCATCATGGTTGAAAAGAGTGAATTCAGCACAAGTGGCGGAATTGGTTGCACTCACTAGGGCATGTTGCATTACAGAACAGATGCGAGTTACCATATTTACGGACAGTCAATATGGTTTTGGGGTGGTGCACGATTTTGGGCAGTTGTGGTCTCAACGTGGGTTTATGACCTCTTCGGGTTCACCAATACGAAACGGAGAGTATGTAAAAAACCTATTGATGGCATTACAGCTTCCAGCCCAAATTACGGTGGTGCAATGTTCAGCACACAAATCTGGTCATGACTATGTCACAGTTGGCAATAGATATGCTGACGAAATTGCGCGCTATTGTACTCTAAATTCACATGCAATCAATGGGGAATCTAGTAAGAACATTCTGATGAATCTGAATGCAGACTAATGTTTTCAATTGTTGAAACATGGGAAGAAAATAGAGAATTACATGATCCAGTTATCGAGGCCAAAAAAGAGAAGGATGGATCAAAGCAGGATGTACACCTAGACCAGAAGATGAAGTGTGGGTTTACACAGATGGGAGACCTGACTGTCACCAATGGCAAGAGTTTGCCATGGTCCAACTCATGTAGGCACAGATGCTATGATGAGACTTTTTAAACAGACATGGTACAATCCCAATCCCAAGTTCAGAGCCATTGCAGAAAGTCTATGCCAAAGATGTGTAATGTGTCAGCAACAAAATGCAGGGAGAAAAACAGTTGTTAGTTTGAGTCAAATTGGAAGAGGTGGAGGTCAATTTACTCGCATGCAGATGGACTTTATAGAAATGCCTCCTTGCAATGGATTAAAATATGTCCTTGTTATTGTCTGTCTGTTCTCACGTTGGGTTGAGGCATACCCTAAGCGACGTAATGACAACCTAACCATTGCTAAACTGCTGCTTAGAGAGTTAATTCCGAGATTTGGGTTGCCAGTCTCGTTGGAATCAGATAGAGAAACACACTTTAATAATGAAGTGGTGCGAATACTTTGCGCTGCCTTACAAATTGAGCAAAAATTGCATTGTGCTTATCGACCTGAAGCATCAGGGGTGGTCGAACAAATAAATGGCACAATAAAATCACGAATAGCAAAAGTTTGTGCGTCCACGTCACTGAAATGGCCTGATGCACTGCCACTGGTGTTGATGAGTTTGGGAAGTATCCCAGACAGAAGAACAGGACTATCCCCTCATTAAATAATTATGGGGCGGGCTATGAGACAGCCTACAGTCCCAGCATATCAGCTTGTGCACATATCTGATGATTTAGTGCTTGATTATTGTAAAGGATTGGCTGACGTAGTACGTTCTGTGTCTCACCAGTTTGGAGAAGTCGCCAACACTGTCCAACAGGAGCAAACATACGACTTGTGCCCAGGTGATTGGGTGCTTGTAAAAAAAAACATGTGAGAAAGTCTTGTTTGGAGCCTCGTTGGCGTGGGCCATACCAAGTGATTCTTGTGACAACAACTGCAGTTAAATGTGGTGGTCTACCTAATTGGGTGCATGCAGCACACACTCGTCGAGTCCCATGTCCACTTGAAAATACAGAGTCAATTGAAGGTGAACAAAGACAGCTTGAACAGACTGAGCATTAAGCAGAGTGGGTGCCAGCTACTGGATCTCGTAACACTGTTGAAACTGAAAGAGAGTTAATACCTGAAGATGCTAAGCAAAGTTTTGAGACAAGTGTATTAGACAGTGTATCAGAAAAACAAGTGCCAAGAGGTGACCAATGGCCTGGAAGAACTGAACAGTTGAAAGATACTTTGGCTAAAAGAATCCCAACCGCTGTAGCTGAAGTCTCCAGTCAATCTGAACAAAGTGATACAGACGGAGAAGAAATGACAGTGCACAGAACAAAAAGAGCACGAGTTCCAAGCAAAAAGTACGCAGCACCTGAATGGACATATCTGGCAGCCACAAGTGACTAGAAGAAAGAATTCATTGCATTTTGTTTCAAAGACAACCCATCATATGAGCCACTCTAAACAAACTGTGTGAGAGAGGAGATTGAAGAAATAAGGCTGTGACTAGACTCTGGAAAAAGTGTTCGTTCGAATACACAAACCTTGCTAATCTGGTTTGATTGATATTATTTTTGAAGAATTTTTCTTTTTTTAAATGAATGGTACCGGGACTAAAAATCCGAAGAGGTTTGTGTCTTGTTAGTGTCTATATTAATTATGCCTCATTTAGTTTACCCCGTTAAGTCTACTAATGAATATGTGAGCATGACTACTGAATTAACTTGGAGAAGATATAGATATTAAAAAACCTAACAGGAAATAACTTACACCAAGATAAATCAATTAATGACTTTTCAATAAATGTTTTTACTAAACTCTTGTATGAGTATGTTACTACTATGGATGTGATAGACTGTTATGTGTGCATGCAATTACCAACGTCTGTGCCTGAAGGGGTGACTTACCATCATCTTCCTTTAACCTATGGAATCTATAGTAGTGTACTAACCAGTTTATTTTATGGCAAGGAGAAGTTTCAATATTATTACTCAAATTACGATTTAGTATTTTCAGAAGTTCCTATTAAGAAGAACATGAATATTGCAACAAGTGCGAAAAATGCTGAAATAATGGGTGAATTTTTTCATACTACTAAGCCTATTGATACTGTATATGCGCATAGAAACAATTTGACATGCATTTTACGTAGTGTAGAAATATAGTTTATCAATTCCGTAGAAGATAGATGAGAAGAGCAGAAATCTAGAATGCCTCCTTGGGCTCATAGGGAGGGTGACTACAAGAAAGGTGAGACTTATGCTGCAATGACTCTGGACTGGCATCACAAGGGAAAGCTTTGCATACTAAGACAAGAGACTGAATCTAATAATAAATTAATTGGTTCCAGTGATTGTGAACACACCTTCCTGATTACAGGGGGTGGGGGTGAGGATTAAAAGGTGGCACTGATCCAGATTTTCCAGGAGTGTATTTTGTGTGTGGTAAGAATGCTCATTATAATTTGCCCAAACATTGGTATGGATGCTGTTATATGGGTATTGTCTTTTAAAAAATATACCACATGGCTGATCATCATGGAACCAATGAAAAGAAAGTAACACGAAGTAAAAGAGGAATAAGTGCTGCAGAAATTGTGGGTGATATATTTGGTGCGATAATACCTTCAGTGGGAGTGATTTTGAACTCACATAAAATTAGAAAGTTGTCTACAGTGGTTGATCGTTTATCAACGGATACCGCTGGTGGGTTCTTAGTAATTGATACTCAAATGGTTACTATTAGAACAATGGATTTGCAGAACCGGCTTGCGTTGGATGTATTATTGGCAAAAGAGGGCGGAGTCTGTCGCATGCTGAAAATTCAACAATGTTGCACTTATATCACTGATAAAAGCAGAGACTTGCGGGGATATATCGGTAACATTACTAACCTGAGTAATGATTTAGCTGAGCTAAAAGTTGATAGTGCATGGGAGAAACTTGGTAAGGGTTTTTCTTCAGTGGGAAATTGGCTTGCAGTACTGGGTAATAGCATAGTGGGGAAAATATTAACACCATCAATAGCTGTTGCTATAATAATTATAGTATTGATATACAGATGTTGTAAACGCAAAGTAGAGACAAAACAAAGTAGAGGTAGAAAAAGAAAAAGGTCTGATATAGAATTAGAAGACAGAAAGGGTACTTATTATGAAGTGATGAAAGATGTAGAGTGTTAGGCTGAAACAGATGAAAACAAGTGCATTCTAAGATAATCAGATTGTAATCAGATTATTAGAGATTGTGTGATGGCTTAATTCGCCATCAGAGGGGGAATTGATGGAGCGTGATTATTTAAGAGTGTTTTGCTCAATCAATTCCTACTCATTGGGTGTGATACTAATGCATACTTAAGAAACATGACTAACAGTGTGCCTCGTGAAACACTTGAGAGTTTAAAACTGCATTTTAAAAGCATGCAGAAGGGTCACAAACTGGTTTGAGATTGTCATTCATGACAGAGAGAGGGAGAAACCTACTAATGTGCTATGACAATAATGTGAAAGGTAATAATGCAGTCTGTAGTTTTAAAAAAAAATGATTATGAAAATGCTCAAGTAAAATCATTCCTGCTTATGTTTTCTTTGAGATGTAAATCTGAAAGTGCTTGCTCTTTATTAATTAAACCTAATTAGGCTATGCTTATAAGTATAATGAAATGGTGTTTTTATATTATTTCTTATGCATCTCTATTTCTTTAATGCTTTCAATATTAGCATGTTTTTGCTTTAGAAAATAGTGATTTAGTGGTTTTCCATGTAGGCCTCAAAATGTATTTTGTCTTTCATTATTACCTTCGAATAGACTAAAAATGCTGACCCGATTGCACTGTAGCTATGAGTATTATCGCTGAAGTTTCTGTCCTACAGTTTGAATAATGGACATCCTCTCTGTTAGAATAAAACTGTATCGACTTTGTTGCAAGCTCAGAAGAGAGCGTGTGGAGTGGACATGTTGAGTTGCAAATGTATTTCCTATTTCCAAAACTAAGTGATATTGCACATTCTTAGAGAACAGTGAACACTGAACAAAGGTATTACATTACGTAAGGGTTCCGGACGATTTGGGTTAGAGAACGATCAAACCACGGTTGCACCATGGATTTCGACTAATAGAAATCATGCAAACTACGCAAAAGTTATTTTGTGGGCAGGAACTGAAAATGTCTGGAGGTATAATTGCCCCATGGGAAAAGGACGGGCGCAGCTATTTTCCCTTGCAAATCCTGGGCCTGACATGCTGTCGGTCTGAACTCTGATTTTTCCTTGAACTGAACTCTCCTGATTACCTCTGCGCTTTACCGGCTGGTGAAGTTGAGCAGGTCAAATTTTTCAGCTGAAGAATTTATGACTCCGACTATTGCACGCTGTGCTCTAGCTTTCTACTGGGTCCATCTTGTGTCCCGGTTCTGAGAAATCTACAACCGATTCTTGGTTTGTATGATTCAAAATTGCATATTGTATTTCACAATGTGTTTTCTCTCTTTTCTTTCCTCATTAGGTGTTATTTGACGATGTATTTGCTCTGAGATGTGGTGTGCTGTGATTTTACCTGTATACAAAAGAATAACTGTTATTAAATGATTATAATGCATTTTTGTTCTTTGACCATTCAATCTTGGAGTTTAGTTAAAGATAACTTGATAACTATTCCATGTGTTTGTCCTTACTTATTGATGATTTTATTAATATTGTGTGAATATTGTTATTAGCTAGGCACTTCTTTATTACAGGTCCTCATGAAGGAGTGGCTTTCCATCTCTAGTTATCTGAGTCCCTGTTAGCTCATACAAAGATCTATTGGAGGACCTTATGATTGTGATTAAATTGTAGAGTTTCTATGGGCCAAACTCTGTGTTATTGTGAATTGTGTTGCTGAGGATTGAGTTTACGGTGTGGTGGGTAACCTATGTCTGAGGCCACAAATTTTACACCGCTTCCGCTGGATCACTTTCCCTCATGTACCCTGTCAAAGTTGCCAGGCACGATAGCACACACATAGAAGGCCCGTGTGCAGCCTTTTATTGTTAAGATATGGGCACTCACACTACCTTCAATGTAAAAATCAGATTCATAGCAGAAAAAACCTTTCAAAAATATTTATTTAACTTCCATATAAAATAAAATGTAAGATTAATACAACAACCTATAATTATATTTGCCTGAAAACATCTTCTATAAACATGGTGGTAAAATGAAATTCCACAATGCAGGGAAACAAACGTGGCGTCATCGTCCTCACTCCTACATATAAAAATGTGTCACCTATCCCATATTAAAAATACAATTATTTTAGTGCTAGCTGCTGACGGCTCGAACTTTTTTCAATGGCCATAAACGACCAGTCCGATATCATCAGTGCAAAGGCAGCACTGTGCTATGTAGTATACATTTCACTTCAAGTGTAAAGAGCAAAAACGTACTGTAAAAACAATTAGTGCCAAAGTTGAACGGCTGTCTTCAACTGTTGATTACACCATGACTTAGAGATCCCAAGATCAATAAGAGCATGCATAGTAACAATTAGCTATGGGCACATCTTTGGCAGTTACAGGTGGAAATCCCGGTGCTCCATCACTTGAATGTGATACTACTGTGCTTATTGTACAGACCAGCTTTGGTGGTCCCACCTATATTGGTTACTTCCAAGGTATTTTTTTTAAAATTTCAGATCATTACTGCCTTGATTTTATAGAAGACAGAGATAAGTAAAACAGAGACGCACACAAGTGATGCAAGCACTTTGTATTGTTCGGACTGGGGCCACCAATGATGGATGAATGAATGCAGGTGTTCTATTTTCTGAAAGACATGTTGGGATTTAGATCAGTTCAAGATACTGAAAGTAAGGCTAGATCCAGCCTCACGAGTCATAGTGCTTACTGGATGCAATTGGAGGGGTGGTGCACAGTTGATGTCTCACATGAGTGAACCATTAACTGTGTCAGAATCCACCAGAGAGGGCGGTACTGCACTGTCCCTTAGCATGCTTTCCACTACCTGCAAAACTGTGCGGTTTCCATAAATAAATACCATCTACTAACTGATTACATTTCTTACATGCACAACAGCTGCAGAGTGACATTGATACATGTTTACAAGGGCGAACGCAATAAAGGCAACCGCGGTGAACCATTTTTAGGGTAAGATGCAGGGTTGCAGGGAAAATGATCTTAAGGAGGTCTCAAGGGGAGGAGGATATATTGTTACTTAACAGAGGGGCTCATGATTTCAAAGAGGGCAAGACCCCCAAGTGTTCACACAGTTCTCTGTGTTGGAGAAAGAAAAGGTCCATGAGCTTTTGCTTCAAACAAAATCCGGGTCTCCTCTTGACCCTTGCCCCCCATATATTTTACATCTGGCTGCAGAGGAGATTGCTCTCTCCCTGACGCCACTGTTAAATCACGTCACTAGTACCAGAATTTTCCCATCTGACTGGAAAAGGGCTTGTATAAGACCTATACTGAAGAAGCCCTCGCTTGATCCTTTAGAGGCCAAAAATTATCGCCCCATCTCTTGTCTTCCTCTGCCGTCCAAGGTTCTGGAGAAAGCCATGAATGTCGAATTAACATCATATCTAGATCATAACAACTTACTAGATTCCACTCAACATGGCTTTAGAGCCCGGCATTCCACTGAGTCTGCCTTGATACTGGCGACAGAGGAAGTTCGTAAAGCAATGGATGGGGATGGGTGGGCGGCCCTTATCCTGCTTGACCTCACAGCTGCCTTAGATACGGTAAATCACGAAGTGCTTATACATAGGCTCCAGAAGGTTGGCATCAGTGGAAAGGCCCTAACCCTACTATCATCTTTTCTGTCAGATAGGGAACAGCTAATACATTGGAATGGACTTAAGTCACACTGGTTCACTCTCCCGGGTGGAGTCCCTCAGGGCTCTGCTCTATCTCCCACCTTGTTTAACATTTATGTGACTCCTTTAGCCAGCTGAATAAGGAACCACGGTTTCTTGCTTGTGTCCTACGCTGACGACACACAGTTAGTGGTGTCCGTAACACACAGCGTAGACGCTACGGCGGAACGTTTTCGAAACTGCATCACAGATTTGATGATCTGGATGAACCGCAACTTTTAAAACTAAACGCGGGTAAAACCGAAGTTGTGGAATTTGGCACAAAAGCATCTGTTTGGAGTCAACCATGGTGGCCCTCTGAAGCTGGAACGTGCCCGGTGCCGGCACCCAAAGCAAGAAACTTGGGTGTCCTGATAGACAAAGACCTCACTCTTGCTCCACAGATAAACCAGGTGTCCTCAGCCTGTTTTTACACCTTGAAGGTCCTCCGGAAGATCTTACCCTTCATCCCTTTCTCATTGAGGAAAACGGTGGTTGGAGCTTTGCTGCGGTCAAGGTTGGATTATTCCATTGCTCTATATCTGGGAGTGGGGGCAGCCCAGCTTTCCAAACTCCAATCATTACAAAACGCAGCCGTAAGAGTATTACTTAATCTTCCTAAGCACCACTCCACATCTGCCGGGGTAAAGCTACTACACTGGCTTCCAGTCAAACGACGGGTGGATTTTAAGGCTCTGTGTATAGTCCACAAAGCCTATTACGGAGGAGGGGCGTCTGATCTACAAGCTCTCTTCCCTCACTATAATCCATCGCGCCGTCTTAGATCCTCCAATGCGGGACTGGTGTCATGTCCTAAGATAAATAGAGTGAGGTGGGGGGAAAGCGATTCTCATACCTAGCTGCAAAATTGTGGAACTCACTTCCGACACCACTCCGACTTCAACCAAGTAGAATACTTTTTAGGAAGCAAATTAAAACATGGCTTTACTCTCAATGCTAACCGATCTAGTCGCACTTGCAGGTACCTTATTTTAGCGCCAAGACGCCTCGGCATTAGTGCGCTTTATAAATGTCTAGTCAGTCAGTCAGTCAGTGAGAGTGAGCTGAGACGTATGGAGTTTGGCATGGGGTGCAAATATGCTACATGAGGCACATAAGTATATTCTAGCCCAAAAGATGTGTTATTGGGGCAGGACTTATAGTCTACAGTGTGGTAATAATACACATGCAGTATCACAAAACATCCTCAGGCATGAGTCATGCATGTTTAAATAATACTAATAAAACACAAATATCTTGTGGACTCTCCTGTCCAGTTTTCCTCAAATCTGGTAAAGACACCTTTCAGCCTAGTCCCAGTGCTTTGAATGGGTCTCTACTAAGACAAAAGCAGTAGTGAACAGTTGAAAAACCTGAAATCGATTGGAGGTATGACTGGCCAGGGTACAGTGAAAGGAAAAGAGCAGACTGACAATCCAATTCTCCAGAAGTCCTCTTTGTATATTAGTGCTGTCACGGGAGAGAGTTCACCATTGGTCATGCATGCCTAGTTTATGTGCTGTGGGGGAAGGGTTTGAGCATCTGACTAGGTTGTGCACTTGTGGTGCTCTGTTATGCACAAAAGAGGGTTAGGGTCACCTAGGGTTCAGTCTGCAACTCATGGTGGTAGAGCAGAGGTGCACCTTTACTCAGAATCTCAAGAATCCTACTCCAAATCTTAGGAGTACTTGAACATGTATTTAGGTTTGCACAGTAATGAAAATGTTCTGAAGCGGAACAAAACATGTAATCTGTTGGCTTGTACTATCTCATTGGTGGTTTTATGGAACTTTGCACCAGTATTGAGAGACATTCAAATAGGCCCATGATTCGAGGAATATGGACTGTCTGGGACAAATGTATGTGAAATTGATACGATGGTTCCTTTTTTCAATGCTCAGGAACCTTTCCAATTTCTCTTCGAATTGGCCCTTTTGATATGATTCTGCACTTTTTCTATTTTATTGAACACATTCTGTAAAATAGAATTAAAGTACGAGACATAAACTTCCTCAACGGTTTGACTGTTATAACAGTATATGTAGACTATCGAGGAGTGCTACCACCTTTTCGCAATATTTTCACGAAGGTCTGTACAGGCTGAACTTAATGGTTTCCTAGCTTCTAGACTCCTTAATTAGAGGAAGCAGTTTAACACTGTATCCAAACATCCAGCCAATTTCTCTCCCCTTGCCCAGTTTTTAGGATTAAATGTGTGTTGTTGTTTTTTTAACCCCCTCGGATCAGCAAGTAGCATCAGACACTGACTGTGAACGTACTATTATCGAAGTGAAACACCTATTATTAGAACACAATATTATAGTCCTCACCCTAAATTAAGTCCATTGCTGACGCAACCAGGTTTAGAAAATAGGTGCAAGTGATTTTACACAGAAGGCGAAACATGCACATCCCAAAGTAATCTTCTAGAACACTCTTTATGAGTTAATAGCCATTGATGGAGGCGTTATCATGTTTGTTAGGACTGCAAGCAAAACCCGAGTGTGAAATCCATCGCACTGCGATAGGCTCTTTGATAGCTTTGCAAGCAACTCTGGAAATTTGTATAAAGTCTGCAGATCCCGCCCATGTTGCTCGACCAACCAGTCCGTAAATGACGTGGGCTTCTTTAAAGTCTGGACAGTATTCATCGATGGATGATGTGACTGAACATGCGCAGAAGCAATCTTTGAAGACAAGCCATAAATCGAACAGAAATTTAGCAATACCCTACAAAGAAGAAATGATGCAAATTCTATTTGCTGGACAGACAAGTCTTTTTCCATTTCCACACTAAATTCCTCCAAAGTCTGTGGAAGCCGGAGAATACTGAAAAGTTCCTCTTTCAACTGCTGAGATGCAATGTAATCCAGTGGCAGCTTTCCATCCAAGTCCCTGTGCCGTAGAAGCACTGGTCCTGCGGGGAAAATGGAAAGCATTAATATTAACAACATTCGCATGCTAGCAGTTGAACAGCTGTTTATTTGTGAAGCACCCAAGGCTACTTTGAGAAATGTTGTTGACAAAATTAACTGATTAAGTACTGACACCTACCAAAGAAATGTTTAGGTATATTTTTGTCGATTACCTACCCAGGTTTAAAAACGAGTGCACATTTTTGTTCTTAACCTTTGATTCTTCAGGACAAAACAAACTTGCTGGGGTTAGGTATTGCTATATTTCTTCAAGCTCATGACATCTTTTGTGGATATTAAAACATTAGACGGGGCAGGTAGGCTTTTAACACTGGAGTAATGCACTCCTGCAACAGATGTACTCACATTTCGTTAGCCCAAGAACATCAACTAAATTAATTAGGTCATCTAGCAAGTTCAAGACTTGGTTCTCATTAGAACCGTCAGCCGCTTTTTTTGCCAGTGCAATGAACTCAAGAAAACAGATGTTTGTCACCATAAAGTGATGAGTACAAAGAATAACCGATGGTAGTTTATTATACACAGACCTTTCTCCATCAAAGCAACTGGAGGTTAAATTACATACCGGGAACACTGTACCAGTCTGTGCCGCGGTGCACTCTTAACTAGGTGCATCTTGCACGGGCAGGGCACCCGATTACACACAAAATGCCCTGTCCTCAGCCCAGGTGCGAGCCCCAACATTTCGTGCCTGCACTGAGGAGAGCACATTAGTTAAAGGTAGGACCTTGGTTTGAAACTGCAGCATCATCTTTCACTGAAGACGGACAAGCCTATTTCTGAAGAGCAGGGAAAGGCATCTCCCTCCACCTCTATGTGGCACAGTGAGTGTGCCTTCTGCACATCCACATATGTAATAGGGCGAGGGCACAAAGGCAAATTGTTCTCTCATTCACATGGGGCTCATGGCCCAATGTGAATGTGGGAATGCTGCATTGTGATCGTGCCGGTGCAAAATGTGCATGGACATGATCCATATTATATAGAAGAGACCGCACAAGAATTTGAGGCCCCTTTTATAATACTAAAGTGCGCACAGGGACACAAGAAACAGGTGCAAACCCCTGTTGCACCTTAGGCACTGTCTGTGATATGGCCCCAGATGTTTTCACAAGTGCTTGTCTGGAGACTTGCATCTTTTCTGAACTCTCAACAAATTTGTTAGGCCTTCGTCCTATAGAAACCAGAAAGGTGGCTCAGTGAGACAATCACGCGCAACCGAGATCTGAATGTAGGTCACAACACGCTCAAATTAGCTCATTATGCTTTTAGTGGTTGAAACATTTATAGTATGATTACGTCGGGTAATGGCGTCACCATCTTATTCATTTCCATTCAATGCAAATAGTCATAATGTACCATAGCTAATGACCCTACCATGTTCCCTGACATATGGTTCTACAGTAGGAATAATTCATACAGAGAAACATGCAGTACCTGATAAATGACAAGATGGAACATTCAGGGGTGAAATGGAGAAGATTGTATCTAATCTAGCTCACTAAGGCCTGAGATTTAACAATTCCTTCTGTTCTTCACCACATCGGACTTATTTTTACACACTATCAAAGCAGTTTGAATACATACTTGATAGACACGTTCCCTCTTTTTTGCATATGTACCCTGACCTATAAAAAAATATGGGCAGCTAATAATACACTGGTCTCTAGCGACTTACATGTCTCTAAACATAAACACATTAAAAATGAAATAAATATTGAACAGAATACTCAAAGTGTTGTACTTGACATATAAAGTGGTATAATTACTGAAATATGGAATCTAAAAGAAAATGTGCATGAGACAAAGGCTAATATGAGTTGGAATGTACTCCACAATGATGTGACCAAAAAGGGGACTTATCCAAGTTAGGTTATTATAAAGACAGAAAAATAGGGAGGACCAAGTTTATACGCACATGCAGTTTGTTCTTGAAAATTCAAGAACTGGTTAAATTACACACCTACATTTGGAGCAACAGTATTAGAAGAAACATGGAATGGGAGAGGATGATTTTAAATCTCTGTCATACAGTGTCTGAGCGACTTCAGGGACTATGCCCAAACCTTTACATACATTTCTCACTGCCTGGGTCATCATTGACCTGTTAGCCAGTCTAGCCTCCTTGACATTCTTTTAAATCCAAAAGAAAATCTGGCCTAAACCCAAAAGAAACTCTGTGATGGAGGTGTAGTCTAGTGACATTAATGGCATGGATACTCTGAAAGTTGCTCCAATGGATAGTAGAATGATGAGTACTGAAGTAGCAGCCAGAGAAGATGTTCTTATAAGTATGATTTATCTAAAACTATCTCCTACAAATCTGACAGCTTTGAGAACCAAAAGAATAATGTTAGATTTTGCAATGAACGTGGAATACGGTTCTTTACACAAATTAACTGCAATTTTTGGATTGTTCCATTGTGTCTCGGATCCCAATTTGATATTTTTATTTGTGCACATTGTTAAAGTATCAATAAAAACATAATAAAAAGATATTTGGAGTACGAGCGCCTGGGTCAAATAGAATATGCTTACATCATGCTGGGTCATAACCCTGTTGCGTTGATCTTAGAAGTTCCCAAAAGATCCCCATTAGTGTGATATGGACCAGCAAGATATAGTGATGGATGCATGACTGGGAACAAAATTAGGGAATATATTTTATTTCATTTAGAATTGAGTCTCTGAATACTGTATGGGAAAACACTGGCCAAACTGTTGGAGAGGAAATGAAGAATGAAGAAGTTGTGCTACAGCAGACATCAGTAGAGAACTTCACAGAGCTATATGTGGTGAAAGATCAGTACAGGCCTAAATTCCGTGCTGATGCAAGACAGGAGAAGAGTTCACTAGAAAATAGAGTGCACGATCAGCAAGGTCTTAAAGGAAAACCTGTGTTTGTAAGCCAGAAGGAATTTATGGTTACAGTACAACAAGTAGTTTTCTAAGTTCTCAGTAAATTGAAAACGTCATTGAAGAATAGGAGCAGGAGAAAGAATCAGCTAAGGGTACACAGAATCTGATAAGTCATCTTGGGAGCAGTACAATAAAACACACACGCAAATACACATGCATTCAAAAGAAGTAAATACATAATTTGTTGAGCATTGTTAGAATTACAATGAAGAATGTGTAGAGAGAAGTTATAAGTTTAAGGACCCAGGTGACATTTATTTATTTATTTATTTAAGGGTTTTGTAGAGCGCCTGAATCACTTCCGAAGGGGTATCTTTGCGCTGTAGCGGACCTACGGGCGGGCTATGGACAGATTAGAACAGGGAGGCTTTAAGCAGTTTCCTGAAACGTAGATAGTCCGGGCATTGTCGGAGCTGTAAGGGGAGCTCATTCCAGTATAGGGGGGCGAGGAGGGAAAAGGATTTCCCACCAAGTCTGGCTTTCCTGACCCTAAGGACCTGTAAGAGAAGTTTACTGCAGGATCTTAGGGTCCTATGCGGGGTATAAGGCTTGAGCTTGCTCGAGATGTAAGAGGGACCCTTTTTATGGATAGCTCTGTAGACTATACAGCCTGCCTTAAACTTTATCCGCTTGTGGACTGGTAACCAGTGGAGTTTGCGTAGCAGCGGCAAGGAAGGGGTTCCAGGTGTAGAGTTTGTAATGAGCCGTGCAGCAGTGTTCTGGACCACCTGAAGCCTGTTTAGAGAAGACTCGTTTGCAGAAAGCAGAAGAGCATTGCAATAATCAAGGCGGCCCAGGATCATAGTCTGGATAAGAGTTTTCCGAGTGCAGTCTGGCAAGAAGGGGAAGACTCGACGTAGCATGCCCAGCACATGAAAGCAATTGCTTGCAGTACGGGCGACATGCTCCTTCAGTGTAAGTGCCTGATCAAGATGAATGCCCAGATTCTTAACTGAGGTTTTAGGAGTCGGGGGTGTGCCAAGAGCGACCAGCCACCAATTCAGAGACCAGAGAAGAGGGGCATCTCCGAAGAGCATTATCTCAGTTTTCCCTGCATTTAATTGGAGAACATTTCTCTTCATCCAATCTGATATAGCGGTCATTCCTTCAGCGAAGGATGACAGAGCATACGTTGAGGTTTTATCAAAGGTGAAGAGAAGCTGTGTGTCGTCAGCGTAAGAAATGGGCAGGAAACCATGAGACCTAAGCAAATGGGCCAAGGGAGCGATATAGATGTTAAATAGCGTAGGGCTTAAACACGAGCCCTGCGGGACACCCTTGGTCAATTCCGTGGTCTTAGAATGGAATAGCCCCAGGTTGACGGTCTGAGTACGAGATGCCAAAAAGCTAGTCATCCACTGTAAGGCCGCTCCGTTGAGTCCAATCTCCCTCAGTCTCATAAGCATAATCTGGTGAGATATCATGTCGAATGCAGCGGAGAGATCCAGTAGCACAAGTATGGTGGAATGGCCACTATCAAGAGTCATTCTGATGTTATCCGTGACTTCTAATAGGGCCAATTCTGTGCTATGATTGGGCCTAAAACCTGATTGGGAAGGATCTAGGCAGATGTTGGTTTCGACATAGGTAGAAAGATGTTGATTAATGTTTTTTTCCAAGACTTTGCTAAGGTGAGGTAAGAGGGAGATGGGCCGAAGATTGGACAGATCTGACATAGAGGCCTTGGGGTTTTTTCGAATTGGAATGACCTGCTCCGCCTTCCAGATTTGAGGGAGATAACCCTCTATCAGGGAGAAATTAAGGATGGAGCTTACAGGAGAAGAGAGTACATCTGCAAGGAGGGAAGCTACTTTTGCAGGTATAACATCTGAAGGGGAACCCGATTTGACCGAACGGAGTAAGTCAGCCGCCATCTCATTGGTCATGGGGGGAAGCTGCTTAACGTTTGGGAAACTGAGGGAACCTCTGAGAAAAGGGAGGATGGAGTTATGGATTGTTTCTCGGCAAGAGCAATCTTATCATAAATTAGATCAATTTTATTGGTGAAATGCTGAGCGATGTTGTCGCATAGGGATTGCGAAGAAATCTCAGGTTTCTCACAAGCCTTTCTTGTGAAAGATTTTAGTATCTGAAATAAGGCTTTAGGCCTGTTTTCGGCAGTATTGAGTTTCTGGGCGATGAACTTTTTCCGTGCTCCTTTTATACTGCTGTGATAAGTGGAGATGGCAGCCTTAAAAATGTCTTTATCTTTTAAATTATGTGACCTACGCCAACGTTTCTCCAGATTTCTACATTTTTGTTTTTCTATGCGCAGCTCCGTAGTGAACCAAGCTGATTGGGCGCGATTAGTGGCATTGGAAATGGATCTGAGAGGCACCAGCAGATCAAGGATCCTAGTTGCGATCGAATTAAACCTTGCTAATCCCTCCTCAGTGTTAGTGGGAGCGTCGTTGGTTTCCCAGATAGGAGAGAAAACTGCCTGAAAACTATCGGGGGAGATCTTATACCATTGTCTACGAACGGCAAGCGAGTTCGCAGTATTTTTAGCCGTAGCATGACGACCCTGGATGGTAAATTCTATGGACGAATGATCTGTCCATGTCAAGGGTTGTGGGGGTTCACATCTGATACCGGGGTTATTAGAAAAAATAGTATCTAGTGTGTGACCTGCGGCATGCATCGGGCCCTCATTAAGTTTGGTAAGACCTAGCAAAGCAAGATCCGTGAGGAGCACTGATGTGTCTGGGAGATCCTCAACTTCACTGTGCACATTAAAATCGCCTAATAGCAAAATATTAATTGATGAAATGACGTGAGGAGCAATAAGTTCGGTCAGCTGGATGGAAAAATCTGCCAGCGGACCGGGGGGTCGGTATACCAGGGCACCTTTCCAGCTTAATTGAGGATGTAAATCTATGCGGAAAATCATAATTTCAATTTTGGGATTACTGCGTTGTTCTAGGATAGAGACTGAAATGCTGTCTTTGTGAACATGATGAACAAGTTACTTACCTTCGGTAACGATATATCTGTAAGAGACATAGATTAGTTATAGATTCCTTACCTTTAGAATTACCCCCAGGCGTCAGACTGGATCCGGGGAATTTTTTTCATCAGCAGTACCCCTGCGCGTCGAAAGGTGGCGTCGGTCGGCTCCGCGTTCGTCGTTGGCATCATGGTCGCCGGGATGATGTCGCGGTAGCTACTTAGATGCCGCTCTCGCGCACTGACGTCAGTTCTTTTACACGACATTCCACGCCAGAAGCGCAGAGCCATGCAAGACACTGACCACTGGTGCACAAAACTAGGGCCCTGAAAGGGAATCCCTGACCCTGGAAGTCAGTTCGTGGAACGGGGAGGATGGGTGGGGCGGTAAGGAATCTATAACTAATCTATGTCTCTTACAGATATATCGTTACCGAAGGTAAGTAACTTGTTCATCTGAAAGAGACAATTAGTTATACATTCCTTACCTTTAGAATAGATACCCCAGCAATACCAACCCCGGAGGTGGTTCTGCGAACCAAGTTCACACCAGAAAGTCCTGGAGAACAGAACGGCCAAAGAAGCCGTCCCTCCGGACTTGGCTGTCCAGGCAGTAGTGTTTTGTGAACGTGTGCAGAGAAGCCCACGTTGCTGCCTGACAGATGTCATTGAGGGGGACTCCCCATCCCAAAGCAGTGGTAGCTGCCGTTGCCCTGGTGGAATGGGCGCGCAATCCCACTGGAGGCTCCTTCTTTGCCAAAGAGTAGCAAGCTTTAATGCACAAAACGACCCACCTAGAGATGGTCCGTTTGTTTGTTTGTTTATTGAGTTTTATATAGCGCTGGCTAGACCCGGAGGTATCAGAGCGCTTTACATAAGGATCAACATAACGAGTTACAAGGTACACTAATTTAAACATTTTTTCACAGAAATTACAAAGTAAATGACAAATCATAAGAGGCAGATAAGGAAAAGGGGGACAAGAATAGGAGTCTGAGAATAGGTGATAGGGGAGAAGGGAACCTGAGGGGGGATGGAGTAAAGGCAGTCCAGCAAAAAAGAGAAAAACGTTCGAGGGTCATCAGGAGGAGTCAGGAGGGAAGAAGGAACGGACAAGGGTCAGACAAGATGGGGAAGCCTTCCTTCAGCGCCGAACTGGAGTCTTACGAGGATACAACATCGTCCATGGTGTACTCGACAGTCCTCAGTGGTCATTCAGAGCGGTTTCCTTGCAGTTCCAACCCGGGCAAACAAAGCCTCAGTATCTCCTTTGGACAACAACCCGAATTCCTCTGCAACAGTGGTACTGACTGTCCCTCCTTTGTGCACGGCTTGACCTTTTTTGGCTCCCACATAGCCAACAAAGAGCTGGTCATCCACCCGGAATTGCTTGGTGCGATCCCAAAAAAATGAAAGCGCACGTTTTGGATCCAGACGGTGGAGTCTCTCTTCCTCCTTAGAAGAATCCAGAGGCGGAAAGAAGGCGGGCAAAGTGATGGTTTGACCAATGTGGAAAGAAGTAACCACTTTAGGAAGAAAAGAGGGTCAAGTTCGAAGGACAACCTAGTCCGGATGAACCGCCAGAAAAGGAGGTTTCGAAGAAAGAGCCTGGAGCTCACTCACCCTGCGAGCAGAAGTGATGGCAACCAGAAAGGCAGTCTTTAAAGTGAGAAGTCTGAGAGGACAGTTATGTAGTGGCTCAAAGGGAGCATACATAAGATAGGTAAGAACCAAGTTCAAGTCCCACTGATGCATTACGAAGGGAACAGGAGGAAAAATATGAGTAATGCCCTTTAGAAAGCGATTTACAACAGGGGACTTGAAAAGAGAAGGCTGATCAGGAAGCCTAAGAAAGGCTGAAACGGCTGAGAGATAGCCCTTAAGAGTGCCCAGAGCAGAGCCCTGCTGGGCCAAAGAAAGGAGGAACAAGAGAACCTCAGAGAGAGGGGCAGAAAGGGGATCCACAGCCTTTGCTGTGCACCATGCCACAAATTTGTTCCATCTGCAGGCGTATACCGTCTTAGTGGAGGAACGCCTGGCTGCCAAGATCACATCACAGACTTCGGGAAGAAGATTGAAGGCTGTCAACTGTCGCTCAATCTCCACGCAAGGAGGTGGAGGCTGGACAGGTTCGGGTGGAGGACCGTCCCCATCTGCTGCGACAGAAGATCCTCCCGAAGAGGCAGTCTGATCGGAGGATCGATGGCCATGTGTAACAGCTCGGGATACCAGACTCTTCGTGCCCAATCCAGAGCCACAAGAATAACTTAGGCCCGGTCGCGCTTGATCTTCTTCAGCACTCTGGGCAGAAGTGGTATAGGCGGAAAGGTGTAGAGAAGACAGCAACTCCACTCGTGACGAAAAGCGTCGCCTAGCGAGTGCCGCCTTGGAAATTCCAACGCGCAGAATTGCTGACATTGCGCGTTCTCTTCAGTGGCGAATAGATCTAACCAAGGCTCTCCCCACTGCTGAAAGAGACCTTGCACCACCTCCGAGTAAAGACACCATTCGTGATCCATCATGCACCTGCGACTGAGTACGTCCGCCCTGGCGTTCAGTAAACCTGTCAGGTGTTGAACCATCAGGGATATGCCCTGATGTTCCAGCCATGTCTAGAGACGGAGAGCCTCTTGACATGGGGTCCACGACCCCACCCCGCCCTGTTTGTTGCAGTACCACAAGGCAGTGGTGTTGTCCGTGAACACCTGCACTACTCTTCCCTGGACAGAGGGAAGGAATGCTTTTAGCGCAAGACGGATCGCCCGGAGCTCCAGAAGGTTGATGTGGAGCCCGGACTCCGCCGGAGACCAGAGGCCTCTGATATCTGCCTCTCCCATGTGGTCGACCCACCCCAGAAGTGATGCATCCGTCACCACTGTGAACTCCGGTTGGGGAAGGGAGAGGGATCTGCCGTAGACCCAATCCTGGTTCGTTAGCCACCACTGCAATTGTCGTGCAGTGCCCTCTGAGATCTGAACGCAATCGTACAGATTCCCCTGATGTTGTGTCCACTGGAACTTCAGGTCCCACTGCAGAGCCCGCATATGCCACCTGGCATAATCTACCAGCAGGATGCAGGAGGCCATGAGGCCCAGCAGCCTCAGGGTCAACCTGACCGAAACCCGGGATAGAGGCTGAAAGATCAGAATCATAGCCCGAATATCCAGGACTCGCTGCTCGGAGGATAAGCCCGAAACTGCGTTGTTTCCAGAACCGCTCCGATAAAAAGGAGCTTCTGAGAGGGAGTCAAGTGTGACTTCGGCACGTTGTTAGTGAACCCCAGCGAATGCAGGAGGTCCGCCATAGTCTGGAGGTGGGAGACGACTGCCTGGGGCGAGCCCGCCTTCAACAGCCAGTTGCCGAGATAGGGGAAGACTGGAATCCCTGATCTGCGCAGATGAGCTGCGACCACCGCCATCACTTTCGTGAACACCCGAGGGGCGCTGGTAAGGCCAAAGGGGAGCACGGTAAACTGAAAGTGCTCGTGGCCTACCGTGAACCACAGGTAATGCCGGTGGGCCGGCAGGACGGCAATGTAAAAGTAAGCGTCCTGCAAGTCCAACGCTACCAACCAGTCTCCAGGGTCGAGGGCAGATAGGACCTGAGCTAGTGTCAACATTTTGAACTTCTCCTTCCGGAGGAAGCGCTTGACGTTCCTGAGATCCAAGATAGGACATAGGTCTTTGTCCTTCTTGGGCACCAGAAAGTAGTGGGAAGAGCAACCACGACCTACTTCTGGAGCAGGAACTCGCTCGATGGCTCCCTTGGCCAAGAGAGCCATAACTTCCTGTTGGAGAAGGGCCAGATGATCCTCTGACATGCGATGGTACTGAGGTGGCATGGCTGGGGGGTTAGTTTCGAAGGGGAGCGAGTAGCTCCTTCGGACTATCTGCAAAACCCACCTGTCCGACGTGATGGTGTGCCAGTGGGGGAGGTGATGGCGAATCCTGCCGCCCACTGGCGATTGGTGGCCCTGAAAGGTCGGACTAGGAGGGTTTGGAGGCTGCTGCAGAGGGGGCGTTGGTGGACTGGCCCGGTCGCTGGCCCCCAGACCCAGGACGGTGAGTCCCATGTCCCCGGCCACGCAGTGGCTGAGCAGCTTGCGCCGGCCTGTGGCCCTGGGTGGAACATGGCAGGGCACCCCTTCCGTAGCCACGAAAGGGGCGAAAAGCAGACTGCGCAGGGCGGAGAGGCCCAAGGACTTGGCCGTAGCCCGAGAGTCCTTGAAGCGCTCTAGCACGCTGTCTGCTTTGTCGCTGAACAGGCGACGGCCATCAAAGGGCATGTCCATCAGGGTAGCCTGGACATCCCGGAAAAACCAGTCAACCTCAGCCAGGCGTAGCGTCGAAGGGCTACCGACGTTGAAATCGTCCTGCCTAGCGAGTCGGCGGTGTCCAGTCCACAACGTATGATAAACTTGGCTGCGTCTCTCCCCTCAGCGACTGCACGGGAGAGCACGGCCCGGGCCTCCTCCGGGCACTGGGGCAGCACCTGCGCCACTGTATCCCACACGGAGTGGGTGTAACGGCTCAACAGACATGCAGTGTTTACCAACCGCATTCCCAAGCTGGAGGAAGAAAACATCTTCTTCCCAAGATGGTCCAGCTTTTTGGATTCCCTATCAGGTGGTGCGGTAGGGAACGAGCCTTTGGACGTCGAGGCTTGGACCACCAACCTCTCAGGGTTGGGAGAGGAAAGTGGGGTCGCCCGGAACTGGGAGGTGGCGCCGGGCAATCATCCTATCCACAAGAGCCCCTGTGTTGGGCCTGGACCAGGTGCCCAAAAAGATGTCAGTTAGAGCCTCATTGAACGGCAGCAGGGGCTCCGAAGAGCTCGCTGCCAGTTGAAACACCTCTGTCAGGAGGTTAGTCCTGACTGCCACCGTAGGTAGCTCGAGATTGAGAGCCTCGGCCGCCCTATGCAACACCACTGCGTAAGAAGCTCCCTCCTCTGTAGCCACAGTAGGAGACAACATGCCAAGGTCTGGGGAGGTATCCAGACCACTGGCTTCCCCCAACTCCTCTCTCCAGTCCAGGTCATCCAACTGGTCAGTTAAAGGGTCACCAGACCCCTCCCAGTCCTCTTCTGGTTGCCAATGTGGACTGAAAGGAGCACCAGGGTAGAACAGGGGTACAAAAGTACCCGTCGGCGCTGGATCCGGCGTCGGTCGACGTTGGTCCGGCTCCGTGTCCAAGTCAGGGTGGAGGCCTGGATCGACGTCGGCTGGAGACACAACCGACGTTGGCTGCGGACGTGGTGCTGGTAGAATCAACGCCAGGGAGGTGTTATGAGGTCGACCGGCGCCGATCCGGATCCAGGCCTGGAACCAAGGGGACCCTGCGGTGCCGGGGCCGCCGGCGTCGAAGGCCCAGGGCCCCCATCCGAGTCTGCGGGGCCCGAAGGCGCGCCAGCGGAATCGGGCTGCCCAAAGATGGCATGCATCGCTTCGTAAAAGCTTCGAAACTGGGCAGGGGTCGCTCCGGCTCCCGGAAAAGGAGGGAAACTCGGAGCCGATCCTTCGGGCTCCGCACACGGAGCCGTGGGACAGGCACCGTCCGCATCCCTCGTTGCATCGGCGAACGGACCGGGAGAAGTCGAAGAGCGACGATGCTTCTTCGACTTCTTCTTGTGCTTCGACTTACCTGAGGAGTGCGAAGACTTCGAGGACGAGTGGTGGTGTTGACTCCGCGACCGGTCCCTCGACCTCCCACGCGACCAGGACCTTGAACGGCGCGGAGCGGACTGCTGGGCCTCGAGAAGCTTCCAGGACCGCTCCCGCAAAGACTTCGGATTCATGGTCCGGCAGTCGGAGCACGACTTGGGGTCGTGGTCGCGCTCCAGGCACCACAGGCACACGCGATGCGGCTCCGTCACCGACATCAGCTTTCGGCAGGATCCGCAAGCCTTGAAACCGAGCATCCCTCCGTGCACCAGGAGTCGATAGACTCAAAGACGATGTCGACAAAAGTCACAAAAAAGTCAGTCAAACAGTGACTGGAGGTACCGCTCTATACGGATCTGCGCTGGCTGGCGTGGAAAAAGAAAGATGTGACGTCAGCACGCGAGGGTGGCGTCTAAGTTGCTACCGCGACGTCATACCAGTGACCACGACGCCAACGACGAACGCGGAGCCGACCGACGCCACCTTTCGACGCGCAGGGGTACTGATGACGAAAAAAATTCTCCGGATCCAGTCTGACGCCTGGGGGTAATTCTAAAGATAAGGAATCTATAACTAATTGTCTCTTTCAGATGTAACTGCTTAGTAACCTATTATTTGACCTTTTGCAAGAAGCATTGTCCATGTTGTTATTTAAGTTGCAGCCTGTGTGCAGCAAAATGAGACCAGCTGTGTGGAGTGTGTGGAGATAGCTACTCTCCCTGCCACGACAGTAAACCTGCTTTTACCTTGCCAAGAGGAATCCTGTTTTCTTTATCTTAGTTTCCCGCAACAAAACCGTGACGCCCCAACACATTACCAAAACTGAAGTCAGTAAGGCTTCTTAAACATTAACACCTCCTCAAAAAATGGCAAGATATATTCATTATTAGGAGAAGCCCCAACATCAGGCATTTCAGCTTGCCCGCGTTACCATGCGAAGCAGCAATTTTAAAGGGATTATAGCGTAATTTGTAATTATTTTAATGCAAACCTATTTGCCCTAATGAGTTGAATTAATATCCATGCACAAAAGGTCCTTGTGTATTTGTCCTGAGGAGGCCTACTAGAATAATCTTAGAGGCGAAACACATTGAAA
Organism: Calotriton arnoldi; assembly: GCA_963921515.1. NCBI lineage: Eukaryota > Metazoa > Chordata > Amphibia > Caudata > Salamandridae > Calotriton > Calotriton arnoldi. The sequence continues at coordinate 6,815,613 of CAWUFW010000001.1, read as the reverse complement.
CACATAAGAGCAATCATAAGAAGGAAGAACTGGATAAAGTATGCCCATAATGAATGAATGGTAGAAAAAAGTTAAATTGGATTTCTTGAGTAATTTGCCTCTGAAGGGAAACACATACACAATGATATGTATGGTGCTTACAAACAAAATGCAAAGACTCTTGACATTGTGATTACATTTCTGAACTATTCAAAAGTACTGAAATACTTGTGCACGTAATAATTAATTAATATTCTGGTGTCAATGTGACACAATAAACTATCTTCTTGTGAAAGACACCCATAGAGTAAGTGCCCTGTCATGAAGTATGAACGTATTTGGTGAAAAAGAGATGAATGATATTTGGTGAAAGAGACAAGGAATTTTCAAGTCCAAACAAAAAGAGACTTGGTACCTGCAAAAAGAGGCAGGAATCCATAAAATGTTTGACAATCTAGGTTATCTGTGATTCGGGTGAATTTATCAAGGGATATGGCGCACCATAGACCTGTGTGATATTATTTAGACTTCTCTAAGGTGTGATGCGGTGCTTGGAGGTAGGGTGATCACCCTCCTCCACAATAGGTGACCTAAGTCAACAATTAAACACTTTTTACCCTCCAGCACACGCTAATATTCGCATGAAATTTATTTGACAGTAATGTTACAAGATTCAAAACATTCTTTTGTTCATCTGTTCTTTATTTTCTTGTTATGTTCTTAGCCAACACGTGTTTCGTCGCCAAAGGGAATCAATCCTGTATCTTGGTTGTTCTTATCTTCTTGTCGGTTCTAAATCCGTCCCGGCCTCCGTTTTCAATGTGTTTCCATGCGTTATCATTGATGCAGTTGTGCTCCCGATGTGGGGATCTGGATTATGTCATATTCTTTCCTCGTCCTCCCTGCATGTCTGCAGTCTGTACCAGTGATATTTTCCCGCCTCGCGTGTGCGCTCCACTTTCGACTGAAGATAAGAACAACCAAGATACATTTTCACAGCCCTGATGAAGTCATGGGATTGATTCCCTTTGGCGACGAAACACGTGTTGGCTAAGAACATAACAAGAAAATAAAGAACAGATGAACAAAAGAATGTTTTGAATCTTGTAACTTTACTGTCAAACAAATTTAATGCGAATATTAGCGTGTGCTGGAGAATAAAAAGTGTTTGACAATCTATTCCCAGTAGAGAACTTTACTTTTCCTCTATCTGCCCTGAGGTTACAGGTTGCACCCTGTGCTTGTCCATTAGATGTAATATGTCATGTCGACTTCAACCTTCCGGCATGCCTTGCCTGCTCCTGCCCAGTGATTGGTCCTTTACCTTGCCCTGCACCCAGTCCCCTCTCATCACAGGGCATGGTCTGTCGTCAGAGCCTAGAAGGCCTAAGAGACCACTGAGCATGGGGTATGGCTTTGAGACTCACTCTTTGCTCAGTCCTCTGCATTAAATGCTGCTCGGGCACAGCCCCCAACTGTACCAAATGGGCTTACTAGCCACAAAGGATGCCCTTCAACCGTAACCTAAGCCCAGACACCATCCTCATTGTTGTCAGAGCATAGTTTTCAGATATGCTGAGTGAACACTGACAGCAAAGCAAGACCTCGAGCTGTGTCCTGCTGACTAGTACTAACTTGGCATGGTCCTCCAACAATGTTTTAGCATTCATGCTTAATATTTCTATATGGAAATTTTAATGGTAAGTGTAAATTTAATGACCCCACTACAGCCACCAATTTTTCCATTAACTAATATGCACACACATTTACAAGCTAACATATTTGTTTTTTGTCAGGTTGCATACAAATTCATCATCAAGGAAAAAAACAAATCTAAAAAGTTTTCTTCACAGTTGCAAGCAATTCCCGTAGGTACCAGTGCAACTGGGTATCTAGATTCGGCCTATGCAAGGTACATACTTGTACAATTGCAGAGTTTGTTATAGGGCGACAGGGTGAGATGCCATTCATATAGTTCCAAACCTATGGTTGCTACGAAATAAAAAATATGCATAGTTTGTGGCCTGGGGTTAATGAACAAGTTACTTATCTTCAGTAATGCCTTATCTGGTAGAGACTCTATCTAGTCGCAGATTTCTTACCTTAGAATTTTCCCCAGGCGTCAGACTGGATCTGGAAATTTTTCATGAGCAGTATCCTTGCGCGCCGGTAGGTGGCGTCGTTCGCGCCGGAAGTGACGTGCACGGTGCCAATATAGACGTTGTCCCAGCATGCTGACCTCAGTTTCTTTTTGCAACTTTTCACACCTGAAGCCCAAAAAGCCACTTGGAACACTGACCGTTGGTGCGTGAAACTAGGCCATTTAAGAGGGAAGCAAACCTTTTACTCTGAAACCTGTTTGCAGAGCGGGGAGGATGGGTGGGTCGGTAAGGAATCTGCCGCTAGATAGAGTCTCTACTAGATAAGGCGTTACCAAAGGTAAGTAACTTGTTCATCTGATAGAGACTTCTAGCCGCAGATTCCTTACTTTGGAATAGATACCAAGCAATACCTACTCGGAGGTGGGGCTACAACACGCATTTAGATAAGAAAATCCTGTAGGACCGAATGGGCAAAGTGCCCATCTCACCAGGCCTTACTGTCCAGGCAGAAGTGTGTCGTAAACATGTGCAGGAAAGCCCACGTTGCTGCCTGACACATATCCAGGACAAGTATTCCACAAGCTAACGCAGTGGTCGCAGCCTTGGCTCTTGAGGTATGAGCACACAAGCCTTAAGGAGGTTACTTTTTGGCAAATGCGTAGCAGATTTTGATGCAGAGTACTATCAATCGTGAGATGGTCCATTTCTGCACAGCTTGTCCTTTTTTGGCTCCGACGTACCCCCTAGAACACTTTTGTCTGGTCAAGGTAGAATGGCAATCCTCTTTTTAGGTCCAGCCGATGTAGTCTCTCCTTTTATTTAGATGGGTGAGGCAGAGCATAAAAGGTAGGCAAGGTGATGGACTGGGCTACATGAAATGAAGTTGCCACCTTCGGTAGGAAGGATGCTCTTGTGTGAAGGACCAATTTATCTGGGTAGATGGTAAGATACAGAGGCTGATATGACAGTGCCTGTAGCTCACTGACCCTCTGGGCAAATGTTATTGCCACTAGAAAGACCATTTTTAGGTTGCAGCCTACCAGACAGCACAGCTGTCTGGTTTGCTAAAGACATCTTGGGGACATTCAGAAAGTTAACATAGGAATGCATTTCGCCCTTTGCTTACCATTGGCTTTGTGGTTGTAATTCACATTTTCTGGCTCTTTATTTGCTTTAGGCTGTCCAGCTCGAGTTCGTCCCTCCCGTTGCCCAAACCTTATTTACTGTATTCTTCCACAAACTCGCTTTCTGTAAAGGGGCCTTAAAATCTTGTTCTTATCTTGTCACATTTGCTGTGCATTCAAAGACAGAGGTCAAATGCCATGCTGTGTCTTCCAGGAAGCATGGAGTTTTTCTTTATCTAACTTCAAAGTGAGAGGATTTATGTGACAATCATGCTGGCTAGTGGGGGTCTGCTTCAGGAAGTCTGTACAAATGTTATTTAGTCTTTAGATGTTATCTAGCACACAACAAAATGTAAATGTCTGCATGTGAACTGTGTTGATGATCAAATTAATACATTGGGAGATGACATTTCCACACATTATTGTTTGTGCGCTGTATACTTTAATCAGTAAAACTGTATGTGAGTGCAAATGTAATGGTCATTTCAATTGAAGATGTGTTGTCTGTAATGGCAGTACGCTACCATACCGTGCATACTCCACGTTACCCCACTCCACTCTGCACCACTCCACACCATTGCACTCTACTCTGCACCACTCCACACTATGCCACTCCACTCCACACTACGTCACTGCTCTCTTCTCTGCACCACTCAATTGTATGCCTCTCTACTCTACACTACTCCACCCTACACCAATACAATCTACCCCCACACTACTCTACTATGCACCACAGCATTCTGCACCACTTTACTTAAAGTCAAAGCACTCTACGCCAATCTACTCTGCACCAAATCACTCTACGCCACTATACTCTACACCACTCTATTCTACTCTGCACCACTGTACTTTACACCACTGCTCTCTACGCCACTCTACTCTGTGCCAATGCACTCTACACCACTGTACTCTGCGCCACTGCACTCTACGCTGCTTTACTCTGTGCCACTGTACTCTACGCCAATGCACTCCAGACCACTCTACTATACACCAATGCACTCCACACCACTCTACTATACACCACTGCACTCTACGACAGTATACTCTGCAAAACTGCACTCTCTGCCACTCAACTTTATGCCACTCTAAGCCAGTGAACTCTACGCCACTGAACTCTAAGCCACTGAACTCTAAGCCACTGAACTCTAAGCCACCGAACTCTATGCTAATCCACTCTAAGCCACTCTAATCTACTCTGCACCATTACATCCTACTCTATACCACTTCACTCTACTCTGAAACAATCTACTCTGCCACTGCAGTCTACGCCACTCTATTGCACTCTGCCCCACTCCACACCACTGCACTCTACGCCACTTTACTCAAAACCAATACACTCTATGCCACTATACTCTAAAATAATCTACTTTGCACCACTGCACTGCCCGCCACCATACCCTACACCATTGCACTCTACGTCACTTTACTCTGCACCACTGTACTCCACTGCACTCTACACAAATGCACTCTACGCCACTCTACACTACTGCACTCTAGAACACTCATAATCTGCAGCATTGCACTCTCTGCCACCGAACTCTCTGCCACTCTACTCTGCCCCATTCTACTCTATGCCACTGCACTCTATTCTACTTCACTCTACGCCACGCTAATCTACTGTGCAGCACTGTATCGGCCATTGTAATTCTCTTGCTAAACTGAAAGCGCCACCTGCTCTCCTCTAAGTTTGTTCTGACTTTTCAGTGCGCTGGGTCGTGGTCCTAGGTCCCCCCACTCACTAGAGGAGACCCCACGGACTGTGGAATGACCAGATGGAACTGGGGAGAGGCGCAGCCGCGAGCTCACCGATGGTGCGTCTTACTCCCTCAGCTCCCAGGCCATGTCCCAGAGGGCATCCCCGTTTGTACCTTTAGTTAAGGGTATTTGTTTTGAGAGTTCACCATTAACCTTTATCTTGGCTGGAGGTGATTTGTAACTAGCTTTGATACAGATAAGCAGTTTGAACCAAACCCAGTAATATTCAGCATCTTAGAGAAATATGACCAGTCGACTCTATTAAACATCTTCTCCTCATCAAGTCAGAGTAGGATCATTTGGATATTTTTGTGCTCTGCAAGCTAAATAACATCTAAAGTCAAACGTTAATTATTTGTCTGGCTATATTCCACAAAACCTGATTAGTATGGTGAAATTAGGAGAGGCCAAATTTTGAAGAGATGAGTGACTATTATGTAAATGGATATATTAACATCATAATTTAGCTGGGCCACTGGTCTGTAAGAGCTACATTTAGTGGTATCTTTATCATGATTTAATATTAGTGTGACTATAGATTCCACCCTAGAATTCCTAACAGATTTTGCAGATATGAAAATTACTTTTAAACTTGAAGAACAAGTTACTTACCTTCGGCAACGCCTTATTTGGTAGAGACTCCATCTTGCCGCAGATTCCTTACTGTTTAATATCCCCAGGCGTCAGACTGGATCCGTAAGATTTTCGAGCAGTACGCCTGCACACTGATAGGTGGCGTTGTTCGGTTCCCGTCAGCGTTATCCGCATTGTCCACACTGGAAGTGTCTTGCCCGGTACCTATATAGGCTCCAGTTCGGCACGCTGCCGCTAGTTACTTTTTTGACTTTCCACGCCAGGAGTGCGGAGTCACTATAAGAACTGACCGCTGGTGTGGAAAAGACTAAGGCCCTGAAAGGGATGTCCCTTATACCTGAACCGGTTTGCAGAGCAGGGAGGATGGGAAGGTCGGGAAAGAATCAGCGGCTAGATAGTCTCTAACAGACAAGGCATGACCGAAAGTCCTTACTTCTGAATAGATACCCAAGCAATACCTCCCCGGAGGTGGGTCTGCGAATCCGATTAAACCAAAAAGTCCTGTAGGACTGAACGGGCGAAGTGCCCGTCACGACGGACCTGACTGTCCAGGCAGTAATGTTTTGTGAACGTGTGCAGAGATGCTCACATTGCTGCCTTACGGATATCCAGGAGAGGAACGCCCAGGGCTAAAGCAGTGGCTGCAGCCTTGATTCTGATAGAGTGAGCCTGCAAGCCCTTAGGGGGCTGTTTCTTGGCCAATGCATAGCAGATCTTATATATATAGCAGATATATACAGGACAATCCATTTAGAGATGGCTCCTTTCTGTACAGCTTTCCCTTTCTTTGATCCCAGATAACCCACGAAGAGTTGATCGTCCACCCGGAACTCTCTTGTGCGGTCAAGGTAGAATGACAATGCTCTTTTTGGGCCCAGGCGGTGGAGTCTCTCCTCTTCTACGGAGGGATGAGGTGGAGCAAAGAAGGTTCGCAGGGTTATGTTCAGGTCTAAATGGAAAGGAGTGACAATCTATGTAAGGAAGGAGGCACGTGTCTGAAGGACCGGTTTGTCTTTATAAAAGGTAGTATAAGGAGGGTGCGCCAACAGCACTTGTGGTATGCTGACCCTCCTGGCCGATGGTATGGCCACAAAAAAGGCAGTTTTGATGGTCAGCAGCCTAAGAGGATAATTTTGTAGAGGCTTGAATGGTACACACATGAGAAAGGTATGGACCAGGTTGAGGTCCCACTGAGGCATGATAAAGGGCTTAGGTGGAAACATATGTTGCAGGCTTTTAAGGAAACTAGCCGCAACCGGTATCTTAAAAAGAGACGGTTGGACCGGCAACCGCAAAAATGCAGAGATGGCAGACAGGTAACCCATAATTGTGCCCAAAGCAGAGCCCTGCTGGGCCAAAGACAGTGGAAACAAAAGAACTTGTGAGAAAGGTGCAGATAAGGGGTCGATATTGTGGGAGGTACAACATGATACAAACTTTTTCCAACTGTAGGCACATACCGTCTTGGTGAAGGGACGCCTGGCTGCCAGAATAACATCACAGACTTCGGGAGGAAGGTCAAAAGCTGTCCACTGTCGCCGCTCAATCTCCATGCATGTAGGTGGAGTGTGCGCAGGTCTGGGTGCAGAACCCTGCCCTGTTGGGGTGTGGGAGGTGATGGCGTATCCTGCCTCCCACTGGGTGCCCATGATGGTCTGCTGGCAGACTAAAGAAGCTTGGAGGCAGCCGCTAGGGGGATGGTGGACTGAGCTGACCATTGGCTGACCCACATGGTCTATTGGACCCGCTCCCTCTGCCACGAAAAGGCTGGGAAGCCTGCTGGCATCGGTGGCTGGGAGGGTATGGGTACGGCTGGAGGCCCCTTCGGTAGCCACGAAAGGGGCGGTAGTCAGATTGGGACTGACGAGGGGCCATAGACAGGCCCAAGGACCTGGCCGTAGCTCTGCTGTCCTTGAAGAGCTCCAGCGCTGAATCCTTGTCTCCAAGTAGGCGAGAATCATCAAAGGGCATGTCCATGAAGGAAGCCTGGACATCCCCTAAAAAAACAGATATTCTCAGCAAGGCGTGGCCCCACAAGGCCACCGACGATGAAATTGCTCTGCCTAGCTAGTTGGTAGTGTCAAGTCCACATCTGATGTAGAACTTTGCTGCATCTCTCCTGCTGGCAACTGCCTGAAAGAGTATGGCCAGGGCCTCCTCCAGGACCATAGGCAGCACTTGCGCATCCGAATCCCATAGCGCAAGGCTGGTGGAAGAGAACATTCTCTTACCAAAGGTGTCCAGCCTCTTGGATTCCCTATCCGGTGGAGTGGTAGGGAACGCGCCAGGATGAATCCAAGATGTGGAGGCTTGGACCACAAGCTCTCCAGGGTGGGATGGTGGGTAAGAAAACTGGTAGGGGGCCAATGGCGATGAACAATCTCCTATTCACAGGAGCCCCTGTGCAAAGCCCCAAGTAGATGTCTGTAAGGCCTTCATTAAATGTGAGTTAGGGTTCTGAGGGCGAAACTCCCGGCCGAAAGCACCTCTGTCAAAACTTTAGCTTTGACTGCCACTGAGGGTAACTTAAGGTCCAGGACCTCAGCCGCCCTGCGCACCACCATGGCAAAAGAGGCTCCCTCCTACATAGCCACAGTAGATGGGGAAACCAGGCCAGTGTCAGGTGAGGTGTCTAACCCACTGACCTCACCCAGTTCCTCATGCCAGTTGTCCTCCTCAACTTATATGTATAAAGCGTCCTGCTGTCATATCAGACTATAAACACAAAGAGAACAACAAAGTACTAAATTAAAAGCAAAAAACATTGGCAGACAAGGGAACTAGTTTGTGTGTGGATGTCTCCTTGTGTAAGAGCTTGGTGGTGCAAACGTCTATAAATCCATCCAGGAAAATACCCTCTTCCCAAAGGTATCCAATAGTTTGGACTCCCTAGCGGGGGGGGAAGTCGGAAAGGTATTCGGATTCGTCCGATGGATTTATAGACGTTTGCACCACCAAGCTCTCAGAAGAGGGGTGCTGAGACAAAATGTAGGGTCGCCCAGGGCAAGAAGGTGGCGTCTTGCAATTTGGCAATTGACTGGGAAGCCAGAGCAAGGTTTGGGCCATGCTCATGAGAAGGTATCTGTAAGTGCCTCACTGAAGTGTCAGAGAGGCTCAGTAGATGTTGGTTTTGGCAGGAGCACTTCCGTCAAGACATTGGTTTTGACCTTTAACATGGAGAGCTGGTGGTCAAGAACTTCGTCTGGCCTATGCATGACCAATGTGCAAGAAGCACTCTCTTCAGTGGCAGGGCCAGGAGGAAGTCCTGACTCAGGGGAAATGTCAAGGCCACTGGTTTCTTGAAGGTCATCATACCAATTTTCTTTGTGTATGGTCACCCTATTTCATCACCCGCATCATAATTGTTGCCCGAATCCGTACCAAATAAAGAATGAAATGTATGTGTTCTCCCTTGAGGAGGTGGGGATTCAATGGAAGTTGAGCGCGGTCTTAGTTGAGGTCGTAGAAGAGCAGACTCAGAATCAGGAGCACAATGGGCACCTCATCCTCCGACATCAATGGAGTTGGCATTGGCGTTGAGTCTCCCATGAAATGGCGTGGAGCATAGCGTAGGAGTCAGAACAGGCGCCGGAGGAATTCCAAGGCGAGCTTCTGCCCAGCACCAGAAATATGGACGGCCAGTCTGACACCCAGGTTGAGATATGGGTGCTGCACGTTTTGCACAACTCAGGAGTTTGAAACTTGTTGCAGCTTATGTTTGTTTCTTCGGATGCCACGGGACAGCCATTGCGTCCGTGCTGCTCTCTTCTGCTGATTAGCGTTCTCCTACTTTGTGGATCTTTCTCTCACTGGCTTCTTCAGGTGTCAACCTTGTGTTTCTCTTTCACCTACGGGCTGTGCAGACCCTTGGCTTTTCCCAGCAAGCACGGTGTAGCATATGTGAAGGAATCACAAAGGAGAATTGTAGTAGAAGAATATCCTTTATTGCCAACCCGCAGGACTAACAGTTCACTCTAACAAAGAGAGCGCAGCATCTGAACTCAAGATTCCACACTCAGTAATTAAAGGTAGAACATAGAACATGGTATACACAAGGAGAGAATCTAAACTCTCTAAACAATAAAGCACGTACCTTCCAATGACATCCCTGGCACCCATATACTACACATCCCTCCTCCTAATAAAATAACAAAAAAAAAAAAACAAAAAAAAAAAAACTTTATTCACATATAAAATCATCAAAACGAGAAGGTTTCTTAATAACCCTTCCGCTAGAAGTTTTTGGTTCTGGTCCATTAAATGTAGAACAACCTTCAACAGGCAAAGAAGTTTGAATGGAAACAGGTTGAGACAAATCTTGAGAAACAACCTGAAAACCTGAGGGAACTCTTTCATCAGAAATGTCTTGTGCAGTAGATAAAGCTCTTGGAATAGAATCACTAGAGCATGGTTGGAAACTGTCGTGATCAGAAGTTTGAAGATTGCACGAGTCAGAACACTGATCACATTCCAGCATCCACCAATAATTCTTTGTAGTGGTAGGCATAGTCACATCCTGTGAAACATTTTCTTGTGAAACATTTTTACTAATAGCCAAACGGTTCATATGCCAAACTTCATCATTGTCAAGAACTGCAGTATTATTATTAACTTTGACAACTTGATGAGGTTCACTAAACCTGCTATCCCCTTTGGGAGTTTTCTTAGCAAGTTTAACACGAACCCAATCACCCACAGAAAGATCACAAGGTTTACTACCGTGTTTTGCATCAAAATAAGCCTTATTCTTAGATTGAGAAATTTTAATATGATGCTTAATACTATCCCAATCAGAATGAACACACCTGCTCCTATTCATCCAACTAGGATTTTCCTTAGAAAACGGAATTCTACCCCTCATGACGGAGAATGGGCTGCAACCTAAAGAAGAATGACTAGTAACTCTGTAAGACCAAGTCATTTTCACCAACTCATCATCCCAAGACAAACCCGATTTACTAGAAAGTTGAATAATCCCTTTAATAGTTCTGTTAATTCTTTCTACAACGCTGTTCCCAGTGGGACTATAAAGTGCAGAAAATTTTTGCTTAATCCCAGAAGAGCGTAGATAACAGACCATATCATTAGATTTAAATTGGACACCATTATCAGTGAGAATATACGCAGGAAAACCTTCCCTAATAAACACGGAGTCCAAAAATGTTATAACAGTGATGGAATTGACACTTTCCACTATACATAACTCAAACCACTTGGAGAACACGTCCACAAGAACAATAATGTATTTAGTAGAACTGTCCTGCCACACAATAGGACCCATGAAATCCAAAGCAACCTCCTGCCAAGGAGAATTTGGACAATGCAAAGGAAAAGAAGGGGGATTAAGAGTTTTATGAGACTTATCTGCAATTTCACAATTTACGCATTCCCTTACAAATCGTTCCACAGCCATATCCGCACCTGGCCACCAATATAAAGCTTTAAGTCTCTGCTTAGTACGCGTGATGCCAGAATGACCATCATGACATAAACTGATGATTTTCTTTCTTAAGGACAAAGGAGGTACCACCTTATCACCTCTAACCAAAAATTGATCATCAATACTTAATTCATTCCTCACCTCCCAGAATCCTCTTATTTCATCCGCAATATTCCTTCTTTCAACATCATGCCAACCGTTAATAACTTTGGATTTAACATTGAGGAGATTAACATCCTCACTTTCAGCTTTTAACCACTCCGCACGATCAATGCTACCTTGCAACACATCAACATAAGAAACATTAGCAACAGAAAATTCGTTCCATGAGTTGCAATCAATCTCAGTTAAAGGCAACGCCATTCTGCTCAAAAATCAGCAGTTCTATTCTTAACGCCAGGAACATACTTTATAGTATACAAAAAATCTTGAAGTCGTAATGAAAATCTAGCAATTCTGGAAGTGGCTTTGGATAAACCTTCAGTTGTGAGAAGTTTAGTTAAAGGTTTATGATCAGACCTTAAAACAAAATGCCTGCCCCATAAAAATTTTCTAAAATGCTCCCAAGCCCAAACGCAGGCTAACTTTCTCTCTCAATTACCGAATATTTTTCTTCTGAGGGAGATAACGACCTAGAAGCTAAAGCAATGACAACTTCCTTATTATCTCCATCAAACTGAGTGAGAACAGCACCTAACCCCTTAGAACTCGCATCAGTGGTAACACACGTGCCAGCTGACGGGTCAAAACCTTGTAAACAAGGAGCTTTACTGATGGCTTGTTTAATAGAAAGAAAAGCTTGTTGGCATTCAGAAGACCAATCAAAACTGACCTTATTCTTTAAAAGAAACCTCATGGGATGAGTCTTTTCTGAGAAGTTCTCAACAAACTTAGCATAAAATTCCGCTAAGCCCAAAAAGGACCTCAGATCATCCTTGGACTTAGGCGCTGGTGCATCAACAATAGCATCAATGAGTTTGGCTTTGGGTTTGATACCCTTACAGCTTACTTCATGCCCTAAATACGTTACACTGCGTTCAGCAAACTTGCATTTTGAGATTTCACCTGTTAAGCCTTTGGACATTAAAACCTTCAAAACCTTTCTTAATCGCTCATCATGGTCAGACCTATTTTGGCCCATAATGAGGATGTTGTCTTGAAAAAACGGAATGCCCGGCATATCACCAAATAACTGAGTCATCAACCTCTGAAAAACAGCAGCTGCAGAAGCTAAACCAAAGGGCATTCTGCGAAATTGGTAGCAACCAAAAGGGGTACAGAAAGAGGTGAGGTTTCTGCAAGAAGGATGTAGAACAATTTGGTGATATGCCGAGGAAAGGTCGATAGTGGAAAACCACTTTGAACCTCTGGTCATAGAAAGCATTTCATCAATCCTCGGGAGAGGAAATTGGTCTACAATGATACTTTCATTTAAGCTTCTGAGGTCAACGCACAAACGAATCTTTCCATTGGATCGTCTAGCGACCACTAACGGAGAAATCCACTCAGACGCCTCTATGGGCTCAATAATGCCAACATCTTGTAGCTTTAGCAACTCGAGTTTAACTTCCTCTCTTGCAATTAATGGAATATTACGCACTTTATAAATTTTGGGAATAGCAGAAGGCTTGACCCTAATGAGATGAGTGAAGCCTTTAAGTTTACCAATTTTCCCATTAAACACTTCTTTAAATTCACTCAAAACCCATTTTTTTGTGTCTTCACTCTCGCAAACCACCAAAACTTGTTCAGGGCTATTAGGATCCAGAATAATATTCAAAGCCTTTTAGTCCTTCCAACCTAAAACTGAGGGACCATCAAAAGCAACATAGAGTTTACAATATGCTTGTCTTCCTTTAAATTGAAATTTAAGTAAACGATAACCTAGTACATTTATTTTTTCACCTGTAAAACTTTCAGGATTGATATCTGAGGATTCTAAGTGTGAACCTAAAACACATACAAACTTCTCATCCCAAATGGAACGAGCAATAATTGTGAAAGGAGATCCGGAATCAGCAGCCACCTGTAAAGGAATACCTCCAAAATTGATTATGCACAAAGGTTTACTATTGTCAGAGTCAGTGATATTAAGAACGACTTTTTTAAATTGGGAGTAGAAATAGAGGTAGGATGAATACCTTCAGAATCCACGGAATCACTTTCCGAAGAATCTGAATTTTCTGTGAGACAAGCGACAAAGTTGGATTTTTACTCACTTTCCTTCTACAAACTTTAGCCAAATGGCCTACGACACCACAATTGAGGCATTTAGTAGATCTAGCAAAACACTTATCAAAACTGGCAATATGCTTGGTGCTGCCACACCTGTAACATGCAAAATTATAAACATTTCCTTGAGATTTGGAAGTACTTTTATCAGACCACTTGTGGTTAACTTATGGAACAGATAAGTAAGGTTTTCCTTTAGGTTTAGATGACACAAGACTGACTGAAAGTTTCTCTGAAAGTTTCTCTGAACTAGTTGAAATGGCCTTAGCGCTCCTTTCAGATAGTTCCGCTTTTTTTATAAGAATAATTATATCCTTAAGGCAAGAGTCTCCTTCAATCCATAGTTTGTCTTGTATACTTTTATTTTTTTGACAAACGACCAATTGGTCTCTTATCATGTCATCGTGAAGTGTTCCGAATTTACAAGGAATCGCCAGAGTTTTTAAGCAAGAAGTATAATCCTCGATGGACTCATTTGGTTGTTGCTTCCTTTTATAGAATGTACGTCTGGAAATGGCTACGCATACGATGGGGGAGAAATGATTATCCAAATCCAGAATAGCACACTTAAAAACATCAACATCGCCAGCTCTTTCCACTTTCTGCATTTGGTTGTAAACTCTCAGACCCTCCGGTCCAAGACAATGCATAAGAATTCTTTTCTTTCTGTCAGGTGAGAGAACACCACTATTGTCTTCTAAAGTGGCAATATAATTGAGTAAATACGCTTTCCAATCTTCCCACTTAACAATAGGCTCACCTGGGTTAGTAAGAAACTCTTTAGGAGTGTTCAAATTGATACCGACATCTAAACTGTTAACCACGTTAGGAGAGGAAGATGTCCCTTCAGAACTTCTCTCCATGTTCACTAAAAATATGCACAGTAATATGAAAGGAGAAGAAAAACAAATATATAGGTATATATATATATAGAAGTAACCAACCAGCATCCAATCGATAGTTCTAACTGATTCGCTGGGGTGAAATAGTGGCGTAAGCTGAAGTCACCTCATCCGGCATGAAGAAAAGAAACTCCGTAGATCGTGCTTGAAATTGACACGAAGAGCCAGGAGCGTTGCTAGGTAATGCGAAGAAACAATATGGCGGCACGTAGAGGTCACGCAGCGTGACCCAGAGGAATCCCAGAGTACCTTGGGTGTGCGCCGAATCGTGTACAATCACCAGCAAGAGAACGTAGGACTGCCGGAATAGCGGTAGAATGCCGGAGTAGCAGTAGAATGCTGACACTGTGGGTGAGTGCGAGCCAGTTCAAATAGTGCGGGCAACGGTAACGGTATAATGAGCGTTGGAAAAAATAAAAATCCAAGCCAAATTTACCCGACTGGTATGAAAGCGAGCACTCACTTAGTGAAATCGTTGAAGTAGCAAATCATTGAAAAGTTCCCATGCGTTTCTCTGAGTTGGTTTCACTGGTGCGTCGTCGATGAGGGTTCAAAGATGAGCGTCAGGATAACCAAAAGAAATGGAAACTCGCTGTGGGTCCAGGGTTGGCATCCCAAGTTGTCGCCAATTTTCTGTAGCATATGTGAAGGAATCACACAGGAGAATTGTAGTAGAAGAATATCCTTTATTGCCAACCCGCAGGACTAACAGTTCACTCTAACACAGAGAGCGCAGCATCTGAACTCAAGATTCCACACTCAGTAATTAAAGGTAGAACATAGAACATGGAATACACAAGGAGAGAATCTAAACTCTCTAAACAATAAAGCACGTACCTTCCAATGACATCCCTGGCACCCATACACTACACACGGCCTGCACAGGGTTTTATTTTTCCACCTGTGTTCTTTTTTGGTGCGGCTGCCAGGCGGCGACTCTCCTTGTTGATCAGTCTCTTTGCCGTGCCTATCATGCTGCCACACCTTCTCCCGAGAGCTCATCTGACCTTCTTCTAAGGAAGATGGAGCCTCTCTATTGTTTGTAGCTCACCTCCTCGTGTTGTCAAACATCTTTGTTTGCCGCTGTAGAGGTGGGGGTTGTTGTTGCTTCAGGAAGCCTCCGCTCAGCCCAGTGGGGTCTCATGCCCAGGCCCATGGTGTGGCTTGTTCCTGACCGCTTGCTGAGTGGTTGTCTGCCCATTGTAGGTCAAAACATTGCTGTTGGAACGGCAGGATTGGACCGCGTCAGAAGCCTGCAACACACCCTTCAACAGTGACGTGTGCTTTAGGGTCCTAGCCCTTGCCACGTCCCAGAAGAGTATATTATGAAGTGGTTATAACCGTTTTTAGCGTAAATCTTTCAAATGAAAAATAGTAACAGTGGAACTTCTTTCACTCCTTTCTGTTCTGCTTGCTAAGCAAATCACTTTAGCAGCAGTAACAAATGTGTTACATACAGAGGTCTTTTTGTGTTTATTATCTGGTTGAAATGGTAGGAAGCAAAATATGACATTTTTATGTAGTGCCTTATAAAGGGTCTTAATCTATCCAAGGGCTTTAAAGTGGGGGGGGGGGGTCTCTAAAATGGAAGTGGCCTATATAATTAAGGGCTTAGCATGTAAGATAGTCCGTTTTTTATATAGCGCAGCTACTCACCCTTACGGGTCTCAAGGCGCTGGGGGCCGTCGTGGAAATTAAGTGAGCTATTGCCCAGAGTCACATGGTGCTGAGCTGAGCTGCCGCCGGAGCCGGGGATTGAACCGTGAACCCTGTGTTCCGAAGTCAGCTGCCCTGGCCGCTGCACCACACCTCTCCACAGCATAAATATTCAAACTAAATTTCCGTGATTCCCACTCGCCTGTAAGCAATGAATTTTTTTTTTTACTCTTGCCTTGTCAATATTTTGACAACTGTGTACCTCTTTCACACACATTTGCACAGAATCACAATTTCAGCTAGAATACGTGACCACTGCTCTGTGTGCTCGGCAGAGAGGCCAAGGATTGTTAGGCCATGTATTCTGAACACCTTTTTGACCCGCTGACAGGCACTGTGAGAAACTCGCACTGTGAGAAACTCACACTGACTTCAGCCTCAACTCCAGAGCTCTAAATCGTGGCCCGTTAAACACACCTGGAGACGACTCAGTTCACATCCTCGAATAGATAACACTCTTAGGAAATGAAAGATGAGGTAAAACATATGGACGGCGAGGCTACGGAAGCGGCCAATGGCGACGGACCGGGATGACTTGTTTGTTGGCTGCCCTTGAGAGACCGCAGGACAGTCGATTACCTCGGACTGATCAACCACACGCTGTAACAGCCTGCCAGACTCATTACAGGAAGGTAAACTCCCTCGCCCCCTTCTTCTCTCTCCCCTACTCCCTTCCCTGCGACACATTGCCAGTCTAATCCAGACTAGCCGCGCAGTGGGACCCTTGGGTGTGCCATGAATGCGCATCACGTTTTCTTTTCGCAGCCGCACTCAGATTAGCGCAAAATTACGATGGTTTGTTGAGTTGCTGGGACATACTTTTCCTAGTTATCATATATGTGGGTACATAGATATGGGGCTTTGTGGCATAATGCCCGTACTGCTGTTGTGAAAATGTACGTACGAACTGATATGTCCTCTGAAATGTACAGAATAAAACCCAATAAAGATGGTTATAAAAAACATGGAATATAAACAGTAACTAATCGCTGACATGCACTACCTTAAAGTGTTTACATTCATAGTTCAGAAATCGCTCAATGTTGTTGCCATTAGAGTTAAGGACATGAATGCAAGGAGCCGTGTTCATGTCTGTTTTTAATTACTACCGAGTCTGAGACCCGGGTGGTCCCGCCCTACTTAAAGCTGTACTCTCTCCACTGTAGTCTGTGATCACAGGGACTCTCTATTTATCACTATCATAAGGGTGATGGCAATGTCCACTCACACATGAAACTTACAAATCAAACAGATAGAGCAAGCGCACTGATCTTTATCTATGTCAATGGCAGTATTTGCCAACCTTCTGAAAGCTGTGGTTCTTAAACCGCAACGTTATTATTTCGGAAACGATGATTAATACCAGCTGAAAACGCGGCTAAATAGTGAACGGAAGACACGCATCAAATACCCATATTAAAGGCTCCAAGTTACAGCGAGGCCAGCCAAGGAAAATATACAAGGCATGTCCAGTGGTGTTTCCATTTGACAGAGCAGCACCCGGAACGTCAGAGGGAAGGAACGCGACAGCAGCAGTCCGCACTGGCTGCCAAAATCCTTGACGAATGCAGGAGCAAGTAGATCGCCTCCCCTAGGAAGACAAGATTATCCACTTCCTAGTCCGTGCAAAAAACAAAAACACGACACATTTATCAGTGAAATGCCAGCGTCTTAATATATTATTGGCTCTTACATCACTTGGAGCGATTGAAGTCAGGCCAGGTATTGGCTTGGTGTGTCAGATGCATGACTCAGTGGATAAATAAAGCACCTGGGAGATCGAGCAGGGAGGCTCAGTAAACACACACAGCTCCACGAGCCAGCAGGGGGATGAGATAAAGAGAGCAAAGGAATGTATTGATCATGCAATGGTGGGAGTACAACACACCTCTTGTAGCCTTTAGGGGGCAGGAGAAGACTGCAAATATTAACGGAGGATTCATGCTCACAATCATAATGGCCAAAAAATCAGAAATCTTTTGGCGATTTCGGATGAGATTGGCTATAAAGCCTCCATCTAAACAGCATTCTTTTGCCTTTATCGTTTTATCACACTCACACACGTTGCATAGGAAAACATGTTTTCTTTTCCTAATAAGTTTCGTGCGGGATGTATTTGTTGAATTATAAACTTAAAAAACAGAAATATAATTCAATTTAGTACTTCATTGTTAAGGCTAATGCCAATTGTTCACAACGGAATGTTAAGCAAGGGGCATCTGCAATGTTATTTTCCCATGTTAATCCCCACAGAGAAGTCACGGCTGTACTAACTAACAAGCATTTGCAATGCAATAGGTCTCGCATTTGCGAGATTTTGAGCTATTGGCATTGTAAATGACAATGCCATTAACAATACCAATAGGTCAAAGTTTGTGAAGGTGGTGAAGTCTGGCTTTGTGCAAAGTAGGGACGCTTGTAGAGTGAGGGGGTTGATATTGCCCTTGTCCTGACATTTGACTAAGACTGGGGGGGTTTAAAGAGTTAACGCTGGCAGCAGCATCTGTATGTGTACTGGAGGGTGCCATGGTCAATCTTTAAGTTGATAAATTACTATCATTAATTTGGTTAATGGTAACAACTTGTTTTGATGAGGAGAAGAAACGTCAAACGGCAGCATTTTGTGATATATAAAATAAAATACAAGGTCCTGATCTTATTATAACTTCTCCCTTTCGCTAAACTAAACTGTTGTAGCCGCCACACATTTGGGTACACTCTTATCAATTATGTGATCACGCGTGAGCCTGTGCCAGTCCCAGCAACCACCCTCCGACTTCCGGACCTCAAGCGACTATTCGCCCCCACCCTTATGTCTGTTCTCCTCGGCTCGGCCTGTGTGCACGGTGCTTTCCACCACTTGCTCCAGCGTTGTACTCTGACCTGGGAGCAGGCACACACACTGCCAAGGGCCAGGGAAGGGCATGAAAAGTAAACACGGACGGGTGTAGTTAGGTAGGCAGGCAGGCAACCAGCAGTTTGAGCGCCGAACGTCCTCGCACCTGCGGAAAAGCCTCTGTCGCTGTTACACGCCAGCCTTTTCTTCGTTGGGGATGAAATGCGGGTACCATCCCCACCGCCGCTCAGATAGTAGCCCTGGGCTGGAAGCCGCGCCTTCCTGCAACTCCAGCAAAGCTTTGGAAGCATTTACCAACAGAGTTGCCTCACAGCTACCCAAATGCAAGGGCATCTTGAAATGCCATGCAAAGCCGCCGGTATCTTTTTAAAGGCCAAGAACACCAGCTATTTGCTGGGCACGGAGATGAGGGATGCAGGGACAGGAGATGCTCAGAGTGTGTTAACAGGCCACGGGCTCATACGCTAGAACACCACTGTCCCTGTTCAGCAGCATTCCCTGACTCACCAGTTCATACACCAAGAAAGCTATCAGCAGCAACTTAATTACAATAATATAGAGGCCAGTCTGACCCTACACAGAGCCAAAAACGTCCAGAGTCACTGCACGGAGTCTAAAACTGTCCCGCTTGAAACGAAACTGATGCCTCTGAAAATGCAAGATGTTTCTATGCACGTTACATTTAAAAGTTTTACTGCTAGTTTTCTGTCTCGATCTGTTGAATCTTATAGGACAGAAAATGTAACCAATAAACCATCATATGTCTGAAGGGGCACTTCTGCCAGCTCAGATTACTTTGGAGGTGCAAATCGTTCCTACACCGAATGACTAACTACGGCTTGAATGGTCCCGAGACACCACTTCCGCATGAAATTAAGGTGGCGTTTCTCTTTCTAAACAAATCAAACAATACTTTATACCCACTGCCACCATCAGCGGTGCATCAAGAGCAACAACAATGCTAAATGCGGTGTAGCTCGGATTCCCTGATGAGGCCCTAAAGTACTGGCCATGTTTCTCGTTCCCATACCAAATGATAGGGGTGGAATGATATATTTCCCCAGCCAAGAATCAAAACTGTAACCTGTCGGCTGAACAACATTTTCTGCTGCAGGTACATTAACACTCAAGTTAATTCACCAGTTGGATTACCCTTGTGATGGGCTTTCAAACACACAGGCAAAGGTCCTCTCTCCTGTGGAGATTCAAACTTACGAACCCTAACCTTACTGTAACACATCTGGAGTTAGAGGCTTACATCAGATGCCAGTAGGAGCCGAGAAGGAAGCGGCAGCAGAGCAGAGGAAGACGCGCACAAAACGCTGGGCTCCCAGCTGCCAACCCATGACCCTCGCCGCCCCCCCCACTCCCGCCCCCAAATACTCAGAACAGCATTTCCAGATGAGGGCATTAAACAACACAGCGTTGTACAGAAATAGTCATTGTCCTGCACAAAAACGTAAGTCACAAAAATGCCTACCGTGACAACAACGGGATTCAGGCCGAGGTTTTGGAACCGGGTTTTTAATGAAAGTCCCCAGAATTCTCTGTGTGTGCTTCGAAAACACCCGCCGTTAGCGAAAAAAGGAGTAAAGTAAAAAACAACCACAAAACGTGTTTTCAGATCTAGCTCAACCACGTAAAAGAACAGCTGCTGGAGACGTTCGAGCTCGGAGGAGACGGGTTGTGGCCGAGACTGCGGCGCTCACATGAGGGGCACATATAGGGCAGGCCTGCCTTTACCGGCAGTGTTTGCGCATGCGTCACACCTGCTATACACACAGCTCAGATGCACTCGGCGGCTATGCCTTTTATCTGCTCTACCGTTCTTTGTCTTGTACAGCGCAGCCCAAACTCGTCTCCATACTGGTTTGATATCACTGTTCAGTCGAGGCAGAGATTCATAATAGCGCGGTGCGGGAGCAGACCAAGGTATTCGGGTAACAGCAGGCATGAAGTATGCAGGATAGACTGTTTAAAAGGGTAGCGTGTTACCAGCCACGGCTGCGTGTAACACTCGCAGACAGGAGATGTGCACGCATATGGTGCGAGCAGGAGTTGTGATAACGCAGCGAGCCGTACGCGTGCACATCTCCTGTCCTCCGAGTTGTCTTGTAAGTAATGCAGCTGACGTAAGCGCGCCGCGTCCAGACAGGAGATGTGCACGCGTATGGTGCGAGCAGGAGTTGTGATAACGCCGCGAGCCAGCCGTACGCGTGCACATCTCCTGTCCTCCACACGCGTGCACATGTCCTGTCCCCCTTCGGCCAAGAAACCGACAACAATAGATCTCGCCAAGGCGAGCAGCGCATGCGCTGCATCGCTAGCCAAGACCTAAAAAGGCTGGAGGGACTGACACCCTCCGAGGCATGCACACAAAGGAAGTTCAATTATGTGCTTTATTTTATTCTGGTCCAAACTCATTCAGTGATTACAATAACAAGACTTGACGTAAATAAATGTATAAAAAAATCTGTTCATAGATTTTTAAATCAGAACGCGGATTCTAATTGAGTGTTTAAAGCTATCACTTTGGTTTTTGTCTGCTATTTCTCAACGTTAAAGGCCTTAAACTGAAAAAAATTTCTTGGGACCTGTAAGGGAGGGAGGGAACACACTATTAACAATTAAGGAGAAGGCGATTTCCAGGGAGATAGAAATATCCTTTACCAAGGCACAATGCTACATTTACCTACAGGTTTAGGAAACTGCCTTCAAATCTGTAAATTCTTTCTTTCGAAGTCACATTTAGGGTGAAATGGCATTAATGTACCTCTGGTTGTCCTCGGAGCTTCTACACCACCGAACACAACCCCTCAACGAGCTCACCAGATCCATCTCCAACTTCAACTCCTGGATCACCCCGTGTAGACACGTTGGCTCCACTCGAAACCACCAAAGCTACCAGAGCGAGACCGCAACCAGGATGGCATACAGAAGAGCTCAGATTCACCAAACACCACTGCAAGCAACTAGAACGCAGATGGAGACAAAGCCAGAATGACACCTACAGATCAGCCTTCAGACACTACCACCAACAAATCAGATCAACAAAACATGTCACTCTCACCGACTGCATTGAAAGCAGCACCAACAGTACCAAGGAAATCTTCACCATTGTGAAAGAGCTCACCTCTCCAGCAGCAAGCACCACCAGCATCACTCCCTCATAGAACCTATGCACCCTGCTGCCCCTCTTCTTCAGCAGCAAAATCACCAGCATCTACAAGTTTGAGCCCCAACCGGATCCATCCACCCTTGCAGCCCACCTACCCATCACAAACAACACCCAGAGAACCTCCCGACCACCTGGCCCACCATCATCACTCAAGAAACTGCAACGATCATACAGTCCATACACTCTGGACCACACTCAAACCACTATCCTCACCACATCTTCACAAAAGGACTCAACCCCATCAGCCAGGGCCGGCATTAACACTGGCGGCGCCCTGTGCGAAATGTTTATTGCCCCCCCCCCCCCCCAATGACCACCTCTGCCACGGATTCCCTCACTAGCACCCTTTAACAGTGCCCTTCAAGTCTCCATAACCACTGTGTCTCAGATTCATTTAGTTTTATAGTACCACTCATACCAGTGTAAGGTGTCAGAGCACTTTACATCACACACACATTGCACAGAGACAATCATATGTGTGTAAATCAGTGTATAGGAAATGTTACATCAGACAGGACTACAAGGTGTAGTGTAGGAGTGACATGGCATTGATACTGGTAGGCAATATAGTTTGAGTCCTTATTCTGGAAAAGCACAAATTCAAAATTTAAAACATAACATGATTGTTAGGGGTTCTCTTTAATAATAAGAATTGTTTTCTACCCAAATGAACCCTTTTGGCAAGGTTAAGATAATGAAAGACTGGGCAAAAAACATATAGCTCTAACCTAAACCTTGCAGTTAGCATGTAGCTCTTTGATGGCAGTTAATAGCTCAATGTTCTATATGAGGATTTTGACTTCTAAACGACAAGTAACAAAAGGAGCTCTCTTACAGAAGCACTAACCCACTGACATATGTACATTATATGTACTTTGTTATCAACATGGTACACGTTCTTAGCAGCAGGCATTTTAACCCTCTGTGCTACCTTAGGATGAGCCAAAACTTCCACTAGACAAACCTCCGGCCGCTTTCCAGGAAGAGAATTAATCACCGGAGTTACATTTTAATTGAAGCCTGAAAATTGCTGGAGGCCAGGAACACGGCAGCAGGTGCTTTTGAAATGATAATATACTCGCAAAAATGACGCCCCCACCCCAAGTCAGCGCCCGGTTCGGTGGCACCGATCGCACCGCCCTAGAGCCAGCCCTGCCATCAGTACAGCCCTCCCCCAATCCTGAATGACTTGATCAACACAGCCACCTTCCTGGAAACATGCCACAGAACCCCTCCCCTCCAAAAACCCTCCTTTGCTGACCCGAAGACGCTAGGCAACCACTGGCACATCTCCCTGTTACCTTACCCCGGCAAACGTTATGGAGAATATCATGAGCAAACCACTAGCTGCCCACGTCAATGACCTTCTTGACAAAATTCGAACTGGATTCAGGCCCAACCACAGCACTGAGACCGCCCTCATTGCCGCCACAAAGACACCCGACTGATCATGGACAGAGAAGACACCGCTGCCTACTGGACCCATCCGCTACTTTGGACATCATCTCCCACCCCCTCCTCATTCAAAGCGTACACTAAGCGGGCATTCAAGGCCCTGCACTCCACTGAATCTGTTCCTTTCTAATAGACCACACCCAATCGGGCAGTTTTACTCCCTTCACCTCAGTCACCAATAACCTCATCTGCAGAGTTACACGAGGATCATCGCTCAACCCCACTCTGTTCAATGCCTACAAGTCCATACACGCCAGTATCATTGTGCCCAAGGAGTCAACATGGTATCCTATGCAGACGACACGCAACTCATCTTCTCCTTCTCCGGCAAGACAGAGAAAACCCAGACCAACTTCTCGGTCTGCATGACTGAAGTGGCTAGATGGATGAACACCAACTTTCTAAAGGTCAGCATAGACAAACCAGAAGTAGTAAACTTCAGCAAAGACACTTCGTTATGGATATCCATCCGGTGGCCTGCTGAACTCAGACCCACACTCCACCAGACCACCCAATGCGAAGAATCTTGGACTAGTAGTCAACAACCGGCTCGTCATGATGGCAAAGTGAAGGCAGTTTTCGCCTCTGTGCTTAATTTGCAAAACGGAAGTGCCAGGGCACTTCTCGGGAGGCCACTGCAGCTTGCACCACCCATTGACCCTACCAGCGCTGCCAGTGCCAACACAACTACTGATAAGCATACTCCTACAAGCGTGACAATTCAGATTATTTGAGGCCACCCAAAGCTATAAGAGTGGCTTTGGGGATGGTAGGTATTTTAACTTTTAATGTATATTGCAATATTAAACACTGTTGTTGTGCTCATCTCAAAATAAGACAAACAGTGCCTCCATGTGGAGGACTGTTATAAGTGCCGATGTTGAGAATTAAGTGCCGGTGCCATTAATTAAGTGGGGGTGCAGAGCAGCGGCAAACACCGGCTCAAATTAAGCACTGCTCGGTCTTTTGTTTACAAACACTCAAGATGCTGAAGAAGATCTTCAAGTGGCTTCCTACAAACACATGCAGAATCGTCATCAGGCCCTCCTCACCAGCAAGGTGGACTACAGCAACGCACGCTATGTCTGAACCAACACACAATTGATATGTAGACTCCAGACCATACAAAACTCAGCAGCCAGGCTCACACTACCTCCCCACATGCACATCACCTCGCACCTCAGAGACCTCCACTGGCTTCAGGTCCATAAACGAGCACTCTTCAAAATCCTCAAGCACTCATACAGAGCCCTACACAACACTGACCCCCTACACAACAATTGAATCAGCTTCCACAAACCTACCAGACGCCTCTGCACAGTCGGACTCCTACTCGCATGTACCCCCCACATACAGAGAACCTGTGCAGCACATACTTTCTGTTCCTCCAGTGTCAGCAGGTATCACTACATGCTATATTATTGCACGTAGCTGCAGAAAAAAGAATATGTTTCTTACCTGTGAAAGTGGTTCCCCAGCATTAGAATCTTTTATAGATTAACATGCTATAAGAACATTCACATATGTCAAAATGGGAGTCTTCATTAAAAAAAAAACGACATACATGGAAAGGCGCATTTCAAAACTGAAAGCCCATCAAAGTAACTCTTTTCTACAGTCTGTTCAGCTCACTTATACAGATACCTCCTTGGCCTGTAGGGATTCATTTTCCTAGCACCTCACCTACTAAAGGCATGTATTGTAAAACATGCAAAACTACAGAAACAAACTAAACAACTCTGTGGAGGATGGTAGAGACTCATATGACTATATAAAATATAATCGGGAGAACAGAGACGCGGAAATAGGTGCCTTTGTAGGGAGAGACCTTTGACGAATGTGTGACTACAAGCCTCCCCTCATCGCACTCCTCCAGGAGTTGTGAATATCCCACAGTTAGGGACCCTATCATTGAAAAAGAGCAAAACCATTTAGCCATATCCAGCGATTACAAACTGGTAGTTTTAGTATGCATGTGCACTGAGTGCATGTATAAGCGTATAGACAGGGATTTATATAGGGAAAAGAAGGATTCCGGTCCTGAGGAAAGTCCCGGACCCCAGTTGCGGCCTTCTCAGGGCTGAAACATGTCGAACTATGTGGACATGAGCCACATAATGAACTCTCATGTGTTCCATTATTTTTTTTAATCATCCCTTCAAGACCCCCTTCATAAAAGCATAGTTTCATTTCAGGTAGGTGCACAGGATTTTTATTCTGTTTGGATCTTCTATTCCCCGGATCATCCCTGAACATCCCCTCAGCCAACGACGAGGGCTTGCCCGCCACTAGAGAATTCTCTGGCGAGCGCAGGATGGGCACTGATGAAGCATGACACCCACAGGGTGTGAGAGCTCAGCCCGTTCTTTTATGTAAATATCCCTCAGGTCCTATTTACAGTATCTGGGACACAGACACAATCCTGAACTGAGTAATCACTCACTAATGAGGATGACTGGATCCCATAGTTGAGAGCTGATAAAAGGGGCATGTTTGCTTTTTGTGTGTTCGATACTCTATCGAGGACCATCTTTAAAGGTAATTAACTTATTTGACGTAAATCACCTAAGGTCATCTGACTTTATTCTAGATAAGCCCGTCGCCATTTTGGATCATGGAAGTCACCATCTTTCTTAATTTATGCAGAATCACTGTCATATCTGCCATTTGACACAGATGTCGTCTGACCTTAATCTTTCTAAGAACTGTGAAAGTATCAGGTCGCCCGACTGATGACAGATATAACACATGATGTGACATAAGTCTGGGTCAAGTGTCTACTTGTCACCATATCTGGGTCAAATAAGAATAAAGTCTAGACATACAGTCAAAATAATGTAGTCTCAATTGAATCCTCCTATGTCATAAATTCCAGTCTCTGATTAAGATTCATTATATAAGGACTGCCATTTGACCATTTAGATGAGAGGTCCTTCGCCCAGATTATTGCCTGGGATTATGCCAGAAGATGGACTCACCTACTGCCAGCGCACTTGAAGATGCAACATCTCACTCAGTTCTGATATAGCCAAAGCCCAGAGGAAGGCTGCTACCGCAGCGCGTGTACCCAGGGAACACTGCCTTCATGCCTCCACTGATAATGACAGCTTTAGCTGTCAACAACGTATGCAGTGCATCACTTCTCCTAAAGAAACTCTAGACTGCAAGTTGCTCTCCTTTCCATGCTCTCTCAGTGTAGCGCATAGAAGTAGGTTTTAGGGTGTTAGATCTGAGATGACATTTTAACCATGTTGGAAATGTTCATTATTTTTTCATTACGCACCTCGCCTTCTGATAAACAGGTTATTCCTGTCGTAAAAAAAACTTATTTTTTAAAGTGTCCATTCTTCTTAGTGCAGTGTGTGTGGCATTGTGAATAACAAAATAGGTTTGTTTCTGTTACCACAGTGAATTCTGTTTCACATTCAGCACTGGGGCACTGAACTAAATTCACTGGTAAGTGTGGGTGGGAAAGCAAACCTTGTAGCACTATGCCAAAGTCATAGTTTATGCACCAGTTGGTGCCCGCGTGGGGCTCATATCTTACGGTTACGCCTTGAGAAGTTTTTCACTATTCACACACACATGAACAATTATTACATCATTATGGACACGTCAGATGTAATCATGGTTACCTCCTATTGGGGATAAGGGAGGTTTGTCAGGCATGACTCTCAAAAGGCTACTCCCCAGTCTGTGGGTGTTCTAATTTTTCGATTCCATATTCAACTGACTCCGTTCACTATGGCAGCACTGATCATGATAGGGGACAATTACAGGGAAGCAGTTACTCATCATCTCATGCGCAGGGGGTACTATACCACCCGGGAGAGAGACTGATTCCCTATGAAGATATTGAACCAGAAGCTACTATTACGCCATTAAAAAATGTAACAGTTTTGCAACGCACAACCCCGATGAAGACAAAACGCGTTGGCTGGGCTGACTGGAAAAGCTTTGTTTTGAAAAACATAAATGAATAAAAGTTGGATTCTGAACACATTTGCAAGACTCCTGAAAATTGAATTGTGTCGAACTATTCACATTTGATATGTTTCTGGACATTTTATTGCTTGAATCATGGCTGGAAATAGAGTAAATAAATATTTGTTGTAACACATTAGATGCTCCTTTTCAATTGTTTTATCAAAAGTCAATTTGACCCTGTTCAATAATTAGCATTTGAAAATAAATTTGTCACTGTCTTACTGTTTATAGTGTTGCACAAATACTTTACACATTGCCTCTAAGTTAAGCCTACCTGCTCTGTGCCAAGCTACCAGGGGTTGAGCGCAGGTTAATTTGGGGTTTGCTTGTGCCTTACCCTGACTAGGATTGGGGTTGCTGCTTGACCAGGGCTCACACCCCAGTCAACCAGTCAACCCAATTTCTAACATTGGTGGTAGCGGCAGGATAGGACTTGTGTTTGTGAAAGCCATACAGTGATTTGATGTACGCTACCATCCCATATCTAAGGATAATTTAAGTTGAAATTCTCCCTGATTGGCCTCTTTGCTTTTTCTAAATTCATTCTTTCTCTGCAAGACTGATTGTGTCTGCGACCTCACCTGCAAAGATGGAGTTTAAGCTTGCCAACCTGGAGAGCTACACTCTGGCTAAGCTCAAGGAATTTTGCCAGGAGAGGAGGTTGCCGACCAAAGTGGGACTCCAAAGGCCGTGAGGGCATGGGCAGAAACCCACCAGTTGCTAGTCACAACAGATGACCAGGAGGAAAGGAAGGATGAGAAAGGATCAGAGCAGGAACCATAGGAGGGTCATTGGATGCAGCTTGTTGAGGAGGGGGGTATCCTACTCATAAGATTGGAAGATCCGTCCAATGAAGGGAGCAGTGTGTCCTATCTCAGCCGGTCTCCAGAGGAGCTGGCAGAAAGGAAGGCGGAGAGGGAGTACAGGATGGAGATAGCTAAAATCAGGATGGAGGAAAAGAACCTGGCCATGGAGGTGGAACAAAAGAAATTGGCCTTGGAAAGGGAGAAGACTAAGGCTGAGAGAGTCTTGGAGGAAGAGAGATTAGCCATGGAGGAGAGGAGAATGGCACATGAGCTAAGTGTCAGAGAGCTGGACATTACAGCAAAGCAGGTGGAGTCCAGCAGTAATGGCGGCAGCGTACCCACAGTGCCCTCTAGAGACAAGAGAGTCCATATTCCTAAAGGTTTGGTACCCAACTTTGTTGTGGAGGACGATATTGACAAATTGTGGGGGGAAAGTCTGTGGAGGCATATCCCTAGCGAGGGGAGGGACACCATACTGGCCCTAGAGAAGGAGGACCGAAAGAGGTATTCCCCCATGAAGGAAGCCCTTGTCAGAAAGTATGGTCTGATCCCAAAAAAGCACAGACAGAAGTTTAGGGACAGCCAGAAACTGGCCCAACAGACCGGGGTGGACTATGTGAACTCCATTTGCAAGGCATTGGATGTTGGGGTGAAGGGCAGTGAAGTAAAGATTATCAAGGGATATACAATTTGACTGCAAAGGAGCACAGGTTCAGTCTTTGTTTTCCAGATCTGCACCAACACCTGATTGATAGTAAGCTCACTGACCCCAGGGAGCTTGCTATGGAGGCGGACTGCTGGGTCAGCACAAGGGTTCACAAAAAGGTCTCTGGGGGGATTTCACCACAAGGGTTGGCCGGGCCCCCATCAGAAAAAGGAGGGGGAGATGAACATAAAAACAAGGAGTTCTCTAAAGGGCCCCAAACTACTTCCTCAGGTTAGGACTCCCATCCCCTGAGAAAAAGAAGACATGATTCCCTGACATCAAGTCTTCAGGGAGGAAACCCCCAAACTGCTATGAGTGCCAACAGGAAGGGCACCTCAAGGGGGATGGCAAGTGTCATAAGCGGACGCAGCCCCCCACAGTTGAGCAGTCACTAAGGTTGGCTAGTGTAGCGCTTGGGGAGAAAATTGTTCTAGATAGTGTGGGGGACAGAGTAGAAGTTACCCTAGTATCCCTGGGTGTTGGACAAATAGTGCAGAGAAATCACATGCCTAGTAGTACTAGGAAGTACAGGCAGTGGGTCACCATCAATAGGCAAATCAATAGGCAAAGGGTTGAGGCTCTGGGAGACACTGGAACCAGTATGACAACTGTCAGGTGTTATCTGGTGACCTCACAGAAGAGTAGTCCCTAATGCATTCCACCAAGTTCTTGCAAATGACAAACAAGAGAGTCACTATCCAGTGGCTCTGGTTTCCTTTGAGTGGGGGAAGGTTTCGGGTCCTTGAGGGTAGCTTTGAGTCCGTCCGTCCATGCCTGTGGATCGTCTGCTTGGCAATGACATGGAGCATACCATCTGGAAGGAGGTGGAGCTCAGGTTTCACTTGGAGATGTTAGGGTTGCTTGAGTGGGTGTGACCGACCACACGCTCCATGGCAGCCCGAGAGGGTAGTCAGGAGGACCTGGAGTCTGTAAGAATGGCACAGGTGCCTGCCAAAAAGAGGAAGGGCAAGGGGCACAGGAAACCTGCTCCTGAAACTCCCATGGTCCAGGAGGAAGCTGACCCTGAAGGGGATGCCCGGAGCCTACAGGGGAGTATGTTGCTGACCTGTGGAACCTGACTGAGCTGGCGAACTGGCAGAAGGAAGGGGGCCCCACCGGGGAGGAGTTCTGCAAGGCACAGAGGGAATGCCCTACTTTTGTGGGTTTTACGGCAGAAGGACGTGGCCCAGGCAGCTGGCGACAACTCTGGTAATCACCTGATTTACTGGGAGAATGGTCTCCTGTATAGTGAGCCTAAGGTTCCTGAGCCTGGTACAACACGTGTGTTGGTGGTCCCCCGGTGATACAGGACCTTCCTACTAGAGCTGATTCATGATGAACCCCTGGCAGGTGATTTGGAGCAGTACAAGACCTTTGATACTCTTGTCACCCACATTTACTGGCCTCAAATGAGGATAGCCTCAGATGCGTTCTGCAGGTCCTCTCCTACCTACCAGGCCAGTGACAAGTCAGGAGGGAAGTGCAAGGCTCCCCTGCACCTTTCCCTGTCATTGGCACCCGATTTGAAAGGATGAGCATCAATATTATTGGGCTTCTGGATCCCAAGACAGCCATGGGGGACAAGTACATCCCGGTCTTGGTGGACCATGCCACCCGGTACCCGAAAGCTATCCCTCTGAGGACAGTAGCTGCGCCCGCAGTGGCCAGGGCACTGATGGGAATCTTTACCCATGTGGGGTTCCCCAAGCAGGTGGTGTTAGATCATGGTACCAACTTCATGTCAGGGTACATAAAGGCCATGCAGAAGGAGTGTGGGGTAACTTACCAGCTCTCCACTCCTTACGACCCGCAAACTAATGGGCTTGTTGAAAGGTTCAGGCTGTCTGATAAGGTGAGAGCCAGCATCAAGGAGGTGTTCTCCAAGATGTTGCAGTTGGGGGTTACTGAGCCCTCAAACAGCCCTTGGTCCAGCCCAGTGGTGTTGGACCCCGAGGCAGCCCCTCAAGGTGTCACTCCAGAACGTAAGTTTCTTGTGGACTACAGTGGAGTCAACACCTTTGGCTTAACGTTTGGGTACAGGCAGATTGCCTTGACCGAGGGGGCCAAAGAGAGGTCTGCATTCTCTACCCCAGAAGGGCACTTCCAGTTCCAGGTAATGCCCTTGGGGTTGAAGAACGCCCCTGTCACCTTTTAGAGGTTGGTCAATCAGGTCCTGGCTGGATTGGAGAACTTCAGTGCTGCCCTATTTGGACGACAATGCAGTCTTCAGTTCTAGGTTGGAGGACCACCTGTGCCTCCTCAGATAAGTGAAGCAACAGTAATCAAAGACTCCACCCTTGGCGGGTCCCTTGCCTTTTTGAGATATAGGGGGATATTCGGCCATTTATATATAGCTTGGCTACAGCAAGAGTAAAGTCTGGATAGAATGATACATTCATCATCTATATTCGAGGTCTTTCTTTTCTCTTGCAAGCTGTGTTACTGGTGAGAGTGTATATCAGGTCAGTTAACTTCTGAAAGGATTTGGGCATATCCATTCAGCATAACACAGTCTTAAGATAGTTTCACTCAAGTGAGACAAAAGCTTTGGTAGGGTCTAAAAAGACTGTCACCACAATTCAGTAACCGTCTCTTCCTTTCTTCTGGCACCAGTTTACCTGGGAGTTGATGTTACGATTTACATCCTGTTTTAACTTTGTGGGTTGGTAATGGTGCTGTATTTATGTTAAGACTGAATCTTCGCAAAAGGTAACTCATCATCTTACTGCAAGGACAGGTGGCCCTCTTTGTCGGGTCCTGATCTTTTTTGGGTGCTCTTTAAGGGATTTGAGGAACATAGACACATGTTGCAGTTTACTGAAGTGTCTTGGCTTTTCTTTGTGTGTGATCCGCAATCTGGAAGGATACAGCATTGCTTAAGGGATCTCCAACTGCCAATATTTTTCTTAGCAGTAGTAAATGCTCTGCCGGCTTCCTGTACGGCAAGAGTGAGGTCTGAAGAAAATTATACTTGTATCATCTATATTTGAGGTCTATCTTTTCTCTTGCAAGTTGGAGGACCTAGATCTTTATCTCTGAAGTTTAGAAGTCTTGCAATAATTAGCATGGCAGAGGCTCCTGGTGAATTTGGAGAAGTGGTCAGTTCCGAACAGGGAGAGCAGCCTCTGTTCTACGAAGGTCTCTATTTCTTCGACATCAGATTCTGATAATGATGTGATCTGGCTTCTAGATCTCTATTTTTGGCATTAATGAGTGATATTACCTTGGCCATTTTTTTTTTAGCTTTTCTTTATCATTGTGGAGGCTGCCCTCAGCCATTGAGATTTAGTTTTCCGCTTCAGTTACAAGGTCTTCATGTTTATTGATCCTTATAGCCATACTGTTGTTAATTAGCACCTTACTTTTTTTTTATCTATGGAGGTGAAGCTCACCTGTGTGTTTATCAGCAGCTTTTCCATGTCCAGGTCTTCATCTGAGTCATTATGCTCACCTTGTCCCAAGGCGTCAGGCGCATTGACTGGTCATTCTGTTTGCCGTGTTTCAAAAGGCAGCTTCAGTTCAGTGCTTTTTTTCCATTGTGATGCTTCAAGCCTCGCTTTGTGTAGTCTATAATGCTCCAAGTGGATATCTGCAGGTAGCGCTTGAGTTTTCTATACTAATTAAGCGTATAGCATTATCGTCACATTTTAAAAGACCGCAGTGGAATGTTGGGGTAAAGAGACAGTCATCAATCATTGATTAGCAGGGTTGTGCTATCTCCGTTGGCATGACAGCTCACCTCATCCTAAGCAGCGCGGTGGGCACGAGCAGTCCAGTCCCCATATTGAGGCTCTAATGCAGATAGGAGGTATCAGCTTAGGCTGTGTCAAGCCAACTGTGTCTGCTGGTGTGCTGGTTGTAACATCAGCCACTGCGCCTTCTTTGGTCTTTGCGCTCCCACTAGGTGATGCTCGTCAGCCGTTAAACAAAGAACTTGTGGGGGATCTCTTGTCTTCTCAGTTGCGTAAGTAGTGCTCCCCACATTTATATGCAGTTCCTTTACTATTCTTCTTGTTCATTAATTTTTTTATTCCTGTCCTGCAGTCGCCCACTGGGGGCGAAACATCCTTGCTGCCCTGCATTTACCCGCAGCACTAGTGGCTACTGGGCACTCACTGCGTGGTCGGGGCCCATGTTCTCTAAAGCCCGGAGTGTGCAGCAGTAAAATTCAATCACCTGGTGCGCCCACCGTCACGAAGGGCTGGGGTCTTTATTCGGTGCCTTACTCCGCGGCCTGCGCAATACAGTTCTCAGCAAGCTGCAGTCACCATCGTGGGCACTTTGGCACTGTGTTTTGGCTGGTATTCTCGATGCTTTATTTTATCCTCCAAGGGGATACTAGTGACATCACTTTGGTCCAGAGAAGCTAGTGATGTATATACAATCACTAATGCTGCATTTTTACCACTGCACCACATTCTTTCAGCGCAGTCGTTCTCTCCGGTCAAAGAGTACAGGGACCATGCTGCCATCTTGGACGCCAGTCAGACTCTTCCCCTTCAAACCCAAACTTTGGTGATTTGTAAACAGTGACCATATAACTTTTAAAATGCACAATTACACTTGTCTCCGGGGCTTACGCTATTTCCATGCTATCGACCCACACATGCACAATCAGTAACTCTCTGCTGAATATGACTATGGTCTTACTACTGATGTCATCAATGAAGTCATTTGAGATGTCGGCAGTGATGTCATTTAACATGTCATGAGTAATTTAACACGTGAGGTCATAAGCAGTGCATGGCGAGGGTGCAAGTCATAGTTAACTTAAATTATAACTGGTGAATTTCAGAGGTTTTTAAACATTAGATTTTACATTATTTCAACACCTATTTATTTATTTATTTTTGAATTTTATATATTGCACTAGCTAGAGCCGAGGGTATCAGAGTGCTTTACATGTTATGTGATTACATTTACAAGATGTACATGAGGGGATTATTAAGACTCAAAGAAAAGAGCAATACATCATTAGGTGGTTATAAAGTCACAACAGTATAATACAAGGAAGCATTGAGGAATGGCATCGGGGACAATAAAGGAGACTAAAAGGGTCAAGTGGCCGTCTTGAAGGAGCCAGTCAATGAGGGAAACATAGAGCAGCTTGTGAGCATGTTGAAGTAGTTGTTGAAAAGTCGAATTTTAAGTCCGGTTTAAAGGAAGGAAAAGAGAGGTTGCAGTGGAAATCCTTGGGGACTGAGTTTCAGATCTTAGGAGCATTTCCTGAGCTGGAGCACTTCTGGAACTATTTCTTTTTTAGGTTAGTAGGGTTGCGAAGAAGAGCGCTGGAGCTTCTCAGTGGCCGGACTCTTACTGCTTACAAAAGTTTGGTTTCTAAGTATTTTTTCTTGTATGAACAGCTTTGTGGGTGATACAAGCAGTTTTGAAGATGTATCTTCCTTTGATGGGAAGCCAGCTAAAACTCTTGAGGGCAGCCTCATTGATAACTGCCATAAGGGGCACAAGGTGACATTTCGGAGTTCCTGTAAGGAGGGCATTGCCGTCGTCAAGTTTTGAGATGATAAGAGATTGCACTATCGTCTTAAGATCGTCTGGGGGGATAAACAGTTTTATTTTCTTGAAGTGTCTGAGTGTGCAGAGTGCTCCTTTAGCTGAATGTTAATGTACTCCTTCATCAACATGTTGTTGTCCAGGGTGATGCCCATGGACTTAACAGAATTAGAAAGAGAGCAGTTAAGCATATCAATATTCTTGATCCATTCTTGGATAGGTAAGGGATTGTTTTGGGGGGAGAAGAGAATTAGTTCTTTCTTTTTGGGGTCCCGTTTAAGGTGGTTGTTTTTCAGCCATGCTTGTATCTTAACTAGTGTGGTGTTCAGACGTTGGAGGTCACAGGGTGATTTTATTTTGTAGTAGGGTTGTGTGTCGTCGACTTATAGGCGATATTTAACCCCTGCTTGGCTTAAAATGACAGTGAGGGGTTCCATGAAGAGGTTAAAAAGGGCTGGAGAGAGGATAGAGCCTTGCGTTACACCTTGTGTAAATAGAGCAGTTTTGGAGAGATAGCTGTTGATTTTAATTGCTGATAGAGATGTTGCAGATAGGAAGTGTACCATCTCAAGACTGTTCTATTGACATCCATGTGGTTTTTGAGAGTCTCAAGTAAAGCTGGATGATTTACTGTATTGAATGCCGTAGACCAGTTGAGTAGGATTAAGAGGCAGGCGTCGCCTTCATCCAAGGATTTTTGGATGTCATCGGAAATATTGAGCATGGCGGTTTTGGTGCTACAGCCTTTCCTGAATCCTGATTGGAAAGGGTCGTGGAGGTTGAATTCCTCTATGTGTCGGATGAGTTGAAGGAGGACACACTTCTCCAGCGTTTTTTCCTAGGAAGGGAAGGTTGGTAATAGGTCTGAGTTTGTTCAGGTCGTTGGAGTCTGCTCCTGGTTTTTTGAGAATGGGTGTGGCTTGGCCTAGTTGGAGGGATCCAGGAGCACAACCTGATGAAAAAAAGAGGCATTGATGATTTTGGTCCAAAATGAGGCGATTATGTGGTTGAAGTTCTTTACTAGGATGGAGGGCAGTGGATCAGAAGTGTGGGATGTGGGCTTCAAGTTTGCCATTATTTTGAAGACTTAGCTTTTAGTGTGAGTTTGAAGTTTGTCCACAGAGCACTGTTTTTTGGATGTAGGCGATCATGATTGATTTCGGGTTCATTTGGGTCATACTGGTCTTTGGTTAAGCCTTGGGGGGAGGTTTCAGTGTAGACTGAGGGGTCAATGATGCAGGTGGGCCGAGATGTCATACTAGTACAGTGGAAAAGAGATTGTTCGATTTTCACAACTTTCTCATTGAAGTAGTTAGCTACATCTGCGCATCGTTCAACAGTGACTGGTGTATCAGGTTCGGAGGTTGAGGTGGTTTGATGTTTAATTATGTTAAAGAGCTCCCTAGGTCGGTTCTTCACTCGATCCAGTTGACTGCAAAAGAAGGTGGCTTTTTCTCTAAAAATGTGTTTATTGTAGGACAGCAGTTCGGATCTAAGGAGTGCTAGGTGAGCCAGTGAGGGGTTTTGACTCCAGAGCCTTTCGGTTTGTCTAAGTTGTCTCCTCTCAGAGTTGAGGTCACAGTTGAATCAGGTTCTGGATTGAATTTTTCTAGAGTGCTTAAGTCTAAGAGGTGCAATTTGGTCAAGCACATCAGTAATAGCAGAGTTATACTGGGCAGTAAGGTCGTCAACGGTGTGAAAGAGAGGTTGCGAGTGTAGTTAGGTGCTGATCTTGGATTCCAGTTACGTTAAGGGAATATGTTTAATGTTCCTTGCCCAGTGCGTGGGTTTGTTGGCGGGGGCAGGATGGGGTATTGGATGGGCATTGAGATTGAACAGTATGAGATGGTAGTCAGACCAGTCGGTGGGCTTGATGGATCAGAGGGAGACAAGCTCATTTCTGGAAATTATGGCGTCAAGAGTAGAGCCTTTCCTGTGGATCGGTTCGTTGCAACATTGCTTGAAGTTGTTGATATTAAGAACGTTAGTTAAGTTACGGACTGTGGCGTCCTCAGCATCGTTCCAGAGCAGATTGAAGTCACCTAGAAAAATTTAATTTAATTGGTGTTAGTAAGGTCAATTAGTTCTTCAGTGAAGATTGTGCGATCACCAGGGGGGTGGTAGATGGTATGGAGTTTGATGGGTGTGGTGGCTTTAGCTGTGAGTACAACTTCCAGGTATTTGAAGGTCGAAATATTTGTAGGTTCTAGTGTGTTAAGCTGAATTTCTTCTTTGTGGATGATCGCTAGCCCACCCCTGTTCATCCTGGTCTGTCTCGTTTGATGATAGAATAGCCAGGCAGAGTAAGCAAGTCTAGAAATGGGGTAGAGTGTTCATTGAGCCAGGTTTTGGTTAGAAATGCAATGTTGATTCCTTCTTCAAGTATAGTTTCAGCGAGATCGGTGGCGTGTCTCACTGCTGATCTGCAGTTAAGAAGCATACAGAATAGTGAGCTTGGACTATTGTTAATGGAGTGTATTGTCTCAACGGTGATGTATTGAGCAGGTGGTCTGGGTGACGTGCAGGCTCGAGGAAATCCATTCGTGCCCAGGATTACAGCGATTCTGGGGAGAGGTTTAGGGTCAACAAGCAGTGTTTTTGTTTTGTAAGATTCACTAAGTAATTCGGCTTCCATTGCGTAAAGGGGGTTGAGAGCCCGGGAGGGAGCGGGGTCTGTGGGAACGTCAGCTCAAAGGGATGGAGGTATGGCAGGGGTGTTAGCTGTTTCTTGAAGATCTTTTTGGGGAGACCCTTTCTCTATTCTCGGGGAGGAGTACTGTGTTACCTTGGCCTGGATCGTGTGGTCATTTTTTATATGAAGAACGTCTTTGGATAGAGAGTCAAGTTTTTGTTCAATTCGGCTCAGGAGCAAGGCGAGAGTATTAAAGAGGCTATCTGTTCTGTGGGTGAATCGACAATCAGAGGGTCCCGAGTCTGAGGTAGACTGGCGATCCTCTAAGGAGGGAAGGGCGGTGTCATCAAGTTGGGTGGAAAGGAGGGTTTGTGTGGGGTGGGTTGAATGTGAGGAGTCAGGGTTGTGTTCGAGGGGGACTCAGTGGTGTAAGCAGGGTTTGGACTGATGCTTACTAGACTAAGGAGTGTGACTGGAGAGGAGGGAGCAGTGGGTTGAGTGGCTGAGGAAACCAGGAGTGGAGTGGCTAGAGGGTTTACTGGTAAGGGAGAAGGGTAGGAGGGAAGTTTGGGTTTTGGACCAGCATGTGTTAATGAGGCGAGAAGTGATGTGAAGTGTCGATCAAAGATGGTGAGGTGCTGGACTGGCGCTTGGATTAGTATGTTCCCTGTTCTTTAGATAGAAATGGAGACCTCCCCACTAACGCTTTGGGAGTGGGTAGATGTGAGTTTAGTTCCATATGGGATTTTAGTTGTTTTTGAGATATGAAGGTGGAGAAGGGAAATGTGTCTCCATTTTGCAGGGTGTTTGGAGTAGAAGATGAAGTCAGTTTTCATAGTGCCATTGTTGGCTCTGTAGTAGGTATCGGCAATTAGTCTTTCTGGGAGTTGACTGATTAGGATGTGTTTGAAATTTGTGGGGGAATTACTTGAGAGGTTATTTCGATATTTTATGCTTCAAGAGTTGGGGCCGTATCTTTCAAGGGCGGAGTTGGGAGATGTGAGGAAGGAGTAGGACATTGTGGCAGTTTCCTTGCAATCAGGTACAAGCTCAAGATGAGGTGGGGTACTGTGTGTTAAGTGCAGTGCCTAGCTATGGGCTCAATGTTATGGGGGGACCAGGTTGAAGGCGTAGGAGCAACCCAGTGGTTGCAGAATCAAAGAATGACTTAAATATGAAAATTAAAGAAGATACAATTATCCTGTTTAGGATGTGATTTGACTCAAGGGCGAGTAAATTAGTGTTGTTAAAGGTGCTTGCCAAGATGGGTGGAATTTGGTGAGTGAATGGGGTAGCTTATCAGATAGGAAGAGTTTAATTTCTGCCTCGGGGAGCAAAACACGTTATGAGTCTTTAAATTTGCTTCTGGGCCCCCGTTAAGATAGGCTTCTAGTGACTTTCCTAGGGTTCTGTTGTGAGTTGTGGGGTGAGCTTTTAGCTAAAGTATGTAGTAGTAGTGAGTGCAGTGGAGCTAGACTATAGCTTTCAGCTAAAATGATGTAAGTGTCATGTCTGTCTCTTTGTTTCTACAAGAAGAGGGGAGGTGTCTTTCTCCCAGTATCAAACTGTCTCCTGGGCAAAGAAATAAGTCCATAAATTAGTTGCAAGGTTTTTTTTTTCCTGAATTAGTGGAGCAGTGAGTACGAAAATCAATCCTTCCCCTTCATTTTTTAAAAACTTTTTGTTTCTTTTAAGGGCCGGAGAGTGCCATCAGGGAGGGGAGTGTAGTGGAGTGAGAGGGCTCCATGCTGCATAGAAAGGCTCTCATTCACAGACCTAAACAGGTAGACATTAATATTTACGATCAAAGAGTAACCATTATTATTGCATATACACCCTGTGAGCAGCTGCAAATTATGGGCCCTTTATCATCCTACCTTAGAGGAATAAAGAGAATGGTAGATTATACATAGAGGGCGCAGACACTGCAGAAAGAGCCCAGCAAGGGGGTGGTGGTGGTGGTGGTGCCCTTAGTGTAGAAGAAGCATTGTCTGCGGGAGGGAAAGGGTTAGTAGGGGGTGAATAACGGGCTGGGGGAGGAGGAGGAGGGCTTTCTTCCAGTGAAAGCAGTTGATTAAGTCAGTGTATTTTTTCACTTTTTTGCAGTCAGACACTCAAAATGAAAGCCTAGTGAAGATGTTGTCCATTTTGTGGGAGGAAAGGGCTAATGTGGGAGAGAACCGGGCCAAGATGGAGGGGTGGGGGGGTATGTCCGGAGGCAATGAAAACTATCACTCTACTTCAGCACAAGCAGTTATCAAACGTCATAACATGTCATTCCATGGGCTCCTTAGGGTGAAATATTGCTCGTAGGCCCAAGCGCTCGAAGGGCAGCCAGACCAAGCAGGAGATTCGACAGCAGTGGGGAGGGGAGATCAGCCGGGGAGCACGTCTCCAACCAAGTGGGTGCGGTTGTTTGGAAGCAGTCCTCAGAGTGAGGTCAAGAGGCACTACAGCCAGGACACACAGTCATCCAAGAAGATAGCACTGACAGTTATACAGTGCCGCAGAGAGGCAGATCCGGTATTCCCCGCAAGCAAGTTGTGACCGGTATCTCCAGGGGAGGGGAATGCAGCTATGGCAGCTGCATTTGTATAGAGCTGCATAGGGGCAGAGAAAGCTGGTCTACGCTGGTGCAGGACTCCAGGCAAGTAGAGCGCAGCTATGAAGGCATCGATAATGTCATGTTGCAGCACAGGCAGAGAGAGCAGCGTGTGCACAGAAATGAATAAAATAAAAGTGTGCCACGGGACGAAGATGTGTCGACACACCGAGTCCAGGCGGAAGGCGGCTAAGACTCCAAGCCGCTGCAGTGCGGGCAAGGAAACACGATGTGCTCCCGATTACACGCCTCCCGGACTCCGCAGGGCAGGTTGGTCTCGATGGGCCCTAATCCCTGCCTCAGCTGGCCAGATTCACCCTGGTCAGGTGGACAGAGACTCCAGTCTGAGTACACTGCACTGGCCAGTGTAGTACCAGTAGGGTGAGCAAGGGTTCCGGTCAAAGCACAAAGAGGAGTGGGCAGACTGATCTCATGGTCCCTGATCCCAGCCTCATGCAGTAGGCGCTCATCATGCTGGTCGCTCCAGTCGGGTGGACAGAGGCTCCAGTCATCATCCCACATCACCCTGTGTAGGATATGAGTTCCAGGTCCGCTTGTGAGCAGACATGATCAGTTCTCAACAGGATCTGTTGAGGCAGTTGATCTCATCCGAAGGGGCTTCAGTCTCCGATCAGGCAACAGGAGGACACTTGGTCAGAGGACATAGTGCCAGCTGGACTCGCCTCAATGTTGTGGATTCGACTGCGCAATACGGGAGTCAGTTACATCCAGGAAATCCAAAGTAATCCAGCTAAATTCATCCAGTTACTAGCAGGAGGTTCTCAAAAAGCATATAGAGATTTGGTCCGGGCCGGGAGAGGCAAAGCAGGGATTTTCTCCAAAATGATCCCAAAGCCTGGGAGCGCCTACTTAGAACTCTGTTCCGGCGGCCATGTTACCGCGAGGTTACATCGCTTTAACCTTTGGTTTTTTTCAGTGAATTTCTAGGGCTTTTTAACGCATGCTAAGATCTTATCAGCATGCCTACCTATAAAGTCACAGTAACTTGCTTTTTATATACATACATACATATATACATATATATATATATATACAAGAATTTGCCCAGAGGACGAAACCTGCACACACGTCGAGCTTCCGGGCAATGACAAGCTGGAGTTCCTGGAATTGGCATTCTTGCCTAACGCGTTTCGGATGCTTCCCATCCTTGGTCACAGGCTGCCATTCGAAAAAGTGCACCATAAAAGTCCAAACCACCATCTTGATTTAAATAAACCACCTCCTTTTATTGATCTCATATATGCAGATTTCAGCAAAGCATTATGGAGTGTGTAGTTTGGCAACACATTTTAACCCTCGTGGGTAGGGCACTTTCAAATAATTTAAAAGGAATTCCAGCTTGTCATTGCCCGGAAGCTCGACGTGTGTGCAGGTTTCGTCATCTGGGCAAATTCTTCTATTCATTTGAAACGGTGGTCCTGCCGTGAAACCCGCACCGCTGCTGAGAGCTAGCAGGTCCGATGTCATGTTATCCTCATTGACTGTGGAACGTTGAGGGGCTTGTGAAAGGTACATTTTGTGACAAGACTGCAGCCCACTGGGGCGATGGGTTTGTTTTAAATTATTCGAAAGTGCACTACCCACGAGGGTTAAAATGTGTTGCCAAACTACACACCCCATAATGCTTTGCGAAATCTGCGCACATGAGATCAATAAAAGGAGGTGGTTTATTTAAATCAAGATGGTGGTTTGGACTTTTATGGTGCACTTTTTCGAATGGCAGCCTGTGACCAAGGATGGGAAGCATCCGAAACGCGTTAGGCAAGAATGCCAATTCCAGGAATTCCAGCTTGTCATTGCCCGGAAGCTCGACGTGTGTGCAGGTTTCGTCCTCTGGGCAAATTCTTCTATTCATTTGAAACGGTGGTACTGCCGTGAAACCCGCACCGCTGCTGAGAGCTAGCAGGTCCGATGTCATGTTATCCTCATTGACTGTGGAACGTTGAGGGGCTTGTGAAAGGTACATTTTGTGACAAGATTGCAGTCCACTGGGGCGATGGATTTGTTTTAAATTATTCGAAAGTGCACTACCCACGAGGGTTAAAATGTGTTGCCAAACTACACACTCCATAATGCTTTGCGAAATCTGCGCACATGAGATCAATAAAAGGAGGTGGTTTATTTAAATCAAGATGGTGGTTTGGACTTTTATGGTGCACTTTTTCGAATGGCAGCCTGTGACCAAGGATGGGAAGCATCCGAAACGCGTTAGGCAAGAATGCCAATTCCAGGAATTCCAGCTTGTCATTGCCGGAAGCTCGACGTGTGTGCAGGTTTCGTCCTCTGGGCAAATTCTTCTATTAATTTGAAACGCTGGTCCTGCCGTGAAACCCGCACCGCTGCTGAGAGCTAGCAGGTCCGATGTCATGTTATCCTCATTGACTGTGGAATGTTGAGGGGCTTGTGAAAGGTACATTTTGTGACAAGACTGCAGCCCACTGGGGCGATGGATTTGTTTTAAATTATTCGAAAGTGCACTACCCACGAGGGTTAAAATGTGTTGCCAAACTACACACTCCATAATGCTTTGCGAAATCTGCGCACATGAGATCAATAAAAGGAGGTGGTTTATTTAAATCAAAATGGTGGTTTGGACTTTTATGGTGCACTTTTTCGAATGGCAGCCTGTGACCAAGGATGGGAAGCATCCGAAACGCGTTAGGCAAGAATGCCAATTCCAGCTTGTCATTGCCCGGAAGCTCGACGTGTGTGCAGGTTTCGTCCTCTGGGCAAAAAAATAAATTATATATATATATATATATGTATATATATATATGTATATATATGTATATGTATATATATATATATATATATATATATATATATATATATATATGTATTATCTACTGGCGGTCGCCAGTAGATAGTTATAGTTAGAACCTATTTTCCATAGGAAATCCGCAACATTCTATTTGCAA
The DNA here is from genome assembly GCA_963921515.1 of Calotriton arnoldi. Classification (NCBI taxonomy): domain Eukaryota; kingdom Metazoa; phylum Chordata; class Amphibia; order Caudata; family Salamandridae; genus Calotriton; species Calotriton arnoldi. The sequence continues at coordinate 6,773,093 of CAWUFW010000001.1, read as the reverse complement.
TAACGTTGGCGCCGGTTGGCGAATCTTCGCGAAAGTTTCCAACTTGTTGGGCGCTCCGGTCCGCTCCTATCCTGAAAGTCTCGGGGTGATTCGTCAAGCGGGGCCGAGAAAAAGGGGGTCCCAAAGCGTGTTTTCCCCATTCATTTTCCATAGGGACCTTTCATCGCAGCTACAGCCCGAACTGCTGAACGGAATTACACCAAATTTGGCAAAGAGGTAGCCCTTGGTTCAGTGTCGTGCCTTTTTGCTTAAATGGTGTAAATCCGTTCAGTAGTTTCTGAGAAATTTGAAAAAGAAAACACATATATATCTGGGCGGAGCCTAACCACACATGTCATCGTGAGATCTGATTGGCTGTCAGCACTTCATCCTGGAATTGCTGGCAGCCATCTTGAGACCAATATAAATGATAGTACCCCATTGAAATGCATTGTAGTGAATCGAAGATTTTGAGGGTTACCAAAAGGAGAACTATAAAGGGTGATAACAGACTTTAGTTACATTAGAATTCATTTGTTGATGGTACCATACTAATTTCAGGAATTGTGGTGTGTTCTAAGGTGATTTTACCCTGTGAAAAACCTTCTGCTGGGATATCATGAATCATGTTTGAGAGAAAACTATTTTCACATGCTTGTCCCATACAGTTTTGGAAGGTGCTCCAGAAGCTAAAATGAGAGCATATTTTCTGTAAATTCACATTATCTTTCTCAGTCATGTGAGAATGAAGTCTGACATTCTCAGTAAAACATGTACATCCAACAAGGGCAGAGACTGTCAGTTGATTCCTTTGTGTTCTACTGCAGCTTCCCAGAGTGTTCTAAAGAACAACTAGAGTGCTAACAGCCTTACTTATGACAAAATTATGGCACACCTGAAGCCATCTTGATTGGAATAAACTGGTAACACTTAAAACATTTAATTTAAAAAGGAACAAAATGATGGGGTTCATTTTGTCATAGAAATTATGGTTAGTGCTGTAGAAAGAAAAATTAGGACATGTTTTAAGTGAGATCTCAAATATCTTCTCTGTTATATTTCAACAGGAGCAGCCTGTCAGTTGATGCCTTTGTGTTCTACTGCAGCTTCCCAGAGTGTTCTAAAGAACAACTAGAGTGCTAACAGTCTTACTTATGACAAAATTATGGCACACCTGAAGCCATCTTGATTGGAATAAACTGGTAACTCTTAAAACATTTAATTTAAAAGGAACAAAATGAGGGGGTTCATTTTGTCATAGAAATTATGGTTAGTGCTGTAGAAAGAAAAATTAGTGCTAAAACACTACCCCCAGCACGACACCCTACACTACCCAAACATAACTGCACTACCCTAAACCCTAAAACACTACCACCAGCACGACTCCCTACACTACCCAAACACCACTGCACTACACTAAACCCTAAATATACCCCCAGCATGACCTCCCACACTACACAAACACCACTGCACTACCCTAAACCTAAAACACTACCCCCAGCACGACCCCTACACTACCCAAACACCACTGCACTACCCTAAACCCTAAAACACTAACCCCAGCATGACCCCTACACTACCCAAACACCACTGCACTACCCTATACCCTAAAACACGACCCCCTACACTACACAAACACGACTGCACTACCCTAAAACCTAAAACACTACCCACAGCATGACCCCCTTCACTACATAAACACCACTGCACTAACATAAACCCTAAAACACTACCCCCAGCACGACTCCCTACACTACCCAACACCACTGCACTACCCTAAACCCTAAATCTACCCCCAGCACGACCCCTACACTACCCAAACACCACTGCACTACCCTAAACCATAAAACACTACTCCCAGCATGACCCCTACACTACACAAACACCACTGCACTACCCTAAACCCTAAAACACTACCCCAGCACGACTCCCTACACTACCCAACACCACTGCACTACCCTAAACCCTAAATCTACCCCCAGCACGACTTCTACACTACCCAAACACCACTGCACTACCCTAAACCATAAAACACTACCCCCAGCATGACCCCCTACACTACACAAACACCACTGCACTACCCTAAACCCTAAAACACTACCACCAGCATGACCCCCTACACTACTCAAACACCACTGCACTACCCTAAACCCTAAAACACTACCCCAGCACGACCCCCTACACTACCCATACACCACTGCACTACCCTAAACCCTAAAACACTACCCCCAGCACGACCCCCTACACTACTGCACTACCCTAAACCCTAAAACACTATGCCCAGCATGACCCCTACACTACCCAAACACCACTGCACTACCCTAAACCCTAAAACACTACCCCCAGCATGACTCCCTGCACTACCCAAACACCACTGCACTACCCTAAACCCTAAATCTACCCCCAGCACGACCCCTACACTACCCAAACACCACTGCACTACCCTAAACCATAAAACACTACCCCCAGCATGACCCCTACACTACACAAACACCACTGCACTACCCTAAACCCTAAAACACTACCACCAGCATGACCCCTACACTACTCAAACACCACTGCACTACCTAAACCCTAAAACACTACCCCAGCACGACCCCTACACTACCCATACACCACTGCACTACCCTAAACCTTAAAACACTACCCCCAGCACGACCCCCTACACTACTGCACTACCCTAAACCCTAAAACACTACCCCTGCACGACCCCTACACTACCCAAACACCACTGCACTACCCTATACCCTAAAACACGACCCCCTACACTACACAAACACGACTCCACTACCCTAAACCCTAAAACACTACCCACAGCATGACCCCTTCACTACAAAAACACCACTGCACTGCCCTAAACCCTAAAACACTACCCTAGCACTACCCCTACACTACCCAAACACCACTGCACTAACATAAACCTAAAACACTACCCCCAGCACAACCCCCTACACTACACAAACACCACTGCACTACCCTAAACCCTAAAACACTACCCCCAGCACGACTCCCTACACTACCCAAACACCACTGCACTACCCTAAACCCTAAATCTACCCCAGCACGACCCCTACACTACCCAAACACCACTGCACTACCCTAAACCATAAACACTACCCCAGCATGACCCCTACACTACACAAACACCACTGCACTACCCTAAACCTAACACTACCACCAGCATGACCCCTACACTACTCAAACACCACTGCACTACCCTAAACCCTAAAACACTACCCCAGCACGACCCCTACACTACCCATACACCACTGCACTACCCTAAACCCTAAAACACTACCCCCAGCACGACCCCTACACTACTGCACTACCTAAACCCTAAACACTACCCCCAGCACGACCCCCTACACTACCCAAACACCACTGCACTACCTAAACCCTAAAACACTAACCCCAGCACGACCCCTACACCACCCAAACACCACTGCACTACCCTAAACCCTAGAAAAGAAACCCCCACCCCATGCCCAATCCCCCTTACCTCTCACTCCTCATGGTTCCTCTCTCCTCATGGTTCCTGCTTCACGTCATCTCTGAGGGGCGGTGCACGTCGTTGTGAGGAAACGGAACAGCCTCTGTTTCCTTACAACGACATGGATCGTCTACATGTTTTTAGAACACATGGTCATTTACCATACATACCTTTACAACAAAATTCGTTGTAAAGGCATGCGTGGTAAATGACCATGCGTTCTAAAAAATGCGTAGTAATGACTTCGTGATGTACAACGCATGCGTGGTAATGCATGCGTTGTAATGGTATCGCAAAGTAAAAAGTCGTTGTAACGGCTGTTTACCGATCGAAGCTGGCCCCTGTTCTTCAGTGAGACGTTTATTTGATTAATTAGGAGGAAGGAATGTGGTTTTTACCGAAAAGTGCATTCCCGGCTGTTGTATTGTGAAAGTGTCCGCGTGGCCTGGTTTCACTTCCGGTGAGAGAGTGGAAGAGTCTGTTTGGATCTAAAGGAGTTCTGTTGTTGGACGGGGCCGGCGCGACATGTCATCCAGAAAACATAGATAATGGAAAGCGTCCTCCCTGAAGTGTGGAGCAGTGCCATGAGAGGTCAACGAGTGTGCGTCCCACCGCAGTATGACCGTACCGCGTGACCCATGTGCCGCCTCCAGGGTGTGGGAGGCAGAAGCGGCATCTAATTCTACATTTTGGTACTAGGGCATTTTAACTTCGTTGTTCCTGCCAGATACAAAGAGAAGATCCTGTGTTATTCAGTGCCCTCGTTGCCTTTTTTGTGGGTTGTGGTGCTTGTCACTCGCTGCCCCGCCGGTGCACACGGCTGGGCACCCCACCTCGTGTGCCATCTGCAGGGCCTCTGCCCTCGGATCACTGGTTTCGGTTTCTGGAGTGGCAACATAAACAGTTGCTCCCAAAGGACTAGCCTGAACACTTAGGTGAATATCCCCTGCACCAGCATTCCACGGAAATTCTTTCCTAGCTCTCCCACGTCAACGAGCACGGCTCCGCTCGCGACACCGTATGGCGTCATCGGAGCCATAAGAGGACCTCGTCGGCGTGCTGACGTCAGTTCCACCCATTTTTTCCGTGCCACCGAGGCAAACAGGGGACCGAGACATTTTCACATGTATACATAGTATAATAAATATATATTATTCACTGAAAAAACCATAGGTTTCAGGCACGTTATAGTTAGAAATTAGCATTTAAAAAACCTTAGAAATTCACTGAAAAAACCATAGGTTTCAGGCACGTTATAGTTAGAAATTAGCATTTAAAAAACCTTTGAAATTCACTGAAAAAAACCATAGGTTTCAGGGCGTTATAGTTAGTTGGACATTTCCATCGTACAAAACCATAGAAATTCCCCGTTATAGTTAGTTCAGCTAACTATAACTTCGTGCATCCCATAATGCACTGCTGATGGCGTCACATATTACATCACTCATGACATGGTCAGTGACATCACTCATGACATCACTGATGACATCTCAAATGACATCATCCAGTGAATGTGTGTTTTTCTGAAAATTAAATATGTTTTATATATGTATATCTCAAGGTCGATGGAAGAATAAATGGGTATATAAGTGTCTAAATGGATGATTTTTTTGTAAAATTGATTGTATAACTGACTAAGTGTATCTTAGTGAATACATGGGTTAGTGAGTAATGTTTAAATATGAAAATATCTGTATCAGTCTCTCACTTTGTGTATAAGTGGCTGCATGGGTTGGTGAGTAGCTACATGAGTGTCTATATGGGTTATTGGTTGGTTTTTGAGTATCAGTATGAGTGTCTGAGTGTCTGTATGGTTTGGTGGGGGTATTACTTAGTGCATAGATGCATGAATGAGTGACTCACTGTTTGTATGTGTTGAAGACAGCATGTGTGCAGGACTGTATAGGTGGATGAGTATGTGTATGGGTGTGTTAGTGAGTGAATGACTGTCTCAATAGTGTCTTTATGAGTAACTACATTATGTTTTATTTTATTTTTAAAAATATTTTTATTGGTTTTTTCCCCTTTTTTATGCAAGGAAAATACAAAACAGTTACTGATAGACACAAATAAGGTCAAACAAACAGATTAAAAATACATGTAACACAAGAAAAGCAGGAATCACATCAGGTCAATATATACCCACAATACAAAATCCAAATTATATTAACATACCACATAAAAAAAATTCTGCCAAAAAAGAGACGTAACTGTCGATTATTACGTTTAAATCCATTCAGTGATAGCAGCCCAGATCTTAGCTCCCATTACTCTCTTCCTTCTCCCCTTAATCTTATATATAGCAGATTCTAAGTTATACATGGCAAGTAATCTTGCCCGCCAGCACGAGAAGGACGGAGGATTAGGATTTATCCAATCCTTCGTGATACAAGCTCGGACCACAGCCATACAAATAAACAGAAAAGATTCCGATGCCTTAGACAATGTATGAGCCGAAGTATCTGAAAATAAGCCTATCAAAACCAATTCCCCAGTTATATGCACTGATGACCTCATAATTGAACCTAAAAAACGTTCGATAGACAAAAATAATTCAGCTAATTTCGGACATGAAAAGAACATGTGGACTGCATCTGCTGCGAATAGCCCACACCGATTACAGCTGGTCCCAGCGGAAGTCCCCCATTTAGAGATCTTACTTGGAGTATAATACAAATCATATATAACCATATAATGCTGAGTGCGCATCCTCCCAGACATCAAAACTTTGGTAGCAAGGCTTAAGGAATTAATAACATTAATCCCCTCTTGCCCAAGCTTCGTTGCCCACTTATCTTGACATGCCACCAGATCATCTGGGAGTTCTTCAATCAATAAAGAATAAAATTGACCGATTGACGATTTTTTTTTCATCCTTTCTATAAAGGGGAACTTCCTAAATTGAAAGTCCACATCGGGGCCTAGCGAATTTAAATAGCTGCGGATCTGAAGATATTTAAAAAATTCATGTTTAGCCAGACCATATTTTATTTGTAACTCGACAAATGAAGCCATCTGACCGTCATCCCACAAATCCCCTAAAGAAAAAATTCCTTTTAAGCTCCAACTGATAGATGTTTGGTCCCGGAAAATCAGTGGGAGTGACCCAGTGACAGAAAATGGGGTATATGCATTTATCTTTGCAACCCCAAATTGCCGTTTAACTGATCTCCAGACAGAGTATGCTGCTCTAAGAATTTTAAATTTGGTTTTCTTAAAATAACTGGGTTCTAGAACTTTAACCAAACACCCATTGGCCTCATCACCCAACCCAAACTCATAAATTATAGGGCTATGGCAAGGCAAGATCTTGACCCGATCCCCCACTACCAAAGGACTAATGAATTGCAAGACTGCTGCCCAGTAATAAAAAATGAAATTGGGTATACCCCAGCCACCACGATTCTTCGGCAAAATCATCTTTTTATATGCCCTTCTCTGACGTCTATAGCCCCACAAAAATCTAGAGCTGATCCTCTCTAACCTCTTAAAACACAAAATTGGAAATTCCAATGGAATTGTTCTAAACATATAAAGAAACTTCGGCAAAACTAACATTTTTAAGACATTAGATCTACCATACAGGGATAAATGTAGATGATCCAACCTCTCCAGCATTGAATTTACTTTAGTAAGCACGGGATTCATATTCAACTCTGGGATCTTGCTGATTGGTAAGGAAATTTTAATACCTAAGTATGTGACTTCAGGAACAGTTGTTATATTTTCAGGAGGTTCCTCTCCGATAAATAAAATCTGTGTCTTAGAGATATTTAATTTATACCCCGAAAACCCACCAAACTTAGATGCCAATCCATCAATTACGGGTAAAGCAGTTACTATGTCGGTAGTGACCACGACAACATCGTCCGCGTATGCCAAAGCTCTATAATCAATATGGCACAGTTGAACCGGTTTAATATCAATAGCCTGGTTTAATTTGACCCCAAAAAAATCAATATATAAGGCGAATAATAAAGGTGAACACGGCATCCTTGCCGTGTACCACGGCTAATAGTAAACAAACCCGATTCTTGGCCAGCGATTCGAATACAGGCTACTGGAGACAGATATAATGATTGCAACGCCTGCCGAATCAGCGGGCCGAAGCCCTTCAACCTTAAAACCTCCCACATATATGGCCAAGAAACCCTGTCGAATGCCTTCTCGGCATCCAACAGGGTTAACCCCATTGTAGTATTAGTTGCTTGAGCCCAATCAATAAATGAAATTAAGCGCCTGACGTGATCTGCAGTGTCACGTCCAGGAATAAACCCGTGTTGAAATTGTGATACCAGCGTGGAAATAATGTCCGATATACGTGTAGCTAATATTTTAGAATAAACTTTGCTATCAGAGTTAATTAGCGAAATGGGTCGATAAGATGACGGCAATAAAGGAGGTTTATCTTTTTTTAGGAAGACCACTATAACGGATTTCGACCAGGAAAGTGGCACTATCCCCTTTTGTGCAGACACAAAAGTTGACAACATTTCCGCTTTCAGCACATGCCGAAAAGTTCTATAAAATTCTAGCGGGATCCCGTCAGGTCCCACCGCCTTACCTACAGCCAAAGATACAATTGCTGCTTCCACTTCCTCCCAAGTGATATCGAGATCTAGTTCATCCATTTGCTCATATGTCAGTTTAGAAATGTCGATATCACCGCAAAACTCCACTACTTTATCTTCAACACCTAGAATGACCTCGTCTGAATACAGTTGGCTATAAAACTTCCCAAAAACCTCTAAAACTTCAGCGGGTTTCTCACGAATTTGTCCTTGCTCGTCTTGAATATTATTAATCCTTTTAGCAACATCTTTTTGATGTAATCTTTTGGCCAATATTCGGCCAGAGTTTTCTCCCACCTCATATATCTCAGAGCGATATACTGCGATTTGCGCTGCCAATTTTATAGCAAAGTTCTGGTATAATCTCATTTTTGGATAGCTAAATCGCTTGAAATCTGTTCAGAATCTTGGCCGTTTCTAACTGCCACCATAAACTCATTTTCTAGCAGCCGCAATTTATTCATTTCACCCAGAAATTCTGCTCGGAGTGTACGTTGCTTATTAACAGAATAGCTTAATGTCTCCCCCCGAACACCGGACTTGAAAGCATCCCATACCATGTGGACAGATGCAGATCCGCGGTTATTGTTGAAGAATTCCCCTATCCATTTGCACATATGTTTACAATAGGCGGGATCAACCAGCAACTTTCGTTCAAAAGTCCAGGCACTTATAGGAGAACTAAAACTGATTTCTATTTCTAACAAAACAGGATTATGGTCGGATATTATTTTAGGTTGAATATCAATCTTAGCTTTACCGGCGAGTTCCGGAGTGACAAAAAAGTAATCTAACCGCACATGCTTACGATGAGGTGCAGAGTAAAAGGTATTACCAGGGGCACCCCTTCCTTTGAGCCACCATATATCAACCAGCCCAAATTCTTTAACAAGACCCCTTATGGCTTTAAACGTTTTCTTTTTCTTCCCGTCATAAAGAAAATTACTTGTTATATCTATATTCCCTGCCAGATGGAAATTAAAGTCCCCACATAAAATCAAAGGGGCTGGCCAATCAACAAGCTCAATGCTAAGCCCCTCCAATATTCCAGGGTCATCCGAGTTCGGACCATAGATTGAACAAATAGTCATAGAAAGATCCTCTATCACTAATTCAATAATTACCCAGCGGCCGTAAAGATCTTCTTTGACACGTTTACAGTTCCCCCACCCGGATCTTTTCAAGATTGCCACCCCTCTCGTTGTTGATCCTTGACGTGTACATCCCAGAAGATCCAACCCCAGGTCCTTTAACCACCTCCGATTGTTCCATGCAATATGAGTCTCCTGTACACAAAGCAGATCCACCCTCATTGTTCTAAGAATCTGGGCCGTAATCCCTCTTTTTTTTCGATCATTCAGGCCACGTATATTCCAGGTACAAATGGTAAATTTACCCATCCTCGAACAAAAGGCATTCTAACTTAACTGTATCCCTTTGCCAATCATTTACCATTACACTTATTAGTACAGGTACTACATTTATAGCAACAATAGTCACAGAGTCCTTGCTGCCATTCAAATACAAAAACAAAACTTTACTATTCCTTGCACCACCTTCCCAACTACCCACACCACCCACACCACCCTCATCAACCCACATAACCTCCCCCCCACCCTTACACCCACCCAAATGAGGCAGAGGGACTGGTTGGTCCCTATTGCGATGGAGAGAAAGGATTAAGTGCCTCCCCATGATCCCCCCCACCCCCCCGGCTGAATAAAGAAAAAAGAGACAAAAAAGAGAAAAAGAGAGAAGAAAAAAGGAAGGGGAAAACTGTTTAAATTGACTGAGTAATCCATACTACAATCATCCCCCTAAATAGTGCTCAGAAACTCCTTTGCAGCGATCTCAGAAGTAAAAAATAATGTTTTATCCTTAAAAATAATTTTAAGTTTTGAAGGATTAAGCAAATAAGACTGTGCCCCTTTAGCTTGGAACAGCGAAATCAATTGACGCAAGTGCCACCTCTGCTGAACTGTGGCTTGACAGTAATCGGGGCGCACAAAGAATTCGCAGCCCTGCCCCTTTCTCTTACGATCTGGCCTAGCTAAATCATACAAAGATTCACGGAGCAGAAAATTGTTTAAACAAATCAGTATAGCTCTTGGTTTAACATCCACCTCTCTAGTACCACCCCGCCTCTGAAAAGGAAATCTATGCACACGCTGCAGCTCAAGTTCCCACTTCCATTGATGCAGTTCAGGAAAGGCTTCTAAAAACAAATTGATGGTGAATTGACGAATATCTTTCCCTTCCATTCCTTCCGGAATACCTAATACACGCAAATTGTTCCTTCTAGACCTATTTTCTAAGTCAATTAGTTTCCAGTTTATATCATCACGAAGGGATTGGAAGGAAGATACAGCTGTTTTTTGATATACAATGTCATCCTCAATTAAAGAGATTCTACCCTCCGCTTCCCCAATTCTGGCCGACATCTCAGAGCAGGTCTTAACCACCCGGCGGACCGTATTCTGAAGCTTGCGGACGGCGCCCTGCATCCGCAAACCTTCTGCTTTTGTCTCCTCACGATGTGACATTATAGCTTGGTAGATAGTGGTTAAGGTAATCTCATTCGCTATCAATTCGCCAGTACAAACGGGACCTCCATGTATGTCAACCACGCCCCCTACTGTCATTCGCCTCCCCAGGATGTAATGAAGAGGTATAATTCAGCAAAGGGGACCCATCATTGCCTGAACCGTCCCTGGATGATGAATTAAATCTATCCTTTGCTTCCTTTACCTTACGCACAGTGGTTCCTTCCACAGTGAGCAAAGTATTTTCTTCTTCATCCGGTGGAACTGAGCTAGTCAAACTTCTATCATCAACCCAGTCACCATCAGCACTCTCCAGTTCCGAGGTATTGGACACATCAGACATAGAATAGAAGTTTCCACCTGAGTCCCCGGAATCTGCCTCTATTACCCCGACTCTGCTTGGCATGTCGCTACCAGTCGCAGATCCCTGAAAAATTTCATCAGGATTCACATTAACGGGCCATATTACAGATGGGGCACTCAGAGAGATAATTGAGCCCCCTGATGTAAGCTGGGAGGAGACAACGTTCACTGCATTCTCTATGACAATTTCTAATGAGTCAGCCACACATAAATTATCCGCCACATCTTCCCCCCATCTTGCCTCCTTTCCAACTCATTTGATCCCAAGAAAGCGTTCGAGCTCGTCAAAGGCGCAGAAATATTTATCGACACTTCACTGATGTCATAAGCTTTGTTGAGCGAATGATCCAATTGCGGAGGATCCATGGCGCCCATCACTGGCTCAGTACCTAAGGTCTTAGTTTTACCTGGCGTTTTTTTTTAAAAATCCCGGGAATCTTTATGTTATCCCCAGCAGGGTCGTTTCCAAGCACCTTAACAGCTGTACCGGCTATCCCTTCCGCCGGTAAACCCCCTCCTGTCCAGGGGCAGACACAGTGACGGCAGCTGCAGCACGAGTCCTTGTACCCTTCGGATTACCGCTGGCGTTCTTAGGACCCATCTTACTCCAGCCCGGATCTTCCAGCAGACCCCAGGAATACTCAGCAACAGACGCAGCCGCCCTTCTCTCCTCACGAGATCGGACACCAGCAACGGTCCTGCTCCGCCAGTCTACACGGTGAGGAACAAAACGCCACACGCGCTGGCAACTTTGTCGAAACAAATGTATCAGGAGTAGCAGCATTCCTGGATACTTAAATCATGGTTTTCGCCGGCAGCTTCCTTGCGATAAGTTCCAGCAACCGCCGAGGGAGTGGGGGGGGATCGATGGTGGAGAGCACTCTTCGCCTGCCTCACTCGGACACGGACGTGTCCGCCATCTTGCCTAGAACTACATATGTTTTAAACTAGTATATGTGAGTATTGGTGTATATAAGTGAGTATATGTGAGAGTGAGAGATTGGAAGAGTTCCTGTACAAATAAGTAGGTGTTTCTATAAGTGCTTGTTTAAGAGAGTAAGTATGTGTAAGTTTCTGTAGAAGTAAGTGTGGTAGTGTGTGTGTATAACTGTATATGCAAGTAAATGGATGTTTGATACTTTGTTTGCATGTGTGACTATGTGTGTGAGTAACTCTATGGATGAGTGGCGGTGTGTAACAGGATGTATAGGTGTATGAGTACATATGATGAGTGAGTATATGTATGAGTGACTGTATAGGGACTGTTGGTGAATGAGTGGATGTGTGTGTAGATCTTGGAATTACTGAATAGGTGTGTTGTAAGTGGTATTGGTATGTCCATTGTTTTGAAAATGTTAGTTTGTATTTTTGAGTGTGTGTATCAAAGGTTATATTAGGGTGAGAGGAGGTCTGCCACTCTATCACAAGGATGATGTCATCCATCAGTGATGTCATCAGTGATGTCATTTGAGATGTCATCAGTGATGTCATGAGTGATGTCATGAGTGATGTAATATATGACGTCATCAGCAGTGCATTGCTGGAGCGTCGCGAGTTATAGTTAGCTGAACTAACTATAACGGAGAATTTCTATGGTTTTGTACGATGGAAATGTCCAACTAACTATAACGCCCTGAAACCTATGGTTTTTCAGTGAATTTATATATATATATATATATGTATGTATATATATATATATATATATATATGTATATATATATATATATATATATGTATGTATATATATATATATGTATATCAGTCATTCACTTAGGTACTACCTATGCACTCATCCAATCACTCACGCACTATCCTTGCACTCAACCATTCATTCAGGCACTATGCATACACTCCTGCATTCTCTCAGGTACTACCCATGCACTTATCCAGTCATCCGGGCACTTCCCATGCACTCATCCAATCACTCAGGCACTACCCATGCACTCATCCAATCATTCAGGCACTACCCATGCACTCATCCAATCACCCAGGCACTATCCTAGCACTCATTCATTCACTCAGGCACTATGCATACACTCCTGCATTCTTTCACGTACTACCCATGTACTTATCCAATGACGCAGACACTACTCTTGCACTCATCCAGTCCCCCAGGCACCACCCATGCATTCATCCAATCATTCAAGCACTATCCTTGCACTAAACTATTCACTCAGGCACTACGCATGGTCTCATTCTATCACCGAACACTACCCATGCACTTATCCATTCTCTCAGGCAATACCCATGCACTCAGTTACCCAGGCCCTACCCATGCACTCATCCAATCACTAAACCACTACCCATCCACTCATCTATATACTCAGGTACTACCCATGAACTCACGCATTCTCTCAGGCACTATGTATGCACTCATCCAATCACCCAAGCACTACGCATGCATTCATCCAATCACCCAGACATTACCCTTGCACTCATCCAATCATTGAAGGACTACTCTTCAACTCAAGCATTCACTCAGGCACTAACCATGGTCTTATGCATTCTCTCAGACACTATGCTTGCACTCATCCAATCACCCAGGCACTACGCATGCACTTATCCAATCACTCACGCACTACCCATGCACTCATAAAATTACCCATGCACTCATCCAATCACTCAGGCACTACCCTTGCACTCAACCATTCACTGAGGTTCTACCCATGCACTCACCCATTCTCTCAGGCACTACCCATACACTTATGCAATGACCCAGGCACTACCCATGGACTCATCCGTTCACTCAAGCACTACCCATGCAATCGTTCAATCACCCAGGCACTACCTTTGCACTCATGCATTCACTGAGGCAGAACCCATGCACTCATCCAATCATTCAAACACTATCCTTGTACTCATCCATTCTTTCAGACACTACACATACACACTTCCATTCTCTCAGGCACTACCCATGCACTCATCCAATAAACCACACTACGAATGCACTCATGCAATCACGCACGCACAAGTATTGCAGTCATCCAATCACCCAGGCTCTACAATTACACTCAACCATTCACTCAGGCACTACCCATGCACTTCTCCAATCACCCAGGCACTAGCCTTGCACTCATCCATTCACTCAGACACTACCCATGCATTCATCCAATCACCCAGACACTACCCATGCACTTATCCAATGAGCCACCCACTACCCCTGCACTAATCCATTCACCCAGGCACTACCCATGCGCTCATTTAATCACCCAGGCACTACCTTTGCACTCATGCATTCACTGAGGCACTACCCATGCAGTATCCAATCAGCCAGGCACAATGCATGCATTCATGTAATCACACAGGCACTAGTCGTGCAGTCATCCAATCACCCAGAAACTACTATTACAGGCAACCATTCACTCATGCACTACCCATGCACTCATCCAATCACCCAGGCACTACCCTGCACTCATCCAACCACTCAGGCACTATCCTTGCACTCAAACATTCACTGAGGTGCTACCCATGCACTCATCCATTCTCTCAGGCACTACCCATGCACTCATCCAATCATTCAAACACTATCCTTGCACTCATCCATTCTTTCAGACACTACACATACACACTTCCATTCTCTCAGGCACTACCCATGCACTCATCCAATCAACCAGACACTACGAATGCACTCATGCAATCACACGCACAAGTCATGCACGCATCCAATCACACAGGCTCCATACCATAGAAGGGTTTTGGAACTAGAAGAGCAGATTCGGAACTTGGAAAGGGTTTTGAGTAATCCAGGAAACTTAGAAGGCTGAAATAACAACCTTAAAGGCGAGCCTGTCTGGAGTTTTGTACGACAGAGTTAAGGAGAAATGGGAGTCAAGCCAGTTGGCGCATTTTTAATATGGCAAAGGCTGTAGTAAATTACTAGCTTGGAAGGCAAAGAGTGATCAAGTTAGGAATCTGATTAAAAAGGTCAGAAGTGAAGATTCAGGTACGGTTCTCAGTGATAGTCGGGGAATCGGACTAGCTTTTCATAGACATTTTGGGCAAGTTTATAAGGAAGATCTGGTTGTTTCGGAGGATGACGTGTTGACTTGGTTGGACCAAGTAGAGCCCTTATCAGATGAAAAAATGGAAGTATTGAATAAGGAGATCAGTGTTGATGAGCTAGAGGAGGAGGGAGGTAAAAAAAAGGGAAGGCCCCAGGGCCAGATGGCCTTCCGCATGAGGTTTATAAAGTTCTGGCTAGCACCCTCACACCTATCCTTAGGCATCTTTTTAATGTAATACTTTTGTCGGATACCGTACTGCCTGAATCCTGGAATGAGGCCATTATAACTTTAATTCCCAAGCCTGGGAAGTGCCCAAAAAGCGTTGACTCTTATAGGCCTATTTCACTCTTAAACTGTGACTACAAGCTCTTTGCAAAGGTTATGGCAGGGAGGCTAAATGGGGTTATTTCGCAGTTAGTGCATGAAGACCAAAAAGGGTTTATTAGAGGAAGGGCCTTGAAAGAGCTGACGAACTCGCTTATTGGTTTCATAGATATGGCTACTGCGTATGAGCTTCCCTTGGCGGTAATAGCGTTGGACGCTGCTAAAGCGTTTGATCGCGTAAACTGGGTTTATTTGCAGAAGGTGGTTAAATATCTTCATCTGGGTCCAAACTTTTGCAGAGTCCTGAGAGGAATCTATTCAGCGCCCGGAAGCCAGGGTTCTGGTTAATGGGGTATTGACAGAGCGGTTCAGATCATGCGGGGTACTAGGCAAGGTTGTCCCCTGTCCCCACTTTTGTTTGATCTCTATATTGAGCACGCTAGCCAGAAAAATAAGGGGCAGTATTGATATTCTGCCTTTTGAATTTAACGGCTGGAGCAGGAAAATTGGGCTCTATGCGGATGACATTTTAATTTTACAACCAATTTACAAAAAACTTTGAGGTGTGTCTTGGAAGTAACAACTGATTTGGGGAAAGTGTCAGGTTACGACATTAATAAGGAGAAAACGGAAGTCATGGCTTGGAACATGGAGTCAGGGGGGATAGAGTGTAAGAAAGAAATGAGATACCTAGGAGTTAGGATCACTCAGAATATTGCAGACCTCACTAAGGTAAATTTTGATAGGGTCAAGAAGGAAATAAGTGTTAGTTTGCGGTGTTGGATGCATCTTCCGTTAACGTTATTTGGCAGAGTTAACCTAGTGAAAATGATTGTTCTTCCGAAGTTAACTTTCCTGTTTTACTCCATCCCCTTATCTTTTAGGAAAGAGTGGTTTATGAAATTGCATAGTGAAATTAGCTTCTTTATTTGGGCATCCAAAGGGCCGCGGATAGCCTGGGAAAAACTCAGGAGGAGGTTGGTGAAGGGGGTTTAGCACTGCGTGATCTGTTGTTCTATTCCTAGGCGTTTTTATTAAAGAATGGTAGAATGTTATTGGATACTCCCACAAAATCAGAGATAGGCAGAATGTTTGAGGCAATGTTGAGAAAAGAGAAGGGAGCAGAATGGGGGTTCATGTATAAATATGCAGATCCGAAATATTTCAAGAAAGTTAGGTTAAAGATTTTAATGTGTATGGCTGAATTGTGGTATAAAATCAGGAAGACCTTAAAAATTCCGTATTTCAGCCAGTTGGCCCCTATATGGGAAGCACCA
The DNA here is from genome assembly GCA_963921515.1 of Calotriton arnoldi. Classification (NCBI taxonomy): domain Eukaryota; kingdom Metazoa; phylum Chordata; class Amphibia; order Caudata; family Salamandridae; genus Calotriton; species Calotriton arnoldi. The sequence goes on along the minus strand of CAWUFW010000001.1, from coordinate 6,756,542 downwards.
GGTTCTCCGGAATGGACTAAGGACACACTGGCATTACCTTTAAAAGAGGCGGGTATACTAAGGTGGAAGCAGTTATTGCCAGAAGGTCAGTTGATTTCATGGGGTTGGTGTGAGCAGGAGATAGGTCTAAGGTTTTCAAGGTTTAAGCTCCTCCAGATTCAAAGCTGGCATTCGGCGTTGGACGAAAAAATAGGAGACCCTAATGAATTCGAGGAAAAATTATTGTCCGGTGTTGTGTTCAAAAAGGAAATTGCAATGTGGTATTGGCTGATGCTAGAGATGGAAGATGGGGCCTTCACATTGCCGGAGGATCTGTGGGGAGGATGCTTGCCGGAGACCGCGCTGGAAGACCAATGGCAAGTATCAATGTCTATGCTTTACAAAACAGTGAAACCTGCATATCTGAGGAGGAACCATCTTTTTACTATGCATAGGGCTTACTGGACTCCGCAAAGGTTATCCAAATTTGGGTCTGGAGGAGAGGTGGCGTGTCCTAAATGTGGCAGTTTGAATGAAGACGACCTGCATATATTTATATACTGCCCGAAGATTCAGACATTTTGGGAGGCTGGGAGTAATAGCCTGTCCAATGTTTTAAACCTACAGATCAAGGTAAGCGCTGTATTGGTTATATTTGGAAGATTGAATTTGCAATGTACTGTTACCAAGGACAGCGCAAAACTGTTTTTTTATGCTATGCTCTTGGCGCGTAGGGAGATCTGTAAATTGTGGGTATCTCAGGCCGCCCCCAACGGAGGATGATTGGCTGAAATCCATGAGATATATTGCTAAGTTGGATATTTCGGATCAGGGGAAAAAGAGATATGAATTTTGGACTCCCTTTTTGTCTTGGTGTGATCAACGAACGGGGAATACAGAATAAGGGTCCAATGATTAAGCCTCTATCTGCCTCAGCTGGTCCAGTCTCCTCTGTGTGAGCAGGGGGACGTGGGAAATGGTGTGTGGATCGGCATTAAAGGAGGAGGTCTCTTTTTACATTCCAAGGGCGTTATCTTAAGAGCCTTTACCTTGTTTCCAGCAAATGAGGTCTGAATAACCCAGGGTTGGTATCGTTAGTAGAAGGGTGGAAACTAGGCAAATGAGGACTTAAAAAAAAAAAAAAATCACTCAGGCTCTACTATTACACTCAACCATTCACTCAGACACTACCCATGCACTCATCCAATCACCTAGGCATTACCCTTTCACTAATCCATTCACTCAGGAACTACCCATGCATTCATCCAATCATCCAGGCAGTACCCATGCACTCATCCAATGAGCCAGGCACTACCCTTGCACTCATCCATTCACTCAGGCACTATCCATGCACTCATTCAATCACCCAGGCAGTACCCATGCACTCTTCCAATGACCCAGGTACTACCCTTGCACTCATCCAATCACCCAGGTACTACCCTTGCACTCATCCAATCACCCAGGCATTACTGATGCACTAATCCAATCTCTCAGTCAGTATCCTAGCACTCATGCATTCACTCAGGTACTACCCATGCACTCATCCAATCACTCAGACACTACTCTTGCACTCAATCATTCACTTAGGTACTACCCATGCACTCATCTAATCACTCATGCACTATCCTTGCACTCTACCATTCACTCAGGCACTATGCATACACGCCTGCATTCTCTTAGGTACTAACCACGCACTTATCCAGTCACCCAGGCACTTCCCATGCACTCATCCAATCACTCAAGCACTACCCATGCACTCATCCAATCATTCAACTGTATCATGCCAAGGTAGCATCTTGCAGCTCATTTTTATATTAAAAAGAACTATTTACTGCATATATATAAATTATATAAAACCTTTATATAAAAACATGAAAATATATTTTAAAAATCTTTTTGTATATGTATATATATATTCACTAAATAAAACAGGTTTCAGGGACGTTATAGTTAGCAATTAGCATTTAAAAAACCTTAGAAATTCACTGAAAAAACCACAGGTTTCAGGGACATTATAGTTGGGAATTAGCATTTAAAAAACCTTTGAAATTCACTGAAAAAAACACAGGCATCAGGGATGTTATAGTTAAAAATTAGCATTTGAAAAACCTTAGCTATTCACTGAAAAAAATCAAAGGTTACAGGAACGTTACAGTTAGGCTGACATCTCACTTGTACAAAACCAGAGAAATTCAGCCGTTATAGTTAGCTCAGCTAACTATAACTCGCGCCCCTGCAATGCACTGCTGATGACGTCACATATTACATCACTCATGACATGGTCAGTGACATCACTGATGACATCTCAAATGACATCATCCACTTAATCTCTGATGCACCTACTCACACCCCAATATAACCTTTCATACACCCACTCCAAATTTCAGACTACCATTCTTGAAACCATTGACACACCAATACCGTTACGTACATACCCACTCACTGATTCATAGGTCTACATACACATCCACTCACTCACCCATACAGGCACTCATACAGTCACTCACTCATCAATACAGCCGCTGATATATCCACTCATACACCCATACAGCAACTCATACACTGTCAGTCATCCATAGAGCTACTCACACACCTACTCACTCACCCAAACTCTCAATAACACAGCCACTTACTCACCCATACAGAAACACACACACATACAGATACTAACAAATACTTACTCTCCTGTACAGTCACTGACAAAAGCACACAGTCCCCCATACAGCCACTCTCACAATCACTCACTCACTCATACAGTCACTTATATACTCCAACTCTCACATATACTGCCTTTCACATATGCAGTTACTCACCCAAATACCCAGACATCCATTCACTCACCGACACAGCCATACGCACACTCACTCACCCATATAGTCCCTCACAGAAGCACTCTTGAACCCATACACCCAGGGATTCACCCACACATACATCCATGCAGGGAGTCTCGCACCCCGTCACCCACCCACACAGACACTCAGGCACCCATACAGGTACTCAGACAACTAATCAATAACCCATATAGACACTCATGCACCTACTCACCAACCTATGCAGCCACTTACACACCAACTGACAGACTAATACACACATTCCCACAGATTAGTCACTCACCCATACATTCACTAAGACATGTTTAATCACTCACTTATACAGTCAGTCACACACCCACTAAATCATCCATACAGACACTCATACACCCACTCATTCTTCAATACACCTTGGTTTATATAAATATATATATATAAATTCTTAAACTTTTTAGAAATAGTCACTGAATGATGTCATTTGAGATGTCATCAGTGATGTCACTGACCATCTCATGAGTGATGTAATATGTGATGTCATCAGCAGTGCATTGCAGGGGCACGAGTTATAGTTATCTCAGCTAACTATAATGGCTGAACTTCTCTGGTTTTGTACGAGTGAAATGTCAGCCTAATTATAACGTTCCTGTAACCTGTGTTTTTTTCTGTGAATATATATGTATATATATATATATATATATATGGAAAATGCTACTTACCCAGTATGCATCTGTTCTTGGCATGTAGAGCTGTAGAGTCACATGCTATGCATAGATCACCATCTGGTGTTGGGCCCGGACGTTTGCACTTTGTTTTTGTTCGAAGAAGTCTTTCCAGTCACGAGGTAAGTGACTCCTCCTTTCGGTGATAGTGCGCATGGGCATCAACTCCATTGTTAGATTGTTTTCCCGCAGTGTAATTATCTAAGTAAGATAGTACTGGAACAGATACAGGTAACCGGGGAGGTGGGTGGGAGCATGTGACTCTACAGCTCTACATGCCAAGAACAGATGCATACTGGGTAAGTAGCATTTTCCGTTCGAGGCATGTGAGCTGTAGATCACATGCAATGCAGAGACTATAAAGCAGTAATCTCCCAAAGCGGTGGCTAACCTGTAGCTGTTGCAGTGGTTTGAAATAGAGTACGTAAAACTGCCTGGCCTACATTAGCTTGTTGCCTGGCTAACACATCTACACAATAGTGTTTTGTGAATGTGTGTGGTGTAGACCATGTTGCAGCTTTACAGATGTCATCTATGGGAATATTTCCTAGGAAAGCCATAGAAGCCCCCAGTTTGCGAGTGGAATGCGCTCTAGGGGGAATAGGTAAAGTTCTCTTTGCTTTTGCATAACATATCTGTATACATTTAACTATCCACCGTGCAATACCTGACTTAGAAATAGGATTGTCTTTGTGTGGTGGAGCAAAAGCAACAAAAAGTTGTTTTGTCTTACAAAAAGATTTTGTTCTTTCTATGTAATACATTAATGCTCTTTTAACATCTAAAGTGTGTAGGGCACGTTCTGCCACAGAATCTGGTTGAGTAAAGAACACAGGCAACTCAACAGATTGGTTGATGTGGAAGGCAGAAACTACTTTAGGTAGGAATTTAGGATTAGTACGAAGAACCACTTTGTTTTGGTGTACTTGTAAAAATGGTTCTTCTATGGTTAGTGCCTGAAGCTCACTCACTCTCCTGAGTGATGTGATAGCAATGAGGAAAGCTACTTTCCAAGTGAGAAACTGTAATTCACATTTATGTAAAGGTTCGAAGGGTGGACCCATTAGCCTGGTAAGGACAATATTAAGTTTAAAAACTGGGGCAGGTGGAAGTCTTGGAGGAATAACTCTTTTGAGTCCTTCCATGAAAGCTTTAATAGCGGGCACTCTGAAAAAGGACAGGTGTTGTCTATTTTGAAGATAAGCAGCTATTGCAGCGAGATGTAAGCGTATAGACGTGTACGCTAAATTTGAACGTTGTAAATGTAGCAGATAACAAATGATATTTTGAATAGAAGCATCAAGTGGATTGACATGGTTGTTATTACAATAAATAACAAACCGCTTCCATTTTGCTGCATAACAAGCTCTTGTTGTAGGTCTTCTAGCCTCTTTAATAATATTCATACAGTCTGGTGGAAGATTTAGATAACCAAACTCTATGACTTCAGGTGCCAAATCGCAAGATTGAGAGGTTAGGGATCTGGATGTCTTATCTCTCCATGGCTCTGCGTGAGAAGAATGGATGTGAGATGTAGCTTTTGATGAGGAACTACTGATATTTCAAAGAGGGTAGTGAACCAAGGTTGGTGAGCCCAAGTGGAAGCTACTTGGATTAGTGTGAGGGATGTTTGCCTGAGCTTCCGAACCACTAGTGGAATGAGTGGGAGAGGCGGAAAAGCGTAAGCAAATATCCCTTACCAGTTCATCCATAGAGCATTACCTTTGGATAACGGGTGTGGATACCTGGAGGCGAAGTTTGGGCATTTTGCGTTTTGGTGTGTGGCGAACAGATCTACGTCTGGAAAGCCCCACATCTGAAAGAAGGGGAGGAGAACTTGAGGGTGAAGTTCCCATTCGTGAATTTGTTGTCTCTGTCTGCTGAGGAGATCTGCGATCTGATTGTTCACTCCTGGGAGGTGTTCCGCTAGGAGATAAATCTTGTGATGAATGGCCCATCTCCAAATGTCTTGTGCAAGGTGTGACAGTTGGAGAGAGTGTGTTCCTCCCTGTTTCTGTATGTAATACATTGCTGTCATGTTGTCTGTGCGTATCAGGACAGCTTTGCCTACAAGGTGAGTTTGGAAGGCTTTGAGAGCTAAGAAAACTGCTAACAGCTCCAGATGATTTATGTGGAGAAGCTTTTCCTTTTGACTCCACAATCCTTGAATTGTGTGAGTTTGGAGATGAGCTCCCCAACCAGTGAGCGATGCGTCTGCTGTTAGCATATCTGTGGAATCAAATCGATGAAAGGTCGCCCTTTTGTAAGGTTGTGTGGATTCCACCACTGCAAAGAGCGATGAGTGCGGCCGTCCACCAACACCAGATCTGTCAATAGACCGTGAGACTGATTCCACTGACGTGCTAAACTTTCTTGAAGGGGACGCATTTGCAGTCTTGCATAAGGAACTATCATGATGCAAGATGCCATCATTCCTAATAGTTGCATGAATATCCGAGCTGGTAATGAGTGATTGGGTTGAAATTTGGAAATGAGAGCCTGAATATTGTGAATTCTGGTTGGATTGGGATAGGCTAGTGCTTTTTGTGTATCTACAGTGGCCCCTAGATATGCTTATGTATTGGAGGGCTGAAGATGGGATTTGGACAGATTGACTGTAAATCCGAGGTTGTGCAGTAAGCGTACTGTTGTTTGAGTGTGCTGTAGGCACTTTGAGAGAGTGCTGGCTTTGATAAGCCAATCGTCTAAATATGGGAAGATGTGAACATGTTGTCTTCGCAGATGCGCAGCGACTACTGCCAGGCATTTGGTAAATACTCTGGGAGCAGTAGTTACTCCGAATGGGAGTTCTTTGAATTGATAATGTTGCCCCGCTATTACAAACCTAAGATATTTGCGATGAGCGGGATGTATTGGAATATGGAAGTACGCGTCCTTTAAGTCTAGGGTGGACAAAGTCGCCTTGTTGTAACAGAGGAAATACCTGTTGGAGAGTGACCATATGGAAGTGATCTGATTGAATGTAAAGATTTAATTCTCTGAGGTCTAATATAGGCCTCAGAGTACCGTCCTTTTTGGGAATTAGAAAATAAAGAGAGTACACCCCTGTCCCCTGATATTGTAGTGGGACGGGTTCTATAGCTCCTTTTTCAAGAAGAGATTGTACCTCTTGTTTCAGTAGGTGTAAATGTTCTGGAGATAGTTTGTGTGTTCGTGGTGGAATGTTTGGAGGGTTGCTTGTAAGCTCCAGGCAGTAACCAGATTGGATAACTTGTAAAACCCATTTGTCTGATGTGATTGAATTCCAGACTGGGAGAAATTGAGAAAGACGTCCCTCCACAGGTGTGGGATGATCGGGGAAAAGGGGAAACAAGTCACTGTTTATTTGTGGCTGGGGAAGTACGGGGTGTATTACCTTTCCCTCTTCCTTTGCCATTGTTTCCACGAAATCCACCTCGAAAATAACCTCTGGTAGAGGGTGATTGACTATTGCCTCTATATGAGGTAGAGGACCCGTCAGTAGGGATGGACTTTGAGCCTCCCCTGTAAAAGGATCTGCGATATGAGACACGGTTGGATGGTGTTTGTAGCGCTCCCATAGATTTGGCTACTTCAGTGTCCTTCTTCATTTTTTCTAATTTAGTGTCCACTGTAGGACCAAATAAATGCTCCTTATCAAAAGGTGAATTTAAAAGGGATGTTTGAACCTCTGGTTTAAAACCTGATATCCTAAGCCATGCGTGGCGTCTGAGAAGAATGCTGGTGTTAATATCACGTGAAGCAGTGCCTGCTGCATCTAGAGCACACCTGATTGATGTATTAGAAATAAGTTTCCCTTCCTGAATGAGGTCATGAGCCTTGGATTTATGTTCATCGGGCAGATATTGCATCAGTTGCTCTAGCTCATCATAATGAGCTCTGTCATATCTTGCCAAGAGTGCTTGTGTGTTAGCTATGTGCCAATGATTGGCTGCCTGTGCTGCTACTCTTTTACCTGAGGCCCCTATTAATTTAGATTCCTTATCGGAAGGCAGAGCGTCTCCCGTTGACTGAGAATTTGCTCGTTTCCGAGCATTTGAAACCACCAACAAATCTAGTGGAACCTGACCTCTAATAAAAATTGGGTCTGTAGGAGCCGCCTTGTATTTTTTGTCCACTCTAGGTGTGAGTATCCTAGCTCACACTGGATCTTTGAACACCTGATCTGCATGCTTTAACATACCCTTGAGCATAGGTAGTGCATGTGTAGTTTTTTGTGATGCACTTAGTTCTCAAATAGGAAATTTTCCTCAAGAGGTTCCTTAAGGAGTTGCACCCCATGATACTGTGCAGCTCTATTAAGCAATTCTGTAAACCCCGCATTATCATCTGGAGGAGAAGGTTTAGATGGGTATAGATCTGAATCGTTGTTGTTATTAGGATCCGTGTTATAATCGACCCAGGGGTCTGGAGCATAATCTTGTGCTACATCCCGGTGTGCGTCATCATCTAGATCCCCATCCCCATCATCCTGCTGAACTGGTGATTGTGGCTGAGGGGAATTTGTGAGTGTTATAAGAAGGTTAGGGTCAATAGGTGGAGGAGGTGAGGAAGGTGAGAGAGGTGGAGGTTAAGTATTAGTCCCCATATTTTTTCTCTTTAGTGGGATATGGTAAGATTCCTCAAATTCTGGTCTTCTTTTCCCTGGCAGCTTTGCATAAAGGTGTCCTGTTTGTGGGTTAATAACCAATTCCTTTTGTTTGGGGTCCATATTAGCAGGCGGAACGTCCAAACTAGGCTCCATGGGTGGAGGAGGAACAATCTTTTCCTTTGGGGCCATAATTTTCGTCGTCAAAGTTTTTGGTGCCGAGGATTTTGGTGCAGAGGATTTCGGCTCCGATGATTTCGGATCCGAAGTGTGTTTTGTTGCCGAAGTCTTGGAGGAATCAGTTGGCTTATCTTTCGGTGCCTAAGTCTTGGGGCCGGGCCCCGAAGAAGGTCGACTCAGTCCCGAGCCGGAAGGCTTTACTAGTTGTTTCGGTGCCGAGCACGAAGGCGGGGCGTTGGAAACTTTATCTCGGTGCCGACCATGGCCCGGAGGAGGGATCGGAGCCTTTTTAAAGGGTACTTTTTGGGGCAGAGGAGTATCTTTACTCACGTTACGCTGACCGGGTGTGATGTCTTCCTCGATGTCGGAGTCTTCCTCGGACACGTAAATTTGTTGTTCCTCCTCTGCCTCGGCTCCATGTGCTTCGAGGATCTCTTGCTCGACATCTTCTCCATACAGGTCTGGAGCGGAGTCCTTGTAGTCTCTATGTTGATACATCTTGTGATGTCGAGCCCAACGGTAAAGGAGCGTCTTTTTCGATCGGAAGGATCGGCAGGCTTCGCAGTTTCTTCGTTGTGTTCAGGCGATAAACACAAATTGCACACGTCGTGAAGATCGGTGCGGGAGTACTTGGAGTGGCACCCGGGGCAGAATTGGAATGGAGTCCGTTCCATCTACTGCGAATTCGGTCGACGCGGCTAGGCCCAAGGGCCTCGCATGAGGTTTTCCGATCGAAGTTGTGAATTCGATACGATAAGCGAAGGCAGGAATACGCGATCGAGAAACAATACCGTCGAGGGTAGTGGATTGCGCACCGAGGGGAGCCTGAGAATGGTGTCGAACCGGAGCGCAGCAATTCACTTGCGAACCCGATGGCGGAAAAAAACAATCTAACAATGGAGTCGTTGCCCATGCGCACTATCACTGAAAGGAGGAGTCACCTACCTCGTGACTGAAAAGACTTCTTCGAACAAAAACAAAGTGCAAACGTCCGGGCCCAACACCAGATGGCGATCTATGCATAGCATGTGATCTATAGCTCACATGCCTCGAACATACATATATATATATAAAAACCTTACTATTTTAAAATGGGCGAATCGACAAGCAACTGAGTAAACGGGTAGCCTGAGTAAACAAATGTGGACAGGGGATACTGTAGTTATGCAGATGTCTCTCCCTTAAACAATTTTTAGCCCATTTAAAAATAAACTTAGCCTCAAATTATTAAAAACCCACACTCCACTCACATTTATAACATTCTGGTTTCATGCCTCGCATTGACATCAAAATGCTCATTTACTTTAGCCCTCTCCTCAGGCAAGGCTTTAAATTCAACGGCTCCTATTCCAACAAAATGGAGCTCAGGACTGCTTAATTTTTGTCTTGAACACAAGTTGGTGAGCTAGTTGTTTATTAGGACTTTGTGGTGATGCGGCAGTTGATTACTGGGGAGTTAACTGACATACTGTTGTTGATGTCGAAAGTAGATGTTTCACTCTGCATGGCAGAATGTTTTGCAGAAATGGAGGAGGAAGATATTTGAGAACTCACAGAAAATGCATCCTCATTTTAGTGTTCTAGAGCACTGATCATAATTTCTATGACAAAAACATCCCTCAATGTATTCATTTACTGCAGTATCCTCTGTAGGAAATTCCTTTTAGTTTTACAGCTTTGATACCATCAAAATGATTCAGTTGTGCCCCACTTTTATCATAAATACAGAATGTTACCGCTCTAGTTGCTCAATAGAACACTGTGGTGAAGCTGCAGTAGAACACAGGGGAGTCAACTGACAGGCTGCTGATTGTGCTGAATTTACGTGTTTCAGTCTGCATGACAGAATACTTTACTGAAATAAAAGCAAAACATATTTGAAAATATTGAAATGTGTCCTAATTTCAGCTTTCCCAGAGCACTAACCATGCTTTCTATGACAAAAATAACTCCTTTACATTGCTCATTTCTAAAGGAAATGCTTTTCGCTTTACAGCTTTAATTCCACCAAAATGGCTTCAGATGTTCCACACTTTTGTCAAAAATACAGTGTTAGCACTCTAGTTGTTCATTAGAACATTGTGGGAAACTGCAAAATTACTAGGGAGTTACTAGGGAGTTAACTCACAGACTGTTGCCAGAGTCGGAAGTGCCTGTGTCACTCTGCATGTCAGAATGTTTTACTGAAATAGATGAGGAAGCTATTTGATAGCTCAGAAAATGTGCCCTCATTATAACTTTCTAGAGCACTAACCATAATTTCTATTGAAAAACAACTCCCTCATTTTGTTAATGCTTTATTAACATTATAGCATTTACAACCACTTGTAGTAGAACAACATGAGCTTCGGGGAACACAGCTGTTCCCAACATTGCTAGCAGTATAAAGTTGGTACAATACATGGCCCATTTAGTACATCACAGAACCAGCAAGCATCCTGTCCCCTCCCTAAATTCTCCCAGTCAGCCCGACCGAGACTCAAACCCAGAGCCCTTCACGGGGGCCTGCCATCAGGGAGATTTGATAATTGAGCACTCATTTCCCCCAGATCACCAGGTCCTCTACCACGCTGTCATCACGTCAGGTAAGCATCATGTGCTGTTCGTCAGCAATCACCCACTCCTAGGAAAGTCTATTTTCCATTGCCTAACATCAGGACCTTACAGTGCCACCCACTGAATGGTGATCTAATGGCTCGACAGGATCACACCTAACACGATCACCCTAGCTTTTATTTTCAACCGTTTCCGGCGTGGGACAATACCTTACAAAACCGCCTGCTGCGCACGCACGCAATGAGTGCGCCAAAGGCAAGCATATGTGTGCCCATCCACATCTGGGAGCGGGTCGGCCTTATTTATGCGTGTCATTTGGATTTGCTGAAATGATTGATTTTAAAACTTGCACATGCGATACCTGTGGTTTCAGGGCCACCTACCCGCCTTCCTTCTTACTGCCTAAACCTAATAAGAGAATAAAAATAGGTACAACCTCTAAGGAGGTAGTTGGGTGGGATAGAAAACTTAAGGGTTTTTAAAATTAATGTGAGGTCACTGATCAAACATAAAATTGAATTTGCAGAATTCACATCTGCTCACGACCCGGACTGGGTGTTCATTACAGAGTCGTGGGCTAATACTGATGCCTCAGGTCCTGATTTAGTGGATGCTATTCCATCTTAATACTCAATCTTTAGACTTGACAGAGTAGGTAGGCCTGGAGGAGGATTGGCTATGGTTTATAAAGAACAGTATCAGTGTCACCTTGAGACAAAGCTATTCAATAGCTCCTGTGAAGCCTAATTTTTCACCATTAAAATATCGCCTACACTCTCATTTTCTGGAATGTTAATCTATAGGCTCCTAGCCTTCCCAACAGAAATATTAAATTTTAAAGAGCCTCACATGTTAAAAAGTAATGTTACCATCTTGGGGAACTTTAATTTTTACTCGGGGAGTGTCACAGAGACTCTGGCCTAACTCAGGCTTCCACAGTTGATCACGGCCCCTACTCATGTAGCAGGACACACCCTAGATGGAATCTTTTCCAATGACCCCTGGCTTTCATTTCAGGAGCTGCTTCCCCTCGGTTGGTCGGACCACAGCGCAGTTGCCTTTTCTTTTACTTTGCCACCCACCCAACATAGGGATATGCCCACTAACAGCAACACCCTCAGAAGGAATTGGAAGGGGGTCTCAGCTGAATCTTTTGCTACTACTCTTGGAAGCAAGCCTTATATCGTCCAGGAGGACGTGGACAGAGGGGCGGATGACCTCTGTCCAGGAGGACGTGGGCAGCTGCGGATAAGGTAGCACCCATACGTGAGGTCAGCTTTAAGAGAACAGTGCGTAAGGTGTCCTGATTTACAGACAGACTAAGGATTCTTAGGCAGGCCAGTTGTCGTCAGGAATGTGCCTGAAGGAAACATGAGGTGGATGAAAGGTCCTTATATAAAATAGTGATTAGAGACACTAAATTAGCTCTTAGAGAGAAAAAAGCCAGCTACTGGACCAACAAAACTGAGGCAACTAACTCTCCAAAAGAACTGTTTAAAATCATTCAACAGTTATCCACACCTCCTGCCCTGCCGGATAGCGAAGGCTCACAAGTGCTATGTATTAGGCTAGCAGAGTTCTTCCAACTGAAAATCTCGAATATTTATAATGATTTTGAAGTCTCTAAAACTGAAACGGATGTTGCGCTATCTTTAAGTACAGAGATGCAGCCAGACTGCTCAGAATTCATAGAAGTTAAGGACAAAATATAAAGGGGCCTAAGGACTTTCCTCTTCTTGCTCCGAAGCTTGTTGAATTGCACCTCCTAAACACCAAATCGGGTTCCCCCCTTGAAACATGCACACCAAAAATTCTGCATATGGTTGCTGGTACGGTAGCTCAATCGCTAGCATCTATGATGAACAAAGCCATCATGTCAGGGTGCTATCCTCGGTTGTGGAAGTAGGCTGTAGTGAAGCAATTTCTCAAGAACCCCAATCTTGACCTCAATGACCTTAAGAACCATCATCCCATTACCCATTCAAACTAAGATCCTGAAGAAACATATCAATAGCCACCTGATGACTTATGTGGAGGAACAGTGTCTGTTGGATGCATCGTAGTTCGGGCTCTGAAAAGATCAGGCTATGAACAGCATCAGATGCTTAGTTGATGCAGGGCCGCGGCTCTGATCCTGTTGGATTCGTCCATGGCCTTTGACACCATCTCTCCATCCCTGCTGGCTTAACACTTGAAGGAAATGGGAACTGGGCTTCTCTTTGAGCCACACCCTATTCCATCTTTACGTCTCCCCACTGCCTAGCCTCCTACGCTCTTTTGGGCTACAAGTAGTGTCGTACGCCAATGACACCCAGATAATCGTGTCGATTCCTAAAGAAACTGATGCTACCACAGCCAACTTTAACAACTGTATGACAGCTGTGGCTGGGTGGATGAGAAAAAACTATCTGAAGCTTAACGGTGAGAAAACGGAGGTGCTGTTCTTTGGAACTCAAGCCTTTATTTGGAACAGAACTGGTGGCCCGATACGTTGGGCTCATTACCGGCTCATACAGACACGGGCAAGAAACTGAGGGTGATTCTGGATAGTGAGCTTTCACTTGACTGGTAGTTCAATCACACCATGTCAACCTGTTTTTGGATCATCAGAATTGCTTAAGTTTATTTCACTTCAAGCACGGAAACAAGTAGCCTTGGTGTTGGTCTCTTCTAGAACTGACTTTTGTAATGCGCTTTACTTAGAGACAACACTCAAGCCAAACTGCAATTAGTGCAGAATGCACAGACAAGGCTCACCTTGGATATCCCGAAACGGCAGTCAGTGTCCAAGGGACTACATGGTCTGAATTGGCTCCCAGTAAAAAAAGCACATCATGTTCAAGGCAGTCTGCCTCGTGCATAAGGCCCTCTACAATGCTAGACCAGATAGAATCAAGGCCATGTTTCACTGATTTATTCCTGGGAGAAATCTCCGCTCAGCTCATCTCAACTTGGTGACAGGGGCCAGAATTTGGAAGAAGAAATGGGAAGGCAGAGCTTTCTCGATCGCAGTATCAAGGCTCTGGAACTCTCTTCCTCATCTCACAGGTATTAAAATGCATCTTCCCTTTAGGAAAACTTTAAATACCTGGCTCTTCACACTTTAGGGCAAGTTAGTTTGTCTTGCAACCGTACCGAACCAGCATCTTTGCCAAGGAGTATTCTGAGAGTATAGCACCTTGATGCCTACGGGCATTTGTTGCGCTCTATAAATTTCACTCATATCATATAAGGACAATTTTATAGAGCTCTCCAATTCCAGCCCCACAGCTTGGGCTAGGGGGTGTATCACTTCCCCCTAGAAGTCTACAATCCATGGAAACCCCCATGTCATGTGAAGGAAGTCTGCAGCAGGTTGTCTGCATCTCCCACACGCCGTGGGTGTAGTGGGGTAAATCTTGTTGAGTTTTGTAGGAGTCATATATGATCTATGCAGACATTTAAACTATAACTTTAGAGCGTGCATTGGAGGATGCTTGTTTTACTTGTTCACAACTTTCTTACATTCGGGGTGTGTCAAATCGTTGGGGCAATCTGCATTCAAGTGCTCCTGGGCCCGATCAGTAATACCTTCCATATTGGTCACTAAGGCCGCATACAAATGGGTTCTCGGTCGCCTGTAGCCTGCTAGTGCGAACAATTGCTGCACCGAAGCCTGTTCCTGTGGCTTGCCTTCTACCAAAAAGAGTTTCAAGGTATCTAACTTCACTCGGCTTCTCTGGTCTGTCCACACCAAGTAGCACAACAATCTGTCCAGACGGGTAAATGTTAGAGCTGAAACTGGGCACAACACATTCTGCAACATGTACAAGCAGTGTGGTAGGAACACCATTTTTGCCATGGCCACCCTGCTAATCATAGACAGAGGAAATGTTTTCCATACATCCACAGACCGCTGCAATCCCACATTAAGGTCGTATTGGGCCACTTGACATCTGGTTATCCAGACTCCCAGTTATCAGATGTTTTCTCTCTCCCAGGGCCGGCTCAGACCCTCCGGGAGGGTGGTACCTTCCTGTCCCAGTTTGCCCAGCAGGAATAGTGTAGATTTATCTCTGTTTGGAGCCCAGAAACGTACACAACCCCTGCATCACTTCCAACAAGTGGAGCACTTTCTTCACCAGGTCTCTCAGATACACTAATGTGTCATCTGCAAATATAGATACTATGTGGGATGTGAATGCCTCACGGCCTGAGGGTTTATTGAAGGTGAGAAGCCAGCTGCTTCACCACAAGTGCAAACAGCATGGGGTCAGAGGGCACTCCTGCCTTGTTCTCATGTCCAACCGCCAAGGGTCAGAGATCATATTCCCGTTCTCCCCCTAGCTACAGGGTCAGAGTACAGTAGACTGACCCATTTAATGAAGCCAGGGCCAATACACATTCGGTGCAGTGTCACCCACATAGAGTACCATCCGACTGTGTCAAAGGCGCATTCCACGCCAATGCCAAATCTTCCTCCGAAGATCAGTGTGTGCATATTGTGGGTCAGTCACCTAATATTGCATATCATGCTCCTCCCAGGGATAAAACCCATCTGATCAGGGTGAACCAGCTTACGAACAACGTCAACAATCTGTTGGCCAAAACCTTGCACAACAGTTTGATGTCCGTATTCACCATTGACAACGGTCTTTAGGAGGAGAGATGCTGGATAACTACTCTCCTTTGGTATCAGCACCATCACAGCTTCTCTCATGGTTGGGAGGAGGACACCCTTTTCCCTAGCTTCCATAAAAACACCCAGTAGGTTTTCCAGCAATATGGAAGGGAGGGCCGGATACACGTTTTATTAATTTATAAAGGAAATGCTTTAAGTTTTACAGCTTTGAATCCATCAAGGTGGCTTCAGGTGTGCCACAGTTGTGCCAGGAATACAGAATATTAGTGCTCTAGTTGTTTATTAGAACCCTGTGACGGAGCAGCAGTGGAACACTGGGGAATCAACTGACAGGCTGCTGTTTGTTAGAAGCACATGTTTCACCCAGATTATCAGATTTTGATCTCACATGGCTGAGAATGATAGGATCAACTGATAGAAAGCGTGTTCTCATTTCAGCTTCTGTGGCACCTTCCATAATCTCTATGAGAAAATGATGAGTAAATAATTTTCTTTCAAACATGGTTCATCCAATCTCAGCAAAGGGTCAACTTTTTTCAAAGGTTAAAATCACCCTACAACACACCGCAATTCCTAAAATTAGTATGGTACCAACAACAAACGATTTATATTGTGTCTAAAATCTTCTATCGTCCCTTTATATGTGCTCCTTTTTGTGACCCTCAAAACCTGCCATTCACTACAATGCAATTCAGTGGGGACCGTGTCCCTGAGCCATGTAATTGCTACCAAAACATGTTGTGACCAGCCAATGAAGGGGGTGTCTTTTATGCCCTCCCCCCCACCCCGGTATGCAGTTTGGGGCCAGGGTGTGCTCACTTTGCCCCCTTATATTTTCTATTATTCATTTTCAGAACGCAGTGACAATGTCCCTGAGTCCAAACACAAGGAGATGGACGGAGCGCTGAAACTTTTCAGACTCTCACCCCCATCACAGATCTGGGTTGAATCCATCATCGTTCTTTAGCTCACTTCGCCACCTCAGTTCAGACCCAGCTATATGCAAATCAGTCTTGACCCTGTGCCTCATGGGAACAGTCCAGCCCGAACTGCCAAGCCAGGTCTTCCCTGAACCGGAAACAAGCATCCTGGGACCGGTTTCGGGGTAACACCCCTCATCAGCCAGGCTAGCTTGAATCCAGTGCCAAAGTGAGCAAGGGACCCACTTATGGGCATACCCTGCCAACTTGGGGCGAACAAAGCAAACACAAGGAGATGATGGATGGAGCGCTGAAACTTTTCAGACACTCACTGAGTCCTGCATTGGCCAGACACAGCCCGTCCATAAGGGTGAAGGGGCCATGCCCCCTTACATTTATTCAGAGAAGAAGAGTGCTGTCAGGCTGAGCAGAAGTCAGCCTGAAAGATGCCCTTCTTGTTCAGGTCAGGCAGTCAGGAGCTAGACATGCGCTAAATGCGCAGGCACCTGGCTACCTGAGCTGAACTTTGCCAGGCTGAGGATTTCACAGCCCTGTGGATGTGACCTACTCAGCCAGGCAAAAGTGCCTGGAGGCCCTACCCCTCATGACAAGGGGGAGGGTCACTGATTGCCTAGGATGTGGGCGCTTCAGTTTTAAGCACTGAAGTGCCCAGGGCTGAGTGTCAATCAGTGACACCTCATCACAGAGTGGGGTGGAGTCAGCCAGTGAGGGGAGGCAACAGTCCCAACCTTCCTGGGACTCTTAAGACTTTCCTCTCTGGGAGCTGCAGGGCAAGTAAGTTGTATGTTTTTGAATGTTTGTGTATGTATAAATGTATGAATTTGTTGTGAGTGAGTGTTGTGAATGGGTGTGTGTGCGCGTTTGTGAATGCAAGTGTGGAGTATAGGTAATGAACATTGCCATTGCAGCTCTGCATTTAACTGATTGGGCAGTCACCCTAATAGCCAGATGTTTGTCTGCATACTGCTAGACAAACTTGAAGGAGTCCATTATCCATCAGAAAATGGTGGTCTTGGCCACCACTAGCTGCAGGCATGTTTGCCCAAAAGCCCCAAAAAGTTGAGACGTAGATCTGAGTGCCTTAGTCCTTTCAATGAAGAGTGTTCGCTCTACCTCTAGCGTGAGCTTTAAGTCAACACGTTCTACTTGAACCTCAGGTGCATCCCGAAGTATTACCTTGTCTAGGTGAAATGTGATCAAATGTTCTTCAGTGGATGTCCGAGTCTGTCCCTCTCTAATGGATAAGTGACAGCCACAAAGAATGCATCTTCTCATGCAAGAAACTTGAGATCAATTATGCTTTCATTTCAATGGCTTCTGTTGTTTGTGTACACATTAGTTAATTATCCATCTCGTGGTTATGGCCCCAAGCTGCAGTCGTTATAGTCCTGCAGGTAAGGGCAATAAGGCTAGTAGTAGCTGCAAACCGCCACCCAAAGTAGGAAGCATTGTGGGAGCTGCCTTTAACCTCAAGAACTGGGTGAAATAAAAAGGCTTCATTCACCGACAGCAATCCCTCAGCTTTTCCATATTTCATGGGAATGACTGCAAAAGCTTATGTGGAGGTTTACCATTGCCCGTTGAATAATTAGTAACTTCTTCATGAAAGCTAGAATAAATCTGTAACATTCAAACTCCAATCAGGGCCCATTGTTACCTGAACACTGCAGAAGAAGCAACAAACATCTCTGAGATTAGCCACTGGTCAATATTTCCCTGCAGTCTATTTGTCAAAGAAAAAAAAAACCTGAACATTCTAAATGCAGTCAAGAGCCCATAGTTTAGAACATATTCTAGGAGTTGCTTCAAATATCTCCAAGCATATCCACAGTGTATTGTTTGTTCAACGGTTTATGTATGAAAACTGAACATTCTAATAGCAATCAAGGCCCATTATTAGCTATGCCCTGCTGGTATTAGTTTTAACAACATCTGATTTTATAGCCAGAATGCATTTTTTTAAAAATAAAGCAAGCCTATTTTATATGAAAGCTTTATACTGTTTAATGCTAACTGCAAAAAAAAAAACCCTTGTAATATTAAAAATGTGGTTCCTCTATTGTCATCTCATGGTCCGGGGCGGCTCCTCCATAATGGTGGAGGATAATAAAAGCATTTTATTTTTCCCTGTCTAGCAGCTGATGACAGGCGTCTTCAGCGGAGAGGGGCCAGGCAATCCTGTATGACAGGCATGGCAGGGGGCGGAGTGGTGGGCATGTCTGTTTGGCGGCGGTTTTAGGCCGGCCAAACAGACATGCGCTTAGGTTTCTCCAACCCAGCTGTGTTGCACAGCCGGGTTGGAGAAATACCACAGGCTCCCAGGCAATGTCTGAGTGCAAACAAAGCCACTCAGACCATTCCCAGCGCTTCTCTATCCCCAGCATGAGAGAAGCGCTGGTATTGGCCTCTGGGAGCCTTCGCAGTGTGCAGCCGGAGTCCAGGATCGGAGAAGAGAAGCAGGGCGGCAGCCGTCCGAGCGGCAGGTAAGTGTAACTTTAATCATTTTAATTATGTGTTTAGTTTTGATTGCCCCGCCCCACCACTAAGCAATGATTACAGTTGCCACAACTCATGGTCTGGTAACATCTAAAAAGGACTTGGTCTTCCGCCTTGTAGTTTATGTCATCATCAGAAACCCACCATGACAATATAGGAGCATATTACACAGCTACCCTTAATGATATATATATATATATATATATATTCACTGAACAGCGGCTTGATTAGCTCAGCCCCCCTTGCAGCGGCACAAACAAGAAAGGATGATCCAGGACTCTCCAGGTCTTTTGACAAACACAATGTATTTTATTATCCATTAATACTGGGTCTTCCGGTTAAGACGGTAACCAGCTTATTCAAACATTTCTTTTTTCTATTTCGATAACCCATAGAAACACTGAAACGCTAACCTTCCGGTGGCTTATCTGACACATAGCAGTCTCCATAGATTCAAATGATAGCACATTTTATCCCAAAGGGAATTCAAGAAGTCAAGATTCAAAGCTTTAAGGACCAATAAATTATAAAGCAACCTACAATGAAATAAACTGCAATGAAATAGTAGAATAAAATAAAATGAGATAAGAGCCAAGCATAATATTGCCTAATATACCTGTGATTACCACTGCACCAGAGAAATTATCTTATTTCGTTTTTCTTTATATTATTTTTTATCTTTCTCTTGTTTTTGAGCTTTCTTTTTTTCATTTCTTTTTTTTTTTTTAAATCTTGTTTAGCCTTTTATATTCTTTTTTATAATTTTTTTGTTATTTCATCTTTTTATCAAACATCCCTGCACTCAAAAATTAAATGAAAGCCCTATTAGTCTGTACTAAAATAATACCTCAAGGATGAAATTCAATTGGTCATTGCATTGTTCTTTTCCTAGGATATTAGTATCTATTGCACATTGACTCTTTTCACAATTTCAAACAAATAAGGTCATATTAGATACCACAGATAAAATGCATAAGTACTTTCCTAAAATTAAATTCAATAATAAATTATGATTAAAGTGCATCATACTGATAAAGTGCATTTGATTGGTCATTGCGTTTTTCTTTTCTATATGTTAATATCTGTTGCACATTGACTCTATTCATCATTACAAACAAATAAGGTCATATTAAATATTCCAAATAAAGTGCATAGGTGCTCTCCTGAAGTTGAACTGAAATAATAAATTATGAATAAAATGCATCATACTGATAAAATGCATTATTTTGCTCTTTATCGAAGTTCATCAGTTATGTTGATCTAAAAACTGGTCCCAGCAGCTAATTATGTCAAACGTGCAAGACAGGTTAAAACCTTCTAAAGCGCAACTAATTATTCAATGTTGTCGACTAGTACTAAGGAGCATTTTTGGAGTGCAACTCAATTTTGGGGCCATTCTCCTCCCTTTGATTCTTAACGATGGATATCCACATATCTCTACTACTCTTTGTAATTGTTGGGGACGTTGTTTACGAATTCAAAGTGTCTTGTGCTTCTAAAGTGCATATATATGGAAGAAGTTAAAAAGTCCCATATATCTCTACTCTTATCGGACAATACTTTAAGATATCAATTATGAGCTTAAAGTGCTCCGTGCTTCAAAGGTGCATATAGATATAGCCGCACCCACCACTGTGGGGCTCCCATGACCTGCTAGATACATCCTTACTTTGCCCTGCAAACAATATTGTGTCAAGACATGCTACTAAAATCAGAAAACCCCACATCTTAAAATTTAGAGCAAGTTTTCCATAAAAGTTCACAAAACAATACAGTACTGTTATATATATATATATATATATATATATATATATATGTATATGTATATATTATCTACTGGCGGTCGCCAGTAGATAGTTATAGTTAGGACCTTTATCCATAGGAAATCCGCAACATTCTATTCCCAATAAGTTTGGCGTCGTTTGACGAATCATCGCGAAATTTTCAAAACTAGTGTGGCGCTCCGGTCCGCTCCTGTCTTGAAAGTTTCGGGTGATTCATCAAGCGAGGCCGAGAAAAAGGGGGTCCCAAAACGCGTTTTCTCCATGTTAATTCCTATAGGAAATTTTAGCCACGGCTACAGCTCGAACTGCTGAACGGAATTACACCAAATTTTGCAAAAAGGTAGCGCTTGGTTCAGAAAGCGACCTTTTTTTAAATGGTGTAAATCCGTTCAGTAGTTGCGGAGAAATTAAAAAAATAAGAGTGAAAAAATCAATTTCCCATAGGAAACTTTATGCAAGGCTACAGCAAAAACTGCTGAACGGAATTACACCAAATTTGGCAAAAAGGTAGTGCTTGGTTCAGAAAGCACCCTTTTTAAAAATGGTGTAAATCCGTTCAGTAGTTGCTGAGAAAATCCAAAATAAAAGTTTCGATATCTATGGCCGCGGTGGATCCGCGCACCCTCCCGATCACGAGCTGCATGCTAATTGGCTGTCAACACTCCAAACCAGGAAGTGTTGGCAGCCATCTTGTCCCTCGGTAGAACCGAGGCACAAGAAAGCAGTGAGAAAAACGCGAAAAAGGGGGACGGGTAGAAACACCCTGACCCCTAGGCCTGCTCAGGGGTCCCACAAGGACCCCCAAGGCCCAAAAAATGTTTTGGTGGAAAAATCGGCAAAAACGCGCTGGGTGCGTGGATCCAGCCGACTAAAAAAATATCGAACCGCGGTCTCCCGCGCTTTGATGCTATTTTGCCCCGGGTGGGCCAAATCCCGGGGGCATGCGGGGGTGGGTTTATGTTTTATGTGGGGGCCTCTAAGGCCCCCAAGCCCTGGGCACCGCCACCCCCGGGGCTTTAAAAAAATGGTGCGGGAGGGCTCTCCGCCCTCTGCAGCCCCAAGGACCGCCACCCCCAGGGCTTCTTTTTTTAATTGCAATAACCTGTGTGGGGGCTCGAGCCCCCACACGCCCGGGACCGCCACCTCCCTGGGGCTGTGCATTTGGATGGGAGGGGGCCGCGCGGCCCCTTCCTGGAGCCATTGATGGCCCTGGGGACCGCCACCCCCAGGGCCGGCTCCTGTAGTGTCCCGGGGTGCCTACCCCGGGACACTGTAGTTTGCAATGACAGGACGGGAGCCTCGCGGCTCCCGTCCTGCCATTGCAAACTGCTAGCTTCATTGAAGCGAGAGCAGGGAAACCTGCTCTCGCTTCAATGAAGCAGCAGATTGCTTTCCACATGGGGAGCTGCATGTCAGCAGCTCCCCATGTGGAAAGCAATGCCGGCTCCCGAGGGACGCGGGAGCCGGCTGGGACCGTGGGGGCATTGGGGACCCCCACGGTCCCCCAACGGAGAGGGCCAGCCCTGGGGGATGGGGTCCCCGGGGCAAGTAGTGGCTCGGGAGGGGGCCACGCGGCCCCCTCCCCCAAAAAAAAAATTTAAAGAAAGAAAAATAAAGGCCTGACACGGGGATGGGGTCCACGGGGCAAAGGAGGCCTGAGGAGGGGGCCACGCAGCCCCCTCCTTAAAAAAATAATAAAAAGAGTGGCCATGTCCCGGGGGATGGGGTCCCGGGGCCAGAATCGGCCACGGGAGGGGAGCCACGCGTCCCCTTCCCGTTTAAAAAAAAAAATGAAAAAAAGGGGTAAGGCCCTGGGGGATGGGGTCCCAGGGCCTAAAAAAGGAAAAGGAAGGGGGCCACAGCCCCCTTCGGAAAAATAAACATGATCATGCCGCAGGCCCCGCCCCCTTCCTTTACCACTCTGCAAACGCGCCCCCTGGCGCGTTTGCAGAGGGGAACGATCCCCTTGAATACTGTGGGTCCCTGGGGGCCAACTAGCCCACCAGGAACCTCCAGTATGCGCCAGGGGCTGCGTTGCAGAGAGGTGTACAGAGGCCACGCCCCTTTTACACCTCTCTGCAACGCAGCTCTGTGGCGCTTACTGGAGGTACCTGGTGGGATAGTTGGACCCCAGGGACCCTCAGGATTCAAGGGGACTTAATCCCCAACTTAAAACGCGCCACGGGGCGCGTTTGCACAGTGGTGAAGGGAGGGGGCGGGGCTTCAGTGACATGTGTGCAAACAGGCCCCGTGGCGCGTTTTAAGATGGGGAATTAAATCCCCTTCAATCCTGAGGGTCCCTGGGGGCCAACTAGCCCACCAGGTACCTCCAGTAAGCGCCACGGAGCTGCGTTGCAGAGCGTTGTAAAAGGGGCGTGGCCTCTGAACACCTCTCTGCAACGCAGCTCTCTGGCGCATACTGGAGGTATCTGGTGGGCCAGTTGGCCCCTAGGGACCCTCGGGATTGAGGAGGAATTAATTCTCCAACTTAAAATGCACCACAGGGCGTGTTTGCAGACATGTCACCTCAGGCCCCACCCACTTCCTTCACCATTGTGCAAATATTCCTCTAAAATCAGCCGAACTACGAATTCCGATTTACTCACCTGTTATCAGGAGAGACCTCAGTGCTGCATCATTGAGCCCAGTACTGATCCTGAAAAGTAATTTTAACCGTACTTACCAGTAACTTGAATTTCCTTCCATAGGATATCATTGCCTGCTTTTTGCTGAAAAGTTTCTAAGTGTCGATTTTTGAAACATACAAATATTCCTCTAAAATCAGCAGAACTACGAATTCCGATTTACTCACCTGTTATCAGGAGAGACCTCAGTGCTGCATCTTTGAGCCCAGTACTGATCCTGAAAAGTAATTTTAACCGTACTTACCAGTAACTTGAATTTCCTTCCATAGGCTAACATTGACTGGTTTCACTTGGAAAATTCTTCTAAGTGTGGAGTTTTGGAACTTTACAAATATTCCTCTAAAATCAGCCGAACTACGAATTCCGATTTACTCACCTGTTATCAGGAGAGACCTCAGTGCTGCATCTTTGAGCCCAGTACTGATCCTGAAAAGTAATTTTAACCGTACTTACCAGTAACTTGAATTTCCTTCCATAGGATATCATTGCCTGCTTTTTGCTGAAAAAGTTTCTGTGTCGATTTTTGAAACATACAAATATTCCTCTAAAATCAGCAGAACTACGAATTCCGATTTACTCACCTGTTATCAGGAGAGACCTCAGTGCTGCATCTTTGAGCCCAGTACTGATCCTGAAAAGTAATTTTAACCGTACTTACCAGTAACTTGAATTTCCTTCCATAGGCTAACATTGACTGGTTTCACTTGAAAATTCTTCTAAGTGTGGAGTTTTGGAACTTTATAATATTCCTCTAAAATCAGCCGAACTACGAATTCCGATTTACTCACCTGTTATCAGGAGAGACCTCAGTGCTGCATCTTTGAGCCCAGTACTGATCCTGAAAAGTAATTTTAACCGTACTTACCAGTAACTTGAATTTCCTTCCATAGGCTAACATTGACTGGTTTCACTTGGAAATTCTTCTAAGTGTTGAGTTTTGGAACTTTATAATATTCCTCTAAAATCAGCTGAACTACGAATTCCGATTTACTCACCTGTTATCAGGAGAGACCTCAGTGCTGCATCTTTCAACCCAGTACAGATCCTGAAAAGTAATTCTAACCGTACTTACCAGTAACTTGAATTTCCTTCCGTAGGCTAACATTGACTGGTTTCACTTGGAAATTCTTCTAAGTGTGGAGTTTTGGAACTTTATAATATTCCTCTAAAATCAGCCGAACTACGAATTCCGATTTACTCACCTGTTATCAGGAGAGAACCCAGTGCTGCATCTTTTAGCCCAGCACTGACCCTGATAAGTAATTCTAACCGTACTTACCAGTAACTTGTATTTCCTTCCATTGGAATCCATTGTCTGGTTTTCATGCAGAAAAGTTTCAAAGTGTCGTTTTTCACAAACTACAAATATTCCTTAAAAATCGCCTGTATGACTTAAACGCATTCTTTCAACTGTTTACAGGAGATGCACCAGTGCTGGATCCAGGATCCACCACTGAGTAAGAAAAAGTAACGATAACACTACTTACCTGCTAAGTGAATTTCCTCCCATAGGATAACATTGGTGATTCTATGTGAAAAAGTTTCGAAGTGTCAAGTTTTAAAATACAATAATATTCCTTAAAAATCACTACTGTAACCAAAACGCTTTTACTCAACTGTTTACAGGAGATGTCCCAGGACTGAATCTAGGATCCAGTCCTGTGGTTAGAAAAAGTAATCCATAAAGTAACTAATTGCATTTAACTAGAAATTCACATTGAGCTCAATGTTGCATTGTGTTTGAAATTGTGTTGCCCATTGCAACAACTGTAACTACTGTACTTAAAAGTCTATTGCCTATTTGCAAAGTATTTAAACTAAAGTAATTCATTCTGAGAAAGTATATTTTGTAATGTAATGTATAATGTAATTACAATGTAATTTAAAAAATAAAATATCTAAAAATAAATAGTTTTAAAAAATGTAGTAAATCAGTATCAAAAAAATAAATATAACAATTAATACATTTAAAAATTGTCATTTACAAAACCTTTGAAATTCACTGAAAAAACCATAGGTTTCAGGCATGTTATAGTTAGAAATTAGCATTTAAAAAACCTTTGAAATTCACTGAAAAAACCATAGGTTTCAGGCACGTTATAGTTAGAAATTAGCATTTAAAAACCTTTGAAATTCACTGAAAAAACCATAGGTTTCAGACACGTTATAGTTAGAAATTAGCATTTAAAAACCTTTGAAATTCACTGAAAAAACCATAGGTTTTAGGGACAGTTATAGTTAGTTGGACATTGCACTCGTACAAAACCCGTGAAATTCCCCCGTTATAGTTAGTTCAGCTAACTATAACTCGCGCCCACAATGCACTGCTGATGACGTCACATATTACATCACTCATGACATGGTCAGTGACATCACTGATGACATCACTGATGACATCTCAAATGACATCACTGATGACATCACTGATGACATCATCCACGTGATAATCTGATGCACCTCCTCACACCCTAATATAACCTTTGATACACCCACTCTAAATTACAGACTGCCATTCGCAAAACCATAGACACTCCAACACCAATAACTACATACCCACTCACTGATTCTTAGGTCTACACACACATCCACTCACTCACCCGTACAGTCACTCATACTTACGGTCACTCAGTACAGGACTATCATATGCACTCTTACTCCTATATAGACACTCAAACACCGCCACTCATCCATAGAGGTACTCACACACCTAGTCAGTCATGCAAATAATTAAACACACTGCCATTTACTCACCTATACAGTTATACACACACCAGCTCACTTAATCATACAAATACTAGCACATTGTTACGCTCTTATACAATCACTGATACAAGCACACACTCATCCATACAGCCACTATCACAATCACTCACTCTCGCTTATAGCTATTTATATACTCCAACACACATATATACTGCCTTTCACATATGTAGTTACTCACACATGTACCACTGGGACATACATTCACTCACTAACACACTCTTACACACACTTACCCACCCATACAGTCTATCACAGATGCACTCTTGAAACCATCCACCCAGTGAATCACCCACTCACACATCTATGCACAGAGTCGCACACACCCCACCCACACAAACACTCAGGCACCCATACAGATACTCAGACAACCAATCAATAACTCATATAGACACTCATGTAGCTATTCACAAACCCATGCAGCCACTTACACAGCAACAGACAGACGGATACAGACATTCACCCAGTTTAGTCACTAACCCATGCATTCAGTAAGATACGTTTAATCACTCACTTATAGAGTCAGTCACGCACCTACTAAATCATCCATCCAGACACTTATACACCCACTCATTCTTCAATACGCCTTTCCCTATATATATTAAAAATATTTAAACTTTACAGAAACACACAGTCACTGGATGATGTCATCAGTGATGTCATTTGAGATGTCATCAGTGATGTCATCAGTGATGTCACTGACCATGTCATGAGTGATGTAATATGTGACTACATCAGCAGTGCATTGCGGGCGCGAGTTATAGTTAGCTGAACTAACTATAACGGGGAATTTCACGGGTTTTGTACGAGTGAAATGTCCAACTAACTATAACTGTCCCTAAAACCTATGGTTTTTTCAGTGAATTTCAAAGGTTTTTAAATGCTAATTTCTAACTATAACGTGTCTGAAACCTATGGTTTTTTCAGTGAATTTCAAAGGTTTTTTAAATGCTAATTTTTAACTATAACGTGCCTGAAACCTATGGTTTTTCAGTGATATATATATATATATATATATATATATATATATATATATATATTACCTACTGGCGGTCGTCAGTAGGTAGTTATAGTTAGGACCATAGGAAAAGCGTTTTTTGTTTTGCCAATATCTTTGGCGTTGTTTGACAAATCTCTGCGAAATTTTTAAAACCAATTGTTCACTCAGATCAGCTCCTGTCTTGAAAGATTCGGGGTAATTCGTCAAGCGGGGGCCGAGAAAAAAAGGGGGGTCCCAAAACGTGTTTTCTCCATGTTAATTTCCATAGGAAACTTAAGACACGGCTACAGCCCGAACTGCTGAACGGAATTACACCAAATTTGGCAGAGAGATAGCTCTTGGTCCAGAAAGCACACTTTCTTTAAATGGTGTAAATCCGTTCAGTAGTTTTTGAGATATCTAAAGATTTACAGATATCAATATTTGAGAATTGTGAGATCTGATTGGCTGAGCCATTCCGAGCACGAGCTTGCCTCTGATTGGCTGCCAACACTTCAAACTAGGAAGCGTTGGCAGCCATCTTGTGACTCGGTTGAAACAAGTAGGGGGGAAAAGGGGGAAAAAAGTAGAAGAGGGCAGGGTAGGAACACTGTGACCTCCCTAGGGTGCGCAGGGGGTGGCACAGGGAGTCCGAAGGTAAAAAAACCCCACTTTTTATATGTTTTCAGCAGGATTCACGTGATTCGCGTAGGGCCTGGAAATCACGGCGGGAAAAAGAAAAACGAACCGCGGTGTCGCACGCTTCGTTTAATTAAGCCCCCGAGTGGGCCAGTTCCCGGGGGCAATGTTTAGTTATGATGCAGGGTTTACTTTTGTCACGGGGACCGCCACTTCCTCGGAGGAAATATAATGATGGGGGGTACGCATCTTCCCTCCCCCTCCATTCCGAAGAGCAGCACGTCTTTGGAGGTATACGTAAAATCTAAGTGTGGAGGGGTGAAGCTTTCCCCACACTGTCCCGGGGGGCACTACTTCCCCGGGCATTCATGAATTAAAATGCGGGGGTCTGTTGCGGACTGCCGGCCCCGGGGAGTACGATGTTTGCGGGCCTTTAAATTGGATGGAGGCGTATCGTCCAATTTCCCTTGAGGAGCTTTCCATGGCCCTGGGTATCGTTATCTCCGAGGGCCGGTTTCAACAATGACCCGTGGTGGCTACCCCTGGGACATTATAGTTTGCTATGGCAGGGCGGGATCTATGCAGAGTTCCCACTCTGTCATAGCAAACTTCTGCTTCGCTTCATGGAAGCGAGAGGAGGAAATTTGCTCTCGCTTTTATGAAGCGAACCAGATTTGCTTTTGGGCAAAGGGAGCTTGCATGGAGCAGCTGGCTTTGTTCAAAAGGAATGCCGGCTGCCGCAGGAGGAGGGGAGGTGGCAGGGAGTGCGTGGGATTGGGGCTCCTTGCGTGGTTCCCAAACATTGTGGCCAGGCTCCGGGGGATGCGGTTCCCTGGGCCTAAAATGACCCAGCTGAGTTTTGAGTTATAAGGTGGCTTTAAAAAGAGCCCTTGTTTTCATTATGAATTTGTTGGAGCTACATGTAAGTGCGGATGCACAGCTTCAGGTTGTTGAGAAAAACTCTGTTTCCTTGATCTGTGAAATGAACTCCATCACTTCTGTATATGTCATCCATATGAAAACGTAGATTGTTGTTGTAGATGGACCCCATTCTATGATCTCTGAGGTATGCAGACACAGCTTTATTGACATTCTTCCTAGCTTTCTCAATCTGAGGACAGAATTGATTTGACCATTTCCACTTCTGTCTTTGGCATATATTGGAGTATACAAAGACAGTTTGAGGCAAAAGCAACATCAATTGTGCAAAGGTATCCTTCATGAGCATTTCCAGACTACCCCAGTCAATGTGCCTAGGTCATTGCCACCACAGTGCACAATCATGAGGTCAGGGTGTTGGAGATGCAAAGAGGTTTTAACCAAAGGCAACAATTGGTGCTACTTTAATCCTCTCTGTGCAAACCATTTAATGTCCACATTTTGTAAACCTAGGTCTTTGTGAATACGTCTGTGTTCAGCATACCTTTTGCACCAGAAAACATAGCTGTGTCCTATGATCCATACTAGCATTTTGAAGATATGGCTGGAAGGAATCAAAAGATGTCTGTAGATCATGTACTCTGTTGGTAGAATGAGAGATATGTTGAAAGGTGGAGAAGAAGCTTTTTTTTTGTTGAGAAAACGATAACTGATTGGCTGATGAAGAACATTGTGCAGTGAAAACTAGGGTGCATGTTAGTTTCGTGAAAAAGTATGTTTCTGATTGGTTAATAAAAAATGTTTGAAACGTACACTATATAGGATACGATCAGACGTGCAGAAGTCAACCACACCTGCTACTTGCATTTGGAAGGTACTGTTCTGAACTTTAAAAAATGGTGAACTTGTGACCTGCACCTGCCGTTGAATGTTGCAGAAACTGTTGGGATGAAATATGGTGAACTTGTGACCTGCACCTGCCGTTGAATGTTGCAGAAACTGTTGGGATGAAATATGGTGAACTTGTGACCTGCACCTGCCGTTGAATGTTGCAGAAACTGTTGGTATGGAAACTAGCAATAAGGTGATTGGGGGAGGAGTAGAAATAACTGCGGTATTAAAATATGAAATGCAAAATTAATTACAACTGAAAGCTATTAAAGTTAGTTTTTCAAAATGAGTAGTATGTTTAGAAGAAGTGTGTTGTTCAAAATTTGCAGTAGTATTATTAGAAATAGGCTTCTGAATTGTCGTAAGGGTTCGGGGCTGTTTGGCAATGCAGCAGTGTGGGGGAGTCTCCAAACCACAAAATAAGAGAACCAGTTTGGGGCGTTTTAGAAGAGAGTTAGAGAGGGTTAATATGAGTAACCAATAGAAATGTGTTTTGCAATTTGTAATAATGAAGGAAGGATTTTGATTTGCTATTTACATCTATTTCTGTGCGGAAAGAGAGGGAAATTTTGCCATTACTGGTTCTATTCTTGATGAGAGTCTTGAATTACATTTATTGTGTGAGAAAGAAAATATTGCATGCGTTTGTGAAATTTGAAATCTGCATATTAACTACAGAGGTGAGTTACAAATTAATAAGATGTGTTATATATTGTGTAGTAGTGGTTAAGTCTTTGAGGCGATATTTTTAAGCTTGAATTTTTTTTTTTTTAAATAAGTGTTACCGAAGTGTGCTGTTTCACATTTGTTACAAAATGTGCAAAGAGTGTGAGTAGTTGCTGAAAAAGTACCCCATTTGTATTTAGGTGTCTTCGAGAAAGAAGAAGTGTAGTTTGTCATGTTCAAAGGAGTGTATGGTTTTGAAAGTGAGGTACAGGGTTAATTTGGGTTCCAAAATCGACCCGGGCAACATAAAGGAAATGTCGCACGTTTGCAGAATGTGCCTTGTCGAAAAATACTGGGGGGGGCAGGGGGAGGGGGTTAGAAGAGCCATGTTTTATTAACTTGAGGGAGATGAAAAAAAAATGGAAATGCTGCGTGCAGACGTTGTTCTCGGACTTTTGACACTGGTGAGCTATATTTGAATATAAGTGAAGGCAACTGTCACACTCCTTGGCCGTGCAGAATGTGCAGACATTAGAAGGCCGGCAGATCGAGAGACTAAGAATGACACGTCCCTTTCTACATGTATTTTTACACATGTTAAGCATCGGAAGATCCGATACCTATAGAACACTGGTATATATCTATTTGTATGTTTCTTTTAAGTATGTGCTACTAGGAAAAGGCACAGCCAGATGTACGCATGCTTTCAGTAATATGGTGAGACTTTCAACTGTGATATGGAAAGGGTTTCTGCTTTACATTTGGGTAGAGTCAACACTGTTAGTAGTTGGGGCGTGGCTTCGGAGCCGAAGGAAATGGCGGCGTGTTAGAGGAGCTCCGTCTTTTGGGCCCCTAATACCTGAGAAATCCGCACATTCCAGCCGACAATCAGCAACCAAAATTAAGGGACAGGCGAGTGGAGAGTGGTGACCGTAGGCGGGCCGCAAAAAGATCGCACGGCGACCGCCGGGGAAATAGCTGATCCGAATCGCGAGGAATGATTGTGGGCCTCGGGGCTCGAGTGACGTCCTTGCCCGACAGGAAGACGCCGGCGCGAACAGAGGTGGGGCCTGGCCTCCGTGTGGAACAGCCGCCAAGTGCCGTGACAATTGGTGCGGCGGCGCGAGGAGACACTGGGGGCACGAGGGCTGAGCGGCTGCTGCCGGCGGCGGCGACCGTGGACCGCGTCCGGGCCCCCGGTGGCTGCGGACAGTGGGAAGTGCAGACTAGGGGTTCCGGGGCTCCGGGACTGCATAACCGCGGAGGCGTGCGGCCTCACTGCAAAACGGCCCAGCAGGGAATCCGGGACCTCGGAGGTGACCCGCTACGACAGTGGACCGGGGCCTCACGGCTCAACTGAAGAGGTGAGCTGCAGCACCGCAGCGAAGATAATCCAGGGCCGGGAGAATTCAAGGGTGGCCCAAGGGACGGAGGAACTTTCACAATACACAGACGGTTGGAGGGGGCAGTAGCCGAGCCCGCGGCAGAGGCGACGGCCAGACGGAGAGCTCACTTCCCGTGGGAGTGGCAGGAGAATCCATAAGTCCCGGGTGGATGGCCACACCCAGGGCGAAGAAAGCCCGGGGTGACAGTGCGCGTCACCAGGCACACTCGATGTGACCCTCCCGCCATGGTGTGATTATAAACGCATGGGGCAGAGCAGAACGGAATAAGACCACACCCCCGACGACGGACCCAGTGGGCTTACCCCACAGGCGGCGGGGCGAGCCAAGCCGAGCCGGAGGACACGCCATTAACTAGCTGACTGTGGTCGAAACAGAGTACCGGACTGCGAGAGCCACAGCGTGGTGCCCTTGGTAACCGAGACCAGACACACGGAGGTCGGCCGGTGGGAGGCCCAACAGCCAAGCTTTCAGGGGAGGGGACGCTGCAAACCCGCGCTAGTGAGAGCACCGCGGTGCCCGAGTAATCACCCGGATGAAACCCAAGGGCCCAGCCGGGGCGCAAGCCAACAAAATGGACAAATACGCCGTGCCGCTTTCAGCGACGACGTCTCAGACCAATACCCAGGAAGAACTGGCAGAACCCACGTTGAGCGCCATCATGGCGGCGATTGCGGACCTCAAGGGGACGATAGACCCTAAGATAGATGCTGTGACACTTGATGTCAATCTCCTGCGTGCGGACTTCCGGAAAATGTCTGAAAAGGTCGCTGCCACTGAAACTCAGGTTACACAACTACAAACCACCACGAAGAGTCTGGAAGAGAGGGTCCAGACTCTCACAAAGCAACAGGAGCTGATGGCGGCCAAGCTGGAGGACCAGGAAGGGAGGGCGCGAAGAAATAACATCCGCGTGGTGGGAGTGCCGGAGGGCATGGAGGGACCCAGTGTGGACCTCTTTCTCGAGGACCTAATCCTGAACCACCTCAAACCGAAGCGCCTATCCGTCCATTTTTACTATTGAACGTGCGCAGAGCTCCAATCCCTAAACCCAAGCCAGGAGCGCTACCACTGGCAATTATAGCCAGGATTCTTAATTATCGAGATAGGGATGCTGTCCTGCAGGCGTCACGCCAACACGGCGACCTGAGACACGAGAACGCGGTGATTAGATTCTTTCCGGACTTTACACTCAATGTCCAGCGTCAACGACGCGCCTTCGATGCTGCGAAAAAGGAGCTACGTGCCAAAGATCTCAAGTACTCCATGATGTATCCAGCCAAACTAAGAGTCGAGGCTGATGGAAAAGTTTGGTTCTTTGGTTCTCCAGAGGAAACGATGGACTGGTTGGAGGGATGGCGTACCGCAGGCTCCAACTCGCAAAGAGGCGGGTGGCGAGAGAGGTGCAGAGCAGCAGGGGAAGACACGGACTAGCAGGCACATGGTAACAGGGCCGGATAGAGGACTGTGAGCCTGAGCCCGTTACTAATGGATGAGCCACAAACTGCAATGTCGAGATCGTGGGGGTGCAAATACTGCGCTGGGAGGGACAGCGGGTATGGCTAAACGGATGCACGGCCTGGACGGCCTTCTCTACAGGACCTGTCATATGTGATCCTCAGGGGACTGCACCGGTTCTGTTGCTGAGGAATGGGGAGGAAAAGGGGGGGGGGGCCCGGGAGGGGAGGTCAGGGAACCCGGCACCGTCTATCCCCACTTTCTATGGTTTCGTTCAGGGCGACAGGCACTCTGCGAGTTGGGGAGGTGGGTTTTGTTGTACCCGCCAGCAGGGAGGGGGGTTGGAACAGGGGGAGGATCGTTATGTTTGGTAAGGGTTCTTAGTTGTAAGGTCAGCTACTCCACACTTCGGGGACACGCACATGCATTGGGGTATTTGGAAAGCTATACAATGATACAATCATGGCAGGGAGGGACACACAGGAGGAGGTAGCCAGTCAGGGGCCATCTCAGCTGCCCAGCGGAGGGCGGGGGACGAACACCCAGGGAAACACTAGTCTACGTATTTTATTATGGAACGCAAACGGCCTGGGAAGCTGTATCAAGCGTAGTATCATGCTTCAATATTTACACCGCCACTCTCCGGGCGTTGTACTAATCCAGGAGACACATCTGAAGGGACAAAGGTACCGGGCGCTTGATAGTTACGGTTATAAATTAGTGGCACATGCGGAGTATACATCTGGTTCCCGGGGAGTGGGGATACTGGTAAAGACTGGCATTCCGCTAGTGGTGGATAAATTGTGGCATGACCCTTTGGGCAGATTTGTGGCCCTCGCCGGGTGCTGGGAGGGACAGGCGCTTAACTTAGTTTCGGGGTATATCCCACCGGTGGCACGCCCGAGGCGTTTGCAGCATTGGGTAAAATGCTGGTGGGCCTCCCTCCGGGACTGTTGGTGTTGGGGGGAGACATGAACGCCGCTATGGACCCGGGACAAGACCGAGACACTGTGACGCTAAGAGATAGAGGACCGGACCACTCCATGCCTTTACTGAGGCTTTGGGGTTGACTGATCTCTGGAGGTTACATAACCCGGGCCTCCGCCAATACACCTTCTACTCAGCAGCCCACAGAAGTTACTCATGCCTGGACCACATACTGACGCATCGGGAAATGGAGGAATGGTTTTCTAGCGCACGAATAGGACCACGGGGCATATCAGACCACTCCCCAGTGGAGGTTTGCTGAGAGGGCCGACCCGTCAACACACTCTTCCACCCAGACTTAATTCCTGTTTTTTTAAAAATAAAGAGAATACCCAAAAGGTGAAAGAAAGAGCGCAGCTATACTTTCAAGAAAATGCAGGGTCGGTAGAGGAGGCTAGGGTTCTTTGGGAAGCGTTCAAACCAGTAATGAGGGGACATGTCCAAGCCTGCATAGGTGTAGAAAACAAGGAAAGGAAACTGCGCTGGGACAGATTAGAGGCCGAAATACTAGAGATGGAAGCCGCCTATTTAGCGGGCGGGAGAGAGAGGATAGGGAACTGGCACATCAACTTGACCTCTGCAGGCGTGAGCTGCAGGATTTGGCGAATAACGCCGCTAGGACGTCTGCCCTGCCCACACAGAAAAGAGTATACGATCTGGGCGATAAAGCCAACAAGATGATTGCATGGTTAGAAAAACGTGATAGAGAGAGGAACTGGGTGGCGGAAATAAAGGACAGCCACGGGAGTACCCATTCGGCGGGCGAAACCATCGCAAGCGTCTTTACTGACTATTATGAGAGACTCTATGAGTCAAAGCCGGCTAGGTCGGCTCACGACTGCCGTGAACTCTTGGCAGAAATGCGCCTGCCGACCCTGACCCAGGAGGACAGGGAAGCCATCGACGGGGAGGTAACTGTGGAAGAAATAGTGGGAGCCATACAAGACCTGCAAGCAGGGAAGGCGCGGGGACCTAACGGGTTGCCGGTGGAACTTTTCAAGAGCACAGCCAATACCGTGGCCCCATATATGTTGGCTATGTTCAATGAAGCAAGAGACAAGGGATGTCTACCGGTCGACCAGAGAACGGCGACAATCGTTGTAATCCCCAAAGCTGGTAAACCGCCGGACCAGTGCAGCTCGTACCGGCCGATCTCATTGTTAAACCTTGAAGTGAAAATATTGGCCAAGGTCCTGGTGAATAGACTGCTGATGCCCATTACCTCCCTGATCCACCTGGATCAATCGGGCTTTATGCCCCGCCGCAGCACCAGGCTTAACTTGCGACGCCTCTATGGGGTAATGCATTTGGTTAAAACCAATCCCGAGATGGAGGCGGTGCTCCTGTCCCTTGACGCCCGTATGGCGTTCGACAGTATCGAATGGAACTATTTGTTTGAGGTCCTGAGGAGGTTTGGCTTCGGCCCCCAGTTCCTTTCGTGGATTAAGCTTTTATATACACGGCCTATGGCAGAGTCCGAGTCAACGGCTCGGTATCGCGCTCCTTCACCCTGCAGAAGGGCACGAGACAGGGGTGCCCCATATCGCCGATCCTATTTGCGCTGGCTATCGAGCCACTGGCCGCGTGGATCAGAGCGGACCCGGTCATATCTGGGATCCCGGGGGGTGAAGAATGGGTCGAAAGGATATCGCTATATGCCGACGACGTCCTCTTATATGCAACGAGACCACGGTTCACAATCAATCGGCGACTCCAGATCTTCAGCCTATTTGAGGGGTACTAAGGATATCAAATTAACTGGGATAAATCCCTCCTGTAAATGCTGTCGAGTGGGCCACCGCCACAATTGGGCGCCGACTCTAGGCTCCAGATCAAAGACAGTTTCAAATACCTGGGCATCCAAATAGAGAAAACTGACGCTGCGTTTCTGGCAGGGAATCTAAAACCGCAACTAGACCGCTTGAGGAATGATGTCGCCCATTGGAGGACATTACCAATCTCCCTGATGGGACGGGCGGTCCTCTTCAAGATGATGTGCCTACCCCGCTTACTGTACATCATGCAGAACACCCGTTGTCGGATACCGGACAAATTCTTCAGCGACGTGAATAGTGAGCTGAGGACATTACTTTGGGACGGGGGGGGTGCACGGATCGTTACAGAAGGGAGTGTATGAAGGGGGTCTGGCTATCCCTGACCTATTGAAGTACTATTGGGCCTCACACTTAATGGTCATCAATGACTGGGTATTTGCGGATCGGAAGGACCCGGCATACCGGGTCGACCACTGGGCACTGAAGGATACCTGGGGGCACTATATGGCCGTGAGAAACAGGCCGGACTGCCCCAACACACCCAGGTGGTGCTAACTGTATGGGCTACGGCCAATAGGTTCCTGGGCTGGGCGGGCCGCCTGACGGATCAGACGCCTCTGTTGACCAGTGTGACACTCAGGGAGGTGGGCCGTCTTCACGGCTTCTCGAAATGGAAGCTAATAGACATTACACGACTGGGCGATGTGCGGCGGCGACAGACTCTGCTGACGTTTGCAGAACTACAGGAGGATTTTCAATTGGCACCCACGGAACATTATAGACATTAGAAAATGAAACACGCGTTAAACAAACACATTTAGGACGGGGATCAGATTCCCGAATATAGCCCATTAGAAGATAGGTTGTTACTGGACCCTATACCAGAGAAGGCACTGTCCTACACATATAAAAAAATAATAAATAACTCGCCAGACCTGCTAATGAAATTGCGTGAGGCGTGGGAGTCGGATCTGGGATTGCTTGAGGATGATGACTGGGCAGAGGCAGTGCAGAGTCCTAGAGAGGTGGCAATACGAGCACAGTTTAGATTGGTCCAGCTGAGGATACTGCATCGGTCCTACTATACCAGCATACTACTGTTTAAGATAGGGCGCATTCCCACCGGGGAATGTCAGAGGGGCTGCACTCAGGGGGGAACATTTTTTCACATTTTATGGGACTGTCCGATTATACAAGTTTATTGGGCGAAGGTGATACGGGTAATGTCGGAAGTGCTAGAATAAGACGTCCCCCTGGATGCGAGGTGGCATGTGCTGTGTGTCTCAGGGGAACAAAATTGGCCCAAATACCCAAAAATATGGTTACAAATGGCAGAAATGGTCGCCAAGCAGAATGTGGCGGGGGCATGGGGCGCCACTCACCCGCCTAAAGTATCCCAATGGAAAAGGGACATGGACTGGTGCTGTGCGGCTGAACGGACAATTTATGAAAGCAGGGGATGTCCCAAGAAGTGGGAGAAGATTTGGCAGCCGTGGGTAGACTATAGGGGATACGGGGGGCGGCGATCAGTTCAGTGGGAGGGGGTTGGGATGGGTCTGAAGCTACAAATGGACTCCAGTGTATATCACGACTGTAATATCATGTTGGGAATGGCAGATTGTATGGATCATCGGGTGAACACGTACCTCAAGACATGCATATGTAATAGTTTTGAAATGCTGACACAGTAGTTGCTGAGTAGTGAAGATGCAAAAGACAGATGAGGTCAAAGACATGCTGGTAAAGGGATTAGTGAGTATGGTACTTCGTACGAGTCTTTGGGAAGGTATTGTTGAAGTGCGCCGTATATATTTAAGTGTCTTCGTGAAATGAGGAATGCAGTCTCTTATGTTGAAAGGACTGCATGGTGTTGTGACTAAGGTACAGGGTTGAATTAAGATCGAAAATCGGCCGGGTAAATGTAAGAGAAATAGGGATGTTTGTAGATCGTGCCTTGTCGGAAATTACAGGGGGGCGGGGCCTTTCTTTACAAGAGATATGTTTTATGAATGTCTGGGAGATAAAAAAAGAAATGGAAATGTTTCCTGCATATTTTGTGTACGGATTTGTTCACACTGGTGAAGTACATGTGAATATAAGTGAAGGTAATTGTCAGGCTCTCTCCCTGTGCTGAATCTGCGTATATTAGAGGGCCGGCAGATTAAGAGTTTGGGAATGACACGTCCCTTTACTCTCCCCCCCCCCCCATTTCTCACTCCCAACGGTTCCTCCCTCTCCTCTTTCTGAAAAGAAAGTAACAGAGGCCCATCTACCGTGAAAAATAGCACTTAGACCTTCACTGGCGTTTAGGAAATCACTGAAAACCTGGTTATTCCAGCAATAATACTTAACCTGGTTGTCATAGCGCACAGCTAATTGTCGTCATCACGCCTTAGCGCCGGGACACTCAATTGAGTAGCTGCGCGCTTTACAAATATCCATTTAACATAACATAACATAACATAACATAACTGGCCTGTTGGTGGCATCTGTAGAGCACAGAGAAAGTCACAATCGGTTTGAATGCTACACTAGTGCAGTGTGTCATGTTGCAAGGACTAGATGGTCTTGTGACTAAGGTACAGGGATGAATTGGGGTTCAAAATCGGCCAGGGAATTGTAAAAGGAATGGCCTTCTGCAGATTGAACCTTGTGGGAAAATACTGGGGGGGGGGATCTTTAACAGGGACATGCTTTATTAACTTCAGGGAGATGAAAAAAATTAAATGTTGCCTGCACACTTGGTACACGGGTTTGCGCACACTTGTGAAGCATCCGTGAATATAAGTTAAGGTAATTGTCAGGCTTCCTGCTCGTGCTGAAGCTGCGTACATCACAGGGGCGGCAGATCGCGAGACTGGGAATGACACGTCCCTTGATCTCCCCCCCCCCTCCTTCCTCCCGCTCTCAAACGGTTCCTCTCCCGTCGCTTGTAAAAGGAAGGTAACAGAGGCCCATCTGCGTTGACCCTCACTGGGCTTCTGGGGGCATCTGACGAGCACAGAGAAAGTCGTAATCGACTTCTATGCTATACAAAAAAGCTGCACACAGTTACAACTTACATATCGCCCCAATTTACATTGCTCGACGATTCGTCTTAACAGTTTAACTTTGCTGAGGTATGTCTATGGTTCAACATGTATTTTCACACGAGTTATGTATCGGAAGATGGGATACCTATAAAACACAGGTATAGATCTATTTGTATGTTTGTTTTAAGTATGATGCCACTAGGAAAAGGCACAGTGAGATGCATGCATCCTTTCAGTAATATGGTGAGACTTTCAACTGTGACATGTAAAGGGTTTCTGGTTTGCATTTGGGTAGGCCCAACATTGTTAGTAGTTGCTGAGTAGTGAAGATGCAACAGGCAAATGAGGTTAAAGACATGGTGGGAAAGGAATTAACTGTCAGTAATGTATTTGTAACATATGACACAGACATGAAACATTTAAAAATGTATTTTAAATTACATGGCGTAATGTGCAGTATATGTGCCACAACAAAAATAAAACAGTATGAAAGAATTCGTAAAGAAAGTCAATATCTGAAAATCCAAAAAGGAAGGAAAAGCGAAATGAGAAAAAGGAAAAAAAAACAGTGTTCTTGAAGTGTAGAAATAAGAGGCCGTCAAATCGGGTTACCATGCGCACTTATGGAGATCCATCGAAGTTCAAGAACTCAGAAGCACCGTGATATGCAATCAGCTCCAAAAGGTCATCTGCACCTCTCCAAGCAAAGAGGGTCGCCATCCAATTCAGCAAGTCGAAAGAACAGACATGGTCATCGTAATCTTCTGCAAGCAGGAGCAAGTCAGGGCAACTTGCATCATATTCGATGATAGTCTGCTGCAAGAGGCGCTGCGCATGAGCGCATGTCCTCCATCTCCCCCTCATTGCATTATTAAACGCATCCATCAAGCGTGTGTCTCCTGAACAGTCCTGGTCATGAGCCAGCAATGGTCGCAGCAACAGTTCATAATCCAGTGGATCGAGTGAAGTAGTAGAGCGGCAGACATGCAGGTCGCATTCAAAGGGGCACCGGAGACAGTAGAACACAGGTTGCATGCAGGTGAAATACACGTAGCGGAAATTCAGCCTATATCTGATGCCAAATATCGTCAATGGCAAGCATTCAAAAAGTTGTAGCATCCGTTCACGGTACAGCTGCAATTGACGTGGATGGGGTTGAAGCACAGGACGGGCAGCCATTTCGTAGTAGGAGCTGAAGAACGAGCACTGCGCAAACCAGCAAGAGCAGCAAGGGACCCCGCCAAATGCGCTTGCAAAATTAGAATGAATGAAATCCGGTTTTACTATAAAAATAGTCTGAAAAGAGATAACAAGGCGGGAGTCGACTAGTTTAAAAAAATGTGGTAGGCCTTCGGTTTCAGAGTGATTAAATATTTGGCGTATAAATTGTGCAAAATGTAGTGGGAGATTGGTATAGAGCAGTGAGTCAATGTCACTTGGTGGTTTAGCCACCTGCTATTTGAAGGTCTCACGAGCTGATGTGAGAGCCACTTCTTGTTCAAACAATAGCGCTTTGAGTTAGTGTACGCTATTAAAATCTGTTTTCAAAGTAGGAATGGAAGGCCAGCCCAAACCATCTCCAAACGCATGTGGGGGAGGAGAGAAGACATTGGTGCAACATGTTACACGTTGTGAAAGAGTTGGTATGTACGGGACGCCTGCTTGTAGGCAATAGCACTTGTGGTTATTTGGAATAAGATAACTGCTTTTGAAAAGCACACTGAGCGTGGGAATAACAGCAGCTACTGGAGTTTGTTTAAAAAAACTGTTTAAATTAGGGGCGGAAAGTTACAATTTCCGTTTAATTTAACTTGTGTACAAACTAAAGAATATTGAATGGAACAAACAGTGTGGTTCTCTGTTAGGAAAACTTACTTATCTTCATTCTGACAGCAAAATGCAAAACCAAGGAATCCAATTCATGAATACAAGTAGTTTCAAGGTAGTTAAATGTATGAACGGGGTAATGTTTTATGCAATCATGGAGGCTGTGCTATACAGACATCAATCAATCGGACATTACCAACACAATTATGCAAACCCCCCGTTTCTATTCTTGCACTTAATTAATGACTCAGGCAGTATCAAAGCAGTCACCGATTCCCTCAGGTACTACCCATGCACTCCCACAATGACCCCGAAATTACTCTTGAAGTCATCTTTTTACTCAGGCAGTTTTCATGCAGTGTTGTAAACAGGTAGGTATTATCTTTTTACTGATATAGTCACTTAGGCAGTAACCATGGACTCATAGAATCAAGTAGGCACTACTACCACACAAATTAAATCAATCATGGATTACTTATGCAGTCATGCAATGAGCGAGGGAGTACTTTTGCACTCAAGCATTCATTGAGGCACTATGTATGCAGAGATGAGTTTCTTGAAGTACTATCTATGAACTTATCCATTCAGTGATGTACAATGGAAGCATTTCTCCAATTATTCTGGCAATACACTGCGACTCATAGAAACTGTGAGGCAGTACTGTTACAGTCATTTTTTCACTACAGGAGTATGCATGTATTTATGTAATCTGCAACACAGTTTAGTTATAGTCAGAGAATGCCTTACAGTAGTACAAAAGAGCTTATGCAATCACTGAATAACGCTTCACCTGTCTTTCATATTTTGAAAAGTAAT
This sequence comes from Calotriton arnoldi, assembly GCA_963921515.1. Classification (NCBI taxonomy): domain Eukaryota; kingdom Metazoa; phylum Chordata; class Amphibia; order Caudata; family Salamandridae; genus Calotriton; species Calotriton arnoldi. The sequence continues at coordinate 6,715,111 of CAWUFW010000001.1, read as the reverse complement.
TATGGACAGTTGGATGTATCAAATAATAGTAAAAAATTAGGTTGAACATTTTTTCCTTAAATTTGTTTTTAATTTGTAAATTTCAACAAATACAAGTTTCAATGATACATGAGTGTAGTGTGTCATGTTGAAAGAACTATATGGTCTTTTGTCTGAGGGACTGGGATGAATTGGGGTCCAAAATCGGTTCGGGGAACGTATAGGAAATGGCACAAGTTTGCAGATTGTTCCTTGTCGGAAAATACTGGGGGCGGGGGGGGGGAGTTTTAGAAGACACATGTTTTATCAATTTCAGGGAGATAGAATTTTTTTTTAATGTTGCCAGGACACTTGGTGCACAGGTTTGCTCACACTCGTGAAGCACACGTGAATATAAGTGAAGGTAGTTGTCAGGCTTCATGCTCGTGGTGAATTAGCATAAATTACAGGGCCGGCAGATCGAGAGACTGGGAATGATACGTCCCTTGACCCCCCCCACTCCCCCCCTCCTGCCCCTTCCTAACGCTTTCTGTCCTCCCGTTTGTAAAAGGAAGGTAACACAGGTCCATCTGCGTTGAAAGATACCACTTAGACCCTCACTGGGCTGCTGGTAGCATCTGACCAGCATAGAAAAGTCGCAATCGCTTTCAGTGGTATACATAAAAGCTGCACACTGTTGCAAGTTACATAGTGGCCTATTGTATATTGCTCTAGTGTTTGTTTTAACATTTTGACTTTGCTGAGGTATCTCTATGCTTCTACATGTATTTTCACACGTGTTATGCATCGGAAGATCTGATACGTATAAAACACAAGTATACATCTATTTGTATGTTTCTTTTAAGTATGATGCCACTAGGAAAAGGCACAGAGAGATGCATGCATGCTTTCACTGATATAGTGAGATTTTCAAGTGAGACATGGAAAGGGTTTCTGCTTTGTATTTGGGTAAAGACAACACTGTTAGTAGTTGCTGAGTAGTGAAGGTGCAAAAGAGAAATGAGGTCAAAGACATGCTGGGAAAGGGATTAGTGATTATGGTAGTTCGTATGAGTTTTTGGGAAGGTATAGTTGAAGTGGGCTGTATTATTTAAGTGTCTTCGTGAAATGAGAAATGCAGTTTCTGATGTTGAAAGGACTGCATGGTGTTGTGAGTGAGGTACAGGGTTGATTTAAGATCCAAAATCGGCCTGGTCAACGTAAGAGAAATGGCCACGTTTGTGCCTTGTCGGAAAATACAGGGGTGGGGGGGCTTCTTTACAAGAGATATGTTTTATGAATGTCTGGGAGATAAAAAAAGAAATGTAAATGTTACATGCACATTTTGTGTACGGATTTGTTCACACTGGTGAAGTACATGTGAATATAAGTGAAGGTAATTGTCAGGCTCTCTCCCTATGCTGAATGTGCGTATATTAGAGGGCCCGCAGATCAAGAGTTTGAGAATGACATGTTCCTTGACTCCCCCAAGGGAAATGGAAAGGAATGGCCTTCTGCAGACTGAACCTTGTGGGAAAATACTGGGGGGGCCTTCAACAGGGACATGCTTTATTAACTTCAGGAAGATGAAAAAAATGAAATGTTGCCTGCACACTTGGTGCACGGGTTTGCGCACACTCGTGAAGCATACGTGAATATAAGTTAAGGTAATTGTCAGGCTTCCTGCTCGTGCTGAAGCTGCGTCCATCACAGGGGCGGCAGATGGAGAGACTGGGAATGACATGTCCCTTGACCCCCCCCTCCCCCCTCCTTCCTCCAGCTCTCTAACGGTTCCTCTCCCGTCGTTTGTAAAAGTAAGGTAACAGAGGCCCATCTACCGTGAAAAAAAGCACTTAGACCTTCACTGGCCTGTTGGTGGCATCTGTACGCACAGAGAAAGTCGCAATCGGTTTCAATGCTACACGAGTGCAGTGTGTCATGTTGCAAGGACTACATGGTCTTGTGACTAAGGTACAGGGATGAATTGGGGTTCAAAGGGGGCTCGGGAAATGTAAACAAAAAATGGCCTTCTGGAGATTGAACCTTGTGGGAAAATAGTGGGGGGGGGGAGGGCTTTAACAGGGACATGCTTTATTAACTTCAGGGAGATGAAAAAAATAAAATGTTGCCTGCACACTTAGTGCACGGGTTTGCTCACACTGGTGAAGCACACATGAATATAAGTTAAGGTATTTGTCAGGCTTCCTGCTCGTGCTGAAGCTGCCTACATCACAGGGGCAGCAGATCGATAGACTGGGAATGACATGTCCCTTGACCTCCCCCCTCCTTCCTCCCGCTCTCTAAGGGTTCCTCTCCCCTCGTTTGTAAAAGGAAGGTAACAGAGGCCCATCTGCGTTGACCCTCAATGGGCTGCTGGGGGCATCTGACGAGCACAGAGAAAGTTGTAATCGACTTCTATGCTATACAAAAAAGCCGCCCACACAGTTGCAACTTACATATCACCCCAATTTACATTGCTCGACGATTCGTCTTAACAGTTTAACTTTGGTGAGGTATGTCTATGCTTCAACATGTATTTTCACACGAGTTATGTATCGGAAGATCCGATACCTATAAAACACAGGTATAGATCTATTTGTATGTTTGTTTTAAGTATGATGCCACTAGGAAAAGGCAGAGGGAGATCCATGCATCCTTTCAGTAATATGGTGAGACTTTCAACTGTAACATGTAAAGGGTTACTGGTTTGCATTTGGGTAGGCCCAACATTGTTAGTAGTTGCTGAGTAGTGAAGATGCAACAGGCGAATGGGGTTAAAGACATGGTGGCAAAGGAATTAGTGATTATGGTACTTTCTATGAGTGTTTAGGAAGGAATTGTTGAAGTACGCACTATATATTTAAGTGGAATGAGTAGTGTTTTGATATTTGAAATCAAGAAAATAGTACTGTAAATAATGTCTTGATAGTTAACATCAGTAATCATATGTAATTATTTTAAAATATTGAATAGATGTAAGAAACTATTGAAACTTTTCTTTGTTTTTCAGAAAATTGTTTTGTTTGGATCACAAATTCAAGATGCCAAGAAAAGATGAAAAGAGAAGGAAACAAAAAAAAGAGATCTACTTAAAGAAAACTAAAAAAACTGTGTTACAAACAAATGAGAATGTTACTAAGGATAAAGTTTGTTTAGGTAAGAGCACTAAACACTTTCTTAAAAGAGTTGTGGAGAAAATACATGAACAGAATAGGAATGAAAGGAAAAAGAAGAGTTTTTCAACTAAGGAGAAGGAGAATGACACTTCAAATGGTAAAAAATAGTTTTTGGAAAACAACACATGTTACACGAAGACAAAAACAATTTCAACAGATTCGACAACGACTCTTTCAAAGTAGAGTAATTCAGAATTTATTGAAAGATTGTAAGAAGTATAAAAGAAGATTACTAGCATATAAGCAGAAGCAGCAGATTGAAACTGTAGTAGATACTTCTTTTGATTTGAAACGAAAATTATTTATTTTAATATTGAAGAGAATGAAAACATTGGATAAAATAATGACGTTTTTGAAAGACCAAAGCAAAAGAAAAAGACTTGTTAATAGAAGTAACTTTTGTAAAAGTTTCAGTGGTGAATGGAAACACACTTCTACTAGTGAGCCTTTCATTAATGAAGAAAGCTACTTTCAACAAAATACATTAGCGTTTTCAGTTGATACTAGTGGTCGCTGTTACGAACTTCAAAATGGTTGTCCCATTCCAAAAGAAGAAATAGTTGTTAGGAGTGCAGAAGAAGTAATAGCTGAAGAAGTGCAAGGGAATCGCACACAAGCTCCTGTATATAAGTGGGATTGTAGCAGTATTTGCAGTATTCGACAGGAATCTATTGACATAATGCAAATTTCTTTATGACAATATGCAAACAAAAGTGTTAAACAGAAGATTAAGTTGTTACAAGGACTAGATCCATGTAAAGTAAGACAATATACTAAGTTGCACAGACATTCTCTGGCTTGTCTTTCAAGAAAAGTGTGTAAAAGTACTTTTCATCACTTAAGAATGTTTGCAGTACACCACTCAGGAATGCGGAAGTTTGTAAGGAAAGTGTACTATGTATAAACTCCTGCATTATGTTTAAGGGAATTGAACACAGCTCTTTTACACGGTTGTTTATCAGATGTAGAAAAAATGTGTGATGAAATTGAGTTTCGTTTTTTGGGTTCAGAACAGCAGTGTGTAGAAAGTGAGAGCTTGACAAGTGCAGATGTTGAAGAACATGGCAAAGAGATTAGCATTGATCAGTTTGTAGAAGAAATTAGAAAGTTTAAGACAGTGTCTTCTGAAAAACCAAACTATGTTTGTATTTGTTGTCGACGTACTCATTATAGAAGTCAAACTAGGAATGTTAATTTATATTTAAAAAGTGAAAAGGAGAACAATGATAGGTGGCAGCAATTTGGAGCTTACTTGTTGGTGGAAGGTCGATTTGAGTTGGGTACTGATCAACGTATTTGTAAATATTGTTACAACAAATTAGAAGAGAACAAAATGCCAGCTAGAGGAGTACATAACAAGTTAGAGTTAGTAGCTATTCCAGAGGAACTGGCAGATTTGAATACATATGAGTCAGTTCTTATTCAATCTGTTCACCCATTTCAAGCTATAATTCGTATGGAGCCTAAAACAGGTAAACTGCCACCAACAGATTTACAAAGAGGTCTGAAAGGAAGAGTTGTGTACTTACCTTTAGATTTTAAGAAAAATATTGAAACTGTTGGTGGAGACAAAGAGGAAAATGAGCCAGTAGTTATTCTAGTAAACGGTGTACCAACAAAGAGTCGGAAAATATGGCAAGAGTTTGTAGATGTTAATAAACTTCAAAAGGCTACGTTATATCTTGTAGAGAACAATATTTATTATAAAACTGTAAATGTTGATGAACAGGTAATATGTTTAGAAGATGAATCAGAAATTTCAAGTGGTCAAATAGAGAAAGTGGACAAGTTGAGAAGTGAAGAGATTTATGAACATTACACAATATGTCCTCTACATTCAAAAGAAGTAATAGGAAACAGCATTGAATTATTTCAAATGAAAAAAGCAAAGGGAACTCCAATGAGTGTATGGGAGAAAAGCTTAGAAGCTCGTTGTTTTCCACAGCTGTTCCCCACTGGAGAAGGTGGACGATTTGATGAGCGACCTGTACGGATTCCAGCTTCAGAATATCGCTCAACAAGATTATACTCTGAAGATCCTAGATTTCGACAGTGCATTCCATATATATTTCACCTTTTGTTTGAAAGTGATTTGTCTTCTCTTTCGTATGCAGTGAACCACATACTTAAAACGGGAGTTCATCAATCACATGTTTCAGCCAAAGAATTCATGGACAAAGTTCAACAAACAGATGAAAATTCAGAATCACAGTTAATCAATTTGATGGCATGTCAATGTGGAACCAATGAGTATTGGTTTCGTCGTAATGGTGAACTTAAGTGTATGTTAAGAAACTTAGGTACACCAACATGGTTTGTAACACTTAGCTGTGCTGAGTATGCATGGGAAGATTTACTTGAATTTCTACGAGAAGCAAATTCCAATATAAAAAATATTGAAATGAAGACACCTGGAGAACTGTGTTCATTGGATCCTGTAAATGTGTGCAGGCATTTTAATCATAGGTTTCAAAGTATGATGTCTTTTATCTGCAAAAAAACAATTGTCCTCTTGGAGAAGTTATTGATTTTTTTTGGCGATAAGAGTACCAAGCGAGAGGTGCTCCGCATATACACATGCTATTATGGATAAGGAATGCTCCGAAATTTGGAACGGATACTGATGAAACAGTATTGTCTTTCATTGAACGATATGTTACCTGTGACATTCCAAGAGAAGAACGAGAAAAAAGCTTGTGACAACAAGTTTTACGTTTCCAAAGTCACCATAGTGGAAAGTACTGTCGACGAAAATACAAGTCTAAAGGAAACTTTTATACCAAGTGTCGGTTTGGATTCCCACGTCCAGTAATTTCTAAAGGAAGAGTAAATTCTTTTTGTCTGCTGTAAGGCATACAATAACTCGGAAATCTCCCAAGAATATGTACAACTTAAAAAGAACAGAACAGTCAAAGTATATTAATGACTACAATCCAGTTATTTTGAAAATGTGGAATGCAAACATGGACATTCAATATGTTGCAGATAACTCAATTGCCGTTGCACGCTATGTTACATCATATATAACGAAATCAGAAAAGACAGAGATGAAAGAAATGTGGGAAGAAATTTCACAAGAGAAGAGCCTTAGCAAAAAATTGTACAGCTTTAGCTTGAAAATGCTTTCCCACAGAGAAATTGGATCCTATGAATGTTCGGATCGCTTGTGCTCTTCCAGTTTATATTCAAAGTCACGAGGAATCATTTGGGTAAGTTTAGGTCTTGCCTGCACACGAAATAGAGTGTTGAAAACATTAGAAGAAATTGAATACTTAGCACTGAATGAACCAGAAAGTACAGAAATTCTTAAGACTAATATGTTGGATACACACTATCCCAAAAGGAGTCCACATCTGGAAGAGCTATGTCTGTATGAAATACTTCAACATTACAGCTTTAAAAGAAATGTTACACCAAATATAAAACAAGGAAAATATGCAGTAATTGGATGTGACGGATGTTTAGTAAAACATGCCAAAGGAAATCTTATTAACCACAGAAAACTCAGTTGCGAAACTCCAGATAAGAGAGAATGTTTCTATTTAGCACTTCTGCAACTGTTTAAGGCATGGCGTAGCGAAACTGAATTACTTGGACATTTCGACTGCTATGAAGATTCTTTTAATGCATGTAAAGATAGCATTGCATGCACAATTTTCCCTACATATGTACAAATGTTAAATGATGAAATTGAACAAGAAAACACCATTGCAGCTGAAATAGCTAACAGATCTCAAGATAGTCAAAGTTCTGGTCCACCTAGTCAAGATCCACTGGGACAACCAATAATCGAAAATGAAGCAGCAATAGCCATGAATGAAGTAGAAATTGCAATGCAACAAGCACAACAGAAGAATACTACGTTGGAAAACTTAGAAGAACAACTAAATATTGACCAGAAAAATATATCTACAAGTGAGAGAACAGATACAACATGGTTTGTTGCATGAAAAAAAAGAATGTCTATGCTCATCATTTAAACCTATTCTTATGTACATCAGTGGTCAAGCTGGAACAGGCAAAAGATTTTTAATTAAATTTTTGACCAGTTATCTACAGAAAACTACAGATTCACATTTATCTTGTGTTGTAACAGCTCCAACTGGATTAGCAGCACACAATATTAAAGGAATTACTTTACATAGATTACTTATGCTACCAGTTGAACATGTTAATAAATTGGAATATCAGAAGCTGTCAGGAGATGCTTGTTACGAAGTGTCAAGAGTGCTGACGAAAATGAAACTTTTAATCATTGATGAGGTGAGCATGGTCTCAAACTTAATGCTTGCCTTTGTACACTTGAGACTGCAACATGTTTTAAAAACAGATTAAGATGTTCTGTTTGGAGGGAAACATTTAATTGTATTTGGAGATCTTCTACAACTAACTCCTGTAAAAGGACAACCAGTTTTTAAAACACTTGTGCATGAAGACACTAGGAAATCTTTGGGAAGTATTGGAAATGTGAACATGTGGTTACATTTTGACTATAAAGAACTTATAAAGAATATGCGACAAGCAAGTGATGAAGATTATAGAAATATTCTCAAAGATATAAGAATTGGTGTCCCAACGAAACATGGTAAACAAGCTTTAGAAAGTCGGCTACTAAGGAACTTATTTACAACTAAAAACACAGCAGCTGAAGTAATGTAGAAGAAGATTGCAGAAAAGAAGTATATAGTTTGGCTAATGCCTACATTGGAAGAGTGTTGCACATTTAATCAAGATCTTCTGAAATTGGAAAAACAAGAAATAGTTCACATTGAAGCTATTGATAAAATTGAGCACCAGGGAGTGACCATTCTTCTTTCACAGAAACTACAGACTAAATTGGACTCTTTGGAAAAGTCTGTATCTAAAACTGCTGGCTTAGAAAAAACGTTAGATGTATTTATAAACTGTCGGGTAATTTTGCGGCGTAATTTGAATGTAGAAGAAGGTTTAGTAAATGGAGCAATGGGGAAAGTTGTTGATTTTGTGAAATATCAGAACAGAAATGGAATATAATTCTTGAAAATAAAATTTGATCAGATTACAGAGGTAAGACAGATTGGGCGTTGTGCTGTACGTTTGTTGCTCGTAAAAGACTTGTATGTTCGCAGAAAACAGTTTCCTCTGTCTTTAGCATCTGCAGTAACTATTCATAAATCTCAAGGTTTAAGTATAGACAGTGCTTTGGTAAATATTGGAAGTACAGTGTTCAAAGAGGGAATGGCATATGTTGCATTATCTCGAGTAAGAACATTGTCTGGTTTGTATTTGATTGATTTCGATGAGAACAAGGTTAGTGCTGATGTAAATTGTGTAAGAGAATATAATCGTTTAAGAAGACTTTATACACCAAATTTAGGTGAATATCCCATTTATGAAAAACGTGTTGTGTTCTCAAAACGAAAATTTGTTAAAGAATCAAGTGTGGTTGAAAAAAATAAAAAAATTGAAGAGAAAGGAAGGAAAATGTGTATAGAAACAGAAAATGGAAAGTGTTGATGACGTTGTGGGATACCAATTGGAACATAGTTCAGGTATCAACTGTTACGCTAATGTGATTCTAAATGTTGTATTTTATCTACAAGATCTTCATCATGAAATCATGGGAAATAATGAAAAAAGATTATGTTCTGCACTACGTTATGTATTTGAACAACTGACAAATGACAGAAGTAAAATCCATAGTGCTTCTGGTATTCGCCATCTCTTGGATATATGTACTGGTTCTTTGACCTTCAATCTTAATATACAACAAGATGCACAAGAATTTCTAATGGTTATGCTTGGAGTATTAGAAGATGAAGGAATACAGATTGAAAACTTATTTGGACTGAGTTACAAATGGGATCATAAATGTGAACAGTGTTCATTAACTTCAAGCACTGAAGTCCACACAGAACGATTCATATACTTAACAATACCAGACTGCAAATCTGTACCTTTTAACAAATTAGTAAAAGCGGCAAATCATGATATGAAATGTTCTCATTGTAAATCAGAGATGTTATCTACATTACACATAGAAAGATATGGAAAATATCTGATTTTAATGCTACAACGTTGTAGAGCAAATGGAAGAAAACTGGAAACTAAAATTAAACATTTTGTTGCCAGTCAAATATCTATTTCTGGAAGAACTTTTACAACAGTGACTATTATTTTCCATGCTGTACCTACTACAACATCTGGACACTATACTGTGTATTTAAAGTGTAATAAAGGTTGGACACATTGCAATGATGGACACTTGGAAATAAAACCCAGATTGCCTTACGAATTACCAAATTCATATTTGATATTTTTGAAGCCAAAGTTTTTAATACATTATTCGGCCTATTGGGAAGATGTAAACACGCTTTAACAAATTCATATTGGATATTTTGCAACCGAAAGTTTTCACTACATTATTCGGCCTATTGGGAAGATGTGAACAGAAAGTAGAGAGCACTGGAAACAATTACTAATTATAACTAGTATTTGGAGTATTATTTGTGCTGATTGGTATTACATTTGGAAAAATTGCGTTGAAAAGCAAATAGTTTACATATTTGTTCTGTATATTGTAGGAGATGTAAATGTGTGTACATTTTGAAAATGTTTTTGAGATAAATGAAAGACATCCTCTAGAAGAAGGATGTAATGAAAACATTGTAATGAGGAACACATATACGTCCACATATTGAAAATAATGCTGTACGCTGATTTGTTTTTTTTAAACAATCTAGTTGATTGTTTTTTTACCCCGCTGCTTCATGATTATACTACATTGACATCACTGTGTATAGTGAAGTTAAGTGGAATCTGAGAATAGCAAAAAAGGTAAAATGAAATGTTATGTAAATGTTAAATTATGTTGTGGTCTTAAAAAAGTAATAGTATAATTTGTGTAATACATTGCATTACATAACAGGTTTTTGGTTTCATTCATTGTACGTAGTGGTAAACTTTGAAAAAGAGTTTTAATGATGAATAGCACAATAGTACTTTGAAATAGTTGAAGAGAGTCATGTTTCTAAATTACCTAAACAGGTAAGATTACATAACATAATATGTATGATAACGTTAAAGAATGTTTGAACAACATTTGTATGTTATTTGTTTGAAATTTAAAAACTGTGATCCTTTATAGTGTTAGGTAACTTTGGTCATATAGCTGATCTAATCTGTTAGGTAGTTTTCTTTTATACAGACAATATGTATGCTCTCATGTATCTCTGTAGCACAATGTCACCATTTAAACCAATCATCCAGAGATTAGATTTTTGTTTTTCCATTTGGAAAGGCACAACCTATGCACCGATAGTCACCCACACAGTACTCCTGCACTTCTGCAATCACCAACAGAGTACACATGCTCTCATAAAATCAACCAGGCACTAGTTTGGCATTCAGTCAGACAGTACCTATGGAGTAATCCATTCACTGAGGCTGTTGCAGGGATTCTGGGTAAGATGACAAGTATGTGTACAATTATGGGACCTTACTAGGTAGCAACTGAGTCATCCTATTACCTAAATGCCCATAAGGGCCGGAGCAACTTGTTATATTGTATTATTTGCTGTCCTAATCCGTTACAGAGAAATAAATGATTAGAGAAACCAGAACACAACATTCCCACGTGTCTCAGGAATTCTGTTAACAAGACACACCCTTTAACTGTCACTATTGTATTTGTAACATCTGACACAGACATGAAACATTTAAAAAAATGTATTTTAAATAACATGGCGTAATGTGCAGTATATGTGCCAGAACAAAAATAAAATTGTTTGATAGAATTATAATCAGTATAGCAGTGAATCGATATCTGATAAAGGGAGATGTCATCATAAAAAGATAATAGAGGAAAGACTATCTTGCGTAATGTCCCTCTCTCTGCTAAAAAGAAGTATTATTATGAAATAGAACATCACAGAGCTTTGTTTGCAGACTACATAACTTTTAATAAAGATAGTAATTGTAAATTACAGAATCTGTTTTGCTGTTCTCCTTGGAAACGGTTCTATCCAAGTGTGTGTGCCACTTATTCGTATATCCCAATTGTATCACAGTACGGGTGTTCAACAAGAATTTCACAGTATATTTTTATTCACTGAAAAAACCATAGGTTTCAGGGACGTTATAGTTAGAAATTAGTATTTAAAAAACCTTTGAAATTCACTGAAAAAACCATAGGTTTCAGGGACGTTATAGTTAGAAATTAGCATTTAAAAAACCTTTGAAATTCACTGAAAAAACCATAGGTTTCAGGGATGTTATAGTTAGAAATTAGCATTTAAAAAAACCTTATAAATTCACTGAAAAAAACACAGGTTTCAGGGACGTTATAGTTAGTTGGACATTTCACTCGTACAAAACCAGAGAAATTCGGCTGTTATAGTTAGTTGAGCTAACTATAACTCCCGCCCCCGCAATGCACTGCTGATGACGTCACATATTACATTATTCATGGCATAGTCAGTGACATCACTGATGACATCATCCACGTGATAATCTGATGCACCTCCTCACACCCTAATATAACCTTTGATACTCCCACTCTAAAATACAGACTACCATTTTCGAAACCATAGACACACCAATACCAGTTACTACATACCACTCACTGATTCCTAGGTCTACACACACATCCACTCATTCACCCACACAGTCACTCATACATGCAGTCACTCATCAATACAGCACTATCATTTGCACTCATACACCTATAAGGACACTCACACACCGCCACTCATCCATAGTTACTCACACAGCTAGTCAGCCATGCGAAGAATCAATCACACTCCCATTTACTCACCTATACAGTTATACACACACCACCTCACTTATTCATACAGATACTAACACATACTTACTCTCTTGTACAATCACTGATACAGGCACACACTCATACATACAGCCACTCTCACAATCACTCACTCTCACATATAGTCATTTATATACTCCAACACTCACATATACTGCCTTTCACATATGTAGTTACTCACACATGTACCACTGAGACATCCATTCACTCACCAACACACCCATACACACACTCACCCACCCATACAGCCCTTCACAGATGCACTCTTGAACCCATATACCCAGTGAATCACCCACTCACACATCTATGCACAGAGTCACACACCCCCCACCCACCCACACAGACACTCAAGCACCCATACAGATACTCAGACAACCAATCAATAACACATATAGACACTCATGTAGCTACCTACCAACCCATGCAGGTGCTTACACACCAACTGACAGACTGATACAGACATTCACACAGTTTAGTCACTAACCCATGCATTCAGTAAGACACGTTCAATCACTCACTTATACAGTCAGTCACGCACCTACTAAATCATCCATTCAGACACTTATACACCCACTCATTCTTTAATACACCTTGCAATATATATATAAAACATATTTAAACTTTACAGAAACACACAGTCACTGGATGATGTCATCAGTGATGTCATTTGAGATGTCATCAGTGATGTCACTGACCATGTCATGAATGATGTAATATGTGACGTCATCAGCAGTGCATTGCGGTGGCGCGAGTTATAGTTAGCTCAACTAACTATAACAGCCGAATTTCTCTAGTTTTGTACGAGTGAAATGTCCAACTAACTATAACGTCCCTGAAACCTGTGGTTTTTTTCAGTGAATTTATAAGGTTTTTTAAATGCTAATTTCTAACTATAACGTCCCTGAAACCTATGGTTTTTTCAGTGAATTTCAAAGGTTTTTTAAATGCTAATTTCTAACTATAACGTCCCTGAAACCTATTTTTTTTTCAGTGAATATATATATATATATATATATATATATATATATATATATAAAATAATTTTTTCACTAAAAAAGACAAAGGTTAAAGGGATGTTATAGTTAGGTGAAAATGCTGGTTAAAACATACCATTTTAAATGTACAAAACCAGTGAAATTCACGAGTTCTCATGCCCTAAAGTAACTATTACTCGAGCTCCCGCTATCCACTGTGCTGTCATGCACTGCTAATTAACGTACATATTACATCACTCATGACATGTTCTACGACATCATTGATAACATCACTGCAACATCTAAAATGACATCATTGATGACAGCACTGTACATGGCGGGGTCACTTGGTACAGGCTCATACAGGCAATGCCCTTGTCCTCTTCCCCCTTAGCCTTGACGCCCGGGCTGAAACATCCTGGGGGAGGGCTTGTAAAGGATGCTGGTGAGGTCACCTCATTCTTTAAGCCTTAGGCTCAGCTACAGGCCATGCCAAGTGGTTGCCCAGCAACAGGAAAAAGGGTACACCGGGAGGAGTGGTGTGGTCAGCTTTCTAATCCATAATCTATGTCTGGGAGAGCAGGTATATATTATGTGAGTGGCTGTGTGACTATCCGTGTGCGAGTGGGTGTGTGAGTGGGGTGTATGGGTACATGAGTGGGTGTGTGAGTGCCTGTATAGGTCAATAAGTGGGTGTGTGAGTAGCTTTACGGTTTAATAAGTGGCTGTGTGAGTAACTGTATGGGTAAATAAGTGGGTGTTAGTAGCTGTGTGGGTGTCTGGGTGGGTGAATGGGTGCATGAGTGGCTGTATGGGTGAATAAGTGGGCGTGTGATTGGGTGAATAAGTGGGTGTGTGATTGGCTGTATGAGTGAGTGAGTGCCTGTGTGAGTGATTGTATTGGTGAGTGAGTGGGTGTGTGAGTAGCTGTATAGGTGGGTGCATGGTGTGTGAGTGGCTGTATGGGTCTGTGAGTGTCAGTGGCTCTGTGGGTGGCTCTATATGTGAGTGACTGGGTGTGTAAGTGGATGTATGGGTGAGTGAGCAGCTGTTTGAGTGGGTGTGCGAGTAGCTGTATTGCACAGTCAGTGTCTGCATTAGTGGCTGCATAGGAGAGTGAGAAGGCATGTAAGCACTTGTATGGATGTGTGAACTGGTATCTAAGTGGTTGTGTGGGTGGCTCTGTTGAGAGGCTGTATGGGTGAGTGACTGGGTGTGTGAGTGGCTGCATGGGCGAATAAGTGGGAGTAGCTGTATAGTTGAGTGAGTAGCTGTGTGAGTGAGTGTATGGGTGAGTGGGTGGCTGTGTGACTAGGTACATGGGTAAGTGAGTGGCTGTAGGAGTGGCTCTGTGTGCAGTGGCAGCTCCTCCGCTATGGCCCTTTCAAGCAGTGTGTGAAACAAAAACATAAAATGATAACTTGCAGTTATTATCATTTTATGTTTGTGCTGCTTTGTGGGCGGGCGAGTCTGCTCTGCTCTCGGAGCAGGGTAGTGGAGGAGTGGTTTGGCCACTCCTAAGTGCGCAATGACTGTTTGGTCGGCCCTCTCATGAGCACTTTCCCCGTTCTCCATGCAAGCTGCATTACAGCCTGCATGGAGAACATGCCCACCCCTCCAGCCCCTGGCTGAGCACCATGTCACAGCGCTCAGACCAATCACAATGCTGCATTGCAGCATTGTGACTGGCTTAGGGGAGGGAGCCTGGCTGCCTGCTTCCTGTTCCGGAAGTCGGCGGCAGGAGAGCAGGAGCAGAGATGCGGGACCCGGCGGAATGGCAAGTTATTTATTTATTATTTTTTGTTATGCTACCTCCTGCAATTGCGACCCCCCCCACCACCCTCCGCATGACCCCCGCCCCGCCTCACTTGGCAGTCATGCTGGCCGCCACTGTCTGTGTGTGAGTGAGTGGCTGTGAATGAGTAAAAGGGTGTGTGATTGATTGTATGCGTAGGTTAGTTGGTGAATGAGAGGTAATGTGAGCTGTGAGTAGTTCTGTGGATGATGTCATCATTGATTTAATTTGAGATGTCATTTTTTGAAATGCCATAAGTGATGTCACTGACCATGTCATAAGTAATGTAATATGTTAGGCCATAAGCAGTGCATTGCGGGGGTGTAAGTTATAGTTAGCTCAGGTAACTATAACTGCTGAATTTCTATTGTTTTGTATGAGTGAAATGTGAGCCTTACTATAACATCCCTGTAACCTTTGGTTTTTTAAGATAATTTCTAAGCTTTTTTTAAATTCTATTTCCTAACCATAGTGGCCAGGTAACCTTTGTTTTTTTAAGTAAATTTGTAAGGTTTTTTTTAAATTTAATTTCCATACTGTAACCTGTAACCTTTGACAGTGAGTGTGTGAGTGGGTGGGTGCCTCAGTAGGTATGTGAGTGAGTGTGTGAGTGTCTCAATGGATGTGTGAGTGGGTGTGTGTTTGTGTGGGTCTGGGAGTGGCTGCATAAGTGTCTCACTGGGTGTGTGAGTGTCTCACTGGGTGTGTGAGTGTCTGACTGGGTGCGTGAGTGTCTGGCTGGGTGCATGAGTGTCTGAGTGGGTGCATGAGTGCCTGAGTGGGTGCATGAGTGCCTGAGTGGGTGCATGAGTGCCTGAGTGGGTCTGTGATTAGGGGAGTTTCTGAGTGGGTTTGTGAGTGCCTCCATGAGTGTGAGTCAGTCTGTGAGTGTATGAATGTCTGAGTGGGTCTGTGAGTGTTTGTGTCTGAGTGGGTCTGTGAGTGAGTGCATGAATATCTGAATGAGTCTGTAAGTGGCTTTATAGGTCTGTGAGTGGGTGCATGATTGTCCAAGTTAGTGTCTGAGCTCATCTGTGAGTGGGTGTGTCAGTGTCTGAGAGGGTCTGTCAGTGGGTGTGTGAGTGCCTGAGTGTGAGTGTCTGTGTGGGTGTGTCAGGAGCTGTGTGAGTGACTTGGCCATAAAAGAACTGCATCTGCCATTTTATCCAACAAGAGTCCACAGTTTTGCACAAAATATCTACCTAAGTGGAGTACTTTCTACTGGTTAATTACTAAGTGCTACCTCCTTGGGAAAATGTCCAGTACATATTCTACACTACAGCTGCATAATGGAGCACGACGAAATGTCACCAGTGACCTTGTGTGCGTTTTGGCAATGTGATTGTTCCCGGTGCGTCTTTATCCAGAAATATGTGAGAACATGAATCCTCCTATAGAAAAGACAATAAGACTACAAAGAGGTACATCTCCACCAAACAAGGGCCTTTCCTCTTAACTATATGAATTAAGTGCTCTTTATTTGGTGGAGATGTCCTTATATTCCTCAGCATCAAGGAATCCTCAACAAAATTGGTGGGAAACGCGCTTGGGGGGCCGCTTGTTAAGCTGTCCATCATCCTGGCAAAAGACAGGAAGACCTGCATAGTACTAAGGTGGGCGGGGCCAAAGGGGCAAAGCTTCCAAATGATTTGCACATTTGCATACTTGTAGCAATTTAAAGGGAGAACCATGGACTCTGCTCTCGCCTGGACAGAACAACAAAGAACCCACTCGTCACAGTCACATACAGATTGCGCTCCAGTAGATCAACGATGCAGTCACCGACACAAAGATAGTTTTTTAATATGGAACTGCCGAGAAAACACACTTACTTTGCCTTCCCCAAGCCCAGGAGTTAGGATCATTTGTC
This sequence comes from Calotriton arnoldi, assembly GCA_963921515.1. Classification (NCBI taxonomy): domain Eukaryota; kingdom Metazoa; phylum Chordata; class Amphibia; order Caudata; family Salamandridae; genus Calotriton; species Calotriton arnoldi. The sequence goes on along the minus strand of CAWUFW010000001.1, from coordinate 6,698,535 downwards.
CTTTACAGAGTGGAGCTTCAACGGAGAACCTGCTATGTTTATATTTATAAGTGCCTCCTGTTGAAGTTTAACTTCTGTGAAATGCACATTAGGGCCAAAACAGCCCTGCCAAAATGTAATGGTGGAGGGGAGCAGTGTGGCCCCCCCTCCCCGGGCATATTTTCACCGTGGGGACCCCATCCCCGGTGCCCAGACATAATACAATGGGGAAGGGGGGGCAGCCCCCTCCCAAGGCTGATTAGACCAGGGGGACCACATTCCCCGGCCATATCTCCCTGGGTGCCCTGGAGCCCATCCATGGCACCCAGTGTGCTATGGGACTGCTGGGGGAGCCTCAAGGCCCGGCACGGTCAAGCCAGCTCTCCTGCGGGAGCCAGCATTCTTGTCGCACACAGGGAGCTGCTGGAAATGCATCTGCACAGACTCCCTTTTTAATTTTTACTGTAGCCCCGGGAAGGCAGTGTCCCCTGGGTCTGGGGGTCTGCAAGGTCCCCGTTTATTTTTTTTAATACAGTCCCGGGGAGGTGGTGGCTCCCGGGGCTTGGAGGGGTCTACAAGGCACCCCCTTTAAAATCTACATGGGTGGTGGTCCCCGGGGAATAAATATCCCCCTGGAGGGGGGGCCCATGCCCCCACTCTTCCATGTTTTAAAAAACTCTGAATGCCCCTGGGACCTGGCCCACCCAGGGGCTACATTAAAAAGAAGCACAGGAGACCGAGCTTGGTTCTTTTTTAATTTTTTTTTATTCATGGCCATATTCGCGAAAATCTCCGGGAATTAAAAAAAAAATACTTTTTTGCCTTGCCGGGTCCGTCAGGGACCCCAGGACCAAGGCTAGGGGGTTAGGGTATTCATATCCTGCCCCCTTCTCTTTTTTTGTTTTTTGTTGGGGGGCGGGGGGAGTTCCAAGATGGCTGCCAACACTTCCTGGTGGAAGTGTTGGCAGCCAATCAGAGCTCTGCATATCTTTGCACAAGCTCTGCATTATTTGCAAAGGTTTCGCAACCCTAAATATACAAATTTGGATTTCCTTGAATTTTTCAAAAACTACTGAATGGATTTACACCAAATAACTGAAAGAATGATCTGGGAAACAAAATCTACCTATCTGCCAAATTCGGTGTAATTCTGTCCAGCATTTCGGGCTGTAGTTGTGTTTAAAAGCGCTATGGGAATTAAGATGGGAAACACACTTTTTGGACCCCCTTTTCTCAGCCCCCGCTTGACGGATCACCCTGAAATGTTCCATGCACAACTAGAATGGCCGGCGCACTTTTTTAGGAAAATGTCTTGAAATTCATCAAATGGCGCCAAAGATATAGGCAAGTCAAAAAACGCTTTTCCTATGGAAAGATGGTCCTAACTATAACTACCTACTGGTGACCGCCAACAAAACCTATTTGGTTTGATTTAACAGACTAAACATTTGCTCCATACAGAATAAGAATCTAGCCCACATATAGGGTACACATGACTCTTTACTTGTCTCTTATTTAACTAACAGCATTACCATCAGGGCAGGAATGTTTCTCAGTTTAGATTTAAAAACTCACTTTTAATAAGTATGTTACTAAAGCATGAGGTTGTAGTGCACTGTCATTTATAGCACATTTTACATTGAAACGGGCAAGAATGTTCCCACTAAAATGCAGTTTTACTTATATACATGTATTTCTAAGAAATGGCCGAACAGGTTTACACCAAATAATAAAATGCAAACTTTCTTAGGAAAGTTCTAATATTCTGTCAAATTTGGTGTAATTCAGTTCAGGTCATTTTTCTGTATCACTTCCCAAAATTTCCAATGAGAATTAACATAGGAAATCCACATTTTGGAACCCCCTCTTTTTCCTGGACCCTGCTTGACAGATCAATGCAAAACTTTCTAGGAAGAAGCTGATATGGACAAACGTTTTGGAAAGTTTTGTGAAGATTCATTAAATGGCACTAAAGTTATTGGTGCAACAAAAAAAACCTCTTCCTATGTAAACTGTCTTAACTATAAGTTACTATAACTACACAGTGGTGACTGCCACTGTGTGTGGGGGACGGTTAGGTTCATGGATCATGGATAAGCCTTCATGTTGAACTTTTAGCACTGGTTTCAAAGCTAATATTTCACAGAAAATAGGACTTGAATGTGAATTATTTCCCATAATTTGCAAACGCCTGTCAGCAAAAAAATACATACACTGCATATTGCACTTATTTTTTTTTAAACGTCTTACTAAACCTACTTTATAAGGAACAATGTGCTACAAAAGAAAAGCACATTTTAGAATACATGTTTTAATTGCCTTCCTATATATATATATATATATATGTTTTCTACTAACCGCAGACGTACAACTGATGTAAAATGAACCATGTCTGAGAAAAATAGTGTCCTAATCAGAAATAGACAGAAACATATCGTGAAACAGGCAGGTGATGTTTTGATGGTTGTAACTTACCTGCAGTTTGGGGATTAAATAGACTTAATCAAATAGAAAGCTGGCGAGGGGGAACTACAGATGTTGGAGCATATTTATTGAAGTTCATCATTATAACATATGAATGTGAACAAATGTTTCGAAAAATTTATGATTGGAGTGTGGTATGCATTCAAAATAAATTGCAGCAGAAATTGCCTCACAATTACATCAATTCTGTTGGGATGGAAGAGGCCTCCTGCATGTGAACATCAGTGTGCACCCCTGCCCTGAGCTTTTCATACTGCGATTCTGGCAGTTTTGGCTTCAGCACTCACAACAATCATGCGTGTATGCTCTGGGCTCACAGTGATGACTTTGCGATCCAGAGGGGCACACTATGTTCAGTCAAGGCTATGTCAGCTCACTAGGCTGTGGAGGGCTGGCACTGATGGTGAAGGAAGTGACCCGATTAGGGCCACCCGGGTCGCTCGCGACCACCTCTCAGCCTTCCATACAAATGAAGAGTCGGTCAGACAGTAGAGAATACAAACCAAGTATATGTTTATTCAGATACACTCGAGCGGAGCCCCGTCTGCCCAGTTGCTTAGGGGTGCTGCAGAGAGGACTGACATCAGCAAACATGGTGATACATTATGTACGATTCAGAACCAAGGAAGACCCGCCCATAATGGAATTTTACAAGCAGGTGCAGCTGAAACAAAGAAATACAGCAGGATGAGCTTCGACTCTGAGGCCGGGCACACATTATCTCTATGCCAAGGTCGTTCTGTCTGTGTCTACTACTAGACTAGTGGGAGAAGGCCTCTATCTAGTGGGAAAGGTATGCGCTAATAAGAACAGTGTATTCATTAGCAGAGCAAGGCCTAACCTTGGAGAAATTAATCTTTCCACAGCCTGCTTCTCGAGGAGGGAATACGCAGTTAATGTCAAAATTCAAAATGGCGGCTAAACATAAAATGGTGCAGCGAATGCTAACTTACATAGAACAATGCACGAACAAAATAGCAAAAACATATTCATTTCATCAGACCCTCCTTTTAGCATTCGCTAACAATTTTATATGATGGGCAGAAAAGACATAACATTCTAATAAGCAAAAGGACATCAGTACTCAGAACAATCCATATACTTAGTATCAGGAATAGAAGCTGCAAGGGATGATGTAGAATCAAAGATGCCCTCATCAATCTGCATCATGACTTCAATCTGTTTTTGTAACATAACTGCTGCATTAGTATCATGAACTGGCATTTTTGGCTTGGGAATAAGGATAGTGACACAATAGGAACAACAAGCTGGGAGACATTGTATGCAGAGGCAGCACGTGAAGAAGACACCGGCAACTACAGCCAGAAAAGTGAGGATCTTCCAACCCCAGGAGGTGAGTATGTTCCAGAACCACCCTGATAGGGTCCCAGTACCTGTCTCTTGGTGTATGTCAGACGAAAGTCTATGCAATGTTTGTATAGCTGCATACACATTGGGAGCGTGATCAGGTATGTAAACGCAACAGCTGCTGCCAATGACGCGACAAGCCCCTCCCCGATCTGCCAGGATGACGTCTAACACCATCCTGTTTTGCAAAGTGACTAATCTCGTAGCCTGGAGCTCAGCAGTGATATTTGTCATTATCCCAGCAGTTGTATTAATAACCCCCTCCACCACTCTTGTTAACCGACAAATTTGGAGACTATAAGTCATGGGACCCCAATAAGGCAGTAGACCCTTTATGGCATCCTCAAACTGTTGTGCGGTGGTATCTGTCTGATCTATATCCTTTGTGTCAACAAACCTGATGACTCGGTATGTACTCCTACGCTGCAGCTGATGATCTTTATGATAATTGGTTGGGGCAACATACACAGGGAGAAGGAGGTAAGAGAGGTAACATCTGCCTGACCATCCCCTCGGAAGCCAGACATGAGCTTGGGATCCACAGACAAAATAGACATTCTGGGGTAGGGTCAAAGGCGGACTATTAATCGTGCTCAGTCTGTAGGTGAAATTGCATTTACTCTCCCCCACCTTTACCTCCCCGGTCCCCTGGACACAGAAACTAGCTGTTGTGCCGACCACGGACACCGGCATCAGTTTGTCCTTAGTAATATTGCGAGCTTGGAAAGATTGAAAATACTCAGAGATGTTGAACCTTTGGAAATCAGCCATTTCCATTCGAAGCCATGTTTCGTTCTTCACTTTTTCATATGTGCTCATACAGGGGTTTGGGGACAATGTACCGAAGGTCCCTTGTCCTGCCTGTCCTTTGGGAGTAAATCCATGATGGAAACGTATATACTCTACCACAGTGCGAGAATCAGCAGGTGTCATAACCAGAGTAGAGAATTGGAACTGGTAGTGCACCATAAACAATTCAAACCAACCTTCACAGCTGTCGATATATGATAATGGCATGGATAACAAATTGTCGCTCTTATGAGTAACTGAGGGGAGCCATCCACAAACCCCACAAATAGTTGTATTGGACACATTATGAACTTGACGTAACGTTTGTATAAAAACATTATCAGTGTAGGACAACCTATGCGCTTCCTTGTGTGGAGCCAAAGTGACAAAAACAGGCTCAGGGGTAGTGGGCGTTGTACCAACCAAAGTGTGTACAGGATACTTTTCCTCTAGAAACCAGGATATTCCAAGCATTATAGTCAGCGTAATCACAACAATTAATATTCAAACTATTTTACTCTTTGTTAACCACCCCGCGCTAAACGCGGTGGTGCAAATGGCTGTTCCTCCTCAACAGGTCGACCAAACGGATGCATTATGAAGCAAGAAGAGGAATGCAATAAAACTGATAGCAAAGGTAAATGTTCCCAGTGTCCGTCAGAGCCTCACTGGTACAGGCTCCTATTGTTCATCAACGTTGGCGCTCTTGAGCACCGGCGGTGGAAATTGCTCAGTCCTAAGCTCACGATGAATCCCACGTCGCACAGGATAATGTACCCCCCTCCTAGAGAGCACGTTCAATTTATCCTGTCCAATGTCAGAACAGTGCACCAATATCACGACTCCCTAAACTAACACCGTTGGTACTATTGCAAAATACACCCTAACTTACACAGTCAATCCCTAACTAATCTGACTTCTCCTTTGGTGCACTATTCCTCAGCTGAGGGCGCAAATTGTACCTGGTGACTCCAGGCTTAGAGGGGTCAACAAACAGCGGCTCTTTAATGGCTCGGATTTCTGGAGGGACCGCTGCATTTAGCACGTCATCATTCTCTGCATCCGTTTGGGTCCATGTTAATTTTGCGTCGCTGAAGGGGACAAACTGAGGCACCGTCTCGCTCTCAGTATCCCCAACTCCATCAGCGACCCATTGGTCATAGGGCAAAGGTAGAGACACTCGTTTACAATGAGCGCCATGGATCCAGTTCTTTCGGCCAGCAACCTTAACTGCGCTTCTTGTGGCTAGAAGGACCTGCTTAGGTCCTTTCCAGCACGGCTCCAAACTCTTCTTCCGCTGAAAATTGCGCACCAGGATCCAATTACCAGGCTGGATGTTGTGTCCGGTTCTGTCTGGTATATCAGGCAGAGCCTCCCGGACCTGTTGGTGAATAGAACGCAAATTTTCGAATAACTGGCACAGGTAGTCGATCAACAATGGGGACTCAATATCGGAGAACTTACGAGGGCGCGGGACGCCCCAAACATTTGCCGGGTGTCCAAACACGACCTCGTAAGGTGACAATCCTGTTCTAGAATGTGCTGCTGTTCTTGTCGACAAAAGAGCTAATGGTAAAGCATCTGGCCACTGCAACCCTGTTGTCTCCTGAATCTTTGCCAATTTCAGTTTCAGAGTACCATTGTACTTCTCAACCAAACCTGCTGACTGTGGGTGATTTGCAGCATGAAACTTCTGCTTTATGTGCAAACCGTCGCATATTAGCAGAATAACTTTGGCATTGAAATGACTTCCGTTGTCACTCCAGATCAAACGGGGCAAGCCGAAGCGAGGAAAGAACTCCTTCAGGAGTACCTTTGCAGTCACCATGGCTGTATTGTCTTTGGTGGGGTAGGCCTCAATCCATTTACTGAAAGCGCAAACAACCACCAACACACATTTCAAGTTATTGACCCTGTCTAATTCGATGTAATCTAGCTGAAGGACCTCAAAAGGGAAAGTGGGTGGTGCAAAATTACCGGGTGGTATAGGGGTACCTTTCCCAGGATTATGCATCATGCACACCATGCAGTACTTCACTAAATGTGCAGCTGTCTTTGAGATGTTGTCATTTTGCCATACAGGGTCTAACAACTTTCATATACCCGTAGCACTGATATGGGCTGGGCCATGAGCGATCGTGACTACAGGAAGAACATATGCATCTGGCAACATCCATCTCTGCTTCCCTGACTTGTCAATCCATCATCCCTCATCGTTCAATTGTGCTGTACTTTCTTGCCACACTGCTAATTCCTCCACTGTGGCCTCACTCTGAATTTCCTTCACATTCTCAAGTGTATCTTCAAACATTGTGACCTCGGGCACCCACCTAGCGGGACCTGCTACGAACATTCTTTTCCTCCTAGTCCGGGCTGTTTCCTTAGCGGTCTGATCTGCAAAAGCGTTCCCTTTACCTACATCGTCAGTAACTTTCCTAGGGGCGCTACACTTTACTATTGCTAATTTCTTAGTGAGTGTCAAAGCGGACAGAAGCCTATATATAAGATGACCGTGCTGAATCTTTGTCCCATGGAAAGTAAGGAACCCTCTCTCTGCCCAGAGACGCCCGATATTATAGGCGACTCCAAAGGCGTACTGACCGTCAGTATGAATATTAACAACTAGTCCCTCACTCAATTCACAGGCTCGTATTAGGGCAACGAGCTCTGCAGCTTGGGCCGACTGATAGGGAACTCGTGATGTCTCAACTACAGTGCGCAGCGTAATAATAGCATACGCAGCGGTTGTAGTGCCTTTTGGTAATTTAAAGCATGAGCCATCGACATAGTTCCCCTTGGGGGTCAGATAAGGGAACTTCAGTCAGGTCCACCCGTCCTTTCGTCTCTTCTTCCGTCCGGAAGATACAATCATGTATATCTACCTCCTCACCTCATTCTCGGAAGGGAGGGGTAGTGACGTGGCTGGATTCAGAGTGGCACATCGTTTGATCGCAATGTGTTTAGCGAACAGCGTTAGCTCATAACCTGTCAGACGTGCACTGGTGAGGTGCTGTGTCCTTGTCTTATTCAAAAGTGTATCTACAGCATGGGGTACCATGACTGTGAGGTCAGTATCAAGTACGAGTCCAGCCGATTGCCTTATCGAGACAGCCACAGCCGCGACCGCTCTTAGACAGCTCGGGAGGACTTGTGCAACTGGATCAAGCACAGCAGAATTAAGCACATGGCCGTTGCTTATCTCCAAATTTTTGTGTTAGAACAGAAAGCGCACAACCAGCCGTCTCATGGACATATAATACAAATGGCTTGCTGTAGTTAGGCGTGCCGAGCACTGGAGCCGAACAAAGCACACTTTTTAATTGCTTAAAAGACTGCTGACATTCAGGCGTCCAAGGCAGGGGTTCATGCACATCTTTAGTAGTCAGAGCAAGCAGGGGTTTGGTTAGTAAGGAATAATTTGGAATCCACTGGTGTCAGTAGGAAGTAATGCCAATAAAAGCGCGCACATCTTTTTGAGTTTGCGGAATGGGCATTTTAACAATGGTACTGATGCGCTCAGGGGTCAATCTCCTACCCTCCTTCGACAGTAGGTGACCTAAGTAGGTGACCTCCTGTCGACAATGCTGAAATTTGGAAAGGGATACTTTATGGCCATGCTCAGCCAAATGCAGCAACAATTTAACTGTACTGTCTTTGCAACCTTGTTCTGTATCCGAGGTGAAGAGCAACTCATTGACATACTGAAGCAATACATTCCTGTAGGGAGTGACAAGGAATCCAGCTGACCTTTCAATGCCTGACTATAGATACTTGGACTCTCTTTATAGCCTTGAGGGGCGCAACAGATTCTAAAGCTTCTACCAGCTAGGGTGAACCCAAACAGATACCTGCTGTCAGGATGAATGGGAATACTGAAGAACGCATTTTTCAAATCAATGACAGAAAAGTATGTAGCAGAAGAAGGAATCATCGTCAAAAGAGTCGTAATGTTAGGGGCCACCGGAAACTGGGGAATCACTATTTTATTAACTGCCCGCAAGTCAATTACAAAGCGATAAACATCTGCATGATCGTCAGAGGAACCCGTAGGTGTCCGTTTAAGAATGGGAAGAATAGGGCTATTACAAACATTAGCAGTCGTCTCCTCAACCACTCCTTTCTCAATCAAGTCCTCTAAAATTTGCAATAGAACACGCTCACCTGCCTGCGGTATTTTATACTGAGGAATGCGAGGTAAAATAGCATTGTCTTTAACTTTGATCGAAACTGGCGGTATCTGTAACAGTCTCACATCAGTGTCACCTGTCGCCCAGAGAGTGGGCGGCACATCTTTAAACTCCACAGGAAGAGGCGCATCTTTGGACAGACACTGCGTAGCGTGCACGACATTCGGACCCATTTTCATGTAAACACCTGCCGGGGAGCAGTAAATTGTGGCATGCACTTTTCTTCAACAAATCCAAACCCATCAAATTTTCTCCATAATTAGACGTCAACAAGAATGGCGAATACACAGTGAAAGGACCAATAGTCAACGCAAGGAGTTTTCAAATGGGGCTCACAACCGGTACACCAGAAAAACCTACGGAAACATTATTATGGCCAGACAGATCCGCCCCAGGTACCTAGGAATGAGAAATAGAACTGTTTGTTGCACCTGTATCCACCAAAAACTCCTTAGTCGAACCATGCACATCCGCACTAATGTATGGACCACGTTGATCTACAGGTATTGGAACTGGTCCCTCACTCTGTCCCTGGCTGTCCTAGCTGCAAGACATCCCTGTCACCTCATCCGTGTCATAAGCATCATGATAGTACTGGCCTCCCCGAGGGTCATCAAAATAATTCTGATCAGAACGACCCTGGGGGGCCACAGCATTCTGGGCCCTGTCCTGGCCACCAGCTCCACGACCCCATCCACGAGAACCTCGTCCTCTCGGGACCGCCACCTCCTGCAAAAGCACAGGACACTCTCTACGCCAGTGTCCCTCCTCTTTGCAATATGCACACTGATTCGGCCCTGCAGGCGTAGTATTTCTGCTAGTATGTGGAAGTTGCCAGGCCAAACCACCTCGTCCTTTACCATTCCCCCTAGAAGACTGCTGCAACAACACCTTCGTCTTCAAATCCTTGTGCTTCTGCTCCGTCCTCTCCTTCTCCTCATTTTCCCTATGCTCATAATACCGTGCCATATTCAAAATAACAGGAGGAGAAGAGGTGGACCAGGTGCTCTCAGAAGCCTGCAATCGAGTCGCAATCTCAGGAAGCAAATTGGAAACAAATCTATTAACAAATAGTCGCACGCCACCTTTGATTGACAAATCCTGTCCACTATAATCTAGAACTAATAAGAAGGGGGACCCCTGACTAGATGGGGGCAGGTGCGCGGGGGAAATAAGGAACACCAAAGATGCAAGAAATAACCTGCCCCGTATTTTCAACAACTGGCCCTATACAAGGGTCCTAGAATTCATCCTCTATCTCTGGAGCAGATCAAGGAAAAAAATGAGTAGTTACATCAAGTTTTACAAATTGAGTAATAATTTTATTAGTTGAGTAATCATTTCGATAGTTTATAAAAACACATAACGATAGTCACAACAATTGATGGTCAATAAGACAAAATTCAAAAAGACATATATAAACCGTCCCACACACCTACTTCAAACAAAACATTCATATCATCATACATTCCCAGGCTTCATCATAAAGACTCACACATCAATCACACAACTTTAAAGGAATAATATAAGGTAAAAATTGTGCATAACAGCCACAAGATGGTAAGATGACAGAGAGAAATACAAGTCATCAAGGGGTAGGGATGAAAGTAATCCAGCTGCCCCCACACGAATAACGCCAACGCGCGTTTCGGTGTGTTGCCCCAGCCGGGGCAACACCTTCATCAGGGCGGAGATGGACAATAAGGGGTGGGACAAAACACCCATATTTATGACCTCCACATGTGCCCAATATAATTTCTTAAAAACGAGGGCGTAGAGGAAAGAACCAGCAACGAAGGCTTCTCCAGAGCGTTCAAGATAAAAATAAAGAAGGTCGCGGTGGCATTCTTCTTCCGTAGGATTTAGGGAGATCCTTTTATGAATGCCACACGAGGAATGATCTCATAAAGAGTGGTAGATCCAGCCCCTTGCCGCGATTTCACAAAGATCGAGGAATGATCTCATAAAGAGCGGTAGATCCAGCCCCTTGCCGCGATTTCACAAAGATCGAAAGAAGTCTTTAGTCCATTTTTACGTAAGTACATACGCCGCGGGTCGATAACTCCGTCTTTTCAGCGAAACAGGGGGGGCCAATGGCACACCTCCTCGTTTTCCCAACGTGTCCGGGAAATGCTAAAAAGCTTATAACCAATTCACAAAAGTGACTAAAGACTTCTTTCGATCTTTGTGAAATCGCGGCAAGGGGCTGGATCTACCACTCTTTATGAGATCATTCCTCGTGTGGCATTCATAAAAGGATCTCCCTAAATCCTACGGAAGAAGAATGCCACCGCTACCTTCTTTATTTTTATCTTGAACGCTCTGGAGAAGCCTTCGTTGCTGGTTCTTTCCTCTACGCCCTCGTTTTTAAGAAATTATATTGGGCACATGTGGAGGTCATAAATATGGGTGTTTTGTCCCACCCCTTATTGTCCATCTCCGCCCTGATGAAGGTGTAGCCCCGGCTGGGGCAACACACCAAAACGCGCGTTGGCGTTATTCGTGTGGGGGCAGCTGGATCACTTTCATCCCTACCCCTTGATGACTTGTATTTCTCTCTGTCATCTTACCATCTTGTGGCTGTTATGCACAATTTTTACCTTATATTATTCCTTTAAAGTTGTGTGATTGATGTGTGAGTCTTTATGATGAAGCCTGGGAATGTATGATGATATGAATGTTTTGTTTGAAGTAGGTGTGTGGGACGGTTTATATATGTCTTTTTGAATTTTGTCTTATTGACCATCAATTGTTGTGACTATCGTTATGTGTTTTTATAAACTATCGAAATGATTACTCAACTAATAAAATTATTACTCAATTTGTAAAACTTGATGTAACTACTCATATTTTTCCTTGATCTGCTCCAGAGATAGAGGATGAATTCTAGGACCCTTGTATAGGGCCAGTTGTTGAAAATACGGGGCAGGTTATTTCTTGCATCTTTGGTGTTCACTATAATCTAGAAACACACCTTCAAACCGAGTGAAAAAATCAGACACACTCATCTTTCTTTTGACGGCAAGCCGATAACTTGTCCCAATCAACTTTTCTCGGGAGGGATAAGAGAATGCATATATGTAATGATACGGCCGGGCAAAGCAAGTATCTCTGGTCTAGGCTTATCACCTGGCTTCCGGTCCTGATCCCATATTTTAATTTGGTCCCAGGTACCACCCAATTCCGCAACTTGATCCTGTGTGTGTACTTGTCTCCAAATATCAACCGGAACTAGTAAACCAAAGAACATTTCAATATCAGCAAGTGTCATCACTGTAGAAGAGGCAGCTTCAGTCAATTCTTTATAATAAGCAGTTGGATTCTTCCTAGGATCAGGTAACTGAGTCTTAAGAGACAAGACTTCACTCCTTTTCCAAGGAGTATAAACCCATTGTTCTTGGAAACGGGCCACTACACCTTGTCTAATAACATTATCGTGCTGATCCCTTTGCTCTGGTATTTCAGGATGATAGATAGAATGAACCTCCCGCATCGGAAACTGAGATACTGGGGTGGGGCATTTCTCAAGCAGTCTACCTCGATAAGCAACCAACGTCGCAACATTACCAAAGACTTGACCAGGCGCCATATCAGTAACATATACATGATCCTTAATATCATATAGAATTTGCGGTGCTGCATCGTTGAAACACTGCTCCCAAAGACCGATCAAAGTAGCTGACATATGCTTATGGGCATGCTGTTGTACAAAAGGCTCATAATCTTTCATCTCACTCCACACATCTTCCACACTTTAAATGGGGTTTTGGGCCCACTGCGCAGCCTGATTAGCCACCACCTTTTTCTTTGCATCTCCCACATCAGATCGGACTAATGTCTGCCCCATACGTTCCTTAAAGTTCGTCCAGTCTCTATCCTCAAATCCACGTACTGGTGTCCCACTACTCTGTAATGTCAGAGGATGGAAGAACACAGTGGGGGTAGCAACAGCAGGAGCAGGCACCAACGTTGCTGCCAGCTGAGTCGTAGGTGTAAGATCTGGCGAAAGAGACGCCGAAGCAATAGGTGTCACAGGAGTGCTAACGGTCATAGTTGCCACAGACGGCGAAGACAAAGAAAGGACAGGAGGTGCCGTAGCCAAGGCAGTCTGATCAACAGTAACAGAAGCAGAAACAGCAGAGACAGAAGAACCGGGCAGCTGGGCCTGTGAGGGAAGAGCGGGGTATATCCTCTGCGGGGCATATGGGGGTGGGGGTGGCGTATCTAACAGTTCTTCCACAAAAGTATAATTTTTTTCTCGGGCTACATAAGATTTATCAATATTCAATCGAAACCTCCTATTTTCACGTTTGATCCCTATCTCTTGCTTCTCTTTATCATGTGCTACAGCTTTCTGAGTCAATGTTTGCATTCTCATCTTTCGCGCCTCCATCTCTGCTTTCATTCACCTCTGTTTAACTTCCTTTTGCCACGTTCCAAGAGAATCAAACATAGACTGTCTACTTCTTTTCGCAAACAAGTTCTCCTGTAAAAACCCAATTTTTTGTTCATCAAAAGTGCCCGTCAACGGCCACTGCAACTCGGCATTGTCCCTCGTATATTTGTGCCATAGCGTACTAAACATAATAGGGCCAAGGTCATGCTTCACATACATATTAAAGTTCGGAGTTCCTTCTGGAGGCGCCGGCTGACTTTCTTCCAATCGAGCATCTGCAGAGCAACAACGACAACAAGTGACCAAGAACCTACTAAATCCAGGCATTTTCAAAAGTGAGCCAAATTCGTTATGTTGCCAGGCGAAATGTTCGAAAACGCTTCATACCAAAATCAGTCCTCAAACCGTGCCAAATACAAACCAAAATGGTACCATGACCACAAAGAACCAAAACAAACTCACCTGGTGCACACAGGTCAAACAAGTTTATTCTCCACTGCTGACTCTTCGGAACAAACGGTCAGATCCAAGGGTTTTGCCGTTCAGGACCCCAGTCGGGATGACTGCTGGGCGAGGCACCGTCTGGCGAGACAGAAGGGGCAGCGGCGAGCAAACAATGCTCCTCGTACAGGGATCCCTGATCCGTCCGTCCGACCCGACGATGGCCCCGACCTCCCCACCCGGGAAGAGCCACTCGCCCGATGGGGTCCCTGTTCGGGCGCCAACTGAAGGAAGTGACCCGATTAGGGCCACCCGGGTCACTCGCGACCACCTCTCAGCCTTCCATACAAATGAAGAGTCGGTCAGACAGTAGAGAATACAAACCAAGTATATGTTTATTCAGATACACTCGAGCGGAGCCCCATCTGCCCAGTCGCTTAGGGGTGCTGCAGAGAGGACTGACATCAGCAAACATGGTGATACATTATGTACGATTCAGAACCAAGGAAGACCCGCCCATAATGGAATTTTACAAGCAGGTGCAGCTGAAACAAAGAAGTACAGTAGGATGAGCTTCAACTCTGAGGCCAGGCACACATTATCTCTATGCCAAGGTCGTTCTGTTCGTGTCTGCCGCTAGACCAGTGGGAGAAGGCCTCTATCTAGTGGGAAAGGTATGCGCTAATAAGAACAGTGTATTCATTAGCAGAGCAAGGCCTAACCTTGGAGAAATGAAACTTTCCACAGCCTGCTTCTCGAGGAGGGAATACACAGTTAATGGCAAGATTCAAAATGGCGGCTAAACATAAAATGGTGCCGCGAATGCTAACTTACATAGAACAATGCACGAACAAAATAGCAAAAACATATTCATTTCATCAATGGCAGCAACAAATTCTAGTGACAGTACAGGCCTTTTTACCTGTTGCATTCCAAGACGATTTTCCTATTTAAACTCATGTTTTCAATTGGTCTCTCACTCCCCTGAAACTGGGTGCTTTGCTTTCTCCAATTGGAACATGGATGGTGCATGTATGATTACTGTCTCAAAGTGCAGTAGGATGTATGTAGCGTGCATGCGTTCTGCGTTACTGTGGCAGCCCTGGAGTCATTTTGATTCCATGAATGTTAGTGGTACCTAAGACAGAAGTTGGAGAGAGCCTACCAACAGAAACGTGAATTCCAGAGCTTCTATAAAGCATTCATGAGGTCTTTTGAACTGGACCAGACTCGAGGGTGTGGAGAATAAAGCTAGAGAGTCCCTTTGAAGCATAGAGACTACACTTGCATCCTTCTGCTGCAGAGGTGTTACCCCCAAAAGTCAAGCCAAGCCCTGCCCCACCTTCCTCCTGGCACTAGTTGACAAAGACTGTGGCTTGATCAGTCTGGGAGGAATACACAAAAGTCAGGTATTGCCTCAAACTGGTCCTAGAACTGGACCTGTGGAATAACACAATCTCAGACCACTTGACAATGTGAAGCTCTTTTGTACTCCGGGTTTGGAGTTGCTAACTGAGTTCCCAATTTTGTTTAGTTTAGGAATAGGAACATGGAAATTCTGCAACCTTCCAGGAAGAGCTGCCTGGGGCTACCTTGAGGTAAGTAGCTGAGTGGCTGCTGAGAATGGGTGCTGGGGTACCCTTGTACAAAGAAAAAGCTGTGCACTGTATCTCTCTCTTTCTCTTGCTCTCTCTCACACACACTCTATGGCTTTGTGTGGGAGAGGGAGGCTGCCCACCCCCTGAAGATGAAGACTGGCACACAGGGAAATAGGCATACTCTCCTGATACAGACTTATAAAATGTCATCATCTATGTTGCATCTCTCTTACTAGATACCAGCTCTGGCATTTCCACAGGGATTCTTCTCCTAATTGTTTGAAAAGCCAGACCGAAAGAAGGGTATTTTATGCCCACTGTATGGAGCTGCAGAATTATCCAATCATTTTGGATGGCATCGCCAAAACTCTCTTAGAAGTAGAGGGGAGCACTATAGTCCTGACCCTCAGTTAGCTACGTCTAACATCCAGAAAGGTATTGACATTACTAAGCTCTTTTTTTTTCTTTCAAATAGTTTTTGGGTTTTTTAGCAACAAAGTACAAAAAGAAAACATCAATAAAATTGCATACTCAGTAGTACAGGTAGTAGGGCGTTGATTAGTTGCTACTTCTTACATATGATATATATTGATAAAACAGATATGACCTCTCTTAGCAGCTGATATTCTCAAGATCATTGCTAGGATGTAGGTTAATTACATGACATTGTCCATCTAATTCAGGCAACACAGTGACATTGGGTCCTGATGTACCATGTTACAGTTGTTTGTATCATATACCCACTACCCTCGTAATGTTATACAAGATAAAAAGAAGACTAGAAGCAAAAAAATAAAGAACAAGTAAGGAAAGAAGAAAGGAAAAGAAACAAAACAAAACAAAGTCAAAAGGATTTCTAATAGTACTTGTAAGTGATCAGCAGAGACACTCCGGGGATGTACATGTCGGGATTATGAGGAACCTCAGACGATGACTTGTATGAGATGCTTAAGGACCCCTTTGTATGGAGCAGCACGACCAATTTTCAGGGGGGCTTAAATGCCGGCGAGGCGGAGTCTACCGATTCCCATATTTTCCTATGCTTAGGGAGCCTTGGGGAGAGTCAGAGGGCCTTGGTATCTGCGCCCCTCAGAAAGGTTAGCCATTCTTGCCATATTTTTAAGGATATTTAGTTAAAAATTTTCCATTTACACACAACTATTTTACATGCCAGTGTCAGCATCAAGTCGAGCAGGAAAAGGTGACTCTCCTTTTGTAGCTCCGGATCGTGAAATCCCACTAAAATATATGATAATTCTCTGACTGGGGTGATATGTAGAGTCTGGGAAATGCATTCAAAAATCTTGTCCCAGAAATTTTGTAACATCGGGCATAAAAGTAGCATGTGTGATGCACAAGTTACTAACTTGTGTAACGATATATCTGTAAGAGACAGTAGTTAGTGACTGATTCCTTACCTTAGAATATCCCCAGGCGTCAGGCTGGATCCGGAAAGTTTTTGCGTAGCAGTACCCTTGCGCGTCGGTAGGCGGCGTCGTGCGGCTCCGCGTCCGTCGTCGGCGTCGCGATCGCCGGGATGACGTCGCGGGCAGTACTTAGACGCCGCCCCTGCGCGCTGACGTCAGTTCTGTACACGACTTTCCGCGCCAGGAACGCAGAGCCATGCAAGAAGCTGACATATGTGTCTGAAAAATACTAGGGCCCTGAAAGGGATGTCCTTAACCCTAGAAATCAGTTTGCAGAACGGGGAGGATGGGTGGGGCGGTAAGGAATCTGTCACTAACTACTGTCTCTTACAGATATATCGTTACACAAGTTAGTAACTTGTGCATCTGAAAGAGACACGTTAGTGACAGATTCCTTACCTTAGAATAGATACCCCAGCAATACCAACCCCGGTGGTGGGTCTGCGAACAAAGATCAGACAAGGAAGTCCCGGAGGACAGAACGGCCAAAGAAGCTGTCCCTCCGGACCTGACTGTCAAGGCAGTAATGCTTTGTAAACGTGTGCAGCGAGGCCCACGTAGCTGCCTGACAGATATCCTGCAGCGGAACACCACGGCCTAAAGCCGTGGTAGCAGCCGTTGCCCTGGTGGAATGGGCACGCAGCCCAACAGGAGGCTCCTTCTTAGCCAAAGAATAGCAGGCTTTGATACACAAGGTTATCCAGCGGGAGATGGTTCTCTTGTGCACTGCCCGACCTTTTTTGGCGCCCACGTAGCCAACAAAGAGCTGGTCATCCACCCAGAAGTGTTGTGTGCGGTTGATATAAAAAGAAAGCGCACGTTTTGGGTCCAGACGGTGGAGCCTCTCTTCCTCTCTGGAAGGATGCGGAGGCGGAAAGAAGGTGGGCAAAGTGATGGTCTGCCCAATGTGGAAGGCAGTAACCACCTTTGGCAAGAAGGACAGACGCGTCCTAAGAACAACCTTGTCTGGATGGACAGACAGAAAGGGAGGTTTGCATGAAAGAGCCTGGAGCTCACTCACCCGCAGAGCGGAGGTGATGGCCACCAGAAAGGCTGTCTTCAGAGTGAGAAGACGAAGAGGACAGTTATGTAGAGGCTCAAAGGAGCGCACATAAGAAAGGTAAGAACCAAGTTCAAGTCCCACTGAGGCATTACAAACGGAACAGGAGGGAAGAGGTGTGTAATGCCTTTTAGAAACCTGTTAACAACAGGGGACTTGAAAAGGGAGGGCTGATCAGGAAGCCTGAGGAAGGCTGAGATGGCACAAAGATAGCCCTTGATGGTACCCAGGGCAGAACCCTGTTGAGCCAGGGAAAGAAGGAACAGAAGAACCTCAGAAAGAGGGGCAGAAAGGGGATTCACAGCCTTTGCTGTGCACCATGCCACAAACTTGTTCCACCTACAGGCGTATACCACCTTAGTGGAGGGACGCCTGGCTGACAGAATCACATCACAAACTTCGGGAGGCAAGTCGAAAGGAATCAACTGCCGCCGCTCAATCTCCACGCAAGCAGGTGGAGGCTGGACAGGTTCGGGTGGAGGACCGTCCCCTGCTGCTGCGACAGAAGATCCTCCCGAAGAGGCAGACGGATCGGGGGATCTACGCTCATACTGAGTAGCTCGGGATACCAAACTCTTCGAGCCCAGTCCGGAGCCACAAGAATGACTTGGGCCCGGTCGTGCCGAATCTTCTTCAACACTCTGGGTAGAAGTGGTATAGGCGGAAAGGCGTACAACAGACCGCAACTCCACTCGCGACGAAATGCGTCGCCGAGCGAGTGCCGCCTTGGAAATTCCAACGCGCAGAACTGATGACATTGCGCGTTCTCTTCGGTGGCGAATAGATCTAACCAAGGCTCTCCCCACTGTAGAAAGAGTCCTTGCGCCACTTCCGAGTGAAGACGCCATTCGTGATCCATCATGCACCTGCGGCTGAGGTTCGTCCGCCCTGGCGTTCAGGGAACCTGCCAGGTGTTGAACCATCAGGAACATGCCCTGATGTTCCAGCCATGACCAGAGGCGCAGAGCCGCCTGACAAAGGGTCCACGACCCCACCCCGCCTTGTTTGTTGCAATACCACATGGCGGTGGTGTTGTCTGTGAACACCTGCACTACCTTCCCTTTGACAGAGGGAAGGAATGCCTTGAGTGCAAGTCGGATCGCCCGGAGTTCCAGAATGTTGATATGGAGCCGGGACTCCGCCGGAGACCAGAGGCCTCTGATCTCCGCCTCTCCCATGTGACCGCCCCATCCCAGAAGGGACGCGTCCGTCACAACTGTGTGCTCTGGCTGGGGAAGGGAGAGGGATCTGCCCATGACCCATTGCCGGTTCGAGAGCCACCACTGCAACTGTTTTGCAGTCCCCTCCGAGATCTGGACGTGATCGGACAGGTTGCCCTGGTGCTGCGCCCACTGGAACTTCAGGTCCCACTGCAGAGCCCGCATATGCCATCTGGCATGATTGACCTGCAGGAGGCCATGAGGCCCAGCAGCCTCAGGGTCATTCGTACCGAAACCCAGGATAAAGGCTGAAAGATCGGAATCATAGCCTGAATATCCCGGACTCGCCGTTCGGGAGGATAGGCCCGAAACTGCGTCGTGTCCAGAACTGCTCCGATGAAAAGGAGCTGTGGAGAAGGAATCAGATGCGACTTCGGCACATTGATGGAGAACCCCAGCGAGTGCAGGAGTTCGGCCGTAGTCTGGAGGTGGGAGACGACTGCCTGGGGCGAGCCCGCCTTCAGCAGCCAGTCGTCGAGGTAGGGGAAGACTGGAACCCCTGCCCGGCGCAGATGAGCTGCGACCACCGCCATCACTTTCGTGAACACCCGAGGGGCACTTGTAAGGCCAAAGGGAGCACGGTGAACTGAAAATGCTCGAGGCCTACCGTGAACCGCAGGTAACGCCGGTGGGCCGGCAGGACGAGGATGTGAAAATAAGCGTCCTGCAAGTCCAACGCTACCAACCAGTCTCCAGGGTCGAGGGCAGTCAAGACCTGAGCTAGGGTGAGCATCTTGAACTTCTCCTTCCGGAGGAAGCGATTGACGTTCCGGAGGTCCAAGATAGGACGCATGTCCTCCTTGTCCTTTTTGGGCACCAGGAAGTAGTGGGAGTAGCAACCACGTCCTACTTCTGGGGTCGGAACATGCTCGATGGCCCTCTTGGCCAAGAGGGCCGTGACTTCCTTCTGCAGAAGTACCAAGTGATCCCCTGACATGCGGTGGAATTGAGGTGGCATGGCTGGGGGGTGGTCTCGAAGGGGAGGAGTAGCCCCTTCGGACAATGTCCAAGACCCACCTGTCCGAGGTGATGGGACGCCAGTGGTGAAGGTGATGGCGGACCCTGCCCCCTACTGGCGTGCTGTGCACCGGAAAGGAGGGACTAGGAGGGCTTGGAGGCCGCGGACGGGTTGGAGGTGGTGGCCTGACCCGCATGCTGGTTGCCCGAACCGCCACGGCGGTATCCACGTCCTCGGCCATGCGAAGACGCTTGCTGCGCGGGCCGGTGGCTGGGCAGCTGACGTGACTGGGCGCCCCTTCCGTGGCCACTAAAGGGGCGAAAAGCAGAGGTGAGCGGAGGGCGTACAACAGAAAGGCCCAGGGACTTGGCAGTAGCCCGTGAGTCCTTAAAACGCGCATGGTCTGCCTTTGAAAAAAAAAGACCGACTCCATCAAAGGGCATGTCCATGAGTGTATTCTGGACATCACCCGAGAAACCAGTTGTTCTCAGCCAGGCGTGGCGACGTAGCGCCACCGTCGTCGCAAGCGATCTGCCCAGCGAGTCGGCGGTATCAAGGCCACAACGTATGGTGTATTTAGCCGCATCTCGCCCTTCCGCAATGGCGCGGGTAAGCAGTGTCTGGACCTTCTCAGAACACTGCGGCAAAACAGCCGCCACCGAATCCCACAGGGAGTGGCTATATCGGCCCAAAAGGCAAGCGGTGTTGACGGACCGCAAGCCAGCACTGGAGGAAGAAAAAGCCTTCTTCCCAAATTGGTCCAGGCGTTTGGATTCCCTATCCGGAGGGGCGGTAGGGAAGGCGGTTTGGGAGGCAGAGGCTTGGACAACCAAGCTCTCAGGGGTAGGATGTTGGGAGAGAAACAAGGGGTCGCCCGGAGCAGGGCGATGGCGTCGGGCCACGTTCCTATCCACAGGAGCCCCTGTGGTGGGTTTGGACCAGGCACCCAAAAGAACGTCAGTGAGTGCATCATTAAACGGCAGCACAGTCTCCGAGGAGGAAGCCGCCGGCTGAAGCACTTCTGTCAGGAGGTTAGTCCTGACGGCCACAGTAGGCAATTGGAGATGTAAGGCTCCAGCTGCTCTACGCAACACCGTTGCAAAATTAGCTCCCTCCTCTGTAGCCACGGGAGGAGACAGCATGCCAGTGTCAGGGGAGGTGTCTAGACCACTGGCATACCCAAGTTCCTCAGCCCAGTCCGGATCATACTCACACTGCTGTGTGAGAGGGTCCTCAGACCCCTCCCAGCTCTCCTGGTCCTCCTCTTGTTCAAAATATGGAGGAGGAGGGACATTTGGGACCCAAGGTCTCATCGGCGCCGGAGCCGGCGTCGAGCGACGTCGGTCCGGCTCCATGTCCGGAGCCGGAGAGAGCCGGGGACCGACGCTGTCCGGCGTCGGTAACGGCACCGGGGACATCGGCGGAGGCGGAGGCGTGGTTAGGTCAACTGGCGTCGATGGGGGTTGCGGTACCACCGGAGCCGGGGCCGGAGCCGAGGCCGGGATAAAAGCTGGTGGGACAGGCGACGCCGGGACCGGAGTCGACGTCGGCGCCGGGGCAACCCCATCAGGGCCCGCGGGGCCCGAAGGCGCACCGGAGGGACCTGAAGGCCCGAAGAGGCGGGCCATGGCCGACAGGAATTCCTGTATTTCGGCCGGAGTCGCCCCCGAACCCAGAAAGGACGGGTAATGCGGGGGCAGCTCTACAGGCATGTCCGGGGCCGCGGGGCGGGGACGGTGCCGACTGGGGCCTCAGCCAAGTCGCGAGACCGGCGAGGCGAAGTCTTAGAGCGATGATGCTTCTTAGACTTTTTGTGCTTCGACTTACCCGAGGAGCGCGAAGACTTGGACTCCGACGACCGGTGGGGACTCCGCGACCGGCCCCTCGACCTCTCCCGGGACCGGGGCTTGGTGCGGCGCAGAGCCGACTGCCGGACCTCGAGTAGCTTTCGAGACCGCTCTCGCAAAGCCTTCGGGTGAAGCTTCCGGCAGTCAGGGCACGACTTCGTGTCGTGGTCTCGGCCGAGACAGAAGAGACACTCCAGATGCGGGTCCGTGATCGACATCATGCGACCACAGGCGCCGCATGGCTTGAAGCCGGGCATCCCTACGACACCTAGGAGTCGTGAAGACTCAAAAAAGAAACAGTGAAAGAATTCACAAAAAAGTTAGTCAAAAATTGACTAGGGCACTGCTCTTCCCGGATCTGCGCTTACTGGCGCGGAAAAAGAAGAACTGACGTCAGCGCGCAGGGGCGGCGTCTAAGTACTGCCCGCGACGCCATCCCGGCGATCACGACGCCGACGACGGACTCGGAGCCGCACGACGCCGCCTACCGACGCGCAAGGGTACTGCTACGCAAAAACTTTCCGGATCCAGCCTGACGCCTGGGGATATTCTAAGGTAAGGAATCTGTCACTAACGTGTCTCTTTCAGATAGGTCACCTAGTTGTGAGTAACAGTTACAGCATTGGGGAGATTGGATAAGATTGAGCTTATGTAGTCTGGCTGGGGTCCAGTAGTTCCTATTTATAATCATGTACTTTGTTTGGGAGAGTGTAGGAGATATTTTATTTTTGAAGGGGATCATATGAATTTGCTCCCAGTCAAGCTTTATTGCCTTGGCTTTCGGTTCAGATTCCCATTTCCTTTCAATAAGCATATGAGATTTACGTGGTTCGGGGTAAAGTCTTATATATTCTTGATACCAGGTGCCCAGCATTTGACAGATGGATCAATTTAATAGGAAGCGAGGGGGGAGTAGGCTTCAGAGCTAATTTAGAAATCTGTACTTTAAGTTTCAAGAAATTATATAATTCTATGTTAGGTAGTCCCCTCTCCCTTTTAAGAACAGAGAAGGATATGTGGATGGTATCCTCATACAGATCTTTTATCAGATTAATACCTCTTTGTGACCAATTTTGCCAGTATATTAGTTGTCTATCTATTTTTATTTTGGGATTGTACCAGATTGCGGTCATGTTTGATGCACAAATTTTAGTGCTGGAGTGGATATCTAGACGGGCCAGTGCTTTCTTAGTGTTTTGAATAATGTATTTAGAGTGCGGCAAATTAGAGATGTGCATTGTCATAATAGCCAGGAGAGGATGCATTTTACCAAGTTTTTTTCTACATCTAGCCCCTGGGGTTTGTAATCAAACGTTTCCATAAACCATGCAGCTCCTTGTTTACATAGGTAGGCCGTCTGGTAATTCTTAAAATTTGATAGGCCCACTCCTCCCTTATTCTTGGCTAGCCTGAGTTTTCCTAAAGAGATCCTTGGTTTCTTCCCTTGCCATAGAAGGTTATTAAGGGCCTTATTGATTTTCTGCAGGAAATCCTCTGATATCATAGGTAACATACTAATGAGGTAGTTGATAAGAGGCATGATCATCATTTTAATTGTTTCTATTCTACCCCACCATGTTAGGAATTTTGGTGACCATCCATTCAGTAGTTCTATTATTTTTTTTATAAATAATAGTTTCATTTTCTTCTAGGGTAGTGATAAGGTCGTTTGAAAATTCTATGCCTAAATATTTAGTCGTACCTGTCTGCCTAATCAACCCGGAGTCTCCCAATACATCTCTACCACCACATAGATTAAGTAGCTTAACTTCTGTCATGTCCTTGTTAAGGGTGTAGCCTGAGACTTCTGCAAATTCTTGAATAGATCTCATGAGAGCCGGTATAGTCATGGCTGCTTCTTTTGAGACCACCAGTATGCCGTCTGCATATGCTGCTACTTTGAAATTAGTTTTGCCGAAGTCTATACCCTGGATGTTCTGATTTTCTCTTAAATGTTGGAGGAATGGTTCAATTTCTAGTAGGAAAAGCGAGGAAGACAGGGGACATCCTTGTCTGGTACCCTGTTTTAATGGGAATGAAGAAGAGATAGCTCCCCCTGCTCTAACCTTCGCCCTTGGGTTGTGCTATAATACCATGATCATACGTATTAAGGAGTCTCCTAGATCATATTTTTTAAGTGTCGCGTGTAGGAAAGTCCAGTCTACTTTATCGAATGCTTTTTCTGCATCGAGAGTTATGGCGACAGTCGGGGAGCTACGTAATTTCGCTTTTTCAATTGCATGGCAGAAAATCCTGGTGCTATCGCTAGAGTCTTTGTTTTAGGAATCCTGTTTGAGAAGAGTGGATAAGTTTGGCAATGTGTTTTTGTAATCGGTTAGCTAAAATCATGGAATATATTTTCCAGTCAAGATTTATTAGGGAGATTGGTCTATAATTCTTGGTTAGAAGAGTATCTTTACCTTCTTTTGGAATGACTGTGATTATAGCTCCAGCCGGTGTACCTGTTATTTGTCCAGAAGATGCAAAGTGGTCGCATAGGAGTAGTAGCGGTTGTCTCGAGTGAACAGCGAACGTTTTATAGAAGGTGGCATTATAACCATCAGGGCCAGGTGCTTTGCCTGATTTGAGTTTCTTAATGGCGGTTTCTAATTCTTCCATAATGATCCTGCCATTAATGGAGTCCCTTTCTTGGTCGTTTAAGGTATTGAGTGATATCCCGTCTAGGTATTTCTTGTTGTTCTGGTGGGTCACGTTCGGATTGAAATCATATAGGTTTTGGTAGAAGTCTTTAAATGTGTCGCAATCTTATGTGGGTTGGTGTGGATAGTGCCCGTATCGTCTTTAATCATGTTGATAGCATACCTTTGGCTTTTAAATTTTAAGTACGAGGCTAACAACTTACCTGCGTTATTAGCCTCACAAAGTCGAAGGCTTTTCTGTTTATTTATCCAGATTCCTCCTCTAGCACTAATTATTTTATTGTATTCGTATTTTTTATTTAAAATCTTGGTTAAGATTTGGGGGTCACTTTTTAAAATATGCAGCTTTTCCAGGTTGGAAATATGATTCTCTAGTTTTAGTAGTTGTGAATTAGCTTCTTTATTCATATTTGAATTAATTTTTATAATTACTCCCGTCACGGTGGCCTTTAACGCTTTCCATCTTACAAGATGTGATGTCTCGCTTTCTTTATTTTCAAGCAAGTAGTTTTTAATTGCTTCTTCAATTACTTTTTTATTATGTGGTGAGGAGAGGACATCTTCATTGAATCTCCATAGCTAACATAACATTACTAAGCTTTAGCGTACTCTAATGGGGGTTGGTCTGGTTAAACAGGACATTGATTAGTGCTGGGCAGCACCCGTGGCACCGAGCGAGACCAAGAGGAAGGGGAGACGCACACAGTGAACAGATAAGTAATATAACTTGGGTTCACACCTTTGAAAACAGATAATCAACATATAGTGCTTAAAGTTGGAAGATATAGTAGGGAATGTACATTTTCAGAGAATACAAGGATTGTTTGAAACATAATTAAAATAGAATTACACACTACTAGAATCAAGCTCATATGTTGGCCTCCTTTCTCATAAAGGTGTAGCATGATTCACGGTTGAGGAAAGGACATTTACCAGTTGCAATCCGCCCTTCTGGGGCAGGCTCACATTTGTTAGGAATGGGTGCACTACTGAGATGTGTAATATTACACTCACGCTTGCAAGGTGAGTGGGAAAAATAAAGATATCTAGATATTGTACTGCTGCTGTGTCATGTGTTTCCTGCATGGCCCATTGTAGTTTTCCCTATGTTAGCTTAACTGTGCCGTTGTAGGCCTTATTTTCCTTTGCACACGTTACTATAAACATGCTTGCTTTTGTTCCACATTGAACTTTCACACGTGGAACCTGCGTATATTTTCGCGTTCTGTTCCTTTCCTGGGATTTAGCCTGAACACCACCGACAAGGTCAAACAACAATGTCCCTTGTTATTCTTTTTGGCCCTGCCCTAGCACCTAGACATAACACAAGAATGAAGCTGCTCTTTATGTGCACACATGCCCTATCATATAAATGAGCATATGAGTCAAAAACACACACATGGAAAGAGAGTTCTGAGACAAGAGCACTGTGTCTGCTGAGATGTAGAATGTCCATCAGTGAATGCTAAGGTACGGGGTTTGCCAGTAATTCCAAAGATCTTTGATATTTAATCATTTCGCTTCAGTAGCAAGGGAGGGGGGGTTTAGGTTAGTCTGTCTCATAAAATGACAGGGCTTTATATGGTATACGGATTATTAACCATGCTAACAGTATGTTTAGTATGCATTTGCTTTCTAATTGAGGCACGTATACCGCATTTCAGAGCACAATAGCTTAAATAAATACTCTAAACTTCCTTTGTGCCTCCTGATTATCTTATTGTGGACAAGTACGAGTGAGAGAGCGAAAGGGTGTGTCCTGTTACCATGATCCAGGAGAGGTTCGAGGGTGTTGCGTTCTGGGGAGCCAATTCACTTGTTTCTCTGGTATGAGTAGGAGTGAAAGTGAGGCACTATAGCTAGGCGGACTCAGACTCATACATCCTGAGGTGGTATGATGGCTCAGTCCCTACATGCTAGTGCTCTATGGATCCAAGCATAGTTCTTTTCTAGAGTAGAATCCTTGCAAAACCTGCGGGAGAATTTTGTTTCAGTAGTTGCAGGCTGAGCCTGCTCGTAAAAATCGTTTTTAACACTGTGCCGGAAACGTTACTGCTTTTACCGTGTTGTTAGGGCACCAAGCGAAGTGAGGACTTTGTACAATGCATATAGAGCTGTGCTCTAGTTGTTGCGATCGGCCTGCCTTAAAATGAAGGACGCAGCGCCGACGCGCAACAAATTAAGATATAGTCTCTACTGCTGCGAGGGGAATTGTGTTTCAACAGGTGTGGGCTGACCCTGCTCGTTAAATTCGTTTTTAAAACTGTGCTAACCCTCTTAAACCTGTGCTAAACCTTTTTTTAAACTGTGCGGGTAACATTTTTTTTTTAACAACTTTATTTATTAATTTTTAGACCCCAACAGGGCGGTTGTACACACAGTTTCAAAACAATCTTCATCAAGACATTTTTTGAAGGTAGCAGATTCCAGTGACACATCAATCAAGCACATCATCTATGACAAAAAGCATAGAGAAGTACATGCCATACTAGCAAATGTAGATACCTCAAACAGCATGCAATGTGACAGCGTAATAAGATCTTTACTTTACATATCGCTATTACTATCAGATGAATCATTCTGATCATTTCCATTTCCCATCAGGTTAAGTAACTCTCTGCATATTTCACGCCAAGTTGCGACATCCTCGGCTAGTTTATCGTCCTTTCTGCAGGCTTTCATGTGCAGCTCTTCAGCAAGAGACCATTCGCCTACATCCCTCACCCAACTCTCCAATGTCGGCACTCGTGTGCTCATCCAGCATATAGCTACCCTCCGTTTGGCCAGAACCATGGCTAGTTGTAGCAATTTATAGGCCATCTTACGTCTCCTAGGCTTCGGTATCTGCCCCAAGAGACAATGCGCCGGATTGGCCTCCACTTGGCTACCCCCCCCCCACACCTTTGCTACCACACTAGTCCAATACTGCTGCACCTCTGAACATTCCCATGCCAAATGCAAAAACCCTGCTTGTGCCCTATGACATCTAGGGCATTCATGCAGACGAGTTGGATCTATATGATGTAGTCTTGCAGGGGTTATATACACCCTCTGCAGGAAATTATAATGTATCAATTTTAGGCGCGCATTGCAGGATACTTTACGCGTTAATGCACATGCATTCCCCCAACTTTTCTCTGTCAACGGGGCCTGTAGATCCTCATTCCATGCATCCCATGCCTTGTGGATAAGGGGTCCAGAGTCTACCCTCATAGCCTTATATAGCAGTGAAACCAATCTGTGCCCACTACCACATGTAACCAAGACTTCCAGGGTCTCAGTCATTTGAGGCATGTTCGGGTACGTAGGTCATCTAACCCTGACTAGCTTCACCAAACCTGCATACTGTAGGTACTGCCGTTGCACCAGATCAAAATCCT
Organism: Calotriton arnoldi; assembly: GCA_963921515.1. Classification (NCBI taxonomy): domain Eukaryota; kingdom Metazoa; phylum Chordata; class Amphibia; order Caudata; family Salamandridae; genus Calotriton; species Calotriton arnoldi. Next base: position 6,670,741 of record CAWUFW010000001.1, on the reverse strand, counting down.
CACCCGCCTGCTGAAATGTAATGAAGGTGTTGTTCGTGTACAGGTCCGTGAGAGCCAGGCACCCACCCTCCCTCCCTCCAATCCCGAAAGGACATATTCTCGACCATCCTACGCACTGGGGCCAAGAGCCCGATGACTGTGCGGGCTGAGCCTGCTCATTAAATTCGTTTTTAAAACTGTGCTAAACCTTTTAAACCTTTTTTTAAACTGTGTGGTGAACATTACTGCTTTAACCGTGTTGTTGGGGCACCGAGGGAAGTGAGGACTTTGTTCACTGCATTTAGACTTGCGCACATCCGCGCCCTTCCAAGACCAGGGACCAGGGATGTTGCCCCTTTTTCCCTAGGTAAGATTCAATATACCTCAGGCCAATGGCGAGAACTTCGGAGAACCCTTGCTAGCTCCGGTTTGCACTCTATAGACCCCAGTCAGTCGTCCCAGTCCTGCCCCAATTGTGGATGGTCACCTCAGCCGGGTTTCAATCAGTGTCACTCTGGTCACATACCTCCTCCGTTAGTTGGGCATGCTTGTCTGATTAACTGTCTTTCCCCGGCTGCCCACAAACGGGATATATTTGACCTCCTTGCTGAGTCCTGTTTAGATGTACTATTTCTTACTGAAACATGGATGTCGGATGACTCTGGGCCTGACATTATTCAAGCGCTTCTCCCGGTTTACTGCATTGCTAGGTTATATAGACAGGACAAAGATAGCAATTATCCATTGGGAGTCATTGAAGTGCCTCACCTTGCCGCTCAACATTCCTAACTGTGAGAGCCTTTTCTTTTCCCTAACACTATCCCCTACCTTTTCCTTCTTTGGAATTCTTGTATTAGACCTCCAAGCCCTTCCGTTCATTTTCTTCAAGCCCTTCCGGAAGTGGTTGCTGAATTAGCCATAGATAAAGCCAACTTTACTGTACTGATCGATTTCAATTTGCATATCAATGCCCCGAAAGACAGTGTTTCGAAAACCCTTCTACAAGATATGGCCTCACTACAGTTAACACAGCTGGTGGAGTGTCCTACTCATAAAATGGGCGATACATTTGATCTTGTTTTTAGTAACATTGGCACTCTCCAGGTCCAGACCCCATTGCCTCAAATTTGGTCGGATCATTTTCTGATTACTTTTACTTTTATAACATCTCCCTCGCCTATACCCCATCCCTCAGTCAGACGATTAGATCGTGCCTGGACCAAACTCAATGTGGATGACTGGCAAAAGGCCACTGGAACCCTAATACCTGTTCTTATAGATTGTGCTGCATCAGCAGCCGATCAGTTCAGTCACTGGATTACTGACTCCCTCGACAGAGTTTTTCCAGTCAGGTGGAGGAAAGATGGCCATCAACTCATAAATCCCCTGGTTCAATGCCCATTTACTGTCCCTGAAGAAAGAGTGTAAACACATGGAGAGTAGATGGAGAAAGACTTATGATGAGTCCAGCAAATCAGACTACAGGAAATCTGTTAGGCTGTACCACGCAGAAATTAAATTGGTTCAAGCCACTTTTTTCGCTGCCAAAATTGCCAACTCCTCTAACTCTCCTAAATATATTTTAAATATTCTTAAAGATATTACTGTTACGCCAACAGTTATCCCCACTGAGGATGCCTCTGCGGAGCACAGTAATGATTTGGCACATTTCTTTCAGGAGAAGATATTTACTCCTCCTTCCCCGATACGACTGACTTAGTTGGCTCTCTTCCGCGCCCGATCAAAAAGATGGCCTTCTCTCAACTTTCCCTAATCTTACTGAGAGTCTTGTTAAAGATCTTCTAGAAGAGGTTAAATCGGGTTCACCATTGGATCCAGCCCTTTCCTAAGCCTTTCGCCAAGGGTCTGATTGCATTGCTTTACTGCTGACAGAGTTTTTAAACAACTCCCTTTTGAGCTGGAAGGTTCCGCCCCAATGGAAGCATGGAATAATTATTCCACTTTTAAAAAAGTCTACCCTTGACCCCCTTTGTCTAAATAATTATAGGCCTATCTCTTTGTTACCTGGAGTTGAAAAAAATCTAGAAAAGTACGTTAACAAGAATCTTTCTGCCCTCCTGGAATCTAAGGCAGTGCTTCATCCTACTCAAATGGGCTTCCTACCACAACACTGTAATGAATCAGCACTGTTAGCACTGGTCGAAGAACTAAGGAGACTTCTGGATCAGGAAGGATCTGCAGCGGTTATCCTTCTTGATCCGAGTGCTACCTTTGACACCGTGGACCATCTAACTCTCATTCACAGAATCTTTAAGTCTGGTGTGGGGGGCAGAGCAACAGAATGGCTCTCTTCTTTCCTGGAGAATCCAGCCTTCCAGGTTTTGGATCAGGCCTATTATTTAACCAGCCTCCCTCGTAGCTGTGGGGTGCCTCAGGGCTCCTCCCTGAGCCCCACCCTTTTTAATTTGTACATGCTTCCCCTTGCCGATATTGTGCAATCGCTTAGGTTGTCATTGGTCTCCTACGCTGATGGCATCCAGTTGGTTATGTCAATTTCCACCAACAATATTTTCAATCACTTATATGTGACCCTTTGCCTCTAGGAAGTAGCCAGCTGGATGGCCGGCTGTAAACTAAAACTGAATGAGGACAAAACGGAAGTCATTTTGCTGTGCAACAACTTCAATAGCAACTTCCTGAGCCCCTTGCCAGAATGTTTAAGCAAGTTGCCGACCCCCAAAGGCTCGATAAGAAGCCTGGGGATGTGGCTAGACCCTAATCTCACAATGGACGACCAAGCCCAAAAAATCTCTGCTAGTTGCTATGGCATTCTGAGACTTCTGAGGAAGGTTCTTAAGCTCCATACTCCCACAGCCAGAAGAGTAATTATACAGGCTTTGGTGCTGGCGTGCCTGGATTATGGGAGCGCCCTATACCTTGGCTCACCCTGTTATGTGGTCAAAAGGTTGCAAACGGTGCAGAACGTGGCCGCTCGACTTCTCACACCTGAGGGCTCTCAGAGACCTCCACTGGCTTCCGGTGAAACGCCGGATTCAGTTCAAATCTCTCTGCATGATGCATAGGGCAATCAACAATAGAGGCACCTCACTGGCTACGATAATTAACCTCCCTTTACTTGCCTAGATGACCTCTTAGATCAGCCTCTGCCTACCTACTGAAGGTTCCCAGGATTCGTAGATCGCACTCTGGGTGGACGCTCCATGTAATTTTTGGCGTCCAAACTCTGGAACTCCTTGCCTCCTTAACTACGCCTTCTGGAACCAGAGCTCCCCTCACGTAAAGCCTTCAAGATTTGACTGTTCAAGGAATAACTTTGTCTCCCTGATGCTTCTACAGTAACTGTTGCAGCACTGGGAGGCCTTCTGGTGGCCATGCGCTCTACAAATCTGCAGAATAGAATAGAAAGGGAAGATGTGGCAGGCAACTATCTCCCAACCCATCCAGCAAATGCTCGAAATCCTCAAGAAAGAAGTGCGTTACAATCTGCCAACGTGACTAATACAGGGCACTGTTTTGTCCTTAAAATGCAAAGAAGTTATTGTCCTAAAATGCTGAAGGTCTTTGGGGTAAAGTGATAGTTTTTAGAAGTGGGAAAATGTTTGTAATATGGTTTGAGGGAAGGGGGTCAAAACAATGTGCAGACAGGAAGCTGAATCAGCGAAATTTGCCTGTTGGTTTCATGGCTATTCATAAATGAACAAAATCGTGCCACATTGAGGCATTTTAGGATTCTACTGTAGTGTGGTGTGGTGTAAGAATGCGCTCATATCTCACGTTAGCTGGATATAAAAAAGTTTACAAACCTATCTTAAACTGCACAACGAACCTCGGATGCAGCCTGTTAAATTTGCTTGAATGACATGCATGAATTCGGCTGCTCCTTTTAAAGATATCGTAAAAAACACAACTACAAAGACCTCATCATATATGCTATATATGATACCCATTATCCCAAAAACAAATATTAGATGTGACTGCTACGGAAAGACCATTACAAAAAAGAGCCCACTTATCAACATTAATACTTAACTCATAAATCCGCGTGGTTTTTTTCTAACTAGCCAACATAAAACATATTTGTGCCTTTTTTCTCAAGCGCTCCATGCAAAACGGAAATTCTTTTCAAAACAATGTAACTTCTATTCCACTCACCTCCATACTGAAGCAGCAACTTGCCAGTTTCAACATGTCCGTTTGACAGCGCGTCATGCAAAGGAGTCACCCCATCCACTTGACTGAGCAGGTCTGCCTCTGGACAGCGCTGCAAAATCTCCTGGACACATTCTGTGCTGCCATGGTTACAAGCTTCATGCAGGGGCGTCCAGCCGGCATAGTCTGAATTATGAATTAAGGGCAGATATTTATAAAACAGGAACAGAGAAGGAGCAAGTGTCATGGCTTTGCCTTTAGATTTCCTATGGACAACGTGGACGGCCTGCCGAAGAGCAGTGGATAGAACATTCGACAATCGTCAGGCGGTTTATTTAGAACGGAATAACAAAACAGGCATTACAGTTCTAGGAAGGGTGTAGGCAATATCTCACACAAAAAATCACTAGCTATTCAAATATAAAAGACGAGAATAAAAATACAGCCTTAGCTCATCAAAAACTATTCTTTTTGCTAGAAAAATCCATAAAAAAGAAGTGCTGCCCTCTCTAATAATCGATGGCCACGGAACGCCCAGTATCGGGCGATTATCTGCAGATTTGGCTTTTGAATCTCAGGAACACACAGGTGGAACTCACCTTTTACATTAACGTCTGCTTCCGGACTGCTGAGCAGCAGGGCCAATTTCTCCACTTTGTTCTGTTTGCAAGCTCTATGCAGGGCGGTCTCTCCTGTCAGAAATAACGAATACCTTAGATCTGGCTAGGGAAGATGGCCGCTCAAGAACATAATCAACATCTAGAGAAAATGCAAGATTTGGCTGCGAGTCAGAACAGTAAACAAGGATCACAAATTCTATTTATCCTGTTTAAACAAATATTACTCAATATTGTGAAAAAGCCCACTGGAGACATGTTCTATTATAGAGCCAGCATTGATGACATACTGAGCATGCGGATTTAGACCCTTTGTCTATGCTCCTCTTCTTAGTTTAGTAATTAAAGGCCTGATTTAGTTTGGTGGACCGATTACTCCGTTACAAGCTTTACGGGTACCCTATCTGCTTAATTAGATGTGCGTTATAGCCTGTGGACCTTGTAATAAAGTAAACGAGATTCCCGTCTCGTTTATGACAGAATAATCCTCAGGCAGAGGCCTAAATTAGGGCCGAATAGGCCCTAAATTTTCCCTATTAGGACCTACATTTTCCATCATAAAGTGAAAAAGGCATGTATGAATCCAGAACAACAAAATAACATAAGTCTTGAGATAAGTCAGGTCAAGTTGATGTATACCTCCTGCGTTCATTAGTACCACTCCAATCACTATTTACATTTATTCCTGGAATCACGCTAAACCTACTGCTTTTCTTTTACAGAAAATTGATTGCGTCATTTAAAACGAACATTTCAGTCCAAACACCAATGCCCCCAAAAGCTGGACTGTAATTCACAACTTCAGATCAGGTAACAGATGGCTAGGTGTTCCTCAACAGGCTGTCTGGCTTCCATACAAAAGCACTGCAAGGCAAGTAAAAGACGAGAAGATATCTTTAAATGCTTTTTACTGCTGAAAAGAATGAAACAAGTGGTAGCATGCCCCAGTACGCCTCAGCCTGGGGTGCGAACCGATTCTTCGCAAACTATAGCACGTACTCTAGAGAAGTTTGCATTCTTATACATAAAGCATTACCATTTGCCACACACAAAGTGGTTGTGGATTCTGATGGTCGCTATCTCATGGTGGCAGGGGCACTGGGCACCATTCCCATATTATTGATCAACATTTATGCATCAAACACAGATGTCCCGGAGATCTTTACAGATATATTAATGCACATTACTCGTTTACACAGCTCCACTATACTCATGTGCGGAGATTTCAATGCCCCCATGAGTCCAGCACTCGATACGACTTGCCGAGGACATGCGCACTCACAGACCTTATGCAATCCCACTCTTTAGCAGACGCATGGAGACTCAGACACCCAAAGCTAGGGAATACACGTTCTACTCGACTCCACGGGGTACCTGCTCCCGGATAGACTATTGGTTCACTACGCCTGACCTAACTGATGCACTCACTGAAATCTCACATTTGCCCAGGACGTTGTCAGATCACTCCCCGGTGCTCCTCACTATGCAGCTGGCAGGCCCTCTACCACCGCGTGCACCCTGGCGATTCCCCTCAAATGCCTTACTGAATGAGGTCTTCCGCTCTGAGGTCTGTGAGGCAATCACTGAATAGGAGTTGGCCTAACGGCTAGGGCGGTCGACCTCGACTCTGGGGAACTGGGTTTGAGTCTCGGCAATGACGCTGAACATCCTGTGATTCTGGGCAAATCACTTAATCTCCCCGTGCCTAACAAAAATGAATGTGTCCTCATGTAACGCAACTGGTGCTATGTAAAGCGCTCTGATATCCGATACCTTCGGGTCAAGTTCGCGCTACATAAAACTCTGTAAAAAAAATATATATAATGTGGGCACGGTGCAGCATTTCTTGACACTATGGGATGCTTTCAAAACATTCATTAGAGGGGTTTGCATAGCGATGCAGTCTGGAGTCCTGTGTACCATCCGAAAAGAGCTGAAACAGGTTGAACAAACCTTAAAAGCGCTTGAGTCCGAGGCACCCACGGGAGACAACACTGGGTACCTACAGAAAAGAGGGGCCCTTATTCAAGAGTTCCAAGAATTGGCTATTAGGGAGGTTAAATATCTGAGTAAATAAGTTATAGCAAGAATTTATGGCGAAGGCGAGAGACCAGGGCACACACTATCTAACATATTACGTCCCCCATACCAGGCGTCGATGATACCCTCCCTCTATCTCGAAGATGGCACTGTAGTACCTGCACCGAAGGACATAATGAATACTTTTTGGGAATATTACACTGCCCTATATTCATCCAAAGCCACCGCGAATATAGAAACCATTACAGATTATCTCGCAGAGATTGCCATGGTTTGGATGGAGAAGGGGCAACAACAATTCCCAGCTACGCCAATAACTTGTGAGGAGATTATGCAGGCCATAGATGACCTGAGTGGTACACGCGCGCCGGGGCAGATGGCTTCACAGTTGCGTTTTACAAAGCGTACAAGGATGAATTAACCCCATATTTACTTGAGGTATATGCGGAAGCCCTGGCCTGTGGAACTCTCCCACTAACAATGCAAGAGGCAGTCATAATCCTACTTATGAAGCCCAGTAAACACCCAGAACAATGCTCATCTTATCGCCCATTGTCTCTGCTGAACCATGATAATAAAATACTTGCCAAAGTTCTGGCTACTCGACTGTCTCTGCTAATGAGCATGATAATATCCCCACTGCAGACAGGGTTAGTCGCTAACCGATCCACATCCGTAAATCTACGCACTATATTCGCAGTCCTTAGTTAAATTGACCCGGACCTCCCGGCGGCAGCCATACTGTTGGATGCTGAAAAAGCATTTGATACCTTGGAATGGCTGTTTTTATTTGCTACACTGAGTAAGATTGGTTGCCCTAAGGGATTTTGTGACCTCGTTCGATTATTATACGCCACCCCAGTGGCCCGTCTTAAGGTGAATGGCACAATCACAGACCAGTTTCCCTTATACTGAGGAATGCAGCAGGGATGACCCCTGTCACCAATACTATTTATAGTGGTGATGGATCCATTCGTCAGGTGTCGATAAGAGCGACATCTGGAGAGATGGCTGCGATTCCAGCGTGGTCCACTATCGGCGTTATGCTATTTCTCAGAAATCCCACAGCCAACCTCTCACCGGTACTAAGAGACGTGGTCCGATTTGGGGCGCTATCTGGCCTCAAGATAAATTGGTCAAAATCGGAAATCTTCCAGTTGACAGACGCCACACTACAGGCACCCTTAGACTTCCCTCTCCGATGGTGCTTGGATACCCCTCGATATCTTGGCATATACTTACACCGGCAAAGTTCTGAGGTTGCGCGACTGAATTATGGGCCTGCAGTGGATAAATTGAATACATTGGTCGACAACTAGATTAGGCTTCCTTTATCCGTGGCCGGTAGAATTGCGATAATAAAAATGGTGGTACTCCCCCGGTTCCTCTATTTGTTCCTCAATATCCCCATTGCACTTACTACCGCCTTCTTTGATAGTCTCCGCAGCACGCTCCTCCGGCTGATATGGGCAGGTCGACATCCCAGGATTGGTTGGTCCACCTTAATATTACCATATGAGGGAAGGGGTCTTGGAGTCCCAGATTTTTATCTTTATTACCTAGTTGCTCAAGTACATTTCTCTTACCATTGGTACCACCCGGATGTACGACTCCAATACCTTAAACCAGAAAGCTCCCACATTTATCCTTGTCCGCTAGATACACTGCTACCGCTAGGACTGCCCAGGCGCATATCAGAGATTCAGATGATAGCAACATGTTGGGCGTGGAAAAAGCTCCAGCACTATAAGGGCGCTGAACTCCTCTCCTCTCCACACATCCCAATAGCAAATAATCCATGGTTGCCTGTCACAACGGAAGTCTTGACTCAAAAAACACTCTGCACATGCCATATACAAACAATGGGAGACCTATTTGAACAGACGGGCCTCCGATCTGTAACATCATTACATGAGGGAAGAAATGTCACCCAAATGGACAGATTCATTCTATATAGAATACATAGCGCGATGCGCTCGGTAGTCCCCACTTCTCCACTTGAACCACCTGACTTCCCAATCTTAACACTGGTAATTACAACTCCCGACAGCGCACATTTGGTATCCAGGCTCTACCATGCTGCCATTGGGGGAAAACCCATTCCTGACCGGGGATCGAGAGCGGCTTGAGAGGGACTTAGGTAACCCTTTGACCGATAAAATATGGTTCTATTGCTGCGAACCCATTATTCATCGACATAAACTATTACATTTTAAATACTTACATCGTTCATATTGCACTCCATAACTACATTTTAAATTGGATCCCACTAAATCCCAAAAATGTCATAGATGCGCAGCAGAACATGCCGATTTTACACATTTGGCCTGGAACTGCGCTCACATGCTGAGATATTGGGAGGAGGTATTCGGCATTCTATCCAAGATGATAGAGATCACTATTGAGCCTTCTCCGCTAGTGGCCCTTCTGGGATACGTCCTCCCACTGCCAAAGGCAGTCAGAAGATCCACGGCTATTGCACTATTACTGGCTAAGCGCCAAGTGTCTCTTCACTGGGGGGCGCCCTCCTATCCTACAACCAAACAATTGATTCGAGATCTGATCGATTGTGATACCTCCAGTGATATATATGCTTCGCTGCAACCCCCTGCCTCTAGGCCAAGGAATATTTGGCAACCCCTGAGAGCATATTTACAAACATTCCCATTTGAGAGCGTCACCCCTCATGCAGACTTAGATAATCCTTGAGAAGTCAGACAAATGCTCCAATTGTACTGAGATTACATTGTGGTTCTCCCTTTTACTGCATACACCAAAGAAATAACACAGCCTGCTGATCACTTTCTTACTACACGAGCGGGAAGAGATAATCGGAATGCGTTGCTATACAATTTCAATGACACAGGATAGGGTTGAGTGCAAGATCATATATTACAGACATGCAATCACCAGAGATGAACTGAGTAAAACGTAGATACAGCGATGTATATTAAGTGTGAACTGAAACTGAAGAAATATAAGTGTATTTGCTATATTGTGAGGCTAGTTTCTGTTGTCTTTTTGCTGTTGGTTTTGTATTGTAATATGATACATGCTAAAGAAATCAATAAAAACTTTTTTTTTTAAATGACAAGTGAAAACATGAAGATATGGATTTTCCGTCTAGAGCATGAGGTATAACTTGTGCATAAAACACAGAGGGGAAACGTGGCTCGAAGTTTGTGCTCTAAAATATCAAAGCTGTCACTTTGTGATACACAACAGAAGTGCATTCTGCCTTCTCAAACCGAACCACTGCAACCTAATTTAATTTCACGAGTCCTAACTGGCATAATCCAGTCTGGAATTTGATACAAGATGAAATGACAGCTGTGCTTATATATACGTATGGTGCATTGTTCATGGCAGACTGGTACATTACTAAAAGAAATGTTCAAGTTGCAAGAGAGGTAGCGAATTTAACATGTTGCAAATGTTTGGTGCACTCGCTGCAGGATTCCGAAGGTCTCTCAGAGGATGGATATGTGCAGTCCGGGACTGAGGGGGTAGCACATGATGACCCTGACAATCGCTGATCCACTTGAGTTTGATCCGGGAAATACAGACGAGTTACTAAATCTGAAATATGTGACGTGAGTGTAATGATAGTCGCTGCTCTACAGATTACCAGGGGCTTCATCCTCCAGACGTGTTTGGAGTCCAGACATTACGTTTTGTAATGTAGCATTTCCCCCCAGGTCTAGTCATATTCTACCTGCTTATTTTTTTTACATATTTTTCATGAGCAGACCTAAATACAGACTGTGCTGCACTAGCCAGCTAGCTTTTGTGGTCCTGGCGCAGAGCCTTCTTCCTGTGCCGGTTCGATTGCCTGGCTACAGTGTTGTAGTGTGAACAAGTTCAAAATCAAATACAGACTGATTTGCTTGCTTTAAGTGAATGATTAGCACGTTACTCGGTGGGAGTGCCATGCATAAACGCATGAGCTGGAGATCGAAGCAGGTCAAACTATTTATTGCAGCAACAGCAGCCTGTCTTTTTTTAACACTGCAAATATAAATACCTGAATGAGATACATAAGCATGCATACAAACTAACATAGAAACTCCAGAAAGCACAATGACATTATATTCCAATACTCAACTTTCCTCATTTTCTTCATACAAGCAGACAACCTACAGCAGTGGCCGAGGAGAGAAGAAGACGGAGGAAAAAAGTATAGACACACTTGGGGATACCATGGAACGCATTTTGATGGGCCCTTGTTATACTTTGTGGCTCACTCTATAGCCCTGTGGGACTGGTACGAGATTGAATTTGAGATTAGGACATGGTACAAGTGATTCCAACTGGAGAACTCCATGGGGATGTAATGAGAAAACCCTATGGAACTGGAAGGTTGAGGGAAAGACCTTAACGGAAAGGTGAATTTAACCATACTGTCATTAACCTGGGGACCGTGAGAGTTTACTACTGTGAGCTTTGCGATGATGAAGTCTAGGCGACGAGGCGTTATGAAACACATGTTGATTAGAAGCACTGATGAAGAGAACAGAAAAAAACATTTTTAGCTGAAGAACTCTGAATACACTTTGTTTATGAGTGTGCTCAAAATAATTTTTTATAACTTCAATGCTCTCACTGTCACACTGTGTTCGGGTGGAGGGAGGGCATGGAACAGACGGGCTATTGGGGCCCCCCAATCATGGTGGTCGAGGTTGTTTGCCACTGGTGTCTTGGGGTTTGTTCTACTTTACCTCAGCAATTTTGGCCAAGAATAATCTTTTCTACACTTGACTCTCAGGGTGCTGAGGGCAAACAGTCACAGGCTTTTTAGTGAGGTGGTGGGGGAGGGGGGCAAGAGCTCAGAACACACAATCAACCAACAACAGACACAATATTGTCCAGCACAGTTCTACCTTTCTAAATAAAAGAAGATACTTTAATCATACACTACTACTTCATACTACAGAGTGCAATTAGGAAAATGAGGTGGGTGAAAATTCGGCTCCACCGGCGGAGTTCGCGGTGTTTTGCCCACTCCACGTTCCGCTTGGAACGTGGAGAGTTGGCAAATCTACGCCAACCCGTGTGGCAGAATTTTTTCTCGCATGTGGCTTGCCAATGTTAAGTTGGCGAGAATTTGCGTCCACTAGCATGATTTTCGGGTGCTAGATCGCCTCCCGGCGAGATTTCTCAACGTGGGTGCTCGCGGCAAGTCACTACCGCTCGCATTGAGAAAGCTGCCGCTCGAGTAGAAAAGCTACTCGAGAAGCAGAAAGAAGAAGCATCCTCTGGCACGCTGCATGGTGCAGTTCATGCTGATTTTACAGAGCGGAACAAGCTCCCGGTGCTAATAATCAACGGGTGGGAACACGATGTGTTGAATTCCATCCGCTTGGGGAACTCCGCGGAATCTCGCAGAGTTTTTATGTAAGTTCGCAGAATTCTACAGAGTGAAACTCCACGAGTTTCACCCACCCATAGAAATGATTAGGGAAATGATTTACATTGGTAAAATCCTGCCTGAAATTCCAGGCGCTACACCCTTCAGTGCCCAGACGCTGCTATGAAGTTCTTTCTGATTCCTGTCACCTAGTTTGGGATACAGCGCTGGCTAGGCTCAGATGCACTCACTCAATTACCCCCAAGGCACATAGGCGTATAGGCACCCAACAGTTGAGTTCACTTTTTACTTTGTGAAATATTCTTATAGAGAAAGCTTAGTATGTACTGTACATTTCAGACTGTTTTTCAGTCCCTCATCTGCACTCAGTTCTTGCGCCCTGCGGTTACCTGTTTTTGGCAGTTGGAGAACTGGCAGATATAGGATGGTCATGAGCAGAATTCTTTCGCCTCAGGCGGCAGCTTTGGAGGTGTCAGATTCATGGGGGAGGCCTCGCTGGGAATTTGAAGACGTATGGGTGTCTCGGTGCAGTGACCTCATCTGGCAGCTTCTGGTCATCAGAAGTTGGGGCCTGCCTAGGCCGGGTGCAGAAGAGATGCGGGTTTGGCAGTTGCAGCCAATGGGCTAATCAGGACACACACCTTGGTTTTTCTGGAGAACATAGGCTCCAACGGTGGCAGTGGGAGCACCAGCCTCTGAGCAGCAGCGGTCTACCGATCTCACTTGATGCTTGCTTTCAGTGGAAAACTTGATGTGGTTCACAATATAGACCCTTTAAGGAGACCAGGTGACCCCCTTCAGCTTCATTTCCTATGCAGAGACATGCTGGACTTCACCTCCTGGACAGTCTCTCCCTCATGCAGAGCCAGGCATACTCCTTCCCTCTCTTAGTAGACAGACAACCTTCTGCATTCTTTAGGTGAGATTGGCTGTCATGTAGATAGTAGCTCTGGTCACACAACAGCCCTTCTAATACTCTACGGAGCACTCCCTTGATTGGCCAAGAAGAACTTGGAAGTAGAACAAAGTGGGATGGTTTGGATCGACCGTAATCACACATCTTCCAGATTTTAGAACTGGTTTGTGTTGATTCTCTTTCAAATGTCATGTGAGGTAGCAATGGGGCAGGGTCCACGCTGGTGTATGCAAAACATGGGCACACCGTATGTGAGATCTCCTGCATGAAGTAGTAATCAGAGACAGGAAAAAGAGCAGGTCTTGCTTAGAAACTTTCTCACCTTGAACAACAGAAACTGTAGTCTAGTCACCCATGTCAACCAAATGACAGGAAAAACTGATCAGCAGCCCTTTGCTATACCAGACCTCATGGAATTTCTAAAGGTAACCCTGTTTTCAACCTCCTTACTTCAGGGTCTGGGTCTCAACCATTCAGCCACAGGAATGCAGGCAATACACTTCCGATGTCTGGGTAAGCTATCCTCATCCTCCATGTTGTGCCATGCTAAATCAGGGGCATCCAAAATGGATCACACCATCCTCAGTCCTCAGATTAACACAACACACACACAGTCCTATTTCTTTACATAAGCTGCAAACATACTATACTGCACGTCCACACAAAATGCTCATGGAATGTCATCGCAAGGTTCTGGGCTTCACATAACAGCAGAAATTTACATGAGGGGTCAGCACACCACTCTCTTACTGACAAAGAGAAAAAGGTCTGGTCACACTATAAATTCACAAGACATGCCTCAGTGCTTTATGTGATGTAACAGGGCAAGGATAGTAGTCTACTGCCCAGTATGAGTTCACACTTGGTCATGTTTGCTGGTCACAGGACAAGTCCTGAATCTTCTATTGTCAAAAACAAGGTATAAGCCACTGCACCAACACTAGGTTAGCGTGACACCAAGGTCAAAATAAATGTCAGATTAACTGTTTCACATGCAATCAGTCATTTAGGGCAGGGGTACATACCAGTTCACTATGTTGGCAAAATTCCCATCTCAAATCTCACTGTCACAGAAACAAGGCTCAGCTACATCCTTATATAATCTTGATCCCATAGGCTACAGCATTCAGCATTAGTACCATGCTCATAAGAAGGGAGGAGGCCTTATTGTCATTAATAAGTTCTCTTGGTCCTCCTGGACAGGCAAGGAACACTCAGCTCCGTACACCTTCTAGCATGCCACTACTCAGTCTCCTTAACCCTGTCCACCATCTCACATCTCTTCCACAGGCATCGACTTAAGAAGAAGGGATTATAAATAACATTTTGGACCACCTCATCCATCTGATGACATTATACCACATTTCTCTGTGACTTCGTTACCTTAGACCATCTAAGCAAAAATAGAACAAGAGACACATTCACGATGGTACAGCATATCACCCAACCAATACGCGCCAACGGCCACATCCTCAAATTAGCCTTCTAAACATCAACCACCACCCAGTGTAAAACTCCCATACGGCAACAACCACACTGTAACCTCAATAGCCTGTTCAGTGTCCAATCAACGCGAAGTCGAGCGACGTTACCAGCACACTGCAGTGAGCTTCGATACATTGCTCCTTGTAATTCCAGATATCTAAAGACACCTTCATCGGTCAGGAGAATTCAGATTGTTCTGGCTAGGTCACTACCAGTTTGTTGTCCAGATGAAGTCCCTGTTTAATTCTTTTTGAGGGGGTTGAAAAGTCGACACATTGTGGGTCTACCCATAACTTTAATTGGCAGACTTTTAAAACCCAAATGCTCCTATCATTGGGTTTGCAATAGATGTATTCATGTGTCCTATTGGCTGGGACCCAATGTATATATTGTACATACATATTCTGTATTGTGATATGGTTTTCTTGTTTTTTGGCTCACTGTGCCACACTTGCACTGCCCCATTACTGGAGCACCAACATTTTATTACTTTGGATGATCAGTTTATTACCTTAGCTATGCTTCTTTGAGTATAAAATTTGCATCATCATTCATATTGATCTTTTGTTCCTTTCTTAGTTTACCCATGGTCAAAACATTGTTGAATGAATAGCTGTTACCCGAAGGGAATATAGAGCATTATCCAGTTAGGAAGTGAATGCTCAGATTCTTGCAATACACCACAGCCTCTATGAGACCGGGGATAGGGCTGGGAGACTATTAGCATGTTTGGGTAGAAAAGAAACAGAAACGAGATGGGTGGCATCAATACAAGAGGACGGAGTGACACACACAACAGCGCATCACATAGTAGAGGCATTCGCTCAATATTACGTGAATAAGGCGAGAAACTTAGCTGACGACCTCCAAATTAGTAACTATCTGGGTGAGATTGACATCCTCACCCTCTCAAGAGTAGACCGATTAGTACTTGAATCTGAACTCGCGCTAGCAGAGGTGATAGATGCTGTGGGAAAGCAGACAAACGCAGCCTTGCTAGGCCCACAATTGTTGAAAATGTACCTGGCGGCACAAAAAGATCGAAGACTTCCTTCTGTCCTCCGAAATGCCACGATTGTGGTGATTCACAAACCAGGGAAATCTACCATGGTATGTGAGTCTTATAGACCCATTTCGCTCTTAAATCTACAAAGATATTAGCAAGTATTCTGGCAACACGCCTCCTAGAGGTGATCACATCACTTATTCACAGCGATCAGTCTGGCTTTATGCCCAAAAGATCGATGAGGTATAATCTTTGCCGATTAGCTAAGTGGCTGGACAAAGTTAAAAATAGATATAACCTGCATGTGTTCCTATCCTTGGGCGCGGAGAAGGCGTTTGACACCGTACACTGGCCCTTTATGTGACAAGCCCTGATACGGTTCGGATTCGGCCCCATCTTTATAGCCTGGGTAGAATTATTATACACCAACCCCAAGGCCAGAGTTCGAGTTACTGGAGGGATGTCGACAGAATTTGCGGTGTGTAAGGGAACTAGACAGGGCTGCCAGTTGTCCCCCCTACTATTCTCCCTGATTCTGGAGCCATTGCCGTGCAGGGTCCGGACACATCGGGGCATCAAGGGTTTCCAAGACGACCGAGGACTGCTGACAGATGAACAAATCTCACTATATGCAGATGATATCCTCCTGTATATCACTGACCCAAATAAAACGGTTGCAGCGGTACTCCAAAACTTTAAGGAATACGGTTATTACGCAGGGTACAACAAAAACTGGGACAAATCAAGGCTGTACACAGTGGGAGGGATTCTAGATGCACAAAACCTACTGGGAAACCTCCAAGTAATCACAGAGGGATTTAAATACCTAGGTATGTTCATAACAACTAATGACAGGGTTAGTCTCACGCACAATATTAGGCGGGTCCTGACAGAATCGTGAGGACGTTGAGAGATGGCGGAAACTCCCCCTAACATTAATGGTAAGGGCCGCCATGCATAAAATGGTTATACTCCCCAAATTACTGTACATCCTACAAAATACATACAGTAAAATACCGGAGGAGATATTCAAAACAATAGATGAGGAGGTACGTTTGCTTCTATGGGACGGAGGCCACCCAAGAGTATCACTCCAGACACTCCAAGGCAATCAGTACAACGGAGGGTTATCTCTTCCAGATATACGATCATATTATAAGGCGGCACACCTGGTCGCAATTAATGAATGGGAGCATATGCCGGGTGACCATCCCAACCACGCATTGGAAAGGCTCCAATTTCAGATGCATAGACATCTTCATTACCTATATGGGGGCAAGGGAACCCGATGTTTACTACCGGCAACCCAGAGAACGATAGAGGCCTGGAAAAGTGCAGAACGACAAATGCACTGGGACAAGAAATGCTTGATGGAAATCCTGCAGTGGAAGGGAGCAAGATTGCCAGAAATAAGAAGGCTTCAAGGTTTCAGACAGTGGAATATGATAGGGAGATCTAAACTGGGAGACGTCATGGAAAAGGGCAACATGATCCCATTCAATTCCCTTCAACGGGAATACCAACTGAGCGATACCCAAAGATTTAAATACTTACAATTACAACACGCATGGAGGGCTGAAAAATTAGACAACACAGAAATCGCCGAATTTGCGCCACTTGAGGGAAGGTTGCTGCAGGGGGGAAATACAGGAAAAAGCTGTCTCATGGATATGTAGGACTTTAATTAACAATACCCCGGATAGGATAACGACCCTCAGAGCCAACTGGGAAACCACATCCGATACACTGGAGGCCATAGATTGGGAGGCGGCGCTGATGCACCCTAAAGAGGTGGCAATTAAGCTAAGATTAGGACTGATTCAGTTCAAAATATTACATAGGGTGTATTTTGATAGGGTACGACTACATGCAGTGGGGAGGGCGGAGACACCGACCTGCCTATGGTGTAAGATAGAGAGAGGCACCTACATACATACGCTCTGGGAATGTCACTACATCAAACAATACTGGTCCCAGATAATGGAAGAGCTGAACAATGATTTGGAGACGCAGCTAGCGCTAGACCCCAAATATATCCTATTGGGTATCCCTTCCGAGGTGGACCTCCCTTGGTCAAAGCTCCTACTATGTAATCTAGGAATAGTGGTCGCCAAATGAGACATAGCTAGACATAGGGCGTCTCGACCCTCCTCACAATCACTGAATGGAAGAGGGGGATGGACCTCTGTATGGGCGCAGAAAATAGGGCCTTACAAAATAAGAGGGTGCCCCAAGAAATTTACCAAGATTTGGAACCCTTGGATGAGATATTACGGGTTGGAAATGAGTGAGGAATTGAAGGGGGAATTAGCCACGAATCATCCTATAGACACCAGACAAGGTCAGAGAAGCTCTCTACCCTGGGCAAACACCTAGCATGTGAAATTAAAATGGAAATGTATTATGAGAAGGTAATACCAGTAACAATCTGTGTATATAGTAATAATGTTTTAGCTCACTACTTGGTCAATGTATGTTGCTACAAATCGCCTTTATTAAACATGTACCGTGATGCGATCTTACAAACTACTGTTAATAAAAATATTTATTAAAAAAAAAACATTGTTGAATGATTCCTGGAAGAACATTTGTTTAAACGCAGTGTCCAATCAAAACACCAATGTCAACCTAAACAATAACAACAGACCTTTAGATCCTTTATGGACTTCTCCATCAACAACCTAAAATATAGACTCTCCCTTGTTCTACCACCTCAACCACAACATGCAACATCAAATCTTTTTTAAATGCCTTCTACTAATTTCTGGAGAACCACATTAACACCCACACTCCCCTAAAATCCTTTAGGACACCGTGCAAGCAACGCATCATATCAGCCAAAGCCAAGTACTAAACAAACCCCATCAATGAAGCAGCCAAAAGAAGAAATCCTCTCTTCAGGACTTCAAAGCATTTTATCATTCCCCAACTGACGTTTCAATACCACGCTTCACATGCAGGTGCAATGGCAATCTCTTTGTCAGTGAATAGATACAGAAGACCCAACTGCACATCAGCACCAAGCGGCTTCTCCTCTTACACCTAGCCCTCTGCATTCCAGAGTGGTCATCCTTTAAAACCCTCTCTCTTGGTGACATCACCCACATCCTTAACACTTTCAAAGCCACCTCCTATGAAGGTGCTGTCTTCACCTCATTCTTCATCAAAGCGCTCTTGAGAAAACCATCTCTTGCTTCCTCAAAATGAGCAATGTCTCCTTCACACAAGGCATCTTCCCAGAAGCTACCAGGATACTCTTGACCCTCCCTCTAATGAAGAAACCCACACTAGACCCAAATGACCTCGCATCTACTCGCACATCACTCACCTACCATTCATATGCAAGATCATAAAAAAGCAGTATGTACACAAGTACAATATTACATCACTTGCATGACTACCTATTCAGCTTCAATCATGTTGCAGCAAGGAAAATAGCTACATACAAATCACGAACAATGCCTTATAGACCACAGACAAAAAAAGATACCGCTGGACCTATCGATCGGCTTTCACACTGCTGCCCATCCCACCCTCATCGACACCTTGAATGGGATTCACTGTTGATAACGTCCTCTACTGGATCTCCTCCAACCTCTTCAACTGTCACCAGTTTGTACACAAAATTAGTTCAGATCACAGCAGCTCCTCTCACCCGTTCAGTCCCACAAGGATCCATCTTATTCCCAGTCATATTTAGCTTCTAAATGGAACCCATTGGAACTGTACACACAGCCTCAAAATCCATCAATCTGTTGTTCACATACAACTCTAGATAAAAGTCTCTTCCGCTCTAGACATTCAATAGTTCAAGTATGCCTGCACCTCATCCAGACCTCGATTTCTAACACCATATGAAACTTAACCTCTTCAAAACTAAATTCTTCCAAATAACCAACAAGGACAAGCAACAACTAGTCCAAAGCTGGCTGGATAATATGAGCCTGGACAGATTCAAAGGCCACATTGTGTTCAATGCCAAGCCATTCAGATTTATCAATGACACCTACTTTACACTCAAGGTACACATAATCAAGAAAGCCAAGAAAGTTTGGGACCAGCTCTCTCTGCTAAAGAAAGTGAAACCATTAATTCCAGAAGGTGACTTCAGAAATGCTGTTAAGCCCGGGTACTCTTGCAAATAGATGGTGGCAAACCTCTGCTCTGTGAATTTGTAAACCTGACACTGGGCCCCTTCAAGGGCATCCTACAACTTGCAACACGCTTCATCAAGGGTCTGACGAAATATGACCATATCACTCCTCTCACTAATGAAACTCCATAGCTCCCCACGGAGGCCTGCACCATAAGGGGACTTCCAGAATGATTCACAAGATGGTCATATTGTACACAGGTGAGGACGATATTATGAGACAGGAGGTGGCACAGCCATGATTGTCCTGAATTCTGCTGATCATCAAGACACTATACTGCAAGCATCGAGTAAAGAGGCGGACGCCTGTTACTATTCCCCGACTTGCGTCCTGAAATCTTGGCAAGGCAAAAAGTTACTATCTATAAGGGATGCTTTGACGGCTAGGCGCTTGCAGGCACCATTATTGGATCTTTCAGGCTGAATGAGAGTGTTCTATCACAGCAAAAGATATGTGTGTAGCCAGCCAGATGTTGCAAAATCTTTACTGCTAATTGAGATTATTTTGAAGGGTACATTAATTTTGCATTTGTACAAATGAATAAAAAGAAATCAAATTTTTAATAACTTTAGCTACCAAATAAAATATTGCAACCAGACATCCAAACGTTTTGTAGAATTTGACTTTACTATTTTTTTGGGGGGTGGGAGGGGGATTAAAAGGTTTCTGAAAAAAGTAACAATATTCTTCAAAGCATAGTTAACTTACCTGCCATGGCGCCAGGAATCCCTCACAACTGCCATTAAAGATTCATGTTTTCCCCATCTCAAATAACTGAGGATTGTATTGCATTTTCCATATTGACCCATTAAATGATAGTAAAAGTTTATTTTCATTGTTAGCTAAAATCATTACATAAAGAACACAGCCTACAATTTTAAAAATGGAAAATTTAAATTCTTCAATAGTTGGATTTTAAATTCACAACTGAATAGACCCACCAAATCCAAACTAAAATTAAACCCATAAAGTTGAAAGTTCACCTTCAATTCAGGCATTAAAGGACAGGAAACATACTTAACGTGCTCTGTTCCAATGACCACTTCAGCCTGTGTCAAGTCTTACTTTTGATTATATATCTCCTGCCCTATGTGTATATTTGTGTCTGGGCAACATGATTCAAGGCAACAACAATGCAACTGCAGAATGTAACACCAAAATGTGAAATGTTGTTTAAGGAAGTCTGTCCCTACAATGGGGTAAACTACTTATATTAATATTATCACAGCCAACAAGCACAATACAAGCATGTGGCATTCATACCAATCAGTTTAACAGTTGGCTATAATATATGCAGACCATACTAATATTTAAAGAGCAGAAGCAAATACCACAACTGAGCATTTTCTGTTTTAATTAACAGAGTAATGCAAAAGCAATTATTTTTACTGTGTTTATTATGACGAAATGTTAAAGTTGACATGAGTGGGTCTAGTCCCGTTTTCAATTTGCACATTAAAATGCATGTGATGTGCAGCTTAAACATCGACATGATTTCTCTTCCCTGCCTGTGCACCAATGAGCTTCCAACGTGACCTTCAGCAGCTTATTTAATCGTACGAAATGTCTTACTTGCACTGTAACATTTTAAAATGTATTATTTTAGGTTCATGTTTTTTCTGGAGAGGACGGATTTGAATTGTGTACAATTGAAGGCCGTTTCCGTTGCCCGAATGGAGATGTTGTTTATATTCTGGATGTGCCTTTGTTTCTGTTGTAGAGCATAATACAGGATTATTCAATAGATTTGAGCAAGAGTCATTTTACCATGCAATGTGTTTTCTGTTTTATTATTGGATAGCTCAATGTAACTTTCATGTCGAACTGGAGTGACTGTATGCAGTCCTGCCAAGTATCACTCATCAGGCGTTAGACTAACGCATTTCAGTGTGGTGCTCCGCATCACCGCACTGAAATGCATTGTCACGCATAATGCATAGTCTCAGCTGTGCACAGAAGCGCTGCAAAATAGCGTGCCTGTGGCAGCTGCCAGCGCGCGCCTGTGACCTGCGCAGGCTGCTCCCACAGGCTTGGAGAGCTCCCAGCAGCTGAGCAGGCTCCCATTGCTGCTACAATGTATCTTTGAGATTCTCGTTGCGCACGGAGCTCTGTCTGAGTCAGACAGACTTGCGTCATGCCAGGTAGTGCCCAAAAGCTACTACAGAGAGAGCTGGGGCCTGCCCCAGTTAAGTTATGTGTGGCAACTAGGCTGTGGCGCTGCGTGGGGACGCAACGTCACGTCCTGCTGACAGGGTGCGCGCCAGGAGTTAAATTTTGTAATGAAATTGGAGGTGGAGGCCTGCTGCTCAATGGTTAGCGGGCGCCGCCGGAATCATGGTGCTCAGCTGCCTCGCAGCACCGCTGATCGCACCTGCTGCACGGCATGACCGCCCGCGCTGTGGGGCAAAATAATTATGGCTGCCGGCGAATACTTATTTCCGAGCCGGAACTTCGCCCGGCCGAGTGAGAGTTCTGCAGCCACTGACGTCACATCACAGAGTAACACCGATTGCAGCGGGAGGTACAGGCAGAATCGTGGCTGCTTCTCTTAGCAGCTGTCTGGCTCTCTGCAGGACCAATGGGCCCTGCTTTCCCCGTCCGTCATCTAACCGCACTACGCAGACACCAGCGTTAAAAAAACGGAATAAAGTGGAGACAACAGCTGCACACAGAAGAAACATCAAGATAAAGAGCAGGACGGTGAGTCCGCCCCCTCCCCGTTTCCACTTACAGAGTCACCTGCAGCATGTGTGCTAATCTGATTATACCCCCGTAGTTCGTAGATATGATTTTTATGAAAATGACTATCTGTTTAATAATAACTTCCTCCCAATGCCTGCTCATGCCTCCTTCTACGTTTTCAAGCACTTGGTACTGTGGAGCTTCTCTTATCATGGGTGTAATGGTGTCTTGTTTCTCCCGCTATTCAAGAGGTCGTGCTACTGTGGATGGGTGCAGTCCTGCCAAGTATCACGCATCAGGCGTTAGACTAACGCATTTCAGTGTGGTGCTCCGCATCACCGCACTGAAATGCATTGTCACGCATAATGCATAGTCTCAGCTGTGCACAGAAGCGCTGCAAAATAGCGTGCCTGTGGCAGCTGGCAGCGCGCGCCTGTGACCTGCGCAGGCTGCTCCCACAGGCTTGGAGAGCTCCCAGCAGCTGAGCAGGCTCCCTTTGCTGCTACAATGTATCTTTGAGATTCTCGTTGCGCGTGGAGCTCTGTCTGAGTCAGATAGACTGGCGTCATGCCGGGTAGTGCCCAAAAGCTACTACAGAGAGAGCTGGGGCCTGCCCCAGTTAAGTTATGTATGGCAACTAGGCTGTGGCGCTGCGTGGGGACGCGACGTCACCTCCTGCTGACAGGGTGCGCGCCAGGAGTTACATTTTGTAATGAAATTGGAGGTGGAGGCCTGCTGCTCAATGGTTAGTGGGCGGCGCCGGAATCATGGTGCTCGGCTGCCTCGCAGCACCGCTGATCGCACCTGCTGCACGGCCTGACCGCCCGCGCTGTGGGGCAAAATAATTATGGCTGCCGGCGAATACTTATTTCCGAGCCGGAACTTCGCCCGGCCGAGTGAGAGTTCTGCAGCCACTGACGTCACATCACGGAGTAACACCGATTGCAGCGGGAGGTACAGGCAGAATCGTGGCTGCTTCTCTTAGCAGCTGTCTGGCTCTCCACAGGACCAATGGGCCCTGCTTTCCCCGTCCGTCATCTAACCGCACTACGCAGACACCAGCATTAAAAAAACGGAATAAAGTGGAGACAACAGCTGCACACAGAAGAAACATCAAGATAAAGAGCAGGACGGTGAGTCCGCCCCCTCCCCGTTTCCACTCACAGAGTCACGTGCAGCATGTGTGCTAATCTGATTATACCCCCGTAGTTCGTAGATATGATTTTTATGAAAATGACTATCTGTTTAATAATAACTTCCTCCCAATGCCTGCTCATGCCTCCTTCTACGTTTTTAAGCACTTGGTACTGTGGAGCTTCTCTTATCATGGGTGTAATGGTGTCTTGTTTCTCCCGCTATTCAAGAGGTCGTGCTACTGTGGATGGGTGTTTTTGAGGGGGCACACGTAGGCCTGCGAGTGTTACTTACTCTATCACTGTCTTCCTCGGCTCGCAGACACCGGATAATTAACACTACCCTGCGAGGAGAGATCACACGGCCTGTGATTCTCCTGTGACTCTCCGTCTGCTCCGACCAGAGTCAGACTGGGACAGAAATTAGGCGCAGGCACCAAAATAAAAGTGCCGCACTAAGCGACCAGACCGATGCTTGCACATTGTGCCAGGTTTCAGACACATCATACAAGCTTTTTGCAAGGAATGGAACACAATGAATTTGAGCCATGTTGTGTTGTTTAATAACAGGCAAATCAACAGTGAAAACTGGCACAACAGACCACAAAACAGGGCCACAAACAGCCCTAGCAGACCAGGCCTTTGGGCACTGCCTAATTGCCCTATATGCCAGTCCGACATCGGCTCAGACACACCCTTCAATTCCTGCATGCTTCTGCAGCCCTTGACCTTCCTTCCCAGCCTGGCCAAAGAACACACAGCTCAAGTGGTGAAGAGCTGACCTGGCAAATTAAGCAAAATAAAAGAGAAAAGCATTCTTTTACATTAATCTCATGAAATCTTCGATTGATTAATACAGTCACTAAATTTTGTCCTAGTTGTGCCAGTGGTGGTCAGTGACTTCTGTATTCTACTGCTACAATGTCCCGTATGCGACTGAAAGCACTAGATTATGCACATTGCAAGTCTGAATCAGGTAAAAATTGGAGCCTTGAAAGGTCTGACACTGAGTGTATGGTTGAGAGGGGTGATTGTCGAGGCCATTTTTTTTTGCTTTATTGCTTGATTTTGCTCGCGAGAAAGTGTCACTCATAGTCATTGAATGTCACTCATAATAAGACTGAAATTATGAAAATGTCACACATAAGCAATCTGAAACCTTGGCAGCTATGTGTTTGGTTTCTCCCTCTAAAAGTGTATATACACTCTCTATTTGGGAGACGAGCCAGAGATTTCCCCTGGCTCTTTGGTGAAAGTCTTCACATCAAGCCTTTCATTGATCAAGAACTTGGAATATTTGTCATGTTTTTCTCTCTTGACAATTAAGCAGTCCTTATGACAAATGCCCTTTGATTCTTATTTGCTTTGTGATAAACCAGTGTTTCTCAAACCTTTTAGAACCACAACCCAATTTTTAGAATGACAAACCTTTGCGACCCACCTACCTTTAATGGACATGAGGTGGGAAGATTTTTGAATGTAACTAAAGCATCACGTGATAGAGTATCATTTACAGCGAGCACATTTTCCATTAAATTGATCACTCAATTTACACAGACATACAGGTTTATTGAGAAACCTATATAGCACAAGTGTGAATGTGTGAAAATCTAGTTTCTGTGAATATTTATCATTTTTGCATCACCAAGTAAAGTGTCTTGATTTGTTTTGATCCTATTAAAATCTCTGTTTTAAGCACACTTCAGAATCACAAAAAATGTGCTTTATTTTTGCTTTTCTAACTGCTGAATGCGTGCAGTTTATTTATAGGTATTTACACTTTGTTTCTGTATTTGCAAAAAAAAAAAAAAAACATCAAACAGCCTTTCTTTTCACACTCACTGTATTCCAGCAGGATAGGCACACAATATACTTTAAAAACTCCTTTCACATTGCAGATAGAGAAAGAAAAGTAAACGCCAATCCCCATGTTAAAAGAATAAGCAGCAATTGGTCAGAAGACATAGCCTGACATTTGACCTCTGTCTTTGAAGCACTGCAAATGTGACAAGATAAACACAGAACTCAAAGGAATCTTTATTGATTGCTCAAGCTTTTCAGGCCCCCCAAAATTGGCTCGCCACCCACAGTGGGCTAGACTGTATTCGGTTCTGGCTATTGCCTAGATTAGTGCTCAGTTTCCACTTATTTACAATAATTTGCACTATGAACATTTTTAATTGATTGACTAACCACTGCCTTTTGTAGTGTCTTAAATGTTAAGAAAACTTTATGGTTTATATTTTGAACCTTGTTTCGTGACGATTTTCATATGTGAATTTTTCAGGTTTACATGAATTTATGCCTAGGTTTCTCATTTTTAAAGACTCACGCATAGCCCCAATCGTCCCTTTAAAATGTTGAAAAGAGCGGACTGTTGAGAACAAATGTGGCAGTGTGAGAAAAAATGTGAAAGGATTAATAAGACTTATAAACAATTGGGAGAACTCGAAAGGACACAGAGAAAAAATATTGAAGAATGGGGAAAGCTAAACTAAAAGGAGAAAAGAACTAGCGTGAGTGATACAGAGTATAAAGTGGTTCTGGTATCCCCTCTGAAAGAGATACATAGAGGTGCATATGTTCACGTGGCATGGACAAGATCTGATCTCAGGACAGTTTAAAATTTTTCCTAAGCTTAAGGAAGAGTCCGTTAAGTGTTATACAGAAGTAGAAAGGATTGTGACAATTTCAAAGGTTCTCTGGGTAGACCGGGATAGTTGTTTGAAATTATCTTTTTTTTTTTTTTTTGCAACGTTTATTTGTAAAGATTTCTAAGGGGAGGAGGCAAGTGCAAAAGGGAAAACAGTAACAAGTGCATTGAATGAACAACGCAGTGATCACAAGTCAAACAGTACAACAGTGTCCCATACATGTAAAGGGAAACCTATGAAAGACGCAACAACATTGGCATCCGATGCAGATTTTCTAACCATTTTGAAGGTGAGAACTAAACAGGGGAATGGAGGAGGGGAGGAACTCTGAGTGGGGGTGGCGGGGGTGAAGAGAAGGGCGAGGGAAGGGTATTGAGTCATACTGGATTCATTTACTGTTCTCTATTTTGAGAGTAGGGTCAGGATGAGGCAAGCACCTGCAAGGCCACACCAGCAAGGCTCATCGGCAGTATATGGAAGAGGTCAGCAAAGAAAGATAGTTCCAAGTGGCAGCTCACACTGGTGAGTCAGGAGAACAAAGAGACACTAAGAGGTCACATTTTTAAGTGGGCTTTTCCCCGCTTTATCCCGCGAGAAGGAAGAATGTGGCTCCCTGGCCTCACCTGCAATGACGAACAGCATTGAGGGCAGAGACTGCAGACCTGCAGCCGCTAATAGCCTGACCACCAGGAAAGAGTGGTTAATGGCGTCCCTGTCTTCCACCGGTGAGAAGAGCTCCGTTTGGGCAAACGGCAGGAAAGGATGATATACATGCACTGGTTCAGGACGTCTACAGGTCTTTGTGTTGTCTTCTCTTTCAACATTATATATAATACTGCAATGCCACTTACAGCTGCCCTGGGCACTTCTTCAAAGCCGTTTCTATGCACCCGCCCTTCAGACTGTGCTTTTTCTATCGCTGCAACTGGTCTGGGAGTAGTTTATTTCCTCTATGTTTCGCTGACCATTACCAAAATGCAACACAAATAGTAATTGGCACATGGTTCTCTTCAGTTCACTCCATGCCACCCAACTGGCAAACTCAGAAGAGCATCTCAACATTTTTTAATCCTCAATCCCACTGCAGGCCTGCACTTTCTCTTCGAAGCGGGGACTTACAGGCAGAACCTGCTACTGCAATGGCGCTCACAAAGATGAAACTGTTGTAAAGCCTCGAACCTTTCAAGATGGAACTGAGGGAAGAACTAAAATCTGACATAGCTACCAATCTCGATTCCTTGAAGTCAGATTTATGCATCAGAATGGACATACAGAGGGCGGCTATTGATCAAGAGGGCACACGTGTAGCTCATTCATTTGGGATATACGCTAATGTGCCTCTCATAATCGGAAGATTGTTTCTCTTTCTCTGCCCTTCTCACATTGGGTGCATTGGCCTGCACCATTTTTGACATCCGCTTAATACATATGGTGCCTCCCTGATGCCTTATATAAAGCGATGGGTCTCCTGACTGAGTACTTTTTTGGTAAGACAATATGACTATACTACCCAACTGGGATGCTGTTGGGGGAGAATTTATTCTAGGTAATATAGACAGCGGGCCTTTTGGACATGTCATATCTGCCAAGATGTTTGGGTTTGGCGTGGTGATCCTTTTTGGGGATGCACATACGTATTGCACTACCCAAATCTCAGATCTGCATACTATCTATGTTGTTATGTTGTTTTAATGTTCTATGTTGGTTTGTTTTTAGTTATTTAGAATGGGAAAGTCAGAGCCTTGCAGCAATGTGGAGGTGGGCCGAGTTACTTTGCATACGCTCGTTATATGCTTTTTGATATGCATGATAGGCAAAGGGAGTGTTCCAAAGCCTCCACTACAATAGTGATTTAAATTATGTCACTCATGAAAGCCATTATATCACCAATAACTACAATTATTCCTGCTAGCTATACCAGCTAGCACAGTACCAGGAATGGCAACTATAAAGCCAAGGATGTCCACAGAAAGGGCAGGACCACCTTTATGCTGGGGGAACACCATAATGCAGAGGGAGGCCCAGTATGCCAAGGCTGCCCACAATATACATAGTAAGGAATACAAACAAGTTATAGATGGAATGTTTAAATTAATTTCAACCACTGTATTATTTGGGCCACATCCCAGTCCATCGTTTCCGTGCTCACCATGCCACCTCAGATTAGACCTAGCCATATGCACATTAGAATTGGTCCTACTTCACTGGGAACAGTCCAAATCGAACTGCCAAGTCAGGTACTCTCCGAACTGGAATACAAGCAACCCAAGACGTGGCTGAGAATAATTCAAGTATTCATCCATTATAATTTGTATTTTTCACTGTGGCACTACAAGGGTGATAGGTATGTCCAGAAGTGGGCCTCATGCTCACTGTGCCACTGGAACCAAGATGCACCTGACTGAAGAGGCCCAAATAGGCTGAAACTGGTCTTG
This sequence comes from Calotriton arnoldi, assembly GCA_963921515.1. Classification (NCBI taxonomy): domain Eukaryota; kingdom Metazoa; phylum Chordata; class Amphibia; order Caudata; family Salamandridae; genus Calotriton; species Calotriton arnoldi. Next base: position 6,642,141 of record CAWUFW010000001.1, on the reverse strand, counting down.
GGTTACTTGTGCTCCGATTCAGACAGGACCTGGCTTGGCAGTTTGGACTGGACTGTTCCCACTGGAGGAGGACCAAGGCTAATTTGCATAAGGCTGGGTCTAATATGAGGATGCATGGTGGGCAAAAACCTGATGGACTGGGATACAACCCAAGAAATGACCAGTGGCTGAAATTAATTCAAGCATTCCATCCATCAATTTCTTTGTATTTTTTCCAATATACTTAGGGCAGCATAATGCAAGGGCGACCACCATAATACAAAGTCGGGCCTCTGGATGTAAATCTTGCTCACAATTTGCCAGGGTGGAGCAAACAATGACTAGTGGGCCACAATATGTCAAGTATGCTCGCAATACATTATGACCTCCCTCTCACCCCAGCACCAATTGCGAGGGATATGCCAGTCATCTAAAGCCCCGGGCAGATAAATACACTCCCACATGCAACATACAGACACGTGCACATAAATACACACACAAAACAACTCCTTGACCCCTCTTCACCCCTGACTTTTTTTTTTGACTATAGATTTTATTGAAATTTTACATCCAACGGGGTGAGCCCCCAACAGGCAGTGTATATACATAACGCGGATCAATGAGACATGAGTCGCTGAGGAGGGTAACCCTTGAGGATATATAAAACATTCAAACCAACAGCCCCCACCACCCACCTCCCCCCTCCCCTGCACCGCACTTCCCGCTTGAAACATTATACAGATGTAAAAACAAATAGGCATATTTCCGCACCAGCTAGACCTCAGTAGGAATCAAAAGTCCTTATATGGTAAGCCTGTCTATGAGATCCTGATTTGTGGACGTGGGAAAGATAGAAAGGTCAATGCCACGGTATTTAGCCCATACAGCCCAGATCTTCCCATGTTTCTGCGGGCAACCTCGAGCCTGAAACACCGCCACCTCAGCAGACATACACTTGTCTAATGCGGACTTCCAAGCCGCTACCCCAGGGGAGAAGAGGACTTCCACTGTTGGGCTATGTCGCGCTTGGCCACTGTGAGTCCTAAGAAGAGCAGGTGTCTTTTGTATATGTTCCCCCCTATGTCGTCAGTGCTATGTAGGAGAATTAGAAGGGGGTCTGCTGGGAGATCCCAACCCAGAACTAGCCCTAGGCAGGACAACACACCCGACCAAAAATGCCGCAGCGCTGTACAGCCCCAGACCGTGTGCACGAAGGAGCCATCATCCGACTGGCATCTGAGGCAGGTGGGGGATGAAATAGCCCCCATCCTCCAAAGACGGAGGCGGGTGTAGTACACACGGTGGAGATATTTAAACTGGATCAGTCGGTATCTGGTGGACACAGCCGAGCCCCTGGGGCTGGCCAGGGCCTCAGTCCAGTCGTCATCAGAAAGGGTCGGTATATCCGCCTCCCATGCCGCCCTCGTCCGGCCCAGGTTCGTCTTGGCATGTGTGGTCAGTGTCTGATAGAGCTGACGGATTTTGTGTCCCCCCAGGTCCCCCATCAATAGTCTACCCTCTAATGGGTGAAATTCTGGTAGTGTCGTAAGGGTTTTAATCTGGGGAGACAAGGCGTGGCGAAGCTGGAGATATTTATAGAATTGGGACTTATGTAAATCAAACTCCTCCTGTAGCATTTGAAAGGTTTTGAGTGTGGGTCCGCGCATCACATCCCCCAATGTCGAGATCCCTATAGTGTCCCAATGACGGAAACCGGGCAGAGCCGAGACCGGTCGGAGGTACGTGCCCCGCCAGAGGGGCGTCGCACATGTTAGCATGCCCCACCACCCCATGGACATCAAAACGCGTCTCCATATCTGGATCACCGTACGACTGGCCGGCAGGAGGGCCTCTAGGGCCGAGTTACTATACAGGAGATCTAATAGCGGATACACCTCCAAGAAGAGTCGTTCCACCGCGTAAGCCGGATCGTCTTGCTGGCTGTACCACCAATCATTGATGACCAGCAACTGGGACGCCCAGTAATAGGACCGCACGTCCGCCGCAGCGATGCCCCCGCAGTAGGTAGATTGGACACAGGTCGCCAAGGCCACCCGAACCGCCCCGCCATGACACAGAAAACCGTTCAGAAGAGCATTCACCTGGCGAAACCAGGACGGCGGAATGGGGTAAGGGTAGTTCTGTAGTCGGTAAAGCAAGCGGGGCAAGGACACCATTTTAAAAATAGCAGATCGGCCGTATAAAGACAGGGGGAGATGAGACCATACCGTTGTCTCCTCCCGAACCCTAGGAAGCAGAGGGGCAATGTTGAGTGACCACGCCATGGTGGGGTCTCTGGTAACATGGACACCAAGATATTTAAATCCGTCTTGTGCCCTGACCAGCTGCGAGGCCCAGTCCAGACTCCCTGATCACCACAAATCGAGAAGAGCGTCGATTTGGACGGGTTGGCGTGGAGCCCTGTAGTTTCACCAAACACCCGCAGAATTTGCAGCACCCTTGGTCCGGTGACCCAGGGGTCTGAAAAAAGGAATAATGCGTCATCCGCATATAATGCTATCTTGTCCGAATATTCGGGGACCAATCCAGGCCCCTGTATACTGCATCCAGACGCACCCAAGCTGCCAAAGGTTCAATTGCCAAGGCGAAAAGAAGCGGGGAGAGAGGACATCCCTGTCTCGTACCCCGCTGAATGTTAAAGGGGTCCGAGCAAAACATGGCCACCCGAACAGAAGCCGTTAGGTCCGTGTATAAAAGTTTAACATAAGCGCGGAAGCGAGGCCCCAAATTGACCGCCTCCAATAATTTGAAAAGGTACGTCCAACCTAGAGAATCGAAGGCATTGTCGATGTCGGCCAGTAGGACCGCCGCTGGGCGTCCCAGACGATGGGCCCCGGCGATGGCATTATGTACGCGTCGTATGTTATGCCTAGTGGAGTGGTGCGGCATGAAGCCGGACTGGTCCGGGTGGACAAGGTCAAGGATACATGTACGAAGGCGATCAGCCAACACCTTCCCCAGCAGCTTCGGCTCAAAATTCAGCAAGGATATGGGGCGATAAGAGCCCGGGTCTTCCGGCGGTCGGCCCGGCTTGAGAAAAACAACAATTTCGGCGTGGCGCCAGTCCGGGGGTAAGATCTCTTGCTCAAGCGCCTGGTGTAGTGCGCCGAGAAGATGAGGCCCAGCGGTCCCCATGTGGGGACGTAGGAAGTCGCTGGGGAACCCGTTCGGGCCAGGTGCGCGGCCTGGGTGAATATTGGTGAGTGCAGCCTGTAGTTCATCCAGCGAGATAGGTTTGTCTAGGGCGTCTCGCTGCTCATCGGAAAGGCGCTTCGGAGGGATTTCTACGAGAAAGGCATCGATGGGCGAGTCGGCGAGTTCCCCACGGGCACTGTAGAGCGCGGCGTAGAACTCCGCGAAAACCTGTACAACTGCCTCCGGGGAGGAGCACAAGGCGCCCGTAGAGGAACGGAGTACCGGGACTTGAGTCGGGGAGGACCTCGCTTGGCAGAGTCTATGGAGCATCTGGCTGGACTTATCGCCCCATTGATATATCCGGTATTGAGTCGCCAGCCAGGCGTCCTTGGCCGTGTTCGTAAGCAACTGGTGCAGCTGCTGTTGAACCTGAAGCAGATTGCGGCGGGCACCCCCGTCCGAACCCTCCACCACGGCATCCTGGAGAGCACGTTGTCGCTCTTCCAGGTCCAGTACCTGCACTAGACGACGTTTCTTTTCTCCCGTGCGGTAACTAATATCTATCCCACGTATCGTGGGCTTGAAGGCTTCCCACAGTGAAATCTTGGAGGAGACAGACCCAACGTTAGCGGCAAAGTAATCTGCCGTTGCGCGGTGAAGTGCCTCCCGATACTCGGGATCCCGAAGCAGCCACAGTGACATGCGCCAGCGATAGGAGGGGCGACTAGTTTGCAGACTGAGCGTGAGTTGGGTAGGCGAGTGGTCAGACAGGCCACGTGGGAGGATAGAAGCGGTCACAACCCTATGGGTATAACTATGTGGGAGGAACAGGTAGTCTAAGCGGGACAGCGCAGGGTGTACCGACGACACGTATGTGTATCCCGCCTCGAAAGGGTGAAGGGCCCGCCATGTGTCCGTCCAGCCCAGGGTGTACGCAAGGGTATTGAGTTTAGTTCTAGAGGGGGGGACGGTCGGGATCCGCGCCCTCCATCTGTCCAGAGGGGCCATAGTGTCATTCCAGTCTCCCCCAGTATGATCAGGCCATCGGGAAATTCTCCCCAGAGCTGCGTCAGTCTGTCCACAAACGTCTGACTAAGGGGGGTGGGGCATATATGCTACCAAGCGTTACCTGCTCACCCGCCAAGGTACCAGACACGACCGTAAAGCGGCCACCGGGATCTAGCCACTGTCTCGTAACCTGGAAGGGGACCCTACGGTGTATGAGCACGGCCGTTCCGCGTGCGCCCCTGGAGAAACCCGAGTGGTGCACTGCAGTGTAGCCGAACCTGGACAGGCACGGGGCCTTGTTGCCGAGCAGGTGGGTCTCCTGTAGGAGCAGAACATCGGCGGAGTACCGCTTGGCTTGGGTCAGTACTGCCCCTCTCTTGACCCTATTCAGCAGGCCCCGCACATTCCAGGACACTATATTGAGGTCCCCCGGAGGAGTGGTCCTAGCTGCATGGGCCATGAGCCATGGGTGGAGCAAAACGCGGATGCCTACCTATGTATGTGGGACAGTGCGGTGCAAACAACATATTACAAAACTGCAAGACAACCTGCCCAACCCCCCCCTCCCACCCCACCCCCTATACATCCTGGAACTTGGAGTATCTGTCGCGGCAGAATCACGTCCAGGCCCTCCAACGGGAAGACCACGGCGGACCCTCCAAAGGATCCCTCCCTCCCACCCATACCCATAAACTGAAAACAAGGAGGCGGGTTCAGTCCAGCCTAGCCAGAGATAGTGTACTGTACCCCACTGTCACAATGTCTGAGGTCTTAGTGTGACACTGCAGCCGACCCAATGAAAGGTAGAACAGCCAGGATAATGCCAACCCCACAGGACCTCACTTCGCTGCGTCCGTCTTGTCCTGGGAACGCCAGTTGGATCGAGAGCGATGTCGCCGGTGCGAAGTGTCCCCACCCTGACGGCCACTCACACGTGAGCTCTGAGAGGAATCTGAGTCCAGAGGTGGCGGGGAGTGTGGCTTGAGGCGCCGGTGTTCGTCTGTCCATGCAAAGACTTCCTCCGGAGTGTCAAAAAAGTAGGAATTGGATTGGAAGAGTACTTTCATGCGAGCTGGAAACATAAGAGCGTAGGAAAGGTTCAGGTCGCGCAAGCGCCGCTTCGCCGCCACGAAGGACTGTCGCTGCTGCTGGACGATCCGGGTGTAGTCCGGAAAGACCATAATGGGGTGGGACTCATAGACCATGCTCTCCTTGTGCATGCGGGCAAAGCGCAGAACGGCATCGCGGTCAGCGTAATTAAGGAGGCGGGCAATGACCGGACGAGAGCGCTCGCCCGGCGGCGGCTTCTTAGTCAGGGCGCGATGTGCTCGTTCAATCAGGAAGCAGGGCGAAATATCTTCTGCAGGCAGCAGCGCCTTGAGCCAGGTTGAAAGGAAAGTTACCATCGAGGACCCCTCGCATCCCTCCGGAAAGCCCACCAGGCGGATATTGTTGCGGCGGGCCCTCCCTTCGGCGTCCTCAGCCCTAGCCGCAAGCTCCCTGGAGACCATGGCCAGTTTGTCGACCTTTTTCTGAAGGGCAGACACAGTATCCTCCACAGTGGAGACCCTCGTCTCGGCCTCCGTGATCCGGTCAACCGCCTTCCGGAGGTCTTGGCGAAGAAACGACACCTCGGATCCCACTGCACCGATCTGGGCCTCGAGGGCCGTGCGGGACTGCGTGATGGCCTCTAGGAGCATCGCCGTGTCCGAGGAGACGCCCCCAACGGCCTCACTCCCGGCTGGGACGGCCGTGGTGTACTGGTCCATGGTAGGTTGTTTAGGCGCCGCTGTGCTAGGGTTGTTCTTACCCATGATGGTGTGTAGGGCCACCCGCCGGCAGACCAGGGCAAAGTTAACCACAGGACCCAGGAGCAGGGAAAGGAGAACAGGCACCGCAGCGCGGCAGGTAGGGCACCCCCGGCTATAGCACGATGTAGGCCCGGCCCCTGCACGGTCCGCAAGCTTCCACTGTTAGAAGTAGGCCCGCCTGTGAGCCGCCACCAGGGGATCTTCCTCAGCCGCCGCAGGGGGGGGGGCGGCACTACGATGGCGGCGCAGTCACAGACCCAGGCCCGGCCCAAGGCACCCCCAGGGGCCCACAGCCAGCGCCGACCAAGGCCTCACCGCTTCCCGGGCCCGGCACAGCCCCAGCCCTCGCCACAGGGGGCCCCTGGTCCCGGAGAGGCCCCGGCAGCTGATGCCGCCCGCACAGAGGACGCCGCGGCTGTAATGCAGGACCCACCTCACGCCGGAATCCACAGCTCGGCAGCTACCTGCAGGGGGACCGATGGCGTCCAGGCCCCGACTCAGGCTCACCTCCTCGGCGCGTGGCGCGGTCCGTCTGGTCCCTGGTGGGCCGGGGGGGCGAGGGTCTCACCGCCGCCACTCACTCCTCCTCAGGAGCAGGCCCGCTCCGATGATGTGCGCCCTCCAGGCTAACTCATCCGGGCAGCAGGCACCCCCAGGGGGCCACAGCCAGCGCCGACCAAGGCCTCACTGCTTCCCGGGCCCGACACAGCCCCAGCCCCCGCCACAGGGGGCCCCTGGTCCCGGAGAGGCCCCGGCAGTTGACTCCGCCCGCACAGAGGACGCCGCGGAATGCAGGACCCACCTCACGCCGGAATCCACAGCTCGGCAGCCACCTGCAGGGGGACCTATGGCGTCTAGGCCCCGACTCAGGCTCACCTCCTCGGCGCGTGGCGCGGTCCGTCTGGTCCCTGGTGGGCCGGGGGGCAAGGGTCTCGCCGCCGCCACTCACTCCTCCTCAGGAGCAGGCCCGCTCCGATGATGTGCGCCCTCCAGGCTGACTCATCCGGGCAGCACTCTGTGGTCCAGGCCGCCGGCCGATCACTGCAGCATGCACAAGGGGGATGGGCGCCGCGACAGCCACACAGCGGCCCCCAACCACAGAACCGGGCACCCGGCGCGCCCCGAGTGGGCCGCCCACACCAGGCAACGGCCCCTCCGGCTCGCCGCACAGGGAACCCGGCCTCAGCGTCCAGCCGGCGCCTCCGCCTCCCGGGCACCTCGTCCACCGCCCGCCGGCGGGGGTCCGGCCCGGCGGCCGAAGCAGGCCCTCACGAGCCACAGGGGCACACCACCTGAAGCCCGACACGGCCCCCTCCAAGGCGCACCACAATTTCGGTCAGTGGGGACCGGGATGAAGGACGGATGATGAAATTGGCAAGGGCGGACGACGGAGCTCTATCGAGACGCGTCCGCCATGTTCGGCATCCAAGCCACGCCCTTCACCCCTGACTTTTACCTTATTTCCTGCATACCAGTGGCTCTGATGGTTGTTTTGGGGTGCTGCCCCGATCACAGAAGAAAAGCTGCTCATTGTCCTGGACTAGCAGGGGTGGGATGACAAACCTATGGGCTACTAATACAAAGCCACAATGTGCTAGGCATCCCAGGCCTGCATGACACTACCGGTGGAGCTCAGGGTGACACTAAGCACCAGCATTGCCGAAGGGACTGAACAGGCCAGAGGTTGCTAGCCATGAGTATGCAAGAGGCAGTGAATGAATCACAAGTATTAAACCTGTTGCACTCTTATTGAAAAACACAGCAGCGGAAGTGCCTCCTTGCCCGAGTGTGGCTTCACCCCAAACGGGGGATTGAGACGGCAGATGGTTTGGTGAGGCTTTGATGCTCAAGCTAAGAGATAACGGGTGGAAGAAGTAGGGGCAAAAGTTGTTTTGGTTTAGTTACATTACATAATGCTAGTTACAAGCTCTTCTCACTTCCCTGGCTGTGCCAGTATCACATCGGCCCAGAATCAGCCGAGAACTACCTGCATTGCCATAATGGGGGGGAGGGGGGGGGAGGGGGTACCATTTAATGATGTTCCCGCTGCACTATTTTCCCACGTATGTTTGTGCATTGCAATTGTAAACTACAAGAACAAGAAAAAAATTATAAAGAGCCATTTAAAAAGAATCTCTTGTAATTAAAGCACATTGGAATCTGACTAACTTAGAAAAATACCAAATATCTTATTTATCAAACTTGCAAAGCAAAAACAACATATACAAAAACCAAAATTTTAAAACAATTATATATGTCTATTTTAGGCAAACTATCCGACCAGCGTGAACTGGCAACACATGGGGTATAAAGTATGCATCCAAGATGGGGAAAATAAAGATCATTAAAATATACATCCATCCCTGCTTCCATACCTTGTTGTAAAACAATAACAAATACATGCATGCTTTGTCTCACAAGGGATAAAGTATTGTTTAACGTAGACTTTCCTAATAATTCACAAGGCTGCACACAAGGGACTGGCAAAACCAGACTCCTGCCGATGTTATACAGAAGGTCAATTTTTCATTTTATGTGAATGGCATTGTTGTGAACGGCCTTGTTCCGCAGACAAAATGGCGGTCCACTTGGACCAACTAGTCACACGTTACCGGTTATAGAAAAAAATAACTACGTCAACCAATTTTTGCAACCTTTTTCTAGACAGACAGAAAAATGACTCAATTACCTAATTTCTCTGGCAATTAACGCTGATTCATCTTAGCCTAGAAGTCACATAACATTTGAAGACATACGGTTTCAAACATAGCAGAAAGGAGGGTGCGCGACTATAGTAGGTAAGCTGCAGGTGAAATTGTTTGAATCAAGCAAGACGTCCTTCAACATAGGATTTCAAAGAGCAGTTTAATGAAACCACTGAGTAGAGCAGCCACTAACATGGGACCAACAGGGGAAAAGCTAATTGGATCTTAAACGGGCTCCAGACATTTCATTTTTCATTTCAAGCCCTGCTATCGTAGTGACAGAACCACAACACATAATATGGAGTATATAAGAAAAAATTGGCCTTAGCCCTAGAATAGAAGACATGCAAAAAGAAAAGCCCTGGGAAGCAATGAGATGTGTAGAAGAGAGGAACATCCACCTTAATGTGATGAGGTAAGATACATTAAAATGTTTCCCAATGCTGACGAGTCTAGAACTGGGCAAGATGGGTGCAAGTGTGTGAGCTTCTGGCCTGCCTAGCAGTACCCACTAGAATCCTTGTTTGGTGGGTGCTCTGGTCAGGTGGCATGTGGACACCTAGATGGATAGAGAAGCTACTTCGAACGGCACTGGTCATGGAGGTGAGCTAGCGATTGAGTCAGAGTTGTAAAAGTTGCTCAGTATCCTCAGGCGTGTTGGATCTCACCAGGGGAAGGAGACATATAACACTCCTGAGACATCCTCCTCTTCAAGTCACACATGCTCAGCCTGTAAGACTTCCCTCACTCATGGAAGTCATCCTAGCGGTGAACATCTCCAGGTCTTTGCTGATATATGAAATAGATTTGATTAACACAGACCTGAATCTGTTTAATGCAGACCTTGCAAAATGTCTGGTAGGTTCAGGGAGGTCAGAATGAGTGTGTCCATTGTTACTACAAACGTTAAATGACAAGGATTGAGTAAAAAATAAAATTGATGGCAGACACCCATTATGTTATGTTAATTGAATTTGAAAAGCGCGCTGGTACCCTAGGGTGTCCTGGCGCTATACACTGCCTGCTACAAAGTGGCCAAAAGGTTTATTGGTTAAAAAGCCAGGTCTTGAGCCCCTTCTTGAAAGAGAGGAGGTCTGTAGCATTCCTCAGTTGGAAAGGAAGCTCATTCCAGGATTTAGACGCGCTGTTAATAAAGCTTCTGCCTCCCAAGCCTGCTTTTTTTTAAACGCTGATTGTGACTTTCTTCGCCCCTGTTGATGGTAACGCTCTCCTTGGAATGTACCACTGTATTTTGCGTTGCATGTAATCCGGGCCTTTGCCATTGAGGGCTTTAAAAACTGTGCACAGCGCTTTGAAGCGTATTCTGTGTCTGACAGGGAGCCAGTGCAACTGTTTGATCTCTTCCTTTACAGAGGCAAACTTTGAAGTCCCCGACAGCAGTCTGGCTGCCGCATTCTGAACTATCTGAAGCTTGTTGATATATTGTTTTTGAGCATTCAGGTAGAGTCCATTGCAGTAATCCAGCTGAGACATGATGAGTGCCGAGATTACTGTTTTGAGGCCATTATCGTTGAGGAAGAACTTAATCTTTTTTATGATCTTTAATACATAAAAACAGGCCGAGGTAACTGAACTTATTTGGTCACCTAGTGCCAACTTATTGTCCATTAACACTCCCAGATTCCTAGCTTTCTCAGTAGGTATGGGGCATGAGCCCAGGTCAGCCGGCCACCAGTCTGGGGTCCACACTAGCGGGTTCTTCCCAAATTTTATGACCTCAGTTTTGTTAGAGTTAAGTTTTAAGCAGTTTGCAGACATCCATCTGGAGATAGCAGCCATGCAGTCATGAAATCGAGCCCCTGTTTCCTTTTCAGAGCCCTCCCTTAGTGACAGCACTATTTGGGTGTCATTAGCGTAAGAGGTCAACTGGAAGCCAAATGACCTAATCACACCCGCTAGGGGAGCCACGTACACGTTAAAAAGTGTCGGGCTTCTACAAAAGCGGGTCTTAATGTTTTGAATTCTGTGGACCTCCAGGGAATCCCTATTGGAAGCCAACAACTCCAGTCTAAGCAATTTATAAGATTTGAACCTCAAACCAACACACAAGAATACAGAAACAAGTACACACTAAGCAAATACAGAAATTCTGAAATATTGCTTTTCAAAATTTGGTTTTATTTCTAAAAGATAAGACATATGCTAAATTAGAGCAAATCACTATGCCGTTTCTGCTTCTAATGGATTCTATCTTTTTGTTGGTGTATACCAGTGCTTCAATTCGGACCACCAATCATCCATTCTTGGTTCTGTTTGCTGTACTTGCACTGCTGCCAAGAATCAAGCTACAGATACCGACTTATTTTTTAGCCTCCAATTACAAATTCTTCACAAATAGAGTGGTTTAAAATTTTACATTTTGCTTTTTTATGAATATATACTTTATTGATTGACTAATATTTATTTTTACAAACAGCCATGGATCCCTGAATAGGTGGCGCATATACTCATAAGTTCATGGGCCCCAGGTTAAGAACCACTGCTCTACCACATGATGAAGATGTTTGAAGACATTCCTTAATGAACAAAGTGCAATTTGTGATGTTAATGAAAAGGTTGTAGGGCTCAACACAGGATTATTTATTGAGGACTACTGGCCTGATTTACATCTTGGTAGTAAGCATACTATGCTTAGCGCCAAGATAATGGCCACCCACCCAATTTAGATGGGACGAACCATAGGTTTAATCATGGTGGAGACTACTCCATCTCCACTGTGATTAAACCCCTCCAATGGCCCTGTGGAGTAAGGGCCGTCTGAGGCAGACCTTTAATTCCGCCCACCTTATTTGGATGGGCAGAATTAGAGGTCACTTTTCACTGCCTATCACCGTCAGGAACACCCTGACAGTACGGGACAGTGAAAACTGATAAATGCTCCCCTCGCCATGTAAGAGTATTCCCATGGCAAGAGGAACATTGTCTTTTCTATTATAAAAAACCGAATCCTGTTTAGCAGAACAATGGACCGCCTGCCAGGAAATATATCTGGCCAAAAGTCTTTCCACTTTTCACTTAGTTGAGGGCAGGGACAGACTGGCCGCATCGGGTGTTTGCCTGGGAGGGTGGAAGGATGGGGGACGGTTTTGCTGCAATATCAGCCCCAGTAACAAAAGCAACAATGCTGGGGGCCGGTTTTGTTAAGCAGCAGTGCTTCACACTTTCCCCCTCCCTCGGGGGTGGGGGCCTGTCTGACAATATTGCCAGGGCTGCTATGGGTTCCCAGTCCAGCCCTGGTTGAGGGGACACTTTGGCTGCTGGTGATGCCGTAACACGGATGGTATCTTTGAAACAGCACAACTGGGGGAATCCACACAATATGAAAATGCAAAAGTGATGTTATTTCCTGACTTGACACCTTGGCCCTAACCTGAAATATAAGATGACTTTGCCCACAAAAATGTGCATTATCAATGAAAGAAAATCTTGACATTTTCTATGCCCTCAATTAGTTTGGATTGGCTTGATGGCTGCAGGTTCTGGGGCAGAGAGGTCATACTGCTCACAGAGATAAGCCCAACAGAAACTCCAGTGTAAGCAAAATGGAAATTCGACAGACGCGTTTGGGAAGAAGGATGGAGCCAGTCCCTCTGGGGGCACTTTGGCTGACATCTCCAGTGATGCAGGGGAAGACACAACTAGATACGGATGAGAGGGCATTGCATCCCCCCCGCCCCCCCTCCACCTATCCTTCTGTACGGAGCTGACCTGGACTGTGCCATCATTGCAAATTCTTTGAATCCCCAGACTGATGGCTGATTAATAAAAAGACTGTTCGTTTTCTTATATCCATTATTCAGAAGATATGCTACTGAGCAGCTCAAGTTAGGATTTGTTTTGCATTTATCAATCAATCAATCAGGGAATTGTAAGCGCGCTACTCACCCGTGAGGGTTTCAAGGCGCTGAGGGGGGGTGTGGGTGGGGGTCCGCAGATCTGTTTAGCCAAAGAGCCAGGTCTTGAGGGTCTTCCTGAAGGTGTTCAGGGAGGGGGCGCGTCTGATGTCTGCCGGTAGCTCGTTCCAGGTCTTGGCTGCAATGTGAGAGAAGGATCTTCCGCCTGCTCTGACTCTGTGGATGCGCGGGGTTTCGGCCAGTGCGAGGTTGGAAGATCGGAGGTTTCTTTTGGGTACGTGGAAGTTGATTCTGTCGTTGAGGTATTTGGGTCCGTTGTTGCGTAGGCATTTGTAGGCGTGAGTGAGGATTTTGAAAGTGACTCTTTTCTCCACGGGGAGCCAGTGGAGACTTCGTAGGTGTTGGCTGATGTGTTCGTGTCGGGGGATGCCGAGGACGAGTCTGGCGGCGGTGTTCTGTATTGTCTGGAGTTTGCGGAGTAGGGACTTGTTGATGCCGGCGTAGAGTGCGTTTCCATAGTCCAGTCTGCTGGTGATGAGTGCGTGGGTGACTGTCTTCCTTGACTCAGGGGGGATCCACTTGAAGGTCTTGCGGAGGGTGTTGAAGCAGCTGGAGGTGACGGCGTTGACCTGTCTGTTCATGGTGAGTGATGAGTCGAGTACGATGCCGAGGTTCTGTGGGGGTCTGTACTTACATAAATAGGATCCTTCCTGAAAGCTGTTGCAATGGTGTGGGATCCAGACGCCAAGGATTCTCAAGGTGATTCATACAGTATTAATCTGCTCATTCAGAGGTGCTGCTGGAAGGAAATAATTTTTACATGCCCTCATTTTCTTCTTTTCCTTGTGTTCCGTTTACCGACTGTAGTTTAGCTTAAGAAGTAAAGTTTTCAGGACGTTGGGGAAGTGGGCAATTTGAAGCTTGTGGTGTGATAATGTTGGGTGTGATGATTATTGGGGAGGCAGTTGGATTTGACCCCATGGTTGGGGTCCCCGGGGCCCAACAGTGGCTTGGAGAGGGTGGCTGTGAGCCCCCTCCCCTTTTTTTGAAGAAATTGGCCCCAGGGATCAGTCACTGGCACCCAATAGTGGCTCGGTAGGTGAGCAGCATTCCCCCCTCTCCTGTATTTAGCATTCAGTGCTTGGGGACTGGGGCCTTTCGGGCCCAATAGTGGCTTGGGGAGGTAAGTCCCATGCCACCCCTTTTTTTTAATGTTGCCCTGGGGGATGGGGTCCCTGGGGCCAAACTGTGGCACGGGACAGGTGGGCAGTATGCCCCTCTCTCCTGTATTTAGTATTCGGCCATTGGGGAAAGGGTCCAGAGGGGGCAGGATATCCCTACCCCCTTATATCTTTTTGCATTAAGCAATCTCAGGACAGTGGACTAAGTCCTGAAGTCCTGTAATGGCTGACGCAACATTTTCTTTGATGCCGCAGCCAGACAATCCGAGTGTTCGCTCCCGTGGGAACGAGGAGGCACAAGGGGAAAAAAGTCCCCTAGTCCAATCAGAACGCTCAATTTTTTTAAGTTGGGTTTGAGGGAGTCTCACTAGAGTCCCTTGAACCCAACTGTCCAGATATAAAAATATTTTTGATGCTTATTTTCTCAAAAACTACTGAACGGATGTACACAAATCACAAAAAGCATGCTTTCTAGCCAGGATCTAGCTTCCTGCCAATTTTGGTGTAATTCCATTCAGCAGTTTTTGCTGTATCACGTCTCAAAAAAAGTCAAGAGAAAATGGGCCCCCTCCTTTTCCTTGACCCCCTGCTTGATGGATCACCCTGTTACTTTACAAGAAGAAACTAGTCAAAAAAGAGCCTGTTTTTTTGGAAAGTTTAGTGAAGATTTTTTTTTAACAGCGTCAAAGTTATTAGCAAACCAAAAAAGGCATTTTCTATGGAAACGCAGACCAAACCATAACTACCCAGTGGTGACTGCTATTGGGAAATACATATATGTATATATATTTATCACACAGTGGCAGTTGGCACTGTGTAGCCATAGTTACGACCTAGTTAGAAGAGTTTTTTTTGTTTTGCTAAGAACTTTGGCACCATTTTACAAATCTTCAAAAAACTTTCCAAAGACAATATAACCACCTCAGCGCTTTCCTTTAAAGTTTCTGGGTGATAAGTCAAGCGAGGGCAAAGAAAAAAAACATGAGGTCCTAAAACACAATTTTCCCATACAATTTCCATAGGGATTCTTGAACAGCGCAAACGGCTAAACAGAATTACACCAATTTTGGCAGGAAGCTAGATCTTTACCCGGAAAGCTTGCCTTTTTTGATTTGGTGTAAATCCATTTAGTATTTTTGAGAAATTAAGGTTCAAAATGTATGTATATCGGGACAGTTGGGTTTGCAGGACTTTCGCAGGAGTCCAGCGAGCACACACCTTTAAATAACAGGGCAATCTGATTGGATGGCAGGGCCTCTTTTTCCACCAGCTGTCTCGCTACCATAAGTCCCACAGGAGCTTGTACTGTGATTGGCTGGCCACAGCATGGGGAGAAATGTTAATGTGGCCGCCAGTTCAGGATAGTGGGACTCGGTCCTCGTGTCCTTAAAATTTGAAAAATAAGGTATAAGGGGACAAGGTAGGGGGACCCCCTGGACCTGGTCCGGGATCCCAGAGAGACATCTCGTGCAGCCAAATAAAAAAAAAATGTTTTAGTTGCTGCGATTCTGCGGGGCCAGTGGGACTCCCTTGCTCCTACGAGTGTGCCACGGTAGCGTAGGGGCTGTGCAGGCTCCCACAAGAGTCCAGCGGAATCAGAAAAACATTTTTAAAAAGGGGGGAGGGTGGGAGCGTTTCTGGTGGGTTGGCCGCTTACGGGAGGTTGGCCCTACCGTTGGCATAATAAAGTATTGTAATAAAATATTGCTTTTCATTAAAAAGCCCTAGAAATTCACTGAAAAAGCAAAAGTTAAGTGATGTTATAGTTAGGTATAGTAATAATAACTTACTTTGCATTAAAAAAACTCAAATTCACTGGAAGCACGAAAACGGTTAAAGTGATGTTATAGTTAGGTAAAAATAGCAGTTAACGTAACATTTTAGGTTTAAATCTTTTTATTGATAAGGACAAAATGCAATGAAACACTACAATGCTCTCTATAAAGAGCTAAGCAGGTGTGCAAAGCAATAGAACATAAAGCAAAAAGAAAACAAGACCCTAACTCCCCCTCCCCCTCTCCTCCCATCCCCCCAACCCTTTTTTATGCCCCCCACCTCATAAAATGTAACATTTTAAACAAACAAAAAAAACTGAAACTCACCAGGTATAGTTATTTAACGTAACTATAACTTGCACCCTTGCCATGCACTGCGTATGCCCTCACATATTACATCACCCATGACGTGCTACGACATTATTGATAACATCACTCATGACATCTGAAATTACATCAATGATGACAACACTCTGTATGGTGGGTGCGCGGGTTATAGTTACTTGATATAACTGTAACTGGTGAATTTCACAGTTTTTTTTTTTACTTTAAAATGTTTTGTTTAAATGGATATTTTCACTAGAACGTCACTTTAACCGTAGCTTTTTTCAGCAAATATATATATTACCTACTGGCTGTTCCCAAAAGGTAGCTATAGTTAGGATGTAGTTTCCATAGGAAGAGCGTTTTTTCATTTGCCAATAACTTTGGCGTTGCTTGACGAATCCTCACGAAATTTTCAAAACTAGTATGAGGCTCACTCCAGTTGCTGTCTTGAAGGTTTTGTGGTGAATAAAAAGGCCGAGCCACGGGGATGGGGTCCCTCGGCCTGAAATAAGCCTACGGAAGGGTGGGCCATGTGGCCTCCGTCCCTTAATGAAACAAAAACATTTATTTTCACACATTTAAGTCGCCGGAGGCCCCACCTCCTTTTTCCATCACTCTGCAAACGCGCCGCCTGGCACACTACTAGTTGGGGGATGAATTCCCTTGACTCCTGAGAGTCCTTGGGGGCCAACTACCCCTCCTGTTACCTCCAGCAAGTCCCACACAGATGGATTGCTGAGAGGTCATCGGAGGCCCGCCTCCTTTCTCCACCACTGACGCACTACTGGTTGTTGAATGAAGTCCCCTTGAAAGCTGAGGGTCCTTGGCGGCCAAGAACCCCACCTATTAACTTCAGTAAGTCCCACAAAGCGGGTTTGCTGTGAGCTGGTTGGAGGCCCCACCCCCTTTCTCCACCACTCTGCAAACGCGCCTCCTCGCGCACTACTGGTTGGGGGATTAAGTCCCCTTGTATGCTAAAGGTCTTTGGGGGGTAAGAACCCCTCCTGTTACCTCCAGTAAGTCCAGCACAGTGCGACTGCTGACAGCTGGTTGGAAGCCCCGCCTCCTTTCTCCACCACTCTGCAAATTCGACTACCAGTTAAAAAAACATAGAATTCACTTAAAAAAAATGTTACAGGGGCGTTATAGTTCGGAAATAAAATTTGAAAAACCTTAGAAATTCACTTAAAAAAATCAAAGGTTACGGGGACATTATAGTTAGGAAATATTATTAGAAAAACCTTAGAGATTCACTTAATAAACCAAAGGTTACAGGGACGTTGCAGTTAGACTCAGATTTCACTCATACAAAACCACAGAAATTCAGCAGTTACAGTTACCTGAGCTAAATATAACTTACACTACCACAATGCACTGCTTATGACCTCACATGTTACATCACTCATGACATGGCCAGTGACATCACTTATATCTCAAATGACATCACTGATGACATCATCCACAGAACCACTCACACCCTCATACAACCTCTCGTATGCCCACTCACACAACCACTTACATATGTGAGGTCATAAGCAGTGCATTGCGGGGGCGTAAGCTATAGTTAGCTAAGGTAACTGTAACTGCTAAATTTCTATGGGTTTTGTATGAGTGAAATCTGAGCCTTACTATAACGTCCCTGTTATTGAAATGAAATGATAAAGCACCATAATCATATATAGCAGAGAGTTATTGATTGTACAGATGTGGGTTAATGGCATGAAAACAGCCTGAGCCCTGAAGACAAGCATTCCATTTATCTCCTAGTTGTTGTTGCAATAGATGCCCTAAGTGCGTCGGGTATGCCCAGACAAGGGGTCCCAAGCTCCATGTGCCATAGGACTCTAGCTACACCGGTCTGGGTTGCTGGTGGTGATTTCTGGAGGGGGCCTTGCCTGGCAATGCTTGACAGACTGTTTCAATGAGGAGAAGGGTCAGTACTGATTTGCATATGGTGGGCCTTTGTCTATAGTGTCATTGTGGGCAAAAAACTATGGACAGGAATGCATCCCCAAATGATTACCAATGTCTGAGATTAATTCAAGCATTCTATTCATTACCTTGTTGTTGTTGCAGTTGATGTCCTAAATTCGACGGGTATGCACAGACATGGGTCCCGTGCTCATTGTGCCACGGGACTCAAGGTACACCCTACTACTGAGCCCCAAGTAGGACGAAACCGATGTAGGGTTGCTTGTGTCCTTCTGGAGGGTGCCTTGCCTAGCAGTTCAGAACAGACCACTCCCAAAAGAAGCTGGGTCAGCACTGATGAACAAGTTACTTACCTTCGGTAACAATATATCTGTAAGAGACATATATTAGTTATGGTTTCCTTACCTTAGAATTACCCCCCCGTGTCAGACTAGATCCGGAGAAATTTATTCGTAGCAGTACCCTTGCACGTCGGTAGGTGGCGTTGGTCAACTCCGTGTCCGTCGTCGGCGTCGTGATCGCCGGGATGACGTTGAGGTATCTACTTAGACGCCGCCCCTGCGCGCTGACGTCGGATCTTTACACCACATTCCACGCCAGAAGCGCAGAGCCATCGAAGACACTGACCACTGGTGCATAAAACTAAGGCCCTGAAAGGGAGTCCCTTATGCTAGAAATCAGTTTGCAGAATGGGGAGGATGAGTGGGGCGGTATGGAATCCATAACTAATATATGTCTCTTACAGATATATCGTTACCGAAGGTAAGTAACTTGTTCATCTGAAAGAGACTATTAGTTATGGATTCCTTACCTTAGAATAGATACCCCAGCAATACCAACCCCGGAGGTGGGGCTGCGAACCAAGTTCACACCAGGAAGTCCTGGAGAACCGAACGGCCAAAGAAGCCGTCTCTCTGGACTCGAGTATTCAGGCAATAATGTCTAGTGAACGTGTGCAGCAATGTCCACGTGGCTGCCTGGCAGATGTCATTGAGAGGGACCCCGCGTCCCAAAGCAGTAGTGGCTGCCATCGCCCTGGTAGAATGGGCGCGCAATCCTACTGGAGGTTCCTTCTTTGCCAAGGAATAGCCTATTTTGATGCAAAGAACGGCCCACCTGGAGATGGTCCGTTTCTGCACGGCCCGACCTTTTTTGGCGCCCACATAGCCAACAAAGAGTTAATTGTCCACCCGGAATTGCTTTGTACGATCCAAATAAAAGGATAGCGCACGTTTTGGATCCAGACGGTGGAGTCTTTCTTCCTCTTTAGAAGGATGCGGGGGCGGGAAGAAGGTGGGCAAAGTGATGGTCTGCCCTATATGTAAAGAGGTAACCACTTTGGGGTGAAAAGAAGGCCGAGTTCTAAGAACAACCTTGTCCGGATGAACAGCAAGGAAAGGAGGCTTAGAAGAAAGAGCCTGAAGCTCACTCACCCTGCGAGCAGAGGTGAAGGCAATCAGAAAGGCAGTTTACAGAGTTAAAAGTCTGAGAGGGCAATTATGTAACGGCTCGAACGGAGCACACATCAGGTAAGTCAGAACTAGATTCAAGTCCCACTGAGGCATTACGAAAGGAATAGGAGGAAAGAGATGAGTAATGCCCTTTAGAAGTCTATTTACCCTCCGCCCTCTCGGATGGCAGAGTGGAGATAAGCGGATGCTTATCGGAAGGGGGGTTCGGGAGGGGGGGGGAAATGAAAAAACACCATCATCGGAGGAAGGCAGTATGGGGAAGCAAGTGACAGAAAAGGGAAGAGTAGGAAATGGGAGACAGGTGGTACTACATATACATCATGCGTATAGCAACAATTAATATTTGCGGGTTGAACGATGCTGCCAAACGTAGGATAGTGAAGGAACATCTTAAGACACTACACACCGATATAGTTTGCATACAGGAGACACATATTGAGGGGTCGCGAAAGATCCTCCTAGAACAGCTGGGATTTCAATTGATAGCACATACCACACAAGGGACTAGGACGCGGGGGTAGCAATATTGGCTCAGAAGAGGGGAATTGTGTTTAAATCTTGCTTAACTGATGGGTATGGTAGATGGGCAATTGTTGAATGTCAAGAACAGGAATTTAACTTTACGCTATGCTCAATCTATGGCTCAACGGGGGACGACCACGAAATATTCAATTTTCTAAACTCAGAATTGGCTAGGTGGCCTTTACCGATCATTGTATGTGGGGATCTTAATATAAATGGTATAGAAGGATTGTGGAAAGGGGATCCAAGCAAATATACAGGCCGGAAAAAAAAAGTCCATAGGGCCTTAATTCAGATGATGGACGATAATGGGCTTATAGATGCTTGGGCACAACTGAAACCACAGGACGCGGGCAACACATACTATTCGGCACCGCACAGAGCTGTAGCGCGGCTAGATTACTTCTTGGTGTCATCCTCTCTCCTCCCTATTTGTATCATCAAGAAATTCCCGCAGGTGATTTCCGACCATAATCCTTTGGTCCTAGAGGTTCAAAGTTGTGTTGGGGGGGTGTCGGAACGCAGCTGGACCTTTGAACGCACCTTGCTGCAGGACTTGAACTATGTTCAAAATATGAATAAATGGCTTGAGGAATTTCTGGAGATCAATAGGGGAAGTGCTGGATATGGGGTAGTATGGAATGCTCTCAAGGCTGGTATCAGGGGGGAAACCTTGAGTTACTCCCTGAACCAGAATAAAAAAGCAAAGCAAGAGATTAAGACCATGCATAGAACAATCATGGACATAGAAGAAGAACTGGTTAGGGCTATTGTCACTGGCGCAAATACAGACGAGATCCATCAGAAATTAGTGCTAGCTAAGGCTGCAGCAGGGGAGATCATGGCAGCAAGAGCAGCAGGGACATTTTTGGCTTGGAAACAATCTTGCTATGAATTTAGTGAGCAAGTCGGGCACATGCTAGCCGTAAGCACTAGACAGAAAGCCAGTGGGGGAGATATTTTAGAGATCAAAAATTCAGAAGGGGAAGCAGTCACAACACCCGGGGAAATACGTATGGTTTTTCATAGGTATTATGAAAATCTATATAGGGAAAATATGCTCATTGAACCGAAGAATGTAAAAGAATATTTAGCTTCACTTACTGCTGAGATATTTTCACCAGAAGACTCAAGGGCTTTGGAGGATAGATTCTCAGATGAAGAAATTCAGAAAGCAGTAAAGGGACTGCCTTCAGGCAAGGCTGTAGGCCCAGACCAAATCCCACTCGAATTCAATAAGGTTTTTTTTTCAATTTTGGGAGAAGACTTAAGTTATGTAATGCGCCAAGCACAGAGTGGGGAAACACCTCCAGAATCATGGGCAGAAGCTAGCATGATCATTTTTTTAAAAAAAAGTAAAGCCCCCTGATGAACCTGGTTCTTATAGACCGATCAGTCTAATGAATAGTGACGCAAAAATGTATTCAAAAATTCTCGCGATTTATCCCTGGTAGAGGCACGGCCGAACATATCCGCAGAGTTTGCACTCTGTTTGACGGTACCTCTGTCACGCGAGATCCTATGGCGCTTATCCTCTTGGACACAGAGAAAGCGTTCGATAGGGTCTTGTGGGGCTATCTTTGGGCTGTACTTGAGAATTCGGGGGTAGGAAAGGGGTGCATCAAAGCCATTTAAACACTATACAGGAACCCTAAGATCCGAATCCGACTGATGGGGGGCCAAAGTGACTCAATTGATATCACACGAGGGATTAGGCAGGGGTGTCCCTGCTCTCCCCTCCTGTTCGCCTTTTTATATTGACCCTTTGATTAGGAGAATTGAGGCAAACACGGGTATCCTTCCTATTTGACTAAACGGATTCGAAACTAAGATTCTGGGATATGCCGATGACCTGGCAATAACTGCCGCAAATCCATCCGTGGCTTTAACAGAAATAGAGCATGAGGAGGAATGCTTTGGGGCGGTCTCTGGTTATCGACTTAATCGTGGAAAGACCCAAAACGTAGCTAATGATAGGATCTCTATGTTGGATCCAAGAGTGACTGAATCCGCCACCTATCTCGGGGTTATTATAACATCAGAATTAAGTAAGATTGTGGAAAAAAACCTTGTCCCCGTGATTCAAAAATCCAAGAGAGACTTTGATAGGCTGAATAATTTGTATCTTTCGATTGTGGGACGTTGTAACATCATTAAAATGATATTTCTGCCGTAAATTTTATATCTATTCAGGACGATACCCTTGAAATTTGAAAATCATTGGTTTAAGGAAATGGAGAGAATGATTAACCGATTCATCTGGGCTCAAGGGAAGACAAGAAGAGCACTTAGATATATGTCTCTATCCAGGGAGAGAGGGGGTTGGGCGGTACCTGATTTAAAAATGTATTATTGGGCCACGGTGATTCAATATATTCGTGGGTTATTGGGCGGAAAGGTCACTGACCAGTGGAGGGATGTCCCTCCCCCGGATGTATATGAATTACTCCTAGAAAGAGAAGCCCCTAACTGGCTTTTGAGGTTCAGTGAAGCCAGCTACTACAAAAAAAAGTTAGATTTAAGACTCTTGGTGCAGCAGTAGCGGTTTGGACCGGCGTCAGGAAAAAGCTGGGGCTAGGAGGAATGAATTATTACACCACCTTATTCGGGAACCCGTCTCCACCCGAGATCTTCCATGATGGAATTATGCGGCGGTGGGATGCTTTAGGGGTGAAAACGATCGGAGACCTCTTTGACTCAGACGGTATAATCTCATTTGAGAAAGCCCAAATCCTTTTCAACCTTGATCACAGGGAGTTTTTTCAATTCCTCCAGATTCGGTCTGTTATAGTAAGGAAGAAGGGGGGAATGAGAGCTTTCTCTAGAGATTCAGTTATGGAAGGGGTCCAAAACCCTGACGGGTGTACTATAGCCCAGAGAGCTGAGCCAACTACAGAGCGATGATTTAGAAAAACACTCTGAGAAATGGCAGCGGAAGCTGAACATTGAAGGGGGCGAGTTTAGGGCATCGCTTAACCTGGGCTACACCATTTTAAGAGTAGCGAGCCTCCAAGCACAACATTTCAAAACAGTTTTTTCGCTTTATTACACCCCAGCTAAAATAGCCCAATGGGGCGGGACTGAGGGTATTCTCTGTCCCCGTTGCCAAAGCGATGAGGCAGACATAGTCCACATGTTTGCCTCTTGCCCTACCTTGGAACGTCTTCAGAGAGCTATAGAGGATTTTATGGGGCAAACTCTGAGGATCCAAATAAAATTATCTGCTGAATTGATGGTTTTAGGTGTGGCTAGAAACGGAACCGTGATAACCCGTAGGGAATTTCTGTTTCTTGCCATGGCAAGAATCTGTGCATGGGTGGACCCTAACCCCCCCACATTTCAACAATGGCTATCACGACTCTTAGCTATGTACAACTTGGAAAAGAGCCTGTATGAAAAGAAAGGGTGGAAGGCTAGGAAATTAGGGAAACGTATTTGGGCCCCTGTAATAGATTGGAAAATTAGAATGGATAGACTCCAGGTATAAGCCAAGGATTTAAGTATATTGGAGTATTGTTTATGTTCTGACTTTCCCTTTTCTTTTTTCTTATTTTTCTTTTTTGGGCAGCATTGATATACTCTGTAACTCAGATACAATGGTATTGTATAACGCATTTTCTGTTTGCCTTTAGGATTTATTCTCTTAAATGCTTTTTGTTAATTCTTTTTCTTCCTTTTCCTTATGTAAATATGCTTTATTAATTATGGATGCTTTTGTAATGATGTACCAAAATTGATGGTGCAATAAAAAATTTATATAAAAAAAAAAAAGAAAGAAATCTATTTACAATAGGGGACTTGAAAAGAGAAGGTTGATCTGGAAGGCGAATGAAGGCCGAAACGGCCGAAAGATAGCCTTTAAGGGTGCCCAGAGCAGATCCCTGCAGGGCCGAAGAAAGAGTAGAACCTCTGAAAGAGGGGCAGAAAGGGGATCCACAGCCTTTGCTGTGCACCATGCCACAAATTTGTTCCATCTGCAGGCGTATACCGTTTTAGTGGATGGATGCCTGGCTGCCAAGATGACATTACAGACTTCGGGAGGAAGGTCAAACGCTGTCAACTGAGCTCAACTGAGCTCAATCTCCCCACGAGGAGGTGGAGGCTGGACAGGTTCGGGTGGAGGACCGTCCCCTGCTGCTGCGACAGAAGATCCTCCCGAAGAGGCTGTCTGATCGGAGGATCGATGGCCATGTAAAAGAGCTCAGGATACCAGACTCTTCGCGCCCAATCCGGAGCTACAAGAATGACTTGGGCCCGGTCGCGCTTGATCTTCTTCAGCACTCTGGGCAGAAGTGGTATAGGAGGAAAGGCGTATAGAAGACCGCAACTCCACTCGCGATGAAAAGCGCCGCCGAGCGAGTGCCGCCTTGGAAATTCCAATGCGCAGAATTGCTGACATTGCGTGTTCGCTTCGGTGGTGAACAGATCTAACCAAGGCTCTCCCCACCGCTGAAAGAGACCTTGCACCACCTCCGAGTGAAGACGCCATTGGTGATCCACCATGCACCGACTGCTGAGTTCATCCGCCCTGGCGTTCAGTGAACCTGCCAGGTGTTGAACCACCAGGGACATGCCCTGATGTTCCAGCCATGTCCAGAGGCGAAGGGCCTCTTGACATAGGGTCCACGACCCCACCCCGCCCTGTTTGTTGCAGTACCACATGGCGGTGGTGTTGTCCGTGAACACCTACACTACTCTTCCCTTGACAGAAGGAAGGAATGCTTTCAGTGCAAGACGGATCGCCCGGAGCTCCAGAAGGTTGTTGTGGAGCTCGGACTCGGCCGTAGACCAGAGGCCTCTGATCTCTGCCTCCCCCATGTGAAAACAACAGTTGATGGACAGAATGCAGAACAATGTCATACATTCACCCCAGTACAGAGATCTGGGCCTAAATCCATAGTTTTTTTGCTCACCATGCCATTCCAGTTTGAACCCAGCCATATGCAAATCAGTCTTGACCCTGTGCCTCATGGGAACAGTCCAGCCCGAACTGCCAAGCCAGGTCCTCCCTGGACTGGAAACAAGCATCCTAGGACCGGTTTCGGGGTTTCACCCCTCTTCAGCCAGGATAGCTTGATGTGGCCACCCCATCCCAGGAGTGACACATCTGTCACCACCGTGAACTTTGGTTGGGGAAGGGAGAGGGATATGCCGTCGACCTAATCCTGGTTCGATAGCCACCACTGCAGTTGGTGTGCAGTGCCTTCCGAGATCTGGACGCAGTCGGAAAGATTCCCCTGATGCTGTGCCCACTGGAACTTTAGGTCCCACTGCAGAGCCCACATGTGCCACCTGGCATGATCTACCAGCAGGATACAGAAAGCCATGAGGCCCAATAGCCTCGGGGTCATTCTCATCGAAACCCGGGACAGTGGCTGAAACATCAGAATCATAGCCCGACTATCTCGGACTCGCTGTTCGGGAGGATAAGCCCGAAACTGCGCTGTATCCAGAACCGCTCCGATGAAGAGGAGCTTCTGAGAGGGAATCAGGTGTGACTTCGGCACGTTGATCATGAACCCCAGCAAATGCAGGAGGTCTGCCGTAGTCTGGAGGTGGGAGACGACAGCCTGGGGCGAGCCCGCCTTCAACAGCCAGTCGTCGAGATAGGGGAAGACTGGAACCCCTGATCTGCGCAGATGAGCTGCGACCACCGCCATCACGTTCGTGAACACCCGAGGGGCGCTGGTAAGGCCAAAGGGGAGCACAGTAAACTGAAAATGCTCGTGGCCTACCGTGAAACGTAGGTAGCGCCGGTGGGCAGGCAGGACGGGGATGTGAAAATAAGGGTCCTGCAAGTCCAACGCCACCATCCAGTCTCCAGGGTCGAGGGCAGACAGAACCTGAGCTAATGTCAACATTTTGAACTTCTCCTTCCAGAGGAAGCGGTTGATGTTCCTGAGATCCAAGATAGGACGCAGTCCTTTGTCCTTCTTGGGCACCAGAAAGTAGTGGGAATAACAACCACAACCTACTTCTAGGGCAGGAACTCGCTCGATAGCTCCCTTGGCCAAGAGAGCCGTAACTTACTGGCGGAGAAGGGCCAAGCGATCCTCTGACATGCGATGGAATTGTGGTGGCATGGATGGAGGGGTAGTCTCGAAGGGGAGGGAGTAGTCCCTTCGGACTATCTGCAAAACCCACCTGTCCGACGTGATGGTTTGCCAGCGGGGGAGGTGATGGCGGACGTTGCCGCCTACTGGCAACTGGTGGCCCTGAAAGGTCGGACTAGGAGGGTTTAAAGGCTGCTGCAGAGGGGGCCCTGGTGGACTGGCCCGCCCGCTGGCCCCCAGGCCCACGGCGCTGGGTCCCACGTCCCCGGCCACGCAGAGTCTGGGCCTCAGCCGCCCTACGCAACACCACAGCGTAGGAGACTCCCTCCTCCGTAGCCATGGTAGGGGGAGAAAGCATGCCAAGGTCTGAGGAGGTTTCCAGACCACGGGCATCACCCAACTCCTCTCTACAGTCCGGATCTTCGAGTTGGTCACGCCTTTCCTCCTATACCACTTCTGCCCAGAGTGCTCCTCCCAGTCCTCCTCACCCTCTTCTGGCTGCCACTCAGGGCGATAGGGAACGGCAGGATAGAAAATTGGCACAAAATTGCCAGTCAGTGCCAGTCCGGCTCCGTATCTAGGTGGAGGGGGAGGCCGGGGTCAACGCCGGCTGGGGACCCGACCGGCGTCGGCGGTGTCGTCAATGGATCTAGGCCTGGATCATTGGGGGCCCTGCGGGCCGAAGCCGCCGCGGGCAAAGGCCTAGAACCCCCAACCGAGTCCGCGGGGCCCGAAGGCACGCCAGCGGAGTCGGGCTGCCCGAAGATGGAGTGGAGAGCTTCGTAAAATGATCGAAGTTGGGCAGGGGTCGCTCCGGGTCCCGGGAAGGGGGGGAAACTCAGAGCCGACCCAGTAGGCTCCGCGGACGGAGCCGAAGGAGGACGACCGTCCGCATCCCGCGTCTCGTCGGCCGACTGACTGGGAGAAGGCGAAGAGCAGCAGTGCTTCTTCGCCTTCTTCTTGTGCTTCGACTTACCCGAAGACGAAGACTTTGACGAGGAGTGGTGGTGATGGCTCTGCGACCGGTCCCGCAACCTCCCTCTCGACCGGGACCTCGAGCGGCGCGGAGCCGACTGCCGGGCCTCCAGAAGCTTTCGGGACCGCTCCCGCAAAAACTTCGGGGCCAGGGCCCGACAGTCGGAGCACGACTTCGGGTCGTGGTCACACTCCAGACACCAGAGGCACACTAGATGTGGGTCCGTCACCGACATCAGCTTGTGGCAGGAGCCACAAGGCTTGAAGCCGGTTCGCCGATGTGACATCCCTGTGCACCAGGAGTCAAACGACTCGAAAAGAAGTTGACAAAAAGTCGAAAAAACAGTTAGTCAAAAAGTGACTAGGGTACCGCTCTCTCCGGATCTGCGCTGGCTGGTGCAGAAAAAGAAAGAACTGACGTCAGCGCGCAGGGGCGGCGTCTAAGTAGATACTGTGACATCATCCCGGCGATCACGATGCCGACGACGGACGCGGAGTCGACCGACGCCACCTACCGACTCGCAAGGGTACTGCTACGAAAACATTTCTCCGGATCCAGTCTGATGCCTGGGGTCATTCTAAATTAAGGAATCCATAACGAATAGTCTCTTTCAGATTTGCAGAGTCTAGAGTGGCATGGTGGATCAAAAACTATGGACCGGAATGCAGCGCAAGTGATTGCCAGTGTCTGAGATTAATACAAGCATTCCATCCATCACCTTGTTGTTGTTGCAATTGACTCCAATGGTGGCTTGCAAAAAGCCGTAACTAGCCATTGACCAAGATTGGAATGGTGGGCCAAAGGCTATTGCTTTGAGAAAACCTGCCATGAATGTCCAGTCCACCCTAGCGAACGCCTTCTTGGTATCGAGAGAAAGCAGCAGGACATTGCTTCGCCTCCTCTGCGCACGTTCCAGAATGGAGATTTATTCCTTTGTGTTGTCTCCACATTGGTGGCCTGGTATGAAGCCTGATGATCTGAATCTATCACATCTGACAGCAAGGGAGCCAAGTGAGCCGCTAGAAAGCTAGTTAAGATTTTTATCTCGGTGTTCAACAGGGAGATCGGTGTTTAAGAGAAACATATAGATGGGTCCTTGCTCGGCTTGTGGAGTAGCACTATCACTGCCTCTCGCATGGTTTAAGTTATCTCCCCCCATAGATCCAAACTCACTGTAGACCACCTCAACCACAGTAAAATGGGAGTTTAAGAGGACCGCCTGCTCCCCTGGGAGCGAAGATCTTAAGTTTGACTGAATGTAAATCTCCTGTTCGGATGTTGAAATGTGGTCCTTTATATAGAGCATATGGAAGAAATTGCAGAATCTGGTATGGCCTTATCTTCAGTCATCAACGCTTTAGCTGACGACAGTATAGCATTTACGCTTTCCTTTACTATCTTTGCCAGCAATTGGGAGGCCAGCACTTTACCCACTTAGTTGCTCAAGAAGTAGAAATTCTGTTTAGTCCTTAGTCTAGCGTACTCTGCTTCGTTTAAGTTGAGAGCCCACGCTTGGGAGGGCAATGTTTACATTGTCCACCAGAGTTTGAAGGAATTGGTGCGCTTATGCTCCATTTCCATAGTGAAAAGTAAAGCTACCAGCTCCCTCCTTGAAGCCACACTAGCTTTTCCAAGGCAGGATGCCACTGAAATTAATATTCCCTGAAGGACTGCTTTCAAGGTGTTCCATAATGTGGAGAGGGTTACTTCTGGGGGATACTCAGAAGAAAAGGGTTATGTATGATTCTCTCTGCTATCTGTGCCCTGTATCTCTTTTCTTGAACATGACCATATAAGGCGTATAAAATGGTGGTCCCTGCCTAGAGTAGCCTGGTGGACAAAAACAATGGTCTGGAATGTAGCCAGAGAAATTAATTGAGATTAATTTAAGTATTCCACCTATTACCTTTTTTCTTGGATTGTGTCCAGCGCTATCTTAACATTTTTCCCACCTGCATCCAAAAACTAAGCATGCTATCAAATTTCTTAAAAATCGAGCGAGGATATGTATGCACGTCAATTTGTATTTTTGCCACTGAACCTCTTCTGGCTGCTGATAGAGGCAGCATTACCTAGAACGCTTCTGATTTGCAGAGGCCTGCTATCAATTTATTTGTGTGGGTTGGAGCATTGTTTACAGTATGCATGATCTATACGTCAAAGTAAGAGAATGTCTCAGTCACACATTTAATTTCAATGAGCCCATTAGCTTTGTAGTATCCTTCACACAGACCAATATACTGTAAATACATAAGACTATATGCTATTTACTTCATAATATTATGCCCTTCCCTCCTCAGTCTTCCTGCCAACATGGAGACAGATGGCATCCTTGACAGTTTTTTTTATAAACTTTATTTTTCCACTTCTTACAACCAGTTAAACATATCAACCAGTGCAATTCACCAGTTACAAGTGCTCCATGACATATCAGACTTTCCCAACATTAAGGGACAATACAAGGTAGACAGTACTGTATCTACCAAGACTGCGAGCTTATTCAAACATATACATATCTAACTACACCTGGTGGCCATGGCTCCAGCACACAATGTGACTCAGTGCGAGTCTACATCCCCACTTCTTCTGATTTCGTGTCGGCATCTGGGTCCCCGTGTTCATTAAATCTGTTCAATAATAGCCCCCAAGCTACCACATCTTCAGAAGCTTTCTTATCAAGGCGTGGGAAATGCAAATATTGTTCCTCCACGACACGCCCCCCCTCCCCCTTTCAAGCACATCCTTGATCCAGAGAGCCGCCTGTGGCACACGAGTCCCCAATCACCAAATAGTCACCCGCCGTTTAACAAAAAGGAGTGCAAGCTGTAAAAATGTATAGGGGATCTCTGTCCCCTGGGTTTCGCTACCACCACTAGAATGCAAGCCTCGGGGGTAAGGGGTATTGCTACCCTCATAGCCATCTCAACTCTAATCACCACCTCCCTGCAAAACCTGTGAACCTCATCACAGAGCCAAACGAGATGTAAAAATGTGGCAGCCTCCTCTCCACAAAGTGCGCATTTTGCTGCCCTGGTGGGATCTAGCCTATTCAGCTGAAAATGTGTCACATGCGTGCAATGCAAGTAGTTGAAATGTAATAACTTAAACCTGCTGTGACAAGAAACTGTATGCACCAGCCCAGAGACACAGTCCCAATCCACATCTGTGAGGGGCTCCCCCAATTCAGTCTCCCACGCTAGCCTCGCTTTGAATGGGTGCTTAGTCATGTCCCCTTCAAATGCCTTATAAAAAAGTGTAATCATGTGTCTACCCTCCCACCACTAAATTAACCCACCCAATACCTCCGAGGGATGCGGCGCCGCCGGAAAGCTGCACCATGCTTCCCTCGCCTTGTTTTCCAATTTAGAATGCTGCAGAAAATGTCCCGGGCCCCACCTTAAATGTGTCCTGCACATCCCAGGAAGTAAGAAAGAACTCATCTGGGTACAGGTTGCCAGCTAGGAGACAACCACCAGACCTCAAAGGTCAATAGTACTAAATGGCGTGAGATTCCAGAGACATAGCTCCCTGTCAAAAGGAGCCCTACAAAGCATCTTTTTAACCACTGCTTCCCATATCACGGCTGCGTGCCTCACCAGATACAGAATCGAAATCTCTGATCGCCCCCCTCTCATCAGCAGACGTACCAGCATGTCCCCCCCAATCATGCCTCGTAAGAGCCTGTTTTCCCAATTATCAGACTCCACGAGCCACCAGGTGGCATGTTGCAAGTATGCCACAAAATAATAGAGTTGTATCTCTGGGAGAGCCTGGCCTCCCTCCTCCATGTACCTTTTAAGGACCCTGCTCCGCCTCCCCACCCACACAAACGAAATCAACAGGCAATTCAGTTTTTGAAATACTCATCGGCCAAGTGGGAACAACTCATTCTGTACCAGATACAGACATCGGTGGAGAAAATCATCCTAGCGATGCGCCCTACCCATAACCGACAGGGGCAACGTGTTCCAGAACCCAATCAACCCGGTAAGGCCTTCCAGAACTCTATCTACGTTCAAACGTTGATGAGTAGTCTCCGAGTGGGTAATCATAATTCCCAGGTATCGAAAACTCGTAGTTTCCCACGTGATCCTGAGGTCAGGCAGCCGCTCACGGGTTTGGTGCCACTAGTCTCCACATTGGAAATAACAGAGTGCTCCTAATATTAACTTGCAAGCCAGTAATCCCTCCAAACGTGGCCATGTGCCTCATCAACAGCGGCACCACCTCCTTGGGGGATCAACGCATCATCTGCATATAATGAAATTATATGATTGGGCTCCCCCACTCGCATGGCCCAGGGTTCCAACTCCCTAGATAGTAGAATCACCAAAGGGTCAAGCGCCAAAGCGAATTAGAGTGGCGAAAGAGGACAACCCAGCCGAGTGCCTCTCCCACCCACCAAGGCCTCCAAAACTGTGCTCTGACTCAGATACAAACCATAGGGTCAGTGTAAAGTAGTTGCACCCAATCTCTAAAGACCGGCCCAAATCCCATCCCCTGCAATACGGCCATCAGATAGCTCAAATTGACAGTATCAAATGCTTTCTCCATGTCTATTGATACAAGTACCATATCTCCGTCTACCCCGCGGTCTCATGCAGTTTATGGGTCAGCCGATAGAGACTGAGGGCACCGCTACTAGCCGGTCTAAACCCACATTGATCCTCGTGCACCAATTCCGCTACTACTCCTCGCAAACTTGTCGCCAACAATTTGCAGAGGATTTTGACATCAGAGTTAATCATAGTGAGTGGTCTATAACCAACGGGGAGATCCTCCGGTTCTCCCCGGCTTTAACAGGAAGCAGATAATGCCCTAACGCATAGTGAGGGGCCGGATCTTTTTATTCTGCGCCTCCAGAAAGACTTCCAAGAGGTTCCCCAAGAGAAATGCAGAATAGATCTGAAAGAATTCCACAGGGAATCCATTCCCCACCGGGGGCCTTAGCTTTGTTAAGATCTCATAAGGCCAACCTCAGTTCCTCCAGTGTAATGGCCACATCCAAGTCGAGCGCCCAATCTGGCGATAGGCGCTGCAGGTCGACCCCCGCAAGGAACTCCTCTATCGCACCCTGCTGACAGACCTACCCGACGTATAGACGTCTTGAAAGTGTGCTCCAAGTGTATTCAGAATATCTTGCTGGGTAGTCACCAAACTCCCCCCCGGTGTTCAAAGATGAAGTAAAGGCAGGACCTCCTGTTCACGGTTTAATATCCAGGCTTAGAGCCTGCCTGATTTATCTCCCTCTCTATGTAGACACTGTTGCTAAGCTGTAAGGGTATATTTGTCTAGGGTTTCCAACAACACCTATAAGGTTCGCTGAGTCCGCACAACCCACCCCTCGCGTATATCCGCAGAGCCCGCCCCCCCCCATTGTGGAATTTTTCTAATTGCTGTTCCTGAACCTTAATGTCTGCTTCCAATTGCCTCCGGACATCGCAGGTGGTCCCTATGCAAACCCCCCTCAGTACCGCCTTAAGGGCCTCCTGATCAGTGGCTCTAGTGGCGGTGAAGCCCCAACTGTTTATTAAGCAGTTTTTGTGCCAGTGACTCTCTACAGATCGCATCTGTCAGAAGCTCGGGAGACATACGCCAACGTTAGGTAGGGTACATATCCCTTCTCCATCGTAAATGGAGCAGCACCAGCGCATGGTAATAGAGGAACCTCTCCAAATGAGCAGTTGCATGCAGCCGCTCAGGATCTAACCCAGCCACGAGCAGGCAGTCCAGGCGACTAAATGTATTATGAGTAAGGCTTCCTGTTTTCTGTTTTTACAGATTTTTACAGGTAAATACAGACAGAAAACATTCATTTTCTTGTCTGTATTTATTTTTAAATGTGGATAAAAACGGAAATTGGGTTGCTTTTTGAGTAATTATAAATACTGTCTGCCATGATTGCCAGGCCAATAGATGTGTGGATTGATAGATAAGGGGGGTAAAAAAGAAAGGAATTTTAGTAAAGAGAGTGGATATGCACAAGGTTGATACAGAAATTTGCATATTTTAATATAAGTGCACTGATTTATTTTCTGCGGGTGTTCACAGCACTGAAACCTGGCAGGCATTCAAGCATCACTGCATATTTATTGGTTAAATAAATGTGGAAATATAGTAATTTCAGATTAATTTGTCCACAAAACCCAAAATAAATATGGACAAATACAGATAAAAATAGCAAAAAATAAATATGGATAAATACAGACGGAAATGGCAAAAAAATAAATAGCATAAAACCGGGAGCCCTAATTATGAGTCAATGAGTGCAAGTGTATTCCTGCGAGTGGAGTGTGCATCAGCCATCCAGGAACCCCAGATTCTACATGACCCGAGACAGTGACACTCCCTGTCATTAGGGGCTTCGCCCCCTACCTAGGCGGGTGCCAATCCCTGTTCCCATCCAGGACACAATTAAAATCCCCAGCACAGATTATCAGGGAGCCTATACTGCACTCTATCAGCTCCCGGACCGCCTCATAATACTTCCCATCATCTACATTGGGGGCATACGTTTTCACAATAGTAATATCTTTACCATATAACATGCCGTGGAGCAACAAGTAGCGCACCTCTACATCTGCTTCGCTAATTTTATGATGAAACAGCACCCCAAGTGTGATCTAAATTGCCACCCCTCTAGCATAAGAGGAGTAAATCGCTGAGAAAAATTGTCCATTTTTCCGCCAACTTCTGAGCTACCCATTAGATGTGTTTCCTGCAAACAGGCACTCTGGACCTGATTGCGCCTCAGATACGATTGAACCCTGAACGTTTAGTGTAGCCCTTCAGCCCCCTGACTTCCAGGTGACAATATTTGTACAGTTAACCATTATAAGTTTCTGTCCACTTCCCGGACCTGGACCAGTCCCCCTCCAAAGAGCAAACCAACCCAAGAACCTTCCCCATAAGAAACTCAGCACCTCGGTCTAGAACATGCACTGTAAATACAAACCAAATTCCCTCAAAAACTAGGGATTGAACCTTTAAAACCAGCCCAACTCCATCCACCCCAGACAAACAACAAAACAACAAACCGTTTTGTTCACAAATTTTCGTAAAACCTTCGCCCTCGGACATGGCCTACCGCTTTACATGGAGAGGGCTCCCCAGAACCCCTCTGCAGTGGTGTGAAGCCGCATCAGTGTTATATAATGAAACAGACCAATACGAAGTCCAGGAAGCAAACCAATCTTAGCTCCATCAACACCCCTGGTAGGATCCCTCCGCTCACTCCCCATGAACTCCCTCCAAAAAGGAATACACAAGTAGCACAGGATCCCCCTGTCAATTGGCAATGTCACTGATCGCCATGTCCATTGTCAGGGCAGTCAAGTCCCCCTCTGTGCCCCGGCACAGCCACGGAGGAATCCAGCGCCATGATACCATCACCCTGAATTACAAGCCTCGAGGACTCCAGTTCTTTCTGTCTATGACCATTCCTCATCCCATGCTCGTCTCACACCCTCCAATCTGGGATGTGCGCCCCACCTCGTTGCGAGCCCCATTTCTCCTGGAGCCCACTTTATCTCGTGGCACTTTGTCCCACATCTCCAAACACCTCCAGACATCCTCTGGTGTGTCAAAGAAGTGAGACCTGCCTTCTGAGATCACACGCAGTCTGGTAGGATACAAGAGCATGTACCTTAGTCCCATGTTTTTTAGCTTCCTTTTGACCTCCAAGGAGAATTTCTGATTCCCCTGCACTTTTTGGGCATAGTCCCGGTATGTGGAGATCCTATGGTTCTCCTTATAGGCATGATCAGTCTCTCAGGCTGCTCGAAGTATCAGTCTCTATCTTTGTAGTTTTGGACTCGTGCTATGATAGCCCGCGGGGGCACACCCTGACTAGGGGGGCAACAAACTGTTGGGGTTCAGAGTTTCTCGGATCTAGCGCTTAACAAAGTTCTTCATCACACCACCCTCAGCCCATTCAGGGAATCCCAGATAGCGGACATTATTGCGGCATGTTCTCACCTCCACGTCTTCAGCCTGCACTTCCAGGGCCACAGTTTTTGATGCAACGGTGGGCACCTGCTTTTTAAGTGAGGTCACCTGTGCCTGGAGGTCGGCAATGGACCCCTACGCGGCCTGCACCTTATCCTACACCTTCCGCTGGCCTGCGTGGAGGAGGCTCACCTCGATAGACACAATCTCTATCTTACCCTTCAACGCCACAGGGGAACCTTGAATGGCCACCAGGATACCTGTTCAGGACGGCTCCTCTGAGAGCGGTTCCTGTGCTGGATAACTGAGAGCACCCCCCTGTCGTGTCTGTCTCTGTGAAAATGGTGTCTGGGTAGTATAGTGTTCCCCTGCAGGGGACCCGGCAGCTTTCTCTTCCTCATATGAAATGCACTGTTGGGGACACCATAAGTATGCCCCGAATCACTGGGCACCCGGCGTCCACCGCTCACAGGAGTCACAGCCCCACTGCACCCCACAACACTGTTCCAGCGTCTGCTCCAGGTGGGCCAATCGCCCCAGGCATGTCTTGGGTACAGCCTAAGTGCCCCCTCCTTCGTTTCACGGATGTAGGCGCCAGCCAGGGATGACCTTCCGGGCATCAGAGGTCCAGCAAATGTGTCAGGCCGCTCTCCAGTGGCCAGTTAATACCTGCCAGGGTGAAAGGGCAACCCCCACAGGTTCCAGTTATGCCCACAGTCGGACCATTCATCCAGTATCAACCTTGGCGGCCCCTGGGTCTCAAGCGCCGGGCCCCACGATCACTGCTGTCCAGTCCCCACGATGCAGGGGGGGGGGCGGTGCCGCTTCACAACCAGCAATCTCTACGTGGCAACCCTCGGGAGGGTCGCCCTTGCCAGCACTCACCCACTCTGTGTCCATAGAACCCCGGACACCAGTCTCAAAAGGGCCACACACCCACCGCCAAGGACAACAGGGCCCAGCAACAGCCCAGTGGTGCAGTGATCTGCACGCTCAGTCAGATCACACAGTCCGCTAGGGCCACTCCACTCAATGGGCACACTCGCTCTCTTGGCCTTCTCACAGAGGGGGGGGGGGCTCAAGCGCAGCAGCACCCCGGCGTTTTCCGCCGCCTCTGTGCCGATCAGCTGCAGGGCCACGAGGTTTATGCCATGCGTCTGGCTTTCCTTCAAGGTCCGGCGGCCCTGCTTAGGCCTGACCAGCCCACATTCAGCAGGCAGGCCCACCCCTCGCTGGTCTCAAACACCACCCCGTGGCGCCTGAAGCAGGGTGAAAATCAGCACAGGGGTGCAGCAAACCACTCTTCCCCTGGTCTGTGGCTAAAAGCCTGGCGATGTTGCAATGTATGGCATAATTTTGAAGGATAACCTCGGGGCCCGCGAGGAGCAGCTCAAGTACATGTCCTTGCCATGTCCCTCCCCCCCCCCCGACAGGTTAACAGTTCAATTGTGAAGATATATAACCAAATTGTAACAAGAGTAAGGAATATATAATAAGGAGTTCTGAATTGGCAAAAGAAGAGCCAGACAATTTTTGAAGTAACGCTTTTTGACAAATCCTCAAGAGACAGGGCGCATTTTGTAACACAGGATCTCATTATAGACCATCCTGGATAACCAGATCTTTGTGACCAAGATCGTCAAGAATGTAATCCATACTTCACTGCAATCTGTCCATGAAGAAGATTTGGAAAGAAAGATCCATGTTCCAGTTACACTGTTGATACTTTTGTGATGTCTAAGTCAAATTCCTCTTTCCTTCTCATTAATATTTGCAGCCAAGGTTGTACTAACTTTTTTAAATGGTTAAACAGTTTGGTGGGTGAAAAAAGGAAAAGGGATATCCTTTAGCAGAAACAACAAAGTACAGCCTTTCAGTTAAAATATA
Source organism: Calotriton arnoldi (assembly GCA_963921515.1). NCBI lineage: Eukaryota > Metazoa > Chordata > Amphibia > Caudata > Salamandridae > Calotriton > Calotriton arnoldi. Next base: position 6,605,535 of record CAWUFW010000001.1, on the reverse strand, counting down.
TTTATTTTTCTGGTTAGACTTAACTGGGCAACCAAGCACATTTTTGTGAAAATGCATGGATTCAATTTACAATACCTAAGATCTTAAACACAAAGAAAACTGAAGGCGGCATATTAATTCAAGCATAAATTTTAAAATTTAGACAACATCTCAACTAACAGATACACTGTGAAATCAAAGACGATACTTTTTTGTAGTGTCTGCCCTCTCTCCCAAACGTAAATTTGCAAGCTTATCGTGAGGTAAACTAGAAGTAAATTAGTAGTTCCAACTTCAATGATTCTACTGAAGAAAGAACATTTATATTCCTTGTGTAAATCTACACATCGTGTACCCCACAGTACTTTAATGAGTGATTTATCTCAAGAACCAAGGAACACACAAGCTTTTTTCATTTCCATCAATGGCCCTACTGCACCGAAGGTACTTTGCCACTTACTGCAATTGTCCTACTAGTTTCACTATGCCAAAACATTATACACTTCTCAAACATCCTACACTTCTCAATCTAGTGGACAATATCTTGCTTGACAGATATCGATTTGTAATCTTAATATCATAGTTTGTTTTAAAGGAAACAGTGAAGAGCCCTGTTTGTGTGCACAGAATGTGGGGTTGTCTTTGCTGCTCTCGTATAAGAATCTCTGCAAAGAGCCATCTCAAGTGTGTAGAATTCCATAGTAATATGAGGAATAAATCTGGGGTTCAACCTAATAACCACCTCATTGAAAAAGCATGTGATTATTTATTTGAGAAAGTTCGAACTTCACTTGCTGACCAAGATGAAGTGATGGCCAAGATGAACATGATTTCTACACAACATACTGTAATTTGGATAAATGAATGGGGAGAGAATGTGGCCAAATGGCTAGGGCGGTTGACCTCGGAGCTGGAGAACCGGGTTCAAGTCTCGGCAGGGACGCTCAACAGTCTGTGATTCTGGGCAAATCAATTAATCTCCCCGTGCCTGACAAAAATGAATGTGGCCATCTGTAACGTAACTGGTGCTTATGTAAAGCGCTCTGATACCTTCGGGTCTAGTTCGCGCTAGATAAAACTCCCGAAACAAAAATGGGTTGAAACAGTTACCAAATGAGTTTAGATAACACTGTACTCAGCTATAACAACAGGGTGGGCCTTTTATCTGGTGGAAAAAATCTGAAACAGCCCTTTCAACACCTGGTTCACAATTCTATGCAAGAAAAGCAATATCTCGTTACTCTATTTTGTGTATCTAAAGACTGCCGATACATAAACCCTTGGCAACAAATACATTTATAACAAGCAGGGTAGCATCCGATACGGCAAAAACAACAACGGGTGCGTTTTATATCAATCACAGTATATGTTCCACTGTCAGAATATGTCCTTCTACCAGGGCAGGCATTCAGGAACTCGAGTTGATGCTTTCAAGATGGTTTCAGGGCATTTGGAGGTAATATTTTGTCCTGTTCTTTCACAAGTGGTCTTGCACAAGTGGGTGCAGGTAAAAGGAGTCCATGTGGGCTCAAACTGGACATCAATATTAGTTGCATTTACCAGTATTGTCTCGACTTTGTTGGGCCAAACAGGAGAACTTTGAAGTGGCTTTATGTCACCTTGTTGACTAGTCTGTAAAGGAAGGGGATTGGAGAAAAGTATATACAAATATAAAATTCTCTCCCATTTGTTCCTGGTTGCCAATGACTGCTGGGTAACAAATGACATTTAATATTCTGCGCTTGTGGCGATGATACTACTACTGTCTTTGTTTAGATTGTCTGCTAGGCTCTTCATCATTACCATGCATGCTCTGTAGTAAGGAAGATGACTCTGCTCCTCAGGAGAGGACAAGTGTTCTTTCTCTTTATTGTCTTTTTATATAATACCTCATAGTTAAATTGTCTTTCCTAATTTAGCAAGACCATTTTAAATGCCGGGCAGCAAAGTCTGTAGAGCACAACTCCTGCCCTGTGTGACAACACAGCACTGAGTAGGCCTCTCTAGAGCCATACAGGGACCTTTTTGGGTCAAGTCTTCTTGGTGCTTACCAACCCGGCAAGCAATACCTCTGTAACACTATCTTCTGTGTTTCCAAGGCTTTAGAGCCCAGCCTATACTGACATTCCTTTGGCCTACTACCAGAGACATCCAGGTCATTGATGGAGTGGACAATGAGGCACTCAACAAGGAGATGACAACCTTGATTACCAGGGGGGAGAAAACAAAGATGCAGTGGTCAATGAGAAAGTAGGTAACACAACTTTTCTCACCTATTCAGCATATATGTTGAGAATAATCTGATCAAGAAGAACGGCCAGAAGAGGGTTTTACAGCTGTGGTTATGCAAACATCTTACACCATTTTATTTCAGGATCTGAAGAAGCTTCCAGTATGTATTACCATATTTCCGTTTCCAGGTGCTTTATTAAAGAAACCAGCAGCATTCCTTGAAGATTGCGAACCACCTCACCGTAATAGATTTTAATGATTCCTTTATTCTTTTCAGGATTGGTAGCATTCAGAAGCACAAACAATTCAAACATGTGACTGCAATACAATGTAATGCAATTAATAGCAGGCCAATGGGTCAAAGAGTAATTGGGTAGTTATGAAATGCCACCTCAATTTGAATATACTTTGCCTATGTGCCAGAATTACTGCTAATAATTAAAAAACATAATCCATAGAATTTATTTTTATACTCTGCAATGAAAGGTAGAGCTTTGTTAACCCACTTATGGGCAATAGGCATGAGAACAATAATCGTTACAAGAAAAAGGAATCCCTGACATACCAACTGCTTTTCCCCCGGAATCCCAATCATTAACATCTTGGTCACATGTTAATGGCCTGTTGGATTATCATACATTTGTAGCAAAAATGTTCATCCAACCTATGCCATGAATCAGCATCAGGCACTCACCAGACATCTTGAGAACTCGTACCAATCCCACAGTTTTTTTTTTGTGTCTTATATTTCTGAAGCTGGGACTTGTTTCTCCAGGAACCCTAATGAAATCTATGCCAGAGTGACCTTCTAATCCACCAGCACAACCGTCAAAGAAGCTAAAACTCTATTATCCAACATGAGGCAGGACTACAGGGAATCCCGATTAGCAATTGATAGAGTTGTCATAGGAGGTAATCAGGAAACAATAGCAGAACCCCAAGCAACGAGAAAGCAATACCATGTCACATTAGAGAAGTTGAGGACCCAGGATCGTAAACAATACATCACGAAGAAGCATGAGAAAGAGGGAAAGGCAGGTAGAATGCTGACATGGCTCATTAAAACTGAGTCGAGAAGCCCTCCCATTACTAAGATACACACTCACAGCGGACAGCCCATATACTCCCCCACGCTGATAAATCAAGAATGCTGTAACTATTATATGATGTTGTATAGAGCCCCCCCGCCCCCTTGTCTTACTGAGGAAATATTAGATAGCTATCTGATGCACGTGCCGATAAAACAGCTAGCCGAGGAACACAGTGAGAAACTAGGGGCCCCCATTTTTTATCTTTTTTTTTTTTTACAGTTTCATATATAGCGCAAACTGGACCCGAGACATCGGGTATCAGAGCGCTTTACATGAGCACCAGTTTTGTTACAGAAGGACACATTCATTTTTTTTGTTAGGTACGGGAGATTGAGCGTCGTCGCCAAGACTCAAACCCGGATCCCCAGCTTCGAGGTCGACTGCCCTAGCCGTTAGGCTACATCCTCTCCCCATTACTATACAGGAGATCCACACTGCAGTAAAAGGGTTAGCAACAGGCAGAACGCCAGGTACAGCGGGCTACTGGCTGAATTATACAAGACATACATTCGAGTGCCAGCGCCTCATCTCGAGAAAGTATATGCGGAGGCTTGGAAAGCTGGCTTGCTCCCTGAGTCCACTAGAGATGCGGTAGTAATACCCCTACCAAAAAGCAAAGAATAGGTCGTGAGAGTAACCGATTACCGCCCTCTATCTATGCTGAACCTAGATTTTAAAATCCTGAGCAAGGTGTTGGCCCTTAGGCTCCTCCCCCATATGCAGGGCTTAGTGCATGCAGACCAGAATGGGTTTATACCCACGCGTAGTACCACGTACAACCTTAGAAGACTTTACCACGTCATGTATCACCCAGTTACACAGGCCGACCGTAAAGCAATGCTGATGTCAGTAGACTTAGAGAAAGCCTTCGATACAGTAAGATGGGACTATCTGCTCACTGTAATGAAACGGATGGGCCTAGGTGACGACTGGATTAAATGGATAAGAATATTGTACAATGCCCCGACGGTGAGAGTTAGAAAGGGAAGAACATTCTCACCACAATACAAAATACATAAAGGCACTAGACAGGGATGTCCTCTATCCCCGCTCCTGTTTGCGCTTGCAGTTGAACCTTTAGCTGCACAGCTTAGACATGTGGGGAGGGGTTGGGGTCTGGAAGTGGAAGGCCGAGAGCATATAATTTCACTGTATGCTGACAACATACAACATCTATTTCAACATGACAACATCTATTTCAGAGATGGACTGACGGGCATACCCCAAGCTGTGACACAACTGAAACAATTTGAAGCAGTTTCCAGGCTCCGGGTAAACACATCTAAAACGCATATATTTCTACTATGCAGAGGTCTGGAGAAACCCATAGGGCTCCCACCTGACCTGAATTGGTCCCCAAAATCCTTTAAATACCTAGGAATACAAGTATTTCACGCAATAGAAGACTTGGGAGACAGCAACCTGGGAGGAGTCTTGCCCTTTTTGAGGTCGTTGAGACTGCCCGTTATGGCCCGAATAGCGATCTCGAAGATGGTAATGCTACCAAGGCTTCTTTATTATTTTGCCAATATGCCTATATGTGTACCGGCATCTTGGTTTAGGCAAGTAGACACCCTGCTACGAGATTTAATATGGGACGGGGGCAGACATAGAGTATCTCCAGCGACACTCAGATGTCGACAGATGAGGGGGGTCTTGGAGTTCCAAACTTTGAGCAATATTTTCTAGCATCTCAACTCCAGTGGCTTACACAGTGTCTAGACGAAGTTAATCAAGAAGAACTACAGCAATTGGGAAAAATGATAGACCTTTTAGTGGCTAAACTGCTAAATACCTCAATTGTGATCCCCAAGCCGGGCATATTACTTGACACGGCCCTAAGATGCTGGTGTAGGTGCGTATACAAAACCAAGGGAGCAACTTTGCATGCCCCATCGCTGCCTTTAGCAGGACTGCCACATGGCGATCCTCTCATTTACTTCACCCAAAGGCAAATTACAGCTTGGACGGAAGTGGGTGTACTCACCATGAGTGACTACTATCAGCAGGGTACATTAATCCCTGTGGAGGACCTGATGGACTCTCACCAGCTGCCTTCTGGCCAATTTCTCAGATATGAGGCACTGACATGTGCGTTTCAAGACCTATGGAGCAGAGGTGGGACGGAACCTCCGACAGATAGTACATTACAATTACTGATGTCCATGGGGGCCATAAAACACTTAGTGACCTGGTTCAATAGATCACTAGCAGACATGACCAGAGGTCCCCTAACTACGTTTAGGAATAGATGGGAAAAAGCTCTTAACCGGGAACTAACAGACCTGGAATGGCAAAGAATACTAGCTACACCGAAGAAAATCTCTAGAAATACCAGACTTAAGTACACACAATATAACTATATACGTATGACCTATATGACACCACATAGGTTGCAGGTCACATATGGGGGGGGGGAGCCCCGGCCCTGCCCTAGATGCAGACGCGTGGACGCAGGGTTTGTCCATATGGTATGGGACTGCCCGCAATTACAGATATATTGGACAGAAATATTGGAGACCCTACATCTGGCATTGGGACGAACTCCACCTCGATCGCTAGAGGCATGTATATTGGGTTTATATGCAAGACCAAGAGCGAAGAAGGTGCGAACCAGATTCATAGATTTGGCGCTAGGTTTAGCTAAGCGAAGAATTGCTAAAGAATGGAAACCAGTGGCAGGACCATATGGCATGGAAAGCAGAGGTGACGCAATGGGCCTGAGCAGGAGAACAGGCGCTTATCAGAGAAGAAGCTAGGGGGATTAGACTCCGTCCAATAGCAGACTTGTGGACTGAAATATTGACAGCATGGGAACACCCAGAACAGTGTAGTGATGATGAATCGCATACGAGCGAAGACGCCACAGAAGATGAAGAGGAAAGGCCACCTCTTGCTAGCATAGAAGTACGAAACAGCGTAAATACTGACCAACCACCACAACATTAAGGCATCAGATACCGATATTCCCGCCAAGCATGTTATACTTACCTCCCCCAGATATACTGCTTTAGATATAGATCACACAACCTGATGAATGCAGGGAAGTGCCGGATGCCTTTGGCGCCATCACTTCTCATACTCTATCCCTTAATCTCCCCGTTACACGACACAAAGACTTGCATCACGCATGTAACACAAGAATAACCTATTAGCGACTATAGTGATTACATGATAATGTTCGATCTACAGTTATATCCTAAAAATTGTCATGTGTACATGCTTGTTTAAGATGCTTGTTAAATATTAAAATCAATAAACAAATTAAAAAAAAAAATTAAGCTGTAAATACCCAGACTAAAAACAGGAGATGAAGTAGAAGAGTGTAGAAACCTGCAAATGGGTACTAATATCTTCATACATACAAGAATGTTGTCATTGTAGGTGAGAGAAAGGATTGAGGATACTGTTCTTCGGAAATACGAAGCACCTGGTTGGCTAGTGGATGTAGGCAAGAGAACGTGTTCAAGTAGCATCTTCAATAAAATAAATGTAAACCATAATCATCAAGGCAGGAGCTTAAACTTGAAAATAATACTTGCAACCATACAAGGTAATAAGCAAAAAAAACATACCTTTATTGTTTTGTTTGCAAGATAGCATCAATTGCTCTATATTTCGGAAATTCTCTTTAGGAACAAAAGCATTTTCTAATTTCCTTCTCAGTTTCTTTGGTAGTGGGGTGTCAAAGCTTGAGTCACTAAAATCAAAACGAGGATTAACCTGTTAGTACAATTACACAGTACTTTATAACATACTCCTTGCATTGTTAATCTATGTTTAAAGTGTATCGTTTAAAAATGCCACTCGCAAAAGATATGCAATGGAACACATGCTAGGTCATTTATCCTTAGGTATGAATGCAAAAAACGACTCAGACACAATTAGATTGCTGGATAATCTTGAGGCTTTTAACTTAAATCAACTCATTACTGAATCCACCCACCAGGCGGGACACACGTTAGATGGCATTTTTACTAACAATCCTGATATTAATCTAACTAAGATAGTGGCCCTGCCGTGGACAGATCATAAGGCTGTTCACTTCAACATTAAAGTTACTCAGCCATACCATCATACACAGACTAAGCCATCCAAAGTACAAATTAGGCGCTGAAATAAAGTCAAAGGCAGCGACCTAGAGTCGGCCCTTGATCACTTCCCTGCCCCGTTAGATAAGGACAATAATGAAGCAGCCATGCAGTTCAACGGCTGGCTACTGGCAGCGGCTGAGTGTGTTGCACCTAAAAAATTGATGACGGTAAAGAGAGCTAAGACATCGTCACCTTGGTACACCCCAGAGCTTAAGTTCCTAAAAGTAAATTGTAGAAGAGCTGAGCGCCTCTGGAGACAAGATTATAGTAATCAAATGAAATCATTGTATAACCTTGCTATCCAAAAATATAAGGAAGCAATTACTGTTGCAAAAAAGTCTTTTTTCACAATGAAAATAAAGGTGGCAGGAAACTCTACCAAGGAACTTTTAAATCCGTTAATCTGCTGGCTAAATCGCAACAAGAAAATGCGTTTAAACCTGATCAAGCTATGTGTAACTAACTTGCCCTATTTTTCCAGGATATGGTGCAAGGAATTTATAATGGCCTCCTGAGCTCTTCGGGGTCTCAGGATAAAAAAGAGCAACCGATATGTCCAAACCAGTGTAGACTATCCTGTTACCAGACAGTCTCAAATGATGAAGTACAAAAACTTCTTCTCTCAATAAAATCTGGCTCACCTACAGATCCTTGTCCCCCTACTATTATGCATTTGGCTGCCCAGACGATCTGTAATAATCTTACACCTCTTATTAACCAAGTTCTGGAATCAGGCTACTATCCAGAAACTTGGAAAAAAGTATCTATTAGACCTCTTTTAAAAAAAAAAAAACCTCATTGCCTTTATTTGTAACAAAAATTAACAAACTTGGCCATCAGGTTTCCCAGATCTATAAACTCTTGCGTCCCAAATCTTCAAAGCTTAATGTTAAGGTAGTTGATTATTGGAATCTGCTTTCTTCTGCTCCGTTAACTGAACATTCGTGGTCCTCACTATGGAACTCAGTTTCTCGCAACAAGATTTCCCTGGTTCTTTCCCAAACTAAATATTGGTTAATGCACAAAGCGTTTTGGACACCGTCTAGGTTGTTCTCCATGGGGATTCGGGAAGATGATTTGTGCTGGAATTGTAAACAAGACAAAGGTGACTTAGCCCATCTTATTTTGCATTGCTCAGCAGTAAAACCTTTCTGGGACAAGGTATACTTATTTTTGTATAAATTGTTTAAATGTACACTGTGTAGAGATTTGCCAACCTTGGTAGCTGCTTTTTACAGGTGGATCTGCCGTCGGAGGATGACAGAGCTCTCCTCGATCTTCTGTTAATCTCTGCGGTAAAAATGATACCCACCAACTGGAAAGATACCAGTAAGTCTTCCTATGAATGTTGGATGAACTGGGTCATTCACCTCAGGGGGGCAGATAATCTTACTCTTCAAAATTCACCTTGGAAATCTTCAACGAGGAAAATGTGGTCTACTTTGGACAAGTATTTTGACTCTCATAAACCACCGTGAGATTCATTAGGTTGAGCGTCATTCTCTAACACAGGTGTTATAAGTCATCGTTGGGTACTCATATGCCATGTAACTCTTTGCATTATGTTATGTATGGGGCTCTGGACTGTCTCTTTCTCCCTCTCTTCTGGGTTTCTATCTCTTTCTCTTTTCTATCTTATCCTTTTTCTCCTTTTCCTATTTTCGATGTATAGGAGGTTAGTTCTTTCTAGCCCATTGTTGAGACACATATGTATTGCCTGCAATTGTAAGGAGGCTCCTTTGTTGTTCATTGATATGTGGTCCATTGATATGTTCATTGATATGTGCTTATTGCTCTAACCTCGCCAAGTCATCAGTTTCTATTTGATGATCTTCTCCTTCCTTTCATATAAATGAATAAAGATCATTTGAAATAAAAAAAATTAAAAAAAATAAAATAAAAAAAAAACCTGGACCCAACCGAACCAAAAAATTATCGTCCCATTGCTGGTCTACCAATAGTGGCAACATTTTTGGAAAAATCACTAAACATAGCGCTGACTGACTATTTAGATACAAATAACCTATTGGATACAACACAGCATGGCTTTCGGTCATGCCATTCCACTGAATCAGCCCTGATCACTGCAACTGAAGAGATCCGCAGGGTGGTGGATGGGGGGGAGGGCGGTCCTCGTGCTCCTGGATCTATCGGCCGCTTTCGACACCGTGAATCATGCGGTGTTAGTTCAGCGGCTAAGGGATGTGGGGGTGGAGGCTTCCGCCCTGGCCCTCTTATCCTCCTTCCTGGAGGCAAGGGAGGAGAGGCTGTTTTGGGATGGACTGCAATCGGATAGTTTCCAACTTCCATGCGGTGTCCCGCAGGGATCAGCCCTATCCCCGACAATGTTCAACATCTATGTCACCGCGTTGGCTAGACTTATCAGGAGGCATGGTTTTGCCCTGGTCTCTTATGCTGATGATTCTCAACTTATCATCTCTATTACTAATCAGCCTGAGAATACAGCTACCAGGTTTCATGTTTGTCTCACCGAGATCATGACCTGGATGAACCATAGCTTCCTGAAAATTAACACCGACAAGACGGAGGTGATGGAGTTTGGTCCGGACCCCCCCTTATGGAACAAGTCCTGGTGGCCAACCGAGGCTGGTGAATGCCCATGCCCTGTCCCCAAGGTCAAGAACCTTGGGGTCATCTTTGATGATCAATTGAATTTCTCTGCCCAGGTAAATAGCCTCACTTCCTCCTGTTTTTTTTAATTAAAAACTTTGAGGAAAATCTTGCCATTCATTTCACAAGAGCTGCAAAAGACGGTGATGGTAGCACTTTTCCTGTCTAAGTTGGACTATTGCAATGCCCTATTCTTGGGCATTGACAAGTCCCAGATGAGAAAATTACAATTCCTACAGAATGCCGCAGCAAGACTACTTCTGGGTATTCCCAGAGGACAGTCAACTACAGCAGGAATTAAATCACTACATTGGCTTCCTGTCCAGCAGCGGGTGGAATTTAAGTCTTTGTGCCTTGTGCATAAGGCACTATACGGTGGCGGTGCCGAGGACATTAAAAGACTGTTTCCACCCTACATCCCCCCACGCGCTCTTAGATCTGCCAGTCTAGGTCTTATAAGGACCACTAAGATAAGACGGGCAAGATGGGGTGGCAGGGCGATATCACAGCGTGCTGCAAAGCTATGGAATAAAATGCTGATGGCCATGAAACTTCAACCCAACCTGCAGCTTTTTAGGAAAGGATTAAAAACATGGTTGTTTACTTCCGCCTAAGTCCTCGGTTAACACAGTGCACTGATCCTGTCCATACACTCTAGCGCCAAGACGCCACGGCAATCGAGCGCTATATAAACATAAACATAAGGTCAAAATAAACTCCTTCAGTGTTAGTAATAAATCAACCAAATGAGAAGTCACTGCTTCCCTTGCTGCTAAATGTACCAAGCCATGTCATGAGCAAATGAGTTCAGCTCAACTAACCTAGTTATTATGTTAAGATCTGTAGAGTCTTTCAGTTCGGAACCTTCTGCTCACCCTCAGGTTTTATCTGTTTCAGCATCATGCATATACTCCTCACAGCTCTTCTCGACCAAAGGTGGTGAGATGAATTCTAGATCCTTTGTCAGATTAAGTGTGACCAAGGGCCTTAGAATCACGAACAGTGAGAATTGAGTAGGATCCTTTGCTAATGTAAATTAGCTGATAAAGTAGTAATCCGTTCAATTAAAATATGTGAAACTTATTTTTGCTAGCCTATTTTTGCTTGCCTGATGAAAAGCCTGCAAATCGTAGTTTGTAACTGCAGGTTACACGTCCTTTGAGAACTGTGGCACACAGACAGATCATTGGTAATACAATGAAATCACACTTGAAGAAAGTCTTTAAGGTACGGAGAAGAATTATAGAATATGATTTACTCCAACAACAGCAATAACAAAACATACTACTTTTAGCACGAATAATGCTAATGTGCTCAAACTTAGTACGTGCCCTACCCACCAGAAAGATATAAAAAATAAATGAAATGCACGGTTGTACTATACTATGAGAAAGAATAACCATGTGTTGCTAAGGATTGTAAACCTCAAAGTGGACTACTAAGCATATGACGCATTCAACATGTGATGAAGAAACCGGCTGAAATGAGACAGCATTTGGTGTTAGCCCCGCCGAATGTTGCTTGCAAAAGAAATATAGAGGCAGCTCTACCACCGGTTATTTACTTATTCAAAGATTCTTGTTGCGAACAGAAGATAGAACAAAATGGAACATCAAAAAGGTAAAAAATAACCAGGGTTAGAGGGCTGTATTTCACAATATCAAGTGCCAAAATATTGACCTGCAACAATACAGACTGCAGATTATTGACTACCACTATATTGTCAAGATACGTGTAGGTAGGTAAGTGAGATTTTACTATTCTTAACTCCACATCTATGTAACTTGAAGATATATATTGTCAAGCACTCCCAGGGCTGATAAAGGAATTAATGACTGCTTAGTTGAGCTCCTTATGACGGGTGAGGATAGATCCCTGCTGGGCTTGCCTCTTCTTTCATACAGAACCCCTTCAATATGAGAAATGAAGAGGAACCCTGTTGTCACAGGTCTCCTATTTGTAGATAATGCCCCCTGATAGAGATAGGGCTGTAGTGGTATTGGTTATTATCATCACTACCTTGGAACTGGAAAAAGGGAGTAAGGTTAGTGAGGCCCAGTAAAATCCTCTTTTAACACTTATGTGGATAGAATTATGCCATAGGACAACTATGGCATATGTTGCAACAGAGCCTCTATCCTCAGTCATACTCTGACTTCGCCGGCTGGGAGTCCTTTTCGAAGGATCCGCTGGGCTGTTTGTCCGTGGACGCAGCTGTGGTCGTCGATTGCTTCGACGCCAGTGCTCCTTTCGAGGACTTTGGCTCTGTTTTTCGAGAGTCTGTCGGGGCTTTAAGGGTCGACGTCTCTCTTACCTCTTTTGTCGACTTCTTATCGGTCTCTGCGACCGTGTAGTCCTCTGGTCCCTCGGCGATGTTGTCCTCTTCTTCGCTGGAGAGGCCCAAGTCCCGAAGCGACAGAGGTTGTCCTTGCCCCTGCATGGCGTAGTTCGCTCTCCTCTGTCTCTCCCTCACTCTGAGGGTCTTGGGGGTGAAAGCCGAGCAGGCGTTGCAATCCTTGCTTTCGTGGTCGATTGGCAGGCAGAGGTTGCAGACTGGGTGCTGGTCCTTCTGCGCGTACTTGTGGTGGCAATTACGGCAAAATTTGAATGGGGTTTTGTCCATTCCTGCGCTCAGGGGGCCCCCTGTGTGCGCATTCTCCGTTGGACGTCGAAGTTCTTCCTCCTTCTCACCCTCTTCGTTGTCCCGGTTCTGTGTCCTTTGTTGTGCGATGAAGAAACTCCAACTTCTTGGCGTTTCTGCTTTATTTTCTCTTCTTGTTTCCAAAAAACTCTGGAACTCCTTGTGACGATCCAGACCCAACGGCGGAAAAAAGAATCTGAAGATGGCGCCCAAAGGTGGGAGCTTCCGGAGGAAGCGCGCCGACGTCACGGGAGGACACCAAATGGTGGGACGTCGACGCCCACCTGGGCCACGAAAAAAAAGAGAAAAAATACTACGATTCCGGACTCAACCACTAGACCGCGGAATAATGCACAGCATAGTGAATCCAGAAAGATTCACGCTGCAAAACTATGATTGCTAACAGAGACATTTCCAGGCTTTGGAACTCTGGACCCTCCCATTCCCTGGCTTAGTGGTGTTCAGCAATTTACTGCTGTGGGAAGCATGAGGATCCTATGTGGCAAGGGGATGCCATCAACATGAGACGGTTTGGAGGACTTACTATGGTTTGGGACAATATTTATAAGGGTTTATGATGTATGTCGTCGATGGTCAAAACTTATTCTGTGTTTGCACTGTGTTCATATGGTTTATTCAAAAAACAATACAATTTGGTTATTAACAAAACTATGGTGTGCCACAGGACCAGAATGTCCCCTAGATGGAGGGTATTATTTCCCTAACAAGTTCCTTTTCCAGGCCTGTGCCAAAAATTGTATAGCTGCATTGAGCCCTGAATAGAGTGGGATAGGATGATGGATAGTGTACTATGAACACAAAACTGCAAGCGATTCTAAATAGAAGATCAAATTATTTGCAATCAAAGTTTTTACAAAATCCTATACCAGTCATCCAGATTTGATTAGCAGTGGACCTTCTTCAGCCTCAAAAATGATGATACAGGAGTGAGAAACTTGGGATAGATGGGCAGAGTAACATTTTGTATTTATAGAGACAATTCCACATGGTGAGCTTGAGGAGCCATCAGTAAGCTTTCTGCATGGGAACATGTAAGTATGAGCACAACCAGTCATTGGCCTGCACAGATGCCAGCAACTGAGCCAGCGTTATCACACTGAACTCTTGGACTGGATAAAGAAGTTGAGATTGGGCAAGTCCTAATTATGGCACAGCCCCCCTTGGCCCTAAGTACCACCTTGTGCTTGCAAAACAGTGTAAGGCTAGTCAGCAGATACAGACAAAAGCTTTTCTTTGTTTGCAAGCTTAGGTTACAGCCATCACGAAGGCAATATGGAGAATACAGATGGAGAAGCCCGAAAAAAGATGTTTGAAGGTAAATCCTCTAGGTTTTTATTCTATTAGGGGCTACCTGCAACTAAAGAGAACTTGCATGAGAAAACCTGCATGGGTAAATGATTTAAAGAGGGCGTACAATGCTACACACACTCTAAGGAACATTTAAGAAGATTAACCCTGTTTATGAGCTCCTGCTTGTATCAGGAGCTGCTAACATCTGAATTAGGACTAATGAGCGAGTTCCTGGTTTCCTTGATGATGAACATCACTAATGCTCATATCTTGCCTGGCCCTGCTCTTGGTACTGCTTTTCTGGTGAGCCAAGTTCTGCCATGACTGAGCAGTGGAGACTGTAGCACCCGTATTTCTAACTGGTGTCTCATGTTTATTTTCCCCTTGCCTTGGAGAATTTTCTCTGAGTTTTCTGGGATGTTTATCTCCTGCCTGCATTACTACTCACTGCCTGTCTCTTCTTCCTCCCATTATGGCTGTGAAGCACGGTGAGGCAACCTTTCACCAATGCACTGAAAGTTAGGGACTGATTTAGGTCTCGAAGGACAGGTTACTCAGTCGCAATGGTGACGAATATCCCGTCCGCCGAAATATAAATCCTATAGGATATAATGGGATTTATATTTCGCCGGATGGGATATCCATCACTGTTGTGACGGAGTAACCCATACGCAGAGATCTAAATCAATATGTTCTACAAATAGGTTCCGTTGGGTAGAAACAATAATTTCTTTAGTGCATCAATGCTTAAGTGTAACAACAATACTACCCTTTAGACTTAAACTAGTTTGGTACACACCACAAAGAGTCTTCAAATTATACAAATATTTCTTTTAATTGTTTCAATTAATTGAAAAGGCTGTCAGACAAGACATAAGATACAGTAAAATGAACAGAACAACCAATTAATTAATTAGTGACTGATGTGCCAAATGGTGATCCAACGTAATAAAGTAACAAACAATACAAAACTTTTATACATAACAGTACAAATACAAAAATCTCTGTCCTATTTTGAATTTCATCAGTAACCCGCAATGTCAGTTAGCTATGTTTACAGTGACTCAGGACATGAGTAGGTTATGCGTCGACGTTTCGACCCTGGTGTCTGTGTTAATGAAGGCCAGGGACATCACATAGTGTCTTCTTCAGGACAAAATAAAACATGCTGTGACAGCCTAGATACAAAAGGGAGGATTTTGTTAGGGACGTGTGTACAAAATAAGAAGTAACTTTGTGTTTTAAAAGGAGCTGTGTTGGCCAAAAGGCCATTCACTAGAGTATTCCAAAAATAGGGGGAAAAAACTCCTCCAGTCCTGGATGGAGTCAAAGGTAAAAGCATTGGTCCAAATCTGGATGGTAGTCAACCATAAGGGATAGTCAAGTCTTCTGCAAGCAAAAATTGTAAGACTGACTTAGGATATCTTATTAAACAAATGGGGTTAAACTATGAGAAAATGGATAATGAACTCACCAGTAATGTTACTTCGTCGGGACTTGATCCTGACTCAAATAATATGAAATAAATAGAATTACGTGAGTCAGGGTACTTAACTGGCAAGGCACGAATGTTGTGCACTTAATTGCCAAAATCGCTGACTCCCATTTTGTGGCAGAATCTGCTGTTAGGGCCACATCTAATGCAGATGTAAATGTCTTGAGGATAGTGTAATAAAAAATTCTTACCCGACAAAATAATTTCTGTTGTCGGAATTTAGGCTATACTCCAGGCAAGGACTCCAACCAGATATAAAGCCAAAGGAAAACCGTGCCTCGTAGATGTTGGGTGTATCTAGCACATAAATGGGAAGTGTTAAAACCCCTCCTGGATGTGGCAAAAGTATGACGGTAATAGCAAAGCAACAGGTTTGATTACCCGAACAGGCTGTTCCACTCAATTTGTCCAGATAAATGATTTAATTAATTAACAGGGAAGGGCTGTACCCCAGGCAATGTGAATTATCAGTGGAGGACTACAATCACTTTTAAAGCCGGTAATCCAGAAACCATGGTCTGGAAACTGTGGCAGAATTTAGCATGAAAGCGAAAATTATTAAGGCCCCTCATGAAAAATAGTAAAAGTATGAAAGAATAGGCAAAAGTGACAATCGTGCTTACCCAAACTGACTGTAGAACTGAATGCAATTGGGTGCTGGTAAGGAGCGTGCTCTCGATTAAAGTCATGTTGTACGCTGGAGAGCGCCGCGTCAACGTATATCGCGTCTCACGTGACTCGACAATCAGTCGTGTGTTGCGCGGGCCGCGAGAGACTAGACCGGGCCAGGTAGAAGAGTGTCACAGTCATGGATAATTTGCCGATAACAAGAATTATGAAGTAAGAATGTTCGATCGATGGTAAAAATATATGTGGACCCAACACATAAAAACAGTCCAATTGGCCCAAAGGATCATTCCTATTGAACAAAGGGGCAACTTAAATCCAAAAGGATTATGTATGATAAAATATGAAATGAAGCCAAATGTGATATTATCCAGGGAGAATCCATTCCAAAAATTAGCAAAATAACCTAATTTTGATGCCGATCACTGCATTAAGCCACCCAATGTATAACAATACATCATAGATTAAACCCCTCAAACAACATAAAGATGGTGAAGTTCATTGCAATAAAACATCCATGTATGAAAATGTAACATCAAATGGAATCCACCATTCACAATCAAATATAATATATTAGAAGGGGTATTACAACAGCATACGTCCCTGTCCCACCATCACTTGCATCTGATTCTTGTTGATCGTACTCAGCAACCTCAGTAGTTAAGAGATCCTATCATAGTTCCCTCCACATCCCAAGATCTTCTTCTAATTTCACATCCTTCCTACTAGCCTTCATGTGCACCTCCTCCGCATGCGACCACTCACGCGCATCCTTCAACCAATCATCCACTGAGGGGGAGCGCTTTCCTATCCATACTTTGGCAATCCTTCGTCTCGCTAGCACCAGGAGTAGTTGCAACAATCTTTATGCCATCTTGCGTTTTCTAGGTTTTGTGACTTGCCCCAGCAGGCAGTGCAGTGGAGTTACCTCCACCCAAAGGCCAGTTCCTGCCCTCACCCGCTCAACCACACAAGTCCAAAATTTGTGCACCTCAGGAAACCCCCAGGCTAAATGCAGAAAGTCTGCCCCTTCCATGCCACATCTAGGACAAAGATCCGTGCGGCCAGGGTTAATGCGTCTCGTCGGGGTCATGTACACGCGGTGCAGGTAATTGAATTGCATTAACTTAAAGTGCGCATTAAAGGATACTGTGTGTGTTAAAGCGCATGCTGCTTTCCATGCCTTGTCGCCCATGGGAGTTGGCAGATCCCCGTCCCACGCAGCCCGTGACCTGGGAGGTGAGCCCGTAGAGTCGGCCCTCAGGGCCCTATACAATAATGAGATTAATCGATGCCTGCTCCAGCATGTAAGCATAATATCAAGCGTTTGAGTCGTCTGGGAGGCGTTAGGGTACGTGAGCCATGTCGCCCTAGCCAGGTCCGTAAGGCCAGCATGCTGAAGGTATTGACCTTGACCCAAGCCGAATCCCTCATAAGCCTGCTCATACGAAATAAAGGTTTCATTTGGGTACAGGTCCGCCAACACCTGGCAGGCTCCCTCCATGCCTGAAATGAGATGTTTTCCATCATTTTTCGCACTGGGGCAAGAATTCATATATTTAGTTCCCGGTGAACAGCGCATGCCTGAGTATGTGCTCCACAAATGCTTGCCATACATTCGCGGTCAGTATGACCACGTGAGGCAGGTCAACGGGAGCTCCTGCCCCCTCCATCAGGGCCTCCGGAAGTCTACCATGCCAAACTCGTCCTTTAAGTAGACGTTTTTCCCAGTTGTCCCCCTCATCCAGCCACCGTGTCGCATGCTGCGGGTGCGCCGCATAGTAATATAGGTCCAGCCTTGGGGCTTCCAACCCCTCCCCCCCCCTTCATACTGCCTCGTTAAGACATGCAAGGTCACCCTGCTGCGCTGAACCGCCCAGAATGGGGACACCAGAACTGAGTTCAGCTGCCTGAACACCCTCAAGGGGATACCTGCACAGTGAATTCTGGAGCACATATAGGCAACGTGGAAGAACAACCATCCCGGACACCGCCACCCTTCCCATAAGGGAGAGCGGCAGGGTGTTCCAGAAGGCCACCGACCACTTCAAGGATTCGACCTCCCCGGTCACGTTCAGCTGTAGCGACTGTGATTCTACGAGTGCCACCTGTATGCCCAAATATCTGAAGTGTCCACTCTCCCAACGCAATTCAAGCCTCGGGAGGCTCTCCGGAGGCAGCGCGGACAGACTTGCTAATGGAAAGATCAGCGACTTGCGACTGTTGAGGCGCAAGCCAGAGTAGTTGGCAAACTCATCCAAAAGCTGCAACAGACTAGGGACTGTAACTTGGGGGGATGCAATATAGAATAAAGCATCATCAGCATAAAGTGATATTAAATGGGATATCTCCCCTATGCGTATTCCCCAATGCTCAAGCTCGCGTCGGGCCCATACCGCCATGAGCTCGATGGCCCAAGTGAAGAGCAATGGCGATAGCGGGCAGCCCTGCCGCGTTCCTCGCCCCAACGTCAATTTCTCTGACCGGCTTTGGCCCACTCGAACCCGAACGCACGGCTCAGTATAGAGAAGCTTGACCCATCGGCAAAATAGCGGACCAAAACCAGACACCCTCAGGACCTCCTGAAGAAAGCCCCAATCCGCAGTGTCAAATGCCTTCTCTAGATCGATGGATAGTGAGGTAATAGTTAGAATTGACTTTAAGACCATATTGATGACCCAGGAGATAAGCTTTCCTAGAAATTTCTGGTTTCACTAAAAGCTTTTGAAGTAAAGATGATGATCTTGCAACTCTGAAGGTAAATTCAGATATCTAAACCTTTAGCTTTTCCAGATCTTGAGTGAGCTGGATGCTATAGCCTGAGCTGGAGTAACTTCCAGATCAAGAATTTAAAATATGTAATCATAGGAATGTTGATATTGGTTCCACGCAGAAATTCCATACAGAGTAAATTGATATCGCTGACTGGTGGGGAAGGTCTACGGGAGGCCGTCTCATCTGAAATAAACGCATTCAATCATAGAACTGGACGCTTAGGGAGTTAATTGCTACAACATTTTGATGACGATTTTCCAGCTCAGCATGTGTGACAGATTGTGGTCCAAGGAATCCTTGTTAACTGTCTTCAACGTGCTCTGCCCCTCCATGACGCATATTTAATTATGTTAATTATGAACTGCCGTAAGTGCGGGCGAGCCTGAGGCCTAGTCAAATCAATATGAAACACGCATTGGTGCTACTAATAAATACGGGAAAAGAAATTAAACAGAACATTAGTGTGCTCTAATTCAACACTCAAACTTTATATTGTGTACTTGCCACAAAAGAAGCACAGCGTTCCCCAAACCGTACATGCACGTTCTCTTCTCCCGACAGTCCCATTTTCGGCATTCCAGGAACAGTGTAAAAACTGAAGAAGGACTATTTGAAGCAGCAGTGGCATAGAAATGGTGAGAGGACTGCGATTTGGGTATTAGGGGAGCACAAAGGAATAAAAAAAGGACTCAAGAGTTACCTGGATAAGGAGTGACATAGGAACTGTGAAAGAATTGCTATTTAGATAGTAAAGGGGCACAAACCTAAAGGAAAGGTATAAACATAAGACTGTATTCTTGAATTCTATATCTCGTGTACTGTACTAATGGATCCAACAATGTCCTTAGGCATAATTCCACCACCAATGTTTTTGATACACACAGGGTCTCCACCAATTGAATGGAGTGAATGGATTGATATTTTTGAGAACTACTTAGAAGCATTGGATGGTTAGCATTTTCGACCAGTGAGGATAAGAGCACTAGGCAAAAAGGGGTAGCACGTTTTTAAGTATATACCTATTGCCACCAATCAGGACGGCAGTGCAGTCACGGATGGGTATAAGGAAGCAAAATTGAGATTGGAAAAGAGATTTGCCAAAGAGATAAATGTGGTGATGAGCAGGTTCAAATTTTACACGCAACTACAAAAAGTGGAGAAACTGTAAATGAGTCTGTGTCCAGATTAAGAGAGGCATCAATGAAATGTCAGTTTGGAGGAATGACCGATGAATTGATTCACGACCAACTGATAGTACAGTGCACAAGCAAAAAAAATGCAGGAGATATTATGGGCAGCAAAAAATCCAACATTAAAATAAGCGATTGATATAGCTATGGTTGTAGAACAATCGGAATTCTGTATGAAGGAAATGAAGAAGAGGGAGAGTAGTACTGGTGATGTTACGTTTGTGCAATGGAAGTGCATTCAGCCGCAAATCACAATCCTTTAAACAAGTCCAATACCAGAACATGATTTAGGTGTGGAAGTAGTTTTCACAATATAGATTTTAAAGGGTGTTTTGCGGTAGGGAAGGACTGCTGGGAGTGTGGTCGCAAAGGACACTTTGCACGGATGTGCAAAGGATATCCCAAACCTAAAGTGGCAATAGTCCAAGAGGAGTGTGGAGGTAGCGGCAGTGGATTGTATGAGAGAGAAGAAAGGATTCTATGTGTTATTGATTCAGATACATACTCAGGGAGACTGGCCAGACCAAAAGCAGACTTCAGAGTCAAAGGGAAAGCTGTTCAACTTATGGCTGACTCAGGTTCACTATACACGATAATACCTAAAAGCATGTTTATGAGTGAGTGGCCAAATGTATGTCTGCTACCCAAGGACATAAACCATGGAGGGTGCCAGGGTGAAAAAAAATCGACATATTAGGCTACATGATGACAAAAATAGAGTTCAAGGCCAGATCTGTAGAAGGAAGAGTGTATGTGGCAGAATCAGGACCTCCAGTTTTAGGGTGGCAGCACCAATACACTCTCCATATTATCATTACCTGAGGGCACCAACCAGGTTATGGTTGTGGAAGACATTTCAATTAAGGAAATCATTAACGGGGTGAAATTGGTCTTTTCAGAAGGGTTGGGTGAATTAAAAGGATATGTACCTAAGATTGTATTAAAGAAAGATGTGAGACCTGTACAGCATTCACTAAGGAGAGTACCGGCTGTGCTGTGGAAGGAGGTCAAAAAAATGATGTAGGACATGGTGGAGTGAAGAAATTACTGAACGGGTTGAGAGCTCAGAGTGGGTTTCACCTGTGGTCATTACAAAAAAGGCAGACAGCAGCTTGAGGTTTTACGTTGAAGTGCGCAGCATCAATCGCAATATTGTAACGACAATTCTCCTCTACCAAATATCAACGAATTGGTGTTGTTGCTTAAGGGAGGATGTTTTTTCAGCAAACTTGTTCTGAAGAACGCATACCATCAGACCAAGTTACACAAAGACTCGAAAAAACTCACAGCCTAAATAACCATGGAAGGCATCTTTCAGTTCAACAGGATGCCTTTCGGATTATCGTTGGCTGCAAACGTTTTCCAAAGCATGATGGCAGAGGTCTTTACAGGTCTGGCAACGTTAGATTTTTCCAAGACGATATATTGGTGTTTGCTGAGTCTATAGAAAGCCACAATATCACTCTTAAACAAGTTTTGGACAGACTTATTGCAGTGGGTTTAACACTCAAAAGACAGAAATGCAAATTCCTTGTGGAAGAAATTGAGTATTTAGGTTACACACTTTCAAAAGAAGGTGTACGTCCAAAAGAAATGTGTTGAGAGCCATTAAAGATGCCCCAGTCCCGGTCAATAAGAATCAACTGAGGTCCTTTCTGGGCCTCATAGAGTATTATTCCAATTTCCTACAAAAATTTGTAGGTAAAACAGAGGACTTGAGGAAGCTCTTGAGGAAAGGATGTAATTTTGTGTGGGAGGAGAAACAGCAAACTGTGTTTGCAGGTATTATTGATGAAGCGTGCAGAGCTCATGTACTGGCTCCTTTTGACACAAGGCGTAAAACTATCATTACGGTGGATGCAAGTGCGGTAGGAGTAGGAGCGGTATTGACCCAAACACATGCGGGTGGAGAAAAGGTTTTAGCATTTGCGTCAAGGTCTCTCCCCCTCAGTGAGAGAAACTACTCAGTCACTTAAAGGGAGGCATTGGCTGAGGCTTGGGGAATGGAGTATTTTTGCACATACATTTGGGGCATACCAGTGACTCTAGGCACAGACCACAAACCATTGGTCAAAGTACTTTTGCCAGGCGGGGCAGGAAGGTTCGGCGAGGTTGGCATCCTGGCTCCAGGAGTGCTCGTATTCAGTGGAACATATTCAAGGATAGCGCAACATTCAAGCAGATAGCTTATCGCGCCTACCTGTAGAGTGACAAATGGTGGATAAAGAAAATGTTGAGAGATGGGAAAAGAGGGTGCGGGGCGAGTATTGAGGATGTATTTGAGTTCGCTCAAGGTGCAATATCAAGAGAAGAGTGGCATCAATGGATAGTAGAGGATGGTAATTTAAGAGAAGTGGTATCAATGATTAAGAATGGAAGCAGGAGGGAAAGTTCGGTAAGTGTACAAACATGACAATATGTAAAGGTTTTGGATGAGTTGTCGGTGGTGGGGAGTGATGTATGAATGAGAGGAGGCATATTCATACCCCCAGTTAGTCTGCGTCTGAAATTGTTTAATCTAACACACAAAGGATATTTAGGGCAAACCTTAATGAAGAGAAGATTACATGAACATTTCTGGTGGCCAGGAAAGGATGGGGATGTTGAGGTATGGGTCTAGCGTTGCAAAGATTGCAAAGACAGTAAAAAAAATTGAAAGTAGGCAATAACGCATGTGGAGGGGCGATTGAAAATTCGGGAAAGGTATGGCACAGTGCGGATTTTATAGGTCCATTGCGAACTTTGACAGGAGAATTAAAGTTTGCTTTGGTTATGGTGGATGTCCACTCTAAATGGTTGGTAGTGAAGTTTCTTAGGGAGATCACCACCAGGAAAACCATAAGGAACATGGAGGAAATCTTCAGGGAGGAAGGATAACCTAATAAAATTATAACTGACAACAGGACAGAATAAGTTTCTGAAGAAATGAAAGTATCTGGAAATGAGTGGTATCAAGCATTATCGCACCAGCCTTTACAACCCACAAGCCAATGGCATTGTTGAAAGGGCTAATAGCATGGTGATAGGAGCTATTCAGATGGCGTGACAAACAGGAGTGATGTTTGCTCAACTGTTATGGATTTGGTATGGGCCTACTGTACAACCAAGAGTGGTGTAACAGGCCTAATTCCCTTCCAGTTAATGAGGGGGAGGAAAACCGGTACTAAAATGCTCCCGGCATGGATGATGTGTCTGTTGGACACAGGTACAGAAGTTGATAAAGAGGTTAAAATGCGAATTATCATTAGAGCAGGTGGAAAGAGGAATGCAAGGAACATTCAGGTGGGAGATTATGTAGAGGTGAGGTCAGGAAGGATTTTAGGTGACTGGAGAAAATTTCGAGGGCCTTTCAATGTGGGGCATCCTTTTTTGTAGTATTGGAAAATGGAGAACAATGGAATTGGAGGAAGGTGGCACGGTATGGGGGTGCAAGTGCTGTGAAGGTGAAAGAGGGAGAAGAGTGTAGCAGTTTCATGCTAATAGAGGATGGAGTGCTCTTGCACTTGGACAAGGGCCTGTGGATGTGAGTGGGCAAGAGAGATTAAGAGGTGGAGTTCGAGTGGAGCAAACAGACAGTGTCCGGAAGGGACACACAGGATACAAGAAGGACACAGAGGTTCCACAAGGCCCCAGAATATATGAGAGATTTTATTAGATAACTGTGCAGTTCTGGGTTCATATGGTATGAAGATATGGGTGTTATGTTTGCATTTTTTGATTCCTTGTACATTGTATGTTCTGTATTATTTGTAATGTATTTGGGTCTGTAAGGGGGGAGATGTGTTATAGCCTGAGCTAGAGTAGCTTCCAGCTCAAGAATGTTAAATATGTCATTATAGGAATGTTGATGTTGGTTCCACACAGGAATTCCACACAGTCAGTTGATGTGGCTGACTGGTGGGGATGGACTGCGAGAGGCTGACTCATCTGGAATGAACACATTTAATCATAAAACTGGACGCTTGGAGAGTTTATTGCTACAACACTGGACCTTGCGGACATAGCCGGAGAACTTACAAAAAGCCATTAGCAAGGACAGTGAATGCGTTTACCATAATCTGGCCTTGAATGACCTACATTTAACCTTGGAAGAGGTCTTCCCAAACAGGGCAGCCATTAAAGAATCTTTCCCGCAGCCTGTAAAGCTTTCAAATCCCTGGTTAACAGATCCACTGCACTTCTTGAAACTACTGGTGATGCAGGCAGAACAAGCTTGGAGAAACTGTTATAGAGCTTCTGCTAAAAATAAATATTGGGAGATCGGGA
This sequence comes from Calotriton arnoldi, assembly GCA_963921515.1. Lineage (NCBI taxonomy): Eukaryota > Metazoa > Chordata > Amphibia > Caudata > Salamandridae > Calotriton > Calotriton arnoldi. Next base: position 6,581,203 of record CAWUFW010000001.1, on the reverse strand, counting down.
AAGCCTATTAACAAACCCTGGGACAAGCTAAGCTAAGGCCATCTACTTATGTAACAATATGTTAGAGAGAGCTACTTTATTAACACTTTCTGCATTATAACATCTCGTGCACAGAAAGGGAAACAGAAGCGAAGGATACCAATATACATTGAAATAGCTGGAAAAGGAATAGGAAATTATCAACTTCAGATAATGGAACAAAGTTTGGTGGAGGGTGCCGCGACAGTTCTGATATCAGAATGCCAGAGATCAAAACAGTATGGATGGAGAGTTGGTTCATCTCTGAAATATTCTCTAGAAACTAGGTAAATTGCTATCCCCACACCCTATGATAATGCAGTCTGTTGACTGATTCCAATCTCTGGCATATAACACTGTTTAGCCATGACAAACATTAGTTCTTAATGATTTTAGGTACATTTGTGATTCTTTTTATCATGGACCAAGGGCCACAGCCTATTATCCTTAATAGTGGCATTGAGCATTTTAAACTCAAAAAGAGCTCAATAGGAAAAGCTAGAGGTTTCTGAATAACTTATTGGGCTTCAGACCCACAGTTTAATTTCCTTTTGGATTAAGTCCTTCCATATGAAATACTTGATTTCACGATTGAGTGCTTGGCTACAACTACAACTTCTGTTTGTGTGGACATATCAATGGATATAATCTGGAGGAAGTTGGAGTTCCTATGTTATAAATTGAAAGATGGGTGATACTATTTTCTGGGAAGTGGATTACGTTTTGTCTGGGAGCCTTGTGCTTTTGATTGCGGTTTCTGGGGCATAGAGTTCATCTCTTTTGCTGTCTTTTGATTCTTGATCTACAATTACAATCTGGCAATTGTTTCTCTTTGAGCTTCAACTATGACCACCAGTTCACTATGTGGTATTAATGACATCTGAGATTTCAGAAGCCCTCTACCCTGCTACTACCCGGGCTTTGCATTTTTTCCATCACAGTCCTTACATATCCCTAGTGAGCCCTGTTCCAAATCCGTGGCTTGTTTGATTCTCTCTTGGCTCCTCTCTTCCTTTACAACCTATCGATGGGTTTCGACACTGTAGTTACTTTGTTCAAGAGAAGATTATACAAGCCCTACCTGGGCTATGTTCTAGGCTGGCTGGCTCCCTGGGCTTTGAGTATTCACTGCCTAGAATTCGATGTCATGTCCAGAGAAACTGCACTTTTCAGGAGGGTTGGGTAACAGAATGGGCCACTGAATCAGTGTCTGGGAAATGACGATTCTTTCTTGTACCTAGTGCATATTTTGTGGGGTACTTGTAGTGGGGTTCAAAGGTCACATTCTACTGATGAGGAAGAATTTCTGCTCCAAACTTCTACCATATTCTCTCTCTCAAGTTTAATTTATTGAGCCATGGAAGTAAACATCGTCTCAGAGTGATCTATCTTCAAGCACAACATTTTTTTGTTGCTGGTGACAAATCTCTGTCAGGCCCCATCCATGGATTTGCACATGTGAGTCTCCCAGTATTCAGTTTTTTTCTCCATTAAATGAAGCCATATCTGTTCTCAATGATTTAACTTCAGTGGACAGCTCTGTAATTTTGGACTCAACTGCACTCAATTTCTTACCTATTGTTTGGTTTAGGGGGTACTGTTCTGTATTGTGTCCATAGATGCGAAAGGGTTAGACAACCACACAGATTCTACAAAACGTAATTGCCTGGACGGTTTTGCGGACAACACAGTGACAAGCGATGTCTGATTCATGTGACTTATGAAAAAAAAATGCTTAGGGTGATTATTTTGTTGCACGGTCAAGCCATTTTGAAATGGGAACTTTCCAACCCATTCCCACAGGCAAGGGGGTACATTCAAACAGCCATATAAAAAAAAAACAGACACAATACATGCTGCTTCTCAAAAGAGAGGTGATGGATGGCAAACGTATTTTCTGATTTTCTCTTATCTGAAGTGCACTCAGGTTCATACTGGTCACGTCCTGGACACCTCTCAATCGGGCTTCCTAAGCAACCACAGCACCGGGACCGCACTCATTGCCGCCACCGACAACATCCGCTCCCTCCTCGACGGGGGCGAAACCGCAGCCCTCATCCTATTGGACCTTTCAACACCATCTCCCATTGCACCCTAATCACGAGACTCCACTACCCCGGCATCCGCGACAAGGCACTGGACTGGATCCACTCCTTCCTGACCATCCCAGCACAGCGAGTCCGTTTACCCCTGTTCCTCTCAGAACCGACACAGATTAGCTGTGGAGTGCCCCAGGGCTCCTCCCTGAGCCCCACCCTCTTCAACATCTACATGGCTCCCCTCGCAGCCATCGTCAGAAGCCATGGACTAAACATCGTCTCCGAGGCCGACACCCAGCTGATCATCTCCCTCACTAACGAATCCACAGTCGCCAGAATCAACTTTCACAATGGAATGAAGGCAGTTGCTACCTGGATGCAAGGCAGCTGCCTCAAGCTCAACTCGGACAAGACCATAGTACTCATCCTGGGACCCACCCCATCAGCCTAGGACGACTCCTGGTGGCCCGCCGCACTAGGAACCCCTCCCACCCCTATGGACCACACACGCAACCTACGCATCTTACTGGACTCCTCGCTCTCATTGAACCGCCAAATAAACGCAGTATCCTCGTCCTGTTTCCACACGCTCTGCCTGCTTTGAAAGACATTCAGATGGCTACCCACAGAATCCAGAGAGATGGTCACCCACGCACTCATTACCAGCAGATTTGACTACGGCAACGCACTCTATGCCGGCATCACCAAGAACCAGCTCAGGAAGCTACAGAATTTCCAAAACACCGCAGCCAGACTGGTCCTCGACATCCCCCGCCACAGCCACATGACACATCACCTCTGACAACTTCACTGGCTCCCTATCAATAAGAGAATCACCTTCAAGCCCCTCACTCACGCCAACAAGGCCATCCACGAGGCAGGACTAGAATATCTGAACCACCGCCTTGCTTTCCACACACCCGCCAGACAACTCCGCTACGCCCATCTCGCCCTGGCCTCCGTCCCATGGATCGACAAGACTGTAGCCCTCCACCTCAGGCAATCCACGTAGTAGACCCAGTTGAGGAAGGACCTCAAGAGACCTAGATCTCCGATGAACCTCCACAACCAGATGGATCAGCATCTCCCCCCGCCCCCCCAGCGCCTTGAGTAGCCGCACTTCACAAACCCCTTTTTGATTGATGGTGAAACTCTAGAACTTTCCCCGGAGGGCTGCAGCCTAGGGGGTTGCTTCCAGAGCAACATGGGCTGCCAGAAACCAATCTTTACGCCCCGATGGCCCTATTCTTGGTGCCGTCTCATGCAGTGTGGAGCTGGTTTGAACATTTTTGCCAGGGTTGATTTTGGTTTCTAGTCAGCCATGTGTCTACTGACTAGCAATTTCCATATGATCTCCTTTTTTTATCCTCTACGGTAATCTGCAACTCTACATTTTCTTCATCAGCTCAATTACAAACCTTTAGACAGAACAAGTTTCTATCAATGGTACTGTATAATCCACCTCTTAACCTCAGTAGTAGGACATTCTATCGATTTTCTCCTCAATCCAATTACAGCTTTTTGCAAGACTTTGTTTCCATTCTGTGACTTTGCCTTTGTTGTGCAGGCTCGCCCGGGTGCAAGACTTTGCTCCTTTCTTGCCCCATCCATCCTCATGCAAGACTCTTTTGCATCTTGTTCCATCCTCTCCTGTCCAAATGCAAGACCTTGTCCTTAACACCTGTCCAATACTGCTATAAGGTTTCTCATCACACTTCTAATTTGTTTTCTGGTTGATGGACCTTCCCGGCATTCCTAGTAGTGACATTAAGGACCTTTTTTTAGCTTTATTTTGGTAAGATGTATATTACAGTAATGTGTTGGTAAGAATACATCTTGGAATAGTTCTCACCATAATGCCACTTTTGTTGCAAATACATAGCATGTTTCTATTCTTGATCCAGGACCTAGTTCATACACCTCTGTTAGTTCTTCCCACAATTCATGACCCACAGACTCTGCATAAATGGCCTGCAACCTCCAGCTTCCCAATCTACTAGCCCCTATTTGCCAAACCATGCTTGTGCCTGTGGAACTAGACAGTGCTGAAGTGACAGTTGCTATCATGGGCCACAATGCTCTTCAGATTTGTGACAATCTGGAGACAGAAACCAAAATGTATTGCCTTAGCCAGTCCCCTCTCTGGCACTAAGACAAGGGGATGATAGTTGATATTGTCTAGAGGACTCTCTGAAAGATCTCATGGCACCACTGGACAAAACGACCTCTGTGACATCCACCACTGTTAAACCAAGCCTTTTCCTTTCCTGAATGCGTCTGACTAAGCCAGTCTCCTCTGCTTCAGTAACAGTAGTCTGTTTGTCCGGCTCTCTTGTAGTATCTAGGGCAGTGTTTCTGAAACTGTGGGTCGGAAGACAATTTTTGTTGGGTATCGAAAGACTAAGCAATAAATAAAGATGGCTTTAAATTCTGTATTTATCTTGTCACATTTGCCGGTCTATAAAGACAGAGGTCAAATGTCAGGCTAGTCTTCTGACCAATTGCTGCTTATTTGTTTCTCTCAGTTTGCAGTCAGGAAAGGAAAAGTAAAGTGAAATGTATGGCATTCTTGGATGGATATAGGGAGTGTGAAAGGAAAGGCTGTTGGATGTCATTTGTTTGTAATACACAAGAAAATGTACATACCTGTAAACTAACTGTACACATTCAGCAGTTAGGAAAGAAACAATGAAGCTCATTTTGTTGTAATTCTGAAATGTGATGGAAACAAAGATTTTAATGGGATCAAAAAAAACTAGACACTTTACTTGGTGATGCACATTTAACTGAAACCCAATTTCCACAAAATATGTATATAGTTTTCTGAGGAAAACTGTATGTCTGTGCAAACCTGGTGGCCATTTCAATTGAAAATACGCTGTCTGTAATTGACAGTGCGCTACCACATGATGCTTTAATTACATTAGAAAATTGACTGCCTCATGTTCATTAAAGGTAGGTGAGTCACAAAAGTTTGTTGTACTAAACATTGGGTTGTGGTTTTAAAAAGATTGGGAAGCACCCATCTAGGGAGGCCAGATAAAAAGTCTTGGCTTAGTGTCAACTATATATGGAGAGATTCACTGGTCTAACAACCACTCTACCTGATGTAGAAAGGTTGCACACACAATTATAGTGATGCCCATATCATCAATGGAAAAAGAACAATTGATGGACAGAATGCAGAACAATGTCATACATTCACCCCAGTACAGAGATTTGGGCCTAAATCCATCATTTGTTTGCTCCCCATGAAATTCCAGTTTGAATCCAGCCATATGCAAATCAGTCTTGACCCTGAGCCCAATGGGAACAGTCCAGCCCGAACTGCCAGGCCAGGTCCTGACTGGAAACAAGCATCCTAGGACTGGTTTCGGGGTTTCACCCCTCATCAGCCAGGATAGCTTGACTCCAGTGGCATGGAGAGCACGGGACCCACATCTGGGCATACCCGTCCCACTCTGGGTGACAAATGCAAAAAGAACAATTGATGGACAGAATGCAGAACAATGTCATACATTCACCCCAGTACAGAGATCTGGGCCTGAATTCATCATTTTTTTGCTCCCCATGCCATTCCAGTTTGAACCCAGTCATATGCAAATCAGTCCTGACCCTGCGCCAAATGGGAACAGTCCAGCCCAGTGCGACCTGTCACTAAAAACACAGCAATTCCTTTTTTGAGCATAGGAGATTAGGTGATTTGCCCAGAGCCAACGCCGGGACTCAAACCTGGTTCCTCAGATTCAAAGTTGGCAACTTTGGCCATTAGGCCACATCCATATTTCTCAATTTATGTGTGAAATCATACACAAGTAGGCTGACTGTGTATGATTACGTAAAGTGAGCAAATTCTCAACAAAAAAAGCAGCAAATGATTTTGTGAAAAATCCTAGCTTCACACAGAGTGTAGCAAATGGATTCCGCAGGAGAGTGGTATAGTATGTAAGAAGTTGTGCATTTTGGAGCATATTTGCAAATATATTACTAAAGCATTTTGTGGTAGCGTAGTGTCATTTACAGACAGCATAATTTCCATTTACAGTTTTACTGATAAAACTATATAGCACAGAAATAATAATGCTGGGAAATCAGGTTTCAGTGAATATTTATGATTTGTGTATCACTAAGTAAAAGTGTCTTGATTTATTTTGATCCTATTAAAATATTGTTTTTCATCACACTTCTAAATTACAAAAAATGTGCTTCATTTTTGCTTTCATAACTGCTAATATATTCTGAAATATATCTACAGCTCATTTGCGGAATTTAAATTTTGTTGTGTTACAAAAAATGTCATCCTGCAGCCATTCCTTTCACACTCCATGTACCCCAGCAACATTATCACATAGTTCACTTTACAAACTTCTCTCAGTTTGCAGCCAGACAAATTACAGTAAAAACCACCTCTAAGCTAAAAGAATAGGCAGCAGTTCAAGGCATAGCCTGACATTTGACCAGTGTCTTTAAAGCACAGCAAATATCACAAGATAAATACAAAATGTAAAGGCATCTTTATTTATTGCTCTTTCATGACCCACCAGAAATTGTCCGGCAACCCACCAGCGGGTCGCGATCCGCAGATTGGGAAACGCTGCTCTAAGATATTAGCGGATGTGGAAATAAAACAGGGGGAAAAGATGCCTGAAGTAGGTGAAAATGGCAAAGCTTTCAGCCAGTCAGTAACTTAGAGACAGCACAGGTCAGATAAAGGTCAAGAGATGTGTCAGGTCAGAAGCTGTCCCCCAAAGCGGAATAAAACTGGTGTGGTGATGTTATAGTTATTACTTACGGGAGATCAAGCAGAACGTCGGCGTGGCTCCGCTTATCATCATTCAGAGTCAGTAATGCCCTATGAGACCCCGGGCCAGGACGCTGCCCTGGTTTCCTCCCTTTCACTTTTTGTTCTCGGCGCACCTCACTTGTACCCATTCGGCTTAAAGCCGGCAGATAGGAGCAGACCTGGTAGGCAAAGAAAAATAACAGTTACTAATTCGGAGGTTCTTTAAGAAAACTAAAACTGCTGCTCTCTGCACATCACATAATTTAAAACGTTATCAAGTCTTTTACTCTGAATTTTTAGCATGAAAAATTGTAATCATTAAAGATCCGCGCCTATGGTAAAATATTGGCCTTTTCTGTATGGTCACCTTAGATTATCAACTTTTTTAAATCTATTTTTGCTGGATTGTGAATTCTGCACATTACCACTGCTAACCAGTAATAAAGTGCCTGTGCTTCCCCTCTAAAACACGCGCAGTACATTGAAACTCCCTATTTGGCCTATTTAACAGGGATGGAAAATTAAATGTTATGTGTATGCTGCAAAGTATATTAAAACATTATTTCTGTCAGGAGCACCACTGTGCTCTGGCTATGCTGCAGTTTAAATGCACTGTAGCGACTCATGGCAGGGAAATCTGCCTTTGCCATATAGAAAATGCATATTTTTAATATTCATAATTCACTCAACGTGTGCCTTGTAGGGGAAGGGTGCCAATATATAGAAATAGGGAACACCACATTTTGGGGTTAGCGTGCCCTCGCAGTGAAATAAAGGGCAACAGCTATCTCAATCTGTAAGCCTGGCTATATGTTTCTCAAATAGGCGTAAGAAAATCTTTATTTGCCACCCCACTTAGGGAAGTGCTAGAAAAATGCTTCATAGTTATTTCCTGCTTAGTTTTTAAAATCTCACTTAATGGTGAAGTCAGATCTTTTTTTTTTATAATCTTTTTATTAACAACTGTGATGCGACATTTACATTTACTATTGAGTGAGATGAAATTCGATTTGAAAAATACAAATTTTACAGAGATCAGTAACACATTTCGATACTTAACAATCTTATGTTACATTCTTTATGGTGTACATGGATCCGAAGGAGAGGGGATAGTTGGTGGGACACAGATATTACCCCGATATTCTTTCCATTTGCCCCACATCTGCGCCCATTTTTTGGGGCAGCCTCTTGCAATATAAACAGTTTTCTCTCGCATCATACACCAGTCCATGTCTGTCTTCCACTCTGCCATGGTAGGAGCTGCACTAGCACCCCATAATCTGGCCACGTTCCGTTTAGCTACCATAAGCGCCAGTGTCGCCCATATTTTATCCTTACTATTCAGGTCTGTAGGTTCCCAAATGTTTAGTAGACTTCTCTTGGCATCAATGTCCATGCATACCCCAAAGTCTTCCCCGAGGCACTGATGGATGTCTGCCCAATATTTCTGAACATGTACACATTCCCACAGTATATGTATGAATGTACCTTCCAGGCCACATTGTCTCCTATTCTCCAGATCATCTGTTCTACCCATCTTAGCCAGTGTTGTTCCCTTGATATATACTCTATGAAGGATCTTAATTTGAACCAGTCGTAAGCGAGCGGAAATCGCGACCTCCTTAGGGGAGGCCAACGCTTCTTGCCACTCATCCTCATCCAGTTCCGAGACGTCTCTCTCCCAGTGCATTCGGAGCGTTACAAGGGGGTCCGGGGCATTATTGATCAATTTTTTGTATGTTAGGGATACCGCTTTTGTTTGCATGTATCCGTCGAGGAGTCTATCCTCCAGGGGTGAAGCCTCCGGGAGGGTCTCTCCCTTCGGTATCTGCGATGCCAGTGCGTGTCTCACCTGCAGGTATCTGTAGCGTTCTGTGTCAGCCATCTCATACTCCTGTTGGAGAGTAGCAAATGCTATGACTCCTCCCCCTTTCTATAAATCGCCTACTCTTGAGATCCGATCATATCCCACTTGTCAAATCCCTTCATTTTCCTCAGGGTACCCAGCTGCTCGGAATCCCACAGGGGAGTGGCCTGCGTAAGTTTCAGCCCCAGCCCATACTTCTGGTGGCGGCGTGCCACACTTGTACCGAGTGTCTAGTCGGTCCTGTCAGGGAAAATTTGGTAGGTTTAGAGTAAAGAGCCATATTAAAGTTACCACCTGGTAGTAGCCATTTGTCCATCCTATAGCCCGGGTCGTCCCAATGTCGGTATGTACAGTGATTAATTGCAGCCAAGTGAGCCGCCCAATAGTACTTTTTAATGTCAGGGAGCCCAATTCCTCCATCATACCAACTCCTCACTAGTTTTGAGAAGGATATACGGGGATGTCCCTCCAAAAAGCAGTTCTCTCTGTACACTTTCTACTTCTTTAAAGTATTTTGCCGGAACCGGGTTTAGAAAGTTTTGGAGGGCATAGAGGAAGCGCGGCAGTGACATCATTTTGAATAATGCCGCTCTACCCAATAACGATAGAGGAAGCACTTTCCAGTTCGCCATATCACACTTCAATCGCTGTAATGGGGGGAGCAGATTATGCTCGTAACTAGTACTAGGGTCTGCTGTTATGTAAATCCCAAGGTATTGAAATCCATCTTTTGCTTCCTGTATGGGGCAGTCACTAGGTAGGGATGGAGGCTTTCCGTGAAGGACATATAATAGGGATTTACTCCAATTGATAGTGTATCCAGAATATTTGCCGAAATTCGTGAATATGTTGAGAACTCTGTGAAGTGATGCTTTGGGGGCTGCGAGATATAACAGAATATCATCTGCGTAAAGGGAGATACGGTCCTCCCAACTATCTGCCCACTTCAGGCCCCGAATAACGGGGTCCTTGCGGATCCACGCTGCCAGGGGTTCCAGAGTTAACACGAAGAGCAAAGGGGACAGTGGGCATCCTTGCCTTGTCCCACGTCCAAGTGCAAAGACCGTCGATTTTTTATTATTGACTACTACCTGTGCCAGGGGTTCTGTGTATAGCATACGTACCCATTGAATGAAGTTGGGCCCGAATCCCATCTTACTCAATACTGCAAAGAGGTATGGCCATTCAATGGTATCGAAGGCCATTGTGGCATCCAATGACACCAAGACTGCATCCTCTCTAATAAATCCCTGACGCCCCAACACTCCGTGCAACCTCCTTAGATTAAGCGCCGTGTTTCTGTGAGGCATAAAGCCCGACTGGTCCGGGTGTACCAGTTTATTGATCACCTTTACCAAACGACCCGCAAGTAGTTTGGCCAGTACTTTGGGTTCGACATTCAGTAGCGAGATAGGCCTATATGAAGAACATTTATTTCTGGGTTTACTTGTTTTGTGTATGGTAACCAATGTGGCCACCCTTTGGTCTAAGGGGAACACACCCAAATCACGACTTTCCTCGAACATGTCCCGTAGGTGTGGTGCGATTTTATCTGGTTTCAGTTTGTAAAGTTCGATTGGCAGCCCATTAGGTCCCACGGCTTTTCCCGATTGGAGGCTTCTTATCGCCTGGGCCACTTCATCGTTGGTGAGGGCACTATCGAGCAGCTCCCTATCCTCAGTTGCTAAAAATGGGAGCGTTATGTCTGTGAGCAGAGCTGCAGAGTCTGCTTCTTGAAAGGAGGTGGTTGTCTGGTAAATAGGTTGGTAATAATGGGCAAATTCTTTGGCTATCTCTTGTGGGTCTACTATTTGTGTTCCCGATTCCGTCGTTAGGTCAGGTACCAGGCGGTTCGCTGGTTCTTTCTTGTCCAGCCAGGCCAACAACTTCCCAGCCTTGTCCTCCAGCTCATACAATCTACCCGCCTTATCCCTGCTCAGAGTCTTGGCCATATCTGTAGCAATAGTTTTATATTCCTCTCTTTTAAGTGTTAGTGTGTGGAGTTTATCCTGCTGTATTAGTCCCGTTGCTTCTTCCTCAATAAGAAGGATTTCTTCTTCTAGTCTGACTAATTCTTTGGTCTTTTCTTTACGTACCCCGGCAATCAGGGAGATTGCCTGCCCCCTAATTACTGCTTTAAAAGCTTCCCAAAGCGTTTGGGTTGAGGCTACCGATTCTTCGTTCACATGAAAATAATGTTCGATGGCTGCTGACAGTTTCTCCCTGACGACTGAATTTCTAAGATACCACAGGTTAATCGGTGCTATCCTGCCCACCTGTTTCTCGCCCAGGGCCACCTTAGCCCTTATTGGTGAATGGTCTGATGTGCCTCGGGCTAGGTGCTTGATTTCTTGAAAATTACCTGCTTGAGCCGCTGGGGTAAGAAGATAATCTATACGGGACAAACTGTTACGTGCCCCTGAGTGAAAGGTATGTTGGAGGCTTTCAGGACGGTACACCTCCATGCATCGGCCAGTCCCATTGCGTCTATAAAGTCTGGAAGCCATCTTTGTGAAGGGCTTATGTTACGGGGAGGGCACCGGTCCAGTGACCCGGATACTACAGAGTTAAAATCACCACCAACTACCAGGCGGCCCTCAGGGAAGGATAGCAGTAAATTACCTAAATCTCTGAACGTTTGCCCTTGTAGTCCTGGAGGGGCATACACAGTTACAATTGTGAGTGGCAACTCTCCCATTGTCCCGATATGGCTGCATATCTGCCCATCACATCTATCCAGGTGTGGTTGATTGATATTGGGAAAGAATTCTTAGTCATAATACCCACCCCCCTGCTCAAAGCCTTACATGTGTTGCCAATGAGGTGCGTTTCCTGGAGCAACACCACGTCAGGAGACTATCTCTTAATATACTGCAATACAATACTACGTTTCAATTTGTCCCCCAACCCGTTGACATTCCAAGATAGCAGCTTAAAACTTTTGTCCCATTGCATACCAGTTATTATACTCATGCCTTACAGATCCCCTCTCGATATTTGTCTCACTCAGTGTTGCGCTATCTAATAACCTGTAAAACAATTCAACCCCAACCCAACTACCCCCCTCCCTGCTCCCCTGCACTCCGGGCCTCGAACTGCCCATGATTCAACTATGCAGAGTGCCTGTCGCCCTTAAACTGTAGACTAAAAGTAGAATTTATTGGGGGGTGGGGGGGGACATCCACCGCCCCGACCGACGTCCCCCAGTTGACACATCACTCAGAACAACACTGGGACCAATATAATAGTCATAATAGTTAACAAGACACTTAGCGTAATCCTCCAGAGCCGCATCCACCATCTAGATTTTGTCACCAAATCAGTTCTAAACCGCTGCAGTGTTATTTCACCGACAGTGGCAAGGTCGCTTCAACTGCAGCACTCATCTCTTCCGGATCGATTTTTAGCCTTTACCAGCGTTGTGTGTTTCCGCAGGTCTCCAACTCTCCAACCAGTCAGCAGCTGCTTCCGAGTTGTCAAAAAAACAGGCTTTACCCTCCGCTGCGACTCGGAGCCTCGCGGGGAACAGCATTGCATAGTTAAGTCCTCTTTCCCTTAACCGTTTCTTGACATCAAGAAAGGACCTTCGTTGTCGTTGAACATTCAACGTGAAGTTAGAAAAGAAGGAGATCTCACAGTTTTCATATTTTAGGGGGCGGGGGGCCACTCAGGCCGCATGCAATATGTTGTCTCTAGCCCTAAAATTCAAACGTTTAGCCAGCATTGGACGAGGAGGTGCTCCAGCTTTTGGTCTTCCTCTGGGAATTCTGTGCCCCCTTTCGACAACAAAGAACTTTGATAGTCCCTTGGGCTGGAGATGTTTGAGTATCAGTTCTTCCACAAAAAAGTCAGCCGCCGGGCCTTCCGCTCGTTCCGGAAGTCCAATTATTTGTATGTTATTTCTTCGGGTGCGGCCTTCGTAGTCATCCAACTTTTCTTCTGCCAGCTTACGAAACGCTTGCAAGTCCCTGATGTCTTTTTGCATTTGTTTTGCGTTTCCTGTGGTGACCATTTCCACATGTCTGACTTTCTCCACCATTTTTTGCAGGTCTGCCCTTATTAGCGCTACTTCCGTTGTGATAGAGTCCATTCTGTTTTCCAAAGCGATGCGCACCCCCGAAATAGCATCCATAATGTCCTTTAACGTTGGGTCTTGTTCTTCACGCTCTGGTCCGGTCGCCATTTAGCTTTTGACGTTATGATCGGATTCAGTTGGTTTCGGCAACGTATACTTGTCCAGTTTCGTCAGTTGCGACCCTTTGAGTCCCTTGGCACCCGACATTTCAATTCTTTCCAATCACAGGTCCAGTGATCGCCTCTCGTTTCCCATTTCTTTTCTGCCTTGATGTGATATAGTGTCGCTTGATTCTTCCTTTCTCGCCCAATATAGTGCCGGCTCAGTTCTTCTGCCACGTTCGTGGGAGCCTGTTTGAGGGTTTGGCTTGTCCCCCTCCACTTCTCTTCATTGACTAATGCGCGGGCCCCGGGCTACTAGTCATTCATGTCACCACATTACTGTTCCACGTGTCAGGGCCGGCTATATGGTATAGTACCAGGGGTGATTTTCAGGTTACTGATGCCAAAAGGATCCCCCGGGTGCCGCAGGAAGAATTGCAGGAACCAAGTGTAATTTTATGTATGTATTCGCCTTATTTGGAGGTTGCATTCAGCCAAGCCGGTGGGTCCTGCGATATTGATTGCGATCAGGGCTTTTGTTCGGCCTGGGAACGTCTGCCACCTGGCCTTCACCTGCTGCAGGGCCCAATTCTCAGCCACCTTCACTGTTGCGGCGGTTCAGAGCGCTGATCCGGCCCAAGCAATAATGGTGATCGGTTGTTCCCCCGGGGCTGCTACGATGCACGGAAGGGCCGCGAGCAGTTGCGCACCTCCCCAATGTGCCCCAGCGACCTCCCCGCACTTGTCCGTATTAGGGCCTTACCGCGCTACTCCTCCGCCAGCCTCTCTATAGGGTCGTATCGTCACTCCGATAGATCCGTGACGCGGCCGCCTTGATTTGCGTTCCTCCGATATCGCGCGTGGAGCAGGCCGCAGGACCTCGGCCCCGGGTTGTCAAGGGGGCCGCCCCTCGGCGTCCCCACGCAGGGAACTGCAATCACGTCCGGCCCAGGCTCCCGGACTCCGAAAGGCCGCAAGTCGCAGCGTTCTGTATCTTTCCAGCCGCTGAGTCCTGCGGCTCCGATTTCTCTTCAGCAGCACCCTCGGGCGTCTTAGGTCGTCCCGTCGTTGCCCTGAAACCGGATCAGTGTGTGGAATTTCGGGTTTGTCGACTGGGGTATGCCGGAGCTGTTCTATCCGGCGGCCATCTCGTTTGGTGAAGTCAGATTTTTGATAACTTTAGCTGAAAATTAACTTTGGAAAAATATGCTTCCGGCTGCCTGAGCCAGAACTTGATTAAAACCATTTCTGCCTCTCATCACACCTCCGGAGCTCTAATATATGTATTTGGCTGGGAGAGTTCACAACTGTGGCTCAGAGGACAATGGCTTGCCACAGGAAAAACCAATGGGTGTAAACTGTTGACCACTTAGAAGTGATTAGCTATCTGGGAGTGGACAGGAACAGATGGCAGAAAACCAGTATCTTTAGCATTACCTCTTTAGACTTGGTGATGCAAAGGAGAGCTGCTTCTATTCATCCCCAGGATCCTTCAATACAGTTAGGTTCCAGACACAGTAGGAGGGAAAATCAGTTCTGACACTATAAGGTAGGAGAGTGGCCAAGAAGCTGAAGACAGGTCTACCTGGTGGCAGCTATGTTCCACTATTCTGAAACAGGGGCTCCGGGGTAATTTTAGAGTAAGGCAAAGAGAAAGGAGGTTTCGAGTCTAGGAAACAATTGTTACAATTGAGTGGTAGAATTCCACCAGGCACTGGGTAGTAAACAGGATAAATCTGGCACCACCATCACCTCAGAATAGTCCTAGACCTGGGAAGACTCAATCTGAAAAAGAAGGGCCCTGCTGGCAGAAAAATCCTGACTTCTGGCTCCTGCTGCGAGAAGACTTGCAAAAGGACTTAAGGACCCCTGAAGCCTGCGTGCACCCAGGGACTGGAACTGCTCTCCAGGAGGCAAGTTGTTGGCCTCCTGTTTACCTGCTTCAGGGACACAAAAGCAAAAGGACTCCTGACTCCAAGAGGGCCCAGCTGACTAAAGAGGACTAGACCCTGTAGGGTACCTGACTGGAGAGAGACTTGGTGTCCAGAAACCTGCCCCGGGGGCACTAGGATCTGTAGGACTAACCAGAAGAAACTATCCCACTAGCTGGAGAATAAGGGCCTGATTTAGATCTTGGCAGACAGGTTACTCCGTCACAACAGTCACAGATATTCCATCCACCGAAATATAAAACCTGTAGGATATAATGGGATTTATATTTCGGCAGACGGGATATCCATCATCGTGATGGAGCAACCCGTCCACCAAGATCTAAATGAGGCCCTAAGTCTGAAGGTAAAACCGCTGACTGGGAAAACCGACTTGGTGTATCCGACTTCCGCTCTATCGCAGTCTGGCTGAAATTGCGAACTGTTGCTTTTCCACAGGGCTTGACATCTTGCTGGGCGCATTTTGCATTAACATTTTAAAAATCCTTATCACTGATTCCCCTAACTTAGTTTGATGCTTGTGGTGTCTTTCTGTCATTAAATAGTTCTCTATTTTCTATGTAGGGTTGGGACACACTTTTATTGGTATTGCCTGCTGCTTGTGTCGTGGGTACCAGGGGCTGAGCAGAGATCCTATAAGAACTGTGTTTTGAACTAGCCACAGAAGGATTATGGAGTTGGTAGGGGTGCCCGCTCTTCCAAATTAATAGCACCATTTTTGACAGTCAGTGAAATATAGCTCTTCTTGAACATTTATGTTTCCAAAATAAAATTGCTTTGTTTGGGTTCCTACCTGATGTCTTTGAAGCGTAAATCAAATTTGTCACTGCAGATAGATTTTCTTAAACTGCTAAAACAGGAAACCTTATCAAAGCTATATTTATCAAGACAAACAAGGTAGCTATACGTCAGACAAAAGCGATCTCTCGAACAATCCCAAAACAATGTGCCCACTATTTTTTGGGTGTGGTGAATTAAGAACATACTAAGGGAGGGGGGGACACAAGACGGAACCAACTATGGTGCAAGATGGACACTCCATTGCCAGAGGAGTGTACTTACCAGGTTCTTTGCATCGCCCTTGAAAGCTGAGTAATACTGTGCAACGATCCTGAAAAAGGGAAGGTGACACTCAACATAGCGGCATGTTCTGTTTGTGTGATCAGTGCATCCTGCCTGAAGAACGAATGTAGCTGCACAGACCTGCTCCTAAAGTGGTGGCAGCTACCGAGAGTGACCTGCCAGCAGAGGGCAGACGATTCTCTGGAGCCCTGACCCTTTTGGCACTGGTCACCTGCAGGATCTGACTGCCCAGTCCGCGGCAGCTAGGTTAAGCTGATGAGCTAATCAATCAATCAATTAATCAGGGAATTGTAAGCGTGCTACTCACCCGTGAGGGTCTCAAGGCGCTGAGGGGGGGTCCGCAGATCTGTTTAGCCAAAGAGCCAGGTCGTGAGGGTCTTCCTGAAGGTGTTCAGGGAGGGGGCGCATCTGATGTCTGCCGGTAGCTCATTCCAGGTCTTGGCTGCAATGTGAGAGAAGGATCTTCCGCCTGCTCTGGCTCTGTGGATGCGCGGGGTTTCGGCCAGTGCGAGGTTGGAAGATCGGAGGTTTCTTTTGGGTACGTGGAAATTGATTCTGTCATTGAGGTATTTGGGTCCGTTGTTGTGTAGGCATTTGTAGGCGTGAGTGAGGATTTTGAAAGTGACGCTTTTCTCCACGGGGAGCCAGTGGAGACTTCGTAGGTGTTGGCTGATGTGTTCGTGTCGGGGGATGCCGAGGACGAGTCTGGCGGCGGTGTTCTGTATTGTCTGGAGTTTGCGGAGTAGGGACTTATTGATGCCGGCTTAGAGTGCGTTTCCATAGTCCAGTCTGCTGGTGATGAGTGCGTGGGTGACTGTCTTCCTTGACTCAGGGGGGATCCACTTGAAGGTCTTGTGGAGAATGCGGAGGGTGTTGAAGGAGCTGGAGGTGACGGCGTTGACCTGTCGGTTCATGGTGAGTGATGAGTCGAGTACGATGCCGAGGTTCTTGGCGTGGTCTGAGGGGGTAGGTGGGCTTCCGAGGGCGGTCGGCCACCAGGTGCTGTCCCATGCAGAAGGGGTGGTACCGAGGACGAGGACTTCTGTCTTCTCGGCGTTGAGCTTCAGGCAGCTGTTGGTCATCCAGACTGCGACGTCTTGCATTCCTTTCTGGAAGTTGAGTTTGGCAGTGGTGGGGTCTTTGGTGAGGGAGAGGATGAGCTGGGTGTCATCGGCGTAGGATACGATGTTGAGGCCGTGTTGTCGGACGATGGCTGCGAGGGGGCCATGTAGTTGTTGAAGAGGGTGGGGCTCAGTGATGAACCCTGTGGGACTCCGCAGGTGATTTTCGTGGGGTCGGAGAGGAAGGGTGGGAGTCTGATCCTTTGGCTTCTTCCGGTGAGGAATGATCGGATCCAGTCCAGGGCTGTTATTTGTATGCCTGCGTAGTGTAGTCTGGCGACTAGTGTGCGGTGGGAGACGGTGTCGAAGGCCGCTGATAGGTCGAGTAGGATGAGGGCTGCGGAGTGGCCTTGGTCCAGGAGGGTGCGGATGTCGTCTGTGGCGGTGCGTAGGGCGGTCTCTGTGCTGTGGTTGCTTCGGAATCCGGATTGGGACGGGTCGAGGACGGCGTTCTCTTCAATGAATCGTGTCAGTTTCCTGTTGACTGTTTTCTCTGCAACTTTGGCTGCGAAGGGGAGGAGCGAGATGGGCCGATAGTTCTTGAGGTCGGCAGGGTCAGCTGTGGGCTTCTTGAGCAGGGGTCTGACTTCTGCGCGCTTCCAGTCGTCTGGGAAGGTGCCTGTTTTGAAGGTGGTGTTGATGGTGCGTTGTAGTTTGGGTGCGATGGCGGCCGCGGCTCTGTGGTAGATGTGAGGGGGGCCGGGGTCGGTGGGGGCCCCCGAGTGGATGTTTTTCATGGTCAAGGCGGTGTCTTCGGCCGTGATCGGTGTCCAGTTGGAGATGGTGGGCTGGCTGGTATTTCTGGGGGGCGGGGCGCCGTCTGTGGCGCCTGGTGGATGGTCGATGAAGTTGTCGTAGAGGTTTTTGATCTTCAGGTGGAAATAGGTTCCAAGCTTGTCGCAGAGGTCTTGGGATGGGGTGATGTCTGTGGCTTTGCTGCGTGGATTGGTGAATTCCTGAATGACACTGAAAAGTTCCTTGGAGTTGGCCAGGATTTTGTTGTGGATGAAGTTCCTCTTGGTGGCTCTGATCTGGTTGTGGTAGTCCGTCATGGCGTCCTTGTAGGTGGTGTGGTTTTCGGTTGTCTTGGTGTTTCTCCAGTTCTTCTCCAGGCGTCTGCAGGTGCGTCTGGCTTCTTGGAGAGCGGTGGTGAACAGAGTACACAATGTGAAAGACACCCTTAGTCCACTGACAGGCCTTCGAAGAAGCCGGCACGAGCAATGTGTCCTCTCATAGCCTACATAAGGATTCTGGGAGAGTAAGCCCATTTTCCACACAAAGGGCAGTGCTAGGCCTGTGGAAGTAGTGGTATTGTCCCACTTTTGCTCAACCTTATTTTATCTTGTATTCTCCGCTCTAATTATTATTGCCCTATTTATGTAGAGATTTCTGTAGGTTCAGCAATTTCTTCCCCTCACAACTGCACAGCTGACTCTGAGACCACTAGGAGCACAACAACGTCCTCTTGAAGGGGATCCTAATACGACAATCCCTTGACCAAATCACAGGGCATACACGCACAGACACACACACAGTAGCAGAGACAACTGTGATATACAATATCGGTATTACATGCTAGAAACCTGTTACTGACCTGAACGCATCCTTTCAAGCTTCTTGACAGTGCCTCTAGTGTTGGCAACTATTCTGATTGTCTCCACTGTAGTTGAGATCTTATTCATAAGGATCTCTAACTGTAAGGGGTTGGGTGTATACATGTATGGTTCACTGCATTGCCCCCCAGACACATAATGAAAAACCAGATCACTGGGGCGACAGCACCTCCTTGATTGGACCCCTGCCACATATGCAGATGGCAATGAGCTATGCCATAATTGGTACCCCACGTTCCCTGAGAAAGAGTTGTACCTGAACCTTCTTCCCACTCTTCACATCAATGTCTTATTGAAGACTGATGAGGCAACTGCTTTCCTCGTAGGCCTTTTCCAATGACAAGCAAGCTTCAGACAACAGCCACACAAGGCCATAGAAATTATCCTAAATGTGATAATGAAGCTGCAGGACAAGGCTGAAGATTTGGTGGCGCGCTCGCGCCGTAACAATCTACGGATCACGGGGGTTTCCGAATCCACACCAACTGGTAACATGGAGAAGTTCGTTGAGTCAATGCTAACCACGCTGCTGAGCAATGAGGCGTTCTCTCCTATCTTCGTGGTGGAAAGAGCGCATCGTTCGTTGGGTCCTCGCCCCCCTCCTGGGGCACCTCCTAGACCTATAATAGCACAGCTGTTGAACTATAGAGACAGGGACTCGGCACTGGCGGCCGCAAGAAACAAGCAGACACTGCAGTATGAGGGGTCCAACATCTCCTTATACCCAGATTCTACGGCTCGTGTGCAAGAAGCGCACAGACAATTTGCTCCGTTAAAGCGCCAGATGAGGGACCAGAATATAGACTATGCCATGCAGACTACGTGTTAACAGGAATGGCCACTCACGAATTTTCACTGAACCTAAAACTTTGCAAAAAGCTTTGAAGGAGTGGGCCAAGGAGAAGCGGCCTAGCCCGGAGAGGGAAGTGCAGGAGGGAGCAGTCGGCGGGCACCCCGGATAAACAAGACTGAGGTTGACATTGCAGAAGTTTCAATAGACAACTTCCATGGTATGGTATGCCATTTTGGCCTGGGAGGGGGGCAGGGTCTGATCTCTGGGAGACTACGATATTGGGTGGCAGTTTGTAAGTTGACGCCGTCCCGGGCTGCGGTCAACAAGTCCTACACTCTATTTGATGTATGTGGGGGGTACTTGAAGGCACTGCTGCATTGAGCGGAGTATTAAGTTGTAGGGGATGTTCCTGCTGCAGAATCATGACGGTGCTGGCGGCGAATTGGAGTAGGTGATATGTTTCGTTACAGCACATGTTTTTACTTGGTTCGCAACATCTGCCCTCATGTGAATCACACTGTCTGTGTTTACTTTGGGACGAAGGGAAATGGGGTACTGTGATTAGTCGAACCAACATTGCGTATGTGACATTGTTAATTGTTGGGGTAGAGTGGGTGGGGACTTGTCGTTCAGGCGCAGTTGGGAATAGCCTGGCGTGGGTGGGGGTGGGAAGGTAATGAGACTCACATTGTTTGCTTTTGGAAGTTTTGCATTTCGTGCAGATGTGTATTGCATACATATTAGAAGGACGGTACGAGAAGCACTGCAGATATACGTAATACAACCCCATGACAGAGGCGGATAGATCCCATAGGGACACTGGCCCCGATACGATAAGCGCGCTCACATGGAACGTGCGTGGCCTTAATGACCACAGGAAAGTACGTAAGATTTTGAGCTATTTAAACAGGCATGACATAGACATCGCATTATTGCAGGAAACACACCTCCCCCTGGACAGTCCCATGCTACGCACTAGGGGATTACAGGGCAACATCCATGCGGCTGGATTTACCACACACGCAAGAGGGGTTATAACGTGGGTGAACCCTAAGAAGGCGCTGAGACTGGAGCCTTTAGAGACGGACACGGAGGGCCGGTTTGTCATCACTAGGTGCAGAGGGAAGGGACTGGATTTGCTACTGGTTAATGTTTATGGGCCGAATTACGACAACCTGGACTTTTACAACAAGTTGACCGACACTGTAGGCCTTCAATTGGGTGGACGACTTCTGTGGGGTGGCGATTTTAACCTTGTCGGAGACCCTAATCTGGACTGATCCGGGGGCCCGGAGAGGCGCATATCGGCGTCGGCTACAACTATTGAAAGCACACTAGTACGTCTTGACATGTGTGATGTCTGGCGCCAACGGCATCCAACACAAGGGGGATTCACGCACTATTCTGCATACCATGATGTACACACTAGAATAGATTACTGGTTCGTGACTAGGCAGTTGCTCACCAATGTTAGTACATGTAAGATCCTCCCCCGTACGTACTCTGACCATTCCCCCCTGTTGTTGGTGCTCGACACTCCAAAGGAGCGCATACCCCTCTTTACCTGGAGATTTCCCCCTTATTCACTGTTGGACGCGGTTTTCAAGGAAGAAGTAGCCGAGGCTATTGAAATATTTTTTGACAAGAATGTGGGGTCGGTTGACTCCTTTCAGACTGTGTGGGAAACGTTCAAGGTGTATATAAGGGGAGTAGCTATATCTAAACACGCGGGCATCCTTAAGTCGATCCGCAAGCGGCCTGCCGCTCTGGAACGAAAACTCGAGTCTTTGGAAATGGCCCTACTGGCTGGGCCTGATGAGACGGTCACACAAGAGCTAAAACTCACCCTAGACGAGTATCATGCAGAGGCTGATGCAGAGATCAAACAACTGGGCAAGTACGCTACTGCCCGAGTCTACGGAGAAAGGGAGCGTCCGGGGGCGGTACTTGCGCAACTACTAAAGCAGCGTAGAGACAAGTCGGTGGTACCTGAGCTCACAGCTCCAGGTGGGGATACCCTAGTGACAGAGACGGATGTGGCGGATCAATTCCGACAATATTACTCAGATTTATATGCCTCGCGAGGTAGCAGCACAGAAGAGCACATGCTGGAATACCTTGCCTATATTAAATTACCATGGCTAACTAACACCCATCGGGAATTTTTGATGCGCCCCATTGAACGGGAGGAAATACTGCTCGCAATATCCAATATGAGAGCGGGGAGTGCACCAGGTGGGGACAGACTAACGGTGGTCTTTTATAAAGCGTTCCTGGACCTACTACTACCGCATTTGAAAATGCTCTTTGAGGAAATGTGTGTTTCGGGTACGATGCCACCTTCTATGAGGGAAGCTATTATAGTCACGATCCTCAAACCGGGCAAACCTCCAGAGGACTGTGCATCATTTCGCCCTCTATCCCTGATGAACGTGGATACGAAAATATTTGCAAAAATACTTGCGAATCGCTTGATCCCATTGGTGCCCACCTTAGTGGTGCCGGAACAAGCGGGCTTTGTTCCGGGCCGTAACCTGACGTACAATTTACGCACGGTGTTTGCCGCTCTACAGCATACCAGGCCGGAGATACCCACTCTGGCGGTTTTTTTAGACATGGAGAAGGCGTTCGACTCTGTCGAATGGCCCTTTTTACGACAGGTTCTCATTAAGATGGGAGTTGGGCCGGTTTTTATTCAGTTGATTGGGGTGCTCTATAATTCTCCTACGGCCCGTATTAAAATAGGCAACTTAGTTACAAATCCTATACAAATTACCAGAGGTACGAGACAGGGCTGCCCCCTGTCCCCTATTTTATATGCCCTTGTGGCCGAACCCCCGGCCTGTGCGCTCAGAGAGTACCATAGCCACAGAGGCATACGGTTCCCCGGCTATGAATTGATTGTATCCACTTACGCGGACGACACGTTACTGTATGTCCGCCATCCTGCTACCAACCTTTCTCCAACATTACGAGAGGTGGTGCTCTTTGGCACCATGTCGGGCTTGCGAGTTAACTGGAATAAGTCCATTATGTTTCCCCTAACCCCGACCACGGTGGCCTTTGAACCCGAGTACCCACTGCAGTGGTCTACGGATGCTGTGAGGTATTTGGGTGTTAAGTTACACACGGACTCGGAAGTGGTGTTTAGGGAAAATTATGGGGTGCCGATTGGCAAACTTGAGGAGGACATTGCAAGATGGGTCCAGCTACCATTGTCCTTGATGGGTAGAGTGTCCATTATGAAAATGGTTATATTACCATGTTTCCTGTTCCTTTTCACAAATATTCCTATGGTGCTACCGAGGGCGTTCTTTCAGCGACTTAAGTCCCTTATGATCCACCTAGCTTGGGCGGGCAAACAGACACGCACTAGCTGGCAGATCCTCACGCTCCCGTATTCTATGGGAGGACTTGGTGCACCTGACTTGGACTTATATTACAGAGCCGCACAGAGTGCGCAGGCATACCATTGGATACATGGGCCGGTTGATATACCACACATCCGTATAGAAACTGTGGTGGCTGCTCCTAAACCCCTTCCGGCGTTGATGTTTACACCCCCGATAGACGAACAGGGATAGTTGACTCACTTAACACAGTCACGCACGCTTTGCACCACTTATTGCAGCTCCACGCTGGAGCTATTTTGTATTCCCCAGTTGCCCGGCTTGACTGGTGCAGATGGCTAACGCCCTGTACAGATAAAGGGGTAGTGACAGCGCTGAGAGCACTTGGGGCACGGAATATAGGGGACCTTTTTACTGATGGCGTGGCTAGGCGGTGGAGCGACCTGAGTGAGAACGAGGAAACACTGACTCTGCTCACAAAATTCCAATATCATAGAGTTAGACATGCACTTAGCGAAATCCTAGGGGAAGACATGTCAGAGCCCCCTGAGCTTCTGGCCTTGACCACCCTCATTACGCACAGACACCCACCAAGATGGTATCCAGAATTTACCAAGTCTTGATGTCTAATAGAAGGCATAGTTACTCTAAAGCAAGATTAGCCTGGCAACGAGACCTACAGAGAGAAGTCACGGACGATGTATGGACATATTGTTGCACGAGCACAAAACGTATATCCCTGAATGGGAGACATAGACTAATATATTTTAAATTCCTCAACCGGGTTTACTATACACCGGAGCGTCTGCACAGGTATGGCTTGCAGGAAGAGTCCACATGCGATAGGTGCAATGCTCAGACTGCTGATTTTTTCCATCTGGCCTGGACATGTCCAGGGATAGCTCATTTTTGGGGACTGATCTTTGCAGAACTGAACCGGGTGAAGGAACTGTCATTGACACCAGAGCCGACGCTTGCACTGCTTGGATACTCCAAGGATGTACCCAAGGGGAAACGGAGGTTGATTGATATGGGCTTATTATTAGCAAAGCGGTGTGTGGCGATATGCTGGTGACGTGGCCCCCCTCCTAAAATTGCCCAGTGGTCGAGAGACATGCTATATTGCAGTACTCAAACTGAAAACTATAGTGATTTGCTACCACCACGTAATAGACCGAAAAACTTCTGGGCATTGTATAAAACATACGTGGAGAGCAGAGGTGCAGGCGAGGTGGGCCATGAGAACGGGGTGCGGGAGGTTGCACAACCAGTGATCCAGACGAACGGGTAGAGTTGACGTAAGGATGTCTATGTTATATGCCGCGATTTTAAGCTATGTGGGAGCGTTATTAGAGGGTAAGAATGAGCGGCTGATGAT
The DNA here is from genome assembly GCA_963921515.1 of Calotriton arnoldi. Classification (NCBI taxonomy): domain Eukaryota; kingdom Metazoa; phylum Chordata; class Amphibia; order Caudata; family Salamandridae; genus Calotriton; species Calotriton arnoldi. The sequence continues at coordinate 6,557,033 of CAWUFW010000001.1, read as the reverse complement.
ACAAAGGACGCAAATGTCATGTGTAACGTATAATACTTTATTGATATCTGTACTGTGCAGGAATTTCTATGTACGGATTGCTACTGTGATGATAATGCCAATCTATGAGTCTCATGTTATGGTTGTATAAAATCAATAAACATATAAAAAAAAAAATGTGATAATGAAGGACGTTTTTGTCATCAATACAAAAAATTGCATGTTTGTTTCTACGATGGCTTAAGTAAGTATTCACATGGATAAAATCCATGAAATCTGTCTTTGCATTCCTGCAGACTTTCTCGCCTACAACTGATAGTAGGTTGAAAGAAGTCAAAAGAAAGTTGCATACACAACCAGACTGGGGTTCAGAACTTTGGCACCTATGATTCGAAGTTATGAACCAGGAGGACCGTTTGTGAAGAGACAACATCTGCATATATTGCATTCCCTAACAACTAAAAAAAGCAAACATGATAACTTTACTGAGAAACTTCATTCTTCACCTGCAGGATATTCAATTCTCTGAACTCTTTGAATTTCAAAGAGCACAAAGGTTACGCACAAGTGGATCTCTGAATCCTGTTAATCCAAGGTCAGTGATAGCTTGCCTCCTCTGTCATCAAAATACAGGCCTCAAAACAAAGAGTATAGCGCCTCACTATATGTAAAACTGCAGACCATTCAAATGATACCTATAGCAAAAGAAAGTAATTCCTTGCACTAAGACCCAGGTTATGGCAGGGAAACATCAAATCTGGCTTGCTTGACCCTGCTGTTGTGATAGCTACTACTGACCTAACACTTCTGAATTATCTGAACTGGAAGACCTAGCCTATTCAATTCTCTGAACCCTTGAAATTTCAAAGAGCACCCAGATTATGCACATGTGGGTCTCACAACCACAATGTTTACAGGAACAACAACAGCATCTAGCATTTCAGGCCTAATGAAAAACAAGAGGGGTGGGGTAAAAACAGCTTAGATAAGACCCAAGGCAGCTACACTTTTTTCACTTATACTTCCTTCATTCAAAAGTGCGGTTTTTCAGGGGTGATCGAGATGTGTCCCTTTCTTGCACCAGAGACTCCACCACTTTGCTCAGTCCTTCTCGGTCAAATTGTCTGTAGGATGATCGATTGTTTGAGTTCAAAAGGCAGGTATGTGTAGGGCACCGCTGTTCACCCTGTACTTGTCTTCCTTAGTGGTTAGAACTTGGTCCAGAGTAGCCATTTTCATTGAGGTTGGTATGACGAAAGTTGGTTAGGCGTCAGGCACAAACGCAGACCTTTCTAAGGAGGATCCCCGTAAACTAGAATACATAGAAATTGTCTAGCATCAACCAAGTGGAACACCTTCAGAAAGATGATTCTATGATGTTATTTAATTTTCTGATCTGAATTTAGCATTAGACCAACATAGTATTACCAGCTTGTCCCATGCATTAATAGAAGCTTGGTGGAAGCCCCTTAATTATATTACGATCCTCATTAAGGGCATAAATCTATATGCTGGGAAAATTCAGGGGATCAATATCAGGCTTTTAAGGGATTGTTGACTGACTTTGAACTCTATGCCCTATAATGTTAGCTCCCAAAACTTTTTGGCAAGATGCTTTACACTCCAAATACTCTTCCAACGATTGGAAAGAGGTGCTGAACTCTCACAATAAACTCCTGCATGAATATAGATTCAACTGTTCTTTCTTAAAGAACTTCCATAACTGTTACTAGACTTCCCTATGCCTATTTAGAGCAGGTCTCTTACAGCATTCTGCATGTTGATGATGCAAGCAGTATAACTGTCATCGGTTCCATATTCTATGGGATGGAATCAACATCACATCTTATTTGGTGGAAAACTGGTCCACACTATCCTCTCTAAAAACTCATCCAGGAAAAATCCATTTGCTAGTAAGGACAACATGAGGTAAGTACTTGACAAGGACCGGGACATAGCAGAATGGTCCAGAAGGCAACTACAAAATATATACCCTCCAATAGAAAAAACGGTTTAATAAAAAAGAGATACCGGAATGAAGAGTTGATGAAAAAATCAAGAATGTATCCAAGGAATTCGATAGCAATGCCAAAATGTGGATCTTAAATAATCAAAGATCCCCATCACTGGAAATGGCCATCAATATATATGGAAGCGAAAACCGGCATTAGTCCGGTAGTAAAGAGGAGTGTGGAGCAGGAAGGCAGAACTAGGAAAATCAGACTCCACAAGTATGGGTAATGGCCATCAATTCAAGAGTACAAAAAACATTGTTTTAACATGGCAACTGCTCCCGGCAAGAATGGAATCAATACATGGGCCGCAGGACAACCAATGCCACCTGTGTAAACACCAAACCAACAAGAGTACGGCATCTGTGAAACAAGGAAACGAGGAGAATGCCCTTGTCTATCACGAGATATACGCAAGGGCATGGGGGGACAAAACTAATGGATAGGTATGAAAAGTGAGTATTTGGCCAAGTGGGGTGTCTGCGATAACAATTCAGAAATAGTAGACAGAATTCAGGAGAATCTCAGGAAAAACATACAAATTAATTGGAGAGCACATTCCATATGGAGTAGTGCAATGAACCTGATGTGTCCTAAAAAGGCTCACAATATTTTACACAGGAATGAAGAACATACAAATTAACCATGGGATTCCATTCAAATAAACCATAGGCTTCGGTATAGTGATATATTGACATTTGCCTTTATTTAGTAAATCTTGAAGGATGCCACCTCTTAGGGGGACTTTGATTTGATCTATAAATTGCCATTTAAGTTGAGACTTGGAATGACCATGAGCAATGAAAGGCGCGACAAGAGGAGAGTTTTCAGTTTACTAAAACCACGGCTCTTGTGTTAGATAATGCGTTGTCTAAATTTCTGCATAGTCTGGCCAATGCAAAGGAGGTTAAAGGGACACCAAATAGCATAAATTGCATTACGTGACTCACAGTTTGTGTTGTGTCCCAGGGTATGTGTTATGTTCCGATGTCTTTGCTTGAAATTACTGGTTCAGAGACAGAACAAGCAATTTAGACATTTGTAATCAGGTGGAAGACCCCAAATACTAATGAGAGAGTTCGAAGTAGAGTTAATAGTGGGATTCTAGCACATGGCTTTAACCAAGTGGTCACAAATCTTTTTCCTCTTTTGTAAGAGAAAAGGGAGGTTCTATTATTAGTCAGCTGGTACTTAAAATAGACCAGTGTTTTTTTGATGATTTTAGTCACCTTGTTAATTCATGGACTGAATGTAATGGTACAAGGTACATGGTGATAGCCAGAATAAATTTGTGGAGTCAGTAGTGATTCACGAGGAAAATGCCATGCTTTTTTGAGTGCTCTTGATACGAGGCGTTTGGGAGACCCTCTGTCAATCCGTTTATTAGAGAGGCGCAGCTGCTTCCATGAAGCAATCTGCATCCCACCTGCAGTTTCTATGTGTATGTAGAAACTAACCATATGGCAGTCCATCTCGAAGGCCTGTGGGATGGTTGCTACTACATAACAATAGTGAATTCCTTTTGGTGAGCTTTCAATATAGACCAATTCAAAGTTTAACGTCATGTACTTTAATGGTCAAGTTCAAAAAGGGTAAATTTGATTTTCTAGATAAAATAACTGGCCTCTGCAATTTGTGTTTAAAATCAGATCAATCACAATGCAGATTTCTACTGCTCAAGATTGGAAGTAATAGTTGAGTTTACAGATAACTTTCCGCAGAACATACCTCATGACATCTTATAGTACACCACTCAAACAATAAGTTAAAAAGTTTTTTTTAAAAATACAATAACTAGCTTGCGTTAGCAATGGCATGGGGGGCTGACCGTATGATAAGCGCAACAAACATTTGGTTCAATGTTGCAATTTGTCTCAGTTCCAAGGCATAGCACACAAATAAGCCATGATTCAAATTTTGGAAGGGTTATAACATTGACTACACCCAAAATGACACAAGTCAGCAGGGTTTGGACCTATTTCTAGAGCACCCATCTTGAGGTGAGTGAAGATCTAACTCACATTAGGGTCTAATTTTACTTAAAGTCAGAATTGCATGCTCGCTGGTGCTACAACAATCTTCTTATTTCATGATAATGGGCATAATCAAACACAAAGCTCTTTTGCTTGATAATACCTTTGAGCCATGGTTGTAAATGACCAATTGAATTTTTAAATGATCCCCAGTCTTCTTATTCCAAATTATGCCAAAGCCAAATTTACCAGAAAATGAATAAACATTAGCAACAACATCTCTAACTCACATAAAATTAGAGATTTCATATAGACTATACAGGAAATGTACCAATTGTACATATCCACAAAAAATGATATTCCAAGGAGGCCAACGAGGGTAAGCGTTTCTTCAGAGAAAGAGAAGGTTTCCAAAGTTCACACTCAATTCTATTCACGACCTCCAAAACCTTAAAATGTAACATTTCTATACCAATCAATGCACCAGCAGGAATCTTGCAGAAAAACATTTTACAGAAACCATGTGCCATCAGGCAAATGGATTGAAAAATTAGGAAAGAGGCACAGCCTGATAGACAATACCTGTGCTGACAGGTTTGTTTTTGGTCCGTGTAGCACTGAATTTTATTTGTTACCACTTACAAAGGTCATACCCCTTGGCCACTTGGACTTTACATTAACCACACAAAATGTGATGGGAAGAATGATTGCAAATAGTCTAACCACTGGCAATCGCTCGGGGTAGCATTCTAACCCATCTAACCCCAAAATCAGAACCTTTGTGAGACTCGTCCCTAATCTGGAGTGCACAGAAGCCTTATACCCGGAGGCTTAACAGAATGTTTCACAGTGATAGACCAACTGGGAGCTTAGATTAAGTTTGCATACTGATGTCAGAGTGGTTTTCAACTGTGAGATGGTGAATTAATACCTTGGCATAGAAGCTAAAACATTCTTAGTCAACTGCATCATCTTACACATTGGGGGATGAGCAATCGCAGGAGGCAGGAAATTAATTTTGTGGACAGAAGTAAAACCTAATGGAATAGAAAGCCGCATATTTCATCATTAACAGATAATTTTCAAAGTGATGAACGTCTAAATCATGGGAGTCATGCCTATTTTTAGTTCAGCTAGTCAACTTGGAAAAAGAAATATTTTCAAATGCCAACATGCGAGTAAATGGGAAGCAAGGAAATCGGGACTTCACCTGTTCAACTGTGGTAGGATGGTAACTACCATTTTATGAGTACTGGTTGATATGGAATACAGCTCACTCCACTTAAACTCAACCCACTAGTAAGAGTCCTGGGCACATAAAAGTAGCAAGTATCTCTAAGGGCCCAGGTGAGTAGTTATCAAGATGATAGTTACTCTTTTTTTTATCATTAATGCTTCCAGTTAAAAGTATTTAACAATCAATAATTGGAAATTTCAGATGTTGCATATTTGCTCAGCATTAGCAACCACATGATGCCTCAGCATTCTTATCTGTAAACACTCAAGAGTTAGCCATAATTCTAAGAAAAATTAAAGGAAAGACCAAGAGGCAGCAAAAGCATGTGGCAGCCGATAGAGAAAAAGACCCTTTTTGGTTCAAGGCTACTCTCCTCCAAACACAGCAGTCACTGCTACTAGAAGGCACAAGCAAACTGCACGCTATTTGAGAAAACATTCAGGCCAAAGTTCCGGGCTGGCAGCAGAAGTTAAGTCAAGTACGCACACAAACACTCAGTCAAGAATGTTCAAATCAACCACTACGAATCTACCTTCAGACATTGTGCATCTCTGCAGCCTCTGCTTTATAAAGCCAGAGGCCTATTGTACAGTGCTTGTTTAAACTGTTGAGAAAGCAGTACACTTCTCAAGTTTTACTGAACTACGGTGATAATAATCTGGCATTTACACTATTAGTAAACAACAAGGCAAGGTACATCCGCACGCATACTTCCCATCCTACCCTCTCAGTACTTGTCTGACTGTGCCCTAGAGGGATTGAAAATAATGCCATTACAGCACAGAAATGCTAACAATTTATACATCACTGGAGGATGTATAAGAGGTAACCATATTGGGGGTGGCTCCAGATATCTGGCAGAAGCCAGGGTCTTTTTTAATTTTCTACTTCCCAGAGTTGTCTAGCGCAGAAGGCCACTTGCTGAAGACCTTGAGAAGACTCAAGTAAGAGAAAAGGTATTACTTCTTCACATGCCTTCAATGACTCTCTTAGGTGGAGAGGGATAGGAATGCAAAGGATATTCCTAAGCATCTAGTTCAAAAGAACAAGTTACTTACCTTCGGAAACACTCTTTATGGTGGATACTCTTCCTAACAGCAGTTTTCTCACCTTAAGAATAATAGAGGGTGAATTTGCACCAGTAATTGCTACCGCATGTCAGGCAGGTGGCACTGTCTGCTTGCTGCCACCCCAGAAGTGATGGTGCAGAGCCGCATATAGGCCCACCCTTGTGTGCTGATGTCAGTTTTGATTTTCCCTCCTCCGTGCCGTCAGACACAAATCTATTGTGAAAAATTAGAGGTAACAGAGTGCCGAAAGAAATTGGGACTTTATTAACAGGTACAAGAGTTCACTCCACAGGGCAGTGAGAAATCTGTTGTTAAATTGTGTATCCAACAGAAAGAGGATTACCAAAGGTAAGTAACCTGTTCTTTTCAAGGATATTTCTAACAGCAAATTCCTCATCTTTAGAGTAGATACCCAAGAAGTACCTCTCAAAAGGCAGAGAAAACCATAAGTCCTGCAGTACTGTGCACTACAGAGGACTGCACTGTCTAGGCAGTGGACCTTGGTGACTGCATGCACAGACCCCCATGTAGCTGCCTAGCAGAGCTCTAGGACAGGGACGCCCCTAGCCAATGCTACTGAGGCAGCGTTGGCTCGAGTGGAATGAACTCATAGGCTATTAGGAGTTCCTTCTATAGCACGGCATATCATATCTTTATGCAAAATCCACCTGGACAAGCTCAGTTTCTGCACTGCGTCTACGAAGTATTCCCTTGTGCAGTCTATGTACAAAATTAAGCCTTTCCTTAATTCAAGATAGGGGAGCCTCTCCTCCTCTTTTGAAGGATGTAGCAGAGAGAAAAAGACAGGAAGGGTAAAGGGCTGACCAACATGAAAGGGTGATACAACCTTTGACCAAACTTATTCTCAATACCAGTTTGTTCGAAAAGAAAGTGGTGTATGGAGGTTGCACTGACAGCCCTTTCAGCTCACTGACACAGCACACAGATGTGATTGCAATAAGAAAAAACATATTGATAGTGAGAAGCCAAAGAAAGCAACTGTGCAAAGGCTCGAAAAGAGTGCACATCAGAATAGTGAGGACCATGCTAAGGTCTCACTGAGGCATAATGAAGGGCCTTGGCAGAAACGTGTGCCAAACCTTTTAACAACTTCATTAAAAAGTGACTTGCATAAAGAAGGTTGGTCAGGCAAACATAAATAGGCCAAGAAGGCCGACATACAACCTTTAACTGTGCCCACAGCAAAGCCTTTCTGGGCTTAGATTCGACAACAGAACATCTAATAATTTTGCCTGAAGGGGATCAAGCTGATGGTCCCTACACCAGGTCACAACACCCACTCAATCCCCTGAATAGATGCATTTAGTTCAGGGGTGCCTAGCTGCAAGAATCATATGCACTGCTCAGTTGTCGCCACTCAATCTCCACACATGGAGATGTAGATCTTGGAAATTCAGGTGCAGGACCTTGCTCTGGTATTGAGACCAGAATTCTTCTCAAAAAGGCAAACAGATCAGAGGGTAAATGCTCAGGCTCAACAGGTTGGGGAACCATACTCCCCTGGCACAATCCAGGCTATCAAAATGACCTGGGCCTGGTTGGTCCTTTCCTTCCTCAGAACTCAAAGCAGGAGAGGCAGCAGTAATACACATACAGAAACTCCACTGTAGGCAGAATGCATTCCCTAGAGATCCTCTATGCAAAGAATTCCAGGATGCAGTAATCTCGTCAATGCACTCTTTCAGTGGTGGCACCAAGTGTCACCAAGGGTACTGCCCACTGGTTGAAGATGTCCTGAGCCAGTCTTGAAGAAAGACACCATTGGTGGTCTCCCAGATGACGTCTTCTGAGCTCGTCCCCCCCTGGCGTTTAGTGACTCAGTCAGATGACTAGCGACCAGGGAGATCCCACGACGCCAGTCACCCAGCCATTTCCAAAAGGGTACTTTTTCCCTGCATAACAGCCAAGATCTCATACTGCCCTGCTTGGTGCGGAACCACATCATGGTCATGTTGTCTGTCAGGACCTGCACAGACTTTACTTTGATGAATAGAAGAAAGGTTTTCAGAGCCAGCTAGATGGCACAAGGGTCAAGGAGGTTGGCATAGAGCCTTCGTTCCACTGTATACCACAAACCCCTGATTTCCACCTCTCCCAGCTAACTGCCCGAACAGATGAATGATGCTTTTGTCACTACTGTGATCCCTGGATGGAATAGGGAGAAGGGGGTGCCACATGACAACTTGATGTGCACAAACCACCACCAAAGGTTAAGTGCCATCTACTTCAAGATCTACTAAGGTATACAGCGATGGATGGAATGCTTAAACTAATCTTAGCCACTGGAAATAACTTGGGGCTGCGTCCCTGTTCATAATTGTTTTGCACACCATGCCTTCTTGGTTTGGACCCAGTCATATGCAAATCAGTCTTGACCCTGCTCCAAATGGGAACAGTCCAGCCCGAACTGCCAGTCATCCCTGAACAGGACCACAAGCAACCCAAAAGCAAGTTGACCACCTCTGCATGACTGTGTGGTATTGTATGAAGCCCCTAAGCTAAGTGTAAATCAGAGCCAAACAACAGGGCCCCTAGCCTCCTATAGTATGGCATCAAGGAAAAGGTTATGGATCGGCCAATGATGGAGACTGCGTTTTGGCACTTTCATAGCGCAACATAGGTCTAGCGCAGGCCAACATCGGCTATGGGGCAGATATCGGCATATGGACCGGATGCAGAAGACTCACCCCCGGAGTCAGGTTCAGCATCAATGCAATCAAGACTTTCAGTGCCTCAGAGGCCAGTGTGGAACTATGAGCTGGTGTGGGCAAGGAACCAGGAGGCCAAGCGGGGTCAGTCAGACTAGTGGCCTTGCGGCTCCGAAGGGACCAAAAGCACTCCAGAGGGAGCTGGCATCTCCTTTTAGATCTGCAGCATGGCCTCTTTAAAGGCCTCTATTTGAAGAGGCCTGTGGAGTCAGGCCCTTGGATTGCTGACTATGTGGCTTCTCACCTGTTTTAGAGTGGCGAGGTGGGGACGAATCCTGCTTGGCCTTCTTGCACTTAATGCGTAACTTGAATTTAGACTTACCTGAAGAGTTTGATCGACATCAGGATGTATTGCAAGATCATCCCCACAGCTTGAAGCTGGAGCAGGATCGCTGTTTCACGTGCAACCTCTTTCTATGTTTCGCAACATAGTGTTTCGCTTTGAACTCCGTCATCGCCTTGGGGTGCATCAGGGCACATTTGTCAAACAACTTCAAATCCTGAATGGAACCTAGGCACCACAACCAACACCTGCTTCCTGCAGCCATGACATGGTCTCAAACCTGTCATTGTGAGAGGGGGGCATTTTTCTTTGCACATTGTTTGTTGTTGAAATTTTGCATCAGTACAACTGATTACGTTGGGAGGAGAGCTCTGCATCCCCATCAAAGGGTGGGGAAAGAAAGGAACATACATCAGTGCACAGGGGTGGCTCCTATAAATGGCACCATGCCGTCAGTTCTGGGGCTACGCTAGGCCACTGCAGGGGTTGATACTGCCACCTGCTGGCATGCAGGAGCAATTGCTGTTAAAAAATCCGGGTCCAGTCTGGTGCCTAGTATTATTCTAAAGGTGAGGAATCTGCAGTTAGAAGTATCCATCAGACGAATAGAATGTAGGAAAAGCAAGTGAATAAAACTATGCTTCAGTGTCACACATTTAGAGGGATTAGTATTACAAGTGTCACACTCATAGATCCCCCCCAGGTACTAGTGAGGCCTACTGGCAGAAAGTTACAAAGGCAGAAGGACAGTTGTTAAATCATTTAACTCATCCACACACCAACAGCACAAGCAAAGCTTCTGTCAGGTGAGCCTTTACCCTATCAAGCTGGTTTCCTCTCATGCATCAATCGTTGGGACAGAAAAATGCACCCTGAACATCTATCTATATACAATGGAGAGGACTTTGCCAGTGAGACATCATAGGCAAAAGAGGCACTTACTATCTTCAGCACTGTGAGATGCAGACTAGGAGCTCCAAGTACAGAGAGCGTCTCTGAGGAGACAAAAAGGAGGTAAGGCAGAAGGTACACAGATTCTGGTTTAGAGGCATAAACTGGTCCTCACTGGCCCTGTGCTCACAGCAGGTCCATGGTTTTGCTAGCACACCCAATGTCAAACAACCATTATGCAGCCGGTATTGTTTTGCAATGCTTATATATCACTTGAATTGTTAAGATTCATCTTGCAAACCATTGCTCAATAGCCAACAAGATTTTGTAACAAGAAGCACTTTGTAGCACTAGAATGGTCTACGTGCAGTCCTTGCCCTCTAACTCATAATCTACTAACTTTCTAACAAACAATTCTTACTGTCCATCTAGCACGCTGTCTCTATGCCTTCATTAGGTCCCGCAAATGTAAACCCTTCAGAGTGAACGTCTATGCAGAATGTGTCACTTAAGTATCTGAAGATGCATTCCAAATGTAACCACAGTATTCCACAGTCGTACAGGGTGTCCAAGGCGTTTGCGGATGTTTTTGACTTCTTGCAAGGGGTCAGATCACATCGATATAAGAATCTCGACCCTCTATTGTCCACTATAGTGGGCATAAACACAACCACTAACCTTAAGAGGAGGTCATAATCACATCCTTTGCCCAGTGCAGCAGGGCTTGAGTTCAACCATTTCCCAATTTCAGCAGGCCTCAATTGCCCATTTCAGAGGGGCACAGCCATTGGCCAATTTCAGCAGGGCATTTACACATCCATAGAAAATTTCTACAAATTTTGGTGGGGAACAAGCACACTTATGCCATTTTAGTGGGGCACCTACACATCTATTTATCATTTTAGAGGGTCACTGACCCATACATTGTCCACTATAGAGACTTCTTAACTAAGTAGTAAATTAATACTCCCCTTAATGCCAACCCTTACACCAACTGCGATCTTCCAAGGCACCATTCATTCAGTCATTTTGACACTGCCAGCAGAATGCTAATGCAATGTTTACACCACACCCTCTCAATCACAACTCTACAGTACACCAATACCCATAAATTAGCGTGCAGCCTCAATACCGATAATGCATCACACGTCATTTTCCACGTGCTTCCTTTAGCTTTAAAGATGTAGTACTAGCATACTCCAAACACAATGCCAATTATGAAGGGTTAAGCTCCAAATTGTTACTCTTTTATCTTGAAAGAAAACTGCTATGTGTACCCCTCAAAGGATGTCACATCAATTAGGAGCAGTTGTGACTACAACAAACCCCTATTAAGCAGCCTGTGACAAAATCATATTTGCTCTTCTCTTACCAGCTATGGCCATCGTTGGATGTGGTCTCAACCCCCACAGCTCCGCTTAGCGATTTCCACTTGCACACAAGTACAGAAACAGTTGTTTCTCTCTACCTTCTGAGACAACATACTGCAAGCACAGATTCCACTCCTCTCCACCGTCTTCAATGACCACAGCTCTTCACAAACATGAGACCCTAATGTTCATATAGCTCTCTCACACACCACACACTGCTGTGAGGTTCCCTTGCAGGTGTATAAAGTAACTCAAGAGTGTTTGCCCTCCATGCAAGATGTGCTTAGCCGTGAGATTAACCCTCTGGTTGTCAGAGCAATATTGAGCTCTTCATGCATACAACAGTTCACCTTGCACAGACATACCAACCAGTAGCACTGACTAACAAGAAGTATGTTGAGGCAATATTATGAAGCAACAACCAAGATGCTAATAAAGTCATGAGACTGGTTCCATCCAGGATAACAGTGCAGACCGCAGCATGCCATGAACCTTTCATGTCTTGTAGCCCATTTGAAGATAAACACCACTCGGAATGACCCAATATCAATGAAAACAGAAAATGAACCTTATCAGCCAAACATCTGAGTGTCAAGAAGTAACTTACAGAACTTGTGTTGTTCAACTGGTATCCATCATTTATGCAAAGTCTTTCTTCCTACTGTCCTTGGGGGTGGGACTCTTAGGATGTAAAATAGAACTGCTACCTGGCTTGCTTCAGGTGAAGCATATAATATACTCTCCTCTTCTTTTTACCTTTCGGGAAGATCTTGTTGATCCAAAATGAAACTTGAGCATTCCCTACCTGATGCTCACCTCTTCTCGAATAGTTGTCTCTGCTGAATTGGTAGCCTCCACCACACAGGTCAGACTTAAATAATCAGAAAACCATCTGATCTATTTTACCAACCTGGATGCTGACTCCTTTTCTCCTAAGTTCTCAGGAGGTAAACTTCACACACTTCTATCTGCTGACAAAGCATTTCTAGCCCCAACACGCAACTTGCGATATTTGTGCTTTCAGTATTGTCATGGCGACTTCCCTCTGGTGTGATGACTGACTACGACTCTCATCACGTTTTTTGATAGCAAACACAACCTGAGAGTTACCTTAGTCTCTGTTCTGTCCCTTTTTACTGGAGTATGGCTCTCTGCACTTCTTTGTGATAGCCTGCTCTATGGCAGCCTTTTGTACCCAGTGAACGTCTTTCATATCCTCCACACATGACCCACCTCAGAACCAATATAGTGAGAATGGCCTCTGATGCAAGCAATACAAATGATAAATGATTCTCTTTGGTTGCAGGATATACATACGACCAAGCAAAACATATCTACATACCACACCGTGTTCACTAGCTTTCCCTTCCAGCTTCAGCCAGCAATTGCCAACCGAAGCACAGCACTCAGTTTTAATTTCGCATTATGTACATCCCACAGATCATCCACTCAATCAAGCATTATAAGGAGCAAACATAAGGATAATAACCAGTGCCACTCACTGCTAATGTAACACAATAATGTAGACAAAACCTAACTCCATAACTTTCTTGTTAAACTATATGGACAGTATAATAAGCATATATGATACAATATCTTTTTCACAGTACATACTGGTTACAGCATTTAGCAACCCCAGTCACATACTCTTTATGGTTCGTATCTATTTCGCCACAGAGCGGTGAATTGAGGTGAAAATGTTTGTGGAGGAAGAGAAAAATGGGCAATCACTACATATTTAGGGAATCCGCACAGCCTATTGCTATGCAAGCTGAAAACAGAATCCTTTCGCTCACACTGTGAGGAGTTCCTGTGCAGCAACACCTGCAATGCCTCTCGATTGCCTCAGATCTGCACTAGTGGAGGGAAACAAATCCATTCACCAGTGCCTCCACTGCCCCTACACCTCCACCCACCCAGAACACCTGACATCAATGTCCCTCCCACACCCTGGTTATGCCTGTTTTCCTCTCTACTCACGCACTCCCTCTTGATAACCACCTCTCACACCCTGCCTCTTTGCCTCTCCCTATCTCCAAGACTATACCAGGCACTACCCCACCCCAATGGGGTCCCCGATCACGAGCTGGGAAGAAGAGAGAAGCATGGGGCCCACCAGAGCAGCAGTAGTCAAGAAAAAAAAGTATGTTTCCCTGCCCACCCACTTCCACTGCCCTCCAGCTAGTTTCTAAATATACCCCTCTCCCAGGCTGCCCAAGATGCTACCCAGTCCGGGAGCACCAATTGGGAGCTGTACGAGGCCAGGAGAAGACAGAAGAAGCAGGCAACCAGAAAAGAAGTCATTAAGAAAGGTAAAGTTTCAGCACTGTGTCTGCGCAAGTGTGCCTGTATGTGTTTGTGCAAGTGTGCTTATATCTGTATAAGTGGGTGTGTGTATGTTTTTACATGCGCGTATGTCTCTGTGTGCGAGTGCATACCTTTGTATGTATGTGTGTGCTCACGCGGGTGAGGAGAGAGTGTTTTGCCCACTGCCAACAGCCATGAAATGATGGACCTGACACAATGATGGTATTTCCTGCCAATCTGCTGGCCCTGGCACAATGGTGGTGCCTTTATCAAAGGTGGGGTTTGCTACCTTAGTGTGGATTAAGTTGAGTCAAGAGAACTGTTTAGCCTGTATGGAGGTGGCAATAGCTAGGATCCTCCTTGCCACCCCATTATTGGAGGAAGGAACAATAGAAAAAGAACTGGACAATCCTATTGAGTGGGAGAGTTTAATTGAACCAAAAAGACAACAGATCTTGGTTTTGGCCCATAAGGCAATGGATTACGGAGTATCTAAGGGCCAAAATTGCCTTTGCTAGCCTGTTGGTCAATGAGCCAAGAATATCGCTGAATGACCTACAATTTCGTAAAGATTGGTGCTTTTTTCCTTCTAAATGTACGAGGGATTGGTTGATATTTATAACCAAAACAGCAAAATAAGTCTGAGAGGTAAGGCTGATTTACATAAGACAGGAGGAGGATCAATTAAGAACCATGGTGTCTAATAACGTCTTTAAAAAAATCTGGAGGAAACGAACTCAGAATTAGATGAGTATAAAGGGCTCAGAAATAATTAAAATTGAATAAAGATGTTAAGAGATTTAGTCATGTAAAAGCGTTTCCTTATGCAATTGATGAATATTGCAGTGGTGGTTTCTTCATTTGAGCGTGGGGGTGTTGACCCGCCACCTCTGTTGCCCCCGCATGCATTGCCAATTTAAAAGGGTCAAATCAAATGCCATATTACTATTTACTGCGGCCGCGGCGTGTTTTAAATGTCTGCCTCGCCGTGTCTGGGTAGGGCAGGGCGTGGCCAATTCTGCTGATTGCCAGTCAGCAGCTAAAGCTTGGTGCACATGTCTGTTACTGTGGCCAACCAGACATGTGTACTTTAAGCTTCTGAACAAGCCAGGGGAACCGCAGCACAGCTGGCCCAGTCTCCTTTACAGTGCTGGGTTACTCTACTCACACCAATCCTTGCTTTGCTCTCATTCTGTTTACTAGTAAAAAGAGCATGAGAACAAGGCACGGATTGGTTGTTTTTAAAGCAGTGAGATCAGGCTGCGGTGATGTGACAATGACAGAGTGCTCAGAAGGAAGTACGGTGGTGAAGAGAGCAGTATGTGTCGTCTCCACGCTCAAATGAAGAAACCGCCGCTGGGTGGGTAGCCGTTTTACTTATTTATTTATTTTACATTATTTCATTATTTGAAGCAATCTGAATCTAAATATTGAATCATTTTTAACGTGATGTGTAGTCTCAAAGGCATGGTGCAGGCCCGTCCATGCACTCTCCGGTTGCAGCAGACAACTCACTGAGTTGTGGGGGAATGGACAGAACACATTCATCTGCTTTGAACTCTCCCCCCCGCTTGAACTTTATATTTAACTTTCTGCCCCACCACTTTGATGAAGTACTAAAACAGATGTTCTTCTTCACTACTTGTCTCCCTGAGAGACGAGTACTCAGTTTGCAAAGCACCAGCCGCTACTGAACTATTAATATTGGAATAGTAGGAACAGACAGAGAATCAGCCAAGTTCACATTCTAACAAGTATAGGTCACAAAACAGAGTACTCCAAAAAAGTTGACCTTCAGGGAGACAAGTACTTCATCTAGACATGTACAATTTTGAAATAATGACTAAACAAGGGGCTCATAATTAAAGTCCTTATTCAGCACGTGGACGAGGAAGAACTAAAGGGAGATCAGGGATTTGAACAAAGATGTGTGGGACCAAAGCTACCCGAGAGCCACCAGCAGCAAGGGGAGATTCCAGAAAAACCAATGATTGTGAATCTGCCATCTTACATTCCTAGAGTGCCAGAAACTAGCATTTCGGAAAAAGGCAAGGATTGGTACCCAGTTCAATTTGCCCAACTCTTGAAAAAGATCACATTAAAACAACATTTTTTGAACACTCCATTAGGAGCCAATGATAATGTTACAGGGCTTCGACAACCTTACATTTTTTCAGCACCTAATAGTAGCCCTGAATTTATAGCCATTAAACAAGTGATCTTAAAGGATGCGGCTAAACTTGAAAACAAATTAAGGAGTTATCAGCAGAACATCTCCTGAGAGGAATGCTCAGCTGTGGACTCCCTAGCAAACAATCATGATCTAATTATTGAGCCTTCTGACAAAGTCTGGGTCACAGTATTGATGGTTTGGGATATGTACTGAGGGGACGTGTTAGGTCTATTGGGCAATGAAGCCAAATATGGAGTACTTTATTCTGATCCTACTAAGGGATTCAGGATCGAAATTCAAACTCTGGTGGAAGAAGCCACTGTTCATAGTTAGATCAGCAAACAAGAGGGGGGGCTTTCTTAAAGCGAGAAAGCCTAGAGTCCCCATCCCGTATATTCTCTCAAAGATACATAAAGATAGGTATCCTCCCGGGACATTTCATTGTGTTGAGGGAAGGATCTATACTGGAACGATTGTTCAAATAAGCAGACTTCTATTTAAAATCTTTAGTACAGGAGACACTTACTTAAAGGATACCATCTATAAGCTTAACTTATTAAAATATCTCTCTATTAGTCCTGAGAACCCAATCTTGGTTGGTGTAAATATTGAGGCCTTATACACTAGCATGCTTCAGAACAAAACTAATAAGTAATTGAGGACACACCATGACAAAAAACTGGCCATACCAGGTACCAATCTCTTTTGTCGTTGACTGCTTGAAGTCAGTCTTTCAAAAAACATTTTTGAGTTTAAAAATACATTTTTTCTGGTTTCTCTGCTTGGAATAACATAAGTACATCTACCTTGGGGAATGTGATGCACAATGGGTCTTGAAAGTCCTTTCAAAATCTACAAGTAATATATGATATGCACCGCACACAGTTCTTCCATTACCTTCAGCTCCGCCATGCGCTCCTACCAATTATAGTGGCTGAGGAGGTCATCCCTGAATACTCCCCACTTGAAATGAAAATTCTTCTTACAAACATCAAGGATCATAAAACTATCTGAGGTTTACAAAATGCTTCTCCGAAACTTGCCAAATCCAATGGTAGAATTGTGGGAAACGTGGGAGGAGGAACTGGGACCAATGGATGACGAGGATTGGCAGGAAGCGGTAGAAGCCCCTAGAGAGGTGGTTATAGAATCCCAATTTTGACTGATACAGCTCAAGCTGCTTCACAGCGTATACCTCACTAGCCACAGGGAAGTGTCTGAGGTGAGACAACCCACAAGGGGACATACCCCATACATTCTGCCATTGCCCTCCACTATCTCAGTTTTGGAATGGGGTCCTGGGACGTCTGGAGGGAGTGTTGGGCTGGAACATTCCCATGGATTCCAAACTTATCCTCTTGCACATCACGGACAATTTAGTGCTCTGGCTGGCATCGCTAAACGTGATATTGCGCGAGGCTGGAAGGACACGGTGGCTCCCCCCTGTAGAGACATGGGCTTAGGGTATGGATTATTGCATGGGATTGGAACACCCGATCTACCTGGCGATGTGGTGCCCCCAGAAACACCACAAAGTTTAGAAAGACTGGGCTGGGTACAGGGGTATACCGTTAGAGCCCTGTCAGCTAGACCATGTTTCATTTTTAGAGATACGTGCTAACGTAGCCATGAAGCCCAGTGCTGTTGTACCATGTTTTCTGCATTATTACTTTACTGTTTGGCTGTAATGTTGCAAATGGTGCTGTCTCTTGTGCCCTTATGCTATGCTCTGTACTACCTCTGGGAGCTGTTTATTAAAATCAATAAAAATGTTTATATAATAAAAAACACACATTTTGTCTACAAACAGACGCACATCTATGTTTGCAAATTCCAACCCCAGTCTAGCCGTTCATGTATGTGCTAGATTTTGAGTAAAATCACATCCTATTTTACAACAGAGTCAATGGAAATATTACCATTGGGAAGCGGTGTCTGCCATCTGGTCGGGGTCAGAAAAGCTTTTTGTTGACTTTTTTCTGTGATTAAACAGTAGAGATATACAGTTGAACTTTACAGAGACATACAATAAAACACACCTAGCCTTTCTGGATTTGGAGATCTGTGTTGAAGGTAGGAAGCTAGAAACAAAGGTCCATTACAAATAAAAAAAACTGATAAAAATGCCTTGCTACACTTTGAGCATTTCCATCTCCGTGCTTTAAAGAAAAACCTCTCCTTTGGCCAACTTCTGAAAATAGGGAGAAATTGCTCTGAGATGGAGGATTATACATTTCAATCAGATTATCTATCCGAAACACTATTGAACAGAGGGCAACACAGAGAATGGTAAAAAAGAATGATGGAAATAGAGAAAGACATAGTCATAAAAATCTACTCATTTCATTTGTGAGAGGGATGAATGAAAGATAAGCAGCAGTACTTACTTACAAATGTCTGTCAAATAAGATTAAGAAAATCATAAAGAGGCATTGGCGGATATAGGAGACTATAGATAGAACACCACCACTAATATATTTTGCTTTCAAAATGAGTAACCCCCCCTTAAGTAGATTGTTGTTTTCCCTATTGTTTTATAGTTGATTTGTCCCTGCATTTATGTTCATCAAGGATCGCATAGACTATTTTTGCACGTCATGACGTGACCTTTTTTCTCATCCGTAAGGGCGGGTATGTCATGATGGAATGCATACGTCCTCACATTACACTGTTGAAATGCTAATAAACACACTCCTCTCAAATTAAAAAGGGAAGTTTCGACGTTAGGCGTGAGGATGTCGCATTATGGTTTGGCACATGTCATGACTAGTTGAGTTAGTATCTCCTCCTGAGAGATGTGGTTAGAGAATGTGAGGATATATGTAAAAATCCTTTTAGGTTCTACATCTGTTTTTAATTTTGGCATGAGTTCTCAGCATAAATAAAAAATATTTTATTGAGAACCCATAGCCAATTTTAATCTCACTTATCTCCAATTTACCATCTTACCCTCTATCCCTCCTTCAAGCTAGGAGCTATTACCCAACTGCCTTCGCCAGGCAATTTTAAGTATGGAAAAGATCCCTGGAAAAGAGCCCCCTCGTTGGGGCCCGTAGGGCATTGCATCACCCGCCCACTGAGGAGTACGGCCCGATGATGAAACATGCTGCTTCGATGGGTGAGGACTTGTGTATCCGATAAGTGATTCTGTCTCTGTCTGGCCTAACTAAATGGAATACTAAATAAGTACCAACACTTCTCCGAAACAGCACACTTTTTCGTATGTTTATTTAAGGGTTGGGGGCCGTAAAATCCCCTATAGCCCATAATTTGTTTCTCAAAGAAAACGTGCAAGTGCAACGTGAAACATGGAATGTTAAATTACATGTTTATCTATCCTTCACAAAGCCCAATACAAATGCCTGGTTTTAGGGTGATGGTTGGACAAGGCAAAACATATTGTATTTGTAAATGCTTGCTTAGTATTGCAGCCCATAGCTTGGTTTGACATCATGTCCATCACCATCTCTCCATGAGTTGCCAACTTCCCAAGGATGGAATGCCCACAAAAAAGTTCCTCCTGTTTAGTCCACAAACTGGTTCTGGCCTGTAGCCACTAATCACGAAGGGGTAAACACTGGGATAATTAACAATTGCATCTTCCATTCACTGATATTATGACATGATAATGCAGACACAAAACAAATCCAACAGTTGCATAAACACTGGGATAATTAACAATTGCATCTTCCATTCACTGATATTATGACATGATAATGCAGACACAAAACAAATCCAACAGTTGCATATTTATGAATAAAGGCAGTCAGCACTAAGCATAGGACCAGTTAAGTAATATAAAATTCATGTATCTTACCATCTTGTGAAGAGACAGCGGTTCAGAAGACAAATTAAGATTATTCTTTAAACACAGTGTTCTAAAGACAGAGTCTGCTAAAAACATCTGAAGCCAGGGGGAAGGTATGGAACAAATCAATGATTCACTTTCTTCAACTGAAAAATCTAAAAACGAAAACAGTTACTCAGTATAGAGAACATCCAGAAACAAGATTTTAAATCAACAGTGTAAACCAGCAGCTCTTAACATTTTGGCTTCTGAGACCCCACAATGAATGACTAATGGACACCGGGGACCGCCATCTAAGCAATTTCTACAATTCAAGCATCAAAATAATACATAAACCTACAGAAATAGGTATACATTTAATAAACACATAAATTATTAAATATTTTGTGTAATATACACAGAAGTATACAAACACAGAAATTTTAATGAGAAAATAAGAGTGCTTCAAATTTGGGACGTATTTCTAAAAGAAAAAGGGATATGGTAGGCGCTTGGATATTGCTTTGTATTTTTTCTCCTAATGTATACTCTCTTTTTGACGGGGCATACTAGTGCTGTAATGGAGGTCACCAAATGTCTATACATTTTGCTGTACTTCAGCGCTCCCACGAATCAAGCTAAAAATACCAGCTTAATTTTTAGCTTCAAATTTCAAATTCTTTCACATCTACAGGACGTTTTAAAATTTGCAATTTTACATGTATCTTTTTATGTATAGGTACTTTATTAATCTGCAAATATTATTTCATTTTATAAGCAGTCGCATACCCCTGAATAAGTAAAAGCCACTGAACAATAAAGAATATCTAACAACTAGAACTACCAACCAAATATGCCTACATTGTCGATTTTCAAAACCATCCTATGAGGGGGGACAATTCAGAAACATAATCATAGGTGTTTCAACCTCCTTGGCTACTTCACAATATGGACTAACAGGCACAAAGACTGACGGCGGATGAAGTACCATAAAAAAGGTTCAAGGTTCATTAGGGTTCAGGAGGTGATACCTGCACATGACATGGTTCTTTTCAACTTTGTACCACTAGGCCTCTCATCCACCTCACCCTCAGTTACAACAAGATAGCCAGTCAATTGTTTAGATAACCTTACACCAAGAAAAAAAAGGAATTAATAATTTACTCTATATACATACATATATATATATATTTTATATCTATATTGTGGTCACCGCCACTCTGTATGTATGTGTGTGTGTGTGTGTGTGTGTGTATATATATATACACACACACACACACACACACACACACATATATTGAACATGTGAACAAGGCTCAAGGGAGCCGAAACGCGTAATGGCGATTAAATAAAGTATCTTATACAAAGCACCAACTTGGGTCCGTGTCCGTACTGTGGAGAAATCCTTGGATTACAGCGGCGACTGCGTGATATATATATATATATATATATAAACAACACTGCTGATTCTTTACTTGAGACGTGTTGCGAGCATTGGTTGGATGTGAATATATATATATATATATTCACACAAAAAAACAGGTTTCAGGGACGTTATAGTTAGTTGTACATTTCACTCGTACAAAACCAGAGAAATTTGGCCGTTCAAGTTAGTTGAGCTAACTATAATACACGCCCCCGCAATGCACTGCTGATGACGTCACATATTACATCATTCATGACATGGTCAGGCTGCCCAATGGGCCCGTAGTCCTATTTATGGTGTTGAGGATGTTTGGAGTGTATTAAAGAATTATGAGCCATTTGTTCAGCAACATGCCCTTAAACATATGTCGGCCACTATGATTGGACTATGGGAACAGTGTTTTAAAGGTGTTGCACCCCAGGCTGTTTACAATATTAGGGACCAAGTATATGCTGCGGGCATGGCTCCCAATGAGGTTTTTGCTAGTGTGACTACACTGACTGAATATCGTGGTAGATTGCATCAAAAATCCCCGACGGTACTATCTCAGTTCCCAATGAGGGAAGTTCATCCCGTTTTTCACACGGAGATACCAGAGTTTCGTGATCAACATAATCAAGTGACTAGACAACGAGTAGAGGACCGTTTTCAAGAACAATGGATTTATACTCCATGGAAGAGGAGTGAAGTCCTCGCAATTAAGGCTCAGTTGCCCGACCCCAGGAAAAATTCTACTGCTTAATATAAGGAATTGACAGAGGCTGCTGCATCGACGATAATGACGTTGGCAGATATTGAAATGTTTTTGGGCTTATTGGTACCAGTGGATGTCTGGCGACAGGTGCACACTCAGAACCATACCCTAGAATTGGGTGGTACATGGGATGAGATTAAGGCGTGGGATAAGGAGAATAAGCCTGCTGATAAGCCTAAGGCTGAGATCTTGGCTTTGCCAGATCACATCATTACTTATATGCACTCATAAGCTAGCCGCATGTCGTCTGAGATGAGAGTGTGTCTGATTTTTTTACTCGGTTTGAAGGTGTGTTTTGGGATTTTAGTGGCCAGTATTTGTCCTTGGAAGGGGGTATCCGATTGTTTGTCAACAGGTTTGTCACGAATTTGCTCCCAGAGATTGCAACCCGGGTGCAGGCTGCTGAGAGCACGTGGACTACTTCTACCCCTTCGGTGATATTGAGTATGGCTCAGTATTATGAACATAGAGAGAATGAGGAGAAAGAGAAGGTGGAAAAGAAAACAAAGGAGTTGAAGACTAAGGTACTGATGCAGCAGGCATCCAGGGGGCAGGGACGGGGTCGAGGCATTGGACGGGCTAGGCAGCTTCCTTGTACGAGTCGGTGTGCTGTGCCTGTGGACCCCAATCAATGTGCGTATTGTAAGGAGGATGGGCACTGGCGTAGCGAGTGTCCGGTATTGCTGCAAAAGGTTGCGGCTCCAAGGGGACGGGGAGAGAGAAGGCGAGGACGGGGAGCAGCCAGTCAGGATGGGGACCAGGCTACTGGAACCTCATCGGGCCGTACTGATCAGAATTACTTTGATGACGTTCGGAGCCGACAGTATTATCATGATGATTACGATGTGGAGGATGTGACTGGGTCGTCTTACAGCTAGGACAGCCAAGGACAGGGTAAGGGACCAGTTCCGATACCTGTAGATCAGCATGGACCTTATATTAGTGTGGATTTGCAGGGCTCGGAGAAGAAATTTTTAGTGGATACAGGAGCAATGAATAGTTCAGTTGTGAGGTCACTGGTCCCTGGGGTAGCCCTGTCTGGCCATAACAAAGTTTCGGTTGGTTTTTCCGGTATGCCTGTAGTAAGTCCCATCTCCAAACCCCTTGCCCTGACTATAGGTCCCTTTACCGTTGATTCGCCGTTTTTACTAACATCAAATTGTGGAGAGAATCTGTTGGGATTAGATCTGTTAAAAAAGATACATGCTACTATTTACTGTTCCCCAGACGGTGTCCATTGGACAATGGGTCCCAGTGTGGTTAGTACTATACAATGCTTGTCTAAAGATGCCCCCCTCCCAGTTGAGTTTAAAGATGTTCCATCTACGCTGGGGGCTACAAGTGATACAGATATGGGACTTTTGCAAATACCTCCAATTTCTATTCAGGTTAAAGAAAATGCGATATTGCCTCATATTCCTCAGTATAAAATTGTGCATGCAGGGGAACAGGCGTTGTTACATATAATACAGGATTTGATTCAGTCAGGAGTTGTTGAAGAGACAGCGGCAAATGTGTGCAATAGCCCCATCCTTCCTGTCCTCAAGAGGCCACCTACGGGTTCTCCTGATGATGTTGCTGATGTCTATCATTTTGTGATTGATTTGCGCGAAGTTAATAAGATAGTAGTCCCTCAGTTCCCTGTGGTCCCTGACATTACTGCTCTTCTGACTATGATTCCTTCTTCTGCCAAATTCTTTTCTGTCATTGATTTGAAAAACGCTTTCTTTAGCATCCCTGTTCATCCCAATAGCAGGCACCTGCTCGGGTTCTCCCTAGCAGGTCGTAGTTTTAGATTTTGTCGGGTTCCTCAGGGCTATACTGAAAGTCCCAGTATATATAGCCAGGCTCTGAAGGGTCATATGGACTCCCTTACCCTTCCTCCAGGTAAGGTATTGCTGCAGTATGTGGACGATCTTTTGATTGCGTCCGATACTGAAGAAGGATGTAAAGCAGCTACAGTCAAATTGTTGCTGCATTTGGCTCAACATGTACATAAAGTGTCCCTTTCCAAATTCCAATATTGTCGACAGGAGGTCACCTATTTAGGTCACCTACTGTCGAAGGAGGGTCGGAAACTAACTCCCGAGAGTATTAATGCTGCAATTAACATGCATGTTCCAAGGACCCAAAGGGATGTGCGAGCCTTCATTGGTATCACTTCCTATTGTCGTCATTGGATACCCAATTTTGCTTTATTAACGAAGCCTCTGCTTTATTTAACCACTAAAGATGTGCATGAACCTTTGCCTTGGACGCCTGAATGTCAACAAGCTTTTGAGCAATTGAAGGTTGCGCTTTGCTCGGCTCGGCTCCTGTGCTTGGAACAAACCGTTCGTGTTGTATGTACACGAGTCGGCCGGTTGTGCGCTTTCTGTCTTAACACAGGCTTTTGGAGGTAAGCAGAGGCTGTGTGCATATTTTTCTGCTGAGCTTGATCCCGTCGCGAAAGCCCTCCCGAGCTGTTTAAGAGCGACCGCGGCAGTGGCCGTCTCTATTTGACAATCGGCAGGGCTTGTTCTTGACACTGATCTCACGGTTATGGTACCCCATGCTGTGGATACGCTTTTGAACAGAACAAAGACACAGCACCTTACCAGTGCAGGTCTGACTGGCTATGAGCTAACTCTTTTTGCACCACATATTACGATCAAACGATGTGCCACTCTAAATCCTGTCACGTTACTACCCCTCCCTTCGGAGGGTGAGGAGATAGACATACATGATTGTATGTTTTGCACTGAGGAGGAGACGAAGGGACGGGTAGACTTGACTGATGTTCCCTTATCTGACCCCCAAGGGGATCTATATGTCGATGGCTCTTGTTTTAAATTACCAGATGGCACCACAACTGCTGTTTATGTGATCACAACACTGCGCACGATAGTTGAGACATCAAGAGTCCCCTATCAGTCGGCCCAAGCTGCAGAGCTGGCAGCTCTAATTCGGGCTTGTGAGTTGAGCCAGGGACTAGCGGTTAATATTTACACTGACAGCCAGTATGCTTTTGGAGTCGCTCATAATTTTGGGCGGCTCTGGAAAGAGAGGGGATTCCTTACCTCCCATGGTTGAAAGATTCAACACGGCCTTTTGATAAATAGACTTTTGTCGGCGTTGAGCCTGCCTAAAAAACTGGCAATAGTGAAGTGTAGTGCTCACAAAGCAATTACTGATGATGTGGGGAGGGGAAATGCTTTTGCGGATCAAACAGCTAAAGAGACGGCCCGATCTAAGATGAAAAAGATGTTTGTAGCAGGTCCTGCTAGATGGGTGCCGGAAGTCACGATGTTTGAGGACACACTAGATAGTGTGAAAGAAATCCAGAGCGAGGCGACGGTTGAGGAATTAGCAATATGGCAAGAGAGTACAGCACAATTGGATGATTATGGGTGTTAGATAGATAAATCAGGGAAACAGAGATGGATGTTGCCAGATGCATATGTTCTCCCCGTAGTTTCTATGGCTCATGGACCAGCTCACATTAGTGCTAGGGGTATCCGCAAGTTGCTCGATCCGGTGTGGCAGAATGATAATATTCCAAAGACGGCTGCCCATTTAGTAAAATATTGCATGGTGTGCATGTTGTACAATTCAGGGAAGGGGACCCCTACACTTCCGGGTAATTTTGCACCCTCTTCTTTCCCTTTCGAAGTCCTGCAAATGGACTTCATTGAGATGGAACGGGTGAACAATCTGAAGTATGTGTTGGTGGTGGTTTGCGCATTCAGTAAATGGGTTGAGGCTTATCCTACCAAGGAAAATACAGCCCTAGCGACGGCGAAAGCTCTTTTGAAGGAGTTTTTCCCTCGCTTTGGTTTGCCCCGTTTGATTTGGAGTGACGACAGTCATTTTAATTCTAAAGTCATCCAGTTAGTGTGCGAAGGCTTGCACATTAAGAAAACATTTCATGCTGCGAATCACCCCCAGTCAGCAGGTTTAGTTGAGAAGTACAATGGTACTCTCAAACTAAAGATGGCCAAAATTCAGGAGAGTACAGGATTGAAGTGGCCAGATGCTTTACCATTGGCTTTGTTGTCAACGAGAGTTACAGCCCATACAAGAACAGGGTTGGCCCCCTATGAGATTGTTTTTGGTAGGCCCGCTAATGTCTGGGGAGTTCCAAGACCCCGCCACTTTTCCGAGCTAGTGTACCCCTTGTTGATAGACTATCTATACGAGTTAACTAAAAATTAGCTTTCTATTCATCAGCAGATTCAAGAGGCCTTGCCATCCGCTACAGAGGGACCCGGCCACGACCTTCGGCCTGGTGACTATGTTCTCATAAAGCACTTTCAGCGAAAAGGCAGCTTGAAGCCCCGATGGAAGGGGCCTTACCAGATACTCCTCGCCACCCGCACTGCAGTTAAAGTGGACGGCTGAAAAAATTGGATACACTCTACGCATACCAAGAAGGTGCCACTTCCCCTGCCGTATGACCAGTGGAGGGTTGACGGTATAGGGGACTCTGAGACGGAAAAGGTTCCTCGTTTCATTCCTTTCTCCGATGCCAGAATAACGTGGGCACCTTCTGAGGAGAAGAGTGATGCAGTCCTGAATGAAGCAGTGCCACCTTAGGTTAAGGCCAGCCAAGAGCTCCAGTCAGCTGGCCCTTCTGTGTTTGAATCCGAATCAGTCGAAACAGCTGAAAGTGAATGTTTGTTTCTTGATCCCTCTGTTTCTGGAGTTGTTAAGTACAATTTGCGTCCTCGACGAAGGAACAGTGCACCAAAGGAAAATTCAGACTAGTAGGGATGGCTTCATGGATGAAGAATAGGGGCAATAGAGCAGGGACAGAGAGATTGGTGCATTGTTTCAGACACTGGACAAAATAAGTTTGGGGTGTTTTCACAGGAGGAAGAGTACCCTATCCTGAAAGAAGTGGATTTTCCTCATCAAGGGCTGCAATTGTGTAGCTCCAACAAGAAGTGCTGGATAGCACCACCGTGGATGAACAATAGGAGCCTGCCAGCGAGGCTCACAGGAGAAGAAAAACGGATGTTGGAAAGAAGATTGTTTGTTTAGTTTCATTACGGATAGATTAATACTACCTTTTCATTCCGCTATCATGCATCTTTTTGGCAGGCCAATGATTGATAAAGAACAGCCATTAGGTTTTGTTGTTTTGCCCCGATCATCATGGGTGAAACAGCGGAGAGTGCTATTCCTTCTTTTTGCTATTCTGCTGATGATTATTCTTTGTGGAGTTCTTTGGGCGTTAGAAAATGCAAGTAATTCGCCTACTTCTGACAATGATATCTTTTTCACACCAAGACGGAAAAGAATGCTTTCCAATAATGTTTTTCTAGATACTCATAAGAGATTTTTTGGTAATGGTGTTGCTTGTTATCCTACTGAATCTGTAACTAGCCTATGGACCGCTTACCCTCTGTCTTTGATAAATTATACATATTCTAAGCCGACAAATTTTGTTGAGGTAAAAGGGAGTTTGGTTTTGGCTACCCAGGGCCATGCTTGTATCATCATCAACCCACTGGAATAGGGTACCCCGGTTGTGACAATAATCCGTATTGTGATAACTTTTATTTTGAAGAGCAAAATATTACATTGGTGGGATGGCATTACAAAGAAGTGACGGTTCCCCGAAAAGCTGGCTCTTACCCTGCTTGTTGCCCCATTATAAACAGTACTGATACTATTTTGTATATCAACTGTTCAGGGGTGATCATATCCAAACAGACATTCCCTTTGAAAGGTTTGAAAGGTTCTGACACTGTGACAGGTAATTCCCGTTATTTAGCTGTAAATTATGATAGGCCGATATATGCCGACCCCGGGTTCTTCTTTCTCACAAATGGAACGTACTCAAATGTTCATAATGGCACCAATGCTGTAGCTCTTGGGATGGTGCCGTCCCTTGGGGTCCCTTGGAAATATGCTCACACACAAATAAAATGGGTAAAGAGAACACTTACAAAGGAATTTTGCGAAGGAGTAACAGATATTGAGATCAACAGTTATAGTAATGGTATTACTTTTCGTTATATCCTGTCTGCCATTTTCAAATTAGGGGGAATGGCTATGAGTAGGACTGAAAAGGCTCGGGAATATTTTGGCTGTAAATTACAGATATTGTCAAATACCTCAGTAGTAGCATTACGTGACATCACCATTCAATTGGAGAGTATGAGGATTTATTCTGAACAGACTAGATATGCAGTGGATTTTATTCTACCAAAGAATGGTGGTGCATGCACAGTAATTAGCGAGCAGTGTGTAGTGGGCATAACAAATATGGTAAAGAATATCACCAAGCATATCTTGGATATTATCGAGAATGTCAAAGGTATGGAACCAGGTAATTGGAGTTGGTCCCTTTTTGGAACATGGGGGTGGCTAATCGAAAAAGCAATATATTTCATTGTTATATTGATATTTTGCTGTGTTCTTATTCAATGTCTCCCAATGTGCTGCACATACTGTATCTCTGTATTGGCTCCGAAGAGGAAGATATCGATTCATGATACTAATGCTGCAATAATGTTACAGAAAGAAATAGATGACATCATGGCCATAGACAAGGGTGTTTTTGAAACATCTTCTCTTCTCTTGGAATATACTCCCACTATTGACAACATGACGTGCATAAAAAGGCTAGGTGCTTTATTATTCCTTTATGTTTCTGCTTTGATTTTTGATTGTCGATGGTTAGCTCATGCTAACAGGAGGGTTTGTTAATATTGGAAAGCCTTTCTGTCCGTATAGTTTAGCATTCGCAACACCATTGTTGTATCTGGCTTTCAGTGCAATACACCTTTTCTACTGCTCTGCCTTGCTGCTCAGCCAGTGTGGATGTACTGTGGAATGTTGGTGCGCGTGGTGAGGTAATGGAATGTTGGAATGCCTGAGTGTGGTGTGTCAGTTGAGAGTATAGGCTGAGCAGCGAGGAGGCTGCTCCTGGTGGGGCTCTATGCTTGATACCTATCTACATCTAAGAACTTCATCAATAAACCTTTCATCTTTATTCTACACTTCAGCTACTGGACTTGTTACATTTGGCGATGATCTGGAAAAGAACCTGCCTTTGCCACCTGATGTAATTCTGATTTTTGAAGCAACTTATGATCTTGAAGAAGTTTAAGAAACTGACTGCCCACGTTCAAGGTAAAGAAATTTCTATTGAAACTACAAGCTGCGCATTTAAAGCACATTTACTGGCACCAATGAGCCCCACCAGTGACCTTTACATCGGTCGCCCTTATCTCAAGAGTGCCAGTTCCTGCTCTTCTAAGTCAGCTGTGTGCCTTCAGCTTATTGCTTGCCTGCCTATAGTCAGCCTGACGTGCCATTACTTTGAAGAAACACACCAGCCTTTCCGAAAGTTTTCCTGTTTCTACTCACTGGCACTCCGGAGTTATCAAGATCAACACACCCGGTGTTCAAGTACTTTTATTTAAAATGGTGATGACTCATGCCGGTGTTCTGTATCTATGCCGCGAGTACTTTCCCAATGTCCACATTTGCGCTTTGCCTCTGTGTGTTTTTCCATTTCTAAATGCGCCACTGCCACTATATCCGCCATGGCAGTTAAACTGCTGCCTGACATTTCAAATTTGGCTCGAGCTAACTCACAGCGCGTGCAGCCTTACCTGCTCATTTGGCTACTTCACTGTCTCCATGGTTCCTGCACGTTCCTTCTTTACTGTTTCCGTATGCCTTCATGCCAAGACGTGCCGTGCCGCCATTTTGAGGTTGGTAGCACCAACGTCACTCTGGAGCCTCACTGCTGCTCACTGGTGATCTTATGCTTAAAAGTGTTCACTGCCAATCACGCAATAAAGTTAATTTAAAACATTGACGTCAGAACGGTAACTTCGGCTTTCCCTGTTACACCAGTTCATTGTGAGTTTTCGTAGACCACCTGTAAATCACAAGAACTTATTTGAGGTATTGCAATGCCTTGTCCACTTGGTTGTTGGAGTTGTTTTCGTCTTTCATCTGGAATGCTTTGCTGTTTCGTTTTTTAAAAAAAAAGTCAAGTTGGATCCTCCTGGTGTACTTTGACTCCGTTCCGGTCTGCAAGATTTTTGGGCACTGCATTCTCTGTGTTTTGACTCTCTGAAATACTCTAAAGTACGTGGGACTTCAGTGGGACTTCGGGTGAGGAGTCGCTCACCGGGGAGAAGTACCAGATCTTTAAAATCTGTCCTGTATTTTTCCTATATTTAATGTTAAGCTTTGCCATGATTTTCCAAACATGTTTCTTAGATCTTTTCACTTTCTTCTTGATGATGCACATCGAGTTTCTTCTTAGGTTTGACTGGTTAATCAACTTTCTTCATTTTTATATTGCTTAGCCATTATGTGACTTTTCACCTTTTGAGCAAATCTCATTGCGTGGATTTGTCACCTGCTGCATGTTAATTTACTTTTCAGTAATTTATTTACAAAGTTCCGTACGGGAATTTTTCTCTGTTTGAGGTATGATTTATGATAGTCTTTTGGCTCGTCACCTACATTTCCACGTCACCTACATTTTTTTTTTCTTTATGCACGATATTTTACATTACAGTACTTTGTTTACTAGTTTATTTAAGGGAATTTTTCCTGATTGAGGTATGCTTTATAATAGCCTTTGGCTATGTGACTTTCCACCTGTGCATTTCTTTGTGCGTGGACTCGTTACCTGTGTTTTCCCTGCATTATTCTTTATTTTACAGTACTTTACTTACAAGTTTCCGTAGTTTCCTCTAGTTGAGGTATGCGTTGTTATAGCTTTCTAGCTATGTGACCTTCCACTTGTACGTGGATTCGTCACCTACATTGTTTCTACATGTTACTTTACTTTACAGTGCTTTGTTTGCAAGTTTCAGTAAGGGAATTGTCATTAATTGAGGTATATTTTATGACAGCCTACTGGCTATGTGACCTTCCACTTGTGCGTGGATACGTCACCTACAGTGTTCCTACATGTTACTTTATTTTACTGTGCATTGTTTACAAGCTTCAGTAAGGGAATTGTCATTAATTGAGGTATGCGTTGTGATAGCCTACACTTGTGCGTGGACTCGTCACCTACATTATTTTTCCCTGCATTTTACTTTACTTTACAGTACTGGATTTACAAATCCACTGTGCGTAGGATCTACTGCTATTATGTTCTGACAGTGTGTGTTTTTCTTTTTTTCACATGGTACCTATGCGTGATTTGACACCTATTTACTGTCATGTTGGATTTATTTTCAAAGTCCAATGGGGTGTAGTTTTCACCCCTCTTTTACTTCTCTCTAGTTATGTGTTGGATCTTTGCCAACCTTTTCCTTGTGTATGTGAGTAAGAGAGTTCTGCTTGGTATTTCTTGTTGAGAGTGTTTTTTCTTGTCCTTCTCTTGCGCTATTTTTTTTTCTCCATCAGTTGGCGTTCTCTGCTTATCATCTCCATGCTAGTCTGGCCAACTGGCGTGCCTGCTGGTAACTCGGATGTCAAGTTCTTGTATTCGTCTGTGCTTGTTTTAGTATTGCTGCGCGAATGGTGGGAAACATTCTCTTCCCTATTCTTGAGTATTCCTTGCTCTATTTTTCTATTCTACAGCCCTTTGTTGCAAGATTTCTTTTTATTTAAACCATTGTTTGGCATCTTGCATTTTCTTACTATTCTTCATTTGCTCCGAAAAAGGGGAAGAGGTGTGTCATGTCAATCTTTGTTAATTAATGCAATGTCTTTTCTCTTATGGATTTATTGCATGATTTACCACTAAATGCTTTGGGTTCTTGCTTTGCTTGTTTCTTTTACGTGTTCTGCAACATGTTCACATCTATGTTAATTTATGCTATTGCTTTGCTTACTTATTGTATTATCCATTTGTTATTGTTCCTTAAAGGGGGAAGGTGTGTTGTATCTGGCTTTCAGTGCAATACACCTTTTCTACTTCTCTGCCTTGCTGCTCAGCCAGTGTGGATGTACTGTGGAATGTTGGTGTGCGTGGTGAGGTAATGGAATGTTGGAATGCCTGAGTGTGGTGTGTCAGTTGAGAGTATGGGCTGAGCAGCGAGGAGGCTGCTCCTGGTGGGGCTCTATGCTTGATACCTATCTACATCTAAGAACTTCATCAATAAACCTTTCATCTTTATTCTACACCTCGGCTACTGGACTTATTACAACCATCTTGCAATCTGGACGCCATTTTGTACGATAATCAAAACTGCTGCTTGGTTATTTTCGAGAAACGGTCCTTGGTAAGTTTCGTTTCCCAAGGTTGAGCCTTTTCTTCTATAATTGCATGTATCCTCGTTAGTACATACCTTTCTTGTTAGATGAGTCTTTCTCCCACCCGTCTGGTAGGGAGGATAGGCCAGATGACCTTGGGCAGTAGATAGCCTGTGCCCAGCTGCAAAATCGAAACTTATGCTCTGTATCCCCATTCTATTACGACACCTGCTAGTGTTTTTCCATAGTAGGCGTGCCTCTGTGGACTTTGCAAACGTACATAATGTAATTGTATGCTTACGGGCACCAGTCCCTCGACAGTCATCCCAAGAGGCTGGCCAGACTGGGCTCCACTGCAGTGTAATCTCAATAAATATCTGGTTTGTATTCTCTACTGTCTGACCGACTCTTCATTTGTAGGAAGGCAGAGGAGGTGGTCATGAGTGACCCGGGTGGCTTTTTTCGGGTCACTTCCTTCAGGACGACCTTGTCCGGATGAACAGCCAGAAAAGGAAGCTTTGAAGAAAGAGCTTGGAGCTCACTCACCCTGCGAGCAGAGGTGATGGCAACCAGAAAGGCAGTCTTTAAAGTAAGAAGTCTGAGAGGACAGTTATGAAGCGGCTCAAAGGGAGCGCACATAAGGTAAGTAAGAACCAAGTTCAAGTCCTACTGAGGCATTACGAAGGGGACAGGAGGAAAAAGATGAGTAATGCCCTTAAGGAAGCGATTTACAACAGGGGACTTGAAAAGAGAAGGCTGATCAGGAAGCCTAAGAAAGGCTGAAATGGCCGAGAGGTAGCCCTTCAGAGTGCCCAGAGCAGAGCCCTGCTGGGCCAAAGACAAGAGGAACAAGAGAACTTCAGAAAGAGGGGCAGAAAGGGGATCCACAGCCTTTGCTGTGCAACATGCCAAAAAGTTGTTCCATCTACAGGCGTATACCGTCTTAGTGGAGGGACGCCTGGCTGCCAAGATAACATCACAGACTTCGGGAGGAAGGTCAAAGGCTGTCAACTGTCGCCGCTCAATCTCCACGCAAGGAGGTGGAGGCTGGACAGGTTCGGGTGGAGGACCGTCCCCTGCTGCTGCGACAGAAGATCCTCCCGAAGAGGCAGTCGGATCGGAGGATCGATGGCCATGTGTAACAGCTCGGGATACCAGACTTTTCGTGCCCAATCCGGAGCCACAAGGATGACTTGGGCCCGGTCGCGCTTGATCTTCTTCAGCACTCTGGGCAGAAGTGGTATAGGCGGAAAGGCATATAGAAGACCGCAACTCCACTCACGACGAAAAGCGTCGCCTAGCGCGTGCCCCCTTGGAAAATCCAACGCACAGAATTGCGGACATTGCGCATTCTCTTTGGTGGCGAATAGATCTAACCAAGGCTCTCCCCACTGCTGAAAGAGACCTTGCGCCACCTCCGAGTGAAGACGCCATTTGTGATCCATCATGCACCTGCGGCTGAGTTCGTCCGCCCTGGCGTTCAGTGAACCTGCCAGTTGTTGAACCACCAGGGATATGCCCTGATGTTCCAGCCATGTCCAGAGACGGAGAGCCTCTTGACATAGGGTCCACGACCCCACCCCGCCCTGTTTGTTGCAGTACCACATGGCGGTGGTGTTGTCGATGAATACCTGCACCACTCTTCCTCGGACAGAGGGAAGGAATGCCTTTAGTGCAAGACGGATCGCCCGAAGCTCCAGAAGGTTGATGTGGAGCCCGGACTCCGCCGGAGACCAGAGGCCCCTGATCTCCGCCTCTCCCATGTGGCCGCCCCATTCCAGCAGTGATGCATCTGTCACCACTGTGAACTCCGGTTGGGGAAGGAAGAGGGATCTGCCGTTGACCCAATCCTGGTTTGTGAGCCACCACTGCAATTGACGTGCAGTGCCCTCCGAGATCTGAATGCAATCGGACAGATTCCCCTGATGTTTTGCCCACTGGAACTTCAGGTCCCACTGCAGAGCCCGCATATGCCACCTTGCATGATCTACCAGTAGGATGCAGGAGACCATGAGGCCAAGCAGCCTCAGGGTCATTCTGACCGAAACCCGGGATAGAGGCTGAAAGATTGGAATCATAGCCCGAATATCCCAGACTCGCTGCTCGGGAGGATAAGCCCGAAACTGCGTCGTGTCCAGAACCGCTCCGATGAAAAGGAGCTTCTGAGAGGGAGTCAGGTGTGACTTCGGCACGTTGATATTGAACCCCTGCGAATGCAGGAGGTTTGCCGTAGTCTGGAGGTGGGAGACGACTGCCTGGGGCGAGCCCGCCTTCAACAGCCAGTCGTCGAGATAGGGAAAGACTGGAACCCCTGATCTGCGCAGATGAGCTGCGACCACCGCCATCACTTTCGTAAACACCCGAGGGGCGCTGGTAAGGCCAAAGGGCAGCACGGTAAACTGAAAGTGCTCTTGGCCTACTGTGAACCGCAGGTAACGCCGGTGGGCTGGCAGGACGGGAATGTGAAAGTATGGGTCCTGCAAGTCCAACGCTACCATCCAGTTTCCAGGGTCGAGGGCAGACAGGACCTGAGCTAGCGTCAACATTTTGAACTTCTCCTTCCGGAGGAAGCGGTTGACGTTCCTGAGATCCAAGATAGGACGCAGGCCTTTGTCCTTCTTGGGCACCAGAAAGTAGTGGGAATAGCAACCACGACCTACTTCTGGGGCAGGAACTCGCTCGATGGCTCCCTTGGCCAAGAGTGCCGAAACTTCCTGTTGGAGAAGGGCCAGATGATCCTCCGACATGCGATGGTGCTGAGGTGTGCATGGATGGAGGAGTAGTCTCGAAGGGGAGGGAGTAGCCCCTTCGGACTATCTTCAAAACCCACCTGTCCGACGTGATGGTGCGCCAGTGGGGGAGGTGATGGCGAATCCTGCCGTCCACTGGCGATTGGTGGCCCTGAAAGGTCGGACTAGGCGGGTTTGGAGGCTGCTGCAGAGGGGGCTGTGGTGGACTAGCCTGCTCGCTGGCCCCCAGAACCACGGCGGTGGTTCCCACGTCCCCGGCCGTGCAGGGGCTGAACAGCTTGCGCCGGCTTGTGGCTCTGGGCGGAACGTGGCGGGCACTCCTTCCGTAGCCACGAAAGGGGCGAAAAGCAGACTGCGCAGGGCGGCTGGTGGAGAGGCCCAAGGACTAGGCCGTAGTCCGAGAGTCCTTGAAGCGCTCTAGCGCGTTGTCTGTTTTGTCGCCGAACAGGCGACGGCCATCAAAGGGCATGTCCATAAGGGTAGCTTGGACATCCCCGGAGAAAACAGTCGACCTCAGCCAGGTGTAGCGTCGAAGGGCTACCGACGTTGAAATCGTCCTGCCTAGCGAGTCGGTGGTGTCCAGTCCACAGCGAATGGTAAACTTGGCTGCGTCTCTCCCCTCAGCAACTGCACGGGAGAGTACGGCCCGGGCCTCCTACGGGCACTGGGCCAGCACCTGCGCCACCGTATCCCACACAGAGTGGGTGTAACGGCCCAACAGACATGCAGTATTTACTGACCGCAGTCCCAAGCTGGAGGAAGAAAACATCTTCTTCACAAGGTGGTCCAGCTTTTTGGATTCCCTATCAGGTGGTGCGTTAGGGAATGCGCCTTGGGACGTGGGGGCTTGGACCACCAAGCTCTCAGGGGAGGGGTGTTGGGAGAGGAAAGAGGGGTCGCCCGGAGCCGGGCGGTGGCGTCGGGCGATCATCCTATCCACAGGAGCCCCTGTGTTGGGCCTGGACCAGGTGCCCAAAAGGACGTCAGTGAGGGCTTCATTGAACGGCAGCAGGGGCTCTGAAGATCTCGCTGCTGGTTGAAGCACCTCTGTCAGGAGGTTAGTCCTGACCGCCACCGTAGGTAGCTCGAGGTTGAGGGCCTCGTCCGCCCTACGCAACACCACTGCATAAGAAGCTCCCTCCTCCATAGCCACGGTAGGAGGAGACAACATGCCATGGTCTGGGGAAGTATCCAGGCCACTGGCATCCCCAAACTCCTCTCGCCAGTCTGGATCATATTCCAACTGGTCAGTTAAAGGGTCTCCAGACCCCTCCCAGTCCTCCTCGCCCTCCTCTGGTTGCCAATCGGGCCTAAAAGAACCAGGGTGGAACAGGGGCACAAAAGTACCCGTTGGCGCCCGAACCGGTGTGAGTCGACGTCGGTCCGGCTCCGTGTCCACGTCGGGGTGGAGGCCGGGGTCGACGCCAGCTGGGGACACAATCAGCGTCGGCTGCGGACGTGGTGATGGTAGAATCGGCGCCGGGGGAGGCGTGATCATGTCGACCGGGGCCGATTCGAATCCAGGCCTGGATCCAAGGGAACCCTGCGGTGCCTGGGCCGAAGCCACCGGCGTCAAAGGCCCAGGGCCCCCAGCCGAGTCCGCGGGGCCCGAAGGCGCGCCGGTGGAGTCGGGCTGCCCAAAGATGGCATGCATCGCTTCGTAGAAACTCCGAAGCTGGGCAGGGGTCGCACCGGGTCCCGGAAAAGGAGGGAAACCCGGAGTCGACCCAGCGGGCTCCGCACGTGAAGCCGCAGAAGGGGCACCACCCGCATCGCTCGTCGCGTCAGCCGACGGACGGGGAGAAGTCGAAGAGCGACGAAGCTTCTTCGACTTCTTCTTGTGCTTCGACTTACCTGAGGAGTGCAAAGACTTGGAAGAGGACTGGTGGTGGTGGCTCCGTGACCAGTCCCTCGACCTCCCACGCGACCGGGACCTCGAGCGGCGCGGAGCAGACTGCCGGGCCTCGAGAAGCTTTCGGGACCGCTCTCGCAAAGACTTCAGATTCATGGTCCAGCAGTCGGAACACGACTTGGAGTCGTGGTTGTGTTCCAAACAGAACAGGCACACGCGGTGCGGATCCGTCACCGACATCAACCGAGGGCAGGAATCGCAAGCCTTGAAACTGGGCATCCCTGACGTGCACCAGGAGTCGAAGACTCAAAAACGGCGTCGGCAAAAAGTCAGTCAAAAAGTGACTGGAGGTACCGCTCTCTCCGGATCTGCACTGACTGGCGCGAAGAAAGAAAGAACTGACGTCAGCGCGCGAGGGCGGCGTCTAAGTAGCTACCGCGACGTCATCCCGGCGACCACGACGCCAACGACGAACGCGAAGCCGACCGACGCCACCTTTCGACGAGCAGGGGTACTGCTGACGAAAAATTCTCCGGATCCAGTCTGACGCCTGGGGGTAATTCTAAGGTAAGGAATCTATAACTAATTGTCTCTTTCAGAAACCTGTAAATAACTCTCGTCTGCAGCCTAGTGTACGAAATTTGTAGCTTTGCTTGGCTGAATTAAAATATGTATATCAAAATTGAAAAGCGTGCATTTGAAATGAAAGTGTGTGCATTTTCAAAATTTATAAGCAGATGTTTGATTAAAAATGGATGAATTTCCAAACTATATTTAAAGCTGATACTTGAGTGATAAAAATCAGTGTTCCAGAGACTATTACTAATATTATTAACCTGGTGCTAGTGGCACTGCACTGCAGCTATGGCTGTTCTGTATTACCCATGTAGAGGCATTGCACATTGACAAAAGATTTTTAACATTACTGCTGGCAACCATGTCTGATGCTCTGAAGTGATCACTGCTGGTATTCTTGCATATGGTAACCACTAATGTAACTTTGATAGATGCTGTTACTACATTTCTAACAATATTAGTAGCTCGGGAGGCTTTCCACAGGACATAAGGAGCTCTTATTACATAAAAGGTTGTAGACCCCTGCCTTCTAGATCGTGTTGTGGTTCTGCTGGGGACAGGCAGTTGCTCCTGTGAGCCAGGTGGGCAGTTGATCTCTCACAGCAGCCACTCCCACTTGCATTGGGTGAGCACACACTGGGGCCCATCAAGATTGGAGGGTGGGCAGTGGTCCCTCTACCCTCTTCCTCCATCCCCCTACTCTGTTATGGGGGAGGGATGGGGGGTATCAGAGGCCGGACTGCCTGTTAGTCTGGAGAGTGGGTGCATGGACTTGGACCACAGAACCGAACCGGCTATTGACAGTACTTTAGAATAATATGCAAACACATACATTTGAAGTGGTGTCATTGTCTGATCAAGCTGGACAACATAGGAGCACCAGCACATGGGCTTATCCGGCACTGCAATGGGCAGGCTCCTTTATCAGCACCTGGAGCCAGCTGAGTACAAACAGGGCAGAGCAC
Source organism: Calotriton arnoldi (assembly GCA_963921515.1). Taxonomy (NCBI): domain Eukaryota; kingdom Metazoa; phylum Chordata; class Amphibia; order Caudata; family Salamandridae; genus Calotriton; species Calotriton arnoldi. The sequence goes on along the minus strand of CAWUFW010000001.1, from coordinate 6,518,735 downwards.
AGTACAACACAGCCTGATTATACCGCCACTGACAGCCAGGTGCGCATGTGCTGGAGCTCGGTCCTGGCCAGCCCTGGCTGTTAATTCCAGGAATCATCTTCTTTGTTTTTCCCTCACTGGTAGATGTTCACTTCTCCCATTTCCTGCCCCCGCTGCGCGTACCAGGACTGCCATACCACTTCAAGTCATGGATGGGCAAAGGTGGGCTTTGCGCAGGACTGAGAGCACAACAGTGCCAGGCAGCCTGCCACAGTTTTGGAGATGACCGTTTGTGTGTGAGTGAGCCTCAGCAGGCACCAGCTTCTTTACTTATAGCTATACGTGTTCATTGCCCAGAAGTGTCCAAATTTAGTGAACTGAGAGTAGTGTACTCATAGGAAACTGTGAAATATTTTTATTTATTTCTGTTTTCAGGATCATTTACTGATTATTTTGATGTGATTCTATGAATCTTGTGCTACAAAGTAATTTGTATGGAGTTTAATTTAGAAAGGTACCTCACACTTCGAGGGAAATGGCTGCAACATGTGTAGCAGTCGACATAAACGACTGGCAATCAGGCTGTCTGGATCAGAGAGAAACTAAGCTGCAGTCTGCACGGTGCATAGGTGTGAGTTGACAGAATTATTGGCTCACATTGACTTCCTGCAGGCAGGGCACTATATGGTCTGATGTACAATCTATGGGGCTGGGGTACCAAGAAGGCATGATTGGTGTAGCATGCAGTACAGGTGACAGTTCTAACGCTCTAAAATACCAAGGTAGGGAAGGGAAAACCTAGAGAAATGGCTTCCATGAGGACATGGAATTTAACACCTGACAATAGAGAAAGGAGACAGGACGATGGATGGGGGGACAAGAAGGGCTGACAAGTGAAAATGGAGGACAAAGGCACGAGGAAAGGAAAAGCAGTCCAAAGTGTTAAGGGCAGGTTAAAGAGAAAAAAGGGCTGGCAGGTGAAAATATATGGTGAAGATCTCAGGGTAAGATAAAGAACCTAGTCAAAGAATAAGAGAGAGGAAGGCAGAACAAGAAAGGGTATGGGGCAGTGGAGAAAAAAAGGTAAAAGAGGTAAGTGAAAGGGAAAGCTGCTAAAAGAGGACAAGAAGTGGAGAAAAGAAGTCCTCAGAAGAGAAGAGCTATGATGTGGCTTAACTTTTCAAAATATTTCCTGTAGACGTTCGGCTTCCAAAATCCCTTAAGGGTGTCTGCCTTGTTCGAGCTGCAAATGGAGACTGGATTGAATTTTTGCCAGGGCTGTTTTCAGTTCTCAGTCTGGTCCTTTCAGGGAAGCTTGTGTACAGAGAAGGGGTTCCTTAATCCGAAGGCCGTGAGTAATAGTCAGGCCCTTCAAGTGTTCTTACTACACAAATATTTCACAGGGACAACATAGATGTCTTGTAATGCTCTGGTATACCTGATGTGGACAAGCAGGAATATGTAGCATGCAGGTTTAACAATGCAAAGACCTACTGAAATCGTGTTCTCCGCTGCTTTTTAACAACAGACACACTTGCATTACTTACATTTTCTCTACTTTATACTTGTTTTAAATCTGCCTGGCCCGCTTCATTCTAATATGCACTGCATGTTAACAGGTTAAGCTGCAGACAGTCACTTTGTGACCAAAATGAGTTGTGGATTAGAAGGAGAGGAAATGCAGTGTTACATGGTTGAGGAAACATTCAAAAAGAAAACGACCTGATGAGGGTGCAGGGTGAACAATGGAATGAGGCGGTCTTGGTGACACGTGCATGGACCTGCAGATGTATTACAAAAGGGTTTGCAGACCATGCAGACTATTTATAGATTCAACAAGCTCAGAATATGTAGGAGCTCCATATAAAAATATAGTTAAGACATCAAAGGGGAGAGTGGAAAGGATATGGAAAGAAATGTGATGGACTAAATGAAGGTGGGAATGTCTATAAGCGCTGCATCAAATATATATATATATATATATATATATATATATATATATATATATATATATATATATATATATATATATATATATATACATGAGTGTGAGTGTGTGTGTATGAAACACATTGCCACAAGTTCTTAACTCTACCAAAGGGCCCAAAAACGACATATTTGATAAATAATGTATCTCACAATATATATAAAAAAATTAATCCATGTCAACAGCCCGCCAAACCTTGCGTTACCTCTAGAAGGCAAGGGCTGACAATATTTCTTGACAGTACGCAGCCAGTCGAGGAATCCGACCAGATTTCCCTTTAAGTATCTCGGACAGGAATATGTCTGCAAAAATGCTGCCGTGGCTGAGTGACCTATTTCGGAAGGCGCTGCCAGACCTTGATAGCATATACTTGAATCGCAGCAGCCAGCATTAGGATATTGCATTTGAACATCAGAGCGATGTGAGAGGCTGCAAACACCCCTCTGGATCTTGAAGATCCATAAGTGCATACTCTTAAACAGATGCTTTGAAGTAGCGAGGACCAAAGTGTTATCATCAGAGCAGTGAAATAAATGGACTATTTGACATACACTGGCTCTCAGGCAGATTATTAGTGTTCAAAACACTGCTGTTAAGGTTGTTCTGTATAAGGCTTCTTGGTAAGCCTCATTTACAAGTATGTGGAGAAAATAGGTTTCTGGAATATAAACAATAAAATTGCTTTGAGAGGAACATAGATATGTTGAATATATTAAATAAATCCCGAACAGTTTCCTAAACCGCTTATTTTATCTGATAGTATCCGCGAGTCGAGTTTTTGTTTGTGTAAAGTATGTTTTTAGATTTTATAACAGTTACTACATTCATGTATGAGGCATTATGTTAAATAAAGAATTGCGCAAAAGTAACTTGGAAAGACAAGCCAAGGGGAGAGGAGCAAGATATTATATTATTTTGGTATTGGAGATGTCCCATCAGTGAGTGGTCCTACGAATGAGCAATGGGAGGAAAATCTGAGCTTCACTTAGAGGGGTGAGGACGTTGTAGGGGTATGTGAGTTGATGTCGGGGTAGGGGGGTACAGGCTTTGGCAAGATTAACATTTAGGGCCTGATTACGACTTTGGAGGTGCGGTGCCGGGTCTGTCCTGCCGCCGTACCGCCAAAGCCCGTGGTCAGACCGCCCACCAGATTAGGAGTTTCCTCCTGTCTGGCACGCTTTTTTTTTTAAGTTCCCACGCCGGTGTCCTGAAAATGGGAACTGCAATGGGAACGCCAAAAACAGTTACTGCACGGCATGAACTAAAAAGTTCATGCTGTGCAGGAACTGGTGTGCATGCACACAGGAGGGCGCATGTTGTGCCCCCGTGTGCATTCACATGCGAAGGAGGCACAGGGGGGCCTGCAGGGCTCCCTTTGTTTCCTCTCCGCCACGGTGTTCATGGAGGTGGAACCTCCATGACAACGCCGGCGGAGAGGAAACTCGTAATATGCTTAGTGGGACCGCGGCAGTCCCGCCAAGCATATTGCGGCCTCCTGACCGCTGCAACAGTCAAAATTTCTTTGACGTCCTCTAAAACCCCTTGCACATTTTTTTTTTTTATTTTATAAATCTTTTTATTAAACAGTCTCGACATAAGGTACAAATATCAGAGTCACGTGGGGTTACAGTTAAATCAGATTACATAAAATACAACAACACAATTCATTGGAATTCACGGGGATGGGGAATCGTCATCACCGGCTTCACGGGGAGGTGTACATGCATTTCCTCGATATTCATTCCAGGGGGCCCAAACCTTAGACCATTTGCGGGGACAACCCCGGGCCACATAGACTGTTTTCTCTCTCAGCATACACCAGTCTAGATCTTGCTCCCGGGCTACGACCGTGGGCGGGTGCGGGGCTCCCCAGAGCTGTGCGATATTTCTCTTGGCGATCATGCAGCCAAGTGTGACCCATTTCATAATAAAGGTGTTGAGGTCGGTGGGTTCCCATACATTAAGGAGGCACCTAGGTGCCTCCGTTGTGATTTCTACCCCCAACACTTCACTCATGACCTCATGGATTTTACGCCAGTATTCCTGGATTAGCTCACAATGCCATAGTATGTGCATGAATGTGCCCAGTTGTGCGCATCCCCTCCTACACGAGCCGTCTGTCAGCCCACCCATGTGTACCACATGGGGACCAGTTATGTAGACTCTATGGAGGATCTTTAATTGCACCAGTCTGAGTCTTGCTGGGATAGCGACCATCTTAGGAGAGGAGACCGCTTCCTGCCAGGTTTCATCATCTAATTCTATTCCGTCCTCAGTCCATTTGTCTCTCAATTTTAATAGGGGGTTGTCGGTATTGTTGATAAGTTTTCGGTATGTTAGGGAGATGGCCCTGTCGGGCAGGTGCCCATCCAGTAGTCTGTCCTCTAATGGGGAGGCGTCCGGTGGAATCGAATCCTTGGGAATAGCTGTTTGCAGCGAGTGCCTGATCTGTAGGTATCGATAATATTCGGAATCTGCCAGGGCGTATTGAGTTTGTAGGGTGTCAAAGGGCTTCACAACCCCAGCGCACCAAAGGTCTTTGACCTGGGAAGTCCCTATTAAGTCCCATTTCGCAAATCCCTTTGAATTCTCCATATATCCTAGTTTTTGTGAGTCCCACAGGGACGCGGCCAACGTCAATTTAGTTTGCCATCCGACTGCTTTAGTAGCAGCGTGCCAGATTTTGACTGTGTGGGCAGTGGGTCCCGTGAGCGGGTATTTCCCTGGTGTTGAATATAAAGCTCTCGAAAAGGTCCCTCTGGGTAAAAGCCAACGATCCATCCGGAACCCCGGGTTATCAGGATGACCATACGTGCAATGGTTGATAGCTGTTAAATGTGCAGCCCAGTAATATTTCTTAATATCCGGCAACCCGATACCCCCATCATACCAGCTAAGTGTCAGCTTTTTCATAGCGATACGCGGTCTCCCTCCCCATAGGAGGTCTCTCAGGAGCCCCTCAAGATCTTTGAAGTACGAGTTTGGGACAAGGTCAGCTGAGTTCTGCAGTGCATATAGGAAACGGGGCAAAGACATCATTTTAAATAATGCAGCCTTGCCCAACATCGAGAGCGGTAGGGACTTCCAGTGTGTTATGTCGCTTTTGAGCCTTTGTAGTGGGGGGAGCAGATTGCGGGCGTATCGAACTGTTGGGTCTAAGGATATATATATGCCCAAGTACTTGAATCCGTCCAAGACCACTGGGATCGGGCAGTTTCGGGGCAAAGGGGGAGAGGTTCCCCATAGGACATACAGGAGTGATTTTTGCCAATTGACTCGAAACCCCGAGTATCTTCCAAAAACCTCTAGTATGTCAAAGGCTACTATTAGGGACCTCTTGGGGGACGTAAGATATAGAAGGATATCATCAGCGTACAGGGATACCCGATCCTCCCACTCCGCCGACCAGCGCAATCCGCGGATCCTTACATCTTTACGGAGCCACGCTGCGAGTGGTTCAAGGGCTAGAGCGAACAGTAAGGGAGCACCCCTGACGGGTCCCCCGGCTAAGTGCCTGTTGTTTACAACTACCTGGGCCAACGGCTCGCTGTACAACAGCCGTATCCAGCGGCAGAAATTTGGCCCAAACCCCAGTTTCACAAGCACTGCGAAAAGATATGGCCATTCCAATGTATCGAAAGCCATGGTGGCATCCAATGAGACCACAACTGCGTCTTCTCGTATCGTCGGTACCCTGCCCAGGATCCCGTGTAGTCTGCGCAGGTTGAGAGCCGTATTTCTTTTAGGCATGAACCCTGACTGATCTGGATGGACTAGGTCGCCTATCACCTTGGTCAGCCTTGTGGCGAGAACTTTAGCTAGAATTTTGGGCTCTGCATTCAGCAGTGATATAGGCCGATAGCAGGTACACTCCGTTTTGGGCCTCGCTTCTTTATGGATTACGACAATAGTGGCAATTCTCTGGTCAATTGGCAATATCCCCTGGGTAAGGCTGTCCTCAAACATGGACTTCAGATAGGGAGCCAGTTTATCTGGTCGAAGCTTGTAGAGCTCAATTGGGATGCCGTTGGGGCCCAAAGCCCTCCCCGAGTGCAGCGTTCTTATGGCCGTCGCTATTTCATCAGCAGTTAGTTCGCTGTCCACGAATGTAGAGTCCGATTCCGACAATGTCGGAAGAGATATGTCTTTAATAAGATTAGTAAAGTCCGCTTCCGGGTACAGCGCCACCGAGCTATATACGGTTTGGAAGTGAGCTGCAAAGTGATTGGCTATATCTTGGGGATCTGTCACTGAAGAACCATCAGTGCCCCTGACCTCTGGTACAAGCCTGCTGGCCTGCTCTCTCTTGTCTAACCATGCGAGCAGTTTGCCGGCCTTGTCGCCCCAGTCATATATCCTCCCCAGCCTTTCCCGTCCCTGTAGTTTGGCACGGTCAGTGACCAACGCCCGGTATTCTTCCTGCCGCAGGCGCAGGGAGTAGAGGGCTTCAGGTGTGGCATCCGAGGTGACCTCCTGTTCTAGGCGGTATATTTCCTGCTCTATATCAGAAATTTCTTTCACCCTGTCTTTTCTGGAGCCCGCCACCAAGGAGAGGGCCTGTCCACGAACCACCGTTTTGAAAGCTTCCCATAGTATTTGGGGTGAGTCAACTGTGTGTTCGTTCTCCAGAAAGTATTCGTCAAAAGTTTTAATTAGGCCTTTCCGTATTTTGGGGTTCTTGAGGTGCCAGGGGTTTATTGGGGCAACCCTTCCCATCTGCGTATAATCTAACACTATATGGACCCATAGTGGGGAATGGTCGGAAATACCTCTTGCGGGGTGGCGGATTTCATGAACGGTCGTAATTTGCGAAGCCGGGACAAGCATATAATCCAGTCGGGATAAGCTGTTGTGCGCCCCAGAATGGAAGGTGTGTTGTATCTTATCGGGGTTATGTGTCCTTCAGCCATCCATCAGTCCCATCGCCTCCAGGAAACTGGAGAACGCATGGGCGGCTTGTGGGATTTCACGGGGGGGTGTCTATCTAAAGTGCCCGAGACGATTGAGTTAAAATCGCCTCCGAGCACCAGGTGTCCGTAAGGCAACGTCAAGAGTATAGCACTCAGGTCAGTGAATGTAGTGCCCTGCATCCCGGGGGGGTTGGGGGGGCGTATATTGACATAAAGGTGATAGACCTGCCCTCCCAGGTGCCTGTGATTCCAACATATCTGCCTCGGTCATCCACGTATGTAGTGGTAAGCGAGAAAGGAAATGACTTTTTTGCATAATGCCAACTCCCCTGGAACTTGTGGTAAAGCCCGCATGCGCCACCATCGAATACCCCCACATGTGCATTGCCTTGCATGTGTTACCAACGAGGTGTGTTTGATGGAGGAAAACAATATCTGGCGCTTGTCTCCTTATGTACTGCAACACAACCCCTCTCTTGATCTTGTCCCCCAATCCGTTAACATTCCAACTTAGGATTTTGACTGCCCTGTTGTACTGTACTCCCATCCTAAGCCAGGCATATCCCCGCGAGTGGGGTCGCATGTATACATCGTACTGTCGAGATTAGGGGTGGGCGGAATTTGCGTAGTCGCGCTACGCAAAGCTCCGCGAAACGGTAAAAAATCTCCGCGAGCACGCAAAGTTCAGCGAACACGCGGAATTGCTTGTTCCGCCCGTTCGCGATGCTTTTTCCTGTTCGCGAACGCTGTTTGCGTGCTCGGGAGAAATATCTCGCTAACACGCATTTTGAAAGCGCGAACAAGCAAAAAACTCTGCGAAGTCGCGGAATTTTTGGCAATTTCGCGTTCTCCGCGGAACGCGAAATTACCCAAATTCCGCAAATTCCGCGAGCGGAACGGAATTTACCGCCCAGGCCTAGTCGAGATAACACAAAAAAAGAACATTCAAAATAAACAACAGTCCCTCCCAACATCCCCCCACCCTGCTCCCCTGCACTCCGGGCTTAGAACTGCCCATATTATTTAAATGCAGAGTGCCTGTCGCCCAACTATTCTACTGATAGAAATTAACACACGGGGGAAGGCCCCTGCATTCCGTCGGCACCCCCGCCTACCATTGCAGAGTATTGATGCAGGACCTGTCCAATATCCATTTCACCTACTGTGAGAGTTCCCAAGGCCTCGGTGCAAGGATCATACCATCATGGCCCGAGTGCTGGTGGCCCAAGGTACAGCAGCGGCGGAAGCAAAGCGCGCTTGACACAGCGAGGGCCCTACCATGAGAGATCGCAGCGTAATTCAGCGATTGGTGGAGTCCTGTTCCGGCGGGAGCCTAAGGCTGTCCAGCCAGTCAGATGCCACCTCTGGAAGGTCAAAGAAGCGGGTTTTCCCGTCTAGTTCAACTCGCAAGCGTGCTGGGAAGAGCATGGCGTACTTGAAACCTTTTTCCCCTCAGCCTACGCTTGACATCGAGGAAGGAGCGTCGCTTCATCTGCACCGCTCGGGTGAAGTCGGGGAAGAAGGTGATTTCCGAGTTGTCCAGATGGATTGGAGGAGCAACCCTTGCCGCTTGGAGGATTGTGTCTCTGTCTCTATAATTGAGCAGCCGGGCCAGTATTGGACGCGGGGGACCCCAGGCTTTGGGCGGCCCCCAGGCACTCTGTGAGCTAGCTCAATTACGAACAGTTTGGAAAGGCCCTTTTTTAGTTGCAGCTTTGTCGAGATCAGTTCCTCAATGAACAGGTCGGCGGCTGGACCTTCCGATTTCTCTGGCACGCCAAGAACGCGGATGTTGTTGCGTCTCAGGCGCCCCTCATAATCATCCAGCTTGTCTTCCGTGTATTTGCGAAATGATTGGAGCTCCCCCATGTCTCTTTGGAGTTGTGAAGTGTCCTCTACAAGACTGGCGGTGGTAATCTCCAATTGTTTGACCTTCTCTCTGTACTTTATGAGGTCCGCTCTGATCAGCGTCACCTCCGAGGAGAGAGTGTCGATGGACATGCGTACGCCCATGATAGCTGCCATTATGTCCTTCATTGTGGGCTCGGTAGGGTCTTGTTCCGCTCCACTCTGCGCTTTGTCGCTGGTCACCTTCTTCTCAGTAAGGTCCGCCTTCGGGCAGGTAAATCGGTCAAGCCTGCCTTGTTGAGACGCCCGGGTACCCTTGGCGCTGGACATGGTAATGTCCACTTTGTTCCTTGGGATGAATACTCGGCTGAGATGTCAGGTGGTGTTGTCCTTGGCCAGGTCTCTTTGAGGTTGTCCGCAGAGTGCCGGGCCAGTTGTGGGCAACGCTGATTTAGCTCCGTCGTCTCCGGATGTTTGATGGGACCCCGGAGTCGGATACAAGCAGTGAAGGTGGGCACCTAGGGCGTCGTCGGCTGTAAAGGCACTATTTGTGGTGACCTCTGCGGGTAGCGGCAGCAGCGGTGAGCGACGCCGTCGTGGGCTGATAATTTGTCACTCGGACCCGCCGCCACTCAAATCAGGACGCCGCCAGCCTAAAATCGTCCTCCAGGTAGCAGGGAGTTTCCACGACGATGTCGACTCAGAGTCAACTGGTGTGCCAAGGAAAGGTGGGGGCGCAGGGTGGATCCCTTCATGCGGCCCCAAGCCCCCAGCCACAATGACACTGCTCCACACTCACTTCTCCCCGCTCCCATCAACCAAGGCAAAAATACGCAGTAGAGGGCTTCCTAGTCCCGGGGGCCGTTGCGGTCAGCAAGTCCCGATCCGGTAGGGCCAAATTCACTATCGGCCACTCTCTCAACGGGCCCGCCCAGTCTCTGTACCAATCCAGCTCTCCTTGAGCTTTGTCCAGCGGAGTCTCGTAGGCCCCTTGCAGCCACTACAACAGTGGGCGCAGCCGCGTGATGGCAGTGTGTACTGCACCCCAAGATCACTTTCGCCCTCCAGCCCCGGATCCCATTCCACGGTGAGGGGACGTTGGGGGCAGTCACTCCCAGGCGCTGCTCCCCCCGCTCCAGTGTCGGTGGGGGCAGTTAGGGCTGTTACTGCGCTGTCGGCGTTGCAGGGCCCCAAACGACACACACTCCGTCCCAGTCACCTTCGGTTGCTCCGTTGCTGGGTCGCGGGGTCCCTCTCCCCACCTCCAGCGGCCGACAGGGGATTTCCGCACGGCTGCGGCTCTGCGGTGCCGTCACGGCCCAGCCCGCCCGGGGGGGGGGTGCAATCCCCGGTCCAGTGCCCCTGAGACAGCGTCACGGCCTCAGGGGGGGGCCCCCTCGGGCGGTCCCGAAGCCGCTTATCTGATTTACTTTGGCCCCCCGAGGATGGGGCAGGGGGTCATGCCCACGCTCTCGTCTCCTCCGTCGGCCACCTCCAGCACTCGAGGCCCCGGTTTTTCCAGCCGCAGGCCCAGAGTTGCCGATCGGTGCAACTACGGCCCACCACCTCCAATTTTGCCCGGGGAAACTTTGATGGGCACCGCTTGCGCTCCTGTTACAGGTTCTGCACCTCTCAGGCGGATAAATGTGGCGGATCTATGAGGTAGGAAGGAAGGGCTTCGGAGCTGCCCTAGGTTGCGGCCATGTTGGTTTGCCGCGAGACCCCCTTGCACATTCTTGATCCTTTGATTACCATATTATTTTTTATTTCATATGTATACGTAGGAGTCATTCTCAGAAAGAATTAAGGGATAACGACAGAAGGCAGCATCTGGTAAATTCTCACTTGAAATGTTTGGTTTGCTCTGGTTTACCCTTCAGACACCTAGCATGCAACGTTTAAAAGCACTACTGCAAATCAGATGCAGGAGGAGACGTAACACGAAACACACACGCGCATAGTGGGAGAAGCCCCAAGCAGCCTAGCGTAACTGTGCCTGGGCCCTTGCTGAGACCCAGACTTCTCCCTCTCCCAAACACTTTGTGCCACAGCGAAACCAACCCTCCCTGCTGCCTGCTTGCGGCCCGGGAAGGCGAGGAGTAGGAGGGAGGTAGACTTATAGTGGTGGAGGCTTTCAGGGTCTACTGCTAGCCCAGTGGCACCAGTGCGGCCAGCGGTAGCCTTCTGGTTCAATTAATTTTGACTTTTGCCAGTTTTTATCCCCCATTCCTTTCAACCCCTAATCACCTGGAAACATGAGGGCATGGTGTCACCAGGGGCCCCCATTGTTACTGGATCCGAGGGGGTCCAGAAAATATTGAGTATACCGAGAATGACGCCAGAGGAGGCTACATGTATCCCTGGTTGGTTATTTGGGAGGATAGCCAGACGGTTAGCATTGTATTGTGCTGCACCTCGTCTAACCACTTCTTGCCCAAGGCATTAGTGGTGAGTAGTCTGAGGACCAGTTGCCGAACAGTTGCTGAGGAAGATGAAGTTGAAAGAGGAGGGAGTGCTGTCACTGCCGTAGCTACTGTGCTTTAGGATTATTGGGAGTTTTAGCTACCAGATATCAGTTAATAGTCACAGCCACGGAGTAGACAATTGTCAACAACTGTGAAGAACCGACAAATAACAGCTAGTTGCTCAAATCAAGTTGCTGGTCGCTAGTTGCTAACAGCTAATTAGTTCTTCTGAAGTTTACAGAAGTAATGGTAAAAATTCTGCAGCTTTGAAGAAAGTGGAAGTGGAAAAGCAACTTGTGGCATGACCTGTCTGTCCCCTGTAGAGTGTCTCCTGGCGGGGTCTCTACAGAGACTGTCCTGTTGGTATTTTGGTCTCAGGGTCGAGATTTTCTAAGACTGGCAGTCAGAGTGAAAGAGATGCCTGCCAAAAATGTAAGACCCCTGCGATCAGTGTGTGGCCCAAAAAAGCATGGTCCTATAGCACTGAAGAAGACAGGGCTGGTTTGGGAGTTAAATCGTAGCCCGAGGGCGGTGCTGATAGATGATGCATCCCTCTCCTTCCAGGCTTCCAATCTTCTGGAAAACTGAACTTGCCCTCCACTGTTGACCCCTCTGCAGAACTTTGTCACAAAACACTGTAAAGTTTATGAGCGCCATAAAGTGTAGAAATGCTCAAATGTTAATTCTGAATCTGATCATGATGAACTAAATAAGCTGCAGTCTCCTGTTATTACAGCCATTCCAGATAAAGTACTTTGTTCAGATGCAGTGCATTTACCTGTGGATTTGACTACACCTTTGTTGAAACTTCCTCATTGTGCTGACCGTAATCCGACCATGACCTGTGATCAATTTCATATTGTTTTACTTGTTGAGTTGACTGAACCTGCTGCTGAGTCAGTTGAGATAGATTCCAACAAAATAAGTGATGAAATCTTTGAGTATTCGGAGTATGTGGGCAAAGAATTGGGTAAAATGATGAAAGTGTTAAATGTGGGTAAAGGGGGGTGAAAGAGTTTCCGTTTATCTTCCTCCCCACTGTTTGAAGCCAGTTTTACCCAAGCCCTGACTGAAGAAGACATTTTGAATTTTTACACCTTATAACCACCCGCCCCACCAGGCTTGCTTTTTCAAAGTCGCTACACTTTGGCTCTTCTTTTCTTAACTCGGCAGAGGGAGCAACTGACCTGTCTATTTAAAATTTGCTGCCACTACTGCAAACTACATTCCGGGGGACTCTAAAATCACTAACTAGTTCTAGTTAATATCCAACAAGCTAGGCAGATATTATTAGAAAGTTTTAAGATTGGACTTGTATTTAAATCAAGAGAAGTCATAAATACTCCCCAAATCGGGCACAACCATATTGGAGATACTATACAGTCAATTCCAATTGATACTGGTAGCATTATGTATTTTTTTTCCTGGGTTGGTTTATCAGCTTGGTGAAATGTATGGCAAGAATAGGGTCCTGTTTAGATACAGTATAGCTAGTAAAGGAGAAAGAAAGGAAGCGTATGCACCATAAATGTCAGAAAAAAGCCTTCCAAAACTTCTACAACACTTCCTATTTCTTCCCCCTCAACGTCCTGCAAACCTGTACTAGGAGTGGTAAAGTGTGAGATTTGTCAAGTAAGAATGAGGTAGTTTCTCCCTGCAACTTAAGTTCTTTTATATCTGTAATACTGCCTAGGCAAAAGAAATATCCAGTTTCTAAAAACAAAGTCATTGAGGATAAAGATGATGTACCAAGTAATAAGGCTGTTTAAAGATGCCTCTCTGAAGGTAGGATACCCAGAGTACTTAATTTTAAACCTCAGAAGTTGGGAACGAGAAAGTCAAAGATTCTCCCTGTTTAACTGTTCTAAACTCTTAGCAGCTTTCAAATATATTGCAGCATTGAAAGAATTACATTCTTTAGATTTGTACTTGGTGGGATTTAGTTTAGTTAAAGGGTGTGAGGCAACCAAAGTAAAATTTCAATCTAAGTTAGTGACAGTCACTGTTAAGGCAAGAAGAGCAGATTTAATCTTGCAGGGTACAGAGCTTTGTGAACGTCCTGACCCCAATGAATCTAGGAACATGAATTCTAGCCTCATTGCCCCTCAATGCTTAAACAACCAGCTTATTTGATTGAATGTTTATATGCCACCTAACTGTACTATGTTTGATGATGAATTGAAAAAATAAACGGATTATAATTTTGGCTGTGGATTTCAACTTAAAAATGATGCTCTCTATATTTGATACTTTTCTGGAATACAAAGGAGTATGTGCTGGAATTACATTTGATCTACAATGATAGAATAAATCAATTATTAAAGAAAACCTTGACGAGCTATATAACATCACTGTAGATAAGAATATGATACCTATTTGTGACAAGGTGGTATTGAATGGTATAATCAGTTGGGGGAAAAGAAGAGTCTTGATGCTCGAGAAAATAAACTGGCTTTAATAGATGTGGCACTTTGAAGGGGTGGATCGATCAGGAGTGCCAAGACCTAAGGAGGTCCTTAGACAGACTGCGACGTAGAGTGACTAATAGTGGTGGTGAAAATCACAGACAAGAACATAGAAGTTTGAGAAATACCTATAAAATACTGTTGACCCAAAAAAAGAGTAGTTTCTGTGAGTCGAATTAGAATAAAATGCAAGAAGTGATATTGAACAGTAACCTTAGATCTTTTTGCTGTATGGCAAACTATTATCTTCCAGTATCACTGGTGAATTTGGAGGCTCAAGTTTCAGAAGCACAATGGGCTGAAATTATCTTAAATCTATATAAAAGCTCTGTTCTAGTATCAGCCTTTGCATCTACTGCTACTTATCTGAAGCGTGAACAGTTAATGGTGCTGCAAGAAATAGGGATTATCACTGAAATAATTAGTAATATGAAACCCTCTCGGGCAGCAGACCCAGATAGCCTGCCAGCAGTACTGTATAAAGCTGACCCTTTGTGGTGGGAAAATGTTCTAAGTTCCTTCTTTAAATGGGTTTCCTCTTCAGGGACAATACCCGAGTCATGGCGAGATGCAATCACAAAGCCTATCCATATGAAGGGTTCTCTGGGGGGATGCGGCAAACTATAGACTGATCTCCCTTGTGGATTCCACCTCAAAGATCTATGCCCAAACGTTGTTAAAATTCCTTTAGTCTTGGGCATTTGAGACTGGTATAATCCTAAAATAGCAGGAGGAATTTAGGCAAAATCAGTTCACGGTCGACCATTGTATGAAATATTCCTTAATATATCTTCTCTTAGATTGCTCCTGATTTGTGAGCGAGCAGAAAAGGATTCTTCGACCTTTTCTAAGGAAGTAGGGCATTATAACTAGGAATGATATTGTAACTGCAAAGTACATTATGTTGATCCAGAAGAGAGCTATTTGATATAACCTTGAGATTCATAATTAAGAAGTCCTTGAGTAGCCCTCGAACTTTGCGGAAGATGTTATGTTAGGATATTGTGCAATATTGCTATGCGTACTCCTGATAGGTTTTGTCTAATTTGGTTTGTTTTAACTTGTATGATATATATTGTGTTATGGTTTTATATATTTTTAATTAATCAATTTAATCTGTATGTTTTTGGAGGAATTCATTAATATTGGTTTATATATTTCATTGTTAACACTAAAGAGTTTTATTTAAACTGTTCTAAATAATAGTACGAGTTTGATGTATGCGTATGAAATCACACTTACTGCAAATCATCTTTTTCTATATATGTTATTAAGTGTGTGCTGAAGTCCCATAAAATGTTTCACCATATTTGCAGAACTGAACATTTTATAGAATAAGTGTGAGAATCTGTTTCTTATTTCGGAGACCACAGTGAAATTATTTTACAGGAGGCAGGGCGCGGCAGTAAAAAGTTTGAAGGCCAGTGGAATAAGGTTAGTTACTGGAACACACTGATTAAACTGGTTTCTTTAAATGAAACTTTTTCAAACAAACTCCTCCTTCCTTCACCGAGCACGTACCCGGCCACACCCTTCATTTGCGTGTTGATGACTTGCCACCATGTTGCAAACTCGCATACCTTCCGTCCCCGTAGTGACATTGTTGGTAGCTGCGCCATTTCAGGTCAGTTAGCCACAGGTTGTTTCAGGATGTTTGGTTTGCCTCATAACCTACACAGGGCCCCACACTCTCTACAGCCTGTGTAGCTCTCAGACAGCTTCTGCCAGGGTCCTATCCCCACACAACTGTCCCGCTTCCCAAAGATCCAGGGTGGGTCAGACATGCAGCAGGGTGATGAATTAGATCGACCATTGCTTGCCTCTGACTAAACTGAAATCTTGTATGCAGCCAGCCAGCCAGCCTGTTAATCGCAGTAGCGTGTGAATTTTGGACAACTGGCTCAAACTGAAATAAACGTGGATCTAACAATAGTATTCATGGTTGGCGGCAGTGGAAATTTGAGGTTTGAGCAGCTGGTGAAGAAGGAGGTAAGTCTTTCCTCCTTTTCTGTACACTAATCCTTATCTTCTCTTTCCTTGGTCATTCCTTCTTGTGTGAAGCACCTCTACCCCAAATATATACCCCAAGGGAATCGAATGAAAGTGTGTGTATTTGCGAGGATTGCAAGACAACTTCTGACTTGTTTTGTGTATACAGTTTTCTTCAGTATCTTTCGGTAACTGTATTGCCATTTAGGACTGAGATGTTTATTTTCTATTTCTAGTTGACTGGACTGTCTGGCTTTAATTGTCTCCCATAATGCATGGTGGCAAATTCAGACACTCAACATCGGTAGCACAGTATCCAAAGAGGAAGGGGGTAATAAGAGGTATGGTAAAATCAACCCACAGTTAGCAATCTGACAGGAGGGTGTTCTTTGTGATGAACTTCAACCTTTGTATGTCGATTCCATTTCAGACAAGAGAAATAGTGGACACAGTGGGTGTGGTAAGAGCCCTGTAATGACCTTGGAATCCTCTCCATTTATTAAATCAACAAAAGACTTTGTGGGGCAACATTTTAAAACCAAAAGAAATGAAGCAATAATTTTCATCCCATCTGTGAAGGATGCAAGAAATACAAACAGTACCGCAGGTTTGCCAGTTCAGACTGACTATTTTTGTTCAGCCTACTTTAGAATGAGTTGCTGACTTTCCAAAACCTCGCCTTTCATCCTCTTGTTGCCTCTGAATTTGGTGGCAATAAGACAGAAGAGGAGATTTCTAACTGTCTAGGCCCTAACTCTTTTTATAAAACCGATTTCAGTCGGGCAGCAAACAACCAGGAGTTAACCCTTCTTTCATATAAGGGGGGGGAAGCGTGGACGAGGGGGGGTAATCATGCCACAGATAACCAAAATTCGGTGTCTAATTTCAAAACTTTGCCAACTTCCTCCTCATCAAAGTTGGGCAATATGTTATTAATGCACAAAACTCTACAGGGGATTTCTGAGGCATTAGTATGAAATGGCACATTCAAATATAAATCAGGCCATCTTGTAACAATAGCCACAGAGCTAATTCATCTCAATCTGTGTATGCCCTCCCTTGCAAATCCAATTGATAATATATTAATATGTAGCCCACAGGATGAAGTAGGGAAACCTGAATCCTGGGACAACTCGGTCCCTTTCATTATTGTCTCAAGATTACCCATGTTGGTTAAAAGGTGGAAGTTCATACCTTTTATAAAAAGGAATGCCCACCAACAGGGACCAAAAAAGTACATAGTTCCAGGTATAGCCTCAGGGCTTAGACCGTCTGAACTATACGCAAATGCTGATGTATCTAAAAAAATCTCCCAGAAAGCCCAGATCAATGAATTAAGAACTGGGCTTCGTGAGCATTCAAGTTCGGGTGATTACCAAGACCCCTCATTTTCACGGATGGTGCATTCGGCCCGTTAAGCTCCAGGTTAAAGCTAATAGAAGAGTCTGTATTTATAGGGAATTACCATCATTCCTGCAAATCCCTCCTGTCAACTCTTGATTAGAAAAAAGAAGGGCAAATAGTAATAATTTTCCCACATTACCTTCAAGGAAATTCTTTTTTTAACAATCTTTAGGTTTAGGCTAACATAGTAAGATCTGGCAAAAGAAATTAAAAAAATTAGACCATTAAATGTTTCACAGCTATTACAGGTTATTTTTTTTTTTAACTGTCCCTCTCTAAAAGCGTTCACTTTGAATAACAAATTGGGAGTGGGTGGGGGGTGCAGGGATGTGTTGTAATAGCCACAAAGATTCTTCCACTCTCCCAACTAGCTAAGGATGATCTCTACAAGGAAGAGGATGAGCTTTTGGTTCAAGTGATCAAACTGATAGCTGAGGATGAAATTGTACCATCAACATTTATATCCAATTTAATTATTGACAACCACACAAACACAGGGATAAATCAATGCTATTTTCCACCACATAAAAATCTACCCAACCCAATCTTGCGAAAGGTCGATAAGGTAAATAAGGGAATTCTTAGGTAACAATACAAAGTCAAAGATCTTTATTTGGATTTAGACAATCCATAAAATACATACAAAATACATTTCGTACATAAACATTCATCATTAAAATCATCATAAAATATCACAACTTAAACTGGTCATATATATAATTTACAGGTAATAATATTCGAGTATTAATACATGTGCAAAATTATCCTTTAAAAAATTATTAAAAAGGACTTTTGACCATGTCACATTCAGTCATGTTTTAACTTAATCTTCAAATCTTAAATTATCTAGAGCTGTCATGGTTTTCCTTCTACCTATTACACGCGCAATGTAGGTGGCGAATGTATAACAAATCATATCATTCTCTAAATTGCACAGAAATTTAAACACAGCCTGATAAAAAATACATTTCTGGGGCAAGAATAGGGGTTGTAACAGGCTTTTCCTGATGTCTATATAAAACCCACAAAATAACATAAGGTGGACAGTTGACTGGGTTGCCCTTCCATCACAGGGGCATTTAGGTAGATTTTTAGTCCATACATCTCTCTTTGGAAGTGCTACGAGATGATGCAGGATGCCCAAACGCATTCGTGTGAGATAGAATCTATGCTGTGTATTTGTTACCAAAGTCAGATTCATGGGTATACGCTGATGTTCCTGGTCTAACATATATCTGGATACTGATGACTTGTGCAATTCTCTTGATTCGCTCACGTCCTTACTATTAGTGTTAAACAGGGTTTTCAACTCCTTCTTGCTATATTGCAAGATACTAGCTGGGTTTGCTACGGTAACACCCTCGAACGATTCTGTTAGCAGCCCATTCAAATATGCTAGCCATGAGATCTTATGGGAATGATCGAGCTTAAGAGAATCAAGTCTAACATCTTTAGAAATGAAAATTTTTAACCTATCTAACTCCAGATATTATACGAGCAAGTATTCGAATTCAGGCATATTAAATCTTTAATGTAAGGCATATACAACAATACCTATTGTTCTAGAAACCACATTTTTCTGAAGGGAATCGTTTTGCCAATTTGAGGCTATATCTGGAATCAGAAGGTGAACACGGCATACTGAGTGAGGAAGACTAGGATCCAAAATCACTGCACATTTTATTGTTCTCCTGGAATATACATGTTTACAAAAAATGTTGGAATTAGAGCTTTTAAAGAAGTCATCTCCAATTATGTTATACTTTGTTTCCAGGAGACCTGGTTGTGTGAAGAAAACCTCCAACAGTTGGAGTTTTACAAGTGCATCTTTTCAGGTTTGGTTTATGGAGGTCTGATAACTGTTCTCTCCGCTAAGGTGGCCTGTAATGTGCTATTGATAAAGTCCAACTGTAAAAGAATCTTGGTTACTTTTGTTAACCTAAACAAAAATCCCACTAATTTTGACCTAATGTTTGTGATAAATGTATATATATATATATATATATATATATATATATATATATATATATATATGTTACTTCTTCTAATTCATAATTGCACAATGTTCAACAGCGTCTCTTCTTTGAGGGCCTGGCATGGATTTTTTTCCACTTGCCTGTGTAGGGACTGGAGATTTTAATCTTCGTTTAAATCCCTTAAAGACCGACTTATATGTTGAGAACTTACCATCAACCTATAACATCCAGACAGCAGCATTTCCAGATTGTACTTTCGCAGTTCACAACTATTGTATTTTTTTTAAAAATATCTTCTGGGGCCATGTTCTGAGTAAATGGTGGGCTTTCTTCTGATTCTCCAGCTACATAATCTTTTATTCATGGTAACCAACACTGCCCTATGGATTATGTGCTTTTTGAAGATTTAATAGTGGATTTTAAAGTATTACAAATGGAAGGTAGTGACCATCGACCATTACAACTGGTCTTAAGGCTTTTGGTTCCATGTATTTGACAAAGGGTCTTCCCCTTAAAGGCAGATTTCCCTAAAAGACTTATGACCTGGATTAACAATAAACATCTATTATTTTTGTCAAATTTTCAACAAAATATGGAAATTATCTTAAGGGAGGAGGTATACCGAATAATATCCTAAAGTAGTATGCAAGTATAATAAAGCAGGTGATGGATTGTGTAAAGGTAAAATTATAGCTCGCTAACCACCAAGAAAAAATATTAACTTCTACCAAATGTAAGGAAAAGTCGGAGAACAGAACGTTGCCCTACAGAACTCCTTGAATTCTGAATATAAAGTGTTATTAAAAAGGAAAATGTGGTTACATTATAAAACCTTTTGGGATAGTATGTTAAGTGTGATATCCACTGCAGACTTTAGGAAATTCCGGCAACTAGTGCAGCAAGGCATTAGAAGAAACCCTGTCAGGGCACTCTGGATGGTGCCCGAGGAAGCCTAGGTAAGTTATCAAAAAGGGATATATTTGAAAGGTTACTTGAAAGCCTCTCAAAAAAGTTTCAAATGTGATGATGAGATGTTGTTCCACTTTTCAGTCTCTATCATAAAAAACATAGTTTATTATTAAAGCTTACGTGTGCCGCAGGTCTGCACGACCTTCGTGCCATCAAAAAACCAGATTTGAACTGGTGCGTACAATTTCTTTTCTCAAGTTTATCGTAGAAAACAACATGAACATTTCCAGAAAGCTGGAAAGGGGAGATCATAAAATCAATCTTTAAAAAAGACGATCCTTGTGCCCACAAAACTACAAGTTGACAAGCCTTTTGCATGTGCGGCAAAACTATTCGCTAAACAATACTTGCATCTCTCTAAACCAATGGTCTGAGGCCCATGACTCACTTCCTATGGAACAAGGCAGATTCAAACAAGGCCATGCTACTTTAGGAAGTCATGGCCAAATGAATGGGTTTCCCCAATATCGATTATTATTCACCTAACCCAGAGATGCGATTGGGTTTGTTAAAATTCAGAATAGATTTGAACACTTTTTATTCCTGCTTCATGGTGATGAATAGCAATCCATTTAAATGAAAGGTAATGCATATATGGTTTGAGCATAAACTGTAACACTGCTCATATCTTGTTAGATGGTTTGTTTTTAAATTTCGTTGTGTAGGCGATTTTAAAAGCCAATTTTATTTAAATACAGAATAAGATACTGTTCGCAACCCAGGAAAATTCCTATTTCAAATGTAATACCTTGACATAACATGTGTGTTGAGAAGGTAAAAAGATTTTAGGTACTTTTTAATCATTTCATGTTCTTTTTTACTATTCTATTTTACGATTTCTATTGTATATTATGGTTGTATTTTTATGTATATTTGTTGTGAAATTAGACGCCTTGATACACAATCTGTGTTGGTGGCTGATACAATAGATATCTAACGACTATCAATATATCGGGTTCCAGTCTTAACGTTGGATACACACGGATGTGATTTTTTGATGACAAAGTGTATTGTCTTGTTATACTCTCATCTTTTTGTGATAATTGTTTTATTTGTTGATATTGTATTTTGTGGCAAGTTTTCGTGCTACATGCTGCTAAAACATTGGTGTTTTATTATATATACATGAAATTTATGTGCATTGATTTCTAGTGATACCTGTTTTCAACCTTTATAAAATGTTTTTAATGATTTTAATAAAAAGATGTGTATAATTTCTACTACTACTGACGTATTATTGGTATGCTAGTTTTGAGTTGACAATTAGACTCCCTATTGTATGTCAGGTTCTGTATTGAGCAGTCTGTCGGATGATTGTGAACGGTGTTCATTATAAGGTAGACCAAAGGATGACTTGCTTTTTTTACGTGAAATTAGAGAGACCATGCTCTAAATAAACAAAATTTTGACTGACAAAAAAAGTAAACTTTACTATTTTGGAAAGCTTCTTTCTATTCGTATGTGCACCACTTTCACAAGGACTACGGCCCTCAATTATAGGTGATTGGCAAAGGATCAGCAGCCCAAAATTGGCAGCTGTCCCATCTGTCCATCATTTCATTGAACATCATGGGGATGAAGGTTTTCCCGACAACAGATCCCCAGTCTGCTCCACCATCACTAAAACCTTCTCAGAGGTGCAATTACCAGTGAAATAGCATCTGAAAGAATGTCCTTTCAAATCCATATTCACTAGCTTTTTTTCTTGTCTAGGTCAGCCATAGTGATTGCGATCAGGAACAATGCACAAATGTCCCCGTTCTGGGAGAAAACCCCCAGCTACTCAGGGACATTTTTTATACATATAGACAGCTCAAAGATTTGCATGTCTTCTTGAATTAAAAAAAAGTCCTATCAGGGCCAGATTTGTGATCACTGCCTTTTCTCATGAAAGCGACTCCTGGCATTGGAGGTGAGAGTCACTTAAAAAAAAAAAAAAAACACCACCGATACAGCTGTAAACTTTTACTGCGGAAGTAACTCTGTCACCCTTTTCGAACCAAGACTGGCCAACCAAGGCCTAAGTGAGGCCCTAATAAACTAAAAGTGGACGTTGAAGCCGAGCTGATTGAAGACAAAATATAAATAGCACAATATGAGGATTAGGTGACATACTGTGCTTTGTCATTTTTGCTGAAATACTGGTATGTACCTCAAATACATTTCACCCTATTATTCTGAAAATCCACATATCAGAAACCTCTTAAAAGAGAAAATGGACCTTCTTTTTATGGATATAAGAGCCCAATCTGTGTCCAACCCGTGGTTTAAAATAGGCTCTCTTGGAGAGCTTTGATTTGTCTCCAAATTGAACTTTTAGTCAAAGTGAATTAATGGGGAATTGTGAAGACAGTAGTATGTAACAATTGTAATTTTGCTCAGCTGGATGTAGATGCACATAACATGATCTCATCAGAATAAAAACGTCTTGCAGAAAGAGATGCGACTGTAATAAAATCAACTCTCCATGCAACCTACGACTGGCTTTAAAGAATGGATTAACTATGCCTCTGCGGTTCCATTTGTATGAAGGCTCGCCAACAAAAACCTAAATAAGGCCCTTATAAACCAAGAGTCTAGCTGAAAGAGCTGTCAATGAAAATAAATATATAATAATAAAATAATATGCGCAACCTACATCTGTGACTTTAAAGAATTGAATCTTTATGCAACCAATGCAATTAGCACCTTCAGGAGAGGTGCAAATCTCAGCAGCAAGACTAACCCTCAATCTCCCCCGTCGCTCCAACCTTCAAAGCGCAAGGATCTTCACTGGTTACCTGTCAGGACCACCTCTATCTTTAAATCTCTGAGTTTGGTCCTTAACGCTATACATAAAAAAAGGCCGCTCAATCTACAGGTGAAATTTCACATTTTTACGCCTAACAGCTACTTGCGCTCAGCTTCCAAGTTTCTTCTGGCCATTCCATGTGAAGTGCTCTAGGGCTGGTTACCACTCCTTCCACTATCTCGCCAGCCAGTACTGAAATTCCTTGCCCTTTAACATACATTCCACCTTACCTTTTGGCCTTCAGACAGCTTCTCATATGTTGACTATTCTAGCCTGTTTCTCATCTTGCATCTTTTGGTTTTCCAGTTTTCCTCTTTTAGCACCAGGATGCCCACTGGGGTAGTTGCCACGCTTTAGAAATGTTTACATATAATTAGAACATTGGAATGTTGGGAGCTCCATTGAAGACAATGGAGTGCTCAGGGCTTCTAATGGCTGGTAAAAGCCTGGAGCTCCAACATTCCAATGTTTGTTGTTCACAGGTGTTGCCATGAACAAAGGCCTCATGGAGCACGAGGGGATTTAAAACCCCTCAGGCTCACTGAGGCCTTTATTTTGTTAGAACATTCTTCCCTGTGGTGGCAGAATGTTCTAATAGCCTCATAGCCCGCCGTAGCTGCTGGGCTATACCAGCCATTAAAGGCCCGATCCATTGTTAAAGGCCCGAGCCGACACTGGAGCGGGCATATAATGGCCGGTGTAGCCCGCTTCGGAGCCTATAAGCTATAGTAACATAGATATATTATATCACCAATAGGTGACTTAAAGAACGGAATCTCAATACAACCAATGAGTTATGTGTAGAGAATAGAACCCCAATGAAAAGATTGGAATCTTTATCCAACCAACCACTGTGACTGGAAAAATAGGATTGCAATGTGGCCAATGGCTCTGATTGTAAAGAATGGGATCTTAATGCAACCAACTGCTGTGAGTGTAAAGAATGGAAACTCTACACAACCAGCAGCTGTTGCCGTAAAAAATATAATCTCTGGACAACCAAAAGTTCGTACAGTAAAAACTGAAATCTTCCCGTAAGCATGTGTGATTGCAAAGCAAACAAGCATTGGCAAATCCAATAGGTCTGCCATTGGTAAGATGGTGTGATTATTTGATTACGTGAGCCTGGCGATACAGCTAAAGGGGTCTCTTGACCAGACCTTAAAAGATGTTATTGAAGAAACAGCAGGGTGGAAGAGAAAACGCATGCTCTAAGGAAAAGGAAGGTGCCCTCACCTTTACTAATGGTGAAAAATACAAATTGAACTACAGTAAAGC
This sequence comes from Calotriton arnoldi, assembly GCA_963921515.1. NCBI lineage: Eukaryota > Metazoa > Chordata > Amphibia > Caudata > Salamandridae > Calotriton > Calotriton arnoldi. The sequence goes on along the minus strand of CAWUFW010000001.1, from coordinate 6,494,674 downwards.
CAAAATAGTACCTAGGAGACTGAATACGCTGTATTTTTAAAAGTGTTTTTTTGTTACAGTTAGATCTCACAATGTTAATGACTTGATTAAGAAACGTGAATAAAAGCATTTTCGAAATGTCGATGTTCGAACCAGCATCTTTTCATGGTTGTTAAATGTACTATAGGGCCTTGCGTCATATGAACTATAATTGCACTTGGTGCTGCAACCTCGACCTCAAAAGGTGCTAGGTTCGTCGTTTTTTGTGTTGTTCCGTACTTTAACGGACCTATTTGGCTATGTTACATTAAAGACCTATTCTTTCTAACACTGCTGTTGAGAATGAGTGTTGTTAACAGTTTGAAATCACTTATGTAATTACAGTATCTGAGTTCTAAAGTCTAACACTTTCTGGCTGCTCGCACTCAAATGTACCAAGGGTGTACCATGGTTATGCAACTGCAGTGCATTAGTGTCAAAGGCCTGAAGAATGAGTAGCAAGCATTGGCAAAGCCAAGAGGTCTCGCCTTTGGGACCTACTGACTTTGCCAATGACTTTTGGCGATGCAGTGCTACATTGCCAAAAGAAAATACGTGTGATGGCACTGCTGTGTGATTAATGTGTGATAAAAACATCTAAAGGTGAAAATTATAACAAAGTAAGTGGAAGGCATGAAACCATGGCATGTTTTATTTATTTTTAAATAAGAGAAATCAATACTGTTCAACACAGTACTAGCCTAGAACTAGAACAACTGAACCACGACTGTGTGTGCACAATTATATAAAAGACCAAATGAGCCTGCGTGGCCTGTGCTGGTAAGAACGGTGGGGCGGGAAGGGCAGGGTGGAGGGGAGTCGACAGACAAGGAGGGAAACTTAAATTTAAAAAAACGAAAACCACTAACCTTGCGCTCGCCGCATCGCCGAGTGCAAGGTAAGTGGTTTTTGTTTTTTTTAATTTAAGTTTCCCTTGTAGTCATCTGTCGACTCCCCTGCCCCACCGCTCTTACCTGCACGGGCCACGCCTGCAAATAAGCACAAAAACCCCCCAAATTCGAATGTATTATTTATGTATGTTCACTTCAGACAGTTATATCTGTACTAAGTGGCGTGTGAGAGGGATTTTAAATATTTTTCTGCCATTTTGGATACAATAATGTATGCATAGATCTTCCACTGATAGCTGTGGCATGCTAGGTGTTTCCATACATTGTTAAGCTGAAGCTGTGTAGACTTTTGCCTAGTGTAATGGTGCTTGGCAGTGGCGGCTCCTCCGCAATGGCGGAGGAGCGTTGCCCCACTGCCTGGCTCAGCGCTAGCAAATGTAAAATAAAACGATGTTCTAGCATCATTTTATTTTACAATTGCCGGCTCTTAACTAGCGGTGTTGGGAGGGGCAGGCCGAGGCATGGGAGGAGGAGTGCTAGTGCACTCCACTCCCTAAGTGCTCATGTGTGTTTGGTCAGCCATCTCAGGCCGACCAAAACACACATGCGCACTTAGGTTTTCTCAAGCCCAGCTGCATTGAGCAGTCGGGCTGGAGAAACCCCATAGACTCCCTGGTCTGAGCAGGCAGGGCGTCTTTCCTGCCTGCTCAGACCAATCTGGGATCTGCAGAGCAGCACGGGGATTGGACAGGGAGTCTGTCCCATGGGCTGCTGGGACCAGGCAGGAAGAGGAGAGAATGCGCAACGAGACGCGACGCTGGAGGCAGACGGCAGAAAAAGGTACGTTTTTTTTTTTTAGTATTGTATTTTTCACCTTCCCTCGCGCGACGACTCCTGCGTGACCCCACCCGCCCCACCATTCTTTGTTTATGGCGGCGGCCGCTGGTGCTTGGTAACTCAACACAACACAATTCCTTGACACTGTTATGCGACTTTAGAAAAACACTGGCACTTTTGGAGAAGCAAACTAATTTGAATTAGCACACGCTATAAGGAATATTCAGGTAGACCGACAAATGTGAAAAATGATGTACGATTTATCCCAAGACGAAAAAACACAGCCATGTAGGCTATTTGTAAAAAAGCTTTTAAAATGCCATTCTACACGAAGCACTGTTTGCAAACGTTTGCCTGTACTTCTGTGGCTTCTATAACCCTGAGCAGTAAGGTTATAATTTGTAAACGCCTTTTCTCCCTTCAGCGGAGGGCTTGTTCTCTATCCTCTCTTTCCCTCTTTGCTCCATGGGTGGTTTTGAAGTGTGTGCTCTGCGTTGAAATCTTTTTTCTGGCTGGCCTGGATTTACCAGTGAGAGAGCTGGCTGATTTTCTCTGGTCGTCCAGCAGGATGCTTGGCGAGATATCCGTCTGCCTCCCACACAAGCAGGACATCTCAAGAGGGGCAGTGGTGTCCAGGATGCTTTTAAACCCATAAGATATATTAAGATGCCCTTCCTCTGTGCCAAAGGATGAAACACCACTATGGGCCGGGAACGGGCTCAAACTTACAATAACACTGGAGGGTTTTCGAGCATGGGATAACATAGGCATATCGAAACTGGGGGATGTCTGGAAGGGTAACTCCATGTGCACATTTTAACACACTGTAGACATGTACACAATGCACCGGACACAATGTTTTCGCATCTCACAATTGTGACATGCCCTTGAGGGCCTCTGTTGCCTCTAACCAAACCCTCCCAAAATGGAACCCCCTGGAAGCATACATAATGTATTCAGAAACAGAGCGGAAAGGAATCTCATTGTTATATCACACTCTGGTTACTAACATCCCAAATCCAATGGCGCAACTCAGAGAAAGATGGGAACGTGATGAAGGCCCCTTAGAAGAGGAAGACTAGGTCGAAGCCAGAAGGGCCACAGGACACTTGCGATCCCTATGAGATTGTGCCAAATTCAGCTTAAATATTTACACAGAATGAGCACCTTATCTGAACAGGCGCGGAAGGAACTGGATGACCCACTGTCGCTCGCCGAGGTTCAAATCGCGTTGAAGCATCTTCCGCAAGCCAAATCTCCGGGTGGCGATGGCTTTCCGCCCGAGTTTTATCATGCGTTCTCTGATGTCCTGTCCCCCCCCCTCTTGCAAGTCTACAACGAGGCCTTTAAACGGGGCATCCTCCCGCCCAGTATGACACAGGGGGAAATATGTATGATTTTAAAGCCAGGGGGTGACGCACACGAGCCCTCGTCGTATCGGCCGATCACGATGCTTAATACAGATATCAAAATTCTCTGCAAGTTGTTGGCGTCCCGCTTAGCACCGCACATGTCCAGCCTGGTCCACGAGGATCAATGTGGGTTCATACCGGGACGTAACACATACATGAATCTGCGGCGACTGACTCATATACTCCATGAGGTGCGGGATAGGGAGGAGCAGATGGTGTTGGTCTCTGTTGACCTCGCCAAGGCGTTCGATACGGTCGATTGGGAGTATCTACTCGAGGTCTTGCGAGCAGTGGGACTGGGTCCTCAGTTTTGTCGATGGGTTCGTATACTGTATACGGCCCCCTGCGCTAGAGTCAAGCTTGGGGGTGCGCGGTCCGAGGAGTGGCGGCTGGGGAGGGGTACACGACAGGGGTGTCCCCTCTCCCCACTCTTGTTTGCTCTGGCTATAGAGCCCTTCGCGGTTCAGATTAGAGCGGACATGGCGCAGTGGGGTATTAGGCTAGGGATACGACTCACGCCATTTCTCTATACGCGGACGATGCTTTGTTTTACTTGGTCTCTCCCGCGAGGCCCTGCCGGTGCTGCTGCACCACCTTGACCGGTTTGGAGAAGTCTCGGGACTGCGACTGAACCGCGACAAGTCCCTCGTGTTCCCATTGGCGGGACTTGCTATGATGCCTCCTGAGGACTTACCGGACCTGGAGCTGCGTTGGGAGCGGACGGCATTTCGTTACCTGGGTATACAGGTGACCCTGACGGATGAACAAGCGTTGGCCCGTAACGTGGACCGCGTAACTGCGCTCTGCGGCACTCCGTGTCCTTTTGGAATACTCTCCCACTCTCCCTGATGGGTCGTCTCGCCATCTCCAAAATGGTGATGACCCCAGGGTGCTCTACGTGCTACAGAACTCCCTTTGCCGCCTCGGGTCTTCAAAACTCTCAACACCTTGCTCACGTCTCTGCTCTGGGCGGGTCGGCGCAGTAGGGTAGCCCTTCGAACCATTGTCCGTAGCTACGAGGAGGGCGGTCTAGAAGCCCCTCGCTTTGACCTCTACTATTATGCCGCACACCTTCAACATGCGGCCCGTTGGTTTGCTGACACAGACAATTGGGAGAAGCGCTCTTGATGGATAGGGCAGACACCCAGACGTTGCAGGTGGCACTGATGCAAGGGGCGGGGTCTGGATGTGGGTCTCCCTATGCTGTCCGGCACACAGCCGCCGTCTGGCAACACTTTGTGGAGAGGGTCCTTCGAAGGGCGCCCTTTCATAGGGAGCTCTCGCTTTGGATACTGGCTCCATTTATGACTATGGCGCGGTCCGTGTCCTTTCAAGCCTGGAAAGAGGGTGGGTGCGACGTCCTCGCCGATCTGTATCCCAACGAAACCTTTCTTACATATGAGCAGGCGGTAGATAGCTTTGGCCTTGCACAAGGCCAATTTTTGCAGTTTGGGGGACTGCAGGAGGTAGCGCGAATCACCTGGCCGCAATACCCAGAAATTCCACCGTTGACACGTACGCTGGATGTTATACTTATGTGTGGTAAGGGGCGCGGCTTGATCTCCCTCCTATATGCAGCAATGAAACAGGACTCTACCCCTCCGGTCCCACCGTCTAGTTCTGCCTGGGAGCGGGACCTTACTGACCCGCTGGGGGAGGCACAGTGGGCGCGCATAGGTTCCCTTACTCACACTGTCTCATGCAATGCCCGATTCCGACTTACACATTTTAATTATCTGCACCGCACTTACCTTACCCCGGTGTCTTTGAGGCGCATTGATAATACAAGGGGCGCTGGTTGCCCTCGCTGTGCCGCAGATGACGCCGGATTCCTGCATTTGGCTTGGCAATGTCCATTGGTGGCGCAGTTCTGGACGGGGGTGGTGACTAGGGTGGTAACCGCTACGGGGCTTCAGGTGGATCTCGACCCCTTGCACTGTTTACTAGGGATGGTTCGTAGGCCCAAGAGGAAGAAACTCCCCTATAAACTCCTACAGCTGATGCTGGTGCTCGCCAGGCGTAGGGTGGCAATAACTTGGATGGGGGCAGAGGGCCCCTGATCTTTCGACTTGGCTCAGGGATGCTCGAGAGTGGTCACTGGCCGAAGAGGCACACATGCAACTCTCCCGGAGGGATGAGAAATTGCAGGATGACCTGCTAGCTTGGCGGGCCCTGTGTACCACTGGGTTGGTGGAGGGGGAATCGCCCTCACGGGAGGCGACTGCGAGTGAGCAGATTGATGCAGATATCCCCGGGGGGATTGTCCCTGCGGAGGAAAGCGACACTTAACTTCAGTGGGGTGCACGCTGGTAGGGGGTGCCCTCCCTGCCGACCTCGCCCCATTGGGCTGGGCTTATGGAGGGCTTTCCTGACCCCCTTGTACTTACATTCTTTGGTTTGGCCATGTGTCTCATGCGATTGTACTTGCTTTTAATGATGTGTATGCATACGTTCTCCATTGATGCCAATGTATTGTTTTTTTTTTGTTTTGTTTTTTTTTATCTGGAAAATTGAAAAATAAAGTTTAAAGATAAATAAATAAATATTTACACAGAACATATTACAGCCCAACACAACCTAATACAACTAAGGGAAGTCTAGATCCACAAGATGTCAACAACCAAGGTACCTTCTTTCATATGATATGAGAATGCCCGGTGAGACAACGATACTGGCACAACATCTACCACACTCTGACACAGGTAGTGGGGTAGAGCGGTGAAACGTGAACCAAAACTGGTTCCACTGGGGCTGATGGATGAATGGGGCGGGAGCTGATGCATGAGAATTCTGGTAGCTTGGGTTTCCTTACGCCAAAAAGGACATAGCATGGCATTGGAGATCTGCACGAGTAACGCCAAGAGCTGAATGGACATGTGTATTGGACTACTGTAATAACAACAAAATAATCCACGGGTCTCAAGGAAAAATCTATATAAAGAAACAGACATCACAGCAGTACACACAACAGAAGAAAAAGTGAAAACGAGGGGATCTCAATTAAGAGGACGGATTCCCATCACCCACCGAAGTGGCATGCTTCATCATTTGGGGATCTCCTCTCAGCTGCACACTAGTGCAACTAAGGAGCTACAACTCCTAACTAGTATATAGGAGGAGCTTATGGATGTTTTTTCAACTATAATCCAAGACTGGATCACCTAAGATCACTGAAGCATAAGGCAATATGGTAGGTGTTCGATGCAGTGTAAAAAGGAAAAGTGAATTAAAATTGACTACCAAGTGACAATGAATTTATTAGGATCACGTGGTGTCAATGGTTAAAAAGCAGTGAGCGCGCAACTAAACTATAAATACAAGCGCGCTAGTGAAGAGGTCTACATGTTTCAGCCACCATCGATCTAACTACGATCAAGGCTTTCTTCAGGACCAGATAGTAACTACTGCACTAAATTCAAAACAAATTTATATAAACACTAAAAAGAACGATACAACCATATACCTGTGTACGTAAATGTATTGGCACTAAAGGCATTGGTGTGGTACTCCTGTTGAAAAAGATGAAAACATTTTTGAGTATATGTGTGTACAAACTGAAAAAGGTCTATATCAATATATAAAAACACATTGAATTACAATGTGCACAAGCTATAGGTCCTCACAATTCAAAAGAACTCTACAGCAAAAACACCTTACCCGTATCAAAATCGGGAGGGAACTTGCCGCTCCTGGCAACCGCTCAGGGCGTGAGGCAACGCTCTGTGAATTACAAACAAGGGGAAAAGAAAGCTAAGCCCACAAAGAATGGAATTTAAATATATAAAGTAGTGGGTCAAACATACACCACCACTCTAATCATGTGAGTTTGTTGAGAGTTCAATAAAGCACAAGCAGAAGTCTTGCTAATGAGATGACTTTGAGATATTTATAAGAAATTAAACAGTCTAATGTAAACTGTTATTCAGGAACAATAAAATGTGAGCAGTCTAAGAGTAACATAAACTACCACCAGAACTATAGATATTCAGCAGAACCTGATATAAACTGTTATTCAGGAACAATAAAGTTCAAATTCAAGCAGTCTAAGAGTAACAAAGCTCTTGATGTTAAGCAGAACCATAGAGACCAGGAGCGCTTCTAATGCTTCTGACAAGGGGAGAACACTCAATATAGTGGACCCCTCGTGATAACATCAGAAACAAAGTCTGAGAAAACAAACACTCCAGACTGCAGACTCGTCACCTCTGGGATTGCACACCCACCCATGACCTCCTTAACTTATGGCAGTGTATAGATAAACGTGTGAAAACACACAGAGGTCACTTTTACCTGCTCCGTCGTTACCCCCGGGCCGGATCCTGAAAGTCACGAGCAGTGACGTCCGGTCGGGGCAGGACTTTAAGTACAAGTATAAACTCTAGCAAAATACCCGCATCTGTGGGGAATCACGTAAAGTGACGTCAAACGTGTCACAGCCAAATAACGCGAGACACAGTTGTTAAGAACTACACATAAATGCCCGGAAAACCGGGAGTTGTAGTTTTTTAACATGACAGCTGGTGTTAGCGACTATTAAGCAGAACCATAGAGACCAGGAACGCTTCTAATGCTTCTAACAAGGGGAGAACACTCAATGTAGTGGACCCTCGTGATAACATCAGAAACAAAGTCTGGAAAAACAAACACTCCAGACTACAGGCTCGTCACCTCTGGGATTACACACCCACCCATGGCCTCCTTCACTTATGGCAGTGTGTAAATAAATAAACGTGTGAAAACACACAGAGGTCACTCTTACCTGCTCTCGTCGTTACCCCGGGCCGGATCCTGAGAGTCACGAGCAGTGACGTCCGGTCGGGGCAGGAGCTTAAGTACAAGTGTAAACTCTTGAAAAATATCCGCACCTGTAGGGAATCACGTAAAGTGACGTCAAACATGTCACAGCCAAATAACGCGAGACACGGTTGTTAAGAACTACACATGAATACCCGGAAAACCGGGAGTTGTAGTTCTTAACATGACAACTAGTGTTAGCGACTATTCTTGGCATTTAAAGACATTTGGTACATGGTAGAGCCTTTATCCCACATAGTTTGAAACGCTCCAATCCAAAATTCCACCTTAGTCTAAAAACGCTGTATGATCCCGCTCAGTTGAATAAGCGGCAGCAAAAAGCACATGGGAGTCGCAAACAGCAATATTAGAGCTACCTCAACCCTCATCGCTCAAATATACGTCAAGGATGCACCACAGATGCACCAATGACTAAAAGTTAGGGTGGACTTTAAAATGCGAAACCAGTATTGGTGACACTCAGTCTTCCACAGTACAAATCAAAGCTAACTAAACCCTCATCACTCAGATATGTATCACGGATGCATCAAAGATGCACCAATGACTACAAATATGGGTATGGGATGGACTTTAAAATGCAGAACCAGTATTGATGACACTCAGTATTCCACAGTGCATATTCCACTGATCATCCACTGACCCTGATAACGTCCGAGTGTAACAAAACATATTAATATACCCAAAGGGCATACTATAAGTGTTTCTGGACTTAGAAAGTGCACAGTTAAATTAGGGTCCAAGGAATGGCATCATTTAACCCATTCACATCACTGCGCAATTTAAACACCCAACGTTGCTCCTTCCTGAATAAAAAGGAGGTGAAATCAGTAATCTGTCTTGGTATGTATGGCTGTTCAAGAACAGTCCAACTCAAATCCTCCGGTTTATGATTATGTTCGAGGAAATGGTTGGTCAATCGAGTGGATTGTTTTTTACACCTGATGGTGCTCTTATGCTCCATGATCCTTAGTTTGACCTTCCGTGTCGTCATACCAACATATGTCTTCGAGCAAGGACATGTTATTAAATAGATAACTTTTTCACTATTGCAGTTGGTATGCTTCGTCTGTCTCCAAGGTCTCTGAGTTCCAATATCAACCTCAGTAGTATGCCTAGTTTGTGGACAGACAGTACATGTACCGCACGGATAGTGTCCCTGGACCGGGGGCATATTCCAGAGTGTAGTAGGTCCAGGTTGTAAGATACCTCTCGGTCGTGTATGGACAAGACAGTCACGTAGGTTCTTACTCCTTTTAAAAGAAAAGAGAGGTGGAGATATCTTATCCTGTCCCACATTGAGGATGCGCCAATGTCTACGCACAATCTTCTGGATTTGATTCGATTGAGTGCTAAAGGTGTTAACACAGGTCAGCCTTGTTGATGATGGTTTTGGTACAGTAGGTTCTATGAGTGCTTCGCGATTGTTATTCGAAGCTCTCTTATAAGATTGTCGTAACAACCTCTTCGGGTACTTTCTAGCTCGAAGATTGCGAGAAAGTACCGAAGCATGTTTCCTAAAGTCATCAAAGGTAGAGCAATTCCTACGAAGACGAAGGAACTGACCGAATGGTAGCCCTTCTCGTAGGGCTTTAGGATGGAAACTGTCGTATGTCAACAATGAATTCCTGGCCATAGGCTTCGTATACAGTTCACTTTGTAAGCCCTCAGCTGATGAATAAATGCGCAAATCAAGGAACGGCAAATTCGCCTTGCTAGCATCCATTGTAAAGTTCAAATAATCATTCTGTGTGTTGAGCCAGACATGGAAAGAATTAAGGGTGGTCAAATCTCCTCTCCATATGACGAAAATATCGTCTATGTAGCGCTTCCATTCTAACACATTACTGCGAAAGGGGTTCATCTCTACAAGTACACAGTTTTGTTCAAAAAGATGGACATAAAGGTTTGCCAAACTTGGGGCAAAAACACTGCCCATCGATGTACCTGATATCTGGAGGTACAACTGATCCTCAAATCTGAAATTTTTTTCAGTCATTGCCAACCTGGCACATTCCATGATAAATGGAACTGGTGTATTCGTGTTACCTAGTCTCTGATCAAGGAGTGACCTAATTGCATCTAATGTTTCCACCTGGGGATGCAGTGTAGAGGGATTCCACGTCAAAACTGACGAGGAAATCCGTCTCGATGTTGAAATTAATTCCTGGCAATAGTTGTAAAACATCCTTTGTGTCTTGCAGGTAAGTAGGCATCGCTATAACTAAAGGTTTTAAAAAATGATCCACAAAGGTGGAAAGAGGTTCCAAAAGCGAGCCTATACCCGAAATAATGGGTCTCCCAGGAGGGGGACGCTGAAGCTTATGCACTTTCGGAAGCACATAAAAGTAAGGCATCACAGGGTGAGTGGTTAGCAGATAATTAGCCTCATGAATTGACACCCACCCCTCAATTCTTGCTTCCTCCACTAGTTCACTAATCTCCATGGTGAGTCTATCTGTGGGATCTGTAGTCAGTAGTCGATAGGACCTGACATCCATCAACTGTCTCAAGCATTCATTCCGATATTCGGAGGTATCCCAGATAACAATAGACCCGCCCTTGTCTGCGGGCTTGATAGTGATTAGGGATCTCTAGAGAGTGAGTCAAGTGCTTGTTTTTCCAACAACGGAAGGTTATGATAATGGTTCTCAGATGTCATACTCAGGTTAGTAACATCAGCAAGAACAGCTTTCTGAAGGTTAAGACTTGGTCTGGTACTGCATGGCTCGGTGGATTAAAAGTAGACTTTGGTCTCAGGCCACTATCAGAGACCTCGCATGGAGGCTGAGTGTCATCAACTGAACGGTCCTTAAAGAAGAAGTGGAGTCTTATTTTGCGAAAAACCTCGCTAATTCGCATTGAATAAGGAACGGATCACCAGTGTTAGTGGGGACAAATCCCAAACCTCTGTTGAGAACTGTTTCCTCCATTTCTGTCAACACATGTTTACTCAAGTTGACCACTAGTCGCTGCTCGGTCCCGCCACTGGTGGGCCTTTCTTCATACTGCGCAAGCTCCGTGGAGATGGGGGAGGGCTCCAATGTACTTGTGCTTGCTGGCCCCTTCTTTTTCCTCTGGAGCGGCCATGTCCCTGTCCTAAAAAAGGCTGATTTTGATTATGAAAATACTGCGGCGGTGGATTAAAAGGCATCATTTGTGGATGGAAAGGTGCACTGGGATACTGCCACGGTGTAGGAGGCCACCATTGAGCCTGCTGTTGGCCTCGCCACTGTCTCCTATTATTACCACCCCTGCCTCTAGTCCGTGATGTCACTTGTTCTGAAGAATCAGAATCACTTGACCAAGTCTCAGACCCTGACGATGAATAATTAGAGCCATATCTCCTGCCTCTCTTATTAAATTCCGGTGGTTTGTAGCTGTCATGGGTGTAAGGATACACCTTTTCAAATGAAAAGCGTGCCAAATCCTTTTTGAACTTTTCAATCTTAGTAAGGAGAATGCTATCTTTAAATTCCTTATTAGATTTGTTTGTTTCCTCCATGTTTTTCTTGAAGGCTACATTAGATAATGTAGTTTTAATCTGCCCCTCAAGTATCTGAATTTCAATAAGTATGGCATCGGCGATGCGCTTAGCGGTACTGATAATCAAAATCAACCAGTCGCGAGTGCATCGCCAAGCTATTAATGACCAATCCTTAAGAAATTGTTTATCATTCAAAAACAGTCTCGGGGCATTTGTAACAATCAAACCCGTAGGAGCGCAATTACCACGGAGGTACTCCGTCATAATCGCGCCATGAACACTGGTACGGGTATGTGATTTTTTAAGAATCAAAAGTTTAGGCCAATCCTCACCAACACTGACCCCTGAGGTGGCAATGGAGTCAATGATGCTTGGAGTAGTGGTCAAGATTGCTCTTGCCATCTCATCATCAAATGACAGACCTGCAAATTCTGCCATAGTGCAAACTCAAAACAAAAACCGCAATGATAATAAAATACACTAGAGCGTAAATAGGCGCCACAAAAATACTGTGTGCCGTGAATACAGACCCGCAGCCTCAGCTGCTCAAGAACAATACAATACCAGATAGATAGAGGGTCCAAGGGAAATTTATAGACTGCGCGGACAAATCCTCACCAATTATAATAACAACAAAATAATCCACGGGTCTCAAGGAAAAATCTATATAAAGAAACAGACATCACAGCAGTACACACAACAGAAGAAAAGTGAAAACGAGGGATCTCAATTAAGAGGACGGATTCCCATCACCCACCGAAGTGGCATGCTTCATCATTTGGGGATCTCCTCTCAGCTGCACACTAGTGCAACTAAGGAGCTACAACTCCTAACTAGTATATAGGAGGAGCTCGCGGATGTTTTCAACTATAATCCAAGACTGATCACCTAAGATCACTGAAGCATAAGGCAATATGGTAGGTGTTCGATGCAGTGTGAAAGGGAAAGTGAATTAAAATTGACTACCAAGTGACAATGAATTTATTAGGATCACGTGGTGTCAATGGCTAAAAAGCAGTGAGCGCGCAACTAAACTATAAATACAAGCGCGCTAGTGAAGAGGTCTACATGTTTCAGCCACCATCGATCTAACTACGATCAAGGCTTTCTTCAGGACCAGATAGTAACTACTGCACTAAATTCAAAACAAATTTATATAAACACTAAAAAGAACGATACAACCATATACCTGTGTACGCAAATGTATTGGCACTAAAGGCATTGGTGTGGTACTCCTGTTGAAAAAGATGAAAACATTTTTGAGTATATGTGTGTACAAACTGAAAAAGGTCTCATATCAATATATAAAAACACATTGAATTACAATGTGCACAAGCTATAGGTCCTCACAATTCAAAAGAACTCTACAGCAAAAACACCTTACCCGTATCAAAATCGGAGGAACTTGCCGCTCCTGGCAACCGCTCAGGCGGAGGCAACGCTCTGTGAATTACAAACAAGGGAAAGAAAGCTAGCTCACAAAGAATGGAATTTAAATATATAGTAGTAGGGTCAAACATACACCACTACTCTAATCATGTGAGTTTGTTGAGAGTTCAATCAGCATAAGCAGAGTCTTGCTAATGAGATGACTTTGAGATATTTATAAGAAATTAAACAGTCTAATGTAAACTGTTATTCAGGAACAATAAAATGTGAGCAGTCTAAGAGTAACATAAACTACCACCAGAACTATAGATATTCAGCAGAACCTGATATAAACTGTTATTCAGAACAATAAAGTTCAAATTCAAGCAGTCTAAGAGTAACAAAGCTCTTGATGTTAAGCAGAACCATAGAGACAGGAGCGCTTCTAATGCTTCTGACAGGGGAGAACACTGACATAGTGGACCCTCGTGATAACATCAGAAACAAAGTCTGAGAAAACAAACACTCCAGACTGCAGACTCGCCACCTCTGGGATTGCACACCCACCCATGACCTCCTTAACTTATGGCAGTGTATAGATAAACGTGTGAAAACACACAGAGGTCACTTTTACCTGCTCCAGTCGTTACCCCGGGCCGGATCCTGAAAGTCACGAGCAGTGACGTCCGGTCGGGGCAGGACTTTAAGTACAAGTATAAACTCTAGCAAAATACCCGCATCTGTGACTCTCAGGATCCGGCCCGGGGTAACGACGGAGCAGGTAAGAGTGACCTCTGTGTGTTTTCACACGTTTATTTATTTACACACTGCCATAAGTGAAGGAGGCCATGGGTGGGTGTGTAATCCCAGAGGTGACGAGCCTGTAGTCTGGAGTGTTTGTTTTTTCAGACTTTGTTTCTGATGTTATCACGAGGGGTCCACTACATTGAGTGTTCTCCCTTGTTAGAAGCATTAGAAGCGTTCCTGGTCTCTATGGTTCTGCTTAATAGTCGCTAACACCAGCTGTCATGTTAAAAACTACAACTCCCGGTTTTCCGGGCATTTATGTGTAGTTCTTAACAACTGTGTCTCGCGTTATTTGGCTGTGACACGTTTGACGTCACTTTACGTGATTCCCCACAGATGCGGGTATTTTGCTAGAGTTTATACTTGTACTTGAAGTCCTGCCTCGACCGGACGTCACTGCTCGTGACTTTCAGGATCCGGCCCGGGGTAACGACGGAGCAGGTAAAAGTGACCTCTGTGTGTTTTCACACGTTTATCTATACACTGCCATAAGTTAAGGAGGTCATGGGTGGGTGTGCAATCCCAGAGGTGACGAGTCTGCAGTCTGGAGTGTTTGTTTTCTCAGACTTTGTTTCTGATGTTATCACGAGGGGTCCACTATATTGAGTGTTCTCCCTTGTCAGAAGCATTAGAAGCGCTCCTGGTCTCTATGGTTCTGCTTAACATCAAGAGCTTTGTTACTCTTAGACTGCTTGAATTTGAACTTTATTGTTCCTGAATAACAGTTTATATCAGGTTCTGCTGAATATCTATAGTTCTGGTGGTAGTTTATGTTACTCTTAGACTGCTCACATTTTATTGTTCCTGAATAACAGTTTACATTAGACTGTTTAATTTCTTATAAATATCTCAAAGTCATCTCATTAGCAAGACTTCTGCTTGTGCTTTATTGAACTCTCAACAAACTCACATGATTAGAGTGGTGGTGTATGTTTGACCCACTACTTTATATATTTAAATTCCATTCTTTGTGGGCTTAGCTTTCTTTTCCCCTTGTTTGTAATTCACAGAGCGTTGCCTCACGCCCTGAGCGGTTGCCAGGAGCGGCAAGTTCCCTCCCGATTTTGATACGGGTAAGGTGTTTTTGCTGTAGAGTTCTTTTGAATTGTGAGGACCTATAGCTTGTGCACATTGTAATTCAATGTGTTTTTATATATTGATATAGACCTTTTTCAGTTTGTACACACATATACTCAAAAATGTTTTCATCTTTTTCAACAGGAGTACCACACCAATGCCTTTAGTGCCAATACATTTACGTACACAGGTATATGGTTGTATCGTTCTTTTTAGTGTTTATATAAATTTGTTTTGAATTTAGTGCAGTAGTTACTATCTGGTCCTGAAGAAAGCCTTGATCGTAGTTAGATCGATGGTGGCTGAAACATGTAGACCTCTTCACTAGCGCGCTTGTATTTATAGTTTAGTTGCGTGCTCACTGCTTTTTAACCATTGACACCACGTGATCCTAATAAATTCATTGTCACTTGGTAGTCAATTTTAATTCACTTTTCCTTTTTACACTGCATCGAACACCTACCATATTGCCTTATGCTTCAGTGATCTTAGGTGATCCAGTCTTGGATTATAGTTGAAAAACATCCGCGAGCTCCTCCTATATACTAGTTAGGAGTTGTAGCTCCTTAGTTGCACTAGTGTGCAGCTGAGAGGAGATCCCCAAATGATGAAGCATGCCACTTCGGTGGGTGATGGGAATCCGTCCTCTTAATTGAGATCCCCTCGTTTTCACTTTTTTCTTCTGTTGTGTGTACTGCTGTGATGTCTGTTTCTTTATATAGATTTTTCCTTGAGACCCGTGGATTATTTTGTTGTTATTATAATTGGTGAGGGGATTTGTCCGCGCAGGTCTATAAATTTCCCTTGGACCCTCTATCTATCTGGTATTGTATTATTGGACTACTGTGCCATGGCAGAAAAGCTGGTCAATAAATCCCACGGCTGCTCTGGGAAACACTATAAAATCTGGGGAGCATGGATGGCCTATTCTGACGATCCGACCATGCAGGGCTAAGATATCGGAGGTAAATATTGAAATTATTATTTCTTAAAGTGGGTAACCTCGAGTACTGTGCAGCATATTTTTTATTACACATGCATTAAACCCAATAAAAAGAGTTTAAAAAAAAGGAAAACAAAGATGCCCTTCTCACCATATAACATGGAAACCAACAATGCACTACCCCAATAAAGGTTGAGGCCAAACTGAACGGCGTACATGCCTCCTCCTTTCTGACCGGCCGCTGCTCACAGCAGGAGCTGCTCGTTTGTGAGATCATCTGGCCCCCACCCCGAGCGTGGATCATGTGCTCTTCTTTATCACCCACCATCTTTCCGTGTGAGCACCGGGGCCGCAGAAGGGCCCGCTTGAAATGCACCCACCAGAAAGCCACCAGTCTGCACCCACGGCCCACCGAGGGCTCGCCTTGTTTACCCATAAACAACACAGCTTGTGCAAGCCACAACTGCGCAAAAGGAGTGGTATTACTTACCACGGAGGAGTATTGGTGGGGCGGTCAAGCAGTGTTGGGGGGAGAGATTAAATCACGTGCGCGAACGGTGCACAGAGTAATCAAAACTGCCTTAAATTTGAAACTGCTGAGCAGCCACCTCCGAGCGAGGGGTGGTGGTGGGGGCCAGCTCTGTGTTGTGAAGGGGGTCGGGTAAGCTTTGTTGTGGGAGGGTGTGGGGTGGGTGGGGGGCACTGCACAGGGAAATAAGTGATCTGCCGACTCCTACATTAGTAGAGTTTCCTAAAATACTATTAGCCGACTTGCTTCACTGTCTTAAAGGTCTTCGGGCCGGCTCTCCAAGCGATGCCTGCCCGGCTAAATTACTTGCCTCCCTTGCACCTACGATCAATGCCACAGTTAATAGGGTATTGAATTCCTCTCTCTCTGCTAGTAAAGTGCCACTTAGCTGGAAACAGGCCAAAATCCTTCCACTCTTAAAAAAACCTTCGGCCGATCATACTGATCCAGCCAACTATAGGCCGATATCTCTCCTTCCGGCTCTTTCAAAAGTTCTGGAAAAACACGTTAATAAAGTTATCTCAAGCCATGCAGAGAGCCACAATTTGTTGCACCCTTCTCAATCTGGCTTTAGGGCCAACTTAAGCACTGAGATTGCCCTATAGGAAGTAACTGAGTATATTAGAGGAATACTGGATCAGGGTGGAAGGGCTGTCCTGATATTGCTCGATCTGTCTGCAGCATTTGATACTGTTCCGCACGAGAGACTAATTGACAGATTGAGGAATCTGGTACTCGGTGGGACAGTATTGACCTGACTGGACTCTTTCCTGCAGGACAGAGCTCAGGAGGTATGGCTTACCCCTTTTTCAGCCCCTATGCCAGCCATAGGGGTTGGAGTTCCTCAGGGCTCCATTCTTAGCCCTGCTCTTTTTAATCTGTACTTGTCTCCCCTGGCATACATAGCAGAGGCAAACGGAGCAAAGATCATATCCTACGCGGATGATACGCAATTGATTTTCACCTGCAAAAAAGGATCAGATTTCGATGGTGTTAGTATCAGAGCCTGTCTCTCTAAGGTTTTTCAGTGGCTTAAGGCGAATCAGCTCAAATGCAACTCGGATAAATCCGAGATTGTCATCTTTGGCCAACCTGCTGTCAGTAACTGGAACGCTTGATGGCCGGAAGAATATTCGCCACCACACACTGAGCAGTCTGCTGTAAGAAACCTTGGAGTTTTGCTGGATAACACCTTGTCCAGGAAGTCTCAGGTCCAAGCCTTGGTTGGCACCTGCTTCGGCACCCTGCGTATGTTGAAAAAATATCTTCCTCTTTTGACAATAGAGCCTAGGAAAATAGTGGTCCAGGCCTTGGTGACATCAAGACTGGACTGTGCAAATGTTTTGTATCTGGGCCTTCCCTGTTACCTTGTACAGTGCCTACAGGTAGTACAAAATGCCGCAGCCAGGGCGATCCTCCAACCTAAACCAAGGTCTTCAATGTCCCCCCTCCTTAAATCACTTCATTGGCTGAGACTGAAGGAGAGGATCAAATTCATAGCTCTTATTGTCTTTTTTAAGGCTTTCCATGGGAAAGGAGATGGCTACCTTAGCAGATGAGTCAATCACTACATCCAGGCTTGATCTCTAACATCTTCCTCCTCCGACCGCGCTTGTACTTCTAAAGTACGCCTGGCCCGGATGGGTGGCAGATCTTTTGGATTCCTGGGGGCCCAGGCTTGGAACAGGCTCCCAGTCGCCTTACACTCCATGTCAGATATCTCAGTCTTTAAGAAACATCTGAAAACGTGGCTTTTCAAGACTTTCCATGGTTCCCCTAACCGCTTTCTGCCAGCGCCGGGACACTCTTTTGAGTAGCCGTTTGCGCTATAATAAATGCGTTTTCATTCATTCATTCATGTGCGCAAACGGTGCACAAAGTAAATAAAAGTGCCTTAAATCTGAAACTCCGAGCAGCGACTTTGGAGCGAGGAGTGGTGGTGGGGGCGGGCTCAGTGTTGTGAGGGGGTGGGGGGACGGCACGGGAGAGTAAGCGATGGAGATGCCAGCTACAAATGACGTGCCGGAGCTGGAAATCGGAAAAAGAAACAACCATAGGACTACAAAAGGAGACACATGGACGCTGTGCTACTGAAATAAAAGTGAAAAGCGCGTCGGCTCAACATCCGGCGATTTTGGGCAAATCACTTAATCTCCCCGTGCCTACCAAATAATGAAAGTGTCCTTGTGCAACGCAACTGGTGACCTTCCGGTCCGGTTCGCTCTACAAAAAAACCAAGCATTTGCAATGCAATAGGACTCGCATTTACGCGAGACCTATTGCATTGCAAACAGTAGTCATCACGGACAACGGGAGGGAGGGCGGAGGTGGCACGGACAATGGGAGTGAGGGGGAGAAGGCACGGACAACTGGAGTGTGGGCGGGGGGAGAAGGCACGGACAACAGGAGTGCGGTCGGGGCGAGGGGGGACAAGGGGGCGAGAAGGCACGGACAACGGGAGTGCGGGCGGGGGGAGGAGGCGAGAATGCACGGACAACGGAGGGAGGGGGGAGTAGAGAAGGCAGTAGGAGAGCCTCATTAAAGAAAATAGTGCTCACAGTCTAAATAACACGTACCGTGTAACACTCGAAGTAAAGGGGCCAGTAGCCATGGGAGGATACAAATGACGACATGGGCATAATAAGGAGGGACTAACAAGCCTATAAACGAATCCGAAGGCAGCGTTTACGAAGGACAAAGACACAAGCCAATGAAAAATATGGGCAGAGGAGTGGGCAGGGCTTCCCTCACGTACTGAACTACAGCAGATCTTCACCAGAGCAGCGCTTGTGCGCTGACTCTAGGCTCGACCTAAAAAGGGCATGTGACAGTGTGCTGGTGGGAGCAGTGCCTCAAGGTGTGAAGCCAGTAGACAGGTTTTCAGCTCAGGACATGTCTGGTACTGTATGAATTCGAAAGCAGTGCATAGGCCCATCTCCCAGCACAGCATAGTCCCATCTCTGTATGCATGTGAGCGCAGTGGTTCTCTCATGGTTTGAAGGGCAGTGAGTCACCATTTATCACAGCTATGCTGTGATGGTATGCCTGTGAGAGCCAGGTGCAGGGCCTAGTGTGTAGGGCTGCGGACAGCCATTTATCACAGCACAGGCCTGTTACCCTACTGGTGAGAGCTTGTCACTTTGTGGTGGTGAGAGCCGTGCCTTGCTCACGATATGTGGGACGGCATGCATTGATCCTCATGCCTAAGACCTCTTACCATGTTTTGATGGAGGGACTCGTACCCTTCAAAAGCCCTCCTTCTGATAACTATTAAATGCTGGTGCCCACAACACCGACGATCCGGCATAATACACAGAAACATTTTCCCATCACTCATCTGCACAGGAAGTGGCATCACTGGATTTCCCATCATCCATCTGCAAAGGAAATCCAGTCTCTGGTTTCCTGTCAAAACTGGCTTTAAAAGAAAAAGCAAAGCAAGAAGACTTCATTTCCCAGCACCCATCTGAATAGGAAGTGACATCACTGAATTCCCCATCACCCAACGCTACAGGACATAAAATTACAGGATTTCCCATAATCCATCTGCACAGGAAGAGCAATCTCTGGTTTCCTGCCAAAACTGTCTTTAAAAGGAGCAGCCAAGCAAGAGGACTTTATTTCTCATCACCCATCTGCACAGGAAGTGACTGCACTGGATTTCCCATCATCCATCTGCAGAGGAAGTGATATCACAGGTTTCCAGCCAAAACCATCTTTAAAAGAAGAAGCCAAGCAAGAGGACTTCACTTCCCACCCATCTGCACAAGGAGAGACATCACTGGATTTCCCATCATCCATCTCTACAGGAAGTGACACGTCCCATCATCAATCTGAACAAGAAGTGGAATCTCTGGTTTCCTGCCAAAACTGCCATTAAAAGGAGAAGCCAAGCAAGAGGACTTCATTTCCCAACATCCATCTCCACAGGCAGTAACATCACTGGTTTTCAGCCCACGGCGCCTTGCACTCTTCCCCTCTCCCAGAACCTACTTAATGGCGGTTGCATTGCAGAAGCGCTGCTGGCACGCCAAAGGTGCACTAAAGGCAAAGCAGTCTGTGCCCATCCACGCCCGAACAGCGTTCAGCTCCAAGAACCCTGGTTCTCACCCTACCCACCGCTACCCTGCTGCAAACCTCCATGCTCTCAAGCCTGGCCGCCACTTGCCGCACCACACAACACGGAAGAAGCGTTCACATGCGCCTCCTGCAAATTCTCATGCACTCTTCCGTGCCCTACACTCACCACTCCTGCATCAAGAGCACCAGGCACCGCACTTGCTCACACTCACACAAACCAGCCTCACACTCAAACAGACCAAATAGCATCCACACAACATGTCACACTTGCATGCATGCTCCTCAACACCCACTGGCTTACCAAATATGCCACAGTTATATTGGACCTACTGCACAACTATGCCCCTGACCTGCTCTTCCTCATGGAAACATGGCTAAACCCAACCTCTGCATCGTTACAGACATCCCCGCCAGCTACAAAATCACCAGGCAAGACCATCAGCATAAGGTCAGAGGTGGAGTCGCCATCATACTCAAAAATACCATCAGTGCACCACCTTCATGGACACCTCCACCAACTACATGGAACACCTCATGTTCAAGATATGCATTATATCCATATTCTCCTTGTGCGGAACCCTCGTATACATACCATCAGGACCCCACACCAATTTCACAAGCGACATCAAGTACTTCGTCGCACCCCTCATTATCAACACTAGCTCTTTAATCCTCCCCGCAGACCTTAAATTTAACCTAGAAGGCCGCACCGACCCTAACTCTACAGGCCTTCTAGAAAAACTCAGAAACCTTGGCCTCAGCCAGCATGTTACCGAATCCACCCACACGGCCGTACACTTATTGGACCAGATTTTCTCCTCAATCAGCAACATCACAGACGACAAGTCAGAAACCATG
The DNA here is from genome assembly GCA_963921515.1 of Calotriton arnoldi. Classification (NCBI taxonomy): domain Eukaryota; kingdom Metazoa; phylum Chordata; class Amphibia; order Caudata; family Salamandridae; genus Calotriton; species Calotriton arnoldi. The sequence goes on along the minus strand of CAWUFW010000001.1, from coordinate 6,473,595 downwards.
ACCCAGACAGATGACACCCTCATCAGTTTCAACATACTCATTCCCCATGACCACAGACTTACCACCATCGGAACCACCGACGTAGCTAGAACAGCATCACAGAAGGAAAGTGGCCTTATGTCCTCTCTGCTTACTAGCCTGAGCACACCAGCAACTTGTCAAAAGCCATCAAGAACCTCAACAGCTGGATCACTGCATGTGCAGGCCTGGCTCCCCTCAAGAACAGCGCAACAGAAAGAGCCCAACCACAGGCCAGTTGGTACACAGAGAAATTCACACTGACGAAAAGCTACTGCAAGCATCTTAGCCCAAATGGAGAATAAGTCAAGACATCACAGATAAAGACATCTTCAAATTAGCCCTAAGAAGCTACCACCAGCAGATCTTGCAGATCACATCAAAGTCAGCACTAATAGCAGCAAAGAAATCTTTGCCATCACCAAAGATTTCACCGCGCCTCCTGCCACCTCCATCTATATCACCTTTATAGACCTGTGCATCATCTCTCGGAATTCTTCTGTAACAAAATCACGTCCATATGCAGCAACTTTGACTCTCAACCGCACCCCATCACAGTCGAACCTCAACTTCTCATCACAGCCAAAGAACGAATCCTGATCTCATGGCCTTCCGTTACCACCATCAAAATACCTGCTACCCAAGAAGACTATCCACTCCGGGGCCTCATCTGACCCTTGCCCCCACCATGCCTTCACCAAAGGACTCCTATTGATCAGCAAAGATCTAACACCCATCCTCAATGCCTCCATCAACTCAGCCACATTCCAAGACAGCTGGAAACTTGCCACCATCATTCCCCTGCTAAAGAAACCATTCGCTAACCCAGCTACGCTTTCCAACTACAGACCCATCTCCCTCCTACAGTACCAAGTAATGGTCTTGGAGAAAGTAATCAACCAACGTGTCACCGATGACCTCAGCAACCACCAGCTCCCCGACGCCACGCAGTCCAGATTCAGACCCAACCACTATACAACACCCGCATGATCCTTGACAGAGGAGACACTGCAGCCATCATCCTCCTAGACTTCTCAACAGAATTTGACACAATCTCACACCCCATCCTCATCAGGCGCCTGCACGATACTGGCATCCAGGAACCCGCTCTCTGCTGGATCTACTCCTTCTTAACAGATAGAACACAAGCTCCATGTCTGGCACCTAGGAAGCCCACAAACTCAGCTGTGGAGTGCCTCAAAATTCATCGCTCAACCCACCCTCTTCAATATATACATGATCCCTCTGGCCAATGTCATCCGCGAACACAACATCAACATCCTCTTCTACGCTGACAACACACAACTCATACTCTCCCTCTCAGACAAGATCTCCAATACACGAAAAAAGTTCACCGCCTGTATGAACGAGGTCGCTAATGGATGAAAGCCAACTGTTTCAAGCCCAACACCAACAAGACAGAAGTAGTGATCTTCAGCAAGAACACCTCACCTTGGGACTCAAACTGGTTGCCGGCCGAACGCAGACCACACCCAGCACCCATGCCAGGAGACTCGAAATAATTGACTGCAAATTAGACACGACTACATCAGTCAACTGCGTCACTACATCCTGCTGCCACACCCTAAAGATGCTGAGGAAGAGCTTCAAATGGCTTTTAAGCAACCCTAGAAAAACTGTCACTCACGTCCTAGTGACTAGCAAGTTGGACTATGGGAACACCCTTTACAACGGGATCACCAAGCAACTCACTAGAAGACTACAAACTATCCAAAACTAGGCAGCAAGATTCATCTTCAATCTCCCACACAGAACTCCCATCACACCACACCTCAGGGAGCTCCACTGGCTCCTGATACACAAACGAGCTAATTTCAAACACCTCAAACACACATTCAAGGCACTAGACAACTTAAGCACCACCTACCTGAACAGTTGCAATTCATGTCCACCAACCACCCAGACATCAGCGCTCCGCAGGACTCCTGCTCGCCCACATCCCATGCATACATAGAATCAGAACAGGACAGCTGCTCTCTTACATCGCTCCTAAAGCGTGGAGCGGCCTCCCACTCTACATCAGAGCCTCCTCCTCTCAAACTCTGCAACACGCTGAAGACCTGACTTTTCAATTAACCAACCTACCACAGGCAGAGCTAAGCATACACACCTGCTCTGTGCCAAGATACCCTTGTGGGTGATAGTGCGCTTTACACATACACACAACATAAAATAACATAACATAAAAAACAACACGGGCAGGAACTCGGGCCAGGGAGCGCCTGTGGGGCTTAAGCCTGTACTGTGCCTTCCACTCCAAATCCTGGCAGCGGTAGTAGCAATCATTGGCAAAGCCAGTAGTGCGGTGTGGGGGGAGATTTGGCCTGCAGCAAACATTTCATTTGGGACAGCAGTGTTTCATAAGTGTCCGAGTCTAAGTAGTTTGAACTCCCCAGAGCACGATGTTAAATGAGGCTTCAAATCTGCTGTTGTGTGTGTTGAACCTAAAAAAGATTAAAAACAGGCTCGAAGCTGCTGTCTTTGAGTGTCTGTGTGTCGAATCTAGAGGGATAAAACCAAAATTGTTCCAAAGCCGCCTGGAGCGACCGGCAAAATGAAACCAGCTGCCACTATCGAATCAAGGAAGCCAACCAATAGAAAGTAATGGGTGGGATCTAAGCCCTTTTCAGATTTTTTGAAAGAAACAAAAGTATTACAAGGGACACCACATGCGCTGTTTCAGACGAGACCTAATAAACGGCAATACCCACCACAGATACCTTATAAAATCCACTGAGTGTCCAAGAGAAAAGGCCTCTGTACAAAACACTAATAAAAGCTACTCAAAATAAGTTTTGAACTAAAAAATATCTAAGCTGCAAATTCAGAATACATCCAAAAACACAAAGCATAGACTGGCCAGCCACATAAGTACGTCAGGCCAAATGGTAGTAAACTGGTATCTTTCCTGTTCATTATCACATTTAATCAAAATGGCTAAAGAGCTGCGGAAATAAAACAAAATGCAACCAAACAAAAGGTCTTTGAATGGAATCTTGTTCTTCAACAAAGAAAGAGGACACTGAAACTCCTGCATTTAGCCGATTAATTTCCATATACCATTAAAGGTGCAGAATTAATCAAATGCAGGGACAAAACCTGTATAATAGACGATGATTACATTTATTTTCAAATAGGTACTGTTATTACACATTTGAATATGGAAATGTTAGTACAATAATGCATGATGGGTAAAGGAGGTCAAATATTTTTGGTTGAAATAAAGCTTGAGATAATAGTAAATACTAAATAACATTTACATTATTACTGTAACAAATGAGGGCTGATTGGTATAAAAAAGTGCCTGCATGTCGAGGCTGATTGAACTAAAAAAACATCACATTTCTCAATTATTTCTACACAAGAAAGTCAGGGTTAAGTATGGATTCAGTGACAGCTACTAGTGAATTCTTTGTGTGGGAGGCCAGTATACCTGTCACCATCTTTCAGAAATGCATATCTGTCAAATTACAATTGAACTTCATAAGCCACAGATTTTTCTTAAGTTCAACACTGCAAATATTCCACTTCTTCTATTAGATTTGAAAGCATTCAACGTGCAAGTAAGACTTTGCATCCCTACAATTAATAGAAATGTGGCTATACACTCACCATCACATAAAATTGAGATGTAGTTTGCTAGATCAACAGATATATGATGCACCATATATTTGTTAAGGAGAAGGCCAAGGAGAATCCAATATTCTACGACAGCTCCAAGAATTCCACAAAGCAGGTAAGCTACTTGATGCTTCAAGACCTAGAATGAGATGCAGAAAGAATATGAGATTAACTGGCCTTGACAACATACGATTAACTTTATTTTACTTTAGTTGCTTAACAGATATATGGCACAAGAATCTAGGCTAACACTTGGCTGTCGTCCAAAATCCCTGCTCCCACTCTCAGCGAAGGTACTGGAAAAGATCATCAACAAGCAACTCCTGACACACCCGGAGCTGAACCAGCTACTCGACGCCTCCAAATCTAGCTTCTGCAAGATTAACAGCACCGAAACCGCCCTGATCACAGCCACTGATGACATCTGAACCCTCCTCGACTGAGAAGAAACAGCAGCTCTGATCCTTCTCGACCTGTCGGCAGCCTGTGACACCACATCCCACCACACGCTGACCGAAAGACTCCACCACATCGGCATACAAGGGACGCGCTCAGATGGATCACCTCCTTCCTCATCGGAAGAACCCGGAGGATCCACCTCCCACCTTCAAACCCAAGGAGATCACCTGCTGTGTCCCCGAGGGCTCATCCCTCAGACACAAGCTCTTCAACACATATATGACCCTGCTGGCCAACATCGTAAGATCCCATGGTCTCAACATAATTTCCTAAGCACACGACACCCAACTCATCCTCTCAGTTACCGACGACCCCACCACCGCCAGAACCAACTCCCACAGGTGCATGGCAAGCGTCACCGACTGGATGAAGAACAACTGTCTGCAGCAGAACACAGACAAGACGGAAGTACTGATCTTCGGCAACAGCAACAACATATGGAACGACTCCAGGCGGCTATCAGATCTAGGACCCTCACCCACTCCCTCCGACCACGCCAGAAACCTCGGACTCATCATTGACAACAAGTTCACCATGAAATCACAGATCAACGTCATCTCCTCCGCCTGCTTCCTGACTCGGAGCATGCTACATAAAATCTTCAAGTGGCTACCCCTACACACGAGATGCACCGTGACACAGGCCCTCATCACCAGCTGACTGGACTACAGCAACGCCCTCAATGTAGGGATCAATGCACACCACCGACAGAGACTTCAGATATACAGTACGCCACAATTAGGCTCATCCTCGGCCTTCCCCGTACCTTTAGGCAAAAATCCACAACACAGGAACTGTTCGGAAAACAAACCGGCATACGTCCCGTCTGTTTCTGGAAGTAAGTTCCTAGCTTATCAGGGTTTTGGAGCGGCCCGTTTTTCCATGAAGCTTCACGACTTAAGTGACAGTTTTTTCTTCGACACATTTAGGAACGGACAGGGCATATGCCGGTTCGTCTATTCTCCAGGTATAGGAGCGCGCCATCTCTTGACGGTGTGATGGATGTCACTAGCATTTGAGAATTCTTTGCAGATACGGGCACAGTTTGGGAGCCAGCTTTTAATGATCACTGAGACTTGGAATCTTCACGTAGTGGATTTTAACCTACAGGTACAGGAACTCGTAGAGACATAGACGGGTCACAGAAATCCCGATCTACATTACAGGACTTGGATACTGTGCACATCACTCAGGATCCGGTGAAAACTTAGAGGACGAAGATCATATTCTGACTTTGGCTTCGTAGACTTTCAGAATTTGCGTGTCCATTCGTACGTCCGGTACACTGTTCTACGGGGTGCCGGGTGCATACACCTTTGGATTTTAGCCTTGAAAAAGTCCGTTGGACGAAACACGTGTCGGCTGCCAGTGTGTTTTTGTACTTGGATCTTTGAGAAAAGAAGAAAAGAAATATCTAATGGACTCTTTTTGATTACTATTTGTGTTACTACCTACTCCACACTTTGGACTGACTCTGTGTGCCTCGGCATTTGTGCATGTCACCCTATCGGGTGATTAGCTGCAATTCATAAATCCTGATTGATTGATTGGGAGCCAGTGTCCTTAGAAAGCCCTCTGTCTGTCAATCTATTTAGCCAAGCAGCCTACACAGCACTGATTTGATCATCTTACTTCCTTGCGGGATGTAACTGCTTTGTTCGTTTATTTGACCTACTAGAGAACATGTGAAAAAAAGAAATCAAAGAATAAAGTTACCTTTTCGTGGCTATTAATAAGTAGTTTCATTCCCATTACCAACCTGTAGGTGTCCCTTTCATCTAAAAGCAGGAGTACAGAGAGCTGCACACTGATATTGTTTATGCATGTGTATGTCAGACACAAAACTCCTTCCTCTGCCCTTGGGGTGTTTTCGTATCCTTACAAGTTTCACACCGTTTCTATGGTCTGGCTTGACAGCGCAGCTGTCGCCAGACAATTATGTGAACATCACTAAAGAAGGGCTTTGACTCTTGGGGTCGACATGTGGCTTGATTGGTGCCCGGAGGTTCTCAGATACTGATTGCCCTACAGTACGGGGCCGTGTGAGCTCCTAAGTTGGTGACCCTCAGAGGGCAGGTGTGAACAAAGGTAAGTCCAGCCTGGGGGACACGAGAGGAGGCGCCCAGGGGATGGCTCGGCTGGGGTCCTGTGATCTGAGGTCTGATGACTGCAGGTGCTGTATTTTGATGCCCCCTTAGAGAGAGCACAGGAACGCAGCTAGAATAGGAGACTTGGGCAGGGCTGGGCACCACTGTGGACGACATGAATTGGTAACTGTTCAGAGGTACAGGACTAACTGGGCGATCTGACCTGCACACAGCCCTGTTCACGCTGATGCGCAGAAGAGGCACTCCAGTATGCTGTGCGGTACAGGGGCTGCATCATTATTGGCAAGGCAAGCATTCGAAGACACCGTCATCCAATAGTATCACCCTGTATGCCACTCTCCGTCAGTCATCATAAAGACTGGCTAGGCAGGGAAGTGCAGACTTGAGGGCCGCCGCACCAGAGGCATCTGAGGATCCAATGCGCATTGATATGTTGGAGGCAATACATGGCTCGCGCACAACGCAGGAACATAAGATAGAAACAGTTTCTGTAAATGTCAATCTGCTTCGGGCGGATCTGCGGAAAATGGATGAGAAAGTAACAAACACTGAGAAAAACACTGAGTCCCTCCAGGGTGAGGTGTCCCCACTTAAGCAACAGATAGATAAAATGACAACGGTCAGAAGGGAATTGGAGGCCCAGGTGGAGGATGCTGAGGGGCACTCTCATCGCTTCCACCTGCGGATCCTGGAGTTTCCTGAGCGGGTGGAGGGCCCTTGGGTGAAAACCTTTTTGGAACAATGGATCAAGCTGCAGTTGAGGCCGTGAGGTTTCTCAGAGATTTTTGTAGTTGAAAGAGCGCATCGTCCTCTGGTGACGCCGCCTTGGGAGCCCCCCACGGGCCTTTATGGCTAAAATATTGAATGATAGGGAGAGTGACTGCATCCTCCGTGCTGCTAGGGAGCAGGACATCCCAAGATTTGACAATCATGCTGCTGACATTCTCCCTGATTACACGAGGAAAGTACAGGAGATGCACAAGCCGTTCCTTGTGGTCAAACAAAGGTTGTGTGCCATGAACCTAACATACATGTTGCTTTACCCCTCCAAATTGAATGTCATCTCTAATGGCAAATGCAAAAACAACAATTGATGGACAGAATGCAGAACAATGTCATACATTCACCCCAGTACAGAGATCTGGGCCTAAATCCATCTTTTTGCGCACCATGCCATTCCAGTTTGGACCCAGCCGTATGCAAATCAGTCTTGACCCTGCACCCAATGGGAACAGTCCAGCCGAACTGCCAGGCCAGGTCCTCCCTGGACTGGAAACAAGCATCCTAGGACCGGTTTTGGGGTTTCACCCCTCCTCAGCCAGGATAGCTTGACTCCAGTGGCATGGAGAGCACAGGACCCACGTCGTGGCATATCCGACTCACTCGGGGTGACAAATGCAAAAACAATTGATGGACAAAATGCAGAACAATGTCATACATTCACCCCAGTACAGAGATCTGGGCATAAATCCATCGTTTTTTTGCTCACCATGCCATTCCAGTTTGGACCCAGCCATATGCAAATCAGTCTTGACCCTGCGCCCAATGGGAACAGTCCAGTCCGAACTGCCAGGCCAGGTCCTCCCTGGAATGGAAACAAGCATCCTAGGACCGGTTTCGGGGTTTCACCCCTCCTCAGGATAGCTTGACTCCAGTGGCAGGGAGAGCACGGGACCCACGTCTGGGCATATCAGACTCACTCGAGGTGACAAATGCAAAAACAATTGATGGACAGAATGCAGAAGAATGTCATACATTCACCCCAGTACAGAGATCTGGGCCTAAATCCATCGTTTTTTTGCTCACCATGCCATTCCAGTTTGGACCCAGCCATATGCACATCAGTCTTGACCATGCACCCAATGGGAACAGTCCAGCTTGAACTGCCATGCCAGGTCCTCCCTGGACTGGAAACAAACATCCTAGGACCAGTTTCGGGTTTCACCCCTCCTCAGCCAGGATAGCTTGACTCCAGTGGCATGGAGAGCACGGGACCCACGTCTGGGCATATCCGACTCACTCGGGGTGACAAATGCAAAAACAACAATTGATGGACAGAATGCAGAACAATGTCATACATTCACCCCAGTACAGAGATCTGGGCCTAAATCCATCGTTGTTTTGCTCACGATGCCATTCCAGTTTGGACCCAGCCATATGCAAATCAGTCTTGACCCTGCGCCCAATGGGAACAGTCCAGCCCGAACTGCCAGGCCAGGTTCTCCCTGGACTGGAAACAAGCATCCTAGGACCGGTTTCGGGGTTTCACCCCTCCTCAGCCAGGATAGCTTGACTCCAGTGGCATGGAGAGCACGGGACCCACGTCTGTGCATATCCGACTCACTCGGGGTGACAAATGCAAAAATAACAATTGATGGACAGAATGCAGAGCAATGTCATACATTCACCCCAGTACAGAGATCTGGGCCTAAATCCATCGTTTTTTTGCTCACCATGCCATTCCAGTTTGGACCCAGCCATATGCAAATCAGTCTTGACCCTGCGCCCAATGGGAACAATCCAGCCCGAACTGCCAGGAGAGGTCCTCCCTAGACTGGAAACAAGCATCCTAGGACCGGTTTCGGGGTTTCACCCCTCCTCAGCCAGGATAGCTTGACTCCAGTGGCATGGAGAGCACAGGACCCACGTCGTGGCATATCCGACTCACTCGGGGTGACAAATGCAAAAACAACAATTGATGGACAGAATGCAGAACAATGTCATTCATTCACCCCAGTACAGAGATCTGAAATCGGTCCCAGAATGCTTGTTTCCGGCCCAAGGAGGACCTGGCTTGGCAGTTCGGGCTGGACTGTTCCCACAAGGAACAGGGTCAAGACTGATCTGCATATGGCTGGGTCGAAACTGGGGTGGTGTGGTGAGCAAAAGAATGATGGATTTAACCCAGATCCTTGTGACTGGGGGTGAATGTTTGCATTGTCCAGCATTCCGTCCATCAAATGTTTCTTTTGCATATGTCACCCTAAGTGGGAAGGGTATGCCCAGACGTGGGTCCCGTGCTCACTACACCACTGGATTCAAGCTAGCCTGGCTGATGAAGGGTGATGCCCTGAAACCGGTCCCAGGATGCTTGTTTCCGGTTCAGGGATGACCTGGCTTGGCAGTTCGGGCTGGACTGTTCCCACAAGGAACAGGGTCAAAACTGATTTGCATATGGCTGGGTCGAAACTGGGGTGGTGTGGTGAGCAAAAGAATGATGGTTTTAACCCAGATCCTTGTGACTGGGGGTGAATGTTTGCATTGTCCAGCATTCCGTCCATCAATTGTTTCTTTTGCATATGTCACCCTAAGTGGGAACGGTATGCCCAGACGTGGGTCCCGTGCTCACTACACCACTGGATTCAAACTAGCCTGGCTGATAAAGGGTGATGCCCTGAAACCGGTCCTAGGATGCTTGTTTCCAGTCCAGGGAGGACCTGGCTTGGCAGTTCGGGCTGGACTGTTCCCACAAGGAACAGGGTCAAGACTGATTTGCATATGGTTGGGTCGAAACCGGGGTGGTGTGGTGAGCAAAAGAATGATGGATTTAACCCAGATCCTTGTGACTGGGGGTGAATGATTGCATTGTCCAGCATTCCGTCCATCAATTGTTTCTTTTGCATATCTCTAATGGCAAGGCACACTTACTTGAACACCCACAGGAGGTATGGGATTGGCTGGAGTTGTGGGAGGAGCCTTCGATCACTCTGGAGTGCAGAAGATCCGAAGTCCTTGGGGGGCCGTGCTGTTGGGGTCCTGCTGAGGAGTGAGCCACAGGCCTCGCATAGAGTCACAATACACAAGGATGGCACCGTGCATGTGCCGGAGACCAATCTCAATGCAGAAGAAAGAACTGGATCGTAATGTTTTCCTCCTGTGTATTTAGTGTGCAGTGACTTATTGGGACAGTGGCAGGGAGTGTTGGGAGTCTATCCCTGGGCACTCCCTGAGGCATCTGTCTCTTGATTGTTATACATTACAGAGGACTCTTTGCCTCTCTGCGCCATGGTGAAGGCATACACTGGGTGGTGTAGTACATGTTACGGTATTGCACTGTACTATATTGGCTATCATCGTCTTTTTCTTACAGGATTTGAGACTAAAACTCCGGGGTGCGGAGGTGTCTACGTATAGGATTCTGCCCTTTCTGAAGCATCGTAAGGTAAATATTGCTTGTGTCTAGGAGATGTACCTCAGTGATACGGAGATTGATAAGGTGGCCAAGAAATGGAGGGGGCAGCTGTATTACACCTCCTATTCAACTTACGCTAGGGGAGTACTGATCTGGTTGGCTCTGGGGACCCCATTTGTGCCCAGTTAAGTGAAGCCTGACGTGGAGGTGAGGTATGTCTTCCTGCAGGGTAAGCTTGATGGGAGGACTGTCTCCTTACACAATTTATATGCGCCTAATGTTGATGATCCCCACTTCTTTTTTGGGCATCAAGCACTGATTAGTTCAGATGTTGATGGCCCGCTCCTTTGGCTGGGGGATTTTAATTGCATGTTGGAAGGAGAGTGGGACAGGCAACCCCCTTAGGGCTGGCACGAAGCCTCGCATGACGGCGGCGCTGCGTGAAGTGATGCTCAATCAGGGATTGCTTGATGTCTGAATGGCCCGTTGACCACTAGATAAAGCCTTCATCTGTCATTCAGCTACACACCACATGTACAGCAGAATAGACAGGGTGCAGGCAGTGGCCATGTCACTTGAGTCTTTGCCGGCAATACTGCACTTAGCTCGCTTCTTGTCCGATCATTCGCTGGTACTTTATGAGATGGCCTGGGGGTGGGGAGCAGAGGATCAGGGTCGAAATTGGCACTTACCATCTGATGTCCTGGCAGACGTAGTGGTGAGAGAGGTGTTGTTGCTGGTGTTGAAAGAGTACTTGTAGGCTAATTGGGGGTCTACGGGTGCCTGTGCAGTTGAATGGGATGCCATGAAGGCTGTGATGAGGGGGCAATGCCTGGGTCTGACTTACGGGGTATGCCGGCAGCTCCTGTGGGAGCTGCACAAAGAGGAAGGGGAACTGTCTGGAGTGCAGAGTCTAGACCCGGCCAACCCGGTTCACCAGAGGGAGGAATTGAGGCTCCGTAGAAAAATTGCTGAAAAGTGGGATAGGCTTGATGCATATATACTTACACAATACAGGCAACGTTTGCATCGGAAGGGTGACAAGTCGGGCAGGTTACTGGTTTGGCTCCTCCAGAGGGAGAGTGACCAGCATCCAGTGATTCACCTGATAGAACCGGACGGATGGTGGCGGCTTATCAGACCGAGGTAGTGGCAGAATTCCAGCGACACTCGAGGGGGTGGATGGGGGTAAGTCACTGTAAATCATTTGGATCGCATTTGGAATTTCCTTTCAACTCTCAATATTCCTCAGCTGGGAGCTGGGAGCTGTGGCAGTGGGTGAACTGGATGCAGAGATTACGCTAGAGGAGCTTAGAGCTGCCTTGCACTTGCTACCTAAGAACAAGGCTCCCGGAGGAGGTGGACTCCCAGATGAATTTTATCAGGGGTTCGTAGCAGTGCTGACCCAGCCTTTGCTAAATGTGTGCTGAGTACCTAAAGAGAAAGGGGAACTTCCACCTAGTATGTGCGAAGGCCTTATTTTATTGTTACCTAAGCCGGGTGGATGGCCTCAGATCCTGCCTCGTACCGGCCCCTCACAATGATAAATTCTGACATCAAAATATTATGTAAACTCTTAGCCAATTGTCTGAGCCCGGTGAAGACTGGTCTGGTCCATGTGGACCAGAGTGGCTTTATTCCTGGCCGCAGTATGACTTTGAACTTGAAGCACCTTACACATGTGCTCCACAAAGTGGAGGACAGTCAGGAGGAGATGGTGTTGGCCTCAAGTGATATTGAAAAGGCATTTGTCACAGTGGACTGGGGTACTTGTTAGAGGTGATGAAAGCCATGGGGATAGGGCCACAATTTTGAGCCTGGATTCAATTGTTATACACTGATCCTGGGGCACGAGTGAAGGTGGGACAATATAGATCAGAGCGGTGGGACATAGAACACGGCACGCAACAGAGATGCCCGCTGCCGCCCCTCATGTTTGCCCTGGCAGTACAGCTTCTGGCAGTACAGGTACGTCGGGTCATGCATGAATGGGGGATAGAGTTAGGGCGCACCAACTGAGTTGGTTGGAGACCTGTATCCTAACAATGTCTTTATCCTTTGAGGAGGCGCAGACTTGATTCGGGCTGGGAGCCGGGCAATTTTTACACTACGAGGACACATCGGATATGGGCACAGCGGTCTGGACGTCTTATCCAGCGGCGCCGCCTGCGTCTGCCATACTATGCGCGCGATTGACTCCGGGGTCTGGGCAACACCTTATTTTGTTAATTTACAAGGTGCTGCAGGCAGATATGGTCAGTGGCCTATTGAGAGTTCGGAATGTTTGGGAGGCAGATCTTGAGGCTCCATTCTCGGATGTAGACTGGGCTAAAATCTGTACACTGATGAAGTCTGTTTCCAGTAACACCAGGTTCAAATTAATACACTTCAACTTTGTGCATCGCACTTATATGACTCTGTAGGCATACAATCTGGCGTGCCCTGCTGCGTGTCCCTGATGTGGAGGGGGGGCAGGGAAGCAGACTTCATGCACCTGGCGGGAAGCCGCCTGCAGGTGAGATACTTCTGAACGAGGGTAATAGAAAGGATGACCCAGACCACCGTGCTGACTTGTGTGTTCACACTGCAGCTTTGCCTCCTGAGCAACTTGGTGTGCCCCTGGAAGTGCAAAATGATGTACAGGTTCCTGCAGTGGGCGATGGTGCTGGCAAGGAGGCGGGTGGCCATCACTTTGATGGTGCTTAGGGTTCCCAGTGAGGATCTTTGAGTCTGGGATGTCACTGAATGGTCGGTGGCAGAAGAAACTCAAATATGTCACACCTGTACAGATGCTAAACTCCTAGTTGATTTGAAAGCCTGTGGTATATTGTGCCACAAATTATTGGGTCAAGGGGGTGATGCCTCGGAGGAGGACTCCACTGACTCTGAAGTACAGCTATAGAATGGCAGCACAGGGGTGGAGGTGGGAGGTGTGGCAAAATCATGTTGGCTACGGTAATTGTCTGTGCTTAGATATACATCTAGTCTGCTCTGTGGTGCTTTGTAATTGCTATTATGAAACAAATTTGAGTATGATCTTGATGCTATGGTATTGTGACTGTTGGTTGCTGTGCTGCATTGTTTTATGCTATTTGTTTATAAAACGACAAATAAAGGTTTTTTAAAAACAAAGAGGGCTTTGGCTCCACCCAGATTTTGAGAGCCAGGAGTACATGATTTGGTTGGGCAGAAGTTGTGTGCTTTAAAAAAAAAGTGCTTGCCCTCCTCACAACTGTGATCATTATGTTTAATTATCCAGCAGCCTGAGGTTGAACTTTCGGGGACACACACATGGTATATGGAAAGTGTTTGAAGATAGCTAGATAATTTATATTATTTGTCTTACTCTGGCAGCAGCACAGATGGAAGGAGGGCAGTCATTAACCGACATGGACTTTTAGGTCTGGCTTGACAGTGCAACTTTTGCCTGACCTTTTAACCTACACCAATATTATTCTACAGTTCTTTGCTTCCACACAAATACATATTCATCCCCATTTTATTTACTTGTAATGCTTTACATTACCATTCAACATTCCTTTAAAGCCAAACCTATTGGCATTGCCAATGCTAGTTATAAAAAGGAGCCGTTTAGTGTTTAGCTTCTGACCAATGGCAGAGTGGTCACCAGGATGACAATATAAAAGAGCACATGGACTAAGAGTAACAGAGCAACCGTAAAGGTAACTTTGTTCTACTGTTAAATTCTGGCTCCTAACCATTCTCAATCAAGTGGTGGATTCCACAGTAACCGAGGAGGAGGAGAAAAGCAGCAAAGAATAGCTTAGGCCCAGGCAAAGACATTTCATGGAGCTTCATTTCATAAAATATCCTAGCCAAACGTAGCATCAGACTGTAGTGCCTGAAATGTGAACTTGGGTAGCCAATGCAACCACGCAGCATATATCTCAAATGGACAAATGCATGGAGATTGCCACCACTTTAACCTATGTGCAGTGCATCCTGACACCAGATGGAGGGTGGCGCTGATAAATTTATGACATCATTTATTTGGCAACATTAGCCTCAAAAGCTGCTCAACCAGTATAACTGAGCTCACACGTCATAAAAAATGGTTTGTTCAATGCAAATGGCTGGGTCTTGAAGATAGAGGCACAGGGAATGCTTAACATCCTAAATGAGAAGGATATCCACAGCATATGGACCAGGAAAAAAGGTCACAAGAATGAAGACTTCATTCAAATGGAACGCAGACAACACACTAGGAATTAATGAAGCATGAAACTGAAAAATCACACTATCCTCTAAGAAACAAGTTAAACGAATGTGAGGTACACAAAGCTTCTAGCTCACAATTCTAATGCACACTGCCACCAAGAAAGCAGTCTTTCAGCCCAAAGCTTCATTTCACAGAATACCATAAATTCAAAAGATTGTGCTTAAATTTGGCCAAAACCAGGTTCAGGTCTCAGAAATTGACGAAACACCATACCATGGGGAGCATATGCATCCAACTCATCTGATGTATTTGGACTGCCTTTTCTAGATGTGTAGAAGCATTCTCCAGGAATTACTTCATCTGCTGAGCAAATCAGTGGGTACATGTATCTGCTCTTAAACTGGTTTCTTGAGAAGGATATCTGGACGGCCGCTAGGACTTCCAAGTTTTCAGAAGAGAAACCTGGCTGTTAACAGATCAACTCCTCAGGAGCCAAAAGCTCAAGGTCAGAGATGGTAGTGAAGGATGTAGCACTCTCTCCCCCTCCATGGACAGGAAGTTCCTTTTCTGGAGGATTCAGATGTTGTTCTTCTGCAGAAGAAGGGGTAGTACACAATTGTACAAACCCAGGCTAAAGCCACCAGGACCAGAGTACACCTTGGGCTCTCTCTGAAGTTGATAAGGACCCTCGAAGTAAAATGTGTTGGGAGAGAGTGTATATAGAAGTGCCTGTCTAAACAGAATCACCTAGCTCAGACTGTGGTAATGCACCTAGCTCAGACTGTGGTAATGATGGTAGCTTTCATAAGAGCAAAGCAATATTTAGTCACATGGAAAGAGGACAGAATATATGGAGAGAAATGGGAAAAAGAGGATCAGTTTGCTAATGTCTCATTTAGACAGACCAACACTATCAAGGGCAGCTACTGACAGCATCTTTGGCACGAGAGTGAGCAGTTTGGTACACCAACAATCATCAAAAGAAGGGTGGAGGGAGGTTGATACAGTCCATCACATGTCCTCCTTTGACTTAAACATATATAAAAAATTTGACTTTCTGAAGAGATCCCTAACCAACACTGGGGGTAGGGAACTTTCAAGGGTATTGCACCCTGAAAATGTTACTCCTGATGATCACTGTAGTAAACATACTAGTAGAATCTTCGGGTTCTAGCTGTCTGCCCCTCATATGTAAGTTAGGGATCTCTTCAAAACGTCACAGTATGGTACACCTCTTTGCTCCCAAACTACACCTTGACAGAGTAAATGTCAAAGGTCAACTTGGGCAAAGAGTCAGGGAAACAGAGACTTCTGATGTCCAAGAATGTCAATGGCATGGCCACCAAGAACATGAATTTCAGTCTGGCCTTGCGGCGGGAATCATGGCAGGAGTCTTCGAACTTGAAGTCTGAGGCCCAGGAACAAGAAGAAATAAGAACTTGCTTGATCCTCCATGGATGAGGTGCTCCAGCAGTATAAGAAGGGCACAGTCGAGGTATATCGCTGAGTGCCATCTGAGCCACTGAAGAGAAAGTTCTACAGAAGGAAAATCAAGCCTGCTCTATAGATTCAGCTAAGGCCGAGAAGACCACTTGGACTCTAAGTGTAACAGTTAA
This sequence comes from Calotriton arnoldi, assembly GCA_963921515.1. NCBI lineage: Eukaryota > Metazoa > Chordata > Amphibia > Caudata > Salamandridae > Calotriton > Calotriton arnoldi. Next base: position 6,457,440 of record CAWUFW010000001.1, on the reverse strand, counting down.
CCATCCTCTGCACCACTGCAGGAGGCCCATGCCACTGAAGTGGGGGAGAGGAGCTTTACCTCCACTACGACCACTAGAGCAAGATCATTAAAAATGCATGGGTCCTTTCAGTGGTGAATGACAGCTATGCTCTACATCTGCTTTAGCCATCAAACCACAAGCTTCCTCCATCCCAGTAGCCTTAAATGAACCTTTGATGAACGGAGAGTTGAGCTTCCTTTTAGGAGCAATCGAGCAGGTCCTGTCGCCAAAATGGGGGTGGGGATACTACTCCCATTATTTTGCTGTTAAGTAAAATTGCGGGAGGCTCTGCTACATCTTGGATCTTTACAATCTGAACAAGTTCCTAACCCTTCAAAAGCTCAAAGTGCTGGTTTTGGCTCACGTATGGAAGCTGTACAGAGCACAACTGGCTGTCCTTCATTCAGTATGGCTACGTTCATATACCTATTCTGAAAGAACATAAGGCATATGTCTGCTTTAAAATGGGAAAACAATACTGACAGTGAAACACAGACAGTGTCATTTGGTCTTCACCAAGATCCTGACTTCTGGCTACAGCAGAATGTCCATTGCTAGCCATACTTAAGTGATGGTCTAATTCAACCAGTGTAAAGTGAAGATGCCATTGGGGGGGTGGTTAACTGATGGATGTGAGGGTTCAAAGTCCCGAATGCAGCAGCCATGTGCCATCCCGCATCTCATTTTCAAATTGTGGCCGAACCAGTATGTTTTCCTCTGCAGGAAACTATTGTCACAAGTCTAATGACATGCTCTACATGCTTCTGGATGATGTTCATCACAAAAGTAATAGGCTGAGTTGGGAGATATGCCTCGGACGGCAAGGTGATATTGGTCACTACTCTCCGATATGCGTTGTCCCGGGCTTGGCAGCACACGGGAGCACAAAATGCAGGCACTCTTAACCTTACCACATTGAGACAATTGGAGTGGACTCCATGACTAGGTGGCACTGGGCATTACTATAGTTGGGGGGCTGAATGTGGGATGGGGTGTTTGCGGACTTTGGGGGGGCTGGTGGATAAGCATCGCCTGGCACTCTACTTCCTGTTACAGGGGGGCGGTGGTGGCTGGGATGTGTGTGTGTGGTGGTGAACCACTGTTACATGTGTGCCTTAACAGCATCTATGAGATCAGAGGGCACAGACATGCAATGTCCCTGTTATACCAGGCACTATTGGACTTATCGAAATGTGGGCTAGAGTCCCTGCGCGAAGGTTGGGCTGCAGACATGTGTTCCCCCATAGGCACTGCAGAGTGGAAAAGGGTGCTCAGACAGACTCCTAAAGTGTTGTGTAATGCAAGATTTAAGATAATACAGTACAACATTTTGCACTGGGTGTATATAAAGCCCAAGAGAGTAGATCTCATGTTCCTGGGGTTGCAGGTGGGGTGACCGAGATGGGTGGAGCATGATGCTGAGTTCTATCACATCGTTTGGAGCTGCTCAACAGTGGAAGAAAATTGGGACACAGTAGTGTAATTTATCAATGAGGCAACAGATAAGTCCAACGCAAAAAGAAAATGGAGCCCGTTTGCTGGTATGGTTCCCCAGATCTAGAGTAAATGTAGTCACATGTAAATTCGCAAACCTAGGATTCATTCTAGTGAAATTTCAGCAGCTGGCGATGAGCTGGAAAACCCCTGGAGGCCCCAGCTTGGGCAGCTGGTGAGCTGAACTTACCAAATGGGCTAGTAGTGAGGGTGCATCGCTAAAGAAGGAACCACACAGAGGGTTGAGTAAGCATGACTGGATTGAGGCCAGGGAGACAATAAGGTAAGCTTTACCTCTGCTAGATGCCAGCAGGCGCATAATTCAAACTGCAAGAGAGAAGCTACTGAATGAAAGGGCATCGTACATGGATTGCGCAAGTCTTTAAGACTAACGCCGTCAGATCTCATGCCAGATGTACAATCCCAAAGATTTTGCTGATTGTGTGAGGCGGAGCTGGCACCGATCAGACTCGCGAGGAGTCTCTTTAATATCCTCTTATTATCCCTCCGGTGCTGTTAATTTAGTGTTCTGTTTCTTTTACTATGTTGTGGATTGATAATTATGAAGTGTATGCTTGTGCTGACAGCTTTATCTAGGGCTGATTATGTTGATAATTTTTCATGTATTGTGGGGATCCTATGTAAGATTTGGCATGCGCCGGATGTATTTGAATGGTAAAAGCTCAACAACATACATTAAAAAAACACACCACAATCAACCTTCTGAAATAAGACTATCTGAATATACATATGGGATGGTGGGAGGAGCAGGTGCTGGCAACCCAATATGCCTAAGAGATGCCAGAGAATGTGGTACTTTGGTCTCGCTATATTGACGACCTGTTTGTCATATGGCGCAGCAGAAAGTTGTCAGCAGAAAACTTTGTGAAGAGACTTAATAGGAATGAATTGAATTTGCATTTTACATCATATCTTAGCGAGAGGGAAGTACAGTTCTTGGATCTATCGATCTACGTAGTAGATGGAAAAGTGCATACTAAAACATTTCGAAAGAGTACTGCATGCAACATGATACTGCATGCTCGGAGTTTCCATCCTACCAAATTAAAGAACAGTATCCCTTATGCAGAGAATTTACGTATGAGGAGAAACTGCAGTAGTCTGGAACAGCTTTTTAAAGCACAGACTGAATTCAATGAAAGATTTGAATTGCAAGGCTACAACAAAGCTATCCTAGAAAAGGCTAAAAACAAAGCAAATTTAAAACCTAGGGAACAGCTAATCTTCACAGATAAAAACAACAAAAAAGCTCTTTCTGATCAGCAAGATCAAAAATGTCGTTTCATTACTGGGTACAGTATGCAGCATCAAAAGATTAGAGCCATTCTTCAAAAGCATTGGCATTTAGTGCGCAGTGATCCCATCTTAGGGCCAAAGACACACAACAGACCCCTTATCACCTTTCGCAAAGCAAAATCGATGAGGCAAGATCTTGTGGCTAACAGTCCGGGCACACAACAACAAGAAACATGGTTGAGTGGTAGTAAGGGATTTAGACGATGCCATAAATGCAAAGCTTGCAATTATGGCGTCAATACTACAGAAGTGCCCATACCTTTCACAGATAGGAAGTGGAAAATCATGAAACCTCTGAATTGTAAAAGTGAGTTTGTTGTATATGCCCTCAAATGTAGCTGTCTTAAGCTTTATATTGGTAGCACCATTTTACGTGCCCACCAACGCATTTTACAACATGTCAAGGCTATCAGAAATAAAGATCAGACGTACCCAGTAGCAAGACATTTTGAACGATACATGACTGTAATGTAAAGGATTTGGAATATTTTGTGCTAGACCAGGTGCTAAACAGAATAAGGGGTGGCACCAGAGAGAAACACCTAAGACAACTAGAATCACGATATATTTTATGATTCAATTCCAAGATCCCCAATGGTCTTAACACTGAGGAAGATTTACATGTCCACTTATGAAATTCAACCATGAAGGACATTTTTATGTGACTTTGTTGGAATTTATGGTTTTTAATCTTAATGAATTTGCTTCAGATTTTTACTATTCAAGTCCACTCCTGCATATAATGTTTTACCCAAGTTTCAAAAGTTTAACTTATTTGCACAGAACTTTAGTACTAATTAGATCTGTTTATAATCAGTAGGAATTTTAGACATATTTGAAACAAAGAGCATTAACGGACACTTACCCTGTATAATGTTGTGATTACATTGGAAGCAATGTTGAGACAATAGGCACCTATGCGATTTATGTTTGTTTTTAATGAGTTGGACAAATACATTGTGTTATTTATAGCACAATGAATTTTGGGGAACAATCACACTGGTGCAATATAATAACCCTCCAATACATGAATTGAGTTTTGAGCAAGTTGTCGATAATGTTAAGGTATTTCCAATGCTTGTTGTCTTTTTGAAATTCCATACTGGCACAACGTTTATTTGATATATTTGTTAAGATGTATTAGCAAATATGGCACAGGTCACTTTCCTATGGGAGAAACTATGCACATATCATTTTAATTAGCAAATTTGGCACTGTCACTTTAATGTTGTTGAAACTTTAAGGGGTTGTATAAATGGAAACAAAAATGGTGGCAACATTTGATTTGACAAAGACCGCGGCTGCGGTTGAAACACATTAGCTGTGTGTTATAGCCACACAAAAAAAACCTGTTTATGTGAGCCCGAGCGTGCTGGAGTCTGTTCTTATTTGTGAGCAGGCACTTTGAGGATGGATATGTGTATATATATATGTGTATATATATATGTGTATATATATATGTGTATATATATATGTGTATATATATATGTGTATATATATATGTGTATATATATATATATATATATATATATATATATATATATATAGTTCCAATCCTGTATGTCGACAAAAACACAGGTGCTGACACCGTGGGAGTATATCACGGAACGATTTATTCCATTTGAAGACCAAGACGCGTTTCGGCGGCGGACCGCCTTGCTCACTACGCCAGGTAACAATTGATTACACTATATATATATACACATACACTAATTGGTAAAGCACACTTAAGGCAGTTGCCATAGAAACCACTTCTGTGTAGTAGAAACAGAAAACAGATTCTCTAAATGCAATAACGGTGCAACAACCAAAAAGAAAACCCTTTCCATGTTTTTTTAGAAAAAGCATAAACACTGTCAATAACGAAATGGTAATTTACCTTCACATTTAACATAACACTCAAATAAATATTTATATATTTAATTACAAATAAGTGAGTGTTTAACTTATTCACTAACAGCAAGCAAGGAGAGATAGCAAAATAACGCTAATAATAGGCTAAGTCATATATAGACAAATAAAAATTACAGCATATGATATGTAATACTCATATGTAAATGTCATTATTATATGAATCCATACCCAAAAGATTTATATCTGTGAGAATCGAGTAATATCTCAATTGGGAAGTTTTAAATGATGTCTGCGCCTAGATGTAATTGCGCTTTATTCAAAGACATGAGTTGATGGTGTCAGTGGGAAAACGGGATACTGCCCAAGTGGGCTTAGATCCTAAACCTATACTCCCTATAAATATAATGCAACAAGTCATAAACACTAAGGAGTAACACCCACATGGATCAAAATAATCAATAAAGAATAATGCCCATACAAGCTACTTCCTAGACCCGGACTGTTTATAATTATAGCACAGAAAAGGGTATTTACTATGATATTACGCCCATGTGGGCAATATCTACTAATAGCAATTAAAGCAAGGGGGGCATCGCTCCGAGCTCGCTGTAGTAACAGAAGGGGTGTGCTAAATAACTAAAAATTAAATTAATAAAATAAAATTAAATATAGAAAATAAAAAGTGCAAAAACCTAACGTTACAGGAGGGAAAACAGAAAGAGAGCGGGACAAGCGGCATATATGAATTACAGGTGCACATTTAAGGCTTCATCAGCATTCAACCCTTGAGGAATTTTGGAGTCCAACAAAATGATATATTTGGACTCCAATCTTCTGAGTGATAGCTGTCTATTGCCCCCTCTGATGTTTTTGGGGACACTGTCTATCACAAAAAAGGAAAGTTCTTGCGATTTCCCTGCGTGGCAGGTGTTAATATGTCGTGCCACGGGGTATGTATGGTCATCATTAGAAATAGCTCTAAGATGCTGCAGTATTCTCACATGCACAGGGTGTATAGTACTCCCTACATATTGCTTGGCACATGTACACTGTAAAACATACACAGCGAAATCCGTTTTGCATGTGAAACAACCACGGATTTCAAAAGGAGTTTTCCTGAAAGGCAGTGGAACAGACTTGGTGTTAATCCCATGCTTGCACGCTTTACATTTATAGCATTTGAAAAATCCCTTCTGGGGTTTCAGCCAGTTAGTACTTTTTTCAAGAGCTGGGGCACTTTTCACAAGTTCCTGGTGCATGGATTTGGCTCGTCTATATGTAATCTGTGGGAGTTTTTTACTAGTTAAGCCAATAACTGGGTCACAACTGACAATACGCCAGTGTCTGTGTAGTATTTTCCTGAGATTAGTGTGGTATGCATTATACCCTGTTATTAATCTTGGGGTACCATTGTGGAAACGTTTCTTACATTTGGGGTCCTTTTTACTGGAGAATAATAGATCCTCCCTGTTAGTACTCACACACTTTTTTTCAGCATTAGATAATGTTTTTTCGTTATAACCTCTGCATCTAAGTCTATCAAAGAGGCATTTTTTAGAGTCTCGCAGCCCTTCTTGAGTGCTACAATTACGCATCATTCTGAGGCATTCTGCATATGGTATGCTCTCCTTAAGATTAGTGGGATGGAAGCTGCTGGCATGAAGGATGGCATTTCCAGATGTAGGCTTTCTATATGTGCGGGATTGGATGTTATTGCCCTCAATGTAGATCTCAAGATCAAGAAAGTGGATAGATTTTTTACTGATAGTACATGTGAAGGTTAAATTAAGGTTGTTACTATTGATTACTTTGACAAATTCTTCTGCATTTACCTCGGACCCTTGCCACAAGATAAAGATATCATCAATATACCTCACATACAGATTCACACTATTTGTCATAATTTCCTTATGTTCCATCATGAGTACCTGCTCCTCCCACCAGCCCATATGCAAATTAGCATAGCTGGGGGCGAAGCAAGTACCCATGGCTGTCCCCTGTATCTGTTTATAATGTAGTCTATCAAACAAGAATATATTGTTTTCAAGACACCATTCCGACATTTGGAGCAGCATCATGGTATGTTGATGTAAGCTGATCGGTCGTTTACCCAAGTAGTGTCTAAGTGCATTGAGACCATCCCTATGCCTGATACTGGTATAAAGAGTCTGTACATCAAGTGTCATTAGTACACAATTATCACTCCAATTACAATTGTAGATCTTCCTCAAAAAGTCCCCAGTATCTTTTAAATAAGCCGGGAGTTCTTGTACAAAAGGCTGTAAAAAATAATCTATGTAGCTGGACGTGTGTTCAAAAAGACCCCCAATAGCAGATATGATTGGTCTGCCCGGCGGGCATACAGGATTTTTGTGAATCTTAGGGATGAGGTACAATTGCGGTATCATCGGATAATCATTTTTAAGGAAACCCAGTTCATATTTGGAGATGAGTCCCAGTCCTCGCCATTTGTACAGTTCCGCATGGAAACGTTCTTTTATTCCCAAGATAGTGGTGTTACTGATACGTGTGTAGCAATCTCTGTCTTGAAGCTGTAAAAGTGCTTCCTGGTTATATTTATCTAGGGGCCACAGAACTATATTGCCCCCTTATCAGACCATCTTACTACAATGTCTTGACGTTGTTGTAGTTTATGAATCAGTTTATCATATGCCACCCTTTGATTTAAATTGTTTTTGACATAATCAAAGCTGCTGAAAGTTGCCAATCTTTTAAGGTCCTTAATCACGTTCTCCGCAAAAATGTCCAAATTATCTTTAGGCATCATAGGTGTAAACACTGACTTAGGTCTGAATGGTGTCCTGACGCTTTGATAAATGTCTAGATCTGATCTAAGTGCAGCATCTTGTACAGATATAGGAAGTTGGTTTGTATCACATTCCAATTGTACCAGGTCTGTCAGAAGACTCATGTCTGCCACACATAGGTCTCCCACATTATCCTGCTCCTCAGGCTGGATGCACCCAAATTTGTTTGTGTAAAAATAATATTTTTGCAATTTAAGCTTCCGCATGAATTGGTAAAAATCTATACGAGTTTGAGTATAGTCAAAATTAGATTTAGTACAGAATGTCAGTCCACGCGATAAAATACATTGCTCTTCTGAAGTCAGCTCCATTGAAGAAAGATTTATAACTGTGTTTTCAGTGTCCATAGGTATTTCTACCTCCGTCTGTTCCGTCTGTAAGCTGTATTTGTCGATTTTGGCGCCTCTTTTGCCCCAGCGCCTGTCTTTGCGCCTTCTTCTGTTTGATTTAGTTTTTTGCTTATATATTCTTGCCGATTTGGCCGGGGGCGAAGACTCATTACCCGTTCTAGCCGTAAAAAACCAAATTCCTGCACTGGTGTTGGTACCGTGAGGGTCGGGTTACTGCTTGAGGCGCCTTCAAGGTCTGACTCTATTTCAGAACTGAGATCTGATTCACTTGGTGTGACATTTTGCATTGTTCTGTCCTTAACAGAGGAAAGTTGTTGTCGGCGAATATTGTCGAACTTTCTTGAGAAAGTATAGATTCTCCCATTAAGATAATCATTCCTGTCTCTCTGAAACTTAGTTGCCTTTCTCTCTTTAATCGTTTGTTCATATTTAATTAATCTTGTCTGGATTTCGTGGACTAATTTCTTTACTTCATCTTGATTGCTCAATTTATGTAATTCATTGTTTATTTCTTCAATTTGCGCAAGCACTTTCTCTCGGTCACTGGTAGCGTACTTAATCAATATTTGTAACATACGTGCAGATGATTGTGCGTTATTATCAGCCCATTCTTGTAGCATCGCAGGGTCAGGGTTGTCATAAGTTGGTGCTGTTAGTATCCTTAGACCTCTAGGCACACGTCCCACATCTAAGTACCTTTTCAGCGATTTACACTCCCACCATTTTGACACTTCTGTTTTACGGAGTCTCTCCAAATCTTGGGTAAGTCTCCGTATGTCATTTACTGCCGGTTCAGAGCGTGCTCCTGTGTGTGCCGAGCCTGTGCTGGTACTCGTTTCGGCATCACAGAAAATATCTAATGCCGCCTCTTCCCGCTCTCTCTCCCACTCCGCGGCCATCTCTGGAATCAAATTCGAGTTCCGTGATACCCACTGCCCGTCACTCAATACACGGGACTACCTCTCCCATCAGGACACAAGAGGACCTCATCGCCCCACCACCAGTGCGCCAAGAGGCGCGTTTGCAGAGTGGTGTAAAAAGGGGCGTGGCCTCGTACCACCTCTCTGCAACGCGCATACAGGAGGTACCTGGTGGGCTAGTTGGCCCCCAGGGACCCTCAGGAATGAAGGGGACTTAATATCCAGGGGGCGCGTTTGCAAAGTGCTGCAGGGAGGGGGCGGGGCCTCCGGCGAGATGCCGGCTTTTTTTAATTTTATTTTTAGAAGGGGGGCTGTGTGGCCCCCCTTCTTTTACAATATTTGGGGCCCTGGGGACCCCTCCCCCAGGGCCTGACCCGTTTTTATAATTTTTTTTTTTAAAAAGGGGAAGGGGGCCGCGTGCCCACCCTCCCGAGGCCAATTTCGGCACCGGGGACTCCATCCCCCGTGGCATGGCCACATGCTTAATATTTTTTTTAAGGAGGGGGGCTGCGTGGCCCCCCTCCTGAGGCCATTATTGGCCCCGGGGACCCCATACCCCGGGGCTGTGCCTCTATATATATATTTTTTTTAAATTTATTTATTTTTAAATAAGGGAGGGGGGCCGCGTGGCCCCCCTCCCGGGCCACTTCTGGCCCCGGGGACCCCATCCCCCGGGGGCCCTTTGCGTTGGGGACCGTGGGGGGAGCCCCAATGCCCCCACGGTCCCGCCGGCTCCCCGCCTCCTGCGGGAGCTGGCATTGCTTTTGAGCAAGGGGAGCTGCTAACATGCAGCTCCCGTTGCTCAAGCAATCCTGCTTTGCTTCGTTGAAGCGAGAGCAGGTTTTCCTGCTCTCGCTTCAACTAAGCAAAGCAGAGTTTGCTATGGCAGGGTGGGAGGCGTTCTCCCGCCCTGCCATAGCAAACAGCAATGTCCCGGGGGTGGGCTCCCCGGGACATTGCAGGAGCCGGCCCTGGCGGTCCCCAGGACCATCCAGGGCTCCAGGAGGGGGGCCGTGTGGACCCCCTCCCAACGTATTTAAAGCCCCGGGGAGGTGGTGGACCCCGGGGCAGTGTGGGGGGGGCTTGAGCCCCCCCCACACTAATTATTATTTATAGCCCCGGGGAGGTGGTGGTCCCCGGGGCTCGGGGGGCCCGCGAGGCCCCTCGCCCATTTACATGAATGCCCCGGGGAGGTGGCGTCCCCGGAGCAGCGTGGGGGGGTTGGGACCTCCCCACGCATTTATTATAGAAGCCCCGGGGAGGTGGCGGTCCCCGGGGCTGCGGGGGCGCGTGCCCCCCCGCATTCAATTTAATAAGCCCCGGGGAGGTGGCGGTCCACGGGGCTGCGGGGGCCCCCGCGGGACCCCGCAAATTAATTGGTGAGTGCCCCCGGGACCTGGTCCACCCAGGGGCTTTAAAAAACGAAGCGCAGGGGCCCGCGCTTTGTTTTTTTTTAATATTCTCGGCCGAATTCGCGACCCCAGCGCGAATTCGGCCGTTTTTTTTTTTTTTATGCTTTTTTGGGCCTTGGGGTTCTTGTGGGACCCCCTGAGCAGGCCTAGGGGGTCAGGGTGTTTGTACCCTGCTCCCTTTTCATGTTTTTTATCTTTGTTTCACCCTTTTTCTTGTGACTCGGTTACAGAGTCACAAGATGGCTGCCAACACTTCCTGGTTTGGAGTGTTGGCAGCCAATCAAAATTGAGCTCGTGCTCGGGAGGGTTTGCGACTCCTCCTCGGTGCTCAGATATCGATATTTTTCTTTTTTAAATTTCTCAGGAACTACTGAACGGATTTACACCATTTAAAAAAAAGGGTGCACTCTAAACCAAGACCTACCTTTTTGCCAAATTTGGTGTAATTCCGTTCAGCAGGTCGGGCTGTAGCCTGTAATAAAGTTCCTATGGAAAATAACATGGAGAAAACGCGCTATGGGACCCCCCTTTTTTCTCGGACCCCGCTTGACGTATCACCCCGAAACTTTCAACACACAAACTGAGCGGTCCAACCCTATTTTTTAGAAACTTTCACGAAGATTCGTCAAACGGCGCCAAAGATATTGGCAAATCAAAAAACGCTTTTCCTATGGAAACTAGGTCCTAACTATAACTACCTACTGGCGACCGCCAGTAGGTAATATATGTATATGTATATATATACATATACGTATATAAACAAACACATATAGTGTATATGCAAATGAGCAGAATGGAATATTCCATTTATTAGCATTGTTGAGTATTGGGAGTACCCATGAGTCACAATAGGCAAATTCGAGTAGGTCCTGATGTGTGACTCAATGGGAAAAATACTTGGGAAAAAACGCTGCCAGGCAGGAAAGAACCAGAAAACAAAATAAAATACCTCCAGAAAGAGATCTTTAAAACAAATTAAGAAAAAAAGTATGTTGAATGAAGCATAAAAGGTAGCATGCAAGTACATTTTAAATAATAATAACAGTAAAAAAGCCAAAGGTTACTGTTTGGGATATTCATTTCAAAGAGTGGAAAAATGAACTGCGTTGCATTGCTGTATGTAGATCGTGATACAGAGGAGAGCCAGGTTGCAGAGGCCATCGGCAAAGGTCCTTGTCCCGTGGACAGATCAGACCGAAGTACAAGTCTCAGTGGTTGCTGAACTAATGTCCCTCTTTAGACCATGGCCAGGTAAAGTTAATGCTAACAGCCCACACAGATGGCTTTTTTATATCGTTTTCGGTACTGGTGCAGGAATGGACATTTAATCCCCCCTACAGGTGCAGATTTTCCAAATGGGAGAGATTTGCATGGTGCCATTTCCTACTTATACATTTCATGTACTTGCACATTGTGGTTTCCTCTGAGTGAACTTATATCAAAGGACCATCATTTCCCCTGCATTTCCAGGTTTAACATTGCCTGTTTAATCTTTAACGAAAGAATGTTCAACGTACAGTTGAAGTGACTTGTGGGTGGTGTAAAAACGCATGGCTTAGGTTTGAAAGGCGGCATTTGAGTTTTGCTTAAAGGTCCCCCTTTCATTTCATTATTTGGATTTAATCTGCCATTAAGAGGAAGTAGGGTAATGACAGGGTTGGCTAAGACACGTTACCTCCCTTCTTTACATAGGTCACGGTTTCACTTCAAATCTCTATAATGGACTGGGTTGTCTGATTACATATAATTCAGGTGTAACACAGTATTTCTGCCATTTCTAGTTAGCTACCGCCTGCTTTGACGCTTCTCAAGAGAATTGTAAGCTTCAGGATTATGTCATATACATTTTATTTTCTGTAGTTTTCTGATGTTAAAAACATGCAAGGGCACCTCATCTTTTTAGCAAGAGATTGGGGGTCAAGTGCATGAGTAAGAGTTATTGCAAGTGGCAAATCCTTCCACGATACTGAACACGGTATCTGTGCCACATTGACAAATAGTTGCTAAACAGTTACACAGCACACACTGTAGTTTCCAGATGTTTGTCTGACCACTATACAGGATAGATAATCCGGTGCATGTTCCTAATAAACTGTAGTGAAGATCTGCTCATCTGAAGAAAGTGTCAAATCTTCAACTCTACCAGAAACTCCTAACTCTGAAATAATATATATATTGAGTGTAGTTATAGTTAGGTCAGACTTTCCATAGGAAGAGTGTTCTTTGTTTTGCTAATAACTTTGGTACTGTTTGACGAATCTTCATGAAACTCACCCCCGCCCCCCAAAAAAGTTCTCCCATCTCAGTTCCTTCCTGGAAAGTTTCAGGATGATCTGTCAAGTGGGGGTCCAAGAAAAAGGGGGCGTCCTAACACGCAATTTTGCCATAACATTTCCATAGGGAATTGTAGACAGTGCTACAGCCAAAACAGCTGAATGGAATTACACCAAATTTGTCAGAAAGCTAGATCTTCATCCAGAAAGAGTGCTTTTTATGATTTGCAGTAAATCCATTCAGTAGTGTTTGAGAAAGGAAGGTTCACAATCTATAGATATATCGATAGTTGGGCTTGAATTAAAAAATTCAAGAATTCGGATTGGCTGAGGGGGCTTTTTGGAGCGAGCGCTCTGCTTGCCTTATTTTTCCACTCCAGGATGGTAAAAAAGTCCCAAACTATGGACCGTGTTGTGGGCCAAGGCTCGTCCTGCTGTTCGTGGTCTTCCTGGGACTGCTCTTACCTGTCGTCTCCTGGAGATGGCATCTTTTTAAATTCAAATCAAAAAGAAAGTTGGAAAACACCAAGAAAAGCTAGAAGAAACTGGAAAGGATGTAAATGGTGTGAACTGCCTCTTCCTAATAACAGTAAGAGGGTGGGAATTTCCTGGGCATATATCAAACTAATGATGTTAGCCAATAAGATAATGTTTTACTGAGAGTCACCGGTAGAGTAGTACCATTTTCAGGTACCCAGTCCCACAACACTTAAAAACGCAGAAATGTCCCCAAAAACTTAAAGACATCTTGGTTATTTGTGCCTATGATGAAACCACTAGGGACAAACTTAAAATAATACCACCCCTTTAAACTAAACACAACGTTTTAAAAAAAAACAATATTTGGGTCCTGCTGTACTCCCATGGGACCCAGAACAGGAGACATTACTCATAAAAAAGCCCACACCTTTTAGAAACAACCTCAAATAATTTTGCTAACCAGCATTACTGGATTGGTAATCATAGACATGATGTTTTATGGTTCAAAATGATTTATTTAGAATTTAATTAATACTAAAGCCAAGCCAACACGTGTTTCGCGACCTCTAAAGACATATGTCGGGTCTTCAGGGCAAACACTGAAATTTTTAAAGAAGTATAGCAGTGTTTTTTCAATCCAATAAATTCATTAGAGAGGTTCCAGCTCCCAAATATAAGCGGGGGTAACCATCTTCTGAAAATGGAGTAGAGGAAGAAATGTTAAGGGGTGTGCCTGTCGGGGAAAAATATATATATATAAAATAGGCTGGAAAACGTTTAAAATAAGAAAAAATTACAAAAACAGTTGTTAAAATTGTTTTTAAAAATGTGAAAAACAAAAATGTTTAAAATAATGTTAAAAACTTTAAAAGAGCAGTAGTTGAAAACTGTCAAAAAATGTAAAAGAAATTCGATAAGCAACACACAAAAAAAACAAATAATTGTATCCACTCTCTTTTACATACAACCGCATGTTGTGTGTAAACAGGGACTGGCTGCATTAAAAAGTCATGTGCATGAGTGGGTTGACCGCCCATTGGAAGATGGGCACAGGGCACAGTTGGACAACAAGCTGTGTTGGTAATCCCCCTGCTTTGCAGAGGTGAAAGCAGTGCAGAGCTTCGATTTGACTGCATATGATAAATAAAAAAACTGAATTTCACTGAAAAAAATAAAGGTTAAAGTGGTATTATAGTTAGGTATGTCAAAAAAACCTTGACTTCCAAAGGGCAAAGTGATATTATAGTTAAGTGACAGTGTAACAATCAACATAACGTAAAAACAAAAGAGAGAAATTAACCAGTTATAGTTCAGTGAGCTACCTATAACTTGCGCTCTGACCATGCACTGCTTATGCAGCTGTTGTCGAGAAATTACAACTTAAAGAGGTGCTTGTATTGGGATTGAATGGGTCAAAACGTTAGGTATACCTGGACGGTGGCTCCACCAGGAGTTCTGTGATAACAAAAAAATAAAATTAGGGCCTTCTGATTGGCCAAATAAGCTTTTTCTCCTGTCTGCCATTTCAGTGCAGGAGGACTGGTCCTGGTCTCGCAATATCAAGTAATCTGATTAGATGGCCGCAGCTCAGAGGAAAACACTATTGCTGCCACTGCAGGACTCGAGCACTTGGGCCTGTGTCCTAAAAAAGTTGAGAAAAAAGATGGTAATTGGGCATGGGATGGAAACCCTGATCCTCAGGCACTTGTGTGGGAGACCCAGAGGGACGCTCCCCAGAGTAAAATAAAAAAGAAAATTAAAAAACATTTTTACCAGATGGTACTGCGGTACACAGCAAAGCCCCCCTGTGAGACACTGTGATGCTCCTGCTGAAGTCGCACTCAAACTTTACCCCCATGGATCGAAGCTTAAACGGTGGGAACCGCTGGAGTACCATGGTATCAAAAAAGGGATTTAAAAAAAAAAGAGAATGCTGGTTGGGTGCACGCAGGTTAGGTGCGGGGCCTGCCCGGACAGTTTGGTGCAGGGCCTGGCCAGAGGCATTGCACTGACATGCTTATGTACCACCCATTGGATGCCCTCCTAGAAACAAAGTAGTGCAAAGTTGCACAAACTGCTACTTTGCATTACTTTAGTCAACTTTCCACTGTAAATCTTGATTTTTTTCTGTCGCATTTAAAATTATTTCAACCACTTAACTGCTGGGCCTTTTCTCCCCAGTGCTGAGCCCTTTTTTGGCTAATTGGAGTAGTTCGTGCTTAGGACTCCATAACTTTTTGTCCACGTGAGGTATCCACGCCAGATTTGCAGTCTTTTTTTCGCCAACATCCTGGAGATTCTAAAACTACCCAGGGTTTGCAGATTTCCCTGGAGGGGTCTGAGAAAATAGCCAAAATATAGCTAAATTTGGAGTTTTGGGGAAAAAGTTGAAAAAAAGTGCTTGTTTTTTTCTCATAAAAATGGTACCTCACTTGTGTGGGATGGATACATCATATTTTTCCACCAAAAGCTGTCCTGTTTTTTGCAAAGTGGGCAGCTGTGGATTTTGGACCCTAACTCAGGCGGCATCTAGGGAAACCTAGCAAACCTGCAAATTAAAAAAAAAACTAGACAACTAGCGGAGTCCAGGGCTGTGTGCCTTGTGTGGATTCCATGAGGTTTTTTTTTTACCAACTATGTCATGCAAACCTTAAACTTTGCCTAAAATCATGCATTTTCGTTACATTTCTGTGATGGAAACTTCGGGGATTCGCAGGAATCTACAAACTTCCTACCACCCAATATTTAAAACAAAGAAAAATAACCAGCACCAACCCATTTCCAATAGTCCCCTCTAAAAGTAGGCTATCCCAGCCTCTGCATTCCTTCAAACAACTTTCACAAAGTGAATTTATGGATTTGGTCAAAGCAAGCAAGCCAGCCGACTGCCCTTCTGACCCTTGTCTAGCACAAATCTTAATGACATTCTTCTAACTACCTCTGCTACCACATCAGTAAGAAAAATTTGAAATAATTTATTAACTACAGGAACCTTTCCAGGAGACTTAAAATAAAGCATAAATACGCCCATTATTTAAAAAAGTTATTTATTGAGATAACTCCATATTTTCTGACTTCCAAACAGGATTCCGTCAAGGAAGAGGCACAGAATCTGCCCTCATCGCCATCTGGGATGACCTTAAAAACACAGTAGACCGGAACGGGGTCGCTGCATTACTTCTCTTGGACCTTTCAGCTGCCTTCGACACAGTTGACCATGACACTTTAATCCAAAGACTCTACGAGGCAGGCATAGAGGGGACTGCTCTCGAATGGATCACATCCCGCCTTTAAAACAGGACAAATACCATCCATACTCCCCCTTTCTCATCCAAACCGTACTTCACAAAAGCAGGGGTTTCTCAAGGCTCTATCATCTCACCCATGCTTTTCAACATCTACATGAAGTCATTATAGGCAATGATCAATTAATTTCAGCTGACATGCTAGAACAATGCAGATGATACACAAATACTTCTTAAACTGGAAAGCCCCAAACAGATTAGAAACTCAAAAATCTTCAGTTGCCTCAGAGCAGTTGATGAGTGGATGACATGGATACACCTCAAATTGAGTGCTTCTAAAACTGAAATACTCACAGTGGCAACTGGAAAAATTATGACCCACTCTGCACCTGGCCTGACGATCTAGGATCACTTTCTTAACCATTTCGCTGCCAGACCTCCCCCGCCCCTTCCCGGTGCCACGCCCTTTTTTGGCTATTTGGGGTAGTTCGCGCCTAGGTACCCATAACTTTTTGTCCACATAAGGTATCCATGCCAAGTTTGTGTCATTTTTTTCCAAAATCTTGAGGATTCTAAAGCTACCCAGGGTTTGTGAATTCCCCTTGGAGGGGATCAAGAAATTAGGCAAAATATAGCAAAATTGGGGGGTTTTGGGGAAAATGGGAAAAAAGTACTGCAGAAGACAGTGTATGGTTTTGTCCCTGTAAATGGTATCAACAAAGGGTTTGTGGTGCTGAACTCACCGTCTTCCCAGCTTTCCGGAACATGCAGACTTTTGTCAGAAAACCAAAATTTTCTACACAGTTTTGGCATTTTACTGGGACATAGCTTATTTTTCCTATTTTTTGTGCTTTCAACCTCCTTCCAGTTAGTGGTAGAAATGGGTGTGAAACCAATACTGGATCACGGAAAGCTACACATTTCTGAAAAGTAGACCAAATTCTGAATTCAGCATGGGGTTATGTGTGTAGTTCCTTCAAGGTTTTCCTATGGAAAGTAACAGTTGAAATAAAAGAATATTAAAATTTAGTTGAAAAACAAACAGCCATTTGTGCCTACAATTTCACCTGTAACTGCTTCTAACTATGGTAGATTTTTTAAAGCTTTATACGGTTTCTGGTTGCGGCGTTATATGAGGCTTGTAGGTTCACCAAGAATCCGAGGTACCCAGAGCCAATAACTGAGTTGCACCTTGCAATGTTTTTTCATTGTGTACGGGGTATACAGTAATTCATTTGGTAAAATATAAAGAGTGAAAAATCGGTATCAAGGAAAACTATGTATTTCTGAAATTGGAACAAGACATGGAGATTAGTAACAGTGGTTATTTGTGCATCTCTGAATTTGTGGGTACCCATATTAGCATGTGAATTAGAGGGTATTGTTCAAATTGACTTCTTTTTTACATGCTAGCTTCCATTTGGAAGGCAGAAATGCATAGAAAGACAAATAGTAATAACATTTCTTCTACTAGTTTGTGTTTCCCTAAGACTCCCGATAAAAATGGTATCCCATTTGTGTGGGTAGGCTTAGTGCCCGCGACAGGAAACAATCCAGAACACAACGGGGACACATCACATTTTTCCAGTGAAAACTGACCCTTTTTTTGCAATGTGCATAGCTGTGGATTTTGGGACCTAGCAAACCTGTAAATTTTTTAAAACTAGACACCCAGGGAAATCCAGGATGGGGTGACTTGGTGGCTCTCACCAGGTTCTGTTACCCAGCATCCCTTGGAAACCTTGAACTTTGTCAAAAAACCCCACATTTCCTCACATTTCTGTGATGGAAAGTTCTGGAATCTGCAGGGAGCCACAAACTTCCACCCACCAAGCATTTCCCCCAAGTCTGCCGATATAAATGGTACCTCACTTGTGTGGGTAGGCCTAGTGCCTGCAACAGTAAATGGCCCAAAACTTATTGTGGAGACATCAAAATGATTTATCACGAGACAACCTGGTTTTGCGAGTGAGTCTTCCACGTTTTTGGTCCCGGGCTTGACGGCCATCTAGGGAAACCTACTAAACCCAGACGTTTCTGAAAACTAGACATCCAGGGCAATCCAGGGAGGTGTAGCTTGCATGCATCCCCCAATGTCTTCTTACCCAGAACCCCCTACAAACCTCACATTTAGCTTAAAAAATCAAATTTTCCTCACATTTCTGTGTGGCAAGTTTTTCATTTTATAA
Source organism: Calotriton arnoldi (assembly GCA_963921515.1). Taxonomy (NCBI): domain Eukaryota; kingdom Metazoa; phylum Chordata; class Amphibia; order Caudata; family Salamandridae; genus Calotriton; species Calotriton arnoldi. The sequence continues at coordinate 6,439,057 of CAWUFW010000001.1, read as the reverse complement.
GTTTTTAGGTTCTCTGCTTTGGGCACCCACAAAAGTGAGGTATAATTTTAATCAGGAGACCGAGGGGAACTCTAGGTGGTTGGAAATTTGTGACTTTTCCACAGAGAAATGTGAGGAAAGTGTGACTTTTTAGCTAAATTTAAGGTTTGCAGGGGATTCTGGGTAATGAAACGCTGGAGGATCCACACAAGCCACACTGCCAGCCAAGCGCCATCCATGCACACCACCAGCCAAGCGCCATCCATGTACACTGACAGCCAAGTGACAGACCATGCTCACCACCAGCTAAGTGACAGTCAACACCCACCGCCAGCCAAGCGGTGGTCCACACACAACGCCAGACATGTGCCATCCACGCAGACCACTAGCCAAGGAACAATCCACGCACGCTGCCAGCCAAGCGCTAGTCCACACACACTGCCAGCTAAGCACAAGTTCACACACACCGCCAGCAAAATGCCGGTTCACACACAGCCAGCCAAACGCCAGTACACAGACCATCAGCCGAACTCCAGTTCACACACACACAGAAACTTTCGCTAGTGTCTAGTGGTTTTCTACCCCCTTGGGGGCAGATGAGCCTAACAAATAACGCTGTTCTGCCCCAAAGGGAAGGCAGAAGCAGCCAAAATGTGTCCACACAAAAAGGAGAGCAACGCTTGCCTAAGGGGCCGCTCACTGACATGCCCATAAACGTATCTCTGGTGCCTAGCGGGCTTTCTGCCCCCCCACCCCACCCCCGGAGGCAGATCGGGTCTATTGCCCCCATCTGCCCCTCAGGGGGTAGAAAGACTGGGGCTATTTTTGGGGGAAGGGGGCATTGGCATCCCCATTATGGGCAGCCCACACCTCTCTTTTAATAAAAAAAAAAATCCCTGGTGACTAGTGTGCTTTCTGCCCCCCCCCCCCCGGTGGCAGATCGGGGTAATAACCCCCATCTGCCCCCTCAGGGAGGGCAGATAGACTGTCCCTTTTTTGCTTAGGGGTTGGGCATTTGCATGCCCATTCTGGGCATTTGTTTAGTTAGGAAAAAAAAATCCCTAGTGTCTAGTGTGCTTTCTGCCCACCTGGGGAGGTAGATTGGGGGCTATTGCCCTATATGTGCCCCGGGAGGGCAAAAGACTGTGCCAAAATTTCAGAGGGGTGGGGGCAGTTAGGGCAGTCCCCACCCCTAAACTTGTGCACCCAAAAAAATCCCTGGTGTCTAGGGGGCTATTGCCCCTATCTGCACCCCGGGGGGGCAGAAAGACTGTGCCAATATTTTGGAGGGTGTGGGGGCATTATAATGCCCATTTAGGGCAGCCCACACCCCCAAATATGTGCATAAAAAAAAAAACCTGGTGTCTGGTGTGCGTTCTGCCCTTGGGGGGAGGGGCAGAAAGTCTGTGCCAATATTTTGGTGGGGTGGGGGCATTATAATGCCCATTTAGGGCAGCTCCAACCCCTAAATGTGCGCATAATAAAAAATCCCTGGTGTCTAGTGTGCTTTCTGCCCTGGGGGGGCAGATTGGAGGCTACTGCCCCCATCTGCGCCCTAGGAGGGACAGAAAGACTGCCAATATTTTAGAGGGTTGGAGGCATTATGATGCCCATTTAAGGCAGCCCCACCCCTAAATGTGCCCATGAAAAAATCCCTCATGTCTAGTTTGCTTTCTGCCCCCCGAGGGGCAGATTGGGGGTTACTGCCCCTATCTGTCCCCCAGGGGGGGCAGAAAGACTGATTTTTCCTAAATTTAATGGGGGGAGCAAATGCCCTTGCCCAAATGGCCGCTCCCCCCTCCCTGGTGTCTAGTGGGTGGACCCCTGCTTGGGGATCGCCATCCTATGGCGAACCACAAGCAGGGATCCACTGGGGAAGGGTACCATTTGAAAGGGGAGATTCTCCCCTTTCCAATAATACCTCTCCCATTTGCCTACGTGCTCGGGGGCTGAGATTGCTCCCTGAGCACGTAGGCAATGAAACTGAAATGAGCCGATTGGCTCATTTCGGTTTCGGTTTCAGTGGAATGACATCGCGCCGATCGTAACTACACTGAAACAAAAAAAGTGCTCTTCCCAGCTCCCGAGGCTCAAAGAAAAAAAAAGAAATCCCTCTGCTGTGAACAGCAGAGGGATTTCTGACTGCTGTGCCGAGGACGTAATGGTTACGTCCTTGGCACAGCAGCACCACTGCCGAGGACGTAACCATTACGTCTTTGGCACGGAAGGGGTCAAGTATCTAAGGAAGTAAGACACCTTGGAATTTCCATGGACTCCAAATTATCAATGAATGCCCAAGTGGACAAGTTGGCACGGTTAAGCTTTATTAACATGAAAAGTCTGCGACGCATCTTCAAACACCTAGGATTTCTACACAAGGTCCAGGCTACTATTTCTCTTGTACTGTCTAAACTTAATTACGCCAATGACGTCTACCACAGATCATCTATATCAACTATGAAAAGACGACAAAGAATTCAGAACTCCGCTGCCAGACCACTCCTACATGTAAAGCTCCAAGCCCATATCTCCAATGCCTTGAGGGCTCTACATGGAACAGGAACATTTTTTCTCAGGAATAAAATCACCAAATACATACAACAAAGGAATCTTCGCTCAAGATTAGCACCTCGCCTGAAATCCCAGCATACAAGAAAAAAAACATGGGTGGTACATTTTCTCTGTACAAGCAGCCAAACTATGGAATTCAATACCCCCAAACATAAAAGCCACGGATAACTATCTTATCTTCAGAAGACTACTCAAGAGCTGGCTCTTTCCTACATGACCACCACACTCAAACACAAATGCACAGCATATGCATGTACATGTAAATAAATATATATAATTTGATTATATGTATGCATTCAGAAATGTGCATTTCTTTGTACAAAATGTATACTACTTATGGTTTAAAAATATATAGGTATTCTTTAGGTCTGTTTAACAAATGTGTATATTACTTTTGGTTAAAAAAATATATATATATCACAACCAGTCTCTCTCCACAGAAAGAAAGAGTGTGACCAGCTCCGGGGGTATCAAACAGACGGCTTTATTGATGCAATTTGCGCAGGCAAGTAAAAGGTCCCTGAAACGCTAGGCAGACGCGTTTCAGACTTTAAATGTCTTTCTTCAGTGCCCGTTTCAGATGTGTCCTTGGTGTTCAAGGGGGCCCGTTGCTCTGATATTAACGCTGTGGCCACTCCTCATCACGTGACCACTCGCCCCTCCTTCGCCTCACAGGTGTAAGGCACCTCGCGCTGTTCCTGCAGCCCAACTGCATGCTGGGCGTTGGAGTCCACTGTGTGATCCCTTGCAGTGAAGAGGCTTCAACGACATATATATTTATACATTATTTTATGGTTAATATGTATACAGGCCATAGTTATCACAAGTTATTTGATTAAATGCTTATGGATCTCTATTTATATACAACAATATCTATATATGACGCCTAGAAAAAAACCTGGCGAAACCTCAAAACCACGGAATCACGGAACAACCACAAGAGCGCCCTGAAGGAATACCACCAACGAATAAGAGACGCCAAACGGACCTTCATAAGAGACAAGGTCCACACCAACGTGACCAACGCCAAGGAACTGTTCGTCATACAGCAGTTCGCCAAAACCGCCTGCGAAGCCACGGACGTCACACCCTCCCAGGAACTCTGCGACAAGCTCAGCTCCTACTTCCATCTAAAGATCAAGGCTCTCTACGATGACTTCAATGAACCAACGACGAACACCACTGCCCTACCGACCACCGCCGATAAGCCTACCATCACGTCCTGGGACCCCGCCACCATCGAACTCATCACCGCGACCATGAAGAAAACCCACTCAGGAGCCCCTACGGACCCCTGCCCACCGCACATATTCCACAGGGCTGCCACCGTCATCGCACCCGAAATAGGTAGAACCATCAATGCCTCCCTCAGATCAGGCATCTGCCCAGATGACTGGAAACGGGCAGAGGTAAAACCCCTCCTCAAGAAACCTAGGGCCGACCCTACAGACCTGAAAAACTACCGGCCCATCTCTCTCTTCCCCTTCGTGGCCAAAGTCACCGAGAGAATCATAAACACCCAGCTGACCGCCTTCATAGAAGAGAACTCCATCCTGGACGCCTCCCAATCCGGATTCCGCAGCAACCACAGCACCGAAACCGCCCTCCTCGCCGCCACCGACGACATTCGCATGCTACTGGACCAAGGACACACCGCGGCCCTCATACTTCTAGACCTCTCCGCAGCTTTCAACACCGTCTCACACCGCACCCTCGCAGCCAGACTACACGACGCGGGAATACAAGGAGCCGCCCTCGACTGGATCCAATCCTTCCTCTCCGACAGAACCCAGAGGATCCGACTCCCCCCACGGAAATCAGCTGCGGAGTACCCCAGGGATCATCACTCAGCCGCACGCTCTTCAACGTCTACATGGCCCCCCCTCGCCGCCATCGTCAGACAGCAGGGACTAAACATCGTATCCTACGCCGACGACACTCAGCTCATCCTCTCGCTCACGAAGAATCCCGAAGACACCAGACTCTGTTTCCAGGAAAGAATGAAGAACGTAGTAGCCTGGATGAAGGACAGCTGCCTGAAGCTTAACTCAGAGAAAACCGAGATCCTCATCCTCGGACCCTGCACCACTGCCTGGGACAACACCTGGTGGCCATCCGCCCTCGGGAGCCCACCCACCCCTACAGACCACACTCGGAACCTCAGCATCATCCTGGACTCCTCCCTCTCCATGAACCGCCAGATCAATGCCGTCACCTCCACCAGTTTCAACTGCCTACGCATCCTTCGCAAGACCTTCAAATGATTCCTCCCGACTGCAGAAAGACCGTCACCCACGCACTCATCACCAGCAGACTGGACTACGACAACGCCCTCTATGCCGGAATCAACAAAACTCTTCTACACAAACTCCAAACCATCCAGAACACCGCAGCCAGACTCGTCCTTGGGACACCGCGCCACAAGCACATGAACCAGCACCTACGAGGCCTCCACTGGCTCCCCGTCGAAAAGAGGGTCACCTTCAAACTCCTCACACACGCCTACAAATCCCTCAACAACATCGGACCCAAATACCTTAACGAGAGACTATCCTTCCACGTACCCACGAGGTACCTCGGCTCAGCTGACCTCTCCCTGGCAAAGGTCCCCCGCATCCGCAGAAGCAAAACCGGCGGGAGGGCTTTCTCCTACATCGCAGCGAAGGCCTGGAACGAGCTCCCTGTGAACATCAGACGCTCCCCGACTCTGCAAGCGTTCAGGAAGAACCTCAAGACCTGGCTCTTCGACTGACCCGGAGCCGCCGCCCCCCCTCCCCCGGCGCCATGAGACCCTCACGGGTGAGTAGCGCGCTTTATAAACCCCCTGATTGATTGATTGATTATATTAACAATTGTATCTATAAGAGTTTCACTATTGAAATATTGAGGGAAATAAAATAAAAGTTATATATATATATATATATATATGTATATATATATATAATAAATAAATAGCAACACTTTGAAGTCTGAATTTCTAACTATCTATCCATACTTGCACATATGGAACTTTAGGCAATACAATTTTATATCTCTTTATTATTTCCTTTATACATGTATACCCTTTCTATGTAATTATGCATCTATATATTTTAATACGTTACTCCTACTGTAGAAAGAAAAATAAAAGTATTTAAAAATGTCTCATTCCCTCAATATATCCTCTACCTCCACTCTCTGACTCAACCCAAATCTCATTCTACTACCATGATTTCCCTAAGATCTTTTCTGGATTCTTACCTCCTCTATCCCTCCTTGATTCACTTCAAACCTCAGGCTACTTCTATGAACTCCCATATAACCCTTTCTAGACTCTTCCCTCCTCTATCCCTCCTTGACCCAACCCACACATAACTTTACTACTATAATAACACATCTAGAATCTTCCCTCCTGTATCCCTCCCTTGACTCATCCCAAACCTCATTTTACTACTATGATCTCCCTAATAACCCTTTGTAGACTCTCTCCCTCTATCCCTCATTTGACTCATCCCAAACCTCATCTAACTAATATGATCTACCAAATAATACCATCTGGACTCTTTGCGCCACTGTCTCTCCTTTTTCCTATTCAATCAAACTAACGGACTCACATGTCCACAGCTGAAATTAACAACTTATATTTCCCTACACTAATCCATCACTAATCCTTTGGGTTCCGGAGTAGCGTGTTACTTGCCGAAAAGCACTTCAATGCATCATCAGGGGTAGTAAGCGCTATATAAATACAATTGCAATGGAGACTTCAAGTTGACTGTGGAAAGAGCTTCCCTGAGAGCCTCAGGTCCAACCCTATCTGACAAAGCTTCCTGATCCCTTCACAACAAAACTTCAAAGGCAAACCCCTCCTCTGTTGGCTCCAGAGTCTGGCCCTCCTTTGTTTCTGTGGGCCTGGGCTGTTCCAACCAGGTGCAATATGACAAGCTAATTATCGAAAGCAGATTTCCACTGAAATTCACCAGTTATAGTTCAGTGAGCCAACTATAACTTGGGGCCCCGAAATGCAATGCTATTGACCCTCCATAGAACATCGCTCAAGGCATGTCAAAAGACGTCAATGATGACCTCATCGACTCATTGTGACAGAGCGTCCAATAGGGTTTGTGGATTTGAGGTAATTAAACACACTACAAATGTGCTCAATTTTCTATCACCAATCATGTGATAATGGACACACATCCTGGACACATAGCATTACTGTCAAGTCACCCAAACTTGGTGGATGTCACTCCCTTTTTACTGGTATTCACCCATGTAACAAACAAAATGCCTTAATAGACTTTAATAAGGTCACCTCTTTTTTAAACCTCGAACACTGTCCAAAAAAAAGAAAAACCTTTGTACATTATTCACCTTAACAGGATCACCCTCTCAAAGACTTGACATGACCCACAATTTGAAGTCAAAAGTGTTGACAGGTATATATTTACCACTGATAAGACACTTTATACCAGGCCCTATGGACAACCCTTCTTAGTTAGCTAAAAGGCACTACACATTTTCCTGAGGTGACCGCAATGGCATACAACCTTTGAGTCAATCTTACAACTCCAATGTGAGTTAAACACCTGTAAGTGGCTCAGACCTAACATCTGCATTATTCAACAATCAGCAAAATATTAAGCGAAGTTTGAGAAATAAACATCCACATCTCCTAACGTATGTGCTACATAGAATTTGTCAATAAGACTCTATTACTAACTATTTAACATGGGCATAGGACTAGATATCTACTGTTGGCTAATTTATTGTCAACAGAAACTTTAGACTTTCTCACAGATTTTTTACACAGGCTTTGGCTTTAAGCCTCAACATACTTTCAAATATACCTCTGCAACTGACATCAGGTGAGCTCAGCCTTTATCTTGTTTAACATGGAGTAAAACTTGCACCCCAAACTTTAGTGATTTGTATAAATTTCAACATGCACAATTATACTTGCCCCCACGGCTTACACTATTTCCATGCCTTGGACCCTCACGTGAGCACTCAGTAAATCTATGCTGTATATGACTATGGTGTTATCTTTGATGTCATCAGTGGTGTTACTTAAGATGTCATCAGTGATGTCATCAATGATGTCATTTAACATGTCATGAGTGATGTAACATGTGAGGTCATAAGCAGTGCATGGTGGCGGCACAAAATATAGTTAGCTCAGTAAACTATAGTTAATTTTAGTAGTTTTCTATTTCTTAAATTTTAGTTTTAATCTTATTTCCACACCGAACTATAACATGGCTTTAACCTTTGTTTTTTTTCCAGGGAATTTCTAGGGTTTTCTAAAGTAAACTAAGATCTTATTACCATACCTAGCTGTAACATCACTTTAACCTTTGCTTTTTTCAGTGATTTTTAGGAAGTTTTTAACTAACAGAAAATCTTATTACCGTACCTAACTATGTCACTTTAACTTTTGATTTTCACTGTGAATTTCTGGAGTTTTTGATCATATTCAGCCAACATCAGCAAGGCCCTGAGCTCACAACCCACAGCGGGCAGCCACTCCCTTCAGCACACGGTACTGGTCCAGGGGTGGATTAGTTGCAGGGCAAGTACAAAGCCTAGGCCCTGAGCACAAACCCTCACCCCGCCGCAGGTGCCCATCTCCCCACAGACACCCAACCCACATTTCATTTTTAAATAGTTAAACATTTTTTGCTTGCACAGTATTACTCCATTGCTCAAGCTTCACCCTCTTGGTACTGAGATACCATACAAGATTTCCCAGAGAAAGCTTGCATAGTACTGTGGAACATTGGGGGTAAAGCGTGTGTGGCAGCTTCCGCTAGTGTTGCCGTGCTTCACGCAGGGCAGTGCTGGGTCTCGCTGTTTTGTTTTTTTAACTTTTGGGCCCTGGGTTAATCCCTCTGGGGCCCACGTCCACCCACAAGTGCCAGGAGGCCAAAGAGTCCTTACTCTGCCCCTGACACCTCATTTTAAAAACATTTTTAGGACACGGAGACCGAGTCCTCGAGTACTGTTATGGTGGCCACAGCATTTTTCTCTGAGATAAGGCCAGCCACTCAGATCATTCAGTATTGAGGGACAGGTCCTGTAGCAACCAAATGGCGGTCAGGAGAAAACGCTTCCTCTGCCAATCAAAGCGCTCTATTTTTTTTTAATTTACAGAACAGCAGAAGTCTCGCGGGACGTAACGCCTTCTAATCCTATTTGAGCACCTCTTTTAAGGAAAATTTCTTGTAAGCGGATTAACAGATTCACACCAAATCACCCTTTCTGAGTAAAGTTCTAACTTTTTGCCAAATTTGGTGTAATTCCGTTCAGCCGTTACTTCTCTATCGGAGAGCAAATTTTCCTATGGGAATTCAATATTATAGGAGCCTCCCACACTTTCTTAACAAAAAACTTTTCACGAAGGAGCAGAGGTGCAGATTGGTCTAGTGGCACCAAAGTTATTAGCAAAACAGAAAGCACTCTTTCTATGTAAACACTAATCCTGCTATAACTACATAGTGGTGACTGTCACTGTGTAATACATATATGTATATATATATATATATTTTTTTTACCAACAAACAGTCCAGAGGAGTGCGCACTTTGCACAGTGGGTGCCAGTGTCGAGGGTGGACTACCCCTCGTTTAATTATGAACTCACAAGAAATCCACGCTGGAAATCACCGCACTCCAAGAGAATCAGTAAGGATTATTTAAGTATTCATTGCATACGTGCAATTTTTCACCATCATTCACCACCTGGTGGTGGTTGATGCTGAAAAATTGCATGTATGCAATAAATACTTAAATAATCCTTACTGATTCTCTTGGAGTGCGGTGATTTCCAGCGTGGATTTCTTGTGAGTGTGTACACGTACACACACACGTACACACACACGTACACACACACGTACACACACACGTACACACACACACACATATTATACATATATATATACATACACGTGTTACCATCCTTGTGGGGACTATGTGTGAATACCTGCCTTGTGGGGACTAACCTTTCCCAATGTTTTTAAAACACAAAAATGTTAAGAAAAAATTCATGATACAGGATCCTGCTTCAAATTTGCAAATATATTGTTATTTGATCGTGCGCTCAGCACCATTCTTGTGGGGACTTGAACACGTGCTACCATCCTTGTGGGGACCTAGTCCGTAACACTATTTGTGATTGAATACAGTCGAAGGCACATGGCAAAATGTTTATTTTATCAACAATATACACAAACAACATTATAATCTATTCATATATGAATTGCTGCATATATACTAGGTGTGTACATTACAGACAGATTATGTTAATGTGCCAGAAAATATCATATCATGCTTAAAGAAAGACACTTAAAGCTGTATTTAACCTATTTATTAGTGCTTAAAATCATCTTAGGAGATAAAGGAACTAACACATAAAGAAATTAACATATGGAACCAAGGAATATGGTCAAGTGGAACCCGGAGCTTGATTAGCTGCTTAGATTTTTCCAAAATAGATGTTCAAGTCCCCACAGAGATAGTGGGTGAAGATCATTGTGTTTAAGTCTCCATAGAAATAGTGTGTATATACAAAGCTTAAATCCCATTATAAAGAGTGTGAAGCTAATGATGTTCAAGTCCACACAGAGGTTGTGTATAGTTATAGGAATGCTCAAGTCCCCACAGAGATGATATGTTATTATAGCAATGTTGAAGTCCCCACAGAGATAGTGTGTTATCATAGAGATGTTCAAGTCCCCACAGAGATGGTGTGTTATTATAGTGATGTTCAAGTCCCCACAAAGATAGTGCGTTATTACAGTGTTGTTCAAGTCCACACAAAGATAGTGTGTTAATATAGCGATGTTTAAGTCCCCACAGAGATAGTGCATGAAGGTGATTGTGTTTAAGTCCTCATTAAAATAGGGCCCGATTCACAAAGGTAAACTTAGACAAAAAGTCTAACTTTACTACTTTTCAGTATTCACAAAGGTAAATTTAGACCAAAAGTCTAACTTTACTACTTTTCAATATTCACAAAGCCCAATACAGAGAATGTGAAGCTGATGATGTTCAAGTCAATGCAAACACAAGGAGATGATGGACGGAGTGCTGAAACCTTTCAGTCACTCACCCCCAGTCACAGATCTGGGTTGAATCCACCATCGTTCTTTAGCTCACTTCACCACCCCAGTTCAGACCCAGCTATATTCAAATCAGTCTTGACCCTGTGCCTCATGGGAACAGTCCAGCCCGAACTGCCAAACGAGGTCTTCCCTGACCGGAAACAAGCATCCTGGGACTGGTTTCGGGGTAACACCCCCTCATCAGCCAGGCTAGCTTGAATCCAGTGGCAAAGTGAGCAAGGGACCAACGTCTGGGCATACCCTGCCAACTTAGGGCGAACAAAGCGTTTGCAAGGAGATGATGGACGGAGTGCTGAAACTTTTCAGTCACTCACCCCCAGTCACAGATCTGGGTTGAATCCATCATCGTTCTTTAGCTCACTTCGCCACCCCAGTTCAGATCCAGCTATATGCACACAAGTCTTGACCCTGTGCCTCATGGCACCCCTGGTGCTTCAAGTAGAAACAGAGCTTGTGTTTAATTACAGGAATGCTCAAGTCCCCACAGAGATGGTATGTTTTTATAGTGATGTTCAAGTCCCCACAAAGATAGTGTTTTATTATAGATTTTTTTCAAGCCCCCACAAAGATATTGTGTTATTATAGCCATGTTTAAGTCCCCACAGAGATAGTGCATGAAGATGATTGTGTTTAAGTCCTCATTAAAATAGGGTCCGATTCACAATGGTAAACTTAGACAAAAAATCTAACTTTTCTACTTTTCAGTTTTAACAATGTAAACATAAACCAAAAGTCTAATTTTATTACTTTTCAGTATTCACAATGCCCCATACAGAGAATGCGAAGCTGATGATGTTCAAGCCAAAACAGAGCTTGCGTGTAATTACAGGAATGCTCAAGTCCCCACAGAGATGGTGTGTGACTATAGTATTACCACGGTCGCCAAAGAGAATGTGTGCGATTATAGACATGCTCAGGTCCCCACAGAGATAGTGTGTGATTATAGACATGCCCAGGTCCCCACAGAGATAGTGTGTGTTTATAGAGATGTTGAGGTCCCCACAGAGATAGTGTGTGATTATAGAGATGTCGAGGTCCCCACAGAGATAGTGTGTGATTATAGAGATGTCGAAGTCCTCACAGAGATAGTGTGTGATTATAGAAATGCCCAGGTCCCCACAGAGATAGTGTGTGATTATAGAGATGTCAAGGTCCCCACAGAGATAGTGTGTGATTATAGACATGCCCAGGTCCCCACAGAGATAGTGTGTGATTATAGAGATGTCCAGGTCCCCACAGAGATAGTGTGTGATTATAGACATGCCCAGGTCCCCACAGAGATAGTGTGTGATTATAGACATGCCCAGGTCCCCACAGAGGTAGTGCGTGACTACAGAGATGTCGAGGTCCCCACAGAGATGGTGTGTGACTATAGTATTACCATGGTTGCCAAAGAGAATGTGTGTGATTACAGACATGCCCAGGTCCCACAGAGATAGAGTATGATTAGAGACATGCCCAGGTCCCCACAGAGATAGTCTGTGATTAATAGGATGCACAGGGATAGCACACAGAGATAGTGCATGATTATAGTCATGTACAAGTCCTCACAGAGATTTTGTGCGATTACAGTGATGTTTAAGTCCCCACAGTGATAATGTGTGATTACAGTCATATTCAAGACTCCACAGTGATATGTGTAATGATAGGTGTAGGTCTCCCCCCTAGGCCCTACAGCGGTGGGATAAGGACTGGTGTTTGTGCAGCACCCTACAGTGACTCAGTGTGCGCCGCAATTGGACACCTATTGTAATGCAAGCGCTAAGAATTCTTTTGTGATTGCCTGATTGTGTACATTCCTGCGTTAGACCTGCTACCTACAGTCTAGAACCCTTTCTCTAAATTGTCTGGGGCCCCACCTAGCAGGATGGAGTTTGAGTTGGCCAACCTAGAAAGGTATACGGTGACACAGCTCAAGGAATTCTGTCTAGAGAGGGGGTGTCCGTCAGGCGAGGCGCCAGGAAGGAGGTGCTTCAGAAAGCTTTGAGGGCATGGGTAATGAGCCCACCCGGGGGAAGAGGGGACGAGGAGCAGAGGGAGGCAGACAACCCAGGAGAACTGGACCTACTGCACATTGACGTTAGCGAGAATGTGTTGCCAGGAAGACGTTCCAGGGCAGGCAGTAGTGCGTCAGGGGGGAGTTTGTCTACAGAGGAATTTGAAGACAGGAGGGAGGAGAGGCAATTGAGGTTAGAACTTGCTAGGATGGACAGGGAGGGAGAACAGGCAAGGCTAGCCATGGAAGAAAGGAAGCTTGCGCATGAGCTTAGCCTGAAGGAATTAGAGCTCCGAGCCTTGCAGATGGAGATGCAGGGCAACTTGAATGGTGGCAGCGTACCTGCTGGGGTTCCACAGGAGCCCAAGTTCTATCTACCTAGAGAGGTGATAACCAGTTTTAGTGTGGGAGATGACATCGATAAGTGGTTGGCGGCGTACGAGGTATCTTTGGTGGCCCATAGGGTTCCTGAGAGCTACTGGGGGAGGTCTCTACAGGTACATACCTCCACCAGTAAGGGACACACTTTTGACCTTGGATAAAGGGGATCAGACCAACTACCCTATCATGAAGGAGGCCCTGCTTAAGAAGTTTGGCCTCACCCCAGAGAAGTACCGCCAAAAGTTCCGCAACAGCCACAAGCTTCACACACAAAACTGGGTGGATTTTTTTGATTATGCCCGGAAGGCATTGGAGGGTTGGGTGCGTGGCAGCAACATTGATGATTACAAAGGGCTGTACGACCTGTTCTTGAGAGAGCACCTCCTAGAGAAATGTTTTCCGGAGCTGCGCCAGTACTTTGGTGGACCGCAAGCTGACCAATCCGAGGGAGCTTGCAGAGGAGGCAGACACGTGGGTCAGCACTCGGGTGTCCCACAAGGGAGCCGGGGCGGACCCCCGAAAGGTGGACAGGGGTTCCCCCAGAAGAAAGAGGGGGAGATAAAAGGAGGGAGTTCTTTAAAGGCCCCCAAAATAGACCGCCTGGGAGAGGGGTAGGTTCCCCATCCCAATCTGGATTCCAGAAACCCACTTACCCTGACAGGAGTCAGCAGCCCAGAACTGTCCGGTGCTACGAGTGCGGGGGGGTTGGACACTACAAGGGGGATCCCCAGTGTCGCAAGAGAACCCCAGCCCCCACAGGAGGTAAGAGCCCCGGGGTGGCCAGTGTAGCGCTTGGGGAGGAGTTGTCCCTAGGTAGGGGAGGTGAGTGGACAGGCTTGACCTTAGTTTCCCTGGGGGATAGAGAGATCATCCCACGGGTTCAGGTACCCTCGAACACTGCCAAGTATCGGCAGAGGGTCCTGGTGAACGGGGAGGAGGTGGAGGCTCTGAGGGACACAGGTGCCAGCATGACGATGGTGAGACGTCAGCTGGTGTCCCCAGAGCAGGTGATTCCTGAGGTATTCCACCCGGTTGTTATGGCTGATAATAGCCTGGGTCATTACCCCGTGGCCCAAGTTCCCTTTGAGTGGGGAGGAGTCTCAGGCCTGTTGAAGGTTGCGGTGAGCCCTGCCATGCCAGTTGACTGTCTGCTGGGTAACGACTTGGAACATACTGCCTGGAGGAGGTAGAGTTCAATGCCCATGCTGAGATGTTGGGATTACCAGGATGGACTTGCGTCGTCACGCGGTCCATGGCTGCCCGACAAGGAACTCAGCTCGGGTTGGAGCCTGAAATAATGGCCCAGCCCACTACTGGACGAGGAGATGTCCAGGAGGAAACACCCGGTGAGATGGATGGGGAGCCCGCGGAGGTGGCCCCGGAGTCCGCTGAGGTGGATGGTGTTCCTGTGGGGGACCTGCCGACCCCTGCAGAGTGGAAGGAGGGCCTACCCGGGAGGACTTCTGCCGGGCGCAGAAGGAGTGCCCTACGCTTGAAGGCATGCGGCAGCAGGCCGAAGCCCAAGCAACTGGAACAGAGACTGGTAACTACCATGTCTACTGGGAGGATGGTCTCCTCTACAGTGAGCCTAAGGCTCCGGTGCATGGGTCATCAAGGGCCTTAGTGGTCCCCCAATGCTACCGAGCCTTTCTGCTAGAGTTGGCACACGAAATACCACTAGCAGGACACCTGGGCCAGGACAAGACGTTTGCGCGTTTGGTCCCACATTTTTACTGGCCCAGGATGCGCGTCACTTCTGACACTTTCTGCAAGACCTGCACCACTTGCCAGGCGAGCGGCAAGACAGGGACTAAAGTGAAGATCCCTCTGGAACCTCTCCCAGTTGTCGGTACCCTTTTGAGCGGGTAGGGATTGACATTGTCGGGCCGTTGGACCCGCCGACTTCTGCGGGACATAGGTTCATCTTGGTGCTGGTAGACCACGCCACCCGGTACCCAGAGGCAATCCCTCTGAGGACCATCACTGCACCGGTGGTGGCGCGGGCCCTGATGGGGATTTTTACCCGAGTGGGATTCCCCAAGGTCGTGGTGTCAGATAGGGGCACGAATTTCATGTCGGCCTACATGCAGGCCATGTGGAAGGAGTGTGGAGTGACCTACCGGTTCTCCACTCCTTACCACCCCCAGACGAACGGGCTCGTGGAGCGTTTTAATAAGACCTTGAAGGGGATGATCCGGAGCCTACCCGAGGACTTGAGAAGGAAGTGGGACGTCCTCTTACCCTGTCTGCTCTTCTCCTACCGAGAGGTGCCGCAGAAGGGGGTCGGTTTCAGCCCCTTTGAGCTGCTCTATGGCCACCCCGTTCGGGGGCCCTCAGTCTTGTCAAGGAGGGGTGGGAGAAGGCTTCCTCGAGCTTCCCCGTGATGTGGTCAGCTATATGCTGGCATTCCGCAGCCAAGTGGCCAAGCTGTGGAAGGAAGCCTCAGACAACCTAGAGGCTAGTCAGGCCGTCATGAAGAAATGGTATGACCGGAACGCTCGGACGGTAGAGTTGAACGCTGGACAGAAGGTGTGGGTCATGGAGCCAGGAGAGCTTAGCGCCCTCCAGGACCGGTGGACTGGACCGTTTGAGATCTTGGAAAGGAGAGGCCAGACCACGTATGTCGTCGATGTGAAGACCCCCCGTCAACCCCACAGGGTGTTCCACGTCAACCGCCTGAAGCCACACCAGGAGCGTTCAGAGCTCACTCTCCTGATGATAACAGATGGAAGTGAGGAGGAGGAGAGTGAGCCTCTTCCAGACCTTCTGGCGGCCCATGAGAAGGATGGCTCGGTAGAGGGAGTGGTCCTCGCCCCATCCTTGACCCCAGAGCAACAGAGGGACTGCCGCCAGGTCTTGGGGCAGTACGCCTCGTTGTTCTCCCTCACGCCTGGGATCACGCACCTGTGTACCCATGATGTGGACACAGGGGACAGTCCGCCAGTAAAAACCAAGTCTTACCGGCTGTCCGATAAGGTCAAGGCTAGTATCCAGGGTGAGGTTACCAAGATGCTAGAACTGGGGGTGATTGAGCCTTCCAGTAGCCCTTGGGCTAGTCCGGTGGTGTTGGTGCCGAAAGCGGCCCCACCGGGCACCACACCAGAGCTTCGGTTCTGTGTGGATTACCGCAGACTCAACTCAGTCACTAAGACCGACGCTCACCCGATCCCTCGGGCGGATGAGCTCATTGACCGGCTGGGAGCAGCCCGGTATCTGAGTACCATTGATTTGACGTCAGGCTATTGGCAGATCGCCATGGCGGAAGGAGCAAGGGAGAAGACTACGTTCTCCACCCCCGAGGGCCACTTTCAATTTCGGGTGATGCCCTTCGGGTTGAAAAATGCTCCAGCCACTTTCCAGCGGTCGGTGAACCAGGTGCTGTCTGGCCTAGAGGCCTTCTCTGCTGCCTACCTGGATGACATAGCTGTCTTCAGTAGCAGCTGGGAGGACCATCTGGAGCATCTCCAGGAGGTGCTACAGGCTCTGCAACGGGCTGGTCTAACCATCAAGGCCAGCAAGTGCCAGATTGGACAGGGATCTGTCGTGTACCTGGGACATCTGGTGGGCGGAGGTAAGGTGCAACCCCTCCAAGCCAAAGATCGAGACCATCTTGGCCTGGGAGCCCCCAAGACCCAAACAGAGGTCCGGGCTTTCTCGGCCTCACGGGATACTACCGCCGGTTCGTCAAGGGATATGGAACCATTGTGGGGCCTTTGACGGAATTGACTTCGAAGAAGCAGCCACGCAGAGTCATCTGGACGGCTGCCTGCCAGGAAGCCTTTGAGACCCTCAAACGTGCAATGTGCACCACACCGGTGCTCAGGACTCCAGACTTTGGACGGGAATTTATCGTGCAGACAGACGCTTCTGAGCATGGCATAGGAGCTGTGCTCTCGCAGCTGAATGACGATGGCCAAGACCAGCCAGTGGCCTTCATTTCCCGAAGACTACTCCCCCGGGAACAGCGGTGGAGTATCATCGAACGAGAAGCCTTTGCCGTGGTTTGGGCTGTAAAGAAGTTGAGGCCATACCTTTTGGTTGTCACTTCCTGATCCAGACCGACCACAGACCCCTTCGCTGGCTCATGCAGATGAGAGGCGAAAACCCCAAATTGTTGAGGTGGTCCATTTCCCACCAGGGGATGGACTTTCGGGTGGAACATCGACCCGGTGTAGACCACGCCAACGCTGACGGTCTCTCCCAGTTTTTCCGCCTTAGCGACGAGAACTCCCTAGAGGTTGGGAAGCTCTCCCTCTTTCGGCTGGGGGGACGCGTGTTAGACCTGTCAGACCTAGGGTGACCTTGCCCTGTTTTTTTCCCTTTTGCGCCTCATTTTTGCCACCGTATTTTTACTGGACCTAGGTCTCCGGGCGCCTTACCACTGCTAACCAGTGCTGAGGTGCAGGTGCTCTCTCACTCAAGATGGCTGCCACAGGCCCCTGCTACTGCAGAGGGGCCTTGCACACATACACACTAGTAGCCAGGGTCAGGCTGGGACATAGGGATACAGTATCCATCCCGTCCCCGCCTCTGGGCCACATAGCCAGACATGGTGGAAGGTTCCAGAACCTTCCGGGCTGTGGGAGGAGTTATGTTTTGCCACCTTTAGGAGGGTCACCTGACCTAGGGGTATAAGAGGTCTGGAGGGAAATCTTTTAGTCAGTTGGGGCACCACTGATCCTGGGAGAACCTCTGCCGGAGTACAGGCTTTAGGGCCTAGGGGGGAGACCTACACTACTGCTGCTGACAAGGCTTAGGCACTGCTGTAGTAAGTTAGCTGAGGAACGCCCACCACCCACTGACCTTGCCCAGCGTGAGGGGACCCAGGGAACCACCTTCAGCGTGCTGGGAAGTATCATCCAGCACCCCAAGAACTACCAACTCATTCCCCCCCTCCTAAGAAGAAACCCCCAAGAAGCAACCAAACAAGAACTGCCGCAAGAAACCTTAAATTGTAAGGCCTGACCGACCAGCAAGGCCAGAAACCTGAACTGCCAAACTGGGGATCACCAGGTAAAGCGCCGTGCCCTGAAGCGCTAGACCTTCACCCCCTATCTAATCCTGCCTGCTGCTGGGCTGTCCCCAAAACCCTTTCCAGTCAGCCCCTGCCAGCCTGCCGCCAGCGCGCACCACGCCGCACCTCCACGTGGGAGGAATCACTCTGCAGCCACTGACCTCGTGGCTGGGATTTGCCCTTGCGGCCGTCGCCGCGTGTGAGGAGCTGCGGGGGGTAGCGAGGCCCTCCCCGAGGCCGGGGAGGTGAGGTGCGCCCCCCACCGAAGGTCCGGAGTGTGGGAGATCACCGCCGAGGCCCAGGGGCCCTCGCGTGAAGAAGTTGCGGCCCAAAGATCACCGCTGCGGCCCAGGGGCTCGCGTGAGGAAACTGAGGCCTAGCGAGAAGAACGAGGCCTCCAGGCCCCGCCGACGCCGTTGCCAGGAGACCGGGGACGCCGACCTCGTCATCGGCCGGGCCCCCGGGAAGGCCGCGCAACGATTGGGCGCCGGCTCCCGCCACGCCCCCAGCGCTTACGGAAGCCACAGAGGAGCGCCGCGTCCACAGAGGGAGACGGGAAGCCGTCCGGAGAGGACTGCCGGCTCCCGCTCCCTTCCCCGCAATCGCCCCATCTGACCACGGGGGCCGGAGGAGAGCGATACCGGCCCCCCAACGACCCGCAATACCGACCGGAAGGCCGAGGACCCCAGTCCGGGCCCGCCCTGCAAAACACGTGCCGGCCCAGAACAGAGTCAGTCGCGCTGGAGAGCGACCAACGGAAACACTGCAGGTGAGCCCGGGAGGCCCCTAGGGCACGCAAGAACGCCACTGGGGGCCGGGGGCCACCATTACCCTGTTGATAACAAGGGGGAAGCCATCAATCATTATACCCCCGAGGCGAGGCCCCGGAGAGGAGTGGGCCTGGCCTAAATTAACCCCTGAGAGACACAGAAGTCCTCATTTACAGGAAGGCCCCAGAGTAAAGGACATGTTGAGGGGTTCCCTAAGTTGTTCACCAGTCTCATTGTTACGCCTGCTTTAATTACTGTCTAGGCCGATGCATATGCTTATAACTGCAAAGTCTTTACCTAGTGTGAAGGTGATTAATTGAATTGAGCTGAAGTGTACACCGCCAAGAGTTGAAGTGTTTTATGTTGCAGGTGTACCGGAGTTGCGACGCCCACTGTACTGAATGTGGGTGCGCCTAGATTAATGCAGGCCCTGTTTGAAATGTAACGTGAAATGCCCTTTAGAAGTAATTGAATATTCATGAGGTGAACTGCATGTTTTGGGCCCATGTTTTATTATTGCACACTGTGATCATTATTGGTGCTACGTTTAGGAGATGATTCCTGCGGCCTTTTAGGGGCCTACAATGTTGATGAGCTATGATGCTTTAATGAAAGTACGCACCAGTTGAGTAATGCAATGACCTTAAATGTTGATCTGAATTAATCTGCCTCATCTGATGCTGCATTGATTTATATAAAAGATCTTGTTTTTAAATACACAAGCCTGGTGTGGTGTCACGTGATTGCGTCCGCATTCCTGAGTCAAAGTAAGAGTGTGCTGCACAACTGCCTTACACATTGCCTTCGGGTGCTTTCCCGCCTCGCGCCATGCTACCGTGCCGGACTCGGTAACCCCGTTTCCAACAATAGGTATGTTGAAGAACCCCTACAGATCGTATTAGTCTGGTGGCTTATTAAATTAATGAATCCACTTGAGGGATATGTGTTGACGACTCTCTCACATGTTTGAATCCTGGTGCTACCGCTCAGCCTTTATTCCTTCCACGGTCTATAGAATAAGTACTATTTACTTGGATAACAAAAAACATATGGTATTCAGCAACAAGATACCCTCAGGTGTGAATATGCACTTTATATATGCACATGAGATGATATGATGTGATAATAGTGGTACTCAAGCCACCACTATGATAGACTGGAATTATCCCATATCTACGAATCCCACTTCAAATGCAGCATTAACTGATTTAAACTGTGTTCATCCAGGAAGGTTAACACTTCCTTAAAAATCCAAGTATCTGAGTTCTCATTTTGTTTTCTAGCCCCCATCTTATCAACTCTAGTCTCCATTAAGAAGATAAAACTGTATTTATGATTGCAATAAACTCCCCATACTGATTTGTTCTGACACTTTAGGATTATTACAATAGAGAAATCGATTTAAGAACTGGCACATCTTTATAATTTTTGTCTCTATAATTCAAGAATGAAATGATCCTCTCCTCACAAAGCTCTTCTTTCTTTCAAAGTATATTCTTCATGTGAGAAGTGGGATTTTTCGATTGTTAGAGGCGTGAGGTGGCATCGCCTCAAACCAGCACCACTGGCGATTGGGAAGCCCTCCGGAATCCACAAAACCCAGGTTGCAATATATATATAATAAAACTATTTGCACCGAATATTGGGTCCGCATTAGTCTATTCCAGAGCTATTGGATCGCTGTGGCGAAGTATGCAGCAGTAAATATACCGAGCGGCATCCTCGGTAGTTGCGGAACCCCTCCTTCAATTGGGCAGCGCGGCAGGAAGCAGTTTTCCGGCTCGGACCTGAAATCATCATTTGTTTTTTCCGTAAGGATTAGCCGTCAGCCCCTGCACAGAGCAACATTCCCACCATCTGAGAAGAGGACGGAGCCCGTGTCTGAGGACCCGAGCGATGCCTGGTAACTCATGAAGGTAGGGACTCTGAGAGTCTAGTGAAGGAGTGTGTACGGACAGGCATTGGCATTCACCCGATTGTTTGTTTTGTAAAGTACTAAGTGCCCCAACACATGCACCATGTCCGCCGATGCGCTGCGGAGTCATGAGGCAGCAGCCAACGAGATGTTTGATGACTCCCCGAGTGGGGAAATTACAACGAGCGCGCAAGTTAGCGCTACACAGATCGGAAATCCCAATGCTATGGATCTCTTTAAACGGCTTGAAAAGCTCATGAAATCAGAGTAATCGAAATGGTGGGAACATAAATCCCTGTCGAGAAATCTGTAAGTGGGGAGAGTTCCCAGAGGGTTGCGCATAACGCTGGCGCCTAGCTACGAGAACCCTGACCCCAGGATGCTTGCCGAATGGGTTGATTGCAACTTAGAATCATCACGGAAACTAGTTGAAATTTTGGTGAGATATGCTGAAAGTGATCGCGCAGCATTACAGATCAAAATTGATGAGCTGAATGGAGAAATCGAGAAATTGGAGGTCACAGCAGTAATTAAAAAATATCGTGAGGAAATGTTAACACGATTACAAAGAGAGGAGGAGGCCATAAAAAACCGCAAAGCATTCAAGTTCCAACGCGATAAGTTGGACTATGAGCATGGACAGGTGTTCATGTTTGCCAAAAGATATGACACGGTCAAAGCATCTAAAATGACTGGACCCCTCACGAGTGCACAAGCCAGCACAAGCAGCAATACGAACATATCCACTTCAGCTTCAGACCTGAGCTCGGTGCCTGAAAGCGAATCTGACAGTGAACAGGCCAGAGCTGGTAAAAGATTGGGGTTTCAAAAGCTCTCCTTAGCACAAGAAGTGGATTGTCTCCGTCAAGATTGGCGGTATACGTTGCGCCCCCGTGCACAAAATTCAAGCACCAAGAAAGACGCAACCAAAAGCACCGGGAGAGGCACCAACGTAGCTGCCACCAATCAATCAATCCAACCGGAAAGCTACAAACAACAGATGGAATCGCAAGTGAAAGAGCAAAGTGCCAACATTGATTGTCATACAGTTATCAATTTATCTAGTGTTACATTGAGTGAGGCTGAACTCCAAATACTTGCACTAGGACTATCTTACAGCCCGGAAAGCAGCTTTGATTATGCACAAACGCGCATTGATATCTATAGATTCATTCGGAAATTGAAACTGCGCAAATTTCATCTGTTACAGGGAACACAAAACAAGAAACCACCTGCGGTGACTACAGCAGAGCCTTTGAGTCCATCTATTTTAACAGCAGGAGATGTTGAGTTGTTCCAAAATTTACAGGAATTACACAATGAGAACAATGTTGCACAATCAGAATTAAGTCACAATATGCCGGAATGTGGTGGGATAATACTTACCAAATTCAAACCCAAGTCTACATTTTGGCCTATAATGTTACGTGACAACTTGGACATTTTCAATGAAAAAGTAACATTTGAGCTTAAGAAACTCCATTTTTCAACTGCACGGGCTCGTACAAACTACACCAAACAGAACAACCTTTATTTTCAATTGATGAAAAAATTACAGATGAATGAAAATGTTATCACCGACAATCTGACAAAGGTGGTAATGTGGTGTTATGGCCGCGTGATCTCTATATGGAAGAGGCCCTTAAACAACTCAATGACAGGGATTGCTATAGGAGGGCCAATATTCAAGCGGTCAAAAGCGGGCAGAACAGTTTCTACTCAAAATTACTAGCCTGGAAAAGCGCTGGGCTTCTTAATAATGATGAATTCAGATTCCTTAAGAATGACCATCCAGTAATTCCGGTGATATATTTAATCCCCAAGATCCATAAGAATTCAATGAATCCGCCTGGTAGGCCTATTATTTCAGCGCGAAATAGCCTTATGGAGAATACCTCTCGATTTGTAGACTCTTTCCTACAGGAGCATGATGTTAAGAAACTACCATCTTATGTCCAGGACACTGGTGACTTTTTGAGAAAGATAAGTGATGTGAAGTGGGATCCTGATTGTATTTTGATTTCCCTTGATGTCACGTCACTATAGACCAGTATCCATCACCAAGATGGAGTTAAGGCAGTAGAAAATTATTTGAACACGAGACCTATGTCCCTCTATATGCACAACATAATGTTAATAACCATGATTTTAACTTGTTTGGAAAACAATTTCTTTTTATTCCAAAATCAGGTGTTCCATCAAATCAGAGGGGTTGCCATGGGGGCTTGTTTTTCACCCAGTTATGCCTGTCTACACATGAGGTTGTGGGAAGAACAGGTCCTAAAAACTGATTATGGCAACATTTTATCGAATCATGTAGTACGTTGGTACAGGTACATTGATGATCTGTTTTTAATCTGGAGAGGCACGGAAGAGGGTGCTCTTCATTTTATTGAACAGATCAATCAGAATACTCTCAATCTTCAGTTCACTGCCCAAATGAGTAGAAAGTCCATATGCTCCCTGGATGTGGAAGTTTTTGTCATGCAAGATAGGTTGGAGACTAGGCTGCACAGAAAACCCACTGCAGGAAATACTATCCTGCACGCGACCAGTCACCATCCTAAGCACCTGATTCACAGCCTTCCCTTCGGAGAAATGCTGCGAATGAGGCGGATCTGTAGCACAGATGAGGATTGTGCCGTAGCACAAAAAGAGAGTCGGTATAGGTTCTTGGCTAGGGGATACTCGCATGCCATTATTGATCAGGCAATCAACAAAATCCAGAAGGTTGATATGGTTGAAGGTCTTAGATATCCGGCATTTCATATAGGATCTTGAGCAAAAGTTGGTTTATTATCTCTATACACCTTTTCCAGCAGGTGGGTGCTCTTAGTGTTTCTGCAATAAATGTCCATATTTCCCACAGATGTATGGCTCTTGGGTCAGAGGGTTAGCTCTTTCCTCCTCAATCATGGACTTCTTCAGGCATAAAACACACTGCATAGAAGTTGATATGGATTCAAGGTTCTGTCCCTGTTCTTGTACATTTCCAATCAGTTTTTTAGATCCTTTTGGATAGTTACAGGAGTTTCCTGGGGTTGAATGGATTGAGAGCTTTTCTCTTGAGACAGTGGCATGCTTTCTTCCTTTCCGTCATATAATTAAACCCGTTGTCCACCATTTGGGTTCCCCAAGCCCAATTAGGGTATGATTTCAAGTTTGATAGACAATGCTTCGTTCATCAATGTGGCAGAGGACAGTACCTCCACCATCCTGAAGGACTACCACCCATCAAATTTAGAAATACCAGTTGCCTATCAGTCAACTCTGTACCTTGTTGTGTTATTTAATTAATTATCTAAAGCACTTGAATAATCAAGGGTGTCTTGGCGCTAGCTCTAAATGCAGTGAAAGAAAAACTCTGAGATAGTAGAGACTCTAGGCATTGCTAAAAAGCTACGTTTTGAGGATTTTCCTGATTATCAGTAAATTAGGCATGGTTTTGATATGTAAAGGAAGCATGTTCCAAGCTTTTGTTGCAGACGCCCCAGGCTGAGCGTTTAAATCTAGGCACAAGAGCAAATTTTGCTGAAGTGGACCTTGAGGTCCAAGTTGGAGTATACCGCTCGAAGCTGTTTATTAAAAAGTCAGGGCCTAAGCCGTGAAGTGCTTTATAAGCCATGCAAAGTGCTTTAAAGTTAACTCCTTTAAAGTTAACTCTTTGTCTGATGGGCAACCAGTCAAGTTTCCTAATAGATTTAGCCACCGAATGGTGTTTTGGGATTTTCAACAAGAGACGGGCGGCCACATTGTGCAGGATTTGAAGTTTGTTAAGTACATGTTGATGAGCATTGTTATAGAGACTGTTGCAATAGTTTCGCTTGGATAGCACAGGGATGTAACTAGTGTTTTCTGAAGATTAGATGGGATAAAAGTAGTATCCTCTTTATCATCCTAAGGGTATGGAAAGCTCCAGAAGTGACAGCATTGACTTGATCAATGTAAGTCAATTTGTCATTGCTTAGGACTCCCAAGTTGCAGTTTTACTAACATGAATGGGGAGAGAACCCAAGTCTTGTAGCCGACAGGCGGGAGTCCAGAAAGAGGAATGGCTCTGAAGAGCAGTACTTCTGTCATTCCAGAATTGAATTTTAAACAATTCTCAGACATCCAAAGGCTGACTATCTGCACACAGTCACAGAATCTGGCCCAAGTGCAGGAGTCCTCGTTAGCCAGAGAGATGACAATTTGTGTGTCACTGGCGTAGGATGCAAGAGAGAAACCAAAAGATTGTATTAGCTTGGCTAAAGGGTAACATAGACATTGAAAGGTGTGGGGCTGAGTGAGGACCTCTGTGGAATCCTGCAAGGAAGACAGTACGGCAGTAAGACAAATTCAACCAGACGAACAGACTGTTCTCGACCATGGAAAAATGAGTTAGGCAGTTCCCAGACTGTTCCATTGATTCGGATGTTGGCTAGGAGATCCATCAGCAGCCCGTGGTTAACAGTATCGAAAGCCACTGACAGATCGATTAGAATCAAGGCCGCACTTCCCCCTTGTCTAGGTACAGCCTGATCTCTTCAGTGGCTTTATTTGGGCTGTCTCTGTGCTGTGGCCTCTACAGAAGGCAAACTCGGTGATTTCCGATAGGTTGTGGGATTGAATAAACTCAACTAGTTGAGTATTCATCACTTTCTCAATGATCTTCACTGGCATAGGTAGACATGAGATGGAGTGATAACTGTTTTGATCAAGCGGGTAGAGGGAAGGTTTTTTTTATTAATGGAAGCACTGTCGCTTTCTTCCAACTAGTGGGAAAAGAGCCAGATTGGAACTGTGAGAAGTTGGCCTGGCATATGCTGTCCACTAATTATAGGGGGCACCTTGCACCAGTCCAAACAACCCCTTATTGGAGATAGGTTAAAGACAACCTTTATTGAAAGCTATCCTAGTGGTAGCTATGGAGAGCAGCCTTCAGGCTAAGTCTTGAAGGAATGTAAAGCAGCTTGTTTTACCAGTCTATAATCTCTTGAGTGACCAAATGAAAGAGGACCACACCAGGTATATATTCAAAATATATGTATTTTATTGCTAAACACACCCCTCTTGTCTCTTTATGAGGCTAGAGTTCGAAGTACATAAATTATAAGTTAGTTATCTACAGTAACAGCACAAATACACGTTTGAGCCCTAGGGGCGTACCAAACCATATACCAATAAAGTGGTATAAGAACCACGACTGAGCTAGACACAGGGCCTAGAGCCTGTAGAAGTGCTTGGACCACAAGGAACCACCCAAGGTAGTGACACAAGGGACCCACGGGGGACGCGTGCAGTGTATAAACACAGCCGCGAATCGCCGTTAACGTCTATGGGGAAAGTCGCGGTTTGAATTTAAAAGAAAAGGGACACTTAGAGGAGGGCTTGGAGCAAACCCTTTGAGAATTAGGCTGTTCTAGTGTCAATACCCACGGGAGCACCGGAGTACTCGAGTTACCTCACCCAGGGGAGCCGGGTGCATAGGTGTCTTTCGGGGTCGGGTTTCGTCGTCGCTTTCAATGGCGATCTGCTGCAAAGTGCTGCTGGCGGCCAAGTTGAAAGTGTTCGGGTGGATCCAAAGGTGGATCGAAGATCTGAAGAACCTGAAAGCAGAGGGGACAGAGTCTGGGTCACTAGCCAGTGACCAGGAAGGCGATGAGCAGATGCCCACCGATGTCGAGTGCTTCAGGTAGGTTGACGGTCGTCTTGACTCTTCAGCCACGAGGTCCAGGAGGCGTCGACGACGACCAGGAGCTGGATTCGAGCTGTCCCACGACGTCTGTCGATTGCAGGGGTGTCGGCGACCGGATTGGACCCAACAAGCCTTGGCAACGGCAAGTCTCATGGAAATGGAAGAAGGGCGATGTTGCAGACCAGCAAGGTCTGTGGGACTCACCCAGCGAGGGTAAGTCAGGGCACACCTGGAGCAACCAGGGAGCCCAAGCAGAAGAAGATTGGCCTTCGGGAGGGCCTACTAGCCAACGGACTAGCGACCGCGAAGGAGCCTCGAGTCAATGCACGTGGAGCTGGCTCACAGGACACTCGTGGAGTGGAGGCCAGTGATCTTCGGTGCAGTTGGTGCTGGAGGCTGGGGCTACTCGGAGCCCAAAGCACGACTTCGTGGGAGACCCAGAAGAGGATGCACTTGCAAATGCGATCGGTGTCCAGGGGTCACGGTTCCACGTTACCCACGACAGCTACGGGCCTCAGCTTTGCTGGGGACTCAGGGCAGCCTCGGGAAAGTCTGGAAATCCACCTCTGGTGATGCAAAGACTTCGGCGTCCGGCGGGAGCTTCAGCGATGCAGACCGGACAATTGCTTCTTTGGTGCCTGCCAAGCAGGGGAGTCACTCTTCGACCCCAAGGGAGATTCTTCAGTCCTCTAATCTTGAAGTAGAGCGTCGAAGGTCCAGGATTCTGTGTCAGAGTTTCGTCCAGGTTAATCTTGAAGTAGAGCGTCGAAGGTCCAGGATTCTGTGTCAGAGTTTCGTCCAGGTTAATCTAAGTCCTAAGGACTGGGGTCCCATACTTATACTAAGGTAGGGGGTTGGACATACTCTGTGGCCCCACCTAGGGGAGGGTCAGGGCAGAGGGGTGGTTACACCCCTTTCCCTTTGTCCAGTTTCGCGCCAGAGCAGGGGCTGGAAGCCCCTGAGCCGGTTTGAACTGGGGTATGCACAGGGACACCAAATGTGCCCCCAGTGCAGGACTTCAAAGCACCAGAGAGTGCTCCCGCCCAGCCCCAATACACACTATCCTGTCTGGGGAGGTGGTTACACCTCCCTGGGACAGGAAACCTATTGTCCAGGCCTCCCCTGCCGGAGTTTCGGTCAGCAGCAGGAGGCCAGACTCGTGTCTGTGGCAGCGGCATCCATTTTGTGATGCCAGGGCTCTGGAAAGTCAGTACCGGGTATACCGGTGTGTACATGTCTCTCCCTCTAGAAGGGTGGAATGCTACCCCGCCGCCAGAACTGGCGGGGGGTAGTATTCCAAGATGTTTGACACCAAACACGACATGTTTCCGTGCAGCCATCCCAAAGTTAGCATTTAACGCGAGGTTATAATGCGCTTAAGAGTATATGGTCGGGCTGCACTACAAACAGCATCAGAGAAGGGTCTCCGAACGCTGCAGAGGGGCCCAGCTCATGCAGGGGCACCCTCTCACATAGGAACCACGCACTCTGCCTTCAGGATTGATAAGGCCTGCCATTGGAGTGACTTATAGGTTTATATGTGTGTATGTATGTAGTGATATAGGTAGCCTATATCACAGTAAGGGGTGCATGCACCACCTTACCCAGGCTGCAGTAGCAGACCTGTGGTGTCATTTTGGATGGCCTTCCAGGGGTGGCACAATACATGCTGCAGTCCCTGGTAGGCCTCTGAGGTACCTATGCCCTGGGTACATAGTATACCATATACTAGGGACTTATAAGGGCACTCCAGATTCCAATCAGAGATGTGCCTAAGGCACATGGAAACCATTTTATAGAGGAAGCAGATAGACTGGGGCCCTGAATAGCAGGATCCCAGTCCAACTAAGTCATAAACCAGCAAAACACCAGGAAAAAAGTGGGGGCAACTATATAGTCAGATTCCACCTTCCTACATAACCCCCCAAACGAAAGGAGATAAGGCTAACCTTGGCCAGTTGAGCCTTTATTGACTAAGTGGTCATATAAGGAAGCACCTGCACTAGCATGGTTGCCCCCTGTCTTATGGTCCACTAAGCAATCCCTCACCCTAAGGGTATGAGAGGGTCTCCACCATGGGGAATTACTACCTGTGGTGTGCTTTGGTAAAGTACAAGGCTGGTGAGGTGTCTGAGAAGGGAAGTGAGGCCCTAGGAAGGTTGGTCTCAGCTTCCTCAGATCACTGGTCACCATGTATGCCTGTCTTTCCATGACTGAGTTGCACTTTGCTCTAAGGGTCAACCTTTGGCTGCCTACAGCTGGGGGTTGGGTCCCTTTGGATGGACCACTGGAGGGACAGGGCAGGTTTGGAACCTTTTGGTCCCAGGTTTGCCCTTGACTAACAGAGTCCTTCTTGGGGAGGTCCCTACACAAAGGTATGGGGGATCCCTCAGTGGGTTGAGGAATTTTCACCTGGCTAGGGCTACTAGACTGGGTGCCCCTAATCTGCTGATGGGGGTTCCTCTGGGCAGGGGGCCCTGGGGGGTCCACTGACCTCCCTGACCTCTGCAGCCCTGGGCTGACTGAGGCAGGGTAGAGAGGGGCAGGTTACCTGCTCCAGACTGGGTACCACCTTGGAAGGGTCCTCTGCCATCAGGGGTGGGGCCAGGCCAGGCCTGACTACCTCTGGGGCAGTTCCTTCACTAGGGGTAGGGTCAGTTCCCTGAGGAGGCTGACCCTTACCTACTGTCTGGAGGGAAGAAGACTTTTCTTCAACCCTTGAGCTCTCTTTTGGGGGAGAGTGGGCCATTCTTCCAGGCTCCATCTCTCCAAAATTTCCTGGGCTTGGGCTGTGGCCATCACAGCCCCACTAACCTTTACAGGGACGCCCAGCATTCTCAGATGGGTTTGGTGTTCAACTTCAGCCCAGGCTGAAATTTCCAGATCATTGCCCATCAGGCAATCTACAGGCAAGGTTTGGGACACTGCCACTCTTTTTGGGCCTGTGACCCCTTCCCAGCTGAGATTGACTATGGCCATGGGGTGATCTGTTCTGATACCATCAATGTTGGTTACCTGGTATTTAAACTCAGGTAAAAGCTGGTGAGGGGGCACTAGTTTCCCTGCCACCATGGTGACACTAGCCCGTGTCCCTAAATGCCACAGCTTTCTGACCATTAATTATTGGCTCCAGTCTGTACCTGCCCAATGCATTGGGACCCATGGTAAAGGTGGCAAATCCTACACCACCATCAGAGTCAGAGGAGTCTGTTGAGGGGGTCCTGTCTAAACTAGGGCCCACCTCTGTTCCTCTTGCAAAAGCAAGGTACACTACTCCCACCTGGAGGATTACTACTGGTAGTACCAGGAGGGGTGGTAGTAGTTGTTGGAGGAACATTTTCTTTATTGCCAATCCTGGGGCAACTGGGATCAGTTTTCCAGTGTCCAGGCTTTTTACAGACATGGCAATAGGGTTTCTTTTCAGGAGAGGAAGGAGTTTGGGACCCACCCCCAGAAGAGGACTTTTGGGGCCCTGTAGTGGATTTTCCTTAGATTTATCCCCACCTTTCTCTTGGGACTTGGTAGAATCTTTCTTCTGGTCACCACCCTGATTCTTAGTCTTTACTCTGGTTCTGACCCATTTGTCTGCCTTCTTTCCCAATTCTTGGGAGAGGTCAGATCAGAGTCCACCAGGTACTGGTGTAAAAGCTGGTTTTGACAATTATTAAGGATCTGCTCCCTCATAATCAAATTGTACAATCCTAAAAAGTCATGCACCTTTGTTGTCATGTATCCAACCTTCCAGAGCCTTAGTAGCACAATCTACAAAGTCCACCCAGTCTTGAGTCTGTGCCTTTTGGGTATCTCTGAACTTTAACCTGTATTGTTCAGTGGTTAGGCCAAACCCATCAATTAGAGCACTCTTCAAGACTTTGTAATTATCAGCATCCTCCTCTCTAACAGTGAGGAGCTTATCTCTACCTTTGTCTGCAAAGGAGAGCCACAAGATTGCTGCCCACTGCTCCTGAGGGACCCTCTGTACTTTACAGGCCATCTCTAGAGCAGTTATCCATTTGTGGATGTCATCCCCACTCTGGTAGGGAGGGACAATCTTGCTCAGGTTTCTATGGTCATAAGACCTTTCCCTATCTCTTGGGAAATTGCTGCCACCATGGGACTCTAGTCCCATCTTTTGTCTCTCTCTATAGAGATCTAGGGACTCCCTGTCTATAGCCAATTGCTGTTTTCTGAGATCAAGCTGGGCTTGCTCATACTGAATCAGTCTCTTCCTCCTCTCATGAGAGGATTCCCTCCTATGAGAGGAGACAGAGGTCCCTATTGAGGTGTCAGAGTGGTTAGACTCCTGAGAAGGAGACCTAGACCTTCTGGGCACACTCAGAACTCTTCCTGGGGGACAAAGGGGAGGTCAGTCTGATCCTCCTCCTCCTCCTCCACAGGAGGAATTGGGTTCTCCAGGACAAGGTCATTTTCACCTTCCTGGCCAGTTTCAGAGGGGGGGGCCTGGGTTTCTTCACCCCTGGCCCCTTCCTCATCTTCTGCCCCACCCTCTTTGCCTACCCCTTCAGACCCTATGGGTCTGCTGAGATCATCAGCTAGTAACACCTCCCTGAGGTGTTGGGTGCTGGCACTTTTGCCTGCCTTCAACTTCCTAGTATTGCATAATGCTTCAATTCCAAGAATGGGAGTTTATCATACTTGGAGGGAAGAAGCCCACTGGCTTCTGGCAAGGACTCACTGGGTCCTGGCTTTGAAGACATTACTAGTGAGGTGTGGTGTATGCACTACCTACTAGTAGTGTGGCCTACTAAACTCTCTTGAGTTGTAGAAAGGGTGTGATATCCCTTAACACACAACTCTAAGTTCAGTAGAACTTACTGTATTACTAAGCTTGATTTATATGTACCTTAGGTACCTTAGTGGTTTTCAGTTGATCAATTCAATTGAGATTATCTGGTAAAACAATAGCAAGCTGGAATCCCACACGCTGCACACCAATGTGAGAAGTTGGCCTGGCATATGCTGTCCACTAATTATAGTGGGCACCTTGCACCAGTCCAAACAACCCCTTATAGGAGATAGGTTAAAGACTACATTTATTGAAACCTATCCTAGTGGTAGCTATGGAGAGCAGCCTTCAGGCTAAGTCTTGAAGGAATGTAAAGCAGCTTGTTTTACCAGTCTATAATCTCTTGAGTGACCAAATGAAAGAGGACCACACCAGGTATATATTCAAAATATATGTATTTATTGCTAAACACACCCCTCTAGTCTCTTTATGAGGCTAGAGTTCAAGTACATAAATTATAAGTTAGTTATCTACAGTAATAGCACAAATACACGTTTGAGCCCTAGGGGCGTACCAAACCATATACCAATAAAGTGGTATAAGAACCACGACTGAGCTAGACACAGGGCCTAGAGCCTGTAGAAGTGCTTGGACCACAAGGAACCACCCAAGGTAGTGACACAGGGGACCCACGGGGGACGCGTGCAGTGTATGAACACAGCCGCGAATCGCCGTTAACTTCTATGGGGAAAGTTGCGGTTTGAATTTAAAAGAAAAGGGACACTTAGAGGAGGGCTTGGAGCAAACCCTTTGAGAACTAGGCTGTTCTAGTGTCAATACCCACTGGAGCACCGGAGTACTCGAGTTACCTCACCCAGGGGAGCCGGGTGCATAGGTGTCTTTCGGGGTCGGGTTTCGTTGTCGCTTTCAATGGCGATCTGCTGCAAAGTGCTGCTGGCGGCCAAGTCGAAAGTGTTCGGGTGGATCCAAAGGTGGATCGAAGATCTGAAGAACCTGAAAGCAGAGGGGACAGAGTCTGGGTCACTAGCCAGTGACCAGGAAGGCGATGAGCAGATGCCCACCGATGTCGAGTGCTTCAGGTAGGTTGACGGTCGTCTTGACTCTTCAGCCACGAGGTCCAGGAGGCGCCGACGACGACCAGGAGCTGGATTCGAGCTGTCCCACGACGTCTGTCGATTGCAGGGGTGTCGGCGACCGGATTGGACCCAACAAGCCTTGGCAACGGCAAGTCTCGTGGAAATGGAAGAAGGACGCTATGTTGCAGACCAGCAAGGTCTGTGGGACTCACCCAGCGAGGGTAAGTCAGGGCACACCTGGAGCAACCAGGGAGCCCAAGCAGAAGAAGATTGGCCTTCGGGAGGGCCTACTAGCCAACGGACTAGCGACCGCGAAGGAGCCTCGAGTCGATGCACGTGGAGCTGGCTCACAGGACACTCGTGGAGTGGAGGCCAGTGATCTTCGGTGCAGTTGGTGCTGGAGGCTGGGGCTACTCGGAGCCCAAAGCACGACTTCGTGGGAGACCCAGAAGAGGATGCACTTGCAAATGCGATCGGCGTCCAGGGGTCACGGTTCCACGTTACCCACGACAGCTACGGGCCTCAGCTTTGCTGGGGACTCAGGGCAGCCTCGGGGAAGTCTGGAAATCCACCTCTGGTGATGCAAAGACTTCGGCGTCCGGCGGGAGCTTCAGCGATGCAGACCGGACAATTGCTTCTTTGGTGCCTGCCAAGCAGGGGAGTCACTCCTCGACCCCAAGGGAGATTCTTCAGTCCTCTAATCTTGAAGTAGAGCGTCGAAGGTCCAGGATTCTGTGTCAGAGTTTCGTCCAGGTTAATCTTGAAGTAGAGCGTCGAAGGTCCAGGATTCTGTGTCAGAGTTTCGTCCAGGTTAATCTAAAGTCCTAAGGACTGGGGCCCCATACTTATACTAAGGTAGGGGGTTGGACATACTCTGTGGCCCCACCTAGGGGAGGGTCAGGGCAGAGGGGTGGTTACACCCATTTCCCTTTGTCCAGTTTCGCGCCAGAGCAGGGGCTGGAAGCCCCTGAGCCGGTTTGAACTGGGGTATGCACAGGGACACCAAATGTGCCCCCAGTGCAGGACTTCAAAGCACCAGAGAGTGCTCCCGCCCAGCCCCAATACACACTATCCTGTCTGGGGAGGTGGTTACACCTCCCTGGGACAGGAAACCTATTGTCCAGGCCTCCCCTGCCGGAGTTTCGGTCAGCAGCAGGAGGCCAGACTCGTGTCTGTGGCAGCGGCATCCATTTTGTGATGCCAGGGCTCTGGAAAGTCAGTACCGGGTATACCGGTGTGTACATGTCTCTCCCTCTAGAAGGGTGGAATGCTACCCCCGCCGCCAGAACTGGCGGGGGGGTAGTATTCCAAGATGTTTGACACCAAACACGACATGTTTCCGTGCAGCCATCCCAAAGTTAGCATTTAACGCTAGGTTATAATGCGCTTAAGAGTATATGGTCGGGCTGCACTACAAACAGCATCAGAGAAGGGTCTCCGAACGCTGCAGAGGGGCCCAGCTCATGCAGGGGCACCCTCTCACATAGGAACCACGCACTCTGCCTTCAGGATTGATAAGGCCTGCCATAAGAGTGACTTATAGGTGTATATGTGTGTATGTATGTAGTGATATAGGTAGCCTATATCACAGTAAG
Source organism: Calotriton arnoldi (assembly GCA_963921515.1). Classification (NCBI taxonomy): domain Eukaryota; kingdom Metazoa; phylum Chordata; class Amphibia; order Caudata; family Salamandridae; genus Calotriton; species Calotriton arnoldi. The sequence goes on along the minus strand of CAWUFW010000001.1, from coordinate 6,405,216 downwards.
GGGTGCATGCACCACCTTACCCAGGCTGCAGTAGCAGACCTGTGGTGTCATTTTGGATGGCCTTCCAGGGGTGGCACAATACATGCTGCAGCCCCTGGTAGGCCTCTGAGGTACCTATGCCCTGGGTACATAGTATACCATATACTAGGGACTTATAAGGGCACTCCAGATTCCAATCAGAGATGTGCCTAAGGCACATGGAAACCATTTTATAGAGGAAGCAGATAGACTGGGGCCCTGAATAGCAGGATCCCAGTCCAACTAAGTCATAAACCAGCAAAACACCAGGAAAAAAGTGGGGGCAACTATATAGTCAGATTCCACCTTCCTACAGGAACATTAAATGGAAGATGTCCATTAATTTCAGCACAATAGTCTTGGCTGCTAGCATGGCAATCCTAGGTGGACAAGGGATCCGGTTCTGGTTGATTTGACCAATCTTGTGACCTCATCTCTAGACGGTGGAGTAAACGCATTAAAGGTAGTACCCGCGCCAGTGGAGGTTGGGCTGGTCATGTCACAGTGGAAAACAGTGGGCAAGGTTGAGACTCTATTGAAAACATCTTTAACTTTCTGTAAGAAAAGGTTGGCCTAAATATTGCAGAAGTATTGACTAGTGTTAGTGAGCTTACTTGCTGTATCTGTTGTGAGTTTAATGACTGTTTTAAATAGTTCCTTAGTGGAATTTTTAGCTGCTCCGATCCTATTTGTGTAATAAGAAGCTTTTTCTTTTAAAATCATAGCCTTATAGTCACTCAGGCATTTCTTGTATTTGACCCTTCCTTTCTCCTTGTGATCTGATCTCCACCTTTTCTTCTGTCTCCTACAGCTCTGTTTGAGTGCCCTCAGGTCTTCTTAGAACCAGGGGACAGAAATATTGTTTCTCTTAGATTTAGATATCTTAACTGATGTCAGGGAGCAGGCAACTATGTCTAACCAGTGTGTGTCCTATGAGACAGCTGCGTCCAAGTCATCTGAGTGGGCTGATAGTGATTCCTCTAGCATATTAATGAATAGGTCTGATTGAATTTTGCACCAAGCACAAGAGGATATCATGTTTGGAGTGGTTTTGGGGGTGTGCTCAGGGAATCTGAGTTTTTTTTTTTTTTTTTTTAACAAACTTTATTGAGCCTTTTCGTCCATATGATCAACATATCAAGTATGACATAGAAGGTCTTTTACTTTTGCTGGTTCCATTGTACACATGTTATAGCATTTATCATGAAGTAATTTCTACGTGCATATGACTTTCGCTAAACATTCGCTGTCATGACACAAAAGGAACTGTCACATCAGTTTTCTGTTACATTTTTGACAAATACAATACTGCCTAGCCAATCTATGGTAAGGCTAACTTTAAAGGACTAACTATGTCCCATTCTTCCCCGTCCCCCTCCCCCTCTCCTTGGTCTGCCAATTCCGAGTCGTATGGTTGCCTAGTAGGGTTATTGACGTGTTATCATGTTTCCCGCTCCTTCTGTATGTAGTGTGATGTGGGCTGGTGTCCGTGTGGGTCTGGTTATGGTCCTGGGGGGGCTTTAACTATGTTACTGTGTGGGAGTAAGCTGTGGAGGGATTAGGTCCAAATGTTTGAAGTCCTCCAACATAATATCCCATTCCATAGAGAAGGGTGCTTTTCGTAACCCCTCGCCTCTTCCCCGCGTAGCGCCATGCTTTCAGCGCCACCCCATTGTGTCATTTCGTCTTGCCAGCTGGTCAGTGTCGGGCATCTAGGAGACTTCCATCTCATAGTGAGGCCTCTAATGGCGAGTAGCAGGGCCAGGTCAGTGAAGCGTCGCTGTACTTTCTGCGCTTTATTATATCTTCGCATCCCCATGAGGCACTCCAAGGCATTGTCCTGGACGGGCATATGTGTGACTTCCCCTAGGTAGTGTCTCACCCCGCTCCAATATTCCAGTATACGAGGGCAGTTCCAGAGCATATGGATAAAGTCTGCCTCGTCACCTTTGCAGCGAGGGCAGCAGTGTGGGGCTTCGGGAAACATTCGGTGTATTCTCAGTGGGGTTAAGTAGGATCTATGCAAAACCATTGTTTGAATGAATTTCAGTTTAGCATTGCGGGGTACTTTTTTGGGGTACTCGATCATGCCCTTCCAGGCTTTGTCAGTAAGTTCTAGGCCCGCGTCAGCGGTCCATTTTGCTCTGAGACTAGTGAGCGAGACGCCTGCATGTGCCCTAACCCCAGTGTATAACCATTTGATAAGGTGTCCTCCAGTCCCCATATAGTGCAGTAAATGTACCAGTTCATGTTGTAGTGGCTCAGTGCGTGTTGGTGCCCAGGCGTTCCTAATGTATCGTGTTATAGTGGCATGTAGTAGATAGTGTCGCTCCGAAGCCCCTGTAACCTGTACAAACGTGGCGTGGTCCATAAGACTGCCGTCGCTAAAGAAAGCTCCAATTGTCTCCACCCCTGTCTCCGCCCAGGATCGTAGTCTACCTTTCGTGAGCCGACCTCCGGGGGTAGGGATCCCCAGTAATGGAATATTGGCTGAGTATGGGAGTACATCTCGTGTATAGTGCAGTGCCTTCTTCCAGCATTGTAATGCCGTCCTCAACAAGGGGGTCCCTCCGGGGGATTTTGGCTTTAGGCAGAATCAGGGAATGTAGCCTGCCCCTGTCAATATCCCTCAGTGTAAACCCTATTTCTTGGAGGTTCCTCCCTGCTGTCCAATAGGACAGCCATTGGATTTGGCAAGCATAATAGTAAGCCCTGAGGTCGGGGACCCCCAGACCCCCGTGGCGATTGTCCAGCTGCAGTTTCTGCAGGCTTACTCTTCGGCGTCCTGAGCCCCAAATAAGCTCCACCAACAGGGTGTTCAGTGTGTTGAATATGGATTGGGGGACCACTATGGGTAAATTTGCAAAATAGTATAGTAGTCGAGGGAGTACTACCATCTTAGAGATGGCGATTCGTCCCATCACCGAGAGGGGTAAGGACGTCCAGAAGGCCACGCTGGAGCGTAACGCTGCGATGGCTTTCACGAGGTTGCCATCTAGTAGGTCCGTCTGTGATCTGTATACCTGTATTCCTAGGTACCGGAATGTGGTATGAGCCACAGGTAGGGTGTATGTGCCAAAATGTATCTCATCTAGGCGGGGCCCTTCCTGAAAGAAAAAGGCATTTGATTTCCTAGAATTAATGGCTAATCCCGATATCTGTCCAAATTTGTGGAATATATCGGGGAGGGAGTGGCTGCCGCCGTCAAGTCCCGAAGGTAGAGGAGGATATCGTCTGCGTATATGGAGGTGAGGTGGGCGGTGCCTGCGATGGGAATTCCCAGTTGGTCTGCCGATTGTCTAATGGCTATCGCTAAGGGTTCAAGCGCCAGTACGAACAGGAGGGGGGACAAAGGGCATCCCTGTCTCGTGCCCCTGTGTATCGTATATTCTCGGGAAATATGCTGTCCGGTGCGGGCTCTAGCCGTGGGTGACGTATAGAGGAGGCGCACCCATTTAAGGTAGCCTTCCGGGAGACCAAAGCGTTGAAGGGCGATAAACATGTAATCCCATGTTATGGAGTCAAAGGTCTGACGTAAGTCTAGGGCCAAGCACCCCGCATCCGGATAGTCCTCCGGGGTGGCGGTCATAACATAGTGTAGCCGTCTAGTATTAAGGGATGTACTGCGGTTCGGTAGGAACCCACATTGATCACTATGAATAAGGGTGTTAAGGTATGGCTGGATGCGGTTCGCAAGTGCTTTGCTCAGGATTTTAAATTCGGTAGCTAAGAGGGATAGGGGTCTATAATTAGTAATGTCTGTGCTATCCCGGCCTGGCTTGAGTATGGAGATGACCAGGGCCTGCATGGTGGATATCGGCAGATGTCCCTTCTCCAGTGCTACTTTATATACTTCTTCCAGTTTGGGGACTAATAGGTCCGAGTAAGTGTGGTAAAACTCAATTGGCAGCCCGTCGGCGCCAGGCGCCTTATTCCAGTTGAGTCCTTTAATTGCGGCTCGTATTTCATGTTGGGTAATAGGGCCCGCTATTTCTTTTTGTATGTCTATCGACAAGGAGGGGATTGTTAGGTCACTCAAAAATCGTCCGTAGAGACGTCGGTATCTCGTGAGGGGGTGGTGTACAGGTTGCTAAGATATGTACAAAAGGTTTCATTAATCTCCTGTTGTGTGTGGGCCGTTCCGCCACTCGGTAGATTCACACAGGTGATAATGGTGGGTTCAGGCCTATCCTGCACTATGCGGGCTAATAAAGTCCCTGCTCTGTCCGCTTCCGAGTGTTTCCGTTGCGTGAAGGCCCTGTGGTCAATAACCCTCAGTGTTTCGAGTGTTTCGGCATGGCTAATGCGTGCATTCTGCAGGGCTTCTCTTTTACCAGGGTCTGTCACTGCCTCTTGTTCCAGAGTATCTAGCAGGCTCTCCACCCTCAGCAGTGCCTGGTGTGTTTCCTGTCTAGCTCCCACTACCCGGCCTATCGCAGCCCCTCTTACCACCACCTTAAGTGTGTCCCAGTCAATCAAGTTGGAGGAAGCCGTATTCCAATTTTCAGCTAGGTATGTAGTAATGGTGTTAGAGATGGTAGAGCGAAACGGAGCATCGTCTAGTAGCTGTGGTCTCAGGCTCCAGGTGGGCACTGGGGTTGGTATTCTCCCCCATGCCAGTGACATCTCAAGGGGGTTATGGTCGGAGAGGGTTTTTGCTAAATAAGTGGGTTGTCTGATCTGGGTGGCTATGGTTTTGGAACAGAGGAACCGGTCTATTCTTGTGTGAAGCTGGTGTACTGGTGAGTAGAAGGAGTATTCTTTATGTGTGGGGTGCGAGCGGCGCCACACGTCCGATAGGGCCCATCCCTCTAACCAGGTATGTAGCATCACTGCTAGTTTGCAAGCACTAACTCCGTGCAGTGGGGGATGTGATCTGTCCAGAGCTACATCTAGGACCGCGTTGCAGTCCCCCCAGGATCCAAGGGATTGTGTCCCACCCGGCTAATGCCATGCCTAACCTCTGAAAGAATTTGTCCTGATCGAAGTTCGGGGCGTAGATACTCCCCAAAACCACCGGCATGCCGTCTAGGGTGCCTTTTAAAAGGATGTATCTCCCTTGGTCATCCGTGCGTCGCTCTAGCTCCTTGAACGGGACCCCATGTCGTATCCAGATGGCCGCCCCCTAGCAAAGGCCGAGTAGTTGGTGGAATAAATGTGGCCCCGCCATTTCTTTCGGGTCTTCTGGGCTTCTGTGTCAGTTAGATGCGACTCTTGCAGGAAGGCCACCTGGGCTTTACGTCGAAGTAGGTACGCGTGAACTCGGTGCCTTTTTTGTATGGCTCCCAGCCCCCGCACATTCCAGGTTATCAAGTTATAGAAGCCTGTGGTGGTGTACTCTCTAGACATAAGACAGCGTGATAGGTAGTGCTCTGTGTTTGGCAGAGCTGGTTGGTTACGGCAGACCAGGAGTTCCCTATTAACTGAACACTAACAATACTTGGCTCAGCTTCTAAACTGTGCTGGGCCCAACAATCAATTCTAACATACAATTTATACATAACGGTGCATACGCTCTGTGGGGGTGCGCTGACGCCTTCCGCGATGTATCGGTCGTCCCTACGGGGGTCTCGGGGGCTCGACAGAGTCCCAGGGAGGAAACCAATTGGGGAAAAAACACAATATACTCATTCCTGTTCCATCGTCCTCTGCGCCCACGTAGGGCTCAACTGAGGGAGAGTATGCATGACTTCTGGGGGACCAGCAGAGGTCGACCAGCCGCCCATGTGGGACTAGACTTAAAGATATACATCAGGTAGTACCAACCCATTCTCATTCAGCGAAACCTCGATATACTCCCACAATGTAAAAGGATACAGCTGCAATCAGCCAGTCAGTGTTATGTCCTACATCAAGGAGTCCTTTGATACATCGACCGTCTCACAGGTGCAGTCGCTGCACTGGGGGTAGTGAGTGTTAATTATCCACTAGGTCATCGCTGGTCTGCGGTGTAACAGAGGGAAACAAGGTGATACTGTGCTCGGAGTCCGAGTGTACTGTGTTGTCGTCGGAGTCCGCCAGGGTCCTGCGACTGTCCTCCCTGAACGACCCCGCCAGGGTCACTGCCACTGCCATGTCCATGTGTCGTTGTGCCGGGGTCGGGCCCGCGCCGCTCGTCTTCCGCTCAGGCAGCCGGGGTCGACGGCGCTCCTGTCTCTGCGATCTGGTGCGGCCCTGGGGGTTGGTCCCCATCTGGCTGTTCTGGCTCGGTCCAAGGTCCATCACCTCCATCCACTCTGCAGCATCACTCGGGCTGTCAAAGAAGTAGGTCTTTTTGTCATGGATGACCTTCAACCTGGCTGGGAACAGTAATGCGTACCTAAGTTGCGCTTCCCGTAGTTTGGTCTTTACGGCTTGGTATGAAGAGCGTTGTCGCTGTACTAGGAGAGTATAGTCGGGGTACAATGAGATACGGTGATTTTCATACTGTATCTGCGTTTTTTCTCTTGCTTTTTGTAGGAGAGCGTCGCGGTCTCTATAATTCAGTATTTTAACGATCAGCGGTCTCGGGGGTGCACCTGTCTTTGGTGCGCCTGTCGGTATCCGGTGGGCCCTTTCCACACAGAAATATGGCGAGATACCGTCCTGAGCCACATGTTCCCTGAACCAGGTTTCCATGAAGTCCGCCGCCCTGGGACCCTCGCTGCGCTCTGGCAGGCCAATGACGCGTATATTGTTGCGTCGGTTTCTGCCTTCCGCGTCTTCTACTCGGTCCTGGAGGCCAGACACCTGTTGTTGTAGGCGCTGAAGTTGCGTTTCGTGTGTTGTGACGCGAGGTGTCAAGTCTGTCAAGATTCGCTCCTGGACCTTGACCGTTGCCGCTAGTTTCCCATGGTCCGCCTTGAGCAGCGTAAGACTAGAGGTGAGGGACCCGATCTGTTGTTCAAGTGCTGATCTAGAGTCCCGGATTTCTTTAAGGATCAGGTCTAGTTTGTCAGGAGGGTTGTCTACAGTGCCCGCTGAATCTGCTCCCGGCGACGGGGGCCTACTGTAGGGCTCGGGTGTAGTAGAGTGACCACCCGCGTGCGGCTGACCGTCCAGTTGCTTCCCCCTGAATCTGCCCATATTGTGTGCTCGCTGCCGTTGTTTATAGCGCTCGCTCTTGTTTATGGAGGGGGCCAGAGAGAGCTCCAATCCCGGACACTCCCTCCCCTCAGCTCCGCGTCCCCCGAGCCGAGCAGGCCCACTTTTCCAGGCCCCGATCTGCGGTCACCTCAAGGCTCTCAGCCGGGTATCCTGCGACGGTAGCCCGATGGTCAGTCCGGGCCCTCCCCTCTGTGCAGTTCGTGTTCGGGGCCCCGCTCGCGGGCCTTCGCCTGTCCGCCCTCTTAATATGTCTCCGTGGTCAGTGTGGGAGCCCCGGGCATGCAGGCACCTCGCTCATTCTCCCCGGTTTCTCAGTCCCCGCTGCAGGGCCTCCGTGCCCTCCCTCCGAAGCCCGGCCAGGCCCGGTCCGGCGCGGGGGCCAGGACGATCACGACAGTAATTAGGGGCAGGTGTATCGCCGCAAAGCCGGGACACATGCACCCCTCGCCAGGCCGCCGTCAGCAGCGGGGTCGTCTCGGCAGTTGAGAGAGGGGGAGGCGCCACCGCAGGCCCCAAGCGCCGCCGACCCGTGTAGGCCGTCGGAGGTGCGTTTTCGCCGCTCGCGGCGCCCCCGTCCGGTGTCAACCACAGGCCGGCTCTCCTCACAGCGCCACGGGGAAGGGGGGCCGACCAAGAATTCCGCTCAGCCTCAGCCCGTCGCGCCGCACTCACCGCTCCGGTTCGCAGCGGGATCTGTTCATTTCGAGTCCAGTAGCCCGGTCCTGAGGCCGAGCGCGATCAGAGGGTCTCTCCGCTCCCAGGCCTCTCCAGGTGCGCCGTGATTCGCTCGGCTCCCCCGCTTTTCCTCCGTCTCGCCGCCAATCGCCAGGGCCGCCGTCGACACACTCCGTGCCGGGGGCTCACAGAGGTATGTGCCGGGAGTGAGGGCAATTGAAGGTGTCCAGGAATGGCGTGAGTCAGGGTTTCCTCCCCCCGAGGACCCGGAGCCTCACCAAGACACGTCCGCCATTTTAGGCAGTCAGCCACGCCCCTGGGAATCTGAGTTTAAAGTCAAATAGGAGTGCACAGTGGCCGGTCCAGGCTAAGGCAAGAGTATTGACATTGCCCCAAGAGTGGTTGTTGGTCAGGATACCATCTAAAGTATGTCATGCCAGATGAGTAGGGTCTTCCACCGGTTGAGACAGGCCAAGGGATGACATAGTTTGGAAAAGTGCTGCTATGTCGGTATCTGACAGGGCATCGAGGTGAAAATTTAAAATCACCCAAAACTGTATAGTCACTAGAGAGAATGTTAGCTTCCAGCAGGCAACTGAATTCTGGAGAGAAAATAAATCAAGTGCCAGGTGGGCGATTAAACAATGGACCCAATGAAAAACTCAGAGTTAGATATGTGAACGCTAAGGGAGACAGCCTCGCAGTGAGGTGACAGTAAGAAATTACAGGAAACCAGTAAATTGGTTCTATACATAATCGCTAAGATGCCCCCCCGACTGGTTTGTCCAGACGGTAGATGGCAAAACCATCAGGAATGGCTGCTAAAATTTCCAGGTCAGTTGAGGAGTCGGCCCAGGTTTTGGTGCTAAAGGCAAGAGAGGGTTTATATGTTTCCATGAAAAGTAGAAATTCAGTACTGTGTTAAACCAATGACCTAGCATTCATGAGGACGCAACACAGATTTTTACAGGGCTTATTGCATCTTAACTGATGGCTGACGGAGGTCAAAGATGGTGAACAAGGCTCGGCTACTGGCGAGCCCAAATGTGAACCGCAAGTGTGACAAATGTGATAGCCTTTAGTTATACAGGAGAGGGGATCCAACTGGCAGCCAACAGTGCACCTACCAGAGGGATTAAGCGTGAGCAGTGCATTGCACCTGTAGATCAATTTTGGCTGCAGTTCTGGCCTGAAACAAACAGGGGACTGGCGCTCGGCGCAATCGGGGTGCGGTTGGGCGCGGACGGGCACAGACAGGAGCAGAAGGGCTTGCCTTAGGCACTCCTTTGGCCAGCAGCACGGACCCGCTTTGCTTCCCTGTAAGTAGCCTGCCATAGTCAGGGGGCTTGGCAAGAGGCGTGGCTAGTGGAAAATGAAAACATAAAATGAATAAAAAGGGATAAACCCTTTGAGTATGAGGCCCATGCTGTACTGGGAGCCAGGCACCTCCCAAAAGATGGCAGCCGAAACTGTCTACAAGGAAAGGAAACAGTGGTGGGTTCCTCTTTGTGCAGAGGAGCTGCGCTGACGAGCTTTGCTTACCTGCCTTGACTGTGAGGTTTGAATGAGCAATAAATAGCTGAAAGTGCTAGGTCTTTGTAGGGCACTGACAAGAGCTATATCCTTTTCAATGTATGGAAACTCACAACAGCATTGCAGTCTGAAATTACTTTTTTTACTATTTTATACAGTGCAAACTTGACCCGAAGGTATTGGAGTGCTTTACATGATTACCTGTTACATTACAGAAGGTCACATCCCCTTTTTAGGTCGAGCTTCAATCGACCTGTTATATCTCTTCTGTGGGGTTTGGCACACCCACCATTTGCCATTGGCTGCTATCTGGGTCATTTACAGATGCTGGCTTGTTATTGGTGCATTTGCTTAAAGGTCCCTCCTTTGTGGGCTTAGCTGCCTCACTGGCGATTTCACTAAGAGATCATTTTGTTTGGCCATCACACTGTAAAGAGTGTGATGGCCTCTCCTCCCTCACGTCTGATTTATTTATATCCGTTTTTTGCCTGCATTCAGTGCCCCTGCCTGCATGCCTGAAATAAGATCAGCAACTGCGCACGTGTGTGCCTCGCTCGTTAAAGTCTTAGGTAAATATTTAGCCGAGCTTTGGCGTTTCCCACCAGGTTGTCCTGGTGAGGAGGACACATGTTTAAAGTCTGACGAAATTACTCACCCACACTTTGGGCTTTTTCGCAGATGTGCTTTGTGTGCCTGGGACTCTGTCAAGTGTAAATAAACAGTTGCGCTCTGGGTTTTTCGTTCCCCTCTGCCCTCCAGTGGCTGCTAAATGCACGGGCTGATGGAGGCCGGGTCCCATTAGATGCTGTCAGTGTTTACTTGGTTACATAATGAGAACCACGATTCCCAGATAAGGGGGATACCGCCTCAATGATACCAAGATAAGAACTGTTGTCAGCAGCCCTGTTGGGACCACCTCAGCAGTCACAGGTAAAATATGATGGATTGAAGCAGGACAGGGCCTTTGCAGCAAATCACCAGCAGTCTAGAGCTATGGGCCATCTTCAGGTCTGTGGGGCTCACTCTAACCTGCACCGTCACTCAACAGGGGCGAACGGCGTGCCATATTTCACCCTCCCTGATACCCCAACTGCCTCTCATTCATCAATCCATCGATGAAAAGCCTGATGTCAGCAAGGCGTCAGCATCCATGGAACACCGTTTTTGACGCTGCCTTGCTAGACTGCATTTTTGAATGACGAAAGGTCGGAGCCCCTACAAGCGGAAAGCAATTTATTCCTACTGCCATATAGGGATGTATGCTGGGAAATTTTCTCAATGTGAAAAACTACTTATATGATTATTCCCTGACTGTAAAAGAAGAGGTAAGTTAAAAAAGGGTGCATTTAAATGTGACCCATTGTAATTACCACTGAATGAGATTCACTCAAGCATCCCATGTATCACTTTTTGTGCTGTTCAACTTGGAGGCCAGACCAGTTTTCAAAAGTATACAATTATATTATGCCCCTTGGTACGATATGGCCTTGCGATACTTATATGGATTTGTGAAGAAGACGAAGGATAGCAACTATTGCATTTGGAGGAAGTGGCTTGTTTCCGCTTGAGTTACAGAAAACAAAATTGGAGCAGGATTGTAAATGCTTGTTTTTAAGGCTTCTGTATAGTAGGGATCTGGTTGGTCCCATGAGAGCGCGGGGAAGGAAGTGCTCCAGTCGGTAAGCTTGGATAGCCTCTGCAACCATGCTCGTCCATTAGTTCTTGATCTGCTGAATGCCTCACCTGGTTTTAAGCATGGCTGAAGGTGGCATGCAGCTCTACGCCGCTGGCACATTCGCCCACTGAGCGATCTTTCTAGTTTGTGAGCATTAGCATTTTTAATGCAGTTCTAAGCCATGCATGCTTCCCCCCTGCGAGGTTTGCCCTGCCTAGGCCATATGCTGTGGAAATATGGAGACATAATTCACATCTATGGGATACAGCGTTTAGTTTCCATATGTATCGCCTCAACAGGGGGTCGTAAGTGCTATATAAATAAAAAGCAGACAATAAGGACTCCAGAAAGGACCAGCTGACTGTTTATACTTAGTGAACAGTTATTGTTACTCTACCCATCAAGTCATAACCATAGCTTCAGGAGGAGAGATTAAAGAGAATCTATTTACAATTAATCAATCAGGACTTGTATAGTGGCTAATCAACCTCGAGGGTATCCAGGAGCTAAAGATGTGTTTAGAATTAAAGGAGTGCGCCCTTTAATTCAGGAACGCGTTTGGTCTGCTGATAGCCGAAAAGCTGTATATGGCACTTTCAGTCAGACCTTTAATATTTTAGCAAACTGTATATGTTAAAAGTGAAACTACAAGTCACAGAACACAACTTGCTGCTGGCTAAAAGCCAGGCTGACGTTGTCACTCATTACTAGTTAGCCCTATAGTCAGACTTCTGCAACTGTCCCAATTGTAAGGCACACTCCCATTCCTCTCATTCTCTTGCTCTTTTTCTTGTCCGCTCCTTCTGTCAGTCTCTTTAACTTTAAATCTCGGTCTTATTTTCTTCCTCGTTCGCTCCTACCCTCTCTCGAGACCTCCCATTTCTTTCTCCTTCTTTGTCTTTGCATCTTTCTCCTCCTCGTTTCTCTTTTTGGATATTACTCCACCCTCTTCCCTTTATATTCCACTTCCTCTATTTCTCCCTTTCTCCCCTCTCCCTGTCTCACATTTTCTATTTATTTTGATCCCTATATTTCTTTCTTCACTCGTGTTTGTTGTCCTTTTCTTTTTGATGTTTCCTTTCTCCTCCTCTTTTCATTTTACTCTCTCTCGTTCTGTTGTATTTCACTTTCTCTATTTCACAGTTTCTTCCCTCTCTGTCTGACACTCTCTCTCCTTTTAGCAGCGCCTTGAGACCCTTACGGGTGAGTAGTTGCGCTTAATAAATGCCTGATTGATTGATATTCGTCATACTCCCCTTGTTATTTAGTTTAGTTTAGTTTATAGGCTTATATAGCTCATGAATCACCCCCTAAGGGTATCTCGGCGCTCGTGGATTTGCAGAAGAAGTATTTGCAGTGGGCTGGTCTAAAAGAGGGCTGTTTTTAATGCCTTTCTGAATTTCAAATGGTCTGGACATTGTCTTAAGACAATTGGAAGTTGGTTCCATAAGATTGGTGCTTGATATGAAAAAGCTTTTCCACCTGTTCGTGCTTTTTGATCCTGGGGATTTGGAGCAAGGATTTCGAGCTTGATCGCAGGTCCCTTTGGGGAGTATACTGATGGTGCCTCTCCGCCAAGTAGGAGGGTCCGTTTCCCCATATTGCCTTGCGTGTCAGGCAACAGATCTTAAACTTCACACGTTTCCGCACAGGTAACCAGTGTAGCTGGTGTAGAAGAGGGAGTGAAGCTGATCTGTGGGGGGCGTTTAAAACTAAACGTGCTGCAGTGTTTTGTACCATCTGAAGGCGGTTTAGAGAGGACTCGTTGGCCGCGATCAGTAAGCCATTACAATAATCTAATTTACTCAGCACCAGGGTTTGGATCAGGGTCTTTCGCAAGGGATCGGGAAGATAGGGAAAAACTCTTCTCAACAGGCCCAGCACATGGAAGCATGAACCTACAGTATGCGTTACATGCTCTTTCATTGTTAGGGTCTGTTCAAGACGCACCCCTAAGTTCTTTGCCGTTGTTTTTGGAGACGGGGTGGTTCCCAATTCTTTAGGCCACCAATCTGGAGCCCATAGTAGTCGGGCTTCTCCGTAGAGCATGACTTCAGTCTTTCCGGCATTCAGCTGTAAGAAGTTGTTTCTCATCCATTGCGAGATGGCCAGCATGCCGGTAGAGAAGGTGGATTGGGCTGTCTGGGATGTCTTATTGAAGGAGAAGGTAAGTTGGGTGTCATCTGCATAGGATATTGGGACGAGTCCATAGTTCCTCAATAGAGCCGCCAAGGGGGCTATATAGATGTTGAACATGGTTGGGCTTAAACATGAGCCTTGAGGTACTCCCTTGGTCAGTTCTTTCGAATTGGACCGATATGGGCCCAAGTTGATGGTCTGGGTACGATTGGAGAGGAAACTAGTCATCCATTGCAGCGCCACTCCCCCTATCCCGGCTTCCCTCAGTCTCATGAGCAAAGGCTGGTGATCGACCGTATCGCATGCGGCGGAAAGATCTAATAACACCAGGAGAGTGGGTTGGCTCTGATCTAGTGCAAGCCTGATGTTATCGGTTACGGCCACCAGTGCAGTTTCCGTGCTATGTTTGGGCCGGAAGCTCGATTGAGATGGATCCAGGTAGCCGGCCGATTCGATATGGTCAGATAGGTGTATGTTAACATGTTTTTCCAGAACTTTGCTCAGATATGGTAAGAGGGAGATAGGGCGTAGGTTAGAGAGATCGCCCAAAGCATTCTACATTGGACAATATTGCTGTGTTACAAACAGTGCTTGATAAGTTTGTTATGTTAAATGCTCAAATTCTATATTGTGCTTTTATTGATTTTTCAACTGCATTCGATAGCGTAGATAGACTGACTTTATGGAGAAAATTGGCGAATATGGGGATTCCTAAAGAGCTTTTAACAATAATAATCTCCCTTCACACATCAACATGGTGCAGAGTCCAAATGGGGGGAGAAAAAGGTCTAACCAATCCTATCCCTTCGCGGAACGGGCTGAAACAGGGATGCTTATTCGCTCCCCTATTATTCTCCATCTATATTAGCGATCTACCAGGGCGTCTTTCTCTAATCAAAAATTACCCTCCTAAATTAGCACAAGTTGATATACTGTGTTTAATGTATGCCGACGATATCGTTATACTCGACCGTACCCCGATAGGCTTGCAAAGAACTCTGAATGAATTAAATCATTACACAATTGAAAATTTTCTGGTGCCAAACATTACTAAAACTAAAGCACTCCCTTTCAGTGGCAGAAGGAAGGCTTTACCTTATACTTGGTCGTTAGGAGGCGAACCGATCAAGACAGTAAAAGAGTATGTTTATTTGGGCCGTATTTTTACTTCTAATTTACAAGATACAGCCCACCTCCAACATTTAAGTCGGAAGGCAGAATTCCATGTTGGGGCTTTACAGAGACTGTACTTCTCTACGGGAAATAGATATTTCACACCAATGTTGGAGGTTTATGGTATGAAAATCCCTCCGATTTTATCATATGCCATGGAATTCACACAAATTAAAACATGGCAATCTATAAAAGTAAAGGAAGGAACCATACTCCGAAAATTGTTAAAAGTGTCGCAATCGGTACCAGTTCAAGCAATACGTCTCGAGCTATCGGTAACGGGAATCTTTGCTAGAGTAATTGCAAATATCATCAGGTGGGCATATAACTTATTACATGCAGCGCCTGACACCTTAAGGCATCTGTTAAAACTGGAGACTTTTAGAGAGGAAGCGCCTGGGTATACTTTTAATAGGAATTTGGAAAAAGCCTTTGAGGTTTCTCAATGCACTGTCGTACTCCTACAGGAGTGGTCTCCAGCACACTTGAAATTGTTTTTAAAACATTTGGCCGTTAGAATCAGTTATGAATTGGATAAAGAGCATTGTATTCAATTGAAGCATTATAAAGTGTTTTCAGAAAACATAGAATTTAAATCCTATGCTCCCTATTTACGTTTTCAACTAAAGCACGGGGTAAGGCGCTGTATCCTACTCTTACGTTTGGGTATACTCCCTTTAGCAACATTTTCAGCTAGCTGGGAAGGTACAAATAATCCGAGAGGCATTTGTGAGTTATGCAAAGGTGGCCGACAAGATTTGCTTCACATTTTACTAATCTGTCCTAATGCGAGTATAGTAGTGGCACGACGTCGTTATATAATTCCAATTCAATTAAAGTATAATGCACTCTTGGCCCAAGATTTAATTATGTTATGTAACTCTCCAGTAAATGAATTTGTTTGCCATAACCTGTATAAGTTTTTTTAAAGTTTTTTGAAGCTGTTCTAAAGTTAAAACGCCTAATCAGAAGTTTTTATCTTATCTTTATAGAATGTTGTATGGGTAGGCGATAGAACATTATTATACCCCATTTTATAGTGTGTTTTAAAAGCAAAATGTTGTACAGGTAGGCGATAGAATATTGTTACTGCTCCATTTTATAGTGTGTTTTAAAAGCAAAAGTTTTATCATCTAATCATTTTAAATTTAATAATAACAATTTTATCCTTGTATCCTTGTATTTGTTGATCTCAGTCGAGGTCTGAATCAAATACAAAATTTACTGACTTACACTTACTGACTAGAGAGATCTTCCATGGACGCTTTGGTGTTTTTCCGAATAGGGATGATCTGAGCCGCCTTCCATGTTGAGGGTAGGTGGCCTTCCTTCAGAGATTGGTTTAGTAGAGAACACATGGGATCTGATAGTGATTTTGCAAGAGAGGCAGAAATTCTTGCAGGTAGGACATCAAGAGGGGAGCCAGATTTTACCTTGCACATTAGTATTTCAGTCTCTTCCCGCGTTAGAAGGGGGAAATTCAGCAACGTTTTTAGCCTAGGACTAGGAGGAGGTACCATTATGATGTCTGCCGATGGAAGACAGCTGGTCGTGGCGATCTTATTATAGATGGTGTCTATTTTCTGTATGAAGAAAGCACTTATTTTGTCACAAAGATTGAGAAAAGCTTTCTTCCAATTCGCAGGCTTTGGGACAGGTGAAAGTTTTCAGAATTTGGTACAGGGCTTTAGGGGTGTTTTCAGCTTGGCTAAGTTGTTGGGCTATATAAGTTTTCTGAGTACGCTTTATGCTTTTGTGGTAGAGGGAGACAGCAGACCTGTACTTTTCTTTATCATCTTTAAGATGGGTACGGCGCCATCATCTTTGAAGGTTTTTGCAGCGGCTTTTTTCCTTGTGAAGTTCCGGAGAGAACCACGCTGCCTGGGTTTGCCTGGATTTGTTTGAACCTGTTTTCAATGGGGCAATCAGTTCAATAGCAGCTAAGGCTTTATGCTTCACTCTCAATACTCTATTCCCCTGAGCCACAGGTTTTGCGTGTTAGACCTTTAAACCGCGCATGGAGGAGCAACATAATTTTAAGTGCCGCAGTAAACTTACCAAAGTAAAGACGTGTCCACTAAATTACTTAATAAGACAACTAGAAGAAAAGTAAATTGTGTTTACACCACAAATGCCTTTGTGATTGGCTGCTGTTACTGCTTATTATGGGTGTTTTTTAATTGTGTGCACGGTTTAGGAATTGGATGTGATGCAATAGTTGTTGTTGTTAAACTTCTATTATGAAGGGCAACATAGATCGGTTCTGATGACTTAATAAATCCAAAAGTTTTTAAGATGGTATTCACGCACCCCACCTGTTGACTTTGAAGTTTTATCAAAAATCGCATTTTGTGCATCCTTGAGACACAGAGATTTGTAACACCAGAGTGCTGGGGTTTAGTTGCCACTACTCATTTGCCCAGGTCCCAGCACTATGTACTCCTGTCCACCGAAAAGCGATGTAATCCTCAAACAAGATGGAAGCTGGACTGACTAAACTGACAGTCATACCATATGCATACTGATCCTCCCCCTTGACTCCATGTATGGTCAAAAGAGGTAGCTACACCAATATGCATTCTTTCCAGTAAGATGTGTAGAAGTGGCCGTGAGGTGACAGTTAACTATAGAACAGACCTCTAATAAGAAAACCTGCTTTCTATGTAATCTCTATTAACAGTGCACAACACTGGCCTCACAACATTCTAGGCAGCTTTATTTAATAAAAGACAGATTGGTGTTAATTGTTCCCTTCGTTCCTAGCATCTATCATTCAGTATACACACATTCTTGTTGTACATAGCCTCCTTACATCATAATTGGCACATGAAATCACAGTAGATGTTGTAACACCCAGGATAACGTACTGCATCGCTAAACACTTATAAGGTGCCAAAGGCGAGACCTATTGGCTATGACAATGCTTATTTTTGTAGGCACTGGGAGAGTATGTGAATTGCCCAGAATCACAGAATGTTGAGCCAACATGCCACATAGGCTCCCAATTAATTTTAAAGACAAATAAACCTCTGTATGACTTTATGCTTGCATTTCTAAATTACACAAATTGCTTTATAAATGTTTACAAACTCGCTAAAAGAGGTAGGCTGGGTTCAGTCTCCGGATGCTTAAACTTCGTTCTGCTCTCAGTGTCCCAGTCAGTCACATCTCATGTTGCCTTTCCCTGCAAAGGTGTCGTCTTTTCAGCAGGGCCCATCCCCCAGTCTGGGAGAGTTTCCTGTTCAGGTGATTCCAGCGCACTGGTCTCTTGACGAGCTAATGTACCCTTTTGTTATGCGCGAAGGTGCATTTGCATACCTGCACCTGGCCATCCTGAAACCTTGCAGGTTTTTTTTTTCTTAAGGCGGCCAGTATTATCATTCCAAGGGGCAGAGGAAAGGCTATTTAAATCGGGTAAAGTGATTTCTCTTTGAGCAGACTTGCAAAGTTGTTTTGCTAAATCCTTGCGCATAAAGTTCACAGGCATGTTTTTCAAACCATTCATTTCACGGACATTATGTAAGGCAAATATCTAATAAATCGTACATTACTGTTCCTGATTTCTCCCTCGTAGGAGTCGGGGATGCTTCAAAACGCCTAATAATAACACTGCAATTTAAACTCAGGACTAGTACAAGTTTTGAAGGGTAGCTGATATGTGCTTAATAAAAACGAAACACCTTTTATCACCAGTGTGTACATGGACAATTGTTTTCTGTGCCCCACACGAAGTGTTTCAAGGTGAAAGTTAAAAGGGCATTTTTAGGACAGTATTACTGCATTCAAGATAAAAATGCAAGTTAAAAGAATCCATTAATTGTATGTGCAAATGATAAATTATAACAAGTTCTGTCCTTTTCTTGGAAACACCCTTCCTTCATGCCAATGTAAACTCTAATCCCATTTAAACGCAAACAGGGCACACATTTCTCATCCCAAGAATTTTTACTGGCAGAATTTTCATCAGGAAAGAATGGGGGAAACATACATTTTGCACATTACCTCATCCCCCAGTTCTAAGTGCAAAACTGAGAACAGTGAGCACATTACTCATCAGTAATTACCGTACCCCTCGCTTGATTTATTTCTAACTTTTTGTATGCAGCATGCCTCTTATTGAAGTGGCATGTTTGTGCACTTTGCAAACAACAAGACAAAGCAACAGTATTTGCTCTTAGATTAGCCCTCACATTAAAATAAGAGCAATAGGTTTAACCATTGGTTAAATTCATATGATTTTAAAATGAGTGCTGTGCACTTCAAGAATAGAATATTCTCTTTCTCCCTAAATGATATGTGTTTCGGATTGTCCAAACTGTGAAGGGTGTATATATGTAATGTGCAGGTATGAGGGGACAACGGGCTACAAAGGATGCAATAGATTTCCAGCCTGACAGCCAGCACCGCAGCTCCATGGTGTCTGCTGTGTCTTACGATGCACCACCAAGTATCCATGTGGCAATGTAGAGCGCAACCCTAGAGCAATTGAGCTTTCAACAAGGGTGGGAGCGCTACGTAATGATCTAGGTTCGGTTACAAAAAATCAGAAGGTTTGTAGATTGTGAATCCCATCATGTGGGGAAGTAGTGCTCTCTGATGAGATGTCAGGAGTGAGTGCTCCACAGAAGGCCACCAGTAACACGCTTAAATACCCAATGATTAATGTGTTTTCAGTCAAAGCAGGCAATAGGAACAGTACTCTTAGGTGATTTTCCATTGTTGATGCCTTCAACACTATCGGATGCAATAAGACACCTGGCTAGAAAATGCAGTGGTGTGCCTTGGGTTTCCTGAATTGCAAGAGTGGCTTGCAATGCAGATAAAAGAATGGTCTGAAGTGATGTAAGGACGTGATAGAAACACGGCACAGTTGGCCATATACATACAGTCTATTGAACACAAGGATATTGGGGAACACTGGATAAGAACACTTGAACATGAAAGAAGCCCCACCCTGGGATGAAAAGCCTGAGGGTGGGGTGCTACCTACAGGCCAGCTTCAGAGCGGTGCTGCTGGTGAAGTCGCATCTGGCGCTGAGCTCAGGGAGTGGGCTATGTTTAGAAATAACGTATGAGCTTAAAAGCACCTGCTGCAGAGTTCCTTGTGTGTACATCAGTTTTCAGACAACAATAAAAGTCCCAAGATAACTTTGGTGATTAATGTTCCTGCTGGAGAGAGTTTGGAGTTTTGGCTAGTGCTAGGTTTGATTCATCATAAAGTAGCGCAGAGGGTTAATATTGGGGGTGGGTGAAACTCGCGTAATTCAGTATAGTGTAACCAAGTGGAATTATCTAACTATTCTGTGATATCATGTATAATTACGCAAAAAGAGTAATTCTAGGTTTAGTGCTATTTCCTAATGCAAAAATACACCCTTGCGTCAAAAAATAGAAACGAGAATGCTTTTTATGCTAAGAAATAGTACTAAATGCAAAAGAACACGAACAGCAAGGAGCTGATCGTGCTTTCTAAATGTGCTCTTGGGGTAGGTTATTCACCAAATTTACCCCCTGGTATTTAGCACTATTTTCTTATTACAAAATACCCCCCTCACATCCGAAATGGGCGCAAGAAGGCATTTTGCACTAAGAAATAGTGCTAAATGTGCTGTTGCAGCAGAATTTTCCCTCCAACGAACTCCCAACTTCTAGCTCTAATTTCCATTTTAGACGCGAGGATGCATTTTACATTAAAAAATAGCTCAAGCCATCATTTGCAGTCACTAAGGGGCATATTAACAACGGACGGGGATAAATAACGCAAAGCGCGCTTAGCGCTTTGTTATTTATCGCCGTCTATCTCTGGAATTTATCGCCCTGGTAGCGCGTTATTAACAACGCGTTTCTCCAGGGCGATGAAAATTCCAGAGATAGCGGGAAAATCGCCGTTTTGCAGGAACATCGCTGGTTTTCCAGCGATGTTCCCTGCAAAACGGCGATAACCTTGCTGATACGACCCTGTGGTCGTATCAGCATAATCCACCCCCTATGTTAAGCATAGGTAAGTCAGGATTTTAGCAGACGTTAGTTTTTGGCGAAAATCGCAGTTTTCGCCAAAATCTAACGTGTGCTAAAATCCTGTGGGCTGCCTTATAAATATCGCGATGTGAACATCTGCGATGTTTTACAAGGTAGTCCATCCGGGTACGCCTCAGTGACGCCCACTTTGCATCTCATTAGAGATGCAAAGGGAGGCGTCGGGAAAAGGGTGCTAACATGCGATTATGCATGTTAGCACACTCTTGTAAATAGGGCGATAGTTTTATCTCCGCTTTTTGGGCTTTTTAAGCCAAAAAAGCGGAGATAAAGCCCTTGTTAATATGCCCCTAAATGTTTTCACCCGGTAGGATTGTTTTTCCCCAAATTACTCTTTGGTACGTGAGATGGTGTAATTGCGTTCTTATCAGTATTTCTATGTCAAAGAGTAACTACCGAAAAGGAATTACCAAAATTACTCAGATTAGAATGATTAAAATTATGCCCAGGCCTAGTTAATAAGCCTACTGCAAAGACACTTGCTCAGTGGGTAACTGCTCTTGTTGTAGAGATCTTTATCTTTCTTGGAGTTCATAAATTACAATCCTAAAATAACACAGTGACCTATGAACTGTCATCAAAGAGCTGCATGCAGACTGCATGGTATACGTTAGAACGTAATGTTTTTCCCCCAGACTTTCATTATCTTATTGTTGCTAAAAACACTTTGGATAGTAGTATTAGTACATTCAGATTAGAAAAGCCAATCCCAACCACTGTGGTATGTGTTAAACCCAGACCAAACGCTCAATGGATGACATGCGATTCCTACACCTCGTAATCCTCGGTGTCTTATGTAGCATTACCTATAGACTAATTTAGATTCATTGTCCCTGTATAATGTGTGTGACGTATGGTGCTCTGACAACCTATACTGGTATGAGTAGCACTATAAAACAAATGCATGTGAGAGAGGGGCTATGGACAGATGAGGGGCACATTTGAAGGGTTGTAGTGAGGTCATCCATGCAGAAGGAGGCCATGGGGTGGCACCAAAAAAGGCTGTTGCATCAGTACCACCAGCACTGAAGTCGACTCTGGCTAGCTAGTCCACCAGAGGAGGGTCAGAGTCTTGGAGTGAATTGACTTTGTCATGGCGAAAAAGGACAAGGGCTCTGAACATTGGGCCTGATTAGCCCTCTAAGTTATTGCAAAACATGATCAGAACTGTTTACATCGTATCACAGTGTAGTGCACCATCATTCTTTAATTGAAGATAAGGATCACATGGCAATAGTGAAGTATTTCGACTCAAATAGATTTTAGAAATGCTTATAAAACCACTAACAATTTTCAGACACAGAACGGCTAAATTCAATAGCAGCATTATGTAAATAACGTTTTATGTAGAGAAAAGGTTAATTTACATTAAAAATATTTGGATAAATATAGGATGAGGGAGCTTTCTCTTCGAAATGTGCATCCTTTCAGCTGCTAGGATATGTTTCTGGTGAGCAATGTGTGTTTAAATGCAAAGTGTGTTTAGGACTGCAGTACCACCTCCTGCCTACAGGGGCAGAGCGAGCAAAAATATAAACACACGTCCCCACAAGGCAATTTTTAAAGTTGTAAAAATTGACACAGATGTTCCTGAAGTCATTTTTATTAATTTAGATGACATTGCCTTGTGGGGACCTGGGTTTAGGTCCCCACAGCGTGAGTGTGTTATCATGCCCAAGTCCCCACAAGGATAGTAAGAAAGGGTACAAAAGGGGGGGACGACCGAGACACACACACCGACACACACACCGAGACACACACACCGAGAGACACACACACACACACACACACACACACACACACACACACACACACACACACACACACACACACACACACACACACACACACACACACACACACACACACACACACACACACACACACACACACACACACACACACACACACACACACACACACACACACACACACACACACACACACACACCCTCCCACCCCCCGCAGTTAAAATATACAGTTTTAACAATAAAAACCACTGAAATTCACCAGTTACAATTAAGTATAACTTGTGCGCTAAAGTAACTATAACTTGCAGCCCCACCATGCACAGTCTTGGCATCAATGATGTCATTTCAGATGTTGCAGTGATGTTATCAATTATGTCATAGAACATATCATAAGTGATGTAATATGTGAGGTAATTAAGTAGTGTATTAAGTGAAGTAGTGCATGCCGAGAACGTGAGTTATAGTTACTTTAGGGCACAAACTATAGTTACATGCGATAACTATAACTGGTGAATTTAAGTGGTTTTGTTCGTTTAACGTGGTATATTTTAGTTGATATTTTCACCTATCACCTCCCTTTAACCTTTGTTTTTCTGATTTCTTTTTTATGTAAAGTTAGATATTATTACAATTCCTAACCATAACGTCACTTCAACCTTTGTTTTTATTAGTGATTTTCTTAGGGCTTTTTTAACGTAAAGTAAGATATCCATCGCCATGCGTGGGGTTGGGCGCAGGGCTTGGCCACCCCAACCCCTTTGGGGACCCAACACCCTGCTATCATGCATGGCTCTTGTAACAATATAAAGGGTGTCATTGTAAGTAAGGCAGATCTACTGGCTTTGACAACTATAACTGCTGGTTGGCTGCTGCGCTCCCTGTAGCCCTCTATAGCCTTAAAAAAATGCTTGGTGGTGCCCTTGCCACTTCTAGGGGCACCACCAGGATCCACATATTCAACTAAAAGCCCTTGCAGGCAACCACAAGAGGTCCCCACACTCCAGGTGAAGAGCATACCGCTCCAGCTCGGAGTGCTTTAAAAAAATATGGTAAGCTCTCCTGTGGTCATGGATTCAATTACCCAGGAGAATTACTGTATTTTTTTTTATGTTGCTGTGGGGCTGCTGCGCTCCGTGCAGCCATTCAGCAGTTTTTACCTTGGCACTTTACTTGCTATTTATGCCCCTTCCTTCATCTACTCCCTGACATGGTAAGGCATTATACATGTTGCATCTAGTGCCGCAAAATCTTTACCAATACATAGTGGTGCTGTATGTTAACCAAATTAAAAAAAGAAATGCCTTGGGTGCTCCCACGCCCACCTTTTCTTTTTTTTATCAGGACCGCAAATCCTCCATGGAGCCATAGTACCGTTAAAAAATTCGTTTTTGGCCCGGGGATGGGGGGGGTCCTATTGGGCCTCCCACCACGATATATATACACACATATATATATATATATATATATACATACACATATATATACACACATATATATATATATATATATATATATACATACACATATATATACACATATATACATACACATATATATATACATATATATATATATACACACATACACATATATATACACATATATATATATACACACATATATATATATATATATATATATTTTAAATCTTAATTTCTCAACAACTACTGAATGGCTTTACACCAAATCACAAAAAGCACGCTTTCTGGACCAAGATCTAGCTTTCTGCCAAATTTGGTGCAATTCTTATGGAAAACTACATGAGGGGATTTACTGGTGGTTGCCGCATGCCGGCACGTCACATGGTCTGCCATGGTCTGCCACTGAAGAGGGCGTTGGCCCGAAACGCGTCTGGCAGGTAAACCAGAAAAGGACTTTGTTCATGGCGTGTGCCCTTGCTTTGGCGTAATTTCCACCTGGGAGTGCATCCCACCTAGAGGCAACTCTTTTTGTATTATATATATATATATATATATATATATACATACACATATATATACACATATATATATATATATATATATACACATATATATATATATACACATATATATATATATACACATACACATATATATATATATACACACATATATATATATATACACACATATATATATATATATATATATATATATATATATATATTTTAAATCTTAATTTCTCAACAACTACTGAATGGCTTTACACCAAATCACAAAAAGCACACTTTCTGGACCAAGATCTACCTTTCTGCCAAATTTGGTGCAATTCTTATGGAAAACTACATGAGGAAAACGTGTTTAGGGCCCCCCTTTTTCTCAGATCCCTCGTGATGGATCACCCCGAAAAATTTCACAAAGAAGCTGAGATAGATAGACCTTTTGGTGAAAGTTTCGTGAAGATTCGTCAAACGGAGGCAAAGTTATAAGCAAACCAAAAAAATCTATTTTTTATGGAAACTGGGTCCTATCTATAACTACCCAGTGGCGCAAGAGTGTGTGCGTGTAGGGTTGGTTATACTAACAAAATACGTTTTGCTTTAGCATTTTATTATAAAATAACTCACATCACTTGCCAAGTTTTTTTCTCTGTGGGAACGAATGACCCAGTCTACTAGAATATATAATGGTTTGGTTAAAAACACTGAAGATTTGGTTTCAGACCAAAAGATTCCAACGAGAACGGCCTGTGGCATCACTTCGAGGCGCCTTGAATCTGTCCAATCACACAACCTACAAAGAAAAAGAAGAGCATTTGACACTTTAACATGGTAACCATTTCATGACTCACCATCGTGTTTTTCTCTCAGCAGATAGATTTAATAAGTTTTACAATCACTCCACAACATGCATTATAGAAACGTAAATGGTTCCGTAACCAAGTTTCGCAAGAAACTGCCCCAATTAGTTGTTGGTAAACTTTGTTGCACTGAAGCCTACTTTTCCTTCTATCAGTCCTTCATATAGGAGGGTGTTCAGCCCTCTGAGACTGAAAGGTCGCAATTATTCCTCCTCCTCACAGAGTCTTACAAGAAAGGGAAGGCCTACAGGCACTAGTGGGCAAAGAATTGCATATAGAGGAAGTCTAAGAGGGATACACTTTTGGACCCACTGTCACCAAGAGAATGTGGGGAGGATGGGGGTGTGCTTATGAGAGCACACAGAAACATATTGAAACCCAACGCACTGATTGCTAGATCTCCAATATATTTACATTTATAAGAGGTGTCTCCCCACAGAAGTTGCATCCCGTACAAACAATAAGACAATACCAAACAAGAGAAAAATACAGTTGCTAACTTT
The DNA here is from genome assembly GCA_963921515.1 of Calotriton arnoldi. Taxonomy (NCBI): domain Eukaryota; kingdom Metazoa; phylum Chordata; class Amphibia; order Caudata; family Salamandridae; genus Calotriton; species Calotriton arnoldi. The sequence continues at coordinate 6,379,846 of CAWUFW010000001.1, read as the reverse complement.
TCTCCAATTGGCAATAAAATATATGTGCACAGTGCAGCTGGAACAGTCTCAAACCTATATTCTAAAGTGGTCTTCTATACAGAATACGGGCAGTCACTAGCATTTCTTATGGATATGCTCCCTCTAAAAAAGTAACAGTAAAAGGTGAAACTCCAATAGGGGTGTGCAAAATTTGTGAACATTTGCTTTCGAATAATTACGCGAAATTTCATCAAAATTACACAAAATGTAAATCTGTCACTTGGCGCTATATTTTAGCACAAAAAGCGCTTTTTTGACTCAAAGGTGCATTTCTCGCGACAAAAAAGTGGAAAAAACCAAAAGCAATGCAAAAAACAGCACATCGCTTACTGTGGGACCCATGCATTGGCAGTACATTTTTTCTGTGAGTGGCACGTTCGGTACATGTTTACTGCGAATGGGGCATAAGTACACAGCATAGCATAATGGCATAATCAGTAATTTCACGTAACAAACGTTGGCGAAATTATTTGAATTACCCTGGCATAAATTAAATTTCACCCCGGCCTACTTTCCTAGTCCAAAATTGCAAAAGCGGTGGCACAATACAGAGTGGTGCCTATAATCTGCCATTGAAAATCAGGAATCATGTATTGTTCTTCGCTGTGCCTCCCTTGTTTCGCAAATCAGGGCATTCAAAAAAGATGACACTATGTTGCAAGTCACAGTTTCGTGTACACTTTAGATCATGCAAATCCATTTGCAATTACTTTTTTTGGGCATCCAATTAAAAACTAAGGTTCATATCTGTCACAAACGAAGTTCCTTCTGTCCCCTTATTAGAAGTTCTATAAGACTCTGAGAAAATATTTGGCGTGTGTATTTTTACACTCTAAACACTGAGGGCTACATATTGGCTACAGCATTCTTTCATTTTCCACATTCTAACAAACACCTTGCAAAAAAATAACAATAAAAACTAATAATCTACAAGCTCTAATGGTGAGTCATTCATCAAAAAGGAAGTCCGACACTTGCCAACCGATTCCTTAGACTGTGGTGACTTCGAAGATATATGTCTTTTGCATATGTGTGTGTGTAACCAAAATAATCAATTCACCATAATCAATAAAGCTAACATAATTTACTACTGGGGCAAATGAACAAGTTACTTACCTTCGGTAACGATATATCTGTAAGAAACATAGGTTAGTTATAGATTCCTTACCTTAGAATTTCCCCCAGGCGTCAGACTGGATCCGGAAAGTTTTTCGTCAGCAGTACCTCTGCGCCTCGAAAGGTGGCGTCGGTCGGCTCCGCGTCCGTCGTTGGTGTTGTGGTCGCCGGAATGACGTCGCGGTAGCTACTTAGACGCCGCCCTCGCACGCTGACGTCAGTTCTGTACACAACTTTCCGTGCCAGAAACGCAGAGCCATGGAAGACACTGACCACTGGTGCACAAAACTAGGGCCCTGAAAGGATGTCCTTAACCCTAGAAGTCGGGTCACAGAATGGGGAGGATGGGTGGGGCGGTGAGGAATCTATAACTAACCTATGTTTCTTACAGATATATCGTTACCGAAGGTAAGTAACTTGTTCATCTGAAAGAAACAGTTAGTTATAGATTCCTTACCTTAGAATAGATACCCCAGCAATACCAACCCCGGAGGTGGGTCTGCGAACCAAGTTCACACCAGAAAGTCCTGGAGAACAGAACGGCCAAAGAAGCCGTCTCTCCGGACTTGGCTGTCCAGGCAGTAGTGCTTAGTGAATGTGTGCAAGGATGCCCACGTCGCTGCCTGGCAAATGTCATGCAGAGGAACTCCTCGTCCCAAAGCAGTAGTGGCTGCCGTCGCCCTGGTGGAATGGGCACGTAGCCCCACTGGAGGCTCCTTTTTAGCTAGAGAATAGCAGGCTTTAATACACAAAACAACCCATCTAGAAATGGTCCGTTTGTGTACAGCCCGACCTTTCTTGGCGCCCAAGTAGCCAACAAAGAGCTGGTCATCCACCCGGAACTGTTTGGTGCGATCCAGATAAAAGGAAAGCGCACGTTTTGGGTCCAGACGGTGGAGCCTCTCTTCCTCTTTCGAAGGATGCGGAGGTGGAAAGAAGGTGGGCAAAGTGATGGTCTGCCCAATATGAAAGGAGGTGACCACCTTGGGAAGGAAGGATGGATGAGTTCTTAGGACAACCTTGTCCGGATGTACAGCCAGAAAAGGAGGTTTGGATGAAAGAGCCTGGAGCTCACTCACTCTTCTGGCAGATGTGATGGCCACCAGGAATGCAGTCTTAAGAGTCAAGAGTCTTAAAGGACAGTTGTGAAGCGGCTCAAAGGGAGCGCACATCAAATAGGTGAAGACCAGATTCAAGTCCCACTGAGGCATAAAGAAGGGTATAGGAGGAAAGAGATGAATTATTCCTTTTAAGAAACGATTAACCACCGGGGACTTGGAGAGAAGGCTGATCAGGAAGCCGAAGAAAGGCAGAAATGGCCGAAAGATAGCCCTTGATAGTGCCCAGAGCAGAGCCCTGCTGGGCCAAAGATAGGAGGAACAAGAGGACCTCAGAAAGGGGGGCGGAAAGGGGATCCACAGCCTTTACTGTGCACCATGCCACAAATTTGTTCCATCGGCAGGCGTATACCGTCTTAGTGGAGGGACGCCTGGCTGCCAAGATTACATCACAAACTTCGGGAGGCAAGTCGAATGACGTCAACTGCCGCTGCTCAATCTCCATGCAAGAAGGTGGAGGCTGGACAGGTTCGGGTGGAGGACCGTCCCCTGCTGCTGCGACAGAAGATCCTCTCGAAGAGGCAGTCGGATCGGAGGATCGATGGCCATGTTGAGCAGCTCGGGATACCAGACTCTTCGTGCCCAATCCGGAGCCACAAGAATGACTTGGGCCCGGTCGCGCTTGATCTTCTTCAGCACTCTGGGCAGAAGTGGTATAGGCGGAAAGGCGTACAACAGACCGCAACTCCACTCGCAACGAAAAGCGTCACCTAGCGAGTGCCGCCTTGGAAATTCCAACGCGCAGAATTGCTGACATTGCGTGTTCTCTTCGGTGGCGAATAGATCTAACCAAGGCTCTCCCCACTGTTGAAAGAGACCTTGCACCACCTCCGAGTGAAGACGCCATTCGTGATCTATCATGCCCCTGCGGCTGAGTTCGTCCGCCCTGGTGTTCAGGGAACCTTCCAGGTGTTGAACCACCAGGGATATGCCCTGATGTTCCAGCCATGTCCAGAGGCGGAGGGCCTCTTGACATAGGGGCCACGACCCCACCCCGCCTTGTTTGTTGCAGTACCACATGGCGGTGGTGTTGTCCGTGAACACCTGCACTACTCTTCCCCGGACAGAGGTAAGGAATGCTTTCAGTGCAAGCCGGATCGCCCGCAGCTCCAGAAGGTTGATGTGGTTGAAGCTTCTGAGAGGGAATCAGGTGTGACTTCGGCACGCTGATGGAGAACCCCAGCGAATGCAGGAGGTCGGCCGTAGTCTGGAGGTGGGAGACGAATGCCTGGGGCGAGCCCGCCTTCAACAACCAGTCGTTGAGATAGGGGAAGACTGGGACCCCTGATCTGCGCAGATGAGCTGCAACCACCGCCATCACTTTCGTGAACACCCGAGGGGCGCTGGTAAGGCCGAAGGGTAGCACGGTAAACTGAAAATGCTCGTGGCCTACCATGAACCGCAAGTAACGCCGGTGGGCCGGCAGGACGGGGATGTGAAAATAGGCGTCCTGCAAGTCCAACGCTACCATCCAGTCTCCAGGGTCGAGGGCAGACAAGACCTGAGCTAACGTCAACATTTTGAACTTCTCCTTCCAGAGGAAGCGATTGACACTCCTGAGATCCAAGATAGGACGCAGGCCCTTGTCCTTCTTGGGTACCAGAAAGTAGTGGGAATAGCAACCACGACCTACTTCTGGGGCAGGAACGCGCTAAATGGCTCCCTTGGCCAAGAGAGCCGTAACTTCCTGTTGGAGAAGGCCTAGGTGATCCTCCGACATGCGATGGTACTGAGGTGGCATGGCTGGAGGGGTAGCCTCGAAGGGGAGGGAGTAGCCCCTTCGGACTATCTGCAAAACCCACCTGTCCGATGTGATAGTGCGCCGGTGGGGGAGGTGATGGCGGATCCTGCCGCCCACTGGCGATTGATGGGCCTGAAAGGTCGGACTAGGAAGGTTTAGAGGCAGAAGCAGAGTGGTGGGGGGGGGGGGGCGGTTGGTGGACTGGCCCGCTCGCTGACCCCCAGAACCACGGCAGTGGTTCCCACGTCCCCGGCTGCGCGAAGGTTGTGCAGCTTGCGGCAGCCTGTGGCTCTGGGCGGGACGTAGTGGGGCACCCCACCCCTTCCGTAGCCACGAAAGGGGCAAAAAACAGACTGCGCAGGGCGAGTGGAGAGGCCCAAGGACTTGGCCGTAGCCCGTGAGTCCTTGAAACGCTCTAGAGCGTGGTCTGCCTTGTCGCCAAAAAGGCAATGGCCATCAAAGGGCATGTCCAGAAGAGCGCTCTGGACATCCCCAGAAAAGCCAGTCGATCTCATCCAGGCGTAGCAACGAAGGGCTACCGACGTGGAAATCGTCCTGCCTAGAGAGTCGGCGGTATCCCGCCCACAGCGGAAGGTACACTTCGCTGCATCTCTCCCTGCGGCAACGGCCTGGGAGAGTACGGTCCGGGCCTCCTCCGGACACTGAGGCAGCACTTGCGCAACCGTGTCCCACACAGAGTGGGAATAACGGCCCAATAGACATGCGGTGTTAACCGACTGCAGCCCAAGCTGGCGAACGAGAAAACCTTCTTCCCAAGATGATCCAGCTTCTTGGATTCCCTATCTGGTGGTGCGTTAGGGAATGCGCTCTTGGAAGTAGAAGCTTGGACCACCAAGCTCTCTGGGGTGGGGTGTTGGGAGAGGAAAGTGGGGTCGCCCGGGGCCGGGCGGTGGCGTCGGGCAACCATTCCATCCACGGGAGCCCCCGTGTTGGGCCTGGACCAAGTGCCCAAAAGGATGTCGGTCAGGGCTTCACTGAACGGCAGCAGGGGCTCCGAAGAGCTCGCTGCCGGTTGAAGCACCTCTGTCAGGAGGTTAGTCCTGATTGCCACCGTAGGAAGCTCGAGGTGGAGAGCCTCGGCCGCCCTACGTAACACCACTGCGTATGACGCTCCCTCCTCCGTAGCCACGGTAGGAGGAGACAACATGCCAAGGTCTGGGGAGGTATCCAGACCACTGGCATCCCCCAGATCCTCTCTCCAGTCCGGATCGTATTCCAACTGGTCTGACAAAGGGTCCCCAGAACCCTCCCCGTCTTCCTCACCCTCCTCTGGCAGCTAGGTTGGCTGAAAATGGCCAGGGTGGAACACAGGGGCAAAAGTACACATCGGCGCTGGATCTGGTGTCGGCCGACGCCGGTCCGGCTCCGTGTCCACGTCGGGTTGGAAGCCGGGGTCGATGCCGCTGGAGGGCCAGGCGGCGTCGGCAGCGGACGCTGTGCTGGTGGAGTCGGCGCCGGTGGAGGTGTCACAAGGTCGACCGCGCCGATCCAGATCCAGGCCTGGATCCATGGGGGCCCTGCGACGCCGGAGCCGCCGGCAGGGAAGGCCTAGGGCCCCCAACCGAGTCTGCGGGGCCCGAAGGTGCGCCGGCAGAGTCGGGCTGCCCAAAGATGGCATGCATGGCTTCGTAAAACTGACGAAGCTGGGCAGGGGTCACTCCGGGTCCCGGAAGGGGAGGGAAACTCGGAGTCGGCCCTTCAGGCTCCGCACGCGGAGCCGCGGGAGTGGCACCGCCCACGTCCATCGTCGCGTCAGCCGACCGACGGGAGAAGTCGAAGAGCGACGATGCTTCTTCAACTTCTTCTTGTGCTTCGACTTACCTGACCCCGAGTGCGAAGACTTGGATGACGAGTGGTGATGGCTCCGTGACCAGTCCCTCGACCTCCCTCGCGACTGGGACCTCGAACGGCGCGGAGCCAACTGCCGGCGCTCAAGAAGCTTCGGGACTGCTCGCGCAAAGACTTCGGAGCCATGGTCCGGCAGTCGGAGCACCACTTGGGGTCGTGGTCGCGCTCCATGCAAAAGAGGCACACGCGGTGCAGATCCGTCACCGACATCATTCGGGAACAGGAACCGCAGGCCTTGAAGCCGGGCATCCCAACATGCACCAGGAGTCGGTAGGACTCGAAAAGACGTCGACAAAAGTCGCTCAAAAAGTTCAGTCAAAAAATGACTGGAGGTAGCGCTCTCTCCGGATCTGCGCTGGCTGGCGCGGAAAAAGAAAGAACTGACGTCAGCGGCGAGAGCGGCGTCTAAGTAGCTACCGCGACGTCATTCCGGCGACCACGACACCAATGACAGACGCGGAGCCAACCGACGCCACCTTTCGACGCGCAGAGGTACTGCTGACGAAAAACTTTCCGGATCCAGTCTGACGCCTGGGGGTAATTCTAAGGTAAGGAATCTATAACTAACTGTGTCTTTCAGATATTGCATTTGCACGTGTATACGAAAATCATCTCATCGTCATTTTGTCGGTCTAAGGGCATTGAGGGGAAAAAAAATTTGTGAAATGTCTGACAAACAAAATAATTTATTGATTTCCTTATTAACGTTCAATTGAACACATATTTCTAAATTCCCCTTTATATTTTAAATACCGCACAGATAATGATACCGGGATTACACTAATAAACAGCCCAGTATAGTTTGTCCGGTTTCACCCTAAGGCATAAGAGATAAACATGAATTCCGCCCAATCCAACATTAAAAAAATGTTTAGATTAAAACCGATCGAGGATACAAATTATTTCTCTTTTTAATCTGATGAAAGATAATGCTGCGTGAAACTCGGGTAACAACTTTAACAATGAGAGCTAGTCACCACTGCACTGCAAAAACCTTTGCTTGCAAATATCTTTCCCAACTTCTTTTAGAGCATGTGTATCTTAACACACTCGATGGCACATTTCTGAATTTTACAGAACAATATGGTGCAAAATGATGCGGCACTCTTCACATTTGAGCGGTTTTTTTTCAGCCAGCATCTCACATATGCACATTTCGCCAGCATTATTAATATGACAGAAAATGCACAAAACCAAGGTTTGTTCTTTTGCTTCAGTATCAAAATTTAAATCAAACATTCTTTTCTCGGACCAAGAATTGCAGCCAACACCTATTTACAGGAATAAAAATAACGGAAGGCTCTCATTAAAGCTTACCTTTTGCTCAAAGCCTGGGTTTCCGCTTCCAGAACACCAGCTATGTATTTAAGGAGAGACCAGTGAATCCTTCTCTGCTCAGAAAACTCAACTTCTTCCCGCAACATAGGATGACAAAAGTCTTTCTGATCAAGACACGATCTAAAAAGAACATTCAAACATAAATGCTTCCCCTTCTAAAACAAAGAAAAACATACCACTTCCAATATTCCAATCACAAATTAAAAACGTATGTATCTAAAAAGTTTCGCAAAATTCGCTAGAGGTCCAATGATAGGTCCGAGAATCCATAGAAAGATTGTTTATAGTTTCACTAATAACTTTGATGCTGTTTGATGAATCTGCAAGAAACTTTCCCCCACAAAAAGTGCGTCCACCTCAGCCCATTAATATAAAGTTTCAAGCTGATCCATCAAGCGGGGTCAAGAAAAAGGGGGTGTTTGGATACCCAAGCATGTATTACCTAAGAATGTGGATTGTCATGTTAGACAGTATAGGCCTTTAGATAGTTTCCTCCTGTTGCCACCCTACATATTTCAACACCACTCCTTCCTCTTCCCCCAATCGCACAGTCCATTGTAACCAGGTTGCATAATACATGATTCAGATCAACTAAACCTTTAATAGAGCAGTTAAATTAATTATCAGAACATTGCTGCCGGTCTAATTCTCAAGATCCTCAGTCTTGAGCAGTGTCAGGACATCTACAACATCTTCACTGGTTCCCAGTGAATAAAAGGATACAGTTCAAGGCACTCATCTTTGCATTTAGGGCCTACATTCACAAAGTACCCCTTTAGCTCAGGCGCTGCTTCAAACCCTACGCCCAGGCGAGATCGCTTACAGCCAATAATCTGAAACTCTTACAACCCTCACGCATTCACAAGGCCAGAAGAGGTGGTAGATCATTTGCTTTCCTGGCCTCAAAGTTATAGAATGCTCTCCCTCTTGGTCTGAAAAGCAGCCCGACTAAAGCTGTTTCAGAAGGAGCCATAAAACATTACTCTTTGACTCCTGACCTGACGTCATGTAGGAACTCTGTAGTTAGGTCTCTTGATGGTGCTCTTTCCCCTAGCGCTGGGATGCCTCTACGGAGGCAGCTGTGCGCTATATAAATGTATTGCATTGGATATACTCTTAATACTCACCTCGTTTGGTCAAGTAAGTATTTTCAGGTCGACCTGTGGCGATCAGAAGGAAAATCTTATTAATGTTTGTGTCAAATGGCATGGCCGTCCTCTCCCTTGAGCAAAAGGGTTGTGATGCCTGACAATTATCTCTTATCCTCTGGTAAGCTCGGGCAAGAGAGATGAAGCCCCAACATCTGACCGTAATAGGCAAAGGGAATGTTGTAGTTCTGTGTGGAAGGAAAACACAACCCTGATAGCATTATGTGCTCCTTGCCATCTTCAAGGAATCAGAGATACTGTGAATAATATGAGACGTTTGCTACCACAGGATGAAATTGTACCTGGAGGCCGCCTCCCATTCTTTATTGGCATCACATAATATCTGAATTAGGCTTGATGACTAAGTACAAAGGACTCCTGTTGATCTGATCCGAAAGAAAAAGTGAAAGACTGTCTTGCATGCTTTGAACCAGCCTTATTCTGTCAAGGATCGAAGGTCCATCTACTTTGAATGCTGCTGCAGGAAACTGGGTTACTGGTAGAGGGGATTGAAACCCTACTCAAGCAGCAACCACAAATTTTGTCGGGGTGAAACACAAGCAAACCCCAAATTAACCTGTGCTTAACCCACTGGTAGCTTGGCACGAAAACAGTCAGGCAACGTGTAAATGTTAGAGACAATGCAGCACACAAACAGTAACACAACACAAGAAAAATCCCACACCAATTCAGAAAAATAGAGTCAAATTTAATAAATTATTTGACTATAAAATGACAAAAGTCCAATCAGTAGAACCGGAGATACACAATTTTAAAGCTTTAGCTAAAAATAGTGCTTAAAAGAATAAAGGGCAAACTGTGGTTATCTGGTCGCGCCGGACTAGGATAAAGACACAAGTTCAGGCGACCACGATGGAGACAGGGACGGATACAGGGACCAAGTCAGTCCAGCAAATGTGCCTTAAATCCTGGCTGTGGAGCACTGGGCAGTGCTGCGGCAGTCCCAAGTAGCGATGCGAGGTCCACGTCGAGGATGTGTAGTGCAGCAGTGTTTCTAATGAGCTGGAAGGGTTGTGATGTGGACTTGCGTCAAGGCTGTGTCGCGCTGCGTGGGTTCCAATGAGGAGCTGTGAGGTCCGCGTCGAGAATGCGTCACGCACCAATGGGTCCGATGAGATGTGAGGGCTGCGATGCAAGCTTGCATCGCGCTGCGTCAGTTCCCATGAGGTGCTGCAAAGAGCTCTGCTGGGTTTGCGTTGCTCTGCCTCAGTTCTGGTAGAGACCGCATCTGGGCTGGCAGAGCACCTTTCGCTCCACTTCCAAGGGTACTAGACTGGAGTGGCACCACTTGAGGGGTTAGGACTCACAACAGGCAGAGTCCAGATGCAGAGGTCAAGATGGTTGGAGCCTTTTCTGTCCCTGAGGCTATGATCAGGAGGCCAGTCAACCTGCCCATGGAGTCACTCTGGTGGTCCTGGGTTCAAGATGCAGGTCCAGTCTTTCTCACTCAGGCAGCAGGACAGTACTTCTTGCAGCACAGCAGCATAGTAGTCCTTCTTTTGAGTTTTCCACGCATCCAGAAGTGTACTGAAGAGTCGGGTCTGAGGGTCCACGACTTATACCAGGTGCCCGCTTTGAAGTGGGAGAAGATTCTAGAGTCCTCACTGTACGGAGGTGTCTAGAATTTCCTTCCTTCCTGCCCTGACCCCTGCTTGTCTGGGGGCCAAAAAGTCCAGTGTAAAACCCTTTGTGAGTATGCTGAGGCAGAGTCTTTGTGATGTGCTAGTGTGGTAGGTCACATCTCTCCTCCTCATTCTGACAGAGATGGCCCCTCATGACAACACCTACTCCTTCTGTCTCACTATCTGAAAATAATACACATAGACCAACTACCAGCAACACTTAAGTCATGTGACCCAGGATACAGGCTGCAGACATCAAATGGCTGTGACAAGAAAATGCAACTTTCTAAAAGTGGCATTTTCAGAATTGTGACTTAAAATCCAACTTTACCATTAGAGAGGGTTTCACGTTACAATTCTTTAGAGACCACAACTCGACTTCCCTACTTGTTCCCAATCGAAAGTTATCACTTATTAAAGGTAATAAGGTAACACAATGTTATCCAATCAGAAAGGCAGGCCTTCAAGTAGTGAAAAACGAATGTAAGAGTTTATCGCTACCAGGATAAAAGTTAAAAGTACATGTCCAACTTTTTAAATAATCTGCACCCAGCTTTATGGGCTGTTTAGAGCATAGCCTAGGAGTGACCTATATGTATTAAAAAGGAAAGTTTAGGTCTGGGAAGAGGTTTATTTTGTCAGGTCGAAATGGCAGTTTAAACTGCACACACAGGCTGCAATGGCAAGCCTGAGACATGTTTAAAGAGCTACTTATTTGGGTGGCACAATCAGTGCTGAAGGCCAACTAGAAGTATTTAATTTACAGGCCTGTGGTACATGTACCACTTTACTAGGGACTTACAACTAAATTAAAGGTGCCAATTAGGTGGAAGCCAATGTTATCATGTTTTAGCGAGAGCACTAGCACTTTAGCACTGGTGGCCCTAAGGCCAGCAAAAACAAAAACAGCAAAAACAGGAGGACTGAAGGCAAAAGGTAAGGGAAATCGACGCCAAGGATGTCAGGTCCAACAGCTGCCATGTAGACTCTTGCCAGAAAAAGGTTTTGCCTCAGACCAGAGTATTGTGCTGCTGCCGATCTTGACAAAAACAAATTCCAACATTCTCCAAAAATACCTCTTACAGAGAAGAAATCTTCATTGTGCCTATGCTGTCAAGTGAAAGGGAAAACCTAGTAACCGTTCAAGTCAAATCACAAACAAAGCTTGACAGCGAAATAAACTGTGGTGTGACTGTCTAGATCCCCGGTGCAGCATATGAGATCGCACTGAACAACTTGTGACCAAGGACAGAAGCAGCGGGTGTGACATGTCCGCATGCAAATCACAGAGTACATCACCAAACCAGCTCTGGCCAGAAGAGGTTGAAGATCCATGTGGCTGAGTGGAAAACTCAAGAGCGCCAGCCCGCATATCTGAATACCAAGACTCAAAGGCTTGAATGTCCGGCAATAACATCCGACTAACAACAAAAACAAGACACCAAAATTCAGTATTTCATTGGCTTGGCAGTGCGCATAATGGTCCTGCTGCATTGCTCAGATCAGTCCGTTTGTCTAACGCGTAAGGTGGGAAGAACAGTAACCAACTGCATTTCAATCAAATCTTATTATGCTATTCCATTTAAAGTGAATAAAGGTTTCTTGGACGTTCACGTTATTGCATGTCCTTCATGTGTTATTTGTATTTAGGGCTTTAAACCTACAAGAACCTTCAGTAGAAAGCCTTGTGTGCTCGGCCTTGCTATCTCCTGTGAGTCAAAGCTCAACGAGGAGTTTCTTGGCCTTTCAGTGAGCATGCAAAAGTTTCTAGGGTTTTAGAAACAGCTGACGATACTTGTTACGTGGATTTCCTTAGACCCTAAAGAAGCGGCGTGACAAATGCTAAATTTGTGTTTTAGAAATGTGAACGCACATGAATTGCAAAGGAATGAGTGGTCTGCGGGTGTCACAGTATTTGGGATCGTGTTGCTCTTCCATCAACAGCTAGCTACTAGCAAGCACAGCTATTGTTACAACAGAAATTGTGCCCGTTAATTAGGTGACAAGGATTAGATTGGTCATTCTTCTGTGGTGGTTCTTGAAACACTGTTAGAACTGCCCAGTTGGATATTATATACCAGATCGCATTTTCTGAGTAAACACAGATGATGCCTTTTTTATTGAATAGACTTTTTAAAATCTCAACATCTGATACTATTTACTAAACCACCGAAGCCCACACTCACCGTACAAGCATTTCTAGCAAAGACCAGGTTCCCTTTTTACAGAGTGGACACTGAAGCACTTCCAAGTAATATTTCTGCATGGAGGGACACTTCCAAGGAGGATGAAGATGAAGCAGGTTGTAGAAGATATCAAAAATTCGACAAGACAAACTTTCATCTATATTTCCCTGCAATACAAATGTCCAAAAATATTGTTAAAACCCTGTGAGAATGTCAAAGCAATCAACAAATTAAACAGCTCGGTGTGTTACTTAGTCTCTTCTCCTCATTTCACTTACGTTCTTAAGGCATCTTGCTATAACTGAGTTAAGAATTGTGCAGAACATTATGGACCATATCTAAATGTGCCATAAAAGTGTCTTCTTACCAGTAAACTGCATTTGTAAAATACTTTGCTGAGAGTAATTAAAAATGTTGAAGCCTGGTCCTTTATGATAACAGTACACAACAAAGTTGTGGAATCAAGTAACAGACTGGGAGTTCCAACTCTGATTTAACATGAAGTGAGGAAACTGAATGTCTCTTTCTTGGTGCTCCCAAAGGTCTGAAAGATTTGTCAGGTCCGTTTTTTCCAGTAGCTCAGCTTCAAGAGTGTGTTTCACACTGTTAGCGATTCCCAGTGGGGTTGCAATTGACCTACCTTGTTAATATTTATGAGGTAGGCTGCAATTTGCGACCCACTGGGAATCATAAAGAACACAGGGATGGTGGCCTCCTAGGGACAGCAGACCACCATGTCTGTGTTTGCTTTTAAATAAAGCAATTTTGTTTTTTAAATATAGCCCGTTTTCCTTAAAGGAACCAGTGGTTCGTGGAACCTCCGCCTGCCCTTAAAAACATTTTCACATACACTCAAAAAGGAGAAGCAGTCACCTGGGGAACCCCTTCCCATTTGTGAATGGGTTACCCCCAAAGTGAATATTTTGCTACCACATTTCGGTTGCAAAACATTTTTACATACCAATTCGAGTCGCTATTCAGAAAGGATGCCCTAAACATGCCCCTTCCTAATACTGAATCACAAACCTATTTTGCAATTCAGTAATAGGTTACCAAATCGCAAAATAGGGTTTGTACATAGAAAAGGGCTTTTTCGCAGTCGCAAATGGTTTGATTCTGCGAATTGGGCCGTTTGCGATCAAAAAAGCTACATACATGTGGCCTTGAGGGCCAGATGTACGCAGGTGTCGGTTTACGATTACCAAATAGCAAAATTTTGCAATTCGCTATTTGGTACTTGCAAACACCTATGTATGAAAGTGTGCTTTACACTTTCTGTGATTCCCAGTGGTTCGCAAATAGACCTACCTCATTAATATTTATGAGGTACGTCTCCGTTTGTGATTGAGAATAGCTAAATTCACAGGGATGGTGGCCTGCTGGGGTCAGCAGACCACCATGTCTGTTATTGCTGTACAATAAAGCATTATTTGTTTTAAATGCAGCTTTTCCTTAAAGGAAAATGGGATGCGCTTAAAAAAGAAAAATGAAAGGTTTCTTTTCATTTTTTAAGAGTAGGCAGTGGTCCGTTGGACCACTGATTGCTATTAAAAAGGTTTTTGCTAACATTCACAAACGGAAGGAGTCCCATGGTGACCCCTTCTCATTTGCAAATGGGTTACCACCTACTTGAAGTAAGTGGTAAAATGGGATTTTTTTGCAACCACATTTCGGTCGCAAAATATTTCATTTACATGGGACGTCCTAAACACGTTCCTTCCTAATACCGAATCGCAAACCCAATTTGCAATTCAGTAATAGGGTACCAAATCGCAGATTGGGCCTTTGTACATTAAAAAAAAAATGCTTTTTTCATTCGCAAACTGTTTGCTAACGAAAAAAAGCTTGGCGCATTCGGCCCATAGTTATTTAAACATACTCGGCAATTAGGGCCCACGATTGTTTTTGCAATTACATCGGATGTGGAGGAAGAGCACCGGGCACATATATGATAGCAGATTTTATAAGCTAATGATCTCAAGCATCCATTACTTACTTGAAGCATGTGCATCAGCAGAGTCTGAAGAAAACATACTGGAGGCACACAATGTGGGAGCAGGAAATTCAGATCGTCAATTGCTTCAACAAAGAAGTGGCCTTCTAATAATCCATCGATTCGATTCAACCTAACTCTCAGAGTTTCAATGTGTTTAACCTACAGTGGAAATATGCAATCAATTAAAATTGGTACTTGCACACACACTTCCGATTAAGACATAACAAGGCTACACCTGCTTTCCTTTCAGCTTTGGGGCATAGTTAGTTTTGGTTTGTCCTCCCCTCTGGAGATCAGCTGCAGCTAATGTGATCCTCTTATCCCGATCTGCCTAGGTTTAGTTATCGCTCTGTCTCGCCTGTTTTTTTCAGCTCAGGTACAGCTAGTTGGTTTGGGACTGGCATTTCATTCACTGCTGCTGTCGGTCGTTCTCCGACCAGGCAGAATAAGGCTAACGAAGGATCAGCGTCCTGAGCATATTTTGTAAATAAATCAAAAGAAATATAGTGCTTCAAGGAGATTGTTTTCGAGATTCCCACACCGTTAAATATATCAAGTGAGAGTACTTCACACAGGAGACTGTGGAGAGATGTATCCTGGCAGGTAGTATATAACCTATGAGACAACACTTCATAAAATAACATTTTACAGAGACGAATAACCAGTATAATGCATAAACCGATATACTGAATGTATTCCTCCTATAAATGGAAATAATATGTGTTAGACAGAATATCAGAAAACAAGACCACCAGGGCCTTCCCCGCTCAGGCCTCTCAGAAATTCACTCCTAATTTTAAGATTGTTTTCTGTTGTTGTACGCAGCTGTAGTTAGGGTCCAAATGGTGAGGCAGCTTAGAAGCAGGTAAAGAGGCCAAGATAGTACCGCTGAATAGCATAAGCACGTTTGTGGGTAAAGTGATTGGAAAGAAAGCAATCACTGGCAAAGCCAATAGGCCTTGCATATGAGAGCTATTGGCTTTTTGGCAATATTTTGTAGCCAAGCTGTACATCAGCGCAGATGCTTTGCATTGTGCCTAAAACTAATTTTTTTAAAGGGCTATGACGCTATCAGGGCTAATGCATAAGGGCTGGATGCATCATAGTCCTTTTTTAGGTCGAGCCTAGAGTCAGCGTGCATGCGCTTCTCTGCGAGATCTGCTGTATTCTCTCTGTGGAGATTGAACATGCCCACCCCTTTTCATTGGCTGCTTGGTCTGCGTTAATAAATTCCAAAGTTTTCGTTGGTGAATGGTGTACATTTGCCCCGCCTCGTGGCTGTCTTGTTCCCACCCTGGCTACCGGCCCTGCTACGGGGATCCTTTCACAATGGGCCATATGTTTTGTTTGAGTGCACTACATTTTCCCTTTCATTTCTCTCCTGCAAGAGACTCGCTGGCACAGGGTGCTGCTTGCAGTTTAGTCTTCCCTCAACAATACCTCCTGCCCCTCAGAGCTTGATATTGCCAGTGTCATTTATCATGATCGCACCACTACCATCCCGTCGCTGCTGTATGGTTGTCCGCTCTGTCTCATGTTTTTGGTGTAAAAAGGCAGCCTCAGCCTATCGTGTCTGGTGGCTGCACTTTGTTCTGGCTCAGTGACAATCTGTAACAGACTGCCTCAGCTCGCACACTCCGGGTGCTGCTGCTACCGTCCAGGCACAGGGAGCATCATCATCTCAGAGGGCGAAAAATGCACCTGTGAGACTCAGCAGTCCAAGTATGCCCACCCCTCTGTGCACGCAGACAGCTCTCGGCCATTACTCAGGAATATTTTATAAAACGGGAATATATTAAAAACACCCATTTTGTATAGAAACCCGACTCCCTTACATGAAGAACAAAATGCGCGCTGCAGGAGACATAGCTGCCAAGGTTTCAGATTGCTAAGTGTGACATTTTCACAATTTCAGTGTAATTATGAGTGACATTTTAACGACTATGAGTGACACTTTCTCACGAGAGCATTAAGCAATTTAGACATACAAATAATATCAGAAATTACACCAATTTGAGCAACGAGAAACTAAGAAGTCACTGAACTAAAGTGTACTAACGGCAGGCGGCTGAAAACTGAGCAGAGCAGCGTCAGGCTGCATGACTGCAAAGTTTTCTGACTCAGTACACCACAGGACCCTGCGCAGGCAACTCAGATTGATTGAAGCATCAATGTTATTTCTCAAGAGCATCCATAGCAAGTTAGCTTAACTACTAAAACACAGATACCCTAGCAGCCTTCACCCACACTGGCCCCCCTGGGTCCTCCTTACTGCCGGCAATCAGTCAATCAAGTCAGCATGCAGAGAATGAGTGTAGATTCCAGGGCTTCTCTGTCCTACGTGGGAACCAGGCCACAACAGAAGGACGAAAACCAGAGTGAAGTATTAGCCGTTGCAGAGTGCAGCAATTGGGAAACCAGCAGCTACATACATGGAGCAGCAGACTGACCCCATAATTTAAATAAATAAGAACAGCTCTCTCTCAGTGCAGGCAGTTAAAATGTGCTCAGGAAACTTCAGTAATTAGTTTCTTGCATCCATAAACTGTCAGGACGCAAGAACATGCAGAGGAAACGCTCCATTTAATCTACATATTTTCCGAGGCAAGCGTTAAAAAGAAAATTTGACACTAAGATGGTCTCACACTTACTTGTGAGGAGAGCACGGAATTCCGGTTTACGGGCCAACTGCCCGCCTCCCCAGAGTCTGGTTGCAACTTCTCTCACTCGACTCCATTGGGAATGGCAAACGTGCGTGCGCCCCCTCCCCTCTGCCCATCAGACTCACTCAGGCTCACAGCAGGCGCAGCTCAGAGTGGAGCTCGCGTGTCACTGACTCCTTCCTCTGTGTCCCTCGGCTGCGGCAAGACTTGAATTTGGCAGGGTGCAGCAGCTGACAGCACACTGCGGCCAGGCTCGGGCTGGTGCAAGCTGCAGCAGGAAGCTGCGAGAGCCATGAATGGTTTGCGGGTGGCAAATTCAGCAACCAGCCGTCTCCTGGACCCTCCCTAAACAAACTGAACTCCGGTCTCCCCGCTCAGACAGACAGGATGTGACGACGGTCCACCGCGGCGCAGGCAAGTACTAGCAGACAGGTTGACGGGGCCCCGTGACGTCAGGCTGACAGCCAGAGCCACACGCGGAGAAATCACAATAATGTAAATGAGACATTGTAGCAGTGTCTCACCGCGCGGCGCCGCTGGAATTAATATGCGGCAGCCTGGCTGGGCAGATTTGTTACATTGCACTCTCAGCCACTCCAGAGCTGAGAGCAGAAATCTTTAACTATTTATGAACTTCCCAGCAAGCAGCTGCTGGCAGCACGTCTCGGAGCAGCAGAGCCGGCGCACAGGCGAGCGGCATTAAATGCGTGACAATGCATTTCAGTGCGGTGATGCGGAACACCACACTGAAATGCGTGAGCGTCACACCTGATGCGTGATACTTGGCAGGCATGAGGAGATGAATCACCTGATTACCACGCGCAGGAGGGGGTTGAGCTGTGAGCTGATATCAAGTCCAGAGTGAAACATAATGCAGAGATAAAGAGAGGAGCGCCAGCGATAATGCGGACTTTCCTACTCCGCCTCGATATGGTCAGATGATTAACCAGGCTCCATGATATCACAGCGTGGAAACTTTTTGAGATGGAGAACATACTTTTATTAATATAACGCACAATTCTTAATTACACGGAGTTGAAGTGGGAGCTTATTGTTGACCTGGTAATAATATATAATGCATTCTGTGGTTTTCAACACTTTAAATAATCGACAACGGAAAAGTTCAGGCTCCCCTTGCAGGTCTCCTCCCCTCGCCCTGTGCTCACGTTCCCTTTCTTTTAGCCCATACTTTCGCGCTCCAAGCCCTCTACACCACCCTCCCCCTTTTTATCTCTACTCCCCCTGTGTGCTGTGTGTTTATTCTGCAGCAGGAATGTGGTGCTTGCTTAGTGCTCGGGTCCCAAGGGGGCGGCACTTTTAAAGTCACATTCCCAAACTGCAACAGGACTCATTTGGTTTGGTATATGGCACAGTGAAAATATGCCAAAACTTGAAATGCGTTCTCCAGGTTTAAGATCGGCTGTTCGAAATGGTATGTGATGTCTTTTACCAAAAACAATCAGAAGAATTATATATAAAACGCAGATACGTTAAATGCTTTACATTTCTGAGCAATGGAATGATTCAATACCAAACCTACTGGCTCTGTACAACGTAAAATGTATTAAAAATTCTAATTTTGGCTTGCCTTCTTTTGTTTAATCGTTAGCCAGGAGGTTCTTATTCAAGTGATGTTTTTTGGGGAGCTCTGAGAGTAAATGCAAATCGTTTCCAGGTGAAAGGTGGGATTTCTCATACACATGCTTTGAAGACTACGATTTACTTTCCTAGAGCTGGGCGTTCAGATGCTACAATAATATAGGGAGACTGCTATGTTTAAGCTCCTG
The DNA here is from genome assembly GCA_963921515.1 of Calotriton arnoldi. Classification (NCBI taxonomy): domain Eukaryota; kingdom Metazoa; phylum Chordata; class Amphibia; order Caudata; family Salamandridae; genus Calotriton; species Calotriton arnoldi. Next base: position 6,361,220 of record CAWUFW010000001.1, on the reverse strand, counting down.
CCGACTCTGATTCATAGGATTTGCTTGGCTAAACTGATCTGCCCTGGGAGGCTGCTTTTCGCGCTCACAGACATTTAATGGTATGTGCCGAGCATACAAGGGTGCCTTGCCTTTTTGCCAGGTAAACCTATTTATCCTCCGGTTTGGTGTTCTTGTTAAATCTGCAAACTCTTGAGCTCTTTTTGTTTTTAAAATCCCAATGCCTATTATTTTACCCATGTATTTGACGATTTTAAGCTGATTTATTTTCCAGAGTAATTGACTTTAGAAATGCCTGTGTTTTAACTGTAGAAGATACCAGAGGTACTTGTATTTCTAGGCATCCCCCAAAAACCGTAGATGCTAACTTGGGAAGGTTCTCGAAAACTTGGGGGCAGCGCTTAGTGGCAACCGGAAGGGGCATACAATCATGTTTCTGCCTGTCTGTGCCCCGATGTCTGCCCCTTTGTCTAACGCTCCCCGTCCCATGAAACAATATTGCAAACTAACTGTTTTCCCCTCAAACTCACTTTCCCTGTCTCATGCGCAGTCCCTTTAAACCCCGCGTCCTTCCCTCCACCCCAAAACTCTGCCTGTCTCTGTTCGCTAAACTCTCTCCCTCACATGCACGCTCCCCCCGCCTATCCTCCCACCCAAAACTCTGTCCCTCTCTTTCTTCTAGTTTCTCCTCTCCCTCACTCCTAACTCTGTGTTTATCTCTTTTAAACTGATTGCTATCCTCCAAACTCTCTGTTGGTCTCTATCTATGCTATCCCATTGTCCCCCACTTTCCGTCCTTCTGCAGAACTCTCTCCTCTCCCTCTGTTACACTGCCCCAAAAACTGTCCTTAAAGTCTACCCAAACTGTGTTAGCTTTTTATTCAACACAGCTGGTCTCCCCATTTCATGCCCCTACCCTAAATGTGCTGAATCGCTAAATACGTATAAGGTCCCAAAGACGAGACCGATTGCATTGCAAATGCTTGTTATTATTATAATTTTTAGCCATGCTGCACAGCAGCCACGCTGCTATACCTCATGGCTACAAATCATTGCCAAAGGAGGCAATGCCCATGCTGTATGCATAAGCAAACAGCAATGGCAGAACCAAAAGCCTCATGTAATTATGAGCAAATCAGTTAATATTCCCATGCGTGGAAAAGAAAGTGACATTTGACATACAATCCTATCACATAAATAAAGCAATTGAACCCATGTCTATGTCTTACTGAAAATAGATTTGGTAGCAGATAAAATCTGTTGTCACAATAAAATAAGATAACATCTGTTGTGACAATAAACATCCATTTTAAAGGAGAAAAAGGCTTCTTTAAAGTGCATGTGGCATAGCAAAACATAGCTACAAATGGCAAGAGGTTCAACAAGGATGACAGGGAAGAAGAAAAAAAATAAAAGTAATATCTCTATCACAGCACAATCGAGGAAGTACAGCAATCAAGCTGAAGCAGTCAGTACTTGGTCCATGCTCCAGCCAAAAGAAGATGATGTGAAGCCAGCACACGACTGCCAATTAAAAGACAGCAAATAAGAGTGACAATGAAGCTAACAAATTTCAAGCAACAGGCGGGCTGCAAGCCTCTTGCTGTATACAATATCTCTTGCAAACGAGAGCACATGCAGTGCATGAGCTGTCACAGGCAAGACCTGAAAAAGGGATAGATGGGGGTCACAAACAAATGAAATGGAAACTCAAAATAAGGCACAAATATTTGTCGACTGCCTAGATAAGGAGATTTTTTGCATCTTGAGGGTGGACGGCTGTGGAAAGAATCCAAATATGAACTGCCCCTTCAGGCACTGACTGGCAGCAGAGGAGTAAATTACTGGTTGTCAGACCCCGTTCAAGGGGAGTCTACTGGACCTCACCCGTGGGGGTTGAGGGGGTTTGTCTCTGGTTCCCCGGGTACATCCTATTATGACTCTGTAATATGGGCCAAGTGCACATGACTCTCAGTGGTAGCGGTGGCGAGCAGTCACAAGCTTCTCAGGGAGTAGTGTGGGAGTTCTCGAGCTCAGCGCGCACTAATCAGTCAACAACTCAATAAAGGAATGACCGGCCCATTCACAAGAAAGAAAAGTAGTTTATTAAACACTAGAATACAATAATACATGTTACTATAAAAAGACAACAATTTATTGTTTTTGGGCGCTATTCGGGTTGGCGCTGTGCCTCCTCCCACTACCTTGCTCTCTCTTCCCTGTCCAGACCCTCTCCCAATTCTGACTGACAACATCCTCTCTGTAGTAAAAGCAGTAGAAGCACAATTATTACTAAGGTGCAAGTTTGGACATAACCAAATATATCTGCATACAGTTTCACTTCAAGTTTGTAACACAATGAAGTAGAATTAGTCTTGGAATTTTCACCAGGCCCTGCCGGTAGCTTTTCATCTCCCCTCCTCAGCCACTAGGACTGCACATGGTAGTGAAACTGGGTCCTTCGGTGGCAGAAGCGGAGATGGCAGGCATGGTTTGGTGCATTCTCGATTGGACCAACTGTGTCTCTGGCTTCAGTGTCTTGGCGCTGGGCCCAAACAGGGGCAAGAAAGTCCTCACTGGAACCCCAAAAGAGCCAGGAGACAATTTGACAGATGCAGCTTCTCAGTCTGGTCATGACTTCAGTAGCTACTACGGCTCTAGTGACTCAGATAAAAAGGACTGATCACAATATAGGTTTTCCAAACATAGTACAGTGACACACCATTTTAAATGCGAAACCCATGACAGAGACGGAAGTCCACTATTGTTAAAGAGGGCGCACACTGTTGTAATAATGATCTGGTAACCGAGGTGTAGTTTTAGATGATTTATTCAGTATTAGTTGCAGGTAAGTACATTCATAGCTTGGTCCAGGGTTGCCCCTAGAACAGCCCCACCAGGAGCAGCCTGCCTGCTGCTCAGCCCATACTCCAACTGACACACCTCACCTCACCTCACCTCACAGGCACCCAAACACTCCATTCATCATCACCACTTCAACATGCAGCACATTCACACTGGCTGAACAACTTTGGCCAAAGCATCAGGGAAGATGGATAGATAAATACACTAGATATAACATATCCTTCCCCTTTACAAAACACATAAAAACACATGAATGCAAGAAGGTATAAAACATAATGTGAGGGACCATGCAAAGCGAAAACAGGGAAGACGCATAGCTAAATATACAAGAAATATCACACATCCTCCCCCTTTATAAAAAAAAACATAAAATATAGCAGAAGAATGCTAGTAAAAAAACATTTTCTTTAACATCACACGTTGCTGGACAGCAGACTGAGGATGAACCTTATCAGTCCTACATCAACATACAAGATAAAAACACAATACTGCACCTACTATCACCACCAACTGGCCAAGCAAACATGACAGGTGGCACAATGCAGAGCATCACCCCAACCAATCCATAGCAAGCTCTTACACATACAAGAAAAAAAAAACACAAGTCGAATAGTAAATCAAAGAACACTCGTGCTAAAACCAAATTATGGGTGAGATACACCTGGCAAAACATCCCCAAGAAAGGGAAAATAGTGTAACACGTAGAAACGGGTGACATACACCCCAAACCACCATCCCCCATGTAAGGGCACCAAGCGTAAAGTGTAGACATGGGTGACCTCCTACCCTTCCAGTCATCCCACTTGTAAGGGCATGTAGCGTACAACGTAAATATGGGTGACTTCCACCCATGCAGCCATCCCTCATGTAAGGGCCTGTAGCGTATAATGTAGAAATGAGCGACTCCGACACATACAGCAATCCCCCATGTAAGGACATGTAGACTAAAATGTCTACCCATACAGTAATCCCTTGTGTAAGGGCAAGTAGTGTTAAATACAGAAATGGGCGACTACCACCCATACCGTAAGCCATGTGTAAGGGCATGTAATGAAAAATGCAAAAATCTAGAATTAACACCGGACAGAAAAATAAGTGGCGAAACTCACTGAAAGACAACGTGTACACTAGCAAGAAATAAATATGTCACCACAGCACAAAGTAGATCCCAGCACTAATGTAGTCAATGCCCAACTGAGCATACTATTAAGGAAAACAATAATATGCCTTAAAAACCTGAAATAATGGCACAACACACCATAACGCAGCATACCATTGGCCAATGAATGCACATGACCCAAAGAAGACACCAGAAAAGCAAACATGTCTTGCAAAATCAGGACTGTATCCAAATATGACTCAAAACGGTCTCCTGTGAGCGATTTCTCACATGAATTGGTACGCAACATCACTGTTCCAACAACTGCAGAACTTGCCAAGTTTTTAGTCTGGATAATTAGAACTATCTTAACAGCATTCACAGTAAGAGAAATACTCCAGAGGTAACATGAATCCAGCATGGCACCAAGAATGATGAGGTGATACTCCCCTCACCACATCTGGGTCCCAAACAAAGATGTGAGAATGGTTCGAAGATGCTTGTTTCGGCATTGTAATTTCAGACGTCACGTGCATGCAATGAGGCATGTAGTTTTTAGTCGATCAAAACAAAATCTTGGTGTGAGTTTGCTGTTCCTCCATAAACTTTGATGATAATCAAACATAGATACTTGGCATACCGCTAACCAAACACGGCACACTGTGAGCCAGTTCTACAACCCACATGTCGCACCATCTGGAAATATGAGAACTTTTCAGTTCACACAATGAACGTTCACTGTGAAGTGGGAGCACCGACAAATAACCTTGCCAGGGCAGAACTTAATGAGAATGTGAAACGCCGGTGTTTCGTCATTATGTGTTTCCCATCTGCTTGTGCCCCCCTCCTCGCGTGTGCACATGCATTTTATCATAAGCATGCACACTATGCATTTTGTAAACAACTGGTAATACTAAGCTTCACGGTGTTCCGCAGCACCAAACAAACATGGCGACATGTAAGAACGAACAGCATGGGGTGGCTCCAGGTGCATGCGTGCACTAAACGTTGTTGCACAGCACGCGTCATACGTTAGCAACAGGGTGGCGCCGTTGCTCATGAAGCAGCCCCTTCACACACCCGCACGGCAACGGTGTGAAGTTGCGCGCACCCACGGTACCTGGTCTCACAATGAAAAATTGAAGGCTCGCGCTTCAGATTTGAACGAAGACACATCGCGTGTTAAGGTAACGGTTTCAGTAATGACAGTCCGAGGCCAGGCATTGATGTCTGTAAAGCCAGCCAACAAGCTGAAATAAGATGCTGGGCACAAATCTTCCTTGTAAACACTGCCAACTTCCGACCAACTCTGGCAGAATTTTCCACACTAACGATGAAAGTCCCAAAATACATCAAGTTGCTGGAAATGTTCAGTTGTCACCATAGTATGAAATCCAAACATGTAGCAACATGAAGCACGCCCTGGCTGGGGCCGTCCAATGTAGAGGACACTGGTGGGGCTGTCAGGCATTCTGATATTTGTTACAGGCTCCTTAGGTTTCCTTACATAGTTTCTTTTGAGTAGTTCCTTGAATATTTACTTCACACTGCTTTGCACACGTTTCTGTAGTTCTTGCCCCGAAATTGTCACCAAAAATGTTGTAATAAAAGTCTGGTAACCGAGGTTTAGTTTTAGATGATTTATTCAGTCTTAGTTGAAGGTAAGTACATCCATAGATTGGTCCAGGGTTGCCCCTAGAAGAAATTTAGAAATGTCTTTTGGGATTTAGGGTTTGTACTGTGGGGCTCCACACTGATGCCACTCCGCTCCGGAAATGATGTGCAGTGCCTATATAGGCGCCACTCCTGCAACAGCTGATGTAAGTTGATTTAGAGGCTTTCCATGCCTCCAGACATACAGACCCAACAGCAAATTGGCATTCACCAGTGTGCAGATTCCTAGATGTGGGATCTTATTAAGGGGTAGAGCTGAATTCACAGAAAGGGGAGGATGAGAGGGTTGGTGAGGATTCTGTGGTTAGACAGAGTCTCTACCAGAAAGAGCATTACTGAAGTAAGTATCTTGTTCTTCTGATAGAGACTTCTAACCGAAGAGTTCTCAACTTTTAAATAGATACCGTAGCAGTACCTATTAGGAGGTGGGTGTGTGAATTGGCTCAAACCAAGAAGCCCTGTAGGACTGAGCGGGTGAAATGCCCTTCTTGGCAGAGCTGGCTGTCCAGACAGTATTGCCTGCCCACGCAGTATTAATTGAATGTATAGAGAGATGCCCATGTAGCTGCCTGGCAGATGCCAAGGACAGGAACTCCATGTGCCAACATAGCGGTAGCAGGTTTGGCCCTGTGGGAAATTGGCTTGCAGACCTTCTGGAGGCTGCTTTTGTCAATGCAAAGCAGATCTTAATTCAGAGTACGATCCAACAGGACATGGCCCTTTTCTGCACTGCCTTGCCTTTTTCGCTTCAGTGAACCCCACATAGAGCTGATCGTTCTCCCAATGTTCTTTGGTACGATTAATGTAAAAGCTCAGCGCTCTTTTGGAGTCCAGGCGATGGATTCTCTCCTCCTCCTTGGAGGGGTGAAGCGAGCATAGATCGCCGGCAGGGTGATAGCCTGACCCATGTGGAATGGTGTCACAACTTTTGGTAAGACGGATGCTTGCATATGCAGAACCAGTTTGTCTAAGAAGGAGGAGGTGTATGGTGGGTTAACACAGACAGCCTGAAGCTCACTTACTCGCCAAGGAGATGATGACAAAAAACACAATCTTGACGGTGAGGAGTCGCATAGGCCAGCTGTGAAGCAGCTCAAAGGGAGTGCACATCAAATATGTGAGGATCAAGTTCTGTTGGAGACCTTAAACTGGTGACTTAAATATTAAGGGCTAGTCAAGCAACCGTTTAAAGGCCGAAAGAGCTGAAAGGTACCCCTTAACTGCGCCCAAAGCAAAGCTTTGCCGGGCAAGAGATAAAACAAACAACAGAACGTCAGATAAATTGACCTGAAGGGGGGTAATTTGCCATGTGCCGAACCTCAAATTTGTCCCTACGTCAGGCGTGTACAGTTTTTGTTGAGGGACACTAAGCTGACATCAACCAGCTTCGGAGGAAGGTCACAGCTATTCAGCTTTCGCAGCTCAATCTTCATGCATGAAGGTGGAGATTATGAAGGCCAGGATGCAGAAGCCTGCTCTTGATATTGGACTACTGAGAGTTCATATCTCACTGCAGAGCCCACATATGCCACCTGGTGTCCTTGACCCGCAGGATGCAGAAATCCATCAGTTCCAGTAACCTTAGATTCAACCTCACTGAAATCCAGGACAGTAACTTAAAGATTGGGATCATAGTCTCAATGGCCTGGACTCCCTTTTCTGCTAGAAAGGCACAAAACCGAACCGTGCCCAGTATGGCTCCGTTGAAGGGAAGTATCTGAGAAGGAATCAGGTTTAACTTCGGAATGTTGATAGTGAACTCCAAAGATTACAGGAGGTTAGTCATATAAAGGGAGTCAGGAAACGTTTTATTGATTTGGCGCATATATGGGCCATCTAGGTATTTACAAAGCTAAGGAGAGATTATTTACTAGCTAATGGTGGGCTGTTATTGACTAATAAAATGAAAGAGCAAAAAGGAGCGTATGGAGTGGGAAGGTGAGAAAGAATAGAAATCTGTCCATGAAGTACAGGAAAATTTCTTCAGGTCAATAATTGGAAACTGTATTTGATATTTTGGATCCCATTCAGGGTGAGAAAGTACCTCAGTATATTTCTGTATTGATGGATATGTTCTCCTGTTTTCTAGAGGTAGCTGTGGTAAGGAGATCAACACTCGAACAGTCATAAGCTGTTTAGAACAGGTGTTTCAGAGAAAAGGTAGCCCCGGAGTTATAGTAAAGAGCAATGTGGCCCAATTGACCTCCAGGCAAATGGACAGTTATTTGGATAGGAATGGGATTGTGCACAAATTATGTGTGCTTTTCCACCCTTGCACTAACAGTATGATTGTGAGGATCAACTGAATGTTAAAAGAAAACATACAACAAGCCAAGAGCGTGGGAAGAAGCTGGAGAGAAGAGATAAATAACAAGTTACTTACCTTCTGTAATGCCTTTTCTGGTAAAGACTATCTAATTGCAGATTCCTCACCTTCGAATATTCCCCAGGCATCAGACTGGATCCAAAAACGTTTTGAATAGTACCTCTTTGCACCGGTAACTGGCGCTGATGTCTCCACATAGACATCATGCGCACTGGATGTGATGTGTACAGGCTTATATAGGTGCCACCCATGCACGCTGCCATCAGTTGCTTTCGTACCCTTCCACAACCGAAAGACACTGGGCCAAAAACATTTGGTTATGCAGATTCCTAGACTGGGACCTTTTTAGATGGAGACACCAGATCCCAGAATGGGGAGGAAGGGAGGGTCGGCGAGGAATCTGCGGTCAGATGGGGTCTCTACCCGAAAAGGCATTATCGAAGGTATGTAACTTGTTCTTCAGACAGAGACTTCTAACTGCACTTTCCTCACCTTAGAACAGATACCAAAACAATACCCTCCAAGAGGTGGGTCTGCGAATTGGCTCAAATAAAAAACTCCTGCAGGACCGAGAGGACAAAATGCCGTTCTCGGCGGACTTGGCAGTCCAGACAGTAGTGTATTGTGAACGTATGAGTGACGCCCAAGTAGCTACCTGGCAAATGTCCATGACAGGCACCCCGCATGCAAGCGCAGTGGTAGCAGTCTTTGCCCTGGTGGAGTGAGCCTGCAAGCCTTCAGGAGGCTTTTGCTTCGCCAATGTGTTGCAAATCTTTCCTTAGAGCACTATCCAGCATGAGTTGGTCCATTTCTGCACTGCCTTACCTGTTTTTGATCTTGAGAACCCGATAAAGAGCTGATCATCTACAGGTGTTCACTATTGGATTAAGATAGAAGCTCACAGCCCCTTTCGGCTCCAGCCAGTGTAGTCTCGCCTCCCCCTTAGAGAGATGAGGCAGAGTAAAGAACGTCAGGAAAGTGATGCTTTGGCCAACCTAAAAAGGAGTGACACGTTTAGGCAAGAAAGAGGCACGGGTTTATAGCACCAACTTGTCAGGATAGAGATGTAAGGAGGGTGCGCAGAAAGGGTCAGAAGCTTGCTCACCATCCATGCCGATGTTATTGCCATCAGAAAAAGGCTTCAGGGTAAGGAATCAAAGAGGACAGCTTTGCAGCAATTCAAACGGGGAACACATCAACCAAATTGAGGTCCCATTGGGCATAACAAAAGGAGAAGGGGAAAACAAATGTTGCAGCCCTTTCAAAAACCTTATCACAAAGAGTGATTTAAACAGCAAGGAACGATCTGGCAACCACAAAAAAGCAAAACATGGCTCAAAGATACCTCTTAACAAAAGAACCTCAGATAATTTGGCCTTCAGTGGGCCAATCTGCTTAGCAGAGCACCAAGCCACAAACTTGTCTCAACTGCAGGCGTATATAGTCTTGGTTGAGGGATGCCTGGCTGTCAGAATAACATCCATGACCTAAGGAAAGGAGGAAGATGAAAGGAACTAAGCTGGCGCCGATCAATATCCAAGCACGGAGGTGGAGCATGCGCGGGTTGGGGTGAAGGACCCTACCCCACTGCTGCAACCGAAGATGCTCCCTCAGGGGCAGTATTATCAAAGGACAGATGCTCCTGCTCAGGAGTTTTGGATAATACACTGCACCGGATGTGCCCAATCCGGAGCCACTAGAATGACTTAGGCCCAGTAAGTTATGATCTTCGTCAGAACGCGGGGTGGGAGCAGTATCAGCGGAAAGGAGTCCCTGGTTCCACTGTAAGCTAAATGCATCTCTGAGCAAGAGCGGCCTTGGAAACTACAATTCGCAGAAGTGCTGACATTGCACGTTCTCGGCAGTGGAAAATAGATCGAGCCAAGGTTCTCCCCATTCGAGGAAGAGACCTTGTGCCACCTAAGGGCGCAATCGCCATTTGTAATTCGCAAGGCATCAACAGCTGAGTTTGTCTGCCCTGTCGTTCACATATCTCACCAGGTGATGCACCATCAGGAAGATCCTTTGGTGTTCCAGCCACGTCCAGGGGTGCAGGGCCTCATTACACAGGTCCATGACCCCACCCGCCCTGCTTGTTGCAGAACTACATGGAGGTGGTGTTTTCCGTGAATACCTGAATCAGCCGCCCCTTGATGGATGGCAGAAAGACTTTCAACACCAAGGGGATGGCTCTCAACTGCGACAAGTTGATATAGAGCTGAGCTTCCGCCGGAGGGCAGAGTCCTCTGATCTCCACCTCCCCAAGATGGCCACCCCAACCCAGAAGGGATGCATCAGTCAACACTGTCAGCTCTGAGTGGGGATAGGAGAGGAGTCTGCTACTGACCCAATCCCGATCCAGTATCCACAACTGCAGACCTCTTGCAGTTTCATCCAAAATCTGGACTGAGTCAGGGAGATCCCATTGGTGCTTGGCCCACTGGGACATCAGATCCCACTGCAGAGTCCGCATATGCCACCTAGAATGTTTGACCAGCAGGACGCAGGAGGCCAAAAGTCCCAGCAGCCTCAGAACCAGTCTCACTGAAATCCAGCACAGAGGTAAAAACACTGGGATCATAGCTCGAATGTCCTGGACTCTCCACTCCAGTGGATACGCGAAGAACTACATAGTGTCCAGAATGGCTCTGATGAAAGGCAGCAACTGCTGAGGAGTCAGGTGTGACTTCGGCATATTGCTCATAAACCCCAACAATGTCAGGAGGCATGCGGTATTCTGGAGGTGAGACGACTGCCTGGGACGAGCCTGCCTTCAACAGTCAGCCATCTAGGTAGGAGAAGACTGGAACCCCTGACCTCTGAAGGTTAGTAGCAACCACCACCATTACTTTCATGAACACCAAAGTGGCGCTGATGAAACCGAAGGGGAGCACAGCAAACTGGGAATGCTCACAGCCTACAGTGAATCACAGACTGCACTGGTGGGCTTGCAGGACAGGGTTTGGAAATAAGCGCCCTGCAGGTCGAACGCTACCATCTGGTCTCCAGGGTTGAGGGCAGACGAGATGAGCCAGAGTGAGCATTTTGAATTTGTCCTACCTCACGAATGCATGGAAAGGGTGCAGATCTAGGACAGGATGGATTCCTCCATCCTTTTTCTGCATCAGGAAGTAGCGGGAATAGCAACCACAACCTACTTCTGGCATTGGCCTTTTCTCAATGGCTCCTTTAGCCAAAAGAACTTGCACTCCCTGCCGCAACAAGGACAGATGGTCCTCCATCAGCCGTTCTACGGACGGTGGCAAGGACAGCGGGGTTTCCAAGAATGGGAGAGCTTAACCCCGTTAGATGATCTGTAATACCCACTTGTCCGAGGTGACGGTCTGCCACCCGGGTAAAAAGTGTTGGATTATGCCTTCACGAGGGCGGCTGTGAGCCGCCAAGGGCATATTGAAGAGGTTGAGAGGCTGCGCCAGTGGAAGGAGAGGAGGATTGGGCTGCATTCTGCTCCTGTTGGCCCCAGGACCGATGGGAGCAGCGTCCGCGGCTACAAAAATGCTGTGGGGTTTTTGGGCCAGCACAAACTGGTGACGGGGCTGAAATCCTTTTCCGTAGCCGCAAAATGCACGAACAGCTGGATCAGGTTGGCGAGGAAGAACAGTTTGGCCCAACAAGCGGGCCATAGCTTGGCTATCTTTAAAGCGCTCCACGGCAGTGAGAGCCTTTTCCCCAAAGAGGCGGAAGCCACTGAGTGGTGTGTCCATAATACTGGCCTGGACATCCGTCAAAAAGCCAGTATAGGGCATCCAGGTGTAACAGCAGGGAGCAACCGTAGACCGAACGGCTGTGGAGCGAATGGAAGTGCAAAAGAGATCTGTGATATCCAGCTCACAGCAAAAAGAAAATTTAGTTGCATCGGGCAATCTGTCATGGCTTGTGACAAGATAGCTCAGGCCTCTTCCGGGACCATCGGCAGAGACTGGGCAACAGAGTCCCATAGGGCCTGGGTGTTGCGACCCAGAAGCCAAGGGGCAAGCTGGTGGAAGAAAATACCCTATTCCCAAAGGTGCTCAGCCGTTTCAATTCCCTATGAAGGGGAGGGGTAGAGAACACATTTGGATTCACTTTGGCTGCGGATGCCTGCACCACTAGACTCTCGGGTGTAGGGTGCCACATCAGAAAATCTGGGTCCCCAGACGCAGGACGATGACGACAGGCGATTCGTCTACTGACCAGCGGCCCCGTGCAGGTCTTGGCCCAAATCCCCAAAAGGACATAAGTTAATGCCTCACTAAAGGGCAAGAGGGGTTCAGGGCTGGTTTGGCCCAGCTGAGGAACTCCAGTGAGGACGTTAGTTTTGACTTGCTGGACTGGCAGTTGTAAGTCCAAGATGTCTGCTGCCCTCCGCACAACGATAGCGAAGGATGCAGTCTCCTCCATGGCTGAGACCGCTGGAGAGGCAAGGCCAGTATCTGGTGAGGTATCCAGTCCACTAGCGTCCTGGAGTTCCACATTCCTCATCCAATCTGATGCCAGGGGAATATTCTAAGGTGAGGAACCTGAAGTTGGAAGTCTCTGGCAGAAATACAAAGTATCGGGAGGCTTACAGGTTCTCGCAACATGCTACTGCTGGTAAAGTCCCAATCAAATGTTCAGTACTAGAAGGGCTTGTACTTAAATGTCTCCATCCTGGATTCGGGAGAAGTTTGGTGAGAGAGATTTGAAGGATTTCAGAAAGAGGAGCAGGGAGGAAGAATTGTTTAAGCAGGAGAGTAGAAAGGCACATGCAAAGCTGTATTTAAAACCAAGGCATGTGTAAATAATATGGTTGTGGTTAGTGCACCAACTGGACACAAACCAGGATTAAAGTTTAGTAAACCACTGAGGGTTGTGAAATGATTTAATGGGGTGGTGTAATTAGAGGGTGAAATCTCAATTGTGTCTTTGCTGTCAAGAAAAATATCTCAAACAATGGTATAGCTGCTATCTCCGATGGATTAAAGGGATTGGACTCTGTGATGAGAGAAGATGTATAACCATACAACTGGAGAGATGCCCTAAGAAAGGCACACAAAAGTCCTAGAAATCTGAAAGACAGTTTTCAATTAACTTCATCTAGCATGTGATTTTTTTGTGGAACTACTTCTTATTTATGCATTGGATTATATATTTTGCTGTTTTTTTTTTTTAACCCTTTCTTGCTTTCTATTTCAAATGGTTCGTGTTATGTTATGTTATACAGTTTATTAAGCGCACAGCTGCCCCAGCAGAGGGGCGTCCCGGCGCTGACAGCAGAAAACTTCGACGCCTCTACCAACGGAAGAGGCCTACAGCGGAGGGAAGAGGTATGTTTTAATTGCTTTCCGAAATGCCAGATAACTCTTCAAATTGCGGATGGAGAAGGGAAGCGCATTCCAAAGTTTGGCAGCTAATGTGCGAAAGGAACGCCCCCCGGCGCGTACCCTCTTCACCCGAGGGACGACTGCCAGATGTTGTCCCATTGACCGAAGTTGACGGAGAGGAGTGTATGGTACAAGCAAGTTGGCCAGGATAGCTGGGGAGGAAGAGTTCATGATTTTGAAAGAGATACAGAGGAACTTAAACTCTATACGTTTGGCCACAGGCAACCAATGAAGCCGACGAATGGCACTAGACGCAGAGCAAGTCTTGGGCAGGCGAAAAAGAGTTCTTGCCGCAACATTCTGAACCCTTTGCAGTCGCAAGATTTCAGTTTTATTCAACCCAAGATAAAGTGAGCTGGCATAGTCCAGTCTTGACAATATAGAAGCCTGGACAATGACCTGCCTGATGGAGGGGTCAAAAAACCCTAACAAAGGTTTGAACCCACGCAATATACCAAAACAGGTCCCTGCCACCTTCTTGGTTTGTGTCTGGAAGCTGAGGGCAGCGTCTACCCAGACGCCCAGGTTTTTTACCACCTGTTTGGTGGCGGGTGCATGCCCCAAAGTGGCAGGCCACCAGTGCTTACTCCACAGCTCAGCTTCGTGTATCGCTTCCACTGAAAGGAAGGCGTGTGGCAGTTTAGCTTTTCAGTGGCAACAGTTAGAAGTGTTAAACGCACAAAACGAGATAGGAGGAATGCCTGTATTAAGTTTAACCACTGGGAATCACTCGGGGTAGCATCTCAACCCACTGTCTTGGGTTGCTTGTGTTCCAGCTTGGAAAGGACCTGGCTTGGCAGTGTGGGCTGGACTGTTCCTATTGGAGCAGGGTCAAGATTGATTTGCATATAGCTGGGTCTAATCTGAGGTGGCATGGTGGGCAAAAGATCGATGGATTGGAATGCTACCCGAGTTATTGCAAGCATCCTCCCATCACTTTCTTGTTTTTAACAGTTGAGAATGTGTCAGTTAGAAACGGACTGGTGGCTGAACCTCTTGTAGAAATACATTTACAATTTCTCTCACCTCCTTCGGGCGTAATGAATTCGGTTTGGGACGCACCCGATGTTTTCAAAGACGCTCAATGTATTGAGCACTCAGAATACTGACAAACATGGAGATTACAAATTCTTAAGAACTTAAAGCAAATACATAAACTCTTGAATTGCCCAAACATTAATAGGTACTGATAACACAAAATACAATTACATCCTGAAAAAACTGTTTGCGTATCCAAGGGTACAACAGCAGAAATTATTATGAAATAAGTAAAATAAACATGCTAAAATCATGTCTTCAACACTAACAGGCCTTATCGGTGAATGAGCACTTAAAACACAAATCATACAACATTTGTAAAGGCTGTAGAAGTCACTATATATATATGTGTATATATATATATATATATATATATATATATATATATATATATATATATACATATATATATATATATATATATATAATCATCACCCACGCACGAAGATGCTCAGCCTGCTTCTACCCCGTCCTGTGGTTGTAATATTTCCCCCATTTCTTCGTCTGCAAGAAAACTATGCTAACTAATTTGCTCGTTAGGGGGTTCAATGTTTCTGTTTTGCTGTTATATAAAAATAGAGTTTGCCATATTGTTATTTAAATTGCGTATTCGGTCCTATGAATACACGAAATGCACTGACTTGCGATAAAATAACATGATTTACATAGAAAAGCAATCTCCTGGAAAAAACACATCAAAACACAAATAAGTGAAGCTTAATTAAGATAGTTTACATTACTGGGTATGATTTTTTCGTAACTCCGATTCTTTACTGTTCATGTTTCCCAACAATCGTAACGTCTGCACCACTTGGCTCTCTGAATTTCAACAGGCCCAGCTTGTTTCGAGCAAGTAATGTTTGATAGCTTGGTGGATTTTAGCAACATACGTTAGCTGAATACATTCTAGTTCTCACCGTAGAAATCTTACCTCAGGAAATATTTCCTCCTGTGCCGTGTACAGTTCTGCATACTTGTGGTGAATAGCCTATAAAAGGTATAATAAAATGAATTAAAATTCCTAAACAGAAGACAAATATCATCCTTGATCTTAAGTACTTTGATAATAGGCTCACTCACTGAAAAGTTAAAGGCAAATTCATTTTCAGGTTAAAAGGGCCATTTAAAAAGCAAAGCAAATATTCACAGTGTTGTATTAAAAGAACACAAGATGCAAGAAATTATATTATAGATGTCAAATAGGGCATGGACATTTTGAACAAGGGGGAACAAGAAGTACCAGGAATAACATCCTTTGCCTCTCTCTGCATTGGGCATCAAGCCAATCGCACCCTTTACAAGCAGAGTTTGAACTTCTCTGGCTAAGTTGGCAGCAGGCACCACTGATGTCTCTCAACGATCTGGTTGAACATGTAGAGGGGTGGTGTAAACATTTAACAATTTGAGGGACTCACTCGTCCCAAGTAACTGCACGCCAGCAGGGCAGGTAAAACCGCATTCTGCTCCACATTGTCCAACAACAAAGAGAGTGCTCATGGCAGAAACACACATTCCACAGTGCCCAGACCAGCCCAAATGATGTATTTTGGCCCCAACCTGGCGTTCTTGTAAGGTTTGAGCAAATACAGTCTGAAAGAGAATGAAAGTCCCAGACCCAGATAGATCTCACTCACCATGTCCTAAAGTGTTTATACAGTGGTCCAAGAGGTAAACCAGCATTACACAATCGCAGGGCCATACGCTGAAGAAAAACTCTTTGGCTAAGAGCATCAATCTTGTATGCTCTAGGAGGAGCAGTACGGATCACATTAGGGTTTACTTTGCCCTCCAAAGCCTTAATAAGACTCTAGAGATTCAAATGTTGTGTTAGGAAGGATACGCCCACAGACAGGGCAAGGGCCTGGGAAAACTTAGTAAGTGAATTAGCAGCGGAGAGGCAAGATAATAGTGGAGCGGGCTCCCCACCACCAGTGGGTCCAGAAGGAAATGACGGACGAGGACACCAGGAACAAGGGCGACAGGCGCCGTAGTAAGCCAGAACCGACGCTTTGCACACAGGAACCCAATAGTGTTTGACGATTAGATTGTATCCACCTAAGCGCAACTCAAGGAGGGAGGGGGGATAGTTATGTTGGGGGTAAGTACTGAACCAATGCACCAGGAAATGATGATAGTGTGTTTTATGTACTTGATTGAAGATGCACAATGATTATGACTGTAGATGATGCCGTTGAAAACCAATAAAATCTGGTTGTAAACAAAAAAATAAAATAAAGAAGGATACGCCCACAGAAGCATGCCTGTGGTGCCAAGCAATTGAGTGGCACAAAGGTGGTGTTAAACATGGTTTGGACCAAGCAGCCATAATAGCTTCAAATAGGTCCTCATTAAATGGTAGTAAGAACTCAGTAGTCAATGCACCAGGCTACAAAATTTCAGTCATTAAGTTCACTTTGCTCTCCACTTCGAGCAAATATAAATCCAAGACCCCCGTGGTCATGCGAACAACCACCACAAAGGATGCAATCTCCTCAACAGGTAGACACTATGAGGGATCCAATTAATTTATTTTCAGTCAGTTTCTATACCACTAGCATTCTGATGGTCGCGGTCAGTCCAGTATGAGTATAATGAGGCAGAAGTAAACTGTCTCCCTCCTCATTATCATCATCGAACCTGTTCGAGCCACTGATCTGCATTGCAGCCAGACCCAAAAATGGATTACAGCCTCAAATAGTACAGGCGTCAAGGCAGTAGACTAATCCTTCAAAGTTACATGTTGCGCTTTTTCATAGCACAACATAAGTCGAGATCTTGATGAAGTAGGTTCTTGATCTAGCAATATAATCGGAGTGGAGTCCGAGGCCAACACCTCTGGAGCTCTGGCCATCACTGAGCTGGGCGCTACCGATGGGTCCTTCAACAGAGGTGTGAATGTGCAGCCTGTCACCAGCTGGGAGCCAGGTTGAAGCTGAACAGGATCAGATGGTGCCAGGGAACGACTGATCAGCAGACGTTCAGCTGGAAGCCAGACACGTCAATGGAGCCTGAAGATCCCTCAGAAGGTACCAGAATCATCCAGATTAACTTGAAGCAGTGCCTCTTTTAAAGGCCTCAATCACCTGGGACATTGGCAGTGGCCTGGAAAATTCAGGACGCATCAGCTCCAAAGTTAGAATCAGGTCCAAGTCGGATGATGAAGCCGGAATCTGAACCTTTAAATGCCAAATGTGCAAATTCTCCCTAAAATCGGAAAGGCAGGATGGGGTCGAACCCTGCTTGGCTTTCTGCTTGTGTCAAGACTTAGCTTTCCACTTCATCTTGCACTCACTCAAGGAAGGTGAGCAGGAACTAACTTGAGTTCTCAAATGGGACCAGCCCCACTTAATATGCTCATAACGTAGAGCTTGGCTTCATGGTCCCTGATAACGGGATGCATCACGAAGCATTTGCTGCAGGCCGTTAATTCATATTTGGACGGCACCAAAGACATAAACGGTGCTGGGCTTTGACTGACAACTGCTTCCTTCAGGTGCGGGAAGGCTTAAATTCTGTCGTTTTAGTGGGAGATTGTCCTGCACACTGTCAAAAGATATAGGCAAATTCTGTAAAAATGCCTAAAACACTGGGAGCAGAGTTACGGATCCGCATTGAATGGTGTGGAAAAAGAAAAACGGGAATCAGTATAGGAACCAAAGGTTTAATTACTGTTCAGAATATTGATGTCAGAATGCATTGAGGAATTTGGATGAAATAAGAACATGATTATGAGAAACCTGGTTGTTGGATGAGTGGGGAGTTAACCCTGCTCAAGCAACAGCCATAATCCCCATCAGGGTGAACAAATAAAGTCACTAAAACTAAATTAACCTGTGCTTAACCTTCTGGTATCTTGGCACAAAAGCAGTCAGGCTTAACTCAGAGGCAATGTGTAAAGTATTTATGCAGCACACAAACAGTAACAAAGTGAAATCACAAGATAAGAAAAATCCCACACCAATTTTGAAAAATAGAGTACATTTTAACAAATTATTTGACAGCAAAATGACAATAATACCAATCAGTAGAACCGGAGTTAGGAATATTTAAAGTTTAAAGTTAAAAACTAGTAAATAAAAGATCAAAGCGACAACAACAGACATCTAGTCGCACGAGACCGGATCAAAGTCCAAAGTTACGGCCGACTGTGATGGAGTGTGAGTCAGATACAAAAAGTGGATTGGGCCCGGGCGGCGCTTACCTTTGGACATTGAAGAAATTTCGACAGCAATTGCTTGAGAAGGTAAAGTTCAGCGGGGCAAGGTTGTTGGCGGTGTGTGAGGAGGAGGTGCAATTGTTGGGGAGCCGCTAAACAAAGTCACAGTGAATATTTCTTCATTCTGGCTTAGTCTTTTTTCGGAAGTCGAAAATCTCCAGCAGGACTAGGCTGAAGACTGTAGCTGATGAGGGTTCCACGAGGCCGGATACCCCTTTGGCGAAGCACAGCTAAATAGAATTTGCTGCTGTGGAGAATGTAATGGAAGATGCTGTGAAGTCAGGCCAAGCAGCTATGCGCCTTCGGCGGATAGACAAGCAGGTTGTCCCGGTCTCCTTTTGGCTATCTGGGCACCTTTAGCACCACCACCAAGGGTCCAGGACTGGAGGCGCACCACTTGAAGGGTTAGGACTCACTCAAGCTGGGTCTAGGTGCGGGTTCAAGATGGTCAGAGCCTTTTCTGTCACTGAGGCTCTGATCAGGAAGCCAGCCAACTATTCCTTGGAGTGACTCTGGTAGTCCTGGTTTCAGCAGTAGAACAGGGCTTTAAACTGCAGGGCAGGCCTCTAAGGGTTCAAGGCAGGCTTCAGACAGCAATGCAGTCCTACCAGGTGAAGCAAAGCAGTCTTCTGAAGTACACAGCAACAGGCAGTCATCTGAGAGGCCTTCTGCAGGTTCAGAAATTGAACTTAAGAGTGGGTCTGAAGGTCCTATTTTTATACCAGTTGCCTTCTTTGAAGTAGAAGTTTCTAGAGAATTCCCTTTGAAATGCTTGAAAATTCCTTCCTCCCCTGCCCTGACTCCAGGGTGTGTGAAGGCAGGGTACAGCCTATTCAGCTGCAAGAGGGCTGGGCCTAGTCCTGCCTCCCCATCATGTCAGCGATGACCCATCCAAGCACACCTAATCTCTCTATTGTGTGGCTGTCTGGGAGGAATAAACAAAGTCCAACTGCAAACTACAGCGAGTCATGTGACCCAGGAACAGGTTGTAGGCACCAAATGGTTAGGGCAGGAAAATGTCACCTTTCTAAAAGTCTCTTAACACAAAAGGGTTTGGCCCTCAATCAGTAAGGCCGGGCCATAAATACTCAACAACAAGAGAAATGCCAATACTGATCATCATTCAATCATCCATTCGCAACAAGATCACACAAACCAATTGCTATGATCCACAAAGTGAATTATTTTATTTTTAAATTGTTTTCAATTTTTGTTCTTTGAATAAAGTTTCTTTGAATGTTTTTTCGAAATTTTGATGCATATAAGATTTTCCTTATTATTCAATATACACAGGAATTACAAAAGTAACATCAATGAAAATAACGTACAACTCACATAACATAATACATGTGCAGCATAAGACCAACACAACATTTAAAAAAAGTTTTTGGCTCTGGTTCTGTACAGTTTCAAACTTCTATAATGTCATAATACCCCTGGATCTCACTGGAAAAGGTTTATAGGTATTAGCAGAGGTAGTGGCCAAATAGTGACCCTACTTAGCCCACGCCAAAAAAAATGTGTTGGTCTTATGTTGTCAAATATACCAAGGTGGTGGATAGCAGGCCAGACTCAGATATACCACCCACAATGCCTGGCAATGCAACCCTCATCAATGCAATCCAGCTGTCTAGAACAGCACTAGAGACCAAGATCGGGGAATTTAGATCAGAAGTGTCCCTGTTAAGACAAGAACTGCGCAATGTGGCTGACTGAGTGACAGGAGCAAAGGTACGAGTGTCCGAGTTAGAAGATGTGACTCAGGCCATGGGGAAGGATGTTAAAAAACTGCACGCAGTGACCAAAGACTTACTCAGTAGAGTTGACGATGCAGAGAACAGGGCAAGACAAAACAATATTAGATAGGTGGGCTTCCCTGAAGGAGTGGAGAAAGCCAACATGGTGGGCTTTTTGGGACACTGGATGAGATCCACCTTTACAGATGAGAACTTCTCCAACTTCCTTGTGATAGAGAGAGCTCAAAGGGCGCTAGCGGCTTGGCCACCGCCAGGAAATCCCACGCGAGCCGTCATAGCCCGCCTACTGAACTTTCAAGATATAGACATAATCGGTAAGAGAAATCAAATACAAATCATCCACCATTATGATATTCCCAAATTACTCCTGTGAATAACAGAAACAGAGGTGAATATTTGACACAGTGAAAGCCAAGCCCCGAACGCTCTGACTAAAATACATGCTGCTCTTCCCCACTGAATTGAAAGTAATTTACAAACACAAGTCACACTTCTTTGCTACACCAGAGGAGGCCTGGAGCTGGCTTGAGGAGAGACCACAGCTTAAGCCCTCGCAAAACATGGAACAGTCACACTTGGAGAGGATTAGACTGGGGACCAGACCAAAACTCTGGTCACTGACGAGTAAGAAGCAAAATCAGAGCAATCGGTGGTAGATCCTCGGACTCTGATGAGGATGTACGGTGGCAAGGAAGCCAAAGATCCCAAACCAAGAGGAGAGGAAGAGACACACAGAGGAGAGAAGAAAGAGGACGCATTAAGTCACAACTCTGACAAAGGAACACAGAGAGACACTGACCATGAAGACACTGAATCATTTTAATCCTAATGGGGGTGAGAGATGGGGCTGAGGAGTGGCTCGGAAGGAGAAGCAATGAGATTGAAGCCTAGGAGGGGGCCCCTCAAGGAACAGACGAGTCCAGTGAGAGAGGGAAGCTCCAGCTTCAAGTGACTCAAGTGGGAGCAGTAAGTGCCGAGAGTGTGTGGGAAATAGCTGGGGTGTTTGGATTGAGCGAGTAGTAGAGTGTATGGTTGAGGGTTCTTCTTTACCCTTGTACGGATGCAGTGCAGCTAGAGTGAATGTTTGAAGAGAGGAGTTACCTGTTCAGTTAACGATTCAACTGAAGGGTATATAGCTTTGAGTCACAGGGGGAGGGACTACTGTCGACTCAGGCCCAACATGCAACATAGTTGTCTTATTGACATATGGGGGTATGAGCGTAGGGGCGGGAGGGGGATGGGAGGGGGGAAAGGGATATTGGTTATTTGGGGTCTGTTGTTGTTTTGGAGGGAAATGTGTTCAAGTTTGAGTGAAATAGGTGCAAGCAAAGAGGCAGACAGGGATTGCATCATGGAGCACGGTCAGATACTGCCACAACATAGAGATGGGAGGGGCTGAAACATCAGAAGGAAGAGGGGGATCCATAATGACCTGGAATGTGAACAGGCTAGGGAATAACGTCAAGTGGGGGCTGGTGGCCACTTGCATCAGACGACTTAAGCCAGATGTTGTCTTTTTCCAGGAGACCCACTTGCTGGGTTCCCAGTGCAGATTCTCAAAGAGAAGGGCATACATCATTCTGGCCCATGCTGGATTTACCACGGGTTCCCGAAGAGTGACAATACTGGTCAGGAAAACACCCCCCAGCTACTGCATCGACATACCCTAGACAAGGTTACCGAGATCCTGTTAGAAGCGACTCCTCCCTTCACATTGTAGGGGGAGACTTTAGGATTAAATTTGTTTACTAATTGCAGCAGCAAATGAAGAAAACAATCGAGAGAATCACTGACAAAGCATCAACATTCAGCTTACGCCAAGCTACTGGCCACATTTTTTAAAGATAAAAAAAAAAAGAAGAAAGAAACCCCCTCCCCGGCCCACAACAACTTCCCTCCCCCCCTGGGTGCTCAAGATTCTCTATGCGATTGGAGCACCAAAATGCCAATGATATGTGGGGACTCCGTCATAGGAGACAGTTATGAACTAGTTAAGCGTAGCAGCTTGAGATACCTAGGGCAAGTAAGCTCTGTAAATTCTTGCGATAAAAGGGAGATGAATAGGGGGAGACTTTAATGATGTAATGAACGTGGAACTGGATTGCTCAGCCCAGCTCCGGCAGTCCAGAGAGAGACACCATTGGCATATTTTGCAAACTCCCTGGGGCTCTCAGACCTCTGGCACCAATGCCCCCTAGACAACAGAAAGTACTCTTAATTCTCTGGCACTCATAGGGTGTGCCCAGATTAGATTATATCTTTGCTTCAGCAGGGGAGGTAGGAGAGATATATTGGGCTGAATACTTGGCCAGAGGCCTGACTTACCACTTGCCCCTCTGGCTAACCCTCAGGGCAGAGCCTCGCCATCCGGGTTCGGGATGGAGGCTGAATGCCTGGGAATTACAGGACGAGACAGTCTTGAGGAAGCTCAGAATAGACTCAAAGCTATACTTTGCAGAAAACAAAGAGTCAGTGGAGTCGGCAATCACACTTTGGGAGGCTTACATAACGGTACTACAAGACCGAGCACAGAATATCATAGTACATAAAAAGAAGAAGGAACAGTGGGAAATAGAGTCCATAGAAAAACACCTACTGCAGTTAGAAGGGACCCCAGCAGCGGGAACAGACCCCTGTACACTCCGCAATATATCAGTTCTCCGAACTGAATACCAAATGCTGGCACAGAATGAAGCACAATACTAGATCCTAGCGACACAACACCACCTCTACGACATGGGCAACAAGGCCGGCAAGCTACTGGCATGGCTGGGACTGAAGGAGGCGGAAAAGCGTTGGGTCCACAGCACAAAGGGCAGCAATCATGCAATATATGACACAGACCAAGGGATAGCTGATGAGCTTGCACGGTACTATGAGGACTTCTCCAGGGCGAGACCGCTAGCTGAGACCCCGCATATAGAAGAGTATTTAGCCACAGTTAATGTTCCGACCCTTACATCGGAGGATCGCTAGACCCTCAAGGATGAAATTACACTTCCTGAGATACTAGCAGCGATTGCCAAACTAAAGCCGGGTAGAGCTCCCGTCCCCAAGGGAATACTGGTGAAGTTCTATAAAAGAAATGCCAGTATCCTTAGACCCCATCTACTCAAATGTACATGTAGGCGAGAAATGTGGGAACTCTGCCACCAGACCATCGCCACGCCACAATAGTGGTAATTCATAAGACAGGAAAGCAAGCCATGAATTGCAGTTCATACCGCCCGATCTCGTTCCTTAACATATAGACCAAGATACTGGCAACGGTCTTAGCCACACAGCTGATTGCAGTCATATCCTCCCTAATACACAAGGACCAATTGGGCTTTTTGCCAACGAGATCGACTAGATTCAATCCCAGGAAGCTCCATAATTGGTTGGCGACAGTCCAGCCGAGAGGAGACTCACACATAGATGCCGAGAAGGCATTTGACGCAGTACACTGGCCTTTTTTAACGCAGGTCCTGAAGCGATTCGATTTTGGGCCCAGGTTTCAGGCCTGGATAATACTGCTATATAGGAACCCAGTAGCCGCCGTCAAAGTAAATGGGATTTTATCAGTAGAGTTACCTACTGAGCGGGGAACAAGAAAGGGCTGTCCTCTGTCCTCCCTCCTGTTCGCCCTCACACTGGAACCACTAGCTTGCGTAGTGCGGGCACACCCTGATTTTACAGGCTTCCGCATAGAGGCCGCAATGGAAGATAAGAGGACTTTATTTTATGCGGATAGCATCCTATTGTCCGTCACCTGATAACAAGAGACACTGCCCGAGATTTTCCAGGTCTTCAAACAATATAGCGGCCATGCAGGATACACAATAAACTGGGACAAATCAAGCTTATACCCAGTGGGAGGAGACCTAGACTCATTAGACCTTCCAGGAAGGCTATGCATAGATAGGGAGGGGTTCAGATACTCTGCAATATATGTGACGTCAGACAGGGAGTGCAGTTTAGATCGGAACCTCCAGAGAATATTGACAGCCTTCCACGGGGAAGAAGACCGGTGGAGGACGTTACCCCTAACGCTGCTAAGGAGGGTGGCTATGTTTAAAATAATAACCCTGCCAAAACTATTGTCATCCAGAATACATATCATAGAATCCTAGATAAGATTTTTTGCCAAAATAGAGGGTGAGGTCCGGAAACTACTATGGAATGGGGGACACGCCAGAGTGGCATTGCAGACGCTACAGTGCAACCACTACAACAGTGGCATTGCTCTACCAGACATCAGGACGTACTACTGGGTGGCACACTTAATAGTAGTCAATGACTGGGGATACGCATCCGGAGACCGTCCTACTTACTTATGGGAGAGGAGCCAAATTCGTTCTAGGCCATACATGCACTACTTATGTGGAGGTAAGGGTATGAGAAAACTACTACCAACAACTCCGATGACGATAGAAGCCTGGGCAAAGGCAGGGAAGTACATTGATTGAGTAAAAAAGATAACCTGTGAAACCTCGTTATGGCTTGGGTTGCAATTGAAAGAAATCAGGAAACTAAGAGGCTTTGGAGCAAGGGACCTTATTGGGATCTCAAGCTGGGTGTCAGAGAACTCAAGTTCGTACCTATTACTTGCACAGGAACAGAAATATGCTTGGTCCCAGTGCCCCTCTCAGAATCCCACCCGTTCCCCTATATAAACTGGGAGACAGGAAAGCTCTAAAGGGGGGATGGGGAGATAAAGAAGAGACTGCCTTTTCTGGGCTTCAGGTTTCTACTATCGCTCTTCTAGTGTCTGTACTCCTGTTCTATTGGTACATGTTGCATTTCTCTACTGTGAAGACTCATGAAACTGTAAGAAAACACATAAGATCTATTACACTTCTAATCCATACCTAAATCATCTAATATACATGTGTAACATTCCTATTAATCTCTGCATACCCCTTGCAGCTAGGGCCTTAGCTTCTCTTTTAATGTATGGGGACGCTGCATCCAGTGCACTTCGCTGCCGCCGTGAGGGGAACGGCCACCAACGCCATTACCTGCCTGCCGTGAGGGGAACGGCCAACAAGTTCACTCTTTTGCCGTGAGGGGAACGGCCGTTGGGGTGACTACATCCCCCAGCAGCCCCGCAGCGCCGCTTGCTGCGACGCTGCTTTCTGCGCCAGGAGGCGCGTAAAACACCAACCAGCCTCCCGCAGCGCGGGACGCTGCATCCAGCGCACTTCGCTGCCGCCGTGAGGGGAACGGCCACCAACGCCATTACCTGCCTGCCGTGAGGGGAACGGCCAACAAGTTCACTCTTTTGCCGTGAGGGGAACGGCCGTTGGGGTGACTACATCCCCCAGCAGCCCCGCAGCGGCGCTTGCTGCGACGCTGCTTTCTGCGCCAGGAGGCGCGTAAAACACCAACCAGCCTCCCGCAGCGTGGGACGCTGCATCCAGTGCACTTCGCTGCCGCCGTGAGGGGAACGGCCACCAACGCCATTACCTGCCTGCCGTGAGGGGAACGGCCAACAAGTTCACTCTTTTGCCGTGAGGGGAACGGCCGTTGGGGTGACTACATCCCCCAGCAGCCCCGCAGCGGCGCTTGCTGCGACGCTGCTTTCTGCGCCAGGAGGCGCGTAAAACACCAACCAGCCTCCCACAGCGCGGGACGCGTGCGGGCATGCCCGGGCCAAGGGCGGGCCCGTCTGCGCCCGTCAGAGACCGGTGGAGGCCGGGCTGGGCCATCCCTCTGACAATTACCATCATACATGATATCGGTGTGGTGAGTAAAGCAAGGCGTGCTCCCGTGGATTTTATTTGCCATGGCTAAATGGTCTGCTATGCCCAGTTCACGTGCCCCTGCCTCTATAGATAGTATGCTGGAGAGAGTTGTCAATATCGTTAGTACCGAAATTGAGTTAACTGAGAGGCGTATGTCTCTGGGACTAACAACTCCTCAACGCACCCCCACTAACATTAATGGTGATTTCACGAGCTCCCCATTGTTGCTGAATTCGCCAATCGAATACAATATGCACTTGCCAGCCTTGGGAAGCGGACCGGGTGATGAGGGTACCAAGGTTATTGTGGATCCTAGGGAGGCTGCGGATCTTTTGCCATTGACATACTGTAAGGACATTGGCACTGGCGTTAACGTGAATGTCTCCCCAAACCCAGAAATTGCAGGGGCAAAAAGAAAAAGGAAAACAAATAAGCCTGCCTGCCCAAAGAGGAAGCAACCATCTCTTCTAAAGCCACAGCGTACTGCTTTAAGCACATGGATTCAAGGCCCAGCGGTCCCAGCGGTCTCAGCTGACATAGCAACTGATATAGTAACTGTCAGCGCCCCTGCTGTTTTAACGCCTATTGATATGCATAACCATTCAATTCATACTCAGACTGAATTTGCACCAGCACTTTTAATAATATGAAATTGGGAGACACTGCAATTGATATTATCGTAGATACCATGTTTGAGCGCGTTAAGGAACTCGTTGATAGGAATTTTGTTACACTTTGGAAGCGCTTGGATCGCCTAGAATCACTAATTAATAAGTCTAGTTTGCACAGCAATGTACCCAAAATGTTATCACAACAGGGGAGTCACATAAAGCGCAGGCTCAGAGCAGGCCAGCTTTTAGCATGCCACAGCAAACCTTAACTGCTATGCAGCCTCCGCTAATTGGCCCTTGTGACATTTGTCGCAAAGTCAAAGAATGTATTTTCCCGAGATTCCTATTCACTTAGAAAAACTTTAAACCCAGGTAACTCCAACACATTACACTTACCTAGTCAATTAGCTGACCATGCACCTAGTATAGCCCCCGCAAATAATGCTAATTTAGCATATAGTTCCCAGAGTACCGTCCCTTCCCCTGCCCCTGTCACCAGGATCAATGTTTGCGGGCCCGTTGACGTAAGAAAAGATGTTCTAAGCTTACCACCCGAGGCCTGTCCTTATGTCTTGGTCTTAGCAGGGGTGCCCTCTATAGGGAAAAATCAGTCAGAGTCGTGGGACCAATTATGCAATAAGAGTATTAATTGGCTGGCTAAACACAAAGGGTTCAGGTTGTCTAACACTAATGACATCCTGATGGTGCGCAGGGTTGGCTGGGTCGGTCCCTCAGACAAGACCATAGAGGGAGATTGTGTTGTTATTAACTTTCGTCGACCGGCTCTTGTTAAATCAATATTAATGTCAAGAGTGCATAACAGCTCCCCACCTACTGATGTCTGGTCACTGCCTCTAGGCTATTTTTATAAACCCAATATCAGCCATAATATACCTGCTATTTCTCCATTCTTGTTACAAAATAGGTTTTCTTCCCTCTCTGGCTTAGATACTTTAGATTGACTCTATTCCACACCAATGTTCATCGAACCAGCCTCTATTACAACAGTACCTGTTTCCCTGAAAAAAGACGCTTCTGGGCCACTAGATCAACATCTGCAGGTGTTAAGCTGGAACATTGCCGGCTTATCCTCCAAAGTAGATAATGAGGACTGGGTTAAGCTGGTAAATAAATTTGACATCTTAATGTTCCAGGAGACCTGGGCTACAAGGGAGTTATATCTCGAGGGCATTCAATGTTTGTGCACTTGCCCCTAAATATGGGCGTCCTTCTGGTGGCCTTTTTATTTGGGTTAACATTTTGTCTGGTGGTAGTGTCAAAATTATCCCTACAAATAGTCTAAACTTCCAAGCCCTGATATATACACGGGGGCTTCTATTTGTTTTATAAATTTTTATAACAATGATTTTTTAAGTGTACCTAACATGATTTTTGCAAATCTTTTTAATTTTGTCTCAGATATACAAACCCTAATAGGGTACCAGAATTTAGCTGGAATCTGCTTGGGTGGCGATTTTAATGTTAAGATCTCTGGGGCAATTAAATTGGACACTGTCCATGAACCATATGTAAATCTGTGTAAAAGGGGGACTGAACTATTGGATTACTTGTCGAATCACGACTTATTAAATGTGATGGATATTGCAGCCATAAACCATCATGATGACAGTCGCTCAATACCCACCTACAGAGGTCGTGGATGTGCCTCAATAATTGATTATGTTTTTATATCAGCCACGCTTGAAGATATTTTAGCCAGAGCTGAGGTTATACCTGTTGTGTTTGGGGACCACAACCCAACCTCGGTTATGCTTCGAATTGCCCTTAGAAATAATTTTACTGCAGAACCAGGGGCCTGTAATCTATCATCCTCAACTGATAATCTATGAATTATCTGGAAAGGTATCGACAACAGTAATGTGTTCTCGAACATGTTAACATCTTATCGATCACTTATTGATACGTGTTTGTCGCTTACTGACCCTAACCCCGAGGTAGTTGCTGCTTTTGCACACTTATGCGCAGGCATTAAACAAATGATCTCAAAACCTGCGCCTAATAATAACCACAATCCCAAGTGGTTTAATAGCGTTTGCTCACGGGCCAATAGAGAGCTTCGTGCTGCCTTGTCAGCTACACCCAGGAATGCAAACCTTATCAGATTAATGAGGAATCAATATAACAAAGTGGTTAAGCAGAGGAAAGAGGAGATCTTGAAAGAACAGTGGGATAATTTGGCCTGTGCCGCAAGATTTAACAATACAAACAGCTTCTGGGCAGCAGCTAAAAACATGAGAACTATGGGCCAGACTCTAACTCCCCTAAGCTGTAATATAACTAGCGATGCTTGGGTTGCCCATTTCTCAAAAATATATACAGCTTCTCCTCAGAATGAGGTCCATATAGACCTTCAAGTTGCTACACGAATCCAGATATCATTATCTGAAGTTGAGGATGCAATTGACCAAAGTTTAGGTAACAAGGCCCCTGGTCCTGATGGGCTTTCTATTGACCTCATTAAGCTTAAACCGGAGTTTTGGGCACCGCTTTTACTTAATGTTTTTAACAACCTAACAAACTCCCAGATCCCCAGCACATGGTCGACCAGTATCATAGTCCCAATTTTCAAAAAGGGGACAGGTCCAACCCCAGTTGTTATAGACCGATCTCTTTGATCGATAATACACTTAAGATACTTGGGTGGGTGTTATTCAACAAAATCAGGAATTGGGCTGAGGATGAAAGTATTTTAAATAAATGTCAGTTAGGTTTTAGAAGTAAATTGGGAACGGTAGAGCAATGCCTCAATCTACATTTGATAGTTGGCAAGTACACAATAGCTCGGAAGTCTCCCATCTACCTAGCTTTCATGGACCTCACCTCAGCATTTGATTTTGTAAACCGATCACGCCTATGGTTATGTCTTGGATGAGGCCTTAGTGCACTTTTTGGCTTATTTACATAGGGACCTGGGGGCAAAGGTGAGGATCAGTAGGGATGGGGCAGTCTCAGAGAATATTATTATTGGCAGAGGGGTCAGGCAGGGCTGCGTGCTGGCCCCTCTGCTTTTTATTCTATACATTAATGAGCTGCATAATGAGTTGTCTACACTGACTATGGACGTCCCGATGATCAACGGTAATAAATTACCTGCCCTATTATATGTGGATGATGCGGTCCTAATGGGCCGCACACCTAACGCTCTGCGCATTTTAGTTGGGGGTTTTGTTGATTTTATGAATAAGCTGGATCTTTGTACAAATTTTAAAAATCATTTTTAATGAGTTGTGGCCCGAAAAAACACCATGTTAATGTAATTACCTCTGGTTCTGAAAAACTGTTATGCACACGCACTTTTCCATATTTGGGTTTGGTTTTTGCAGATACTGGCTCTTGGGCTGCTCATTTGGCATATAGCCGGAGCAAGTTTTTAAAGGCCGTTAATTCGATCCTGTGCCTTCCCCAACCTAGAAGAACTGAGGTAGTGTTATCTCTATTGAAAATATACAAAACTCAGTGCTTACCTACCGCAACATATGGAGCTGAAGTTTGGGGCCACGTGAATTGCAACAGTATCCAGGTAGAAGAAAATAGATTCTGTCGGAGAGTTCTGGGGGCACCGATCTGTTCCTCATCCTTTGTCTGCCACCATGAGTTAAAACTGTCCTATATAGAGGTTTATATTAGGACCCGCCCAGCCATTTTCTGGATAAAAGTATGGCAAAATCCAGCAGCCAGGTTAACTAGAGAAATCATAGTTGACTGTCTTAAATGTAACAAGGGTTGTGACATACCATGGTTGGCGGCCGTTAAGGATAGCCTGTCCACTGTAAACTTGTTGCATATTTTCACAAACCCAAGCACCATGGCAGGCATGAACAAAAAGATTATCCAGAAGTCTTTGTATGAGTATTACGGCGACTTGAGATATAAGCAAGAAATTTTGAAATCCTCAGTCGCCCGGTATATAACTATGGTGGAAGTTGATGGCCCCCCTACAAAATTCCCAGCTAGTTATCTCTTAAAAGTGACCAACCGCTGGGAACGAAGCTTGCTCTTTCGCCTTAGGGCTGGCACCTTAAAATACCTACTGTGCTTCCCCTTGGGCTTTAATATCAATCTTGAACAAATGCCTTGCCCCTGTGGGAAACCGCGGTAATCAATCCATGTTACACTTTCTGTTTTTTTGTAACTTCTACCAAATATATAGTAAACAGCTGCTGATTCCCTTTTAAGGCTTCGGCCATTACTGATTTTAAGGCGGCCTACAGGGATATTGTTACGCTTAATGGGGAAAATTTAACCCTTCGTGTTAGTACCTTTTAAGACTGGCTATTCGATCCTGTGCCTCTATGGGTACTGTATAAGTTAAATTGTCTGCACTTTATTACATTATGCTGCTGCATTTTATGAATCACACTGTTTTTAGAAATATCATTGTTATTGGTTTTAACTAAATTACAAGTTTATGATGAATTTGCCGTATCGATTTTTGCACTATGTATATGTTTTTTGTGTGCCTATTGCTTTTAGCTATGCGTTCATTGTTTTTATGTATGTCGATTGTCATTGTTTTTAATGCATATTTGTGCTGGTATTTTATTCTGTACTTTTATGGATATCTTTTATCCGAATAAAGAACGAATTGAATTGAATGTATTTTTAAATTCTTCACATTGTTATTTTCGTGTTTTCTCTTATTGATGGTAACAATTATATTCACTGGTCTTTATTGTTGTAAAGTCTCTATTAATATTTTTCCTACAAGCACACTGTGAAAACATTTAATGAATGCTTTAAAAAACCTTTTTCTTTCAGAGAGAATACTTGCGTGCCCCCTTGGACAACCTTCAACGAGGTCCACTGAAGAGAGAGAGCGAGACACAGCGTGGTTTCTTTTGTCAAGTAAGTAATTAATGCCTGGATTCTTCTCTCTTGAACTCGGTCCTTCCTTGTTTATTTTTGTAGACTTCTACTCCGTGTCCGTATTTATTTTTTACTTGACCTGGTTAATGAATTGACAATGAGGAGAGACAAACTCTTCCTGACTGACTCTCAGGCTGAGACACTACTCGTTTCCTTATATTGAAGCTCAACTAGCCTGTGAAAATCTACTAAACATTAAAATGGCGTGAAGAAACACTGCTCCTTATGATGCATGCTCTAAACCAAGACGCTACTCCTTAGGCTTCTACTCGGAGTGGAGACACTAACATTTAGACACTGCTTCTGAAATGTTTTCTTTAGAAATGTACTCTGAGCCCGCAACAAACACTAAAATGATGAAATATCGACGTCACTACCCTAACTAAACTTTCTGGAAAGAGCATTACGACACAAGTTGCACACAGATTAATTGCCTCAGTGAAGTGCGCTGTTTCTGGTTCAGCGCATGCTTCACATTCCATTCTGGGCTGCAGGAATGAACAACTAGAAGGAAGCTGAAAAGGATGCCTTAGCAGCCATTTTGAGGTTTCTCAGGTACCATCTTGTTCTCCAGTCATTTGCCTTTGTCCTTTCTTTAGGCTTAAATCTTTTATTACCGAAGACTACACTGACTGTTTGTGTGCTGACCTTTGGGATTCTTTTTGGGATCCTGACAGTACCCCCTCGCAAGGAGGGTCCTCCCGGTCATGGCTTTGTTGGAAAGTTTTGATGAAAGGCTTTGGTTAACAGAGGAGCATGTACATCGGATTGTGTCTCCCAGGATCTCTCCTCTGGCCCGTAACCTTTCCAGTCTATCAGATAAGAATACCTGATCTTTTACATTCTTTGAATCCAGAATTCCTTTAACTTCAAATTCTAAAACTCCTTCCAGTTGTAATGGTTTAGGCGGAAGTGTAGTTCTTAAATTTTGTGGTACCTTTTTTTAGCAATGAGACATTGAATACTGGATGTAGCTTAACCTGTTTGGGTGGTTTCAAATGAAACGTCACCGGATTTATGATTTTTTTTGATGGGTTAAGGCCCAACAAAACGAGGTTGGAATTTTTCATTACTCTTGAGTCTAAGGTTTCTGGAGCTGAGCCACACCTTGTCTATGATATGAAAGCTTGGTTCTTTTTTCCTTTTCTTGTCTGCATAAAATTTATAACGGTCATTTGCCTGTGTTAAATTCTTTACTGCTGAATTATGCACTAGTGTTAGGTATTGCACTATATCTTTCACTGCAGGAACAGCTATATCTTTGAAATCCAGCAAAGAATTTGGATGTCTACCATAGTTCAGATAGAAAAGTGAATAACCCGTGGACACATTTTTCGCATTATTATGTGCGAACTCTGCTGTCCACAGATATTCAGGCCAATCTCCTTCCTGATCTAGTAAAAACAAATTTAGATACTGTTCTAAATCTGGTTCTCTCTGTCTGCCTGTCTGTTTCCGGGTGATAACTAGTAGGGTATCTAGTTTTAATATCTAAACCACTTATGAAGACCTTCCAGAAATGGGACAAAATCTGAGCCCCGGTCAGATTTAATGACCTTAGGAATACCATGGATTTGTACTATATGTTGGCTGATGTGTTGTGCTAACTGTTTATCGGTAGGGACTCCCTTTATATGCAATGAAGTGGGCCATTTTAATAAAGAATCTACACACACTAAAATTGTATTATACTCTTGGCTAGGAGGTAAATCAACTACAAGGTCAGAGTATGCCAGGGATGAGGCGGAGTGGGTAAAAATTATAACAAACCTTTAGGGGACATCTTTCTGATTTCCCCTTAGCACAAGTCTCACAGGTGTTCATATATTGATGAATGTCCTTACTCATTTGTGGTCACCATGATTTCATTTTCAAATGGTCTTCGGTTTTAAGGATACCTTTATAGTCTGCTAAGGGGCTATCATGACATTCATATAGAGCCTTTTTTTGCAATTCTTTAGTGGGCAGATATAATGCTCCATCTTGGTACGACAACTGATAACGAATGTCTCCTTTTGGATGTTGGTCAGCCCACCCTTGCATCTCTTTTAGGTTCATCAATTTGTTTGCTAGTTCTTCATAGGTTCCATCTGGGGTGGCTCCTATGATCTTTGACTCTGGAATTATCTTCTGTACCTCAATAAAATTCTTCTGAGTTTCAGTGTCAAGTCATGATAATGCCTCAGCCTTTCCATTTTTCCTTCCTGGTCTGTATGTGATAAAAGAAATCATAGCAAAATAAAATACCACCGAAGTTGCAGTGGAGTCAAGGTTCTTGCTGACTTCAAAATGTTTACGTTTCTATGGTCTGTAAACACCGTGACTGTATGTCTTGCTCCCATAAGGTAGTGCCTCTATTCCTTGAATGCATCTTTTATTGCAAGCAATTCCTTCTCAGTGATGGTACAATTCACCTTGGCTGGAGTCAATGTCCGGGATGGGTAAGCTACCGGATGTAACTGCCCAGTCTCCTTATGTCTCTGAGACAAAACTCCTCCAATTGCTAAATCTGATGCATCTATCTCTACATAGAATGGTTCTGAAGGGTCACCATGAAGCAATATTGGTATTGTATTGAAATTCTTCTTCAGAGATTTGAAAGCTTCCTCTGCATCTTCTGACCATTTGAAAGGAACTCATTTTTTCAGTAAACGTGCGAGAGGAATTCTTTTCAGAGAAAACTCCTGTATAAATCTATAGTAGAAATTTGCAAAACCAATAAAGCTTTGAACCTCTTTCACTGTGGTCAGAGACTTCCATTCCGTGACTTCTTTTATTTTCTGCTCATCCATAAATACTGCGGCAGAAGAGAGCACAAATCCCAAGAATTCCACAGTTTGGACACTGAAGGCACATTTTTCGAACTTCACATACAAACCGTTCTCCCTGAGTTTTTGTAGCACTCCCCTCACTTGCTCTCGGTGTTCTTCTTCAGTAGTGGAGTAAATTAAGATGTCATCAATGTAGACTATGGCACATTTATTGATGAATTCACTCAAAACATTGTTGATAAAATGCTGAAATGCAGCGGAAGCAATGCAAAGTCCTTAAGGCATGATCTGGTATTCAAAAAGACTGTACGTTGTTCTGAAGGCCGTTTTCCATTCGTCTCCTTCTCTTAACCTTATCAGGTGATACGCGCCCTTCAAATCGATTTTGGTGTAAATCTGCGCTCCCTTCAACTGGTCGAATAGCACAGAGATGAGAGGTAAAGTATAACGGTTCTTCACAGTTATTTGGCTGATGGCTCGATAATCTATGCACATTCTTAAATCCCCTTCGTTCTTTGGTACAAAGAAGAGTGACGAAGAGACTGGAGACTGAGATGGCCTGATAAATCCATTGGCTAGATATTTCTGGACATAATCCTTCAGATGTTGGTTTTCCTTTTCTGTCAATGCATAGATCCTGCTACATGGTAAGTTTGTAAAAAACACACAATTGATGGACGGAATGCAGAACAAATCAAAACATTCACCCCCAGTCAAGAGATCTGGGTTAAATCCATCATTCTTTTGCTCACCATGCAACCCCAGTTTAGACCTGGGCATATACAAATCAGTCTTGACCCTGTGCCTCATCGGAACAGTCCAGCCCGAACTGCCAAGCCAGGTCCTCCCTGGACCGGAAACAAGCATCCTAGGACCGGTTTCGGGTTTCACCTCATCAGCCAGGATAGCTTGATTCCAGTGGCACAGTGAGCCCGGCACCCACGTCTGGGCATACCCGGCGCACTTAGGGCGAGGAAGCAAAAGACACACAATTGATGGACGGAATGCATAACAAATCAAAACATTCACCCCCAGTCAAGAGATCTGGGTTAAATCCATCATTCTTTTGCTCACCATGCAACCCCAGTTTAGACCTGGGCATATACAAATCAGTCTTGACCCTGTGCCTCATGGGAACAGTCCAGCCCGAACTGCCAAGCCAGGTCCTCCCTGGACAGCAAACAAGCATCCTAGGACGGGTTTCGGGGTTTCACCCCTCATCAGCCAGGATAGCTTGATTCCAGTGGCACAGTGAGCCCGGGACCCACATCTGGGCATACCCGGCGCACTTAGGGCGAGGAAGCAAAAGACACACAATTGGATTTAAGATAGCCTGGCTGATGAAGGGTGATGCCCTGAAACCGGTCCCAGGATGCTTGTTCCGGTCCAGGGAGAACCTGGCTTGGCAGTTCGGGCTGGACTGTTCCCACAAGGTACAGGGTCAAGACTGATTTG
Organism: Calotriton arnoldi; assembly: GCA_963921515.1. Lineage (NCBI taxonomy): Eukaryota > Metazoa > Chordata > Amphibia > Caudata > Salamandridae > Calotriton > Calotriton arnoldi. The sequence goes on along the minus strand of CAWUFW010000001.1, from coordinate 6,325,453 downwards.
CATATGGCTGGGTCCAAACTGGGGTGGTGTGGTGAGCAAAAGAATGATGGATTAAACCCAGATCCTTGTGACTGGGGGTGAATGTTTGCATTGTCCAGCATTCCGTCCATCATATGTTTCTTTTGCATATGTCGCCCTAAGTGGGAAGGGTATGCCCAGACATGGGTCCCGTGCTCACTACACCACTGGATTCAAGCTAGCCTGGCTGATGACGGGTGATGCCCTGAAACCGGTCCCAGGATGCTTGTTTCCAGTCCAGGGAGGACCTGGCATGGCAGTTCGGGCTGGACTGTTCCCACAAGGAACAGGGTCAAGACTGATTTGCATATGGCTGGGTCCAAACTGGGGTGGTGTGGTGAGCAAAAGAATGATGGATTAAACCCAGATCCTTGTGACTGGGGGTGAATTTCACCTTATTGGGAGATTTTAACATGCATTTTGACAATGCACAACTCCCCCAAATATCAGACCTTGTTGAAGGGTTAGCGGCCTTTCAGCTTAAGCAAAAAGTCGTAGGCCCAACACACACCAAAAGCCACTTATTGGACCCTATTTTCTCAAACATTCAAACTCTGGTTACCTCGCAACCCATTCCACTGCCATGGTCTGACCACTTCCTGCTCCCATTTACCTGGATTACGCGGGAAATGTGTCCACCTGTGAGGGAAACTAAAAAGCTTGTACGCACCTGGTCAAAACGTCCGTGGGAATCATGGGAGACCAATTTGGAGATTACAAGACCTAAATCCCACCCTAATCCCATTATTGCTAATGATATATTTAATGGTTGGCTAGAGTCCTCGCTTAATACTATCCTTCCCAAAAAAGAGATACATATAAAAACAGGAATCAACAGAAATCCCTGGTATTCCCCTGGTCTCCGGAAACTTAAACAAAAGTGCAAAATATTGGAAAGAAAGTGGAGAAAGGACTTTTCACTCGATAATAAAGTCAAATATAGAGAAGCCATAAAACACTATAAGTTAGAAATAAAATCTGCACAAAGCAGTTATTATCACGACAGAATTACATCGGCTGCAAACTCTCCACGTGAAATTTTCCATATAGCAAAATCACTCCTGACCCCTCCGGCCCCCTCACAGACTGTAGATAATCCCCAACTCCGATGCAACCAGTTAGCAGAATTTTTTTCTGCTAAGATACAAACAATCTATACGTCATTCCCTCTTGAAACTGACCAACAGATGGTACCCTCAACCGATTCAATAAATGAACAGGACCTGTTGGAGGAATTTCCCCCATTGGACCAAACTTCCTTAAAAAAGATCTTGAATCATCTTAAATCTGGCTCTCCAATAGATCCAGCTCCGCCCACCATTTTAAATAAGATTAGGAAGACCATCTCCCCAACCATATTAGATCTGATTAATGCCTCCCTTCTTACTGGAACTGTGCCTCCGCTGTGGAAAGAGGCGATGGTCAAGGCACTGCTAAAAAAAACTAATCTGGACCCGGAAGACTAGCAAATTATCGACCCATATCTTTGTTGCCGGGCACAAGTAAAATTGCTGAGAAGCATGTGAACTCATCCCTTTCGGGATTTCTGGAAAAAAACAACCTGCTTCATCCCTCACAGACAGGTTTTAGATCACAGCAGGGTACAGAGACCGCTCTCCTGTCGGTAGTGGAGGAAACCAGAAAAATCATTGACGACGGAGGCTGCGCGGCAATTATTTTATTAGACCTGAGCGCAGCCTTCGATACAGTCAACCACCCGCTGTTGATTAGTAGACTTAAAGATGTAGGAGTGACAGGAATGGCACTTAAATGGTTACAGTCTTTTTTAGAAAACAGAGTCTTCTCAGTTTTTGAGGATGAAACCCTGTCCAAACAAGTGCCCCTCATATGCGGAGTTCCTCAGGGGTCAGCGTTGAGCCCCACTTTATTTAATGTTTACATGGGCTCCTTGGCGCATATAGTCACTCCATCTGGGGTGCAGATTGTCACTTATGCCGACGACACTCAGTTGGTCGTCTCCTTGAATAAAAATGACAATTCTAGATCAGGCCTAACTTCTTGCCTGGAAAAAGTGGCCAGATGGATGGACACCTCATTTTTGAAGCTTAATGTGGCGAAAACTGAGGTCATGCTCCTTGGCAATGCCGCTCCGCTCAATATAGACTCCTTTTGGCCTAACTGTCTGAGTCCTCCTCCGGTCCCGAAAAAGCATATAAAAAGCCTAGGAGTTGTACTGGATTCCAACCTGGATTTTAAGGAACAGGCTCGGAAAGTGGCAGCCACCTGTTACGGCCTTGTGAGGATGATCAGGAAAATCCTTCCATCATTACCTTTCATGGCTAGAAGGCTGCTAGTACAAGCACTGATTCTGTCACGGCTTGATTATGCCAACTCTTTATACTTAGGAGCACCCCTTTCTACAACTAAAATATTACAGACAGTTCAAAATTGTGCAGCTCGGCTGCTCCTAAATGTCCCGAAATGGCTTTCAGCCAAACCTGCTCTTGCCTCTCTGCATTGGCTTCCAATTCAGGAGAGGATTCAGTTTAAGGCTATGTGTATTGCACATCAAGCACTCTCCGGAAAAGGATCTCCGATGATTTGTGCAATGATCCATCCCTACCATCCCAAAAGAGCTTTAAGATCAGAAAATAAACATCTGTTGACAGTTCCAAAAATTAAACGAATGAGAAGTGGAGGTCGCCTTTTTTCTTATAATGTTGCTAAAACCTGGAATCTTATCCCCCTCCACACTCGTTCACAACCAAACTACATGAACTTCCGTAAGCAGCTAAAAACCTTTTTCTTCCCCTGACATGTTTTGAATTGAGTATCTGTGTACCTTTCAGCGCTGGGATGCCCTCGGGTAACCAGGCGCTTTATAAGTGCTACCTCATTCATTCATTCATTCATTCATGTTTGCATTGTCCAGCATTCCGTCCATCAATTGTTTCTTTTGCATACATGGTTAGTTTGAGCCTGGTTCCAGTTCTATTTTGTAGTCATAAGAACGATGTGGCAGGAGTTTTTCAGCTTCCACTTTGTTAAATATGTCCACAAAATCGTCATACTCTGGGGGAATTTTGTTGGTATGTATTACACGAACTGAAACCCCACCATCACATAATAAGGCTGCAGGACTAGGTTCTTGACGTGATTCACCTTTACCAAAAACATTTCTTTGCAGAATTCAGAATTCATGACTATGGTCCTGGCACTCCAACCTATGGTGGGATTTTGGTCGGACAACCATGGCAGCCCCAGTGTGATACGGAATTGCGGAGCGTCATCAAGTTGGCTTGGATGAGCTCTAGGTGCCCTTCTCGGGAGATTAACTCCACTCACTCAGTGTGGCTCACTATAGCTCCAGCAGAAAGATTAGTTCCGTCCACTGCCCTGACTGCTTCACTCTTGAGTTTTCTTATGGCTCTCAATCCAATTTGTTCTGCAAATTTTAAGTCACAGAAATTTCCGGTGGATTTGGAATCTATCATTACAGATATTCCTGATAGAGAAATGTGTCTAAATGTAAGTGCCATCGATTGGACCAGAGGAGGAGAAGAAGATTGCAAAGTGTTAGCCAACTGATGGGTTTTTGGAGGAGTATCCTTATCTGTACTCATCAATCCAACTTCTCCTACTGATGGTGGTGCAAGTTTTCCTTCTGCAGCAACTTGGGTTTTTCCTGACAAATCTTTACAAAATGTTCACTTGCTCCGCAGTATAATCATAGGTTATTTTGCCTTCTCTTCTCCTTTTCTTCCTTAGATGAAGGACCCCTGATGGTGCCTATCAGCATAGGTTCAACACCTTGTTGACTGTACATTACCTTTGAATTCTACATCTTGACTCTATCGAACCTAGGCACACTGGAACGAAAACCTCTTTTTCTTTCTCCTCTCCTTTCATTTTGATGAAAGTCTATTTCCAGGTCTAAATGCACAAGAGCTGAGATTTCTGTTCGTCTGTTGTGCATGTGAGCCATAGCATCTTTCAGCTCGTCTTTTAAACCCTGATAGAAAACCGCTGCTCTTTTATCTTCGGGCCATTCAGTCTCTACCACCAGCTTATTAAACTGCCAAAAAAGCAACCAATTCTCTGTTTCCCTGATTTAACTTATCAGTTGCTTGTGATGCCTTTCTCCTGTCAAAGATTCAGAGGCACTCTTTTCTTAAATTCTTCAAAGTTGTATAACACTGGGTCATCTCTTGTAACCAATGGCATAGACCAAGAAGCAGCGTCTCTGCTGAGGTATGATAAATTAAAGGCTACCTGGGACTGTGCATATGGGTAAATCAAAGGACGACACAAAGTGTAGGGAACATTGCATCAAAAAATGTGGGGCTTTTTGAGGCATTCGGGGGAGCTAGTGGCATAACTGGGCATAATGAATGACTTGGGGGTGGTGTTCTGGATATATGATTTGATGTTGAACTAGAGCCTTCCACCTCAGACCACTGAAGTTTAAAACATGTTCCTGACATTATTCCACTCATTTTTAAGGCTACGCCTGAGGTTTCGCTCCTATAAACAACTAATTCCTGTTGTGTAGTTCCTACAAATCTATATAAGCTCTGTGTGTTTAGACAACATAAACTAAGGGATTGGGGTTCAGACTGATTCCAAGCACCCCCAAAGGATATGTTAGTCTGTAGACCAGCTAACACACATTGCCACTATAAGCCCCACAACCTTACTAAGGAACGAATAGAGTCTGGCAACTATCGAACATGACAACCCTGACCCCTCAGGGATCGTGGAAACAGTACAGTACTTTTCTCTCAGTCACTCGTGCTCACTTTGTCTCAGAGAGATACACAGAATAAACGGTGGGGACGTTTTCAATAAGCATTTTATTGAACCAGCGTCATTCTAGTATAAAATACATGTGCTGCAAGAACAATTAGACAGAAACAGATATATACGGTTATAAGCACCAGCAGAGTAAATATAAGGTAGAATTCTACCATGGTGGTAAAACAATGAATATATGCAGGCATATAGATACATGGCAATAATCATGAGTACTCCTACGATGCAAGACCCTAACTAGATGTACCTCAATGTAACCAGCATGTATGTAGGTGTATAGCCAAGAATCCCCCTATGAAAGAGCCAACCCCATTACCTGATGTGAAAGAACAAAGGACCCCATCTTGGTCTCCAGTTGGACACCCGGCAAGGGATGTCAGACCACTGCGTGCTGGAGGTTCTGCGTGCAAGGACTTCAGTGTCTCGTGTCAGCATGGAAGTTTTTTCTCCTCTAAGTTGCCCAGCGCAGATGCAGTACTTATATACCCGAAAGATACCCTCAGGGGTTCTACCTAGATGTGTCATGGTACTGTGGGCATGTCAGCCAAGGATGACGATAGTGGTGACCCTTGTACAGAGTTATTATGCAGAAGATGGTAATCCTGCTGTGATACTAAGAATCCTCTCTCTTCAGGGATTCCAAAGAGTCTTAAATTGTTCCTATGCTGCCTGTTCGCAAGATCCTCAATTTTGTTTTTGAGGAACAGGAGTTGTCCATCTTGTATTTCAGTTGTCTTTACTGTAGTAGCTACAATACCCTTTGTGTCTGCCACATGCTGTTGCAGTTCTGCTATTTCCTGTGTTAAGCCAATTACTTTGTCCGAGACCTCAGACAGACCTTGTTGTATCAAGCCACTGTCTATTCTGGCTTGGTTGAAATATCCTTGCGTCTCTGTTCTCTGCTCATGAAGCGCTTGGAGGATAGTAAATAATGACCCTGCACCATTTGTAGGAGTAGCTGAGCTGGTTGAGGAGAAGTCTGCCACGATACCCTCCTCTTTATCCCCCAAGTCTGGAACCACCAGAGGCTCCTTCTTATTGATCAGCAGAGTCTGGGCTTGCTGCTGCCGATGTTTGAAGATCAGTACTAGATAATGAGCCAGACAGTCTTGATATTATGGCCTTAACTTCCCCCTTAGCCGTAACCCATTTTCGAAGAGGGCTCACCTTGCTAGAAACTCTACCATTATCTTGCAGTTTTACAGCATTACGATGCGTTGTAACATGCTCTTTAACATTATGTTTCTTTTTCATTTTTATGTTCTTGGCGGGTATACTTAATGCAGCTGTCTGCCTATCTTTCAGAGCACCATCCATTGAAGTAGAGATCCTAAGGTTGTTATTCAGGCTTCCCATAGCGCCTGCCATAGTAAGAAGAGGAGGAGAAACAGGGAACCTCGTCTATAGAATCACTTTCTGCTAGATTTGTACTTCGATCCAATAGCAAGCAGTCTAATGGAACCTCTGTTGCACCACCACCATCTCTGCCACCGCCTGCCTTGTCCAAATCATCTTCCTTTTGCCCACTAGCTCCATTATTTCCGTTGGCTCCACTATCCCAATGTCCCAGCAAATCCCCCATCTGATCAGAGTCTATCATTGCTACTGCAGAGTTCACGTTGCTTTTAACACTAGAGGGCGCAGCAGGATCACTTCTAGCAACACTAACAACGCCGGCAGCACTGGCAACACTGATCGCTCCCAGTTGGGGTGTAGTTAAAACATTGCTTGCAGAGGTATTATGCAGATGGCTATCTCTGACAGTCTCGTGAATCGTATTATTTAGCCCCTCAGAAAGTAAAACAGATTGTACAGCTGATAAGTTACCTTGTAGCAGTGTGGCGCTCGCCCCGTCCTCATTTTTGCAGTTGAAGGAGGCAGAAACTGCAACATTGTCTCGTTCCGCTTGTACTGCTTCAAGTAGAGCTGCCGCCATAGTCTGCTCCAGCGGGGGGGGCGGCACAAGTTTGGATAATGCCTGCTGCCTTTCCCGTCTGAAAAAGTTTGAGCATAGGTTTACCGAGCTGGGAGCTTCCTCTCGGATCGGTCGCTGCGCGATGCCCTGTCGTCTCAGTAAGTTTACTGCCTTTGCTCTCAGAGTGAGTAATGGGAACAGATGCTGCTGCGGGTGTACGCAGACTGCGGACCCGTTGTGGAGCCATGTTCGCCCGCAATCTCTGCGAGCCCGACAGAGCACGTATTGAAGGATGATCACAGCACAGTGCAGGGCAAGTCGTCCCCGCATACCACCTCACAGATCTAGAGAGGCGGAAGAAGCGCTGAACGGTATATATTTGCATCAGTATCATTCAGGGCAATTTTCTTGAAGTCAACGGGCAAGAGAATTCAGTAGTAGTATCGGCGGGAGCGGCCGAGGTTGCGTGCTCTCTACGACGGATTCAAACCGCCATCTTCCTTCCCAGCGATCCTCGTGCCTACATAGTCCAACTATTCCAGAAGCCATTTTAGATCTTTCTGACTGGGACTCTCAGATTCAGCGGGCTCACAGACTCCCATTATTTTTAAATCAAGAGTCTCGTGCTAGTCGCCAACATCCTTGACCTATGATTATTTATTTTGGGAATTTTTTGCTAAGGCAAGCAGTTTTTTTCCGTGCCCGCCCCGGTACGACCAACTCACTACCATTTTTTGTCAGATCTGATCTCTGCAAAGAAACTATAGAGAGGCGCTGGAAGATGCGTCAACTGATTGACCCTATGAAGGCAGCGGGAGCACAAGTATTTCTACATGAGCCGGCACGACTGAAAGCCATACGAGGTGGACATACCTGGACCTTTTTTACAGCAAGCGAAGCTCAACAAGTTCTTAATTCTTGGAGCTCTCCGGAGAAGAAGGCTCTTTGAGAATTGTATCTATGGTGGAACTTTAATATATATGACTTTATCTGGTGCAACTAAATTGCTTTGCTGATTGGAAGGGAGAGGGAGGGAAGAGAAAGAGAAGAAAGATTAATTCCCCTTTTTTCCTTCCTTTTTCTTCTTCTGTAGTGATGGAAAGTTAAGGGGATGGGGAGATATCCAGATATTCACTTATGACTATACACATAATATAAGCTTTGATCATCTTCTTTATTCTCTTGGGTCTTCTTTGCACATGATCAAGCTTACGGTGTGGTTAAAGGCCTAGCGGGTAGCATCTGGGGGGTGCATAGGCTCTCTAGTGGCTGTCAGTACCACCAACAGCCTGTTTGGGGTGATTCCTTCTCTTGGAAACTGGGGTGGGTAGGTGGGTTCTCCAGGAGGGTTGTGGGGTTTGGGTCATGGTTGTTGGGTTGGAGGGGGTAACAAAAAAAATATCAAAAGGAGTAAACAGAAGAGTCATTTTCGATATGTGTTATATTAGGAGGACATGCAGATTAAGATCTTACATTTCTTTTACATTGTTATCTTTTCTTTTTTCTTTCTTTTTCTTGTTTTTTTAGATATCGTTGACAATAAGGGAACAAGACAGAGATATGGTCTTTGGCCTCTGAGCTACTATATATTACATAAATGGGGCTTATTAAGTGTTTATGTTGGAATGTGTCTGGACTGAACTCTGCTAATAAACGCCGGATGGTACGAGAAGAGCTGCGCATTTATAAACCTCATATTGCTGCTCTTGTCGAGACACATCTGGCATATAAAGATAGACAACTACTTAAACAACTGGATTATAAGATAATTGAATGTACATCCCAGGCGGTCTCTATTAGAGGGGTCGCTATTTTAATTTATAAACGCCTTGACTACACCTTGCTTAGAGCTTCTCATGATACTCGAGGAAAATGGATAATTATACAGATACTGATCAATGGTCATCAATATGTATTATGCACTGTGTATGGCCCAAACTCAGATGAGCCGCAAATGTTTGAGATGTTACCATTAGAGCTATTAGAATGGCAGGGAGAGCTAATTGTTATGGGAGATTTCAACTGCATTATTAATTCAAACTTGGATTCAACGAATCGGGGTGCCTCGGCCAGAATGAAAAAAGTAAGAGCTGCGATTATGGAAATGTCTCGATTGCATTGTCTCAGAGATGCTTGGTGGTCCTTATTCCCTTTACAACCTGGCTATACTTACTATAGTGCACCGCATAGACACTATTCAAGGATCGATATGTTCTTGGTCAATAGCTTGATTCTGAGTACAGCTAAATGTGAAGTATGCCCCAAGATAGTATCTGATCATAATCCTATACTACTGTCATTTATGCAAGGCCCAGTTAATAAACAAAAACATCTGTTTTCTTTTCCTCGATATCTCTTGACAGATATGGAGTATATAGCACTTATCAAGAATAACATCAGGAATTTATCATAGATAATGAAGGCTCTGCCCCTCTGTTTACTGTCTGGGACTCACTTAAAGCTTATATAACAGGAGTTACTCAGCAGTACGTTCTCAGACAGAATAGCAGTAAGAACATGGCGACTAAATCTGTTGGGGAAGCTATCCGGCAATTAGAAATAACACATGCCGAAGAAATCAGACAAGCGCTTACTCTACAAGGAGCACATTTAGTACATTCACAAACTTATTTGCTTTTGATTGAGAAACGTGCTGCACTGGGGAGGTCTCTAAAAGATAAGATGGCGGCTAGTTATAATAAAAACCGGGCCCTGCAATATGAGTATGGAGAACAAGTAGGGAAGGTACTGGCACCCCAACTCTCTGATAAAAAGGCGGAACGAGAAATAAAGGGTATTAAAGGGGATGGGGCATTCTTTATACACAGCCAGAGATGATAATAGAACAATTTTTTCGCTTCCATAAAAATCTGCATGGTAGCCCCAATACGTTTGATGAGAGAAAATTTACTGAATATATAGAAAACTCTAACTTTTGTAATACTGTGCAAAGGCTTGAAGAGGAACAGGCACAGTCTCTTAATTCAGACATCACTATTGAAGAAATAGCTGTTGCCATAGGGGCCCTCCCCTATGGAAAAGCAGTAGGGGAGGATGCTATACCGGTAGAATTTTATAAGGTATTTAAGGCACATCTGATCCCCTTTATGAGAAAAATCATGCATCACATAAGTGTGAGCGGGACGGTGCCTAGCTCTTGGGATATGACAAATATTGTCTTCTTTGTAAAAAAGAATAAACCAAAGGAAGAATGTAGGTCATATCGCCTGATCTCGCTTATAAATGTTGATGCAAAAACTTTTGCAAAAATACTGGCAATGCGCTTGGCGCCCTTTATGACACAACTAGTTTCCGAACAACAACATGGCTTTATACCCGGAAGAGATACGACGGCACATGTGAATGCTACTTTGGTTGCCTTTGACGCTGCCTCTAAGTTGAATCTAGAAATGAAGATGGTCATGCTTGATGCTGAAAAGGCATTTGACCCCGTAACATGGGAATGTCTTTGGGCCATACTTACGGAGTGTAACATTCACGGTCGCTTTTATGGATGGGTTAGAGCCTTGTATAAACATCCAAGGGCCAAACTAACCTACTTACAGTTGCAGTCTACTCCTTTTACGATACTGAGGGGTACTCGGCAAGGCTGTCCTCTTTCCCCTCTATTATTTGCTTTGTATATAGAACCTTTTATAAGATCACTTATCGCCAATTTATCTATTTTGCCGGTCCACCTTGGTCTTAGCGAATTGAAAATAATGGCTTACGCGGACGACATAGCTGTTATCTCCGCAGATCCAGTTAAGGCTATAGAAGCAATTCAAACAGAGGCCAGAACATTTGGGATCTTTTCCGGTTATAAACTAAATGTAAACAAGACACAGACCCTTCTCAATTATCAAACTAGCAGAGAAGTACTGGGGCCTTGCTCAGCTGCGACCTATCTAGGGGTACGGATTACCCCAGATCTGGGAAAGATCGTAAGATTGAACTATGATCCTTTGGTAAAATTAATGATTTCAAAAATGAAGATCTGGCATAAATTGCCAATTAGCATCTTAGAGCGATGCAACGTTATAAAAATGATTGCCCTACCCAAATTTCTTTATCTGTTCAGGTCGATACCATTATGAGTCCTGAACTATTTTTTTAAGAAACTTGAAGGGGTCATCAGTAGCTTTATATGGGGCTACAAGCAGCCACGACGTGCTATAAGATACTTAAAACTCCAATATAAACATGGAGGGCTTCAACTCCCTGATTTTAAAGTATATTTTTGGGCCTCTTTTGCAGGACGACTACGAGATTTACTCTCCCCTAGCAGACAGCACTGCTGTTATAGTCTTGCTGTTGGTAACGATAGCAGAATGTTTTTATATAAGATAAACGATCCAAATTACTTTAAAAGAGTACGGTTCAAGACTCTTAAAGACATAGTATATATTTGGCGAGAGATGGCAGCTAAATGTTCTCTGCCTTTAATGCACCTTAGTGTTCCACTGTGGGGCAATCCTATGCTCCTGGATATATTCCATGATACCCAAGCTAAGCTCTGGGCTAGTTATGGTATTAGTCAGCTTGGGCACCTATATAACACCAATGGGTTTCGTACTTTCGAAGACTTACAGAGGGTATCTGGTATCCCCAAGCATATGTTTTACAAGTACCTACAGATTAGAGACTGCCTATGGGGGCGCAGAGATATAAGAAAACCCGTGTGATCGGACATGTGGACCTATCTGCACTCAGCTACAAAATTGACTATTAGCAAGACCTATCAGCTACTCTCTCAATTCTGGGATAACGATAGCTCAAAGCTAGCATCCAAATGGAGTGAATAACTGTGCAAAGATATCAGCCCTGTAGATATCGAGGATGCGTTAAAGACCTTAGATGAGGCAGTATATTCTACTAACTTAAAGCTGCAACAGTTTAAAACCATATGCATGCTATACTATACTCCAGAACGAATAGCTGGGTGGGCTTCTGCTAATGGCACAAATACAAGCAATAAGGGAAAATGCGCCAAATGCGGATTGGTTGCTGCAGATAGTCTACATATGTTTGTTACTTGCCCAGGCCTGATACTCTTTTGGAAAGACGTGACGCAAATTGTAGCAGAACGCTTAAAGATTGATATGCAATTAACAGAAGCAGAAAGTATGCTTGGCTATAAGGTAATGTCGGACCTTGGACTAAGATCTTTTATATCTGTCATTATAGTAACAGCGCGATTATGTATTGCCCGAGCTTGGGTGTCTAAAACACCGCCTAGAGCTTTGAAATGGTGGGCAATGCTAAGAGAAATATTCGAAAGAGAAATGGCCATAGCTAAGAGCAGGGGCATCCGCTCTGGGAAGAAATTTTATCGAATCTGGGGGCCTATGGTAAATACAGAATTGTAAAAAAAATGGCAGGCACCAATGTGTTACCTTTTATTTATTTTTCTAATGTCTTTATTTTTTCTTTCTTTGCTTGTGTAAGTGTGAGTTGTATAATACCTTTTAAATGATGTTTTACTTTATTGATACATGCTTGTATATAATTACTGATTTATGGTTTCTATGTTTACTCCTGAAGATAAATGTAAAAAAATTTTAAAAAAAGATACTAAGAATCCTCAGCATAATAAATGAGGCTAGTTTTCGGAGAAAACCACACAACATTTATTCGGCACCTAACTAGTTAAAAGGTCAGCGCCAGAACTGTTATGTAGAGCAAGGTAGGACAAATTTAGGTAAAAGGTCATGCAACTACCTAGGCCTATATTTGGGTACATTGGGGTTCATAACACCCACTCCTCATCCGACTGGACGACAAAGCTAAAATATGTCTGTTTAAAAAGCATTAAAAAATTGCTAAAATATGAGTATAAAAACATGGTATGTGTTAAAAAATGATGTAAAAGTTAAAAAAGCTCTATAAGTCCTCTAAATAGTCAATATACTGTTAGACCAACTGAGCATGCCGAAAGCCATAGTGCTCACTGAGAGCAAAAAGAGAAAAAATAAAACAAAAATGGTGTTGTTGAATTCCAATTTGGGTTTGTTTTGGAAAAAGGCTGAAATGTTCCCATCACATGGAGAGCCAAATGTTTATGTGTCCTGTGTGGGAGATGCAACACCACTGCTGCTTGCCTTTGCAGACGACGGTCCTTGTAACAACTCTTGGATCAGGTCAAAGGAGCAAAGGTGATCTTCTCCGGTTCCGACAGCAGCCACTGAGGAAGCACTCGACACCTGTGAGCTTGTTGTAGAGCCGGTGTCCATTCCGACAGGAGCTGAAGCATCCTGGGGTGCTCTAGGAATGCAGACATCAACATTGGAATACGCTGAGGACACTGCAATACGCGGGCCTTTAATGGGTCCAGTAGTGCATTTACGACCGGAGGCGCAACCGATGGAAGTGTTAGACAGATGTCCAACACGCATTCGTAACCGCAGAATAGGCAGCAGAGTACAGGCAAGACGCAGTCAACCCAGACTGATCTGAATGAAAGGAACCAATGCTCACTTAGCTCCCGAAGCCGAGGTGAGCCCAGATGGAGTACCATGCGTTCACGGCAACGTCGCATAAGGAGTGTTTTTTCCATCTCTTTGGGGTCTGGGGCATCCTTTGCGTAGCAGGACAATTAAAACCAGGATACCCACTACAAGTAGTAGGCCCAGCAGAAGCCCTCCAAAAATGCTTCCCAATATGGAGTGTATAAATTATGGAATAACTCCAAAGATCCTCTGAAAGGTGCTCAATAGCCCAGAACCTATGCTCTTAAATAGGTGTACTATCCCACCTATGCTCTTAAATAGGTTTACTATCCCACTAGTATCAGACATGTTAAAGATACAATGTACCATTTCCCCGAAAAGGAGCGGGAAGTTAGTTTGGACTAGTACCTGTATCACAGCTGAAGACCTTGCAACCTGGAGATCAAAAGTCTCTCAGGCTGAGGTTAAGGCCACAGCATTCTGTAAAAGTATGGCTTTCAGTCTGCTCATAGAATCAAACCGTATAAGGGAAACATTCAACGAAGGCCACAGCAGCGCTTCACTGACTGTATGGGTCAGTGGAAACAATACTTGCATACAACAAGTAACCCTGGAACTTACTGTGGCCAGATAGGCGATGCATGGCAGCATCCCACAACAACCTTGATCATTCAACATCAAATAACGCTGAGCTGCTGAGAAAGACTTCAGTGTCCCCATTCCTGCATCTAAATCTGTACGTAATTACCAAGATTCATGTATATATTCCTTACCCAACGCTTCATACCTGCCTACTAGGTGATATTGTAGACACTATTGAAATTGGAATGTCGTGATTGGCAATGTAATGTGGCTATGGATTAACCATTATGTGGAGGGTGACTCAGCCACATTGAAAGGTAAATGGTTCAATTTTTCAATGTGCAGCATTGTATATTTTGCATCCCTTCATTCCATTGTCGTCTGTCTTTCGGTCAGATTCTATGCTGAAAACAGAGACAGACTGTTGATATATCTCCAGGGCATGTGATCAGAGCGCAATGATTGTAATGTCCAGCTCAATAATAGAATGATCGCAATTACGACTGTCCATGTTGTAAAATAGACAAATCCTGTTCTATTATATGTATTGCAGAAGACACAATGTTGCCCAGTGAAAAAATCCTGGATGTTAGTGTGATCCTGCCATTGTCGACCACTGCCAAAGCATTTTCTAGGTTAACCCTGTCAATATCACGCAATCTCTCTGCAGCTTCCTGTTGAGAGATTTTCCATACTTCATTATAAATAGCATATATGAAGCGCTTCTGACGTGGCTTCTGGGGACCTAACAGAAAATCCATAAGATCCATGCCATCTGAGAGTAAGGACAAGTGTTGTTTCACCTGGGACAGTATTGAGGTTTTTAGCCACTCTAGTCATAAATTCCCAAAACTGTAGGATGGCACCACCCCGGGTGTTCTCGTTGTATGTAGCATTGGTCAGGCCTATGGATACTAAACCCTTTGGTGGTACCCCTGAATCTTGACTGACACCTATTTGTGTCTATAGGCCAAACCAACCATCCCTTCCAATTGGGGTCTAATGAATTGTATGAACCATCATGCATAATATCATCTAGCGCATCCTCACTATGTTGAGTATAGTTACGCCACCCCTCAAAGCGTGTGAGTGATGGAATTCAAGGTGTGTGCAAGTCCTTAATCTTGGCTAGTCCAAGATAAGAAGTCTGTTGCACTGTTTTGTTCAGGAAAATGATCTGCTGTGGTATGAGACATGCTCTAATAATGCCTCAGTTCCCTGAACTTGCCATTCTTTAGTCCCCTATGGTGTCTTTCCATAAGTCGAAACCCTGTTCAGACAGTTGGGAAATAAAGGATGCAGAGTATATCTGTTTTGTGTTAGTAATCATATTTTTCTTTTCAGGTGTGGGTGCAAGCTTATAATAATATGAGCGCGGGTCTAATGTGTTAAACCCAGAAAAATAGGCAAACATTTGTGAACTGCCTTTTGGTGGTATTGGGCAATGTTCCCATTGGTGGTAAGCCAAAACAATACGTGGGATACTTGCTTTCCGCAAAAATTGATGACCATAATGTTGGTAACAATACATGGTATCAAAATCAGATGTATCATAATACAATGTATTATTAGAGAATGCAGCAGATTGTTCAAAATCAGACAGCATACTATTTACAGTTTCAAAGTCCCACTCGTCAGAGAAAGTACTGGAGGTGATGATATCATTCAAGGAAATTTTAAATAAATGTGGTATTTTCAAAAGTTTAGTGGGACCAAATACATCATATGAAACCCTATCCCAAACTATTCCTTCAGGAACGGGAACTGTTGTAATGTTCACAAAGGACAGGTCTCTTTGTTCACGATGAGATGATGCATGTGGTTTCAGGACCAAGTTCACATGTTGTACTGCGGAGCATTGTGGGAGATAGTGTCCGTTCAGGAGCAGGAAAAAGACAGTCACTACACCTATCCAAAGAACTAGAAACAGTAGACAAAGCGCAATCCAGAGCTATAGCCAGGGAGAAACAAAGTAAGTCTTTTTCAGCCAAAGGTAGAGATCATGTATTTTTTCTTTACGGGAAACAGAGGCTGGTGATGACTCAGGTTCACTCGGATCCAGTGAAAAGATATCAAAATCGATCGATCTATCTTTGGTAGCTGAGCAGGTTTTGTAGAACTGGCAGATGACTTGTTATGAGACATATTTACATAGATTTCGATATTAGGCCGTATTGAGATCTGTGTTTCATTTGTGTTTTGTAGCTGTTCAATTTCAACAGGAACGAGTTCCATTTCATTGTTGGTAACTCCGTTACTTCGTAGAGTCGAATCTTCAAACGTTATTAGTCTTTCTGTTTGAACTTCCTGTATGGTAGTGAGAGGCGATCGGCAGCAACCCAGGAACCCACGCGGCCTGCTATTCAGTATCGGCCATATAGTGTGGTTTGATCAGATCAATGGAGAAGAATCTCTTTTCTTTCTTGCCGGCAGGAGGCGGAAGAAGTACTGTTCTTGTTCCTTCGACAACCAGGACAGGTACTGGCGCTCTGTAAGATGGCCCAAATTCTTTTTTGTCCACAATCATTTCTCTGACCAGATCTCCGATCTTTGGGACAAAGGCAGGTCTTGCCGGAACAGCTTTCACTTCTCCAGGGGCGGTGCGTTTTACTTGGACGTTGCTTTGTAATGCCCGGAATTCATTGAGTTACTGTAAAACAGGCAAACAATCCTTTATGTCAAATGTTTTTTCATCCGCCACTGTGCTGCCACAATCGAGGTCGGGTACCCACATTCTCGTCCCAAACAGGACCTCGTATGGAGTACGGCCTCCTAGGGAACTTCTTGGCATGTTATTAAGTGCCCTCTGGACCCCATATAGGTGATTGACCCAACTGTCACCCAAGCCAAATACCCTTGCTGTTAAGGATTGCTTTAAGTCCCGGTTTTTCCTGTCCACAATAGAATTCCCTCTGGATGATACGGAGAGGAGTACTGCAAGATCACACCCAAACTTCCCAAAGCTTCTTTGTAAGCTCGAGAGCTAAACGCAGGGCCACGGTCAGAATTTAATGTGCCAATTGCGTATGTTCCTATGAAGACTCGCAAATACTTTATAACAGTTCGGGTGTCAGCCTAGCGCTGAGGCCACACCCACAGGAATCTAGAGCATGAATCTACTGCCACCAAGATGTAATTGTAAGCCCCATCAGATATTTTAGGGTGCCGCAGTGGTCCAAATAGACACATGAGAGAGGTCTGTCTGATATCAGTAGTGGTGTTAGTGGCGGACATGCTATGGTGGAACCCTTCATCTGTTGACAGATGTCTCACTTAAGGACAAATCCCATGGTCTGCTTGGTAAGACCTGCCCACCAATAACGTTGTTTCAGTAGTGAAACTGTCACAGTAATGCCTGCGTGGGCTGAACCCAGACCCTCATGTGCAGCCAGAATTAAACCTAATCTGCGATCCATGTTTGGTATTACTCTATCCCCCACTCCTGGAATTTGAGCATACGGAATATTTTGCGCATCTAACGTGTAGGAGTACTTGAGTAGAAAACCTTTAGGTAAGGCTGAGCTGTTATTACGCGTAGCGTTGACAGCTACCATTATTTGCCCGTCTATCCTCATGCTAGAACGAGTGATTGCAGCGACGGCAGCAGTTTGCACTGTCGCCTTGGCGGCTTCATCAGCCAATGAATTCCCTTCAGCGTGCACGCTAACACGCTGATGACTCAGTGTATGAATCATGTGAGCCTGTGGCAAACCTTTTTTCAGCTCTGACACTTGTTCCCAAAGCAACTTGTGCTTTATTGTGCAACCTTTGTGTTAGAAATGAGATCTCTGGTTGGCTAAGGCTTGCGCCAAAGCCAGGCAGAGACCACCACTCTAGTCAGGGCGAGGGAGTTACACGCCAAAGATAACCCCTGCTCACCCCCTTGGTAGCTTGGCACGAGCAGTCAGGCTTATCCCGGAGGCAATGTGTAAAGCGTTGGCGCAACACACCCACAGCAACAACATACTAGGCACACCACAAAAAGGAACTCCACACAAGGTTATATATAAAAATAGCCTTTGATTTATCATAAAACACATTAGAATAGTACTCACATAATATACATCGTGCCACCTGGCACTAGGTCATATTTACAAGGGATTATTTACACCTGACAGGGCCAACTGGACCACTGTCAGAACCAGCACAAAGCGAACTTAATATATGTATCACTTATAATAAATGTAGAATACATCATAAACGTACAACCAGTAATCACTGGTAACCACTGTACTTAGCATCAGCCTGTAACATAAACTACATTATGCACAGCATCACATTAGGCGCGAATTACATTCTGCGCCAACCTCACCAGCATAAATACATTATGCAATCCTCTCATAAGTCTAAACACATTAGACCCTAACCTCCTAAGTATAACTCACTTTAGGGGCGTAAATCACACAGTGAAACATCATCTCACTAGCATAAACCATGATAGGCAAAACAACCTCATAATCATAAACCACAGTTAGAGGTATAACACCGGGTGCGTAATCATACTACATACATTACATTTCCTAGCACCACATCACCTTAGGGCCTGGCGCCCTATAAATCTAACAGTCCCCCCTGGCCAACTGGCCTTCTCAGAGGGCTCCAATGCCCTATGTCCCACAGAGTCGGGGCTCGGTGCTGTCAATGCAGCAAACACCGTGCGCAAATGCGCAAGCCTAAACGTTGCAGCTGCCCACTAATGGCTGGGCAGCTGGGAAAATGAGCCCTGGCACCACTGTGCCTTTGGGCCCTCCGCCGGAGCTCTTAAATCTCAAAGGCCCCCGCTGCTCTTCGCAGCAACCACCACTCTCTGGGTTGAGGCACAAATCTACAAGGCCCCCCTTTAGTCTCAGGCGGCCCCCACCGGTCCCCCACCCGCTCCTGGCCTCGCACCGACAACAGCGCGGCCCGGAGCGTGTTACCTGGGGCTTCTTTTCCGGTTGCAGGCGATCCTCGGTCAGAGCCCTCCTCGTCCAGCGATGACGCGCTGGTCCGGACTGGGCTTCCTCTCTGCGGTGGCCTGGGCGGCCGACAGACTCCACCCGGGGCTCTGCGGTGAACTCCTTTCTCTTCGCCCGGTCCCAGGAAGGCCGGGTCTTCTCACGCAACCTCGCCAGGCGCTGCACGGCTTCCGGGTCACCACAACGGGGCCGCGGCGGTGAATTCAGGCAACGCTTCTCTCGTTGCCTAGCAGCCTCTCCCGCTGGAGCCAATCCAAGCGCGGCTGAAACAATGACGTCGGCGGACCCCGGGTCCGCGGCGGTGAATCGGGATTCAGCAATCTCGGACTTCCCGGGCCAGCGGCGGTGAAGTCCTTACTTTTGGTCGCAGTGCGGGGTGGGCACACGCCAGAAATCAGCAAACTGCGTGGTAGGCTCCCACTATTACTTTAAGACGCGGGGTGGGCACCCGCTCAGAGTGTATAAAAAAAAAGGCAGAGATGCGGGGTGGGCACCCGCCAGATCTTAGCAATGCGGGGGAATCCCTACGTCGGGATTCCCTCAAAATCGATCGCAGCTCAGTGCTGCCGGCCCAAAAACGGAAGCGCTCCTCAAGATAAAAATCAAGCGCTCTTCCAAGTAAGCAAGGCGCTTCTTAAAATACAAGCAAAGCGCTAGAGTCCAAAGGTCAGGGATGAAGGGGCAAAGCTGGGCTCAGGCAGGCCAGCACACAGGGCCCTCCAGCAGGGAGGCAGTCCCTCTTGGCGGTTCCTCCTGGAGCCCAGCAGCAGCAGGCCCCCCCAAGTCAGGAACAGCACAAGCACACTGAACATTTTTATGGGGTCACAGCCCCTATATTTATATGCCCTTTTCCTTTGTGACACAGCACAGGGCTTGGGGGAAAACCAGATGCAACTGGTTTGGGGGAGCTTTGGAGCACTTTGTTGTGCTCAGCTCCTCTCCTCTTTGTCAGGTGGGGGCTAGGTGCTCAGACGCACCACAGGGGGCGGAGCCAGCATTGTGGAGGGAAGGCACAACCCTATTCAGGTCCCAGGTGCAACTCCTCCCTCCCATCTAGATGCAGATCTCTCTATTCACCACTGGGAAGACTCATCTTGGCTCCTGGAGCCAAGCACACCACCCAGCCCCTGTCAATCACAAGCCAGACATGCACTCCACATCAGGCAGGCAGACACACAGCACACAGAAATGCCAACTTCTAAAAGTGGCACTTCTCCACTAGTCACAATAAATCTGCGCACACCATTGCGCAGCATTTATTCTCACGAGTTCGCACATACTAAACTCGCCCCTGCACTCCTCTCACACCAGGAATTACCATGGACACACATATCCCCCATGCATTCCTATGGGAGGGCAGGCCAATCTTACCACACGCACTCAGAGTGCGCACGCACTTTACACTGGGACACAGTGCTAAAGTGCGCAGAGGCCAAAAACTACTAACATCAGGTCACATTAACAGGCAAAAAGTTTAGGGGTGAACCTGCCAAACGGGCCAAGTCCAACACTTTGGAATCTCTAAACCCAATCTGGCTCCAATAATGAAGATATTCATTGTAGGACTGGACACAGTAAAGTGAATCGCACACAATTAGTGTGGGGAATTCCCGATCCGTATTTTTTAGTGCCAGTATCAGGGCTTTTAGTTCTGCCAGCTGTGCCTTGCAATCTCCTAGAGACTGCGTCTGCGTATTGCTAGGACGGAATTTGCCGTCCCGCATACGTCCCTTTACAATCGCACATGCAGCGCTGTATTGCTGTTTACTTCCTACAGCAGGTTGAGCAGAACCGTCAGTGTAAATAATATATTCATACGGATCTAGAGGCATGATTTCATTCGGGAGAGGGTATTCTTGTTCGTACTGCAAGAATGCTTGTGTTTTTAATGTAGAATCAAATTTGTAGTCTACATCTGTTGCAGTGAGAGAACTAGCCCACTGTATCCATCGTGGATGTAGTGCTTTTTCGTTTGAAATGCTTGCTTTTGTAACGGCCTCTAAGGTCGGTACTGGAGTCACGACAATTATACGCTTCCCCTGAGCTAGTGCTATTTCTCTCACTACAGCAGTCTGTACTGCTGTCAGTATTTTCTCAGTTGATGCAAAACGCATTTCAGCGTTTGTGTACAAATGTGATTTGTATGCAATGGGTACAGTTTCGCCTTCATTGAAGGTGAGGTAAGTGTACCCAGATTGACCAGCGACTACATGGATCACTAAATTTGTAGTATTTACACATGTATGTAAATGTTTGGAAGCTATCATGTCCGCTTATAGGGAACGGAGATTTTATGTGTGTTCCTGTGTCCAATGTCGAGCTGAAAACTCAGGTCTTTTAAAGTCGTAGAAAGGTTTTACTTTTTCTGCGTAATCCAAAATGTATGTTCTGCCAAAATTTAGGAATCCTAAAATGGACAGTAGATTTTTCTTTGGAGGTTGGAGCAGCGCACATTTTTCTAAAATAATTACCTGCTAGGCTTTTCCCTTCACTTGTGAGCTCATATCCTAAAAATAGGACATTGAGGTGGGCAATTTTTGATTTTTTAAGGTTAAATTTGTAGCCCTCAATGGCAAACCCCAGAATTATGTTGTTCACCCTTGTTAAATGATCCAATAGTTCATCATCCGTCAGATAAATATCATCTACATAGGAAAATGCCTCCTCATCAAAATTTTGAAGTAACTCTGATACTCTTGCTGAAAACAACCTGGGGCTATTCTTATACCCTTGGGGCAGTCTACAGAATTGACGTTAAGAACCTAGGGCCGAAAATGCTGTCAAATATCTGCTTTCAGGCGCTATATTTTGGCCAAAAAATCCATTTGAGATATTTAGTGCTGTTTTGTATTTCTTCCGCACAATGTTATTCATTAATGCGGCACTGTGTGCATTTTGTACTGCGAATGTCTTCGTGCATGTGTTCAAAAGCCTGTAGTCTAAAACTAGACGGTATGAATTGTCAGGTTTCATTACGAGAAACAAAGGATTATTCATGGAGGAGGTGCAATTCTCGATTACACCTTGGTACTCAAGTTGATCTAAGATCTCCCTGACTTGTTTTTTCACGTCAAGTTTTATTGGGTACTGCCTCTGTGGAGTTGGAGTAGTTTTTATCGGGATTTCAAGGTAAGGTGACTCAGCATCCCACCCTACACGATTGCGGTATAATGCAGGAGCTAGTACTACTACTGCCCACTCCTGCATGTATGAATGTTTTAATGATTCTGGAAGGAGGTCGGAGAAAGCCGGTAAAATTACGGTCTCTCCTTTCGGGCAGTCCATAACGAACTCAGGTGGCCAATCTTTTTCAGCCAAAAGGATATCGTATCCAAAATTCAGGTTCTCCCAAAAGAGACCTTTCACTTTCCTCGGTATGTCCCCCTCCACATGGAGCGTTATTTCATGTAACTGATGCGGGACGCTTACCCTTGCATCAGGTGTTTCCACCGTGATATGTTCATTCAACACTGCTGTCACCAGAAATTCCATCACGTTTTGGCGAGCTATTGTTACTTCTGCTGCGCTGTCTAGCATCGTCAGAGCCCATTCCCCGTTCAGAAGTTGAGTCCTCGGTAGCCTGGGCATTTCTTATTTTAAGGCCAGCTACCTTCTTTTTAAATTGAGATTTTGATTTAGGTTTATCTTCTTGTTTGATAATGTAGACGGAAGTGCGATGTGTGTCTCTTGGCTTGGCTCACTCTTCTGATCTGCGTTCTGACCGTCCTTCCTTCTCAAAGGTTTTGGATGAACCCTGAAAGGAACAAGAAGAATGTGTATCAGTGTCCTGATACCTGTCAGGTTTCTTAATATTGTTATGGTTTCTAAGGTTATATTTCCTGTCGGAGGGCTCCTGTTGAGGAGACCCACCCCGTGACTGTGATGTATTCTGCTTGTTTATTATCCCATTTCTGTTCAGAAGAATCAAGTGCTTGCTTTGAGTTGTCCTTTTCAGGATTTCCCACTAATTGTTGTTTCACAAGTCTAGCGCCTAAATTATCTCTACCCAGCGAAGCATAGGTCTCTTCGATAATTTTAGGTAATTTCCACTCCTGTTGTGCAGGAGTGCATTCCCTCAGGCGTTGGCGTATAGCCACCGCTGCTGCCTCCCCTTTTATGTTTGCTAACATAATTGTGGATACTTGGGAAAAATTGCCTATCAATTTCATCGCTAAGTCCAGGGCAGGTTCTGCCCCGTACTCGTTCTGTATTTATTTTAATACTTCTGGTATGACTGCTATTGAGGGGGTACCATGAGTCCTGGTATAGACGGCAGCGAAGAATGTACCCCAAGTAGTACAATCCTCTATCGGGGGAGCTATCCCCATTGGCAAGAAGATTGACAGTGTTCTGTGTTTTTCTTGCGGGCCAGTGTGTGGAAAAACTGCCTCAAGCTGCACTATTTTCTGTGCTATCCAGAATGGCATTTGCTCACGTTTAGTGTGCATTCTTCCCATAATCGCGTTCAGCATTTGTGGGATGTTTTTAGTTGCGGTCCCTTGTAGTTGACCTGTTTGAGTAACCCTTGTAGGTTAAAGTGTGTGTGTTCGCATAACGAACTGTGTAAGATTTCTGTAAAGTTGTATTATTTCTTTGTAAAATGGACGTAAGTCTGCTGCTGTTAATGTGTCAATTTCTGGGTGCGGTGGGTAAGCAGCTAGAACCGGCCAAGTCGCTCCGTCTCTGCTGAGCGAACCTAGTCTCACTTTTTCTTTGGTATGTGGGAAGGCACCTTTAAACCAGTTCATATGTTCCTGGTACGTTAACAGGACTTCAATGTCCTCGTATGGATTGTATTCATCTGGTATTTCATCCGGAGTGTATGAATGAAATGTATTTGTGCGTGCATCTGCAGGTGGGATTTTGACCCACGAATAGAACACCTCTGTTCTGTATGCCTCGTGTGCCTCAATCACGAAGGTAGTAGTCCCGTTTAACGCTGAGAGACCAAACTTTTCTAACTTTATAGCAAGTGCATTTCTGCAATCTTCTGAAATGTTTATTGCACCTTCTTGCTCAGCTTCCTCCCTACTAGTGCCACTAGTACCACTATCCCCTGTGTATGCCCTTTGAGACATTATGTGTGGAAGCTCTATGGTAAAAAGAGATAGAGTTTTGCACAATGTGGAGAACTATAATCCTTCAAGCTTGAATAAACCTCCAGCCAGTATATAGGGTATATCTACTTAGCTGTGGCGGATTTTTCCCTCCCCACTACAGAAGTCTCTGGGTTAATGTGAGTAGAGTTCTCTGAGAAAGCACAACGGAACTACTCTGATTTGACCGTTAAATAAGAACCAAACCAACGTTGGTGGCGCCATGTCGTGTAGTTTCTACAACTCTATATAGGATCTGAGCGTTTAGACAACATAAACTAAGGGATTGATGTTCAGACTGATTCCAGACACCCCCAAAGGATATGTTAGTCTGTAGACCAGCTAGCTCATAGTGCCACTTTAAGCCCCACAACCTTACCAAGGAGCGAATAGTTTCTGGCAACTATCGAACATGACAACCCTGACCCCTCAGGGATCGTGGAAACAGTACAGTACTTTTTGCTCAGTCACTCGTGCTCACTTTGACTCGGAGAGATATACAGAGTAAACGGTGGGGACGTTTTCAATAAGCATTTTATTGAACCAGCATCATTCCAGTATAAAATACATGTGCTGCAACAACCATTAGACAGCAACTAATATATACGGTTATAAGTACCAGCAGAGTAAATAAAAGGTAGAATTCTACCATGGTGCTAAAACAATGAATATATGCAGGCATATAGATATATGGCAATAATCATGAGTACTCCTACGATGCAAGACCCTAACTAGAGGTACCTAAATGTACCTAGCATGTATGTAGGTGTTTAGCCAAGAATCCCCCAAGGAAAGAGCCAACCCCATTACCTGATGTGAGAGAATGAAGGACCCAACTTAGTCTCCAGTTGGACACCCGCAAGGGGTGTGCAAGACCACTGCGTGCTGGAGGGTCTGCGTGCAGGGACTTCAGCGTCTCGTGTCAGCATGGAAGTTTTTTCTCCTTTAACTTGCCCAGCGAAGATGCAGTACTTATATACCCGAAAGGGACCCTCAGGGGTTCTACCTAGATGTGTCATGGTACTGTGGGCCTGTCGGCCAAGGATGGCAATAGTGGTGACCCTTGTACAGAGTTATTATGCAGAAGGTGGTAATCCTGATGTGATACTAAGAATCCCCATGCATAATAAATGAGGCTAGTTTTCGGAGACAAGCACACAACATTTATTCGGCACCTAACTAGGTAAAAGGTCAGCGCCAGAACCGTTATGTAGAGCTAGGTAGGGCAAATGTAGGTAAAAGGATGTGCAACTACCTAGGCCTATATTGGGGTGTATTAGGGTTCATAACACTTAAGATTGTATTTTCCTCCCGTACTGCCACTAACTCCATTTGAATACACACTAGGATTTCTCCCAGATGTTTTAAAAAAAAAAAACCTTCAGCCATTCTGCTCAGATTCAAGATTTGTCACTCTGTCAGAGAACTCAAGCTCGTACCTATTACTTGCACAGGAGCAGAAAGATGCTTGGTCCCAGAACCCCTGTCAGAACCCCGCCTGTTCCACTATAAAAACTGGGAGACAGGAATCAATCAATCAATCAGGGGAATTGTAAGCGCACTATTCACCCGTGAGGGTCTCAAGGCGCTGGGGGAGGGGGCAGGGGGGAGGTAGGCAGCTCCGTTCAATCGAAGAGCCAGGTCTTGAGTGTCTTCCTGAAGGCGTTCAGGGAGGGGGCGCGTCTGATGTCGATTGGGAGCTCGTTCCAGGTCTTGGCCGCGATGTAGGAGAAGGCTCTTCCTCCTGTTCTGGCTCTGCGGCTGCGCGGGGTTTCGGCGAGGGCGAGGTTGGTGGATCGGAAGTTTCTCTTGGGTATGTGGAAGGAGATTATCTCATTGAGGTATTGGGGTCCGGTGTTGTGGAGGCATTTGTAGGCGTGGGTGAGTATCTTGAAAGTGACTCTCTTCTCAACGGGGAGCCAGTGGAGGTTCCGTAGGTGTTGGGTGATGTGTTTGTGTCGAGGGATGCCGAGGACGAGTTTGGCTGTGGTGTTCTGTATGGTCTGGAGCTTGCGGAGTACAGACTTGTTGATCCCGGCGTAGAGGACATTTCCGTAGTCCAGTCTGCTGGTTATGAGTGCATGGGTGACGGTCTTCCTTGATGGGGAGATCCATTTGAAGTTCTTTCGGAGGATGCAGAGGGTGTTGAAGCAGCTGGAGGCGACGGAATTGACCTGTCAGTTCATGGAGAGGGAGGAGTCGAGTACGATGCCGAGGTTTCGGGCGAGGTCCGCGGAGATAGCGGGGTTGCCGAGGGCAGTGGGCCACCAGGTGTTGTCCCATGCAGAGGGGGGGTTCCAAGGACTAGGACTTCTGTCTTCTCCAAGTTGAGCTTCAGGCAGCTGTTGCTCATCCAGGATGCGACGTCCTGCATTCCTTCCTGGAAGTTGAGTCTGGTGGTGGTGGGGTCATTGGTGAGGGAGAGGATGAGTTGGGTGTCGTCAGCGTAGGATACTATGCTGAGACCGTGCTGTCTGACGATGGCGGCGAGGGGGGGCATGTAGATATTGAAGAGAGTGGAACTGAGCGATGATCCCTGGGGTACTCCGCAGTTGATTTCCGTGGTTTCGGAGAGGAAGGGTGGCAGTCTGATTCTTTGGGTTCTGCCGGTGAGGAACTAGCGGATCCAGTCGAGGGCGGTTCCTTGTATGCCGGCGTTGTGGAGTCTGACGGCGAGTGTGCGGTGGGAGACGGTGTCGAACGCTGCTGAGAGGTCGAGTAGGATCAGGGCCGCAGTGTGTCCTTGGTCGAGGACGGTGCGGATGTCGTCTGTGGCGGCGAGTAGGGCGGTCTCGGTGCTGTGGTTGCTGCGGAATCCGGATTGGGAGGGGTCGAGGATGGAGTTTTCTTCGATGAACCTTGTTAGTTGTGCATTGACCGTCTTCTCAGTGACTTTTGCCGAGAAGGGGAGGAGGGAGATGGGCCGGTAGTTCTTGAGGTCCGTGGGATCTGCTGAGGTCTTCTTGAGCAGGGGTCTGACTTCTGCTCGTTTCCAGTCGTCGGGAAAGGTGCCAGTCATGAAGTTGGCGTTGATGGTAAGTCATAGTTCTGGAGCGATGGCGGCTCTGTGGTAGATGTGCGGCGGGCAGGGGTCTGTGGGGGCCCCCGAGTGGATGCCTTTCATGGTCGAAGTGGTCTCTTCGTTCGTGACCAGTGTCCAGGAGGAGATGGTGGGCTGGCGTTGCTGGAGAAGGGAGTGGTTGGGGAGTCAGGTGTCCGGTGGTTGAAACTGTCGTAGAGGCTCTTGATTTTAGATGGAAGTAGGTCCTGGGAAGGGGTGATGTCCGTGGTTTCGCTGAGGGGCTGGGTGAATTCTTGGATGACGCTGAAGAGTTCCTTGGAGTTGCTGGAGTTGCCAAGGATTTTGTATTGAATGAAGGTCCTTTTGGTGGTTCTGATGCTTTGGTGGTATTCCGTCATGGAGTTCTTGTAGGTGGTGCGGTCTTCTGACATTTTGCTGTTTCTCCAGTTCTTCTTGAGATGTCTGCAGGTGTGTCTGGCTTCTTGGAGGTCGGCGGTGAACCAGGTGGCCTTCCTGGGGCGCTGTCTGTCGGGGTTGCGTAGGGGTGCGAGCTTGTCTATGCAGTTGGAGATCCATTTGAGTAATTCCTTGGCTGTGAGATTGGCGTCGGTCGTGGTGGTGGGGATGTCGCGGTTGAGGGTGGAGATGAGCTGCTCCTCAGTGACTTTGCTCTAGTTCCTTCACGGAGGGCGCGGTTCAGGTTTGGGCGGCTTGGGTCTGTCAACGTTGAAGTGTACGCAGTAGTGGTCCGTCCATGGGGGTTGCGTGGTGTGGCTGAAGTGGATGTTGTTTCCTCCTGCGAAGATGGGGTCGAGGGTGTGTCCTGCCTTGTGGGTAGGCGTGGTGATGAACTGTTTCAGTCCGATGTTGGCGAGGTTGTCCAGGAGGGTGGTGGAGTTGGGGTCACTGGGGTTGTCGAGGTGGAAGTTCAGGTCTCCGATGAGTATGTAGTCCATGGAGGTGATTGCGTGGGGTGCGATGAGGTCGGTGATGGCGAACGGAGCGCGGGGGCCGGGGGGTCTGTAGGCGAGGGTGCCGCGAAGTGTGGTTCTAGGGCTGGTCTGGACCTGGAAGTGAAGATGTTCAGCGGTGGAGAAGGAGTCGCTTATGTGCGATGGCGGGGTCTGTAGATCCCCAGGGTCCGGGTCAAGGATGTACAAATCTGTGCAGAACGAGAAACGGTGTCAAGCTGGGGAGGCTCTCGTTACACACTGCGCAGACGAGGCAGCCGTAGGCAACCAAACGTACCTTGGATTGAATTATCAGGATTGCTGAAATGCCGGAATGGAGCCAGCGCGTAGATTGTGGAGGCGTCAAGTTGGGTTGCGGGGTAATTGAAGGTGGAGGAGGGAATCCTCTGGAGCTAATTCGGTTGTGGGACGAGTTAAGCGTCCAAGTCAGGCGGGAGAGAGTACTTTTAAAGAAACCCCCCCGCCACCCCCCCTCCCCTTTCCTTCCTCTCCTTATTCATTAACTTTATATGTATGTAAATTATATCGCTGCCAATCTGATGCAAGTCCGAAAATTAGCCCTGCAGAGTCTTTGAAATTTTGTTTTGACAACCACGTGCCTCTGAGATAATTTAATTAAGCACACTATACATTTGATTACGAACCATCCTTCTGTATCTGTGACATGTGTTCCCTGGATGGCTTTCACACCCATGCTCTTCATCTATCGTGGCACCGGTTGTCCAATCATTCACCAGTACCCTTACTTGTACATACTGCATACAGTATACAATGTATAATAATTGCGAATTTTTGATATATCGCGCCATTCCATAAATGCTTTAACTTCTGTGAATGGTACCGAATTGATTTAAGTTGCTGTCACAAAATGTTTCGCTCGGCTGAATATTTATTATCACCCTTGTTTTCACTCCTTTTCCAATTGATTTATGCTATAATTGTTAAATGATATGAAATGCTCAAGTTTCACTCCAGCCTCGAACACTGCTGGCACGCTTTACTTTCCGCTCTGTTTTATGCACTCTCTGGTCCCCCCGGGGGCCCTGGACAAGGCTACCTCTTGGCCCGGTCTAGCCTTTACGGCTCATTCTACCTCATACCGGTTTTGCTTTTCCGGCTTCTTTAAAAGTACTCTCTCCCGCCACAAACGCCCTGACTTGGACGCTTAACTCGTCCCACAACCGAATTAGCTCCAGAGGATTCCCTCCTCCACCTTCAATTACCCCGCAACCCAACTTGACGCCTCCACGATCTATGCGCCGGCTCCATTCCGGCATTTCAGCAATCCAGATAATTCAATCCAAGGTACGTTTGGTTGCCTACGGCCGCCTCGTCTGCCCAGTGTGTAACGAGAGCCTCCCCAGCTTGACACCGTTTCTCGTTCTGCACAGATTTGTACATCCTTGACCCGGACCCTGGGGATCTACAGATCCCGGCGGGACACACCTCAGCCACCTTGGCTCCCACGTAGGACGTCAAGGTAATTCGCCCTACCCTCCTTTCTTCTCCCCCCCCGCTCTCCAAACAGCATACGCCAGTCAATTCACATGTCACTTCTACAGGACATACCTCTCATCCTGCGTTTGCTCTCTTCCCACAGCTGTTTTCTATAATCACGCCTCGCCCTGACTTAATCTCGAACCCCAGTGACTGGGCCTGCACCATTGATTGTGCTCCTCCTTGGCTGGACTTCGGTCGCCATTCTTGACGCATTCGTACCTTTCCAAGGTAATTGTCCATTACCTGGACCCTTCTGCGCTTCTTGCTCCCTTCCCCTCCCGCACAGCACTATTGCTCCAACTTGTGACCATTGTCCTGATGATGGCCTGAAATCAATCAGGTCGAAACGCCGTCGACGACCCAGCACAGAACTTTGGCGCTGTTGTGGTCAATTCATTTATCCCCAAAAAATGTAAAACAACATTTGTACATAATTTTATGTTTTCATTGACCACTTTGTTATTAGTTCCTTATTTTTTCGCCGTTCACGCTGTTCCTGTCACACTCTTGTGTCACTGCGCCGTCACCCATCACCAAGCACGCACAGTGCTCACTTGTGTGTTATGGTCACCATACAATTAAATGTACTATAGTGCTGCTATAACTACTGAACAATAATAATTGCTTCTCTTCACCCTCTTCCGTTGTGGTCTCCTTCCTTTTTCCCTTCGTCCTCCATGATGTATATTACTGCACAGGGCAGCGGCACAGCACAGCAGTGGAGCTGCAGAGGGAGAGAGCAGGTCTCTGGAAAGCTCTAAAGGGGGAAAGGGGATGGGGAGATAAAGAAGGGACTGCCTTTTCTGGTCTTCGGATTTCTGCTATCGCTCTGCTAGAGTCTGTACTTCTGTTCGATTGGTACATGTTGTATTTATATAATGCGAATACTAATGAAACTGTAAGAAAACACATAAGATCTATTACACTTCTAATCCATACCTAAATCATCTAATATACATGTGTAACATTCCTATTAATCTCTGAAACATTACATACCCCTTGCAGCTAAGGCCTTAGCTTCTCTTCTCATGTATTTTTAAATTCTTGACAGTGTTATTTTCACTTTTTCAATTGTTGGTGGTAACAATTATATTCACTGTTCTTTATTGTTGTAAAGTCTCTATTAATATTTTTCCTGCAAGCGCACTGTGAAAACATTAAATGAATACTTTGCAAAACATTTTTCTTTCATAGAGAATACTTGGAGAACCTTCAACGAGGTACACTGAAAAGAGAGAGAGAGACAGTGTGAAGTGTTCTGTCAGGTAAATAATTAATGGCTGGAATTCTTCTCTCTTTAACTCTTCCTTCCTTATTTATTTTGGTAGAATTCCACTCTGTGTCTGTATTTATTTTTAACTTGCCCTGGTTAATGAGTTGACACTGGGGAAAGACAATCTGTTCCTGACCAACTCTGAGGCTGAGACACTACTCGTTTCCTTATATTCAAGCTCAACTTGCCTTTGAAAATTCTACCGGGAATTATAACGGTGTGGAGAGGCACTACTCCTTAAGACGCCTACTCTAAACCAAGAAGCTACTCACGGTTCCTAATGCTTACACTCGGGTTGAGACACTAACATTCAGACACTGCTTCTCAAAAGTTTTCTTTAGAAATATGCTCTGAGACCGCAACGAACACTAAAACGACTAAATGTTGACATCACTACCCTGACTAAACTTTCAGAACGGAGAACTATGACACAAGCTGCACACAGATTAATTGCCTCAGTGAAGTACGCCGTTTCTGGTTCAGCGTGTGCTACACACTCCATTCTGGGCTGCAGGAATGAACAACTAGAACAAAGCTGGAAAGGTTGTCTTCGAGCCCATCTTGAGGTTTCTCAGGTACCACATTGTTCCTTCGAAATGTGCTCTGAGCCCACAACGAATACTAAAATGATGAAATATCGACGTCAAGACCGCAAAGCACTGGGGAGCCCCGGAGCTACCAACCCTATGGGAATGGAAAACAGGGCATATATATGTATGGCAGCAGAAAAGGTTATATATAAAGCAAGAGGGTGCCCGAGGAAATTTCAAAAGGTCTGGGGTCCTTGGATCAAGTACTATGGCATGGCTGATGGTGACACTGAGTCTACGTCCCCACTGATACAGTCCTAATGATTTATTGTGAATGACTGACATTACTGAACTACGATCTGATAATTGCCTGTATGAGATGCACTACCTGTTTTTATCACTGTACAATTGAGACAATGCCTTTTCACTCCAAAAGTGTTACTGTTATGGGTGCGTTGTTGGGCACCATTTGTTGCTTGCTGGAAAAACCAAATAAAAATATTGTTTAAAAAAAATAGATGGTTGCCTCTCCGATTCCTTCAGGCGACAAATGCTGAAAGAGACACTTAGTTTGGAACGAGTACTTATGGCTGCTAGAGTGGAAGAAAGCGCGGACAGACAAGCTGCTGGCATGGAGGCCGCAACGGCCCAAAATGAATCAGCGCTGAGTGTGAAAAGTAAGCCGAAACACAAGGGAGAAGGCCACAAAGTAATGTCTCCAAAGAAAAAGTTGTATTTTCGATGTGGGCTTTCTTTTCCACATGAAAGTAAATGTCCCGCCATTGGTCAGATATGCAAAGGCTGCGGGATAGAGAACCATTTTGTAACGGTTTGCAAAGCGAAGGAAAGATCAAGTGCATCACATCGCGATAACAAAATAGATGCCAGAAAGTTCTAGAGACGTTCTGACCACGCCCACAAAGCCAAGCGGCAACATAAGTTGAGGCAAGCAGAAACTGAACGACATCGATTGTCGTCAAATTCCTCGTCTAAAAGTTTGTCACCATCATTGTCTAGCGACAGTGAGGAAGGTGGGTGTGCGATATCAATGTCGACCACTGGACAATGTGCGCATGTAGGATTAGGTTTTTGCAAGCAGGAATGCCAGTCAAAGCGGGATCGACAAGTGAAAGTGAGGAATTAATTTGGACACAGTCCCAAAATCGCACTGAAGGTGAATGGGTGCTCCATACCTTTTATCATAGACAGTGGCACATCGATAAACATTATGGCAGTGGAAAAGTACAATGAACTGTCTCCAATGCCCCGTTTAACCCCGACGAAAACCAAAGTGTATAAGTGAGCTGCGTTGACGTCACTGCAAAGTCGAGATTAATTTATAGCAACTGTGAAGCATAAAAAGACGAAAGTACAAGCACCAATTCATGTCCTGCAAGGCACTTCATTGAGTGCATGTTTACTCAGTTTCACCTCTGCTGCTGACATGGGGCTGATTTCTGTAAAGTACAACTTCAATGCCTATCATGAAATAGTGAATCAGTTCCCATCCTTGTTTCATGGACTAGGAAGAGTTAAGACAATGAATGTGAAACTTCACAAAAATGAGGACATCCGTCCTATTGCTCAATATCGTCGAATTGCGTTTAATTTACAAGAGGCTGTTGAGAAAGAATTTGAGACACTATTAAAGCATGACATCCTTGAGCGATCCACTGGTCCAACACCATGGGTGTCACCCATTGTGGTAGTTCCGAAGGATAGTGGAGGAGATGTGCACATCTGCCTTGATATGCGCCAAGCTAACAAGGCGATTGAAAGAGAGCAACATCCAGGTCTGCATATTGCGGACATGATTACGCAGCTGAATGGAGCCGAAGTCTTTTCCCGCCTTGATTTGAACAAAGGGTATCACCAACTCGAACTGGAAGAAAAATGCAGGTACATTAATTACTACCTTTTAGACTCATGTTGGTTTATTTAGATATAAAAGACTAAGTTTCGGAGTGTCATCAGCTGCAGAACTCTTTCAGGATGTCATTCATCGCATAATTCAGCCAGTCACAAATGCTTTCAATTACAGTGATGACATACTGGTTTTTGGGGGCACATGAAAGGAACACGATAAAGCTCTCACACAAGTGTGTCGTTTACTTGCTGATCAGGTCTTACTTTAAGTGCAGCAAAGTGTGAGTTTCATTATACAAAACTCAAGCTCTTTGGTCATATCTTTTCTGATGGGGGAATGACTCCAGATCCAAGTAAAGTACAACGTTTGTCATCCACTTCTCCCCCACAATATGCAACTATGCGGCGATCCTTCCTTGGTATGGCCAGTTACTGTTCAAGGTATATACATGACTTTGCTACTGTAAGTGCCCCACTAAGAGACTTAATGAAACAAAATGTTCCATTTCGATGGTCACGTGAATGTGAACAAAGCTTCAAGAAAATCAAACATGCAATTGAGAATGCTGCTGAAATGGCATACTTTGATCTGAAACTGCAAAAGGAGATTGTTGTTGATGCCAGTCCAGTTGAGTTAGGTGCCATACTTGCCCAGTACATTGGGCATCCAAATGCATCAAGACATATTGTGGCCTATGCTAGCAGGAGTTTGTCACCGAATGAACATGCCTATTCACAACCAGAAAAAGAAAGCCTTGCTGTAGTGTGGGCTTGTGAGCATTTTCATGTGTTCCTGTATGGAAAGACCTTCACTGTTGTCACCGAACACCAAGCATTACTCACCATTTTTGGCAACTCTAAAGCAAAGATGCCCCCTTGCAGTGAGAGCTGGGGGTTGCAACTGCAGAAGTATGACTATATAATAGTTTATCATCAGGAAAAGATCAAAACCCTGCTGACTACCTCTCATGTGTACTCGTACCGTGCCATGGCACCAACTCTAAAGCGGATGATGCCAATGTTAACTTCATCATGAAATCCACTGCTCCTGCTGTTATATTAGTGGAACAAATTCTTGCTGTCACGAGCACTGACAAAGATTTGCTAACACTGAAAGACACTATTACACATCTGTCTTGGAGAAAACACGCTCATCCTCTTCATGATGACCTTGAGTACCGGAAATACAAAAATGCGCAGGAAGAACTTTCAGTTAACCAAGAAGGCATTATATTACATGGTTTGAAAATTGTCATACCCGACAGTCTGAGACAACAAGCAATTGAATTGGCATATGAGGGACATTGTGGACTTGTTGCTACTAAATGAGCTCTACCGGAGCGAGTGTGGCTCCCTCGTCTTGACGAAAGAGTTGAAAAGAAATTGAGGGCATGTCATTTATGCAACTGCTTTTCATCCAAAACAACCCTGCATCCATCAAACATGTCTGACCTTTCAAAGCATGCATTGGAGAAGATTGCCATTGATTTCTTTGGACCCCTTGGCAATCGACATCATCTACTAGTAGTTGTTTATGAATACTTCCTGTTTCCCCTTGAGGAGAAATGTCGTCAACTACTCATGACAGAGTCATTGAGAGATTAGAAAGTATCTTTGCAACATGGGGTGTTCCTTCAATTATGAAATCTGACAATGGCCTGCCTTTCAATAGTCGAGTATTTAAATATTTTCTCACTCATCTAAATATCAAGCATCAGAAAAGTACACCTGTGTGACCACAGGCGAATTGTGTCGTCGAGCGATTTATGAGCACCTTCAAGAAGACCATTCAGTGCGCTGCATTGGAAAGGCTTGAACTCACATCAGTTGTTCATTCTACTCTTCATGCATACAGGTCAACCCATCTACCACAGGTAAAAGCCCTGCCACCTTAATGTTTGGGAGAGCCATGGAAACAAATTACCCATATGAACCACTGGAAGATCTATTTACATTGATAAACGTTGCACTACAGATTCATCTCACAAACGCCAAAGACCTATGTGGATAGAGGCTGCTGGGCTCAGAGCATTTCTTTTAACAAAGGAGACCAAGTCATTGTTTGATCCTCTTTTGATGCTGACCCACTGAGGGTTGCGACTAATAAAGGACACATGGTGACTGCTCATTGTCCTGGAAAGTCCATCACCAGATATTCTTCTTATTTCAAACACTTGCCTCAAGGTTCATTGACTCCAGATGTTCAGAGTGAGACCTTTCCACCTGGGAGTCAGGTGAGCCCAAAGACTGCACCTGCGTCTATGTCCCTTGTGCCTGCTGTTGATGCCTCTCCTGTGTCTTTTCAACCACACGCAACGAGATCTGGAAGACTCATTTGAGCACCTTGACAACTCATTGAGGAGTTATGATGTATATATGTATTCTATGTACTTTTTATTTAACAAGGGGGGAGATGTAGCTTTGTGTGTTTGTTAGAGATAGTTGAACCCTTCTGGTCCCTGATGGACTCCGTAGAATAGTGACGTAAGTGAATGGGTACGGTTAAGAAAATTCATAATGTTGTATGGGCAGTTAACGGTTACATGCTGAGGAATAAAGACGTATAATCCCATGCTCCATGTGTGGTATGATCAATTACATTTACCCGGGCTGGGGAGGACGCTACCTCCCTTGGGAATGTGCCTCCGACGACTGATCCCCCAGTCTTCCTCAGTGTCTCTGTGCATCCTTAGGGCAACTTCATAGGCCTCAAACCAGTTGTCTATGTC
This sequence comes from Calotriton arnoldi, assembly GCA_963921515.1. Taxonomy (NCBI): domain Eukaryota; kingdom Metazoa; phylum Chordata; class Amphibia; order Caudata; family Salamandridae; genus Calotriton; species Calotriton arnoldi. Next base: position 6,289,771 of record CAWUFW010000001.1, on the reverse strand, counting down.
ATCTCCTGCTGGCGACATGCGGAGGTGTGGAGCTAACTGAGGACTAGGGTTGTGCATGTGGTAGACGATTCCAGATCTGAATGGCATACCCTGTGGGGGATAGGGGGCGGGTCCTGAATCCCGAGCTGAGCAGCACCAGCGGATGGCATAAGGGACGCCTCATGGTGGATAGTGACCTGCTCCGCAGACAATCGCTGCCTGCCATGAGCGCTGTGATAGGCGGAGCTGAAGATGGCACCATGATGCAAAACAAACAATTTGTGTGGATGGAAAGGGGGATTGAAGTAATAAAAACCATAAACAAAGACCTCAAGCACGTTCCAGGAGAAACAACCTTAGAATACTTGGCCTGCCGCAATCCACCGCTATGGGTAAGATTGAGGATTACATAGAAAACTTGCTCAAAACGCTCTTCAGGGATCACTTGATTACCATGTTCTCTGTGGAGCGTGCCCATCGCTCCTGGGGCCCATACCACCCACTGGGGGTGCTGGCTCAGCCCTATTATCGCATGTCTCTTGCACTTCCGGGATCGAGACACCGTCTTACGCTCTCCCTGTGAGAGAGGGACATTGCAATATAAGGACAACAAGATTTCTGTCTATCCAAACTTCACCCAGGAAGTGCAGACCACTCACAGGGAGTTCTTCCCAGCCAAACGACTGCTGGTAAATGATGGCTTGCTCTACGCCCCCATCTATCCGACCAAGCTTCGAGTCACTGTCAGAGGAAAGGTGCACATTTTCACAGATCCAAAGCTGGTGCTGAAATTCTGCTGCAAACAACTGTCGAATTAGTCTGGAAATACTGCAGTTGCTGCTGATGACCCCGGAAGCCTTCTTAGTGACAATGACTAACTGCAGTCGAGAGCTAGACAAGTTGGTTCCATATGGTTGATGCTACAATTGTTCAACTACCACCGCATAGGTCGCCCATAAAGAAGCCACTCAAGCTCCCCTGATGCATGTCTGTTGGGTCTACCAATGTACCTCACCAAGACACCCATTGTCACGCTAAGATGGGCAACCACCTGGCCGGCCCCCTGTGCCACCTCCAGGATGGATCCCATCTGGCTGTTGGGAGACCCTGTTGGTCTTACATTTTCGAGTTTTCTTGGGTCTTTAAGGGAAAAGGCAATTCTTCCATGGGCTGGGGGTGCTGAAGTGGAAGGGTGTTGGTTCTGTCATTTGTTTTTTTTTATGTAGATCGCTGCACCTTGTGTACCTCAGCATTTTCAAAATCTCATTTTGCAATGCTAGTTATATCATAAGGGTCCTGCGCAGGATCGAGTCCTGCCTCTAACTCTTGGGATTCCTCACCGCATTATGGGATATGAGGACAATACTGATGTCATGGAACATATGAGATCTTAATGATCCCAGAAAGGTGAGACAGGTCTTTTAGGAGGCATAAAGTCGATATAGCCCAGCTGCAGAAACTACACCTTACGGAACACAATAAAGGGAGGCAGCGGGCAGGTTGAATTGGAGAAATGCATATATTTACATTCTCTATACAACAAAATGGTGTTGGGTCCTTAACTAGCGGGAGGCAAGGTTAGGCCACGGTACTATGAACACACGAAAAAGTTGCCTTTCCACTATATTCATAAGCTATTTCAAAGCATACTGTACACCTCAATCTACCTTTTGAAGGGGACAACATAGTCCATGTCATACGCAACTTGTTTGCGATAAAGCCCCCAGCCAAGGCAGACTGCACAATTTTATAAGGAATATGCTGAAATACTGGCCCCCACATCTACTCGCCATGTACGAAGAGGCTAGAAGCACTGGTTTCCTCCCTCCCACTGTAAGGGAGAACCTGAATGTCACCATGCTTAAGCTCAACAAGCCATTAAAATTGTGTGATTCATATCGCCCCTCATCCATGAGTAACATAAACAACAAAATCGTAGCTAAGCTCCTTGCAGATAGACTCCTTCCCTTGCTTCCTGAAACTGTCCGACCTGATAAGTGAGGATTCATTCCTGGCCACTCAACCTCTCATAATCTCCAAATACTGTTCGCCTTGCTTCACATAATTCGACCTGTGCTGCAGGCGGCGGTGATTTTCTTAGATGCAACAAAGGCCTTTGACTCAGTAAAGTGGCCATACCTGTTTGCCGTGCTTTGCCGGATCGAGCTCAGCCCATCTTTTCTTCAGTGGTTTGGGTTGTTGTATGTACTGCCTACTGCCATACTCCATGTGGTACAGTCTCTGTCCCATTCATAAAGAGCATCCGACAGGGATGCCTGCTGTCCCCGATTTTGTACGCTATTGCTAGAGCCGCTCAGAGACTGACTGCAACAGCATCATGCTGAGCACTGATTAAACAACATGTCCCGGAGACAGGTCATATCATCATACCCGGATGATGTGACTCTACACGTTAAGCGCCCTGAAATCAACCTGGTGCCCATATTGGTTAAATTTTGTGGTCTGACCAGGATCACCGTCAATTAGTCAGTGATATTCCCTTTGACGTATGTTACAATCCACGTTGCGCTTGAGTTCCCCTTAAAATGGGATGACTTGCCAGTTCGATACCTGGGAGTATGGGTCAGTAGAGATATTACACAAATAGGGCAGGAAAATTACGGCTGGGTGGTTGTCTGGCTGGGGGAGTGGGTCCCAACTTAGTGCAGGGTGCCCCTGTCCCTCGCAGGTAGGGTTGCTACTGTAGAGATGGTGATCCTGCCCAAGTTCCTCTATCTATTTGTGAACATTCCCATCCCACCAATAAGAGTTCTTTGACTGTCTCAGATCTCTCCTGGCCGGCAGGCTGACACAACTCTCTTGACCCTGCCGCTTGAACTAGGCAGGCTTAGCGCGCTGACATGGAATTATACTATTATTGAGCACAGGCTCACTACGTGCACTACTGGATACACAACACGCCGTTTTAGCCACGTATTACTCTGTATGCGGAAACTGCTGCTCCTTTGCCATTGGATACAATGGTCTGTGCCCCCCGATGCGTACTAGGGGCGAGATCAACACTGTCAAATGTGTAATGTAGGCCCAGAACTGGTTGCGTGGCAGAGCCTGCCTGGATTGTCTTTACTCCACTAGGCTGAATCTGGAGCAGAACACAGCACTGCCTCTCAATGGGGATAGAGGGGCACAGCAACAACCAGGGAGACTGCGACTAAAGGTGATGGGGGTCTTGTACACATCTGCCAATTTCATCACCCTACAGGATCTTCAGGGTGGGACAAACTGCATGCCACTGGATATTGTCTTTTATCACAGACCACGCTGCAACTGCAGAAATATTCATGGCTCTTTTCCAAGGGAGCCTGTAAGCCTGGCAGCTCTGGGCAATATAACAAGGTTGCCCTCTCCTATGAAACTAATCATGAGACGGTGCACTATAATGCAAGATAAAGCCACTATTGTTATAGCTAGGGCGAGGGAGGAGTGGCAGACAGATTTGGGGGATGAACTTACTGTGGAGAGCTGGCAATGCTGCTGCGCTTAGACTGGCCTGCTGTCGCCTAACTACAGACTGCGTCTAATGCACCTCAAATTCCTGCACAGGATTTATCAAACACCAACAGCAACACAAATAGATGATGGACTGAATGCTGAACATTGTCAAACATCCACCCCCAGTCACAGATCTGGGTTAAATCCATTGTTTATTTGCTCACCATACCACCCCAGTTTGGACCCAGCCATATGCAAATTAGTTTTGACCCTGCTCCCCATGGGAACTGCCCAGCCCGAACTGCCAAGCCAGGTCATCTCTGGACCGTAAAACAAGCATTCTAGGACAGGTTTCGGGGTATCACCCCTAATCAGCCAGGCTAGCTTAAATCCAGTGGCATAGCAAGGACGGGACCCACATCTGGGCATACCCTTGCCACTTAGGGTGACTATAGCAACACAAAAAGATGATGGACGGAGTGCTGAACATTGTCAAAAAATCACCCCGTCACAAACTGATTTGCATATGGCTGGGTCCAAACTGGGGTGGCATTGTGAGCAAAACAACGATGGATCTAACCCAGATCTGTGAATGGGGTGAATGTTTAAAAATGTTCGGCATTCCGTCCATTATCTTTTTGTGTTGCTCAATCATACTCCTGCTAAGTTACACAAGTTAAGATTAATTGCAGACGCCCCCTGCTTGAGGTGCAGTTTGCCTGACGCTGATTTTCTACACTTGGCATGGCAATGCAACAGGGTGGGGACCTTCTGGGTCTCAGTATATGATTGTATAGAAGAGGTGGTCGGCAATACAGTGCTGAGATCAACTTTGGTGACTGTACTGGGGTACGTTAAGGACATCCGTGCAGACACTGGCAAACTTACCGCCATGATGCTACTACTAGCTTAGAGAAGAGTGGCAATGCACTGGGGCCGGCGAGCTAGCTCGACAGTGAACGGCTGGCTAAAAGATATGTCCCACTGCAAGCAACAACTCAAAGAATATTGGAACCTCATGCCTACTGGATGCTGCCACAAGGACATCTGGGGTCTACTCTGTGTATATCTGGCAGTGCAAGACGAAGGAACTGAATAAAACAGCATGCTAGGGTGGGGACTGCTGGACGAGCGGGCGGAGTTGGCTGCGGGGTACCATCCTCGTGCTGGGAGCTGTGAGACTGCTCCCACGAGGGCACAAGAGGTATGCACTGACCAGACACATGGTGCAGATCACCCAGAGAACTAACAGTGGACTTAAGATGTTCACGTTGGAGCGTTGGAAAATTCAACAACAAATTTGACTCCAGCCTGTCCACAGCTTAGCTAAATTGGATACTGCTGTTAGACTACTGTAAATGCATGCCATACATTTCTTGTTTGTACTCGGGGCCCACCTTGAATGCTACGATCTGTTTAACTTTAGAATGTCAATAAAACGGACACAAAAAACCATTTAATAACTTTTCACTGAATTCACTTCTACTGATAGTAGAAGAATTGTCTAAAGTAAGCACATTTTTGGAAGAAAACTTAAATACTAGAAGAGAGAACACTAAATTTAAATCATGTCAAAGAGAAATATTTGCAGGTTCAAGCAAGACACCATTAATTTTGCTTTGCACAGATCATAGACACTTGTCTCGTAGCTGCTGCTCCTATAAGCTACATGTTTGGAACTTTTGCATTTTCTATTACGAGTCTGAGTACATCCTCTCACAAGGTCTTTCTTCATTGTTTACATATAATGGTACCTATTGTCTTTACAAGAATGTGAGCACCATGAATGTGAACTATAGCTGAAATGCAATGGGCCTAGAAGCTAGTGCTTGAGCTCTCATTAAAATGAATTTGTTATCAACAGAAATAATACACATTTGGAGTATTAGCAAGAATATGGAAGTCAGTACTCACTGATTAATTTGGATGGGGTGAGAATATAATGAACTGATTTGAACACTCAGGTGTACCTTATGCTGTACAGCAGAAGACACAGATCAGGGGCGGATTTGTTCTTTGTGGGTTTTGTCATTTGTCCACAGATCTCAGTTTCTGCAAAGCTGAGTTTGAGGTGGCTGACCATCACCTATTCATTAATGTCACAGAGACGTAAGTGAAGGATACGAATAAGGATAATTCGCATGAAATCTGCCTAATTGCAGCATGTGATGTTACAATATTTGATTCGGTAAGGGGGTGAGGCAGAGGTTGAACACGGAGGGAGAAATGACTGAGCCCTGTGGAACATTGCATTGTGGGGCCTGGGGAGCTGATGTGACGACTGTTTTTGCCAGTCTCTGATACGAGGAGATCCAATATAGGGCATATAGGAGTAGCATCTGATAATGGACCATGTCCAAGGTTACCGACACGAATAAGAGGGCTGCCAATCCATTTTTGCCCTTGGTTAGCTTCAGGTCATCCCGGAGGGATATCCATTCCTCTGTCTGGATGGAATCACGGTTGTTGGTTGATTGTTCTCCTCCAAAAAGATGGGAGGCTTAAAAAAAGAATGCTCTATCCATCATCTTTCAGAGACAAGGGCCACTGGAGATTGGTGTGTAATTTGTAGGTTTAGAAATGTCAAGGTTTTTTTCTTGATAAGTCTTGTTATGAAGGAGGTCTTCAGCTCGGCTCAGAAGGATCCCATAAACAAAAGAATGGTTCAAAATGCTCCTCTCTATGAATCCAACACATGCATTTTGGAGAATGCTTTTTAATTGTTTTGCTGAGCCAGAATCTGCTTGGGATTTGGTTGTATCACCTACTTGGTTGATTCCATCAAATATCTTAGCACAAAGGCAATGGGCAGAGCAAAGACTGCAACTAAATATCAGCAAAGCAGACTTGAGTTTTGAAGTGAATCATTTTTTTTTTATTTTTTTTTTATTTTATTATTATTTTTTCCAAAGCAGCAAATACAAAGATATATCAGTTCAACTCCCACCCCTCCACCCCCCACCCCAAACTACCACAAGATGACTATGTTTTCAAGGACACAAAAAAGAGAGAAAAAAAAACACAATAATAATAAAAAAAGAGAAAAATATATGTATATACATACAAACATATATACACATGCGTGTACATATATATACATACACACACACACGTATAAACCACGAAATTGGGTCATAAATCAGAAAAAAAAGAATAGAAATAGAAAATAAGACTGAGCAAGCGAGCAATAGATAATAAAAAAAGGCGAAGAAAGTACCACTAAAAAAATAAAAAAAAAATAAAGTACGTAACCATGGAAAAAAAAGAAAGAAGAGAGAGCACAGTCAGGACTACAGCCAGCCATGAGCTGCCCTCCTCAAAATTGATTAATTTAGCCATTAGGGCCAGGCGATGCCAACCAGGAGGTGAGAAACCCCCAAATCTCTAACCCCTTCTTTCACCCTTTACGGCCTTTTTTGGCATATACAGCCTTTTCAAGGTGGTAGGTCGCCATTAACCTAGCCAACCATTGGGAAAAAGGAGGGGGGTCAGTCTCTATCCAAGCTGAAGCAACACAGATCCTCCACACTGTCATAGCGACAAAGATAAACGCTCCACCCCTTACCGTGTTGGCCGCCTCTTGTGTCCCCAATAGGATGGTTATGGGTGTCAGCACTAGAGCCTGAGAGATAACCCTCCCCAGAAAATCCTGTACTTTAAGAAGGACTGGAGTAAGTTTCGGGCAGGTGGCGAACATGTGTATTGCGTCAGCACCAACCTCCGAACATCGAGGGCACAGCGTTCCCTTGCCTACTCCCCATTTAGCAATTTTACTAGGAGTAATATATAAGAAAAAGATGGTTTTAAAGTGTTGCACCTGCAGTTTAGCTGACAGCAAGTCGCTTTGAGAAAGTTCCAGTGATTTATAAAACGTACTATGTGGGGCCTCCAGTTTTACAAACCATTTATCTGCAATTCTAGGTAGGTCATCAGGGGTTTGACTATTAAGTGCGGAGTATATATAACCGATCCGAGGAGTCACTGGGGCCCGTAATCTTTTGATAAATTCAATTTCTGAAAATCCTGTTGGTCCCCCAACCTTTCGAGAAAGAAAGTCATGTATAGTAAGATATTTAAAGGCATCTTGATTTTTCAATCCATATTTGTTTTGTAAATCTGCAAAGGATTTAATTCCTTCGCTGGAAATTAGCTCTCCTAACTTTATAATACCAGCTTTATACCAGTCTAATAAATAAGGCCTGCCAAAAATAGCAGGCAGGTTACCATTTGCATTGATGGGGGAGTAGTAATTAAGTCTACCCAACCCGTATATTCTACGGATATTGCGGAAAACCTTAAACGAATTCATCAATGTCTTAAATCTGACATGCTTGTAATATCCGAAAGATACCTGTCTAAGAAGACAGCCGCGGGTCTCCTCTCCCAAAAGGAGCTGAAATGGTGAAGGGAGCCCGGTGGAAAGAGAGAAAGAGTATTCCTTCACCAACTCAGTACTATACTGTAAAACGGAAGCCCAATAATAAAGTACTATATTAGGAAAAGCCCAGCCACCCCGCTCCCTAGGGAGAGACAGTTGCTTTAGAGCTCGCCTAGGCTGTGAGTAAGCCCAAATAAATTGCGAAAAGATTTGCTGAAATTTCTGCAACTTAGTTTTGCTGAATTCCAGTGGAATGGCCCGAAAAAAGTATAACAATTTCGGAAAGTAAGTCATTTTAATTACATTACTTCTACCCACGATAGTCAGATGTAAATTATCAATTTGTTTAAGGGCTCGCTTTGTATCAGTGGCCAGAGGGGATAAGTTCTCAGTGACAATTTGATCTAAATTAGCAGTTAATGTTACCCCTAAATATTTGGCCTTCGGGACAATCCGACTATCAATCCAATTAATTTCTTTATTGACTATTATTTGGGTTTTCTTTTGATTCAATGCGTACTCCGAGATTTTCCCAAATTTCTGTGCCTCCAATTCCAATGCCAAAATAGCACTCTCAGGTTCAGGAGTGGTTATGGCCAGATCGTCAGCGTAGGCCATAATTTTAGTGTCGCTGCCCTGCATGCTTACTGCCAGGATAGCTGGATTCTTTTCAATTTTCTTGATTAGGGGATCTATATAAAGGGCGAAGAGTAAGGGGAGCAGGGGCAACCCTGCCTAGTGCCCCGAGAGATGTTAAATAACTCAGTTAGCCCCCCATTAGTCAGCACACAAGCCGTCGGGCTCTGATACAGAGCTTGTACAGCCTGCATAAGTTTTGGCCCGAAGCCCATCCTCCTCATGACACACCACAGGAACCGCCAGGAGACCCGATCAAAAGCTTTTTCAGCGTCTAATAATATCAATGACATCGGGTCTCCCGCAACCTGTGCTGCGTCAAACAGTGTAATAGCCCGCCTAATGTGTTCGGTAGTACTTTTCTTTGGAATGAAACCATGTTGCCATTCTGATACCAGGGACTCAACTACGGAAGACATTCTTATTGCGAGGATCTTGGAAAAGACTTTGGAGTCACAATTTATAAGTGTGATAGGCCTGTATGAGCCCATCTCTAAGGGTGGTTTATCCTTTTTAAGAAATATAGATATTTTAGCATTAGACCAAGAAACAGGAGGGAGGCCCCATTAAATATAGCGGTAACGACAGCCAGAAAAATAGGTTTTATTTGAGGAGCAAAAATTTTATAAAATTCCACAGGAATGCCATCCATTCCTGCAGCTTTCCCATCAGGCAGACTGGCTAAGGCTTCTGTGATGTCGTCCCAAGTCGGAGTAACATCCAATAACTCACAATTATCCTGGCTAAGCTGCCTTAAATCGACCGCTTTTAAATAGTTAATAATCTCAGTTTCTGACATACTATTCTCTTCTGTATATAACTCGGCGTAGAATTCTCGAAAACCCTCTTGTATTTTAGTAGGATCACTGGTCTCTATCCCTGTTGATAATTGGATTGCAGATATTTCATTGCTTGTAGCCCGCTGCCTGGTGTTAATAGCAAGATGATGGCCAATGCAGTCGCTACACTCATAGTTTTTTCCCGTATTGCCGCCCACTTGGCTGCGGTTTTTCTGAGAATACTGCCCCCACTTCCGCCTTTATAAGTATTATTTCTTGTTGAGTGTTCTCAGTATCTATTCCGATTTGAGCCATTTGAACTAATTTTATTTCTGCTTTTTTAGTTTATCCTGGAGATCACACATTATTAGTTTTTCTTTCTTATTCTTCCTGATTGAGAATCCAAGAGTCTCTCCCCGAATACCTGCTTTCAATGTATCCCAAACTATCATAGTCGGGGCCGTACCTATGTTTATTTCCAGAAACTCCTGGATCCATACCTGCATATGAGACCGATAGCCTTCATCATACAATAACGCTTTCTCGAAACTCCATCTTGGTGCTTCTTTCCAGTTCCCCAATCCCCCAATATTTAAAATGAGTGGATTGTGGTCCGACATGAAGCGTGGAGCAATGTCTATGGTACATTTGCTTAATAGAGAAGATGATATAAAAAAATAATCTAGTCTAGCAAATGTCCGGTGTGGGGCAGAAAAATGGGTATAACCAGGTTGAGTAGAATTTATATTGGACCAAACATCGCTTAACCCGTGAATTTGGGCTAGATTAATAAGTGCTTGGTATACTAGGGGTTTTCTGCCTTTATACCTCCACTTACTGTCCATTTTCCAATAACAAGGCAGGTTGATATTGAGATCGCCACAAATAATCATAGGAGTAGGCCAGTGAGCTAACTCCCCAGAGATCAAATTTATGATCCCTGGGTCGTCTACATTACTTCCATAGATTGAACACAAGGTAAAAGGGGATTAGGGGAAAGATGGCATTCAGAGATTACCCATCTACCCAGTGAGTCAGATTTGACACGGGGATTTTTTAAAAGAAGTCTCTTTTCGGCAAAAATGCCTACCCCTTTAATTTTGGCACCCTGTGTAGTAGCCCCCACAACCTTAAACCCTAATGAATTTAGTAAATGTTTTTGTGATCCCTCTATGTGAGTCTCCTGGAGGCAAATGATATCGCCCTCAGAAAGCGCAGACCTTGCGCTACTTTTTGCCTTTTTAATGCATCATTCAGCCCACAGATATTAGCAGAGATAAACCTGAGTGAATTTATTTTAGCCATTTAGATATTTTTTTAAAAAGATTTAAACCGGAATTTTCTTGGTCCTTTAAGTGCACTTTGTTAAATGAATTTTTTAACCTTACCCAACATCTAAGTGAGTGATTAAATGTAAAAAGGTGTCCTTGATTCCTCTGTGTCATTCTAGATACCCCTCCACCCTCCCCAGCCCACCCCCTATCTTTGAGCAATCAGGAATAACCTGAATGATGGTAGTCAGTAGTGAGTCTCAGCCGCAGACCACGCCTAGGATATGTTAGTTATGAATTCGGCTAGGTCCCCCTCAACTAGATAGACAAATTTTAGTTTTGCAGAGGAGCAAAAGAAAGCCATAGTGGAGAAATAACAAAATATATTCCTCCTTAGTCCTCCCCTGCCCTACCCTGCTCATGCCCGAATGGTAGTCTCTTTATTTTGGGCCCTTCTTAGATTTGATCTCATCCAAATATTCCCCTGCCTTAATTTCAGACAAAAAGATTTTTGTACCCCCATTAAAAATAACTTTAAGTCTGGCAGGGTTCATAAGGTATACTTGTGCTCCCAGTTGCTGGAATGGGGAGATTAATTGTCTAAGACGCCATCTTCGCTCTACAGTCTGATGGCAAAAGTCGGGCTTTGCAAAAAAGTTATTCCATTAGCCCCCTTCTTGGAGTTTGGGCGAGCCTGATCGTAAATTAATTGCCTCAGAAGAAAGTTCCCAAAATACACCAGGAACACCCTTGGTTGTCCGCCCGCGGAACTATTGCCATCGCGCTGTCGCCTAATGTTGAAGGGAAAACGGTGTGCCCTCTGGACCTCATGATCCCAATCCCAGCATGGATGTTCGGGGAAGGATTCTTGCAAGAGTTTAACAATGAAACGCCTGGGATCTTCGCCTTCCTTCCCTCCGGAATTCCCAGCAAGCGAAGGTTGTTTCTGCGTTGGCGGTTTTCCTGTTCCTCAAGTTTGGACATTATATCCACTAGGCAAGCAGCGTTGGTCTCACTCTGCTTTTTGACAGCCGTAGACTCAGTTTCCAGACATTCGGTACGCCCCTCAATCATAGAAACACGATCGCTAATGTCAGTACATGTTTTATTCAGTCGTCTTAGGCCTCCTTGCAGCTTTTTAGCAGCCCCTTTGGCTGCGCGGTTGTCTGCCCGAACCTCTTCCTGAAATTCTTTGATTGAGGCTAAGATTGAGGCTAGTGAGGGCTCCAAAGTATCTGCTGGCAAGCACTTTGCCTTTTCCCACTTTGTCATGTGGGAGTCGTCGTCGTCAGCCAAGGGGTAGGACATCTGTGAGTCTGAATAGTCCCACTTAAGTTGGCTACGTCTTTTGCCCTTACTCCTTGCTTTCTTAGATCGTTGCACCGTTCCAGTATTTTGGATCGACTCCACGCTGTCATCTTCACTTGTATCAAGGCCCCCTCGTCGGAAGTGGTCCCTGTGCCATCAGACACCGAGTAAAAGTTCTCAGGCCCGGTTTCTGGAGTCCACGGTGTTTGTACGCCAGTGGCAGCTTCCAGGCCCAGGATGTAGTTAGTAGTACCAGCCTCAGAGTTCATGGAGGGATCACCAGGACCATTCGTAGAGCCACTCATGTAGGGGCAGCCGTCTATGTTCTGAGCTATAACAGCTAAAGATAGCTGATTTTGCTGCTCGATTAGCCCCTTACAGGTGACCACAGCAGGGGGACATGGAGAGCTATTTAAGTTTTCAGTCGAGCCTTGTGGGCCCGCAATAATTCCTGCGTCAGCTTGAAATACTTCCATGGGGGTTGCTTCTATTAAACAAGTCTCTTGCTGCTGGCTTGGCACGGGTAGTTGGGAAGTTAACCGATCTGGGGGGCACACTCAAGGGGAGGAGTATGTATGGAAGTCTTGGTATTTATACCAGGATGCTGACCTTTAGCACCCAAAAATATTTTAGCTCTCGGTAGCTGAGCGCCTACTGAGTCCTTAGGCAGCCCACCTCCCCCGGACCTCCCCAGCGGCTTTTTACTCCCACTAACCTCATGTCTAGATCGGGTGGTGCTTTCAGTAGGCACGGCGTCTCTGGACTCAGTGCTGGTAATGGTCGCTTTCAGCTTGCTGCCCTTCTTGGCCCCCCTGCAGCTCATAATCCCAGGATTGCCTTGATGCAGTTGCCGCCGATTCTTCTCGTGTCCTAATAAGACTGAGGCAGCAAATGTAGCCGGGGCCAGAATTACAAAAATCCAAAAGATCCAGGTAGAGAATAAAGTCCTCCAACGCAAGGCAGGCAGCACACGGGAATCCGCCGGGGAAATATAGCAAATTACGGCGGCAGCAGCTGTGTACCGCTGTAGACGAAAACCGGACGTCTGTAATCCTCCCGCCAGCAGTATCCGCGTCTGTCCGTGCATCGCAGGGCGCCTAGCCGATCAGTTACGCAACTAGCGTGAGCGGCCGATCAGCGCGAGTTCTCACTCTGACTCCATCTTGCTCCCGACGAAGTGAATCATTTCTTACAGTCAAATGATTCTATTTGGAGCTTTCTGGACAAGTTAAAGTGTTCTTTGATGCAAAAGAAACCCACAGGTGATCTTGAAGAATAGACCCATTCCAAGTCTTCAATAACGTTTGCTATGGATAGATGAACTGAAAGAGGACTGTTTCCAAGTGACAAAAAGCATGCCATTGTTAATGCATTTCTAATGACCTTCTAAACATTCAACATCCTGGTGAAGTCGCAAACCAATAACTGGAAGTTCTCCTGCACTGCCTCCTCAAATATCACATATGTGTTGGCTAAAGGCCAGGATATAATAAGAGGGTTATATTACATAGATTTTTACCACTGACAATAAAACAACAACGAAACAGCTATTAAAAACGCCTAACTGTTGCTTTTAAGGATGACGTGGGTTAAGCTATTTTTTCCTAAGAAAGGATCATATTTAATTTACAAATCTCATTAAAGACAATCATTGGTCAGGGCTGTTTACTTGATATTTTCCTACTATATGTTAGCTTTGATGAAGTAATAATCCAGACAGGGAAAAGTGTGAGCCTTTGATTTGTATGGGGAAAATCTAAAGATGATCTAGGCAATACTGTCGACCTGTAAACTATTGATGACAATTATATTAAAGAAATGTACTTTTTGGCAGGTTGCTATTTTTCAATTTCAATGCTCCACCTGGATATATTTTGAGCTTGTTAGGGTAGACCCATACTCCTATTATGGTTAGGTAGCCTCTCTGGAGCTTTCTTAATTTTCACAGCTTTTCAATTTTTGATAACTTTTCACTGTGTGCACTCTGCTGAGCTTCTCCTTATCTTTGGTTGCACTTCAGGCACTGCTCTGCTGCCCTCTTTTAGCCACTCTACAGCAGCAGGAAGGGTATTTTGAGCTGTGTGTGCCTTATTACAAGTCTATTCTGGGCAATAATGACTACCAAAACGTTCACAGGTTGATATTTTCTTTCTTTTTTTACATTTTATGTTATTGTTCAGGTAGAAAAAGTCCATTACAAACAGTTGAAATGATTCAAAATTCATGAATATTAACGTTAATGTAGCAGCAACATTTGTGCAATAAATATAAATGCGGCAAAGACAAGCAAATAAACAACAAGCTGAGTCCATTCCATAAAATGGAGATCTTGCATACGCACAGACATTTGCACATAAAAACGATAAGCCTTCATATCAAAAGCACACTTGAATGCCTTAAAGCATGATGCTGGAGCTCAGTCTGACATATCGTCCCAAATCTCCCAGAATTGTTTAAGAGCCCTAACTCTTTGCACGTAGAGCTTTTCCCGTTGCTTTACCTGTTTCATTTTGCCTACCCCAGAATTGAAGGTGGGAACCTCGGAGGATCTCCACTGTTGCAAAATGAAGGATTTGGCAACCAAAGTGTCGGTAAAGTGAAATTGTTGCTGTCTTAAGGTAGTTTACCTGTGTGAAGCTCACATACCAAAAAGAGTCCAAGAGGGGTTGGGGTGATGCAAACCTGCAGCTTATCACTAATCCACAAGAATATTTGAGCCGAAAAGCAAAAGAGAGCTGGACAAGTAAGGCATATGTGCAACCAGTCACCTTTGTCATGTCCTTGTTTAAAGCATACAGCTGAGTTAGTGTGATACAGTTTGTGGGTGCGGCAGGGAGTGTAATACAACATCCATTTGGAATAGAAAGCCATTCTTTTGTAATTTGCACCCCGGATGGCTTTGTGGACCATTTGATTATACCAGACCCAGGAGCGCTGGTCTATCTTGCACTCTGTGGAGGCTGTGATCTTGCAGGTCGATATTTTCACTAGATATTCCATGCACATGAACCATTTTTTTCAAAACTAGCAAACCAGGCTTGAAGTTTAAAAAATAATCACTTGTAACTATGACATGATACAATGGACCTTTTGGAGCTCTCTGCCAATATGAAACAATTGTATAGCACTCAATTAGTAGACATTACCTCACTCCAGCATGAATGAAATGCCTCAGCATTGCCCACTACTGAGTGCTATTGCAGTAGAAAGCTGGGTGAGTGCATTACTGGAGGATGAGGAATTTATAGCACATAAAACATGCAATGGAGGTAGTAATTTGTTGCTCAAGAATATTAAAAATGTTCAGTACTAGATTTTCACAGAGAATAGAAAATTAATTTGCGGGAATTTGAACTACGCCGACTTTGTAAATAACGTTAAGTATTTAAGTACAGGGATTAGCTAAGTAAGTGATAAACTAGTTCATCTAGTATGAACAGTTCCGGTTCAACCTTTTATCCTTTCCAAATGGCTATGCTGAATGCTTAATCCCAGAACAATGGCAGAGTATGTAATCTCTGGTGAGTAATTCTGCCTTCTTTGTATCATAGGATTCCTACGGCTTCAATACTTTTGCATGACAACAAAACATCAAAAAAGCTGAGTAGGCTAGTAAAAACAGGGCTAAATGTTGTATTACTCTCTGCAATGGCACACAATACCAGAAATCGAGTTCATTTCAAATACAAGTCATAACACCCTTTAATGGTGCAATTGCAATGAAGAATCTAAGCAAATGGCTGTTGCACAAAAAAGAAGATTCTTATTCAAAAGGGGATAAAGCAAGTATAAAAGTCTATTAGCCCCTTTGCTGCTTCTGTCGGCCAACGGCCGTCGCGAGCACTACCTCCGTATTGCTGCGCACGTCCGTTGGCCGACGCCGCCCCGCCCACTTAATTAAACCGCCACACCGCGGCGGAATTCGCGCCGCGGTTACGCGGTTAAAGATCACCTGCAAAATAATGATAATCACTTCTAACATGACCCACTCTGTTGCATTGAGCCCTCCTCTACTCTGGTAAGTCAATGTAATGCCCTAAAATACACAGTCATTTGTAAATAATTATCCATGCATGTACATTTGGGACTTTATATAGTACAATTTTATACCTCTTGATTATTTTGCATATGCATATCGTGTGAAACTCTCTCTATATACCTTTTTATGTGTGGGTATGTATCTATATATTTTCCTCTCACTGCAGAGGAAAAAACCTCTCCTCAGACCACGACTCTTGACTCATCCTATGCCTCTTTCTCACTATTCCCCCACCTCCACTCTCTGACTCATCCCAAACCCCTCTGACTGCTGTGGACACTCAAATAACCCTTTCTAAACCCTTCCCTCCTTTATTCTAGTCATCCAGCTAACAGCCCACCCACTCCCAATAACAGTTTATATTTTCCTCTAGTAATCCACCACTAATCCACCTTGGGTACTGAAAAGCGCTCCAATGCCTTGTCATGGGTAGCAAGCGCCATATAAATACTGTTGGACCTGGCCCTTTTTGGCAGGTTCACCCCTAAACGTTTTGCCTTTTTTGTGACCTGGTGTTGGTGGTTTTAGGCCCCTGGGCACTTTAGCACTGTGGTCCAGTGTAAAGTGCGTGCGCTCTCTGTGTTACATTTGTAAAGTTGGCCTGCCCTCCCATAGGAATGTATTGGGGATTCCCTGATCAGTTTGTGTCAGTGGTAATTCCTGTTATGAGAGGAGCAGTGTGGTCAAGTCTGGTATGTATGACATTGTGTGAATAAATGCTGCGCAATGGTGTGCGCAGATTTATTGTGGTTATTTTAGAAATGCCACTTTTAGAAGTTGGCATTTTTGTGTGCCATGTGTCTGCCTGCCTGATGTGAATTGCATGTCTGGCTTGTGAGTGACAGGGGCTGGGAGGTGTGTGTGGCTCCAGGAGGGGCAGGGTGAGTCAGCGCTAGGTTGAATGGGACACCTGGGCTGGGAGTAGTGGGAGGAGTAATCCCCTAACCCTGAATAGGCCTGTGCCCAGCCTAGACAATGCTGGCTCCGCCCCCTGCGGTGCGTCTGACCACCTAGCCCCCACCTGACAAAGGGGAAGAGGAGCTTGCAAAACAAAGTGCTCCAATTCCCCCTGAACCAGTTGCATCTGGTTCCCCATGCCCTGCACTAACAGACAAAGGAATTCTGGGTATAAGTATAGGGGCTGTGACCCCATGAGGTTGTTCTGTACTTTGGTGCTGTTCCTGAAGGGGCGTGCTGCTGCTGGGGCCCAGGGGGCTGCCATGAGGGTTTGCCTCCTGGGCCCTGCATGGCCCCTTGACCTCTGAAGACCTTTCTGCTTGGACCCTGTACTTTTTCTTTTTTTAGTCCAGGACCTGCAGGACTTGGTCTGCGTTTAGCGCTGTGCGAGCGCTTTATTTTACTTTCCCCAGGAAGAGGAGCGCTGGAGCGTCGCAGCACTGGGCTGCACGTCGCCGCTGAGGGAATCCCCAGCGTAGGGATTCCCCCGGGCTGCCGATCTAAGCGGGAGCCCACCCCGCGTTTGGATTTTTAATTGCCTATTTGTGGAGAGCGGGTGCCCACCCCGCTCTCCTGCTATTTTAAATAGTGGGTGCCCACCCCGCTTATATGTTTGTTTTGGCGGGTGCCCACCCTGCCATGATCTTCAACTGAAACGGGTGCCCACCCCGCGTTTGCCAAGAGAGAAGTCACCGCGCGGCCCGAGTCGCCGAGAAACGCGGAAAAACAGGAAGTCAGGCACCCGCGCCTGACTGTGGGCGGGGCCTGCCATGAGAAGTGCGGCCGGAAGCTGGGCTACATGCCTAACGGAGGACGGGAGCCTACCCCGCCTCCACGAGCGCCGCTGAGGAGTCCCAGGTCCCAGGAGGGGGCCCGGGTGAAGGGAGGAATGCGGAGAGGCCTGACCGGAGCCTCGAGGGCTCCCCGTGTTGAAGTCTCCACAGCGGGAAGGAGACGGAGCCTACCTTTGCCCCGCGTGCAGGAGAAGCTGTGGACCGGACAAAGCCTCCCCAGCGAGGGAGACGCGCAGAGTCCGGTAAGTGGAGCTGGGGGGAGGGGGTATGACGAGGCACGCTATTGGTGCCTGCCCCCCATTGTTGCTTCCCCAAGGCACCATGTCGGTGCCTGATCAGCCCAGCCAGAGAGCGGGTCGCTCCCACGTTGCTGGCATCATTGTTTATAGAGGGCCCATGCTTTTCCCCGTGTTGGCCATTTGTCTACAGCTGCCCCGCTTGCGAGAGGGCAGCTGCAACGTTAGGGGCATTTTGGCTGTGGAACCCCAGTGGGGGCCCCCGAGGGCACAGTGGTGCCAGGGCCCCTTTTCCTATTCACAGCTGCACCGCACCAGTGCGGGCAGCTGCAACGTTTTGTGCATATTTGTTCAAAGGGCACAGTGAGTGCCAGGCCTTCATGTGTGATACACAGCTGCGCAGCAATTAGTGCCAGCTGCAACGTATAGGCCACAGTTCTTCGGGGGCATTTTTGAATGAGATAGAAGCAAGATACACTCCTCTGCCCCAGTACTTTCACAGCTGTACAGCACTTAGTGACAGCTGCAACGTTTAGGTATGTGCCATTGCGCACTTGAAACTTATGCTGCCTTGGCAGCAGCCCTGACTTTGGGACATAGGGCATTTGAGCCCCTTTGAGGAGGCCAGTGGGCCAGGGGGACTGTTGAGTTTATAGGGCGCCAGGCCCTAATGTGATTTATGTGGTGCTAGGAAATGTGATTCATGTATTATGATTTACGCACCCTGTTTTATGCCTCTAACTGTGGTTTATGTATGAGGTTATTTGCCTACTGTGGTTTATGCTAGTGAGATTATTCTCTACTGTGAGTTATGCCCTTAATGTGAGTTATGCTTAGGAGGTTAGGGTCTAATGCGTTTAGACTTATGAGATGATTGCATAATGTGTTTATGCTGGTGAGGTTGGCGCAGAATGAAATTCACGCCTAAATGTGATACTGTGCATAATATGGTTTATGTTACAGGATGATGCTGAGTACAGTGTTTGCCAGTGATTACTGGCTGTGTTCTACGTTTATGATATGTCCTACATTTACTAAGCTCACTTTGTGATGGTTCTGACAGTGGTCCAGTTGGCCCTGTCAGGTGTACATAATCCCTTGTAGATATTAAATAGTGCCAGGTGGCACAATGTATATTATGTGATTACTATTCTAATGTGTTATGAGAATACAAAGGCTATTTTTGAAATAACCTTGTGTGGAGTTCCTTTTGTGGTGTGCCTAGTATGTTGTTGCCTTGTGCGTGTTGCGCAAACGCTTTACACATTGCCTCCGGGATAAGCCTGACTGCTCGTGCCAAGCTACCAAGGGGGTGAGCAGGGGTTATCTTTGGCGTGTAACTCCCTCGCCCTGACTAGAGTGGTGGTCTCTGCCTGGCTTTGGCGCAAGCCTTAGCCAACCAGAGATCCCATTTCTAAGATTGGTTGTCAGCGGTGAGGATAGGACTTGCGTTTGCGCAGTACCACAGCGACAACTGGTTACACTACAAGCTCTGCATTTTAGATAGTCACATGTATGGGGATTATTGTTTCTGATTTTGTTTTAAGTGTCATTTCTTTGAAATGTGTTTTCTTGTTGCACTATGAGTTGGGGGTCCTGCCAAGGACAGAAACCAGAGAATCTGGAGGAGTTTTGTACTGCCCTTGTGCAGACTGTTATTTCTTGGGTTGGCCTGAAAGCTGAAGGAGTTGTCTGCCCTTGTGCCATCGTGCTATTTCTTGGGTTGGCCTGAAGCTAAAGGAGTTGTACTGCCCCTGTGCTGTCTATTTTTAGGGTTGGCCTACAGTGGTAACTTAATTGGCATGGAGTAACTAGCTCGGGAGGGTAGATTATCCCCTAAGTGCAGTTTTAGTTTTCTGGTATCCCCAGTAAGGGTGGGATCCAGTGTTGGCAGCAATATGTAGTCCAGTGCAAGAAGTCCCATTCCCAGTTCCCAGAGTATGGTACCTGGTTAAAAAGGGGACAGGTTGAGATTCAGGGGCAGTAAGATGCTGTCTCACCAGTCTTGGGGGGAGTGTGGATGAATGTTGTGGTGCACTGGACGTTTGGGTGATTGGTTAGCACGGTAAATGGTGTTAAAGGGCTGTTCAAAATGTTTTGTCAGATAGAACATGCCCTCTAATTGTTTTCCGGAGTCGCGCCAACACCTGTTGGAGTGTGTAAGTTCTTTGATTCTAGGGATCTTGTATTGGGGAGTGATACTAGAAGAATGGTGCAGGTGTCTTCCAACCCAGTGTGGTGGAAGTGGTTCAGAGTAGCCCAGCTAGGTACCCTTATAGTGAGGAGGTTGCAAGGCCTCACATCCTGTCCCGCAGGGAAAGGTGCGAGACTGGGCCGTATTCCGAGCCTCAACCTCAGTCTCCAGTACTGGATGGTTCTTAGAGGGAACACCAGGTAGGGAGCCTAGTCTGTCCTGTTAGACCGTTCTTTGAGGGGGATCTCCCCTTGTTAGGTGAGCTGGGAGTGTCTGTAATCAGGCCTCCATCAGTTCTGGTGTCTGGCAGTGCCACTCCTAAGTGGAGGGTGCAGAAGTCCAGATTGAGGGGTGAGAGGGGGAAAGAGTCCCCAGTGGAAGAACCATTGGGTCAGGGGCCAGCCAGAAGGGCTGAGCCACCAATGAGTGACCATGGTGACGCCACTTCTGTCCTGGGGCATCTTCGCGCACTGTCAGTGGGACAGGAGGCCGTGAGCTCTGCGCCAGGCAGACTGTCATACGACACATTAGTTATGTGTCACCCTCGGGAGGGTATATGTACTCCCATGAAGTCCTGGTTCGCCGGGCATCTGACCAAAGGTACCGTCCCTGGGTTGGGGAGCCAGGTTCAGGTGTTTTCCTGTCCTGGACGGAAGGGCAACTGTAATCAGTGTCCTGACCGGTTTGCCTTCTAGGGGTACCACTCCAGTTGGGAGGGTATAGGGCTCTGGAAGGGGGTGCAGAGGGAGTCCTTGCCTCTGACCCCGGTGCAGCCGGTGAATTTGGATCCCAGGTGGTAGACCAGTTGATGGAGAGAGGTCCTGAACTGGTGGGAGAGTTGTGTTCTGGTGGGTGCTTCTCCTGGGAGAGTGCGGAACCCCAGAAGTAGAGGTAGGGTGAGGAGACGCTTCGCCCTTGACCTCTGGTCAGCCTGAGGGTGCGGACCCTAGGTTGGAGGATCCGTGGCAGTTTGGAACTACACTGAGAGGGAGAGTGGAGAATGGCTAGTATGTGCCAGGGGTTACTACCCCCCACTCTGTGGAATGGCAAGGACCAGTGACGTCTGGGTGGCCTAGGGCCTGGTCCTCGCCGTGGACAACTAGGGAGTACCAGTGGGTAGCCTAGTTGGGCCTGAGAGGTTTTTTTTCCAGAAGGAACCACGTGGGTTCAGAGTGGCGTAGAACCGGAGGGTGTCCCTGCAGTGCGGGCCCGCGTCCGTGTTCTATCGCACGAAGCAGGGAAGCCCATCAAGGTAGTGATTGGTGGTCTACCCTGCGTTTTGGCTGGAAGGGGGTTGTGTTGGACCTAGCCCTTTTTGGCAGGTTCACCCCTAAACTTTTTGCCTTTTTTGTGACCTGGTGTTGGTGGTTTTAGGCCCCTGGGCACTTTAGCACTGTGGTCCAGTGTAAAGTGCGTGCGCTCTCTGTGTTACATTTGTAAAGTTGGCCTGCCCTCCCATAGGAATGCATTGGGGATTCCCTGATCAGTTTGTGTCAGTGGTAATTCCTGTTATGAGAGGAGCAGTGTGGTCAAGTCTGGTATGTATGAAATTGTGTGAATAAATGCTGCGCAATGGTGTGCGCAGATTTACTGTGGTTATTTTAGAAATGCCACTTTTAGAAGTTGGCATTTCTGTGTGCTATGTGTCTGCCTGCCTGATGTGAATTGCATGTCTGGCTTGTGAGTGACAGGGGCTGGGAGGTGTGTGTGGCTCCAGGAGGGGCAGGGTGAGTCAGCGCTAGGCTGAATGGGACACCTGGGCTGGGAGTAGTGGGAGGAGTAATCCCCTAACCCTGAATAGGCCTGTGCCCAGCCTAGACAATGCTGGCTCCGCCCCCTGCGGTGCGTCTGACCACCTAGCCCCCACCTGACAAAGGGGAAGAGGAGCTTGCAAAACAAAGTGCTCCAATTCCCCCCTGAACCAGTTGCATCTGGTTCCCCCATGCCCTGCACTAACAGACAAAGGAATTCTGGGTATAAGTATAGGGGCTGTGACCCCATGAGGTTGTTCTGTACTTTGGTGCTGTTCCTGAAGGGGCGTGCTGCTGCTGGGGCCCAGGGGGGGCTGCCATGAGGGTTTGCCTCCCTGGGCCCTGCATGGCCCCTTGACCTCTGAAGACCTTTCTGCTTGGACCCTGTACTTTTTCTTTTTTTAGTCAAGGACCTGCAGGACTTGGTCTGCGTTTAGCGCTCTGCGAGCGCTTTATTTTACTTTCCCCAGGAAGAGGAGCGCTGGAGCGTCGCAGCACTGGGCTGCATGTCGCCGCTGAGGGAATCCCCAGCGTAGGGATTCCCCCGGGCTGCCGATCTAAGCGGGAGCCCACCCCGCGTTTGGATTTTTAATTGCCTATTTGTGGAGAGCGGGTGCCCACCCCGCTCTCCTGCTATTTTAAATAGTGGGTGCCCACCCCGCTTATATGTTTGTTTTGGCGGGTGCCCACCCGCCATGATCTTCAACTGAAACGGGTGCCCACCCCGCGTTTGCCAAGAGAGAAGTCACCGCGCGGCCCGAGTCGCCGAGAAACGCGGAAAAACAGGAAGTCAGGCACCCGCGCCTGACTGTGGGCGGGGCTTGCCATGAGAAGTGCGGCCGGAAGCTGGGCTACATGCCTAACGGAGGACGGGAGCCTACCCCGCCTCCACGAGCGCCGCTGAGGAGTCCCGGGTCCCAGGAGGGGGCCCGGGTGAAGGGAGGAATGCGGAGAGGCCTGACCGGAGCCTCGAGGGCTCCCTGTGTTGAAGTCTCCACAGCGGGAAGGAGACGGAGCCTGCCTTTGCCCCACGTGCAGGAGAAGCTGTGGCCCGGACAAAGCCTCCCCAGCGAGGGAGACGCGCAGAGTCCGGTGAGTGGAGCTGGGGGGAGGGGGTATGTCGAGGCACGCTATCGGTGCCTGCCCCCCATTGTTGCTTCCCCAAGGCACCGTGTCGGTGCCTGAGCGGCCCCGCCAGAGAGTGGGCCGCTCCCACGTTGCTGGCATCATTGTTTATAGAGGGCCCAGAGGGGCCCATGCTTTTCCCCGTGTTGGCCATTTGTCTACAGCTGCCCCGCTTGCGAGAGGACAGCAGCAACGTTTGGGGCATTTTGGCTGTGGAACCCCAGTGGGGGCCGCGAGGGCACAGTGGTGCCAGGGCCCCTTTTCCTATTCACAGCTGCACCGCACCAGCGCGGGCAGCTGCAACGTTTTGTGCATATTTGTTCAAAGGGCACAGTGAGTGCCAGGCCTTCATGTGTGATACACAGCTGCGCAGCAATTAGTGCCAGCTGCAACGTTTAGGCCACAGTTCTTCGGGGGCATTTTTGAATGAGAAAGGAGCGAGATACACTCCTCTGCCCCAGTCCTTTCACAGCTGTACAGCACTTAGTGACAGCTGCAACGTTTAGGTATGTGCCATTGCGCACTTGAAACTTATGCTGCCTTGGCAGCAGCCCTGACTTTGGGACATAGGGCATTTGAGCCCCTTTGAGGAGGCCAGTGGGCCAGGGGGACTGTTGAGTTTATAGGGCGCCAGGCCCTAATGTGATTTATGTGGTGCTAGGAAATGTGATTCATGTATTATGATTTACGCACCCTGTTTTATGCCTCTAACTGTGGTTTATGTATGAGGTTATTTGCCTACTGTGGTTTATGCTAGTGAGATTATTCTCTACTGTGAGTTATGCCCCTAATGTGAGTTATGCTTAGGAGGTTAGGGTCTAATGCATTTAGACTTATGAGATGATTGCATAATGTGTTTATGCTGGTGAGGTTGGCGCAGAATGTAATTCACGCCTAAATGTGATACTGTGCATAATATGGTTTATGTTACAGGATGATGCGGAGTACAGTGTTTGCCAGTGATTACTGGCTTTGTTCTACGTTTATGATATGTCCTACATTTACTAAGCTCACTTT
The DNA here is from genome assembly GCA_963921515.1 of Calotriton arnoldi. NCBI lineage: Eukaryota > Metazoa > Chordata > Amphibia > Caudata > Salamandridae > Calotriton > Calotriton arnoldi. The sequence continues at coordinate 6,265,854 of CAWUFW010000001.1, read as the reverse complement.
GTGATGGTTTTGACAGTGGTCCAGTTGGCCCTGTCAGGTGTACATAATCCCTTGTAGATATTACCTAGTGCCAGGTGGCACAATGTATATTATGTGATTACTATTCTAATGTGTTATGAGAATACAAAGGCTATTTTTGATATAACCTTGTGTGGAGTTCCTTTTGTGGTGTGCCTAGTATGTTGTTGCTGTGTGCGTGTTGTGCAAACGCTTTACACATTGCCTCCGGGATAAGCCTGACTGCTCGTGCCAAGCTACCAAGGGAGTGAGCAGGGGTTATCTTTGGCGTGTAACTCCCTCGCCCTGACTAGAGTGGTGGTCTCTGCCTGGCTTTGGCGCAAGCCTTAGCCAACCAGAGATCCCATTTCTAACAAATACAATTAGACCTGGAAAGGGTTAATATGTTCACTGACATTTACATGCTTGTTTATCTGTGGGAAATTAGTTTTGTTTCTTACTTGAGCTAAACATAGACGCTTCCACAACGAGTTCTTGGAGTCATACAACATGTCTTCATTTTCATCGTCTTTGTTCTTTTCAAGGAGGGTACGGCTCAACTGTACCTCTTTTGCGCTACTTTGCAATGCATTCTGTGACTAGTCAAGAAAGAACAAGATTAGATTTTGAAGGTAACTACACAACGTCATGTTTAACTACACATTATTTCACCATGGCAAACAATTAATCTGGAAATCCTTTACTTAATATCAAGGAACACTGTAAGTGAATTTAAATAAAAATATCAATAAAACAATCAGCGGATGATTCTGTAGAGAAATGAGATGTAAAAACAGCAGGCATGCTATCTTTGAACTCAGATAATGTGCAAATACAGCACACACAGAATAAGGGGAGTCCATTACTGGGAGACTGGTAATACCAGCTGCCTCATTTTACTTACCATACTCCTGACACAGGCAAAAGTATACCTGTTGTAAATTTGCCCTTCCTGCATGGTCACCCAGGATTTTTTGCCTTTTTATTGAACTTTATTTTGTTGGCTGTAGAACTCTGTGCACTTTACCCCTGCTAACCGGCAGTCAAGTGCATGTGCCCTCCCTTCCAAACCTGAAAAAATTGGTATAAATGACTGGCACATTTAATTTGCTTGTAAATCCCTAGTATGTGGTACCACCTGAACCCAGGGCCTGCAAATTAAATGCTACTACTGGGCTGCAGCACTCACTGTGCCACCCACTATAGGAACACTGTAAAACATGTCGCGAGGACTGCAACTGCAGCCTTGAAGTGTAGTTTTAAACTGACATTTTGAACTGGCAAAATGAACCTTTTGCCAGCACTAAACCTTTCTTTTTTATATTTATAAGTCACCCATAAAGCAGGCTTTTAACGCAGTAGGGCAAGGTGCATGGTATTTAAAAGATAGGACATGTATATTTAATGTTTTACATGACCCAGCAGGAAAAAACCTTCAAAGTCGTTTTTCACTGTGGCAAGGCTGGCTCCCCCATAGGTAACACTGGTTAATAAGTGCTAAACTCAGTTTGGTAATAGCTAGAAGAATCCAGAATCTTTCAGGGACTCATTTTAATAGCAATTTAAAATCCAACTTCATGGCTCAGTCGGATTTTATATTACTATTTTGGAAATTACACATTTAGAAAGTTGTAATTTTCCTGCCTAAAGCCAAACGGCTTTCCTGCCAGTGTCCAGCTGTCACCTGACCCCTGATGGCTTCACTGTGATGAGACGAGTAATGCTCCTAAACAGTGAAGGGTGTCAGGAGGAGACCACTCCCTTGACTGATGGCCTGGGGGCTGTTCCCAGTCCCTTCCTGAGCTTCAAAGAATGCCTATCTTGTCACTGGCTGGTGAAGCTCACACCTAGGCCTGCCTCTCCTTTGTCTCTCTAATCAGGATGGCACCAAAACCAGTGGGAGGAGAGGAACTGCCCAGAATTGGTTTAGGGGGTGGACAAAGGCTCGCCCTCCACTCACAGGCTGGTACTGGGCATAAAGTGGCAGCGGCTGCTTCTCCGCTATAAGAGCGTCGACCCCCTACCAGCAGCCTAAAAACGTGAAAAATAAAACATGTTTATTATTGTATTATTTTTCCTTTCCCAGACCAAATCTTTGGGGGCAGGCCAACGTGGTAACAGTGACAGAGAGGGAGTGGTGGGCACTGTTATTAGTGCACATGTCGGTTTGGTCGGCCGTCTTTGGACGGCCAAACCAAACTGCGCACTGAGCTGTCCCCAACCCGAGCTGCGTTACCCGGTTGGAGACAGCAGGCACAGTCTCCTAGTCTCCCTGGGAGCGCAAATCAAGGACTCAAGCCAATCCTGATGCTGCTCTCATTCTGTCATCAGCATGAGAGCAGCATCTGGATTGGCCGCAGGGGAGACTGTGCCTGCAGTGGAGAGGAGCAGAAGAGTGCGATGCAGCGGAAGGCAGGGAAGTTCTTTTTTATGGGTTTTTTGTATTTTCGTCCGACGTGCCCCCTTGCACCCTCACCCGCCTGCCACTCTTCCCTGACACCAGCCGCTCCTGAAAGGTGGACCCCACAGACCTCTCCTCAGTACACTCCTGGACCTGTGCAGAATCAGAAGGACTGCCCTGCTGTCTTAAGAACCTGAAGGAGGCTTGTGTGCCTTGAACCCAGGTTCTCAGAAGCCTTCAAGGGTTAGCTGGCTCACCTCCTGTCCTGTTTGAGTTACAGGGACACAACAAGCTTCCAGCTGACCAGTATAAACTGGACCTGCCCTGGCCCCTGCTGCTGGCCCCTGTTGGAGTGAGTCCTGACCTCCAAGTGTTGCCCCTCCCAGGTACTCGATCCTTGCCTGTTGTTAGAGTGTATTGATCCTGCCCCTAATTGCAAGATCTGGCACTTCAAAGTCTTTTTGCCAATTTTCAGCTTGGAGAACCAATGGAGAACAGTTAGCTGTCGAAGCCACAGTCGTTGACATCAAATCGTCAGCCGGCCTCAGCTGGCTGATTTGTCCCACTGAAGGAGATCTGACTTCTAGAATAGTTTCTTAGTCTGACACCAAGCCCAAGCTGATTGACTTTGAGGCCTTCCCAAGCACGGATTCTGGACTTCACCTGCTCGGAGGTTTCCTGTAGTTGTTGACAACCGCATCGGGTACCCACTTTTCAGCAGTCTACCATTGTCGAGCCTCGCTTCGGATCTAGCTTGCCCTGCCAACAACTCCATGACCACTTTGTCTCCATAAAAGTTTCGAAGTCACAAATCTGTCCTTATATTTGGCCTACACTCCATAGCCGTGTACTTTTGACTTTGACCCGGTCTAGCACAAACAGATAACCATGGTAGGCACTTTGTGCTTTTTGGCGCTATTTTTAATTCAAGCTTTAAAAATGCATAACTCTGGTTCTACTAACTGCATTCATGTCGTTTTGGTGTCATTCTATTTACTACAATATTCTATATTTTTCTAATTTGGTTTTGGATTTTTCGTGTGCTCCATTTTTTCTTTTTTTTACTGTTTGAATACTGCATAAATACTTTACACATTGCCTCCAAGTTAAGCCTGACTGCTTTGTGCCAAGCTACCAGGGGAGAGGGTTAAGCACAGGTTTATTTAGTGACATTGGTTGTTTACCCTTTACAAGAACTGTGATTACTATTTGAAGTAGGTTTTTGCCCACTTCAACTAAAACACCAATTTCTTACAATAATCCTCAATTTCCCAGAAATGGCTTGTTTTCTTTGCCAAATCAGTTACATCAATGTGTGAAGGTATGGTCTAAAAAGGTGGCTATAAGAGCGAGAAACAGAAGGAACTTACAAAGCAAATCAGGAATTATGTAATAATTATTGGTAAGTAATTGGCACAATACACATCATACCTACTCTGACATGGGTTTTACTCAGATATGACTTATTAAGAAAAGCCAGCTTTAGGCCAAACTATAAAGACATGGCATGGGCCTAAAGTATTACAAAATCCATAATTTGAGGAAAACAATAAAAAAGGATTAGGCCAATGATAAGACAACAAAAGAGCATTTTATGCAAGGAAAGTGTATGCTGATGTCTCCAAAGAAAGCTTGAAATATTTTCATAACGTTATGGGGACATTTCTACAAATTTCTGATGAAGAGAGGTTTGCAACTCAAGTCTAGAAGTTGCCATGACAAGCATTAAACCGTTGTAGGAAAAAACTGGAAAACAGAAACGGTATGCAGACAAATTTTAAAAAACATAACACGAATGAAGAAAGGCAGGAGGGTAGAGAGATACTCCAACATACTCATGACTTAAAGAAATTGCAAGAAGGCGTCCACTTATGCAACAAATGCACAGTAGAGACTGTCAGTATCTAAATCATCCTCAAGTAAACCAAAAACTGCAACTGATCAAAGTTTAGACTTTGAACCACAACACCCAGAAGCCCTTGTATAAAGGAGAGAAGCTGAAAAGCAGTCAACTGTTGAGGTACATTTATCATAATGGACATATTTCTCGACATATCTTTTCACTGAAGGATTAAACTCTCACATTCCAAGCTAGTGGGTTAAGTCGAACTAATGAAATCCATCAAGAGATAAGAAGGCTTAATGTCCAACAGGTCTAATGACCTCATCGGTGCTAATCACATATATGCAGGCAGTGAAGAGTCTGATAGCATTAGCTGAAATCCCAGAACCTATAGATAACAAATAACTCATCTCTCCTGAGCTCAGTAAAGGATTAATGAAAAACTGAGAAGATCCTTGGACCTTGGAAATGAAAAAACTATAACACAGACCTAAGACAAGAGTTTTTCTTACAGAACCTGGATGTCCATCTATAGGTATCTAACCCTGCCAGAGAGCACACTGAACTAAATAGGATTTAAACGGCAATGAAGAAATGTTGAATAGGTTGCGACAGAGCCTACTGGCATGCGCTTTTACTAAGTTTGGAATGTATGCAGCCCTGCAAAACTAGTATCTTACCATACAAAGATGTGATGTGCCAAATTAGCCATAGAGCAAGATTAGGTGAATTATGCTTGCCATCCCTCACCAGAACCAGAAAACACAATAAGGGAAGAAAAGGGTCACAAAGCATGCACCATAGTGGACAATTCATATCATTTCAACAGAGCAAGACATGTCTAAACTGGACAAAATCCAAAGCCCTGAAAACTGTAAAAGTGCGTCCCAGAAGATGGAAGTACTTGACAAACTCAATCTAGAATGTCTCACAAGTGACAGACTGACAGGAGGCTAAAAGGTGCCAATTCATATTTGCATGAATACAGAGTGGAACGCTGGGCTTTAATCTAAATCTGGGTGCAGGCCAAAAAATCTGATTGGATTTAGTGAAAGACAATGTCCACTGTCCAGGAACATCAGTAAGAGATGAAGGTTTCAAAAAGCAATAAAAAATGCAGAATACAGCCCACCGGAAGGGGTACCCATGATAGAGGTGGAGTGTGGGTTGCTTAACAAATCCGTATGATTAAGCAGCATTCCTATGCTCTAAATACATTTTAGAATTCATTTGGGGGTCCTGCCAGCCAACCTCCAAAAAGCATGAGACAAATTCAAATTAATATTGTAGTATGTATGAGGCACTTACTGACATATGCCAGCATCTCAACGCACTGTCAATAACCAATGCAAATATTACTCCAACATTGTTATACTAATTCTACCATCACCAGGAAGGAAACTGTATATGGGACCCAGACTCTTGTCCACAGATAGGTCACTTACTGATACAACCGACCCTACTCCAACAAACTACTCCTTACTTCAGAAATCTACTTTTCTGATGTGACACAACTCCATTTCATTCCATGCGCACTGCAGAGGAAGACCAAGGGCTGCTGCCGCTGCTTTAGCCTCTTAGCCCCGCAGGACCCCCCTCAGGCCCTGAAGAGATTGTTCATTGAGAGGGTGTGCTACCTAGCCCGCTCCATCGAGGAAGTGCTATCGAAAACATTCATAATAACAAGCCATCAACTCCAAGAACCCATGCAGAGCTAGTGCAGGTGCCTGTGACCATTGGCGCTATTTGAAGACTGAGAGACACAAAAGTATCAGGCCTCATCTGCACACACAGTTAAACAGAGGCACAATGTGCTCTGTAGCTCAGCACTGTCTGTGCTCCCTGTGTTTGAAACAAAGATGAATGAAGGCTGATTTTTGAAGGTTGCGAACTGTGACTTGAGTCTCAAAATAGCATTTGGGACCAAAATCAACCCCAATCGAACCTGTGGTTTGATCATTAAATTTTAGCAGGTGAGCTACACCAAAAAGTCAAGGGGCACAATTGTTACTTTAGAGGAAGATGTGACATTTTCACATCATATTAAAGGGCATCAATTTTGTGATTCCTAGTGACATCTATAGTCGCATAAATCACATATCAAAAGGAAAAAGGACAGAGAAGAAAAGATGTACCACAGGGTGAGGCAGTGTCCTCGTGCCTATCTTACCAATACCTGGCGTCTGCACAAAAGATACCACCTTAATTCCAGACCCTTTATACAATGCAACCGATCTGAGTGGTGTCAAAGTCAAATCACAACTACCACCCATTGCACTAATTACAAAAACAGCAAAGGAGGATTCAAAGGTATAAAACTGTGTACACAATTACCAAGGACTTAACAATGAGAAATATTAGGAAAAATAACGATACCATCCATCATATGCACCATCCCACTAGTGACTAGGCAAATCAATGTAACTCCCTATGAGGTTACCAAGCTTATTTCACCAGCTAACAAATTACAATTTAAAACATCTCCTGCACTACCATCTATTTAAAAAAAATATTTCTTTATTGACATTTTAACATCATGGCAGTAAATTAGTGGTCAAAGCATTGGTACACTGTAACAGGCATATCAGTCACAATAGCAAAAATCATAGCCTGATAAAATGAAAATATGAAGCATCACCGAGAAACATATGTAAGGAGTACTATCCGTAAGACCCAGAAAATAATTTCAACTCCTGTGGAAGGGAGGGGAAAAATATCACACTACACACTGTGTAAAGGTACCAACAGTTTATGATTATTCAACAATAGTGACCAATAAAGTGTATAGTCCAAAACGAACAGCCATAATCTAAACAACAGGGAGCAATCGTCGCGAACCAGGGGAGTTGGTTGTGTGAAGGTTAGGAGGGGGAAGATAGCTGGGCGTCATGCACTGACCATGCATGAGACAGCACTCTCTTGCCCGTCTGGCCACAGAGCTGTGGAAAAAAGGGGGAAAGGGGTCCCGTTACATATGTCATGAATGTATAGGGGATAACAGAGTTCCGCTCCTGGACTCTCCAAAGACCCTAAGCTGGCTATCAGGTCGCAGAGAGTAGGGAGCTGGAGGCATTCCTGAGTCTAACTGACAGGGATCATGTGGAAACATCCAACTTATCTTGCAGCTTAAGTACATAGGTGTCCCAGAGTGTGGCAGCCCCAGCCTCACCACGCATGGGTGCTTCTTTTTTCATAACATCAGCCTCAGCCGACACCCATTTGAGTACTACCCAGAGCCAACAATCTATCGAAGGTGGCTGCACGGCATTCCATGACATAGCTATGAGGTGTTTGAAGAGGCCCATGGCCAAACTGGCTAGTTTTAAGTAAAGTTTAGTGCGCTTCATGCGTTTCACTGCACTACCATCTATATTATGAAAATGCCTATTAACTGATAAAGTCACGGGTAACGTCCTTTTAAGTTCACCCAAAAAAGAAATGGACAATTACTATGATTTAAGTCAATATGATATGAGGATCTATTAGCAACCTCTGTAAAATAATATTTGTGCAAACCATACAACAAAATGGATCTCCTTTTGATAAGCATCTTGAGAATAATCCACAAATAAATCAGAGGAACTCACAAATTGGTTTGTAATGACTGTAGCACTAAATATAATGATAACTGCTAACAAATAAACAAACCCTCATTCAGGAAATACAAGCCATTACTTTGGATAAAATGTATGAATCTATATCATCCATCGACAAGAAAATTAGTAATTTAAATTCCTTGGTAAAATGGGAACAAAACCAATGGCCGACAACACCAAGAACTCATGTTCATGTGCTCCATTACTAGATAAACTGTTTACAGTAACAACTATCCAATTGTTTTTGATATACAAAATATATTGAACCCCTGATACAAATACCTAGTATATGCAAATCCAAATGAGTTCAAATCAATTAAACCACCAAAACAGTGCTTATTCATACCAAGAATAATGACCATAATTCGCCAATGTAATTACTGGCTGACCGAAAAGCATTAAATAGCGTTACAAATCAATCCAAAACTGGAGAGCAAACTAAAACAAATCCAGCACCTTTGAACGATAGATCACTGGCTTTGAGGACATATCTAAACAAAAAATTAATGACAAAGGTAATGACAACTTCGCCCACTTACTAAAAAAAAAAAAAGAAAAATATAAAAAAAAACTGAAAAGACAAAATAAGAAATCAAAAATGTAGGGGCATTTCAAAAGTAAAGAATGATAACCATAAGGTCAGCCTGTAATTCATTTAATATTTTCCAAACAGCCTCCAAACCAAAAATTAGACGGGGGAACCACTGGCTTTGCCAAACCAGATATACCACACTTTCAAAATAGAAATACATCCTCTATTTTAAAAAAATGTAAAAAAAGGTGCCGGGTCCTTCAGCGCAAAACATATATAATGATAAACTACAATTGCAGGACAGTAGTACATCTTCTACAAACAAGGCGTGGAGCCACCACTTTCAAAGTATTTACAATGATATACTATCAAATGAGATAAAATCCTTGGATCTAAATACTAACAAACTCACACAGGAGGGCCCTCTAACAACTAGGGAGCCCACACTATGTTCTTCTACAGTGGTCATAACAAGGGGGGAGAGAGATACGGAAATTACATAATTATAATTGACACACACACTGTCATCCAAGGTTCAGGAAATACCAAGATGCATGCTTCTGTCTGTTTGGGAAAAAGTCCAAACAAGAATTCAAATTTGGATGAAGGGCAATCAGGTAGAAAAAGGTGAAGCAGACTTAAAACTAGCCATGAACAAAACAATGAAGACTCCTAAGACTGCATCCACCCACCATACCACTTCCACATAAACATTTGGTAAGAACTGGACAACAAAAAGTCAAGGTTCACTGTAAGTGGATAGTACACAACAACTTCTCTTTTTGGAGCAATTAGGCTTTGGGTATTTCCTACTAGGAAATTTCCTAGTAGGAAATACCCCAAGCCTAATTGTTCAAAAAAGAGAAGTCAGAGACCAGCTATGGTCTGAATCATCTTACAATGTAACTTGTCTCCTTGCTATACATCTACAGACGTACAAGGTATATTAAATTGAGGAAATATACTTAAATTGTTAAAAAAAGTCCCAGAATCTAATTGATTTACTAAAGATGCTATTTCAAATATTTTATTTCTGACAGTATGTAATGGATAAAAAAATTAAAAAAATTGACATTAACAACTTACCATGATCTTTAAAATCTCATTGGTAACCAAAATCTACTAGAGAATTGGGGCATTTTAGTGTCCCTACCAGAACTAGAACAATATCCAGGCATTTTCTTTAAACCCGCAACAATTGCTGGCGGTCAGAAGCATCCACATTGTAAGTGAAGAATCCTACCATGCTAGTAACTGCAAAGATTATTTGACGCGAAATTCCACAACTTTCCCAAAAGAGGGTAGCACCTAAACATTACATGAGAAAAACTTGATAATCCTCAAGACAGCAAAAGGTCCAGAGGGAAAGCTCAAAGTAAACAATGAACTGACAATTAACCTGATATGGTCTGGTAATTGCCACAGCTATACGAAATCATCATCCCTACAAACAAAGGACTGGTACTGGCTACCTGTCGCCTTGCAGGAAAAAATAAAATTGATGATTATTGGGCTATCCAATCTGTCACCCATAAGTGGAGCTTCTAAAAAAACCAGAAACAAGATAGAGCAATAAACAATTAGGCAGATCTGGATATATTCATGGAATACAGCAGGATAGGACCACCTAAAAGAACTGAATAAAGCACCACAACATCATATGTCTCCAGGAAGTGTGGAAAATGAATGCACTAAACTTCTGACGATTTCTAATCTTTCCAACAAGGAGCTCTTCTAAAAGAAGACTGCTGGGGGGCCTAGTAACCATTGCCGCAATAAAATTGCATTATTTTTCTTTTAAAGATTTCTTTATTGCCATTTCAACTAGCATGATAGTTTATGTATTACGTCCATCTGAATGAAAATATTTATTGAGTGCAAACAATCACCGGGAGGCATCTATGCGCTAAGTAAGTCAAGAAAAGATGATCCATGATTTCCTATTTCTGTACAAAAATCCATGTTTTCAGATACATTCTGAAAATGGCAAGAGAAGGAACTGATTTCAGTTCAAAGGGAAGATGGTTCAAATGTAAGGCAGTGGACCTGAAGAAACTTCTCCTACCCCAGGATATACGCTTAAAAGGAGGTACCAGGGGGGCGTGGCCAAGATGGCGGTCGGATAGGACGTGCTTTTGTGTCTCTCCGGCTCCACCGCTCGATAGCTCCGATCTAGCACCTTCCCTCGCTACATCGCCGGGGGAAATAACTCCTGATTTGATACCGGAACTCCGGCGTAAACAAATGAGGCTGAGAACTGCGCTGCTGAGGGGCTCTGTTGTCTGCAGTTGCTCCTAACGGGGGAAGCAAGGCCTGGATGCAAGTTGTGCTGAGAGAGGGCGGAGCCCTGAGGTCCTAGACCCAGCTCATCGCGGCAGTGAGAGCGGCCGAGCCCTGGAGCTCCCCTCCCTACGAAACACTGTGAGGGCACCTCCCTCCAGTTTCGCCCCGGGTGGCTCGGAGACGATCCCAGGAGTCCCAAGCGTGCAGAAGGTGAGCGGGGGAGCCGCCTGGCCGGGGCAGTCGTAAGCGAAGAGGCCGGGTGAAGAAGGCCCAGGGAGGTGCGGTCGCCATTATCAGCGCCAAGTGCATTACACCGGAGCGGAGTGACGACGATCGAGGACTGGGTACTGCGGTCACGGCCCCAGTGCGGCTCCGGCTTGGGACGCCCCCATCAACGACCAATCAAGACCCAGGGGGTGAAGCAAGGACGCACGAGGCACCGAAGTAAGGCAGAGGGCTGAATTTTTAAACCCGGCCAAGGGCAGCAGTAAGGGCTACCTATCCCTGGAGCCCCGCTCCATATGAGACACTGCGGGGGTACTACCCTCCTGTTTTGCCCCGAATAGCCTGAAAACGGACCCCAGAGACCCCCGCCATGAGGAAGGTGAGCGGGGGGGCTCCCGGGCGGATCCGAGCGGCCGAGTCGAGTGCACACGGTGAGACCGCGAAACAGAAGGTGCGGGGGGAACAGATGCCACTGCCAACACAGTGCGACACAGCGGTGAGGAAAGTTGATACCCGGGGCCTATGAGCAACGATTACAGCCCTCGCGAGGCAGCAGCCAAGAATCCCCCACCAGATACTAAACATGCCCCGGGAGGTGGAGTGGTTGAAGCAATAAGAGCGGCAGCCGGCCTTGACGAGGTTGTCCTCCCAGGTGGGGGTGAGAGCGCGAGGCCTTTGCCGCGATAGCGCCAGAACTCCTGCAATAATGGCGTCCCTCCGGAAGACAGCTCAGCAACTAATAGCCTCATTACCCTGGGCTTAGTTTCAAACATGCAAAGAGGAGCAACAGACATTGCGCGAGGGAGTGCGTATGGGCTGCCCAGATCTCCACTGAGCTTCTTTGATCCTATCACATACCAAAGGCGCATATGCTACGACTAGGCCTCAGAGTGGAGCACCAGGCCTCTACGAGTTAGTGTATCCGGTGGCGGCCTTATTAAAGTCTGTGATGCCCAGTGACTTACCACCATTGAGGACCGGCGGGGGGGGGGGGCCTTCGGCAGGGAACGGGGGGTCCGGGGCAGGGGAGGACTGGACCACCCGAGTTTGAGGAAGGGCGCCCACGGGAGCTTGGATATCAAGGGAAATCCCCATGAGAGCCACTATTGCCAGAGGACAACAATAGTTCAGCACCCACAATCTAGAGGTGCGGTGTACGCCCTGCTGGACCCTCCATTGTAGCGCTATTAGACAAACATCTTATCTAAGGGACACATGAATTGAGCATAAGCAAAGAAGTGGGGGTGGTCTTCCTCTCCGGATACATCAAAGGCAGTTGGCGTTGTCCTCTCTTGCGGCCTGGTCGGGTCTGAAGTAGGAATCATCCTGTGGCTATATTACAACAGCTCTACCCCCATCTGCTACCGGGGTGTGCAGACCTCGCATCTGCAGGCCGCTTCAACCTGTATCACAGTGCAAATCGTCAACCGAACACGGAGCCTTGCAAACCACGAAGCAACAACCAGAGCTTCTAGGCTGAGACAACAAATAGCTAAGCATTGCACCAAGGGAATCTAGCTGGAATATATCGACGCCAGACAAGACCACACACAGCAAAGAAACCCCGAGAGTAGACAGCAATATCACCACCTGTTGCGGATCGGGGGAGCTCCTCAGCATCCATATACTATCAAGGACAAAGAAAGAACGGTCGGTCAAGGACATGCTGTTGAAGCAGCCGTGCCCCTGCCAGGGCTGCCCACAGCGACAATGGGCAGCAAGACATTATGGAAGGCGCGGATGGACCAGCTACCAAAGCATTCATGACGGCATTGTTCCCATCTCTCAGGGAGGATCTACAAGAGATGAAAGGACAGCTCTCAGCCGATTTGAAGGAGATAAGGCATGATCTGGAACAAGTAGGCACTCGGTGGCAGCGTTGGAGGAACGGGACACCAACAAGGATGAAGAAATGGAAATGATGCAACAAGAAATCAACCGGCTGCAGGAACAACACATCGACCTTCAGGCTCACACCGAAGATCTAGAAAACAACTCCAGAAGAAATAATGTTTGCATCTGAGTGGTACCATCACAATGTGAGGGAGACGATCCTAAGGCCTACGTCCTGGCTCTCTTCCACCATGTCCTAGGCAGTGAGCACACTAAAGACATCCAAATAGACCAAGTCGTGTGGGCCCACCTAGGGGGAACAAAGCCCCACCATCGGACATAATAGTGTGCATTCATGATTTTCAAACTAAAGAGATGATCATTCGCAAAGCAAGAGAGGCCCATCTAGTACAATTCCAAGGACACTCTCCGACTTTCTTCCAAGACCTAGCCATGTCCACGCTGCACAAAAGAAGGGAATTCCGCGGCATAACCAACCATTTAAGGGAGCAAGGAATCTTATACTCATGGGGGCACCCATTTCGGATCATCTTTAGGTACAAAAGAAAGCTGAGACAGCTCCGCTCCTTGAAAGAAGCCCAGGAAGCCCTAGGGATTACGGACTCCAGTGAACACGACCAAGAAAATAAATCCCGGGAGAACGCCGGCAATAGATATCCATGATGGCAACTTGTTGGGAGGCCCCCCTCCAAGCTTAAACCAGACATTGCAACAATCACTAAGGAAAGAGAAGCAGTCATTAGTTCGCTAACAAAATCGCCAGACCGACCGGCTTCCACCTGATCAGATATATTTTATAGTTGATAAACATCACCCTAGGCAGGGCCAGGAGGCCCTACTGACCCCACCACTGACACACGATGGAGAACTTTATAATCTCGCTTGAATGGGTGAGAGAACTGAAAACAACTGGACCCTCATTTGCCCACGATCCCTATGGGCTACCATACGCTGACAAACTGCGGTTTCTATTTCTTACTTCAGTTGGGAATTTTGGGGAGTTGATTCTGTTTTTGGGTAAAGTTTTTTCCTTTTTTTTTTTTAATATACACGCACCAGTCTCGAAAAGATCTCTCAGTCACCCGCTGGCCAGCGCGTTAGTTCTAAGTCCCCCGACAGGCAGCACAACACTGCTCTAGCATAATGACTATGTTTCCACCTTTACTAACACATTATGGGTAGGAATTTGAAGATCGTAAGTCTTAACGTTAGATGCCTCAATCATCCTGCAAAACGCACAGCGATTCTTTCACTACTGGAAAATTCCGGGGGGGATATATGCCTCTTGCAGGAGACTCACCTCCTCTTGAGGGATACAGCGTGCATGCGGTCACGTTGCTTCCCCCGCCAGTTATGGTCCTCAGGCCCCGCTAAGAAGAATGGTATCCACTTTGTACTTACCCTGTACTCCCACATATGTAATTTTTGGATTTCTCTACATTTCGATCTGAAAATTGTATACACCCTGTTTATTACCAAGTGTTTCACTTCCTTTCATCCCTACTTATGTTCTTTTTGTCTATGTCATATATGTATACAACTTGTTATCCCTGTAAAGCGCTATGATACCCTAACGGGTCACGTTCACACTCTATAAAACACTAGATAAATAATGGTATTGCAATATTTCTAAGAGCTAATTCCCCTGGTAAAGTCATCTCTACAGTGGCAGAGGTAAAAGGGCATTTGCTTGCAGTCAGAATACAATGGGGGAACATACATCTTACACTAGCTAACATTTACACCCCCAACACACAACAAGAATCATTTGTCCTTAAGGCCTTAATGGAGGTACTAGCGTCTCCAGATGCAGCAGTCCTGGTGGGCGGGGACCACAATTTGGTGATGGACACAGCATTTGACCGTTCATGCCAACGATCGACGCAAACGGGAGCTTTCTCAGCAGATGGCAAACGATGGTTGGCAGAAAACGGCCTTAAGGACGTTAGGCGCAACCATCATCCAGAAATCCATGATTATACATTTTATTCAGCGGCTCACAAAACTTACACACGTCTGGACCATTACTTAGCTTCGGCGGCGCTCATGCCTAGACTGATAGATTCATCCATTGAACCCAGATCACTGTCAGACCATGCACTGATTATGGTCATAATTCAAGCAGATACGGGCCAGCCGAATCCTACCACATGGCGGCTGAGAGAAAGTTTTCCACAGGCTCCGACCGTCTTGACTGATATAAATGCAAGGCTGAAGGAATACCTGCAGACATATGATGTGGGGAACACCTCCTTGGCAGCAGTTTGGGAAACACTAAAACTGGTAATGAGGGGAGAATTTATAGCAATTTTGACAGCAGAAAATAAGATTCGCCAAGAGAAGCGCCAGACACTAGAAAGTGAGGTCAGTGAAATGGAGTCTATTCATAAAAGAACAGGGGCTCTGAGAATATGAAGAGAGCTTGAAAAAAAAGGCTCCTTTTGAAGCGCTTGGACTTAGACAGGGTAGAATACGCACTTCTTTAGCTCCGACATAAATTCTATCTGAGCAGCGATAGGTGTGGTAAAATGCTAGCCCAAAGTCTTAGGGCAAAAATGACGACAGCAACACTAGCCTCGATTAAGCGACCCACGGGGGAGGAGGTATATAAAGATTCACATGTTGCAGACACCTTTAAGACCTTTTTACCAAACTCTTTATTCTGATCAAGATACTCTCCAGATAGAAACCCGCTCCTATCTCGAGAATTGTCCGCTTTCTCATCTTCCAGAAACAATAGTGGAACAATTAGATCAGCCGATCGTATCGAGGAGGTGGTTACCGCAATTGCCAGTCTAAAAGTACAAAAGGCCCCGGGCCCTAGTGGTTTACCTGCCCAATTTTACAAGGCTTTTTGCCAAGAACTAGCACCCCTCCTAACTCGTCTGTTTAATTCATTCCTAGATACGGGCTCAGTAACGGACTCAATGACAGAGGCATCTGTCTCAGTAATCCTAAAACCTGCCAAAGACCCCACTGAATGCGGATCGTACAAACCCATCTCACTGCTAAATATCGATGCGAAAATATTCGCTCGCATCCTGGCGGCCCGTTTAAATCCACTGATGGCAGGACTGGTGGATCCGGATCAAGCAGGCTTCATCCCTTCTAGACAGGGAGGAGACAATACCAAACGTCTTTTCCATCTCATGGATGGAATCCATCGATCACGCAAGGAGGTACTATTCCTGTCGATTGATGCTGAGAAGGCATTCGGCAGGGTGCGATGGACATATCTCTTCGACACATTATGTCACTTTGGATTTGGCGATCAATTTATAAAATGGATTAGCTGTACCTACCGGGCCCCAAGAGCGCTCGTCTGGGTAAATGGGGCATTGTCGGTCACGTTTCCGACTGCCCGAGGCCCGAGTGCCCCTTATCCCCCCTACTGTTCGCTCTCTACATGGAGCCACTCGCACAAAGAATGAGAGATGATCCACATATTGAAGGAATTCGATTCAGGAAAGAAACACATAAAATCAGTCTTTACGCTGACGACGTAATACTGTCACTTACCAATCCACAGACTACATTACCGGCCTTAGTCAGAGTTGAATAGCTTTGGAGAAATCACAGGCTTTAAAGTTAATCTGAGCAGATCCCAAATCTTGAATCTATCGGTACCACAGGCCCTTGCAAAGAGCCTTCAAAACCAATTCCTGCTTCAATGGACAGAACAATCCATTCCATATCTGGGCATCCAACTTACCCCGACCATACAGACAACCGTAGCGTTGAACTATACTACGCTATTAGATCAGACGACTAAAGCACTAGATAGCTGGACGCGCCCTAAGCTGGCATGGTTTGGAAGAATTGCAGCAGTAAAGATGACAGTGTTGCCACGTATCCTATATATCTTCCAAACGATACCTATGGCCCCCCCCCCCCAGAAAGCTCTTTGCAAGCTACAATTAGCAATCAATAAATTCATCTGGGGAGGGAAGAAACCAAAATTATCGTTTGCCCAAATGATGCAATCTTAGCAAGAGGGCGGAGTTGGGCTTCCAATGATCCATAGATATTTTCAAGATGCACATCTCCGATATGTGGTAGAATGGAATCGCCCCCTTTCCGAAAAGCACTTGTCCTTTATGGACCAGACGGTAGCAGGAGCAAATATCTGGAGCTGGAGGGAGATTTGGCTCCCACGCAAACATAGGCCTTGGGGATTGTATTCTTTCCCAGTCACCTCATCAACGCTAAAGGTTTGGGATGCGGTGGCCTGTGGGAAAGGATTGACCACCTTCCCATCCCCTATGTCCCCAATAGTAGAAAAACTGGATTTTCCCCCGGGGCGTGACTCGGATGTATTTCAGAGATGGAGGGAGCAGGGATGTAAAAGGGTAGGCTCCTTGTTCGATCTTAATGGCCTAATCCCATTCGAGCAACTAAGGCAGGACTATGCTCTTCCACAATCGGACACCTTTTATTACAGTCAGGTACATCACTAGGTTACATCTTCTGATCATCAACTAGCGGCATCCAGGCCCCTCACGGTTTTTGAAAGGTGGCTGGTGTGTAAAAAAGAGGATAAACATCTCATCTCCAAGCTATACGCTTTCAGACAAGGAATGGGCAGATATACATTACCGGGCACATCACATAGTATAGCGGGGACTGAATCGGCTTACAAGGTAATGTCATATTGGTATTTCACACCCGCCCGCATACATACCTGGGACAAAGATCGTACCGATAAATGCTGGAGAGGATGTGGTTTAACGGGTTCTCTAGTACACATACTCTGGCAATGCCCCAAATTGACGCGGTACTGGGAAGCTGTCTTGGACGATATAGATAAGGCTTTCGAAACCTCACTTCCCCGCTTCCCAGCGTATACCATCCTAGGTCTATCGAATCCTTTGACCTTACCCCTACGCTCTCTGAGAGGCAGACAGATCGCTCTGGCACGCTTAGCAGCGCGACAGGTAATTCTAGTCCAATTGGGTACGTCAGATGTCCTAGATCTTCGAGCATGGCTACAGAGGCTATGGCTAATACTCACTATGGAACGCATGTCTTTAGTGGCAGATCATAAGGGAGAGACATACGCCAAGTTGTGGGCCCCCTTCCACCAGATCCCATCTAAAGAATTATGGGAGATTACATGCCCTAAATATCTACAAATCCTGCGATTACTCCCTGTAGAGGTAACAAAACCTACACCAACTCCATAGATACAACTGAGCAACTCCATTAATATCAACTAGCACATGCGCTTTGAGTGACCAGATAGGGAATGACTGGTACGGGGCCTTTGGGTGGGGGTGGGGAGAGGGGTTTGTATTTTGATTACTTTTCTGTTTCTCTCTTTTCTTAAGATAAATATTGTTTTGTTTTGTTATAAAATGATCCAATCTTCGCTGCCAGCCTCCGGGTTGTAGGCGTACAGCTGTGTAGAAACTCATTTCCTTCCGTACGCTGCTGGCCATTGGTTGTAGGCATAAAGCTGTGTTAATATCACCTTGGATCGCTCTAATTAAATATTGGTTCCATAAAAGGAGGTACCAGCATATTTTTTGCGTAAGAGTCAGAGAAATGGAGAAAAAAATGCTAGGCTCCAGCCCAGCCTAGATAAATGCAGTATAATATAACATGTCAAATATCCGGACATACTAGCAAACTTCACAAACAGATATTCATAAAAGACATTGTGCCAAAACAAGTAACAGAATACTACCCCATCCCGCAACCCTCCCCAAGCTTCCAATTGCCCATTGGTCAAATCAGTGAGGATAACTTTTCGAATGCAATGGTAGGCCACCATAAGGCAACCCAGTACGGGTGTTAACTACCCCTTTTGGTTCGAGGGTCCCACAACATCACAGATTCAGACCAGCATTGTACAGGAGTAAGTGCAGCCATCACAGCACGTCGGCCTCTGATTGTTCCGACAGAGCTTGCATCATGTCTCATCAAGAAAGCAGGTAGGCAGCTACTCGCTCACGTGTTCAGCGCATGTGTGGTTCCTCTGCCGCCGCCCGAGCAATTAAAAATGTAGAAACTAGATACAAGTGATTTCTGGCTGCTGTCAACAAGAATGAAATTTCAGCAGAAATTATGATGGTACACATCTCTAACTATTCTAAGCATATATCTTCACCCAACAGCTAAATATATGGTTCTAAAAACTGCTCATTTAGGTAAAGTGCTATGAAAGATAGCCAAAGAGTATGAATCGAGTGCTATCCTAGTTACTGGGGACTTTAAATTGAAGCTCACACCACATGGTATTGAGGATGACCTATACTGGTCAAAACATAACCTTGAATATTCAAGATCAATCAGGAGTACAAAAAATGCTACGAATCAAGTGGTTCCCACTTATAGAAAAGAAAATGAAAAATTGGACATTGAAAGCAGTACCAGATCTTAGAATCCAACTTAACAAATGCCGGGAACCAAGAAACGTTCATACCAGCACTATGGGTTAGCCTAATGATGGAGCTAAAGAGTGACTTATGAAAGACCCGCTCCAACAACTTACCACCAGCAGCAAAACCAAGAAATGCTTGGTATTCGTTGGAGCTAGGAAACAAAAACTGGGAATTCACATATAAAGACAAGAAGGTAGATTAATCAAATAACACTTGTGCTGCCTAGATCGAACTGACAACCATAAGACAAATGTATAAAGAAATGTCTCTAGAAAGCCAAGAGATCCCATTAAGAAAGGCAATGGGTAGAGCTGCATAATGCTTGCACTTCTAGAAAACAAGAGCCTTTTGGTATTATGCAAATACAATTTCTACTAGCAACACATCTATAATCATCAACATAGTCACAGCCGCCAACTGGGCCAATTTTGTTTGCTCACTAGACACACAAGGAGAACCAAAAGAAGATCCAATAAAAGTCCACTTTTCATGCAACAGAGATTTATTCTGGCGCAAATACACCAGGCTACAAACCAAACTCTTCGGTAGAGGGAACTAAATAGGTGATGATTGATCAGATATTAAAAATAATAGGCAAAAGGAGGAAGGATTCGGCTACAAATTTAACCCAGAACATTGAGCAGCAATAATGTATGTTTCCTTCAATAACTGTTATAACACAGGATTCGGTCCTACATCATGGCAAGTAGCCCATCTCTACCCACTTTACAAAAAAGGCAACAAGCAGGATCCGTCTCATTATAGATTAATCGCCCTGTTACATGTTGAATCCAAATGTTATTCATCACTGATTCGAGAAGATTAAAAAACGTGGGCTCTAGACAAAAAAGAATTCTGTGATTCCAGACCGGTTTTCAAGCAAATGGTAGTACACAAGATAGTATTATAGTATTAAGGCTACTAATTCACAAAAACAAACAGGCAAGGAGCCAATGGCACGCTTGCTCTATGGACTTCAAGAAAGCTTTAGATTCCATTCATAGAAACCTACTTAGGACAAAACTTTTAAAATGGGGTCTTTCAGAGAAATTGTTGAAAGACATTATAAGCCTCTACTCATTTAACTGGTTTCAAGTTAAACTAGATAACAACACCAGCCTCCCGCAACAAATTTCATTAAACAAAGAACTAAAACAGGGATGCATCCTTGCAGCAATGCACTTCAACTTATATTTATCTGGCATTGACATGACTGAATAAATCAAGTGCCTGTCACCCAAAACTGAACAGCTAGCGAGTAATTGTTATGCAATTTGCAGACGACACAGCCCTCCTAGACCTCACCAGAATTGGCCTCTAACATACTTTAAGGAGTTTATTCTACTACTGCGACCAAAACCAATTTGAGATTAATTATGAGAAAACCAAATTCAATCCTTTGGACCACAAAATGTCAAGGCGACTACCTGGAATATAGGAGGGCAGTCGTTGGAATCAGTACTCATACACCTCCCTTGGTGTCACCCAACACAAAAGAGGTGACCGCAAAGCCCATCTGGAGGCATCAAAAAGCAGAGCAGCATCATGGGTTTGGCAATATTGAAATTAACAAAAATACTAGATGGCCCAAAAGTAGTAAAAGGGAAATATTTGCAATTTTTAACCTATGGCATGGAAGCATGCCCAGATAAATTCAACACTTGATTAAATCTGGAGCAACGTAAACTTTTAGATCAATTTTTAATCTCTCACAATCTTCAAACTCTGCACAAATCAGTCTAGAATTTGGCCAAGAGCTCACTGTTGATGGTACTCAGGTAAAATATTGGCTTATTATGAGAAAGGAAGATCCAAAAAGCTTCAGAGGCATCCTATGCAAAGAATTTGACAATCTAATAACACAAGCTATTATACCATGGCACACGACAATAGTAATTAAAAAAAAAAAAGAGATGGACAGAAACCTCTGAAAACTGCTGTACAGGATTACGCCTTCCCTTCTCATTACATGCTACCTCTATTTCTTGGTCATTAAGTTTAAAATATTTATGACTCTAACTTGTCCTCTTTGATATTAGAGGAATCAAACAAGTAAGGGAAAATTGAGAGGACCTCAGTCGTGGGTAGACTTTGTAATTATTAAAAGGAAAGTGCATCTCATATTGTATGCTGCTGTCCAGTACTATCTAAACAGCTCAGAACGTTTTTGCAGGGTGTTGAAATTGCAAATGATTATTCAGACAGTAGCTCACTTCTTTCGTTATTGTTCTAGGCTTAATGTAGATGCTATTAGCCCTGCCTAGAGCGGGTGACATTTGGAGATTTAACACGTAGTGGCTCAGAGAGGACACTTTGGTTGGCCTCCTCCAAGTAGCCATTGCGGACTACTTTAACCTAATAAGCACTCTGTGGCTTCCCCCCTGTTCTTTTGGGAAGACTTGAAGACAGTGGTCCAAGGTAGAGCATTTGTAGCCGTACACTTGCGTGAGTAAGAAATAGATTAGGAATCTCCTGGAAACCCAGATTCTTGCATTGGAGCAATCAGCCGGGACAACCATGTTGTCCAAATGCGCTCAGCAACTAGAAGAGCTCCATGATATGCTAAAAAGTAAGTTCCTCGACTCTGCATTGCTGGATTGCTCACCGAATACTGACTTTATGCTGAAGGAAAGGAAACTAATTTATTGGCTGTCTCAGAAGTGTGAGGGCCCTCGCGAGGTCCCTGCAATACAAATGGTCAAGGGCCGACTTACATACAAGTCTGGGGAAATTGCTGATACCTTTGTGCGATACTATCACGCTCTCCATGACTACAGACCCCCACCACTGCTTGAACTCTCCCACCTGATATCAAATCTTCTTGTCCGTTCGCTATCCCAGGCTCAGTGAGAGGATCTGACAGAACCCTTAACACTTGAGGAGTTATAGGCGGCTATTACGGCTGCCTCTTCAGGAAAAACCCCAGGGCCATACAGGGTCCTTGGAAACTCGATTTCAGAAATGCCACTATCACCACCATACTTAAACCAGGAAAACCATCAATGCTCTGCTCTTCCTATAGGCCCAGTTCCCACATTAACATGAAGCCCAAACTCTTGGCCAAAATGTTGGCCACAAGGCTCACTAATGTCATCAAAACACTGGTCCATGAAGACCAAAATGGCTTCATGCCTGAGAGAAGCAAGAATCACTGGCTATGCTGACACCTTGTAGCCCTCTCTCATCTTGATAAATTGCAAGCCCCTGAGGCCCTGCTTTTGGCCAACCTATGAAAAAGCATTCGACACAGTCCATTGGCCCTTCCTTTTTCAAATACTACAACATATTAACTTTGGCCCCAAATTCCATGCCCTGGTCGAGGCCCTGTATAACTCCTCGAGCGTGAGAGTAAACAAGACACTCTCTTCCTTCTTCCCCATTCAGCGGGGCACTCGGCAGAGCTGCCCCCATAGCCCCTCCCCTTCACCATGGACCACTTGCGAGTTGAATCAGGACGGAAGCCCCACTTTGGGGCTTCTGCTAGTCCCCGCATTAAGAAGATAGGATGGTGATATGTGCCCACGACATGTTACTATACATACAATCCCCAAAGACGACTCTGCACACCTCATCCAGATACTAGATATTTAGGGCCAGGCTGCAGGGTTACGGGGTCAACTGGGAAAAATGCCAGTATATACACCTGACGGCCTGGTTCCATCGCCTTTACAGACAATAAACTGAGGGTCACACAGGGGCCTTTCAAATATCTGGGCATCACCATCGCCAGTAACCCACAGACTGCCTGGGAGTTAAACATCAATCCTATATTGAAACGCACGCGGGCAAATCTGGATTCCTGGGCCACACTCCTTTGAATCTTCCAGGATGAGTAGCACTGTATAAGATGTTCCCCCTCCCTCGATTTTTATATGTGAAACAGTACTATTTTACACACTCCCCACATCGTTCTTTCTGGACCTGTGGGCTATATCGACAAGATTTTACTGATCAGGCAGGGTACCCAGAGTATCTCACATCAAATGTACACCACCCTAAAGGGAAGGAGCCCTAGGCACTCCCGATTTTTGTCTTTATTACTGGGTGGCACATATGGTCCTCCTGAATGAATGGCTATTTGGAGACGATCAGGACTCCTCCTGGAGCCTGGATAGATCTAGCCTTATGCAGCGGGGTGTCCATAAAACTACTTGATGGAACCCGCCCTACCGCTGTCATTCCAGAGATCTCCAGGATTCCTGTGCTATGCTTGCGAACAGTCCTTGCACACATTAAATGGCTGGGGAAACCTACAGCTCAGACCCCCCTGTGGGAGGGGACATGGCTGGGACAGGTAGTTCGGCTGAAGAGCATCCAGGAATGGGACCTGATTGGGATCTTGACACTGGGTGATCTGTGGGACTCAGACCACATTGTTTCTTTTGACCAACTGAAAATCTAGTATAGCCCCAATAATTCACAATTCTTTAAGTACCTCCAGGTATGCCACGCCACAAGATATTGGAGGGGGTTGCTGAATTCAATCCGCTGGAGGCGAAACTGACTATGGGCTCACTTGGGCGCCAAGGGATCTCCTGCCTATGCAGGTCCCTACTACTCAATGCCCCAGAACCCCTCTTAAAGCGCCGATTAAGCTGGGCAGCGGATCAGGGAGAACTTGATGACTACGACTGGCATAAGGCGAAAATGGCCTTGTGAGTCTTAGCCATCTCCTCCAGCCTCAGGCTTATTCAATTTCATTACTTTCACAGAGTGTATTGTCCAGATAGGCTATGGAGGACGGGTGAATCGTCGTGCTGCACTTGATGTCCTGTCATCACGAACTATTGGACCTCAATTCACGCTCATATTGCAGTCACTACAAACCTCTGCAAAGCTGAGTCCCAGGATGGTGCTCCTGGGGACCATGGAGAGATGGGCAGCCAAAACATACGATGGAACACTAGCAGGGATCGGCTACTTTTGTGTTTTTTAAACAAGGTTTTATTAAGATTTTCTATAAACAGCATACTACATTCATAGAGGCATAGAAATACATCATTACTTTGAATGTACACCAACAGGACATCAGCTTTATCAACTGCTGACAATTAGTATACAGAATAAGCCATATGGTATCATCGTTGAGTTGTAACAAGCTATGATTATTCAGTACAATAAGGCTTAATGAACTGTAGCAGGTATTGGCTATTTAGTAGCTAAGAGAGACATTTCTAGGACCTGGAGGTCCTTGGGCCCTCCCTCTATATCCATGTGGCGCATGGGAATGAACTTCTGCTGTCATGCAGATAAAGAAAGTAAGAAATGGCAGGGTTGTGCCAAAAAACATCTTACTCCTAGACGCCAGACCGTATGTAAGATGTTCACTACTACTTCTCTATACAAAACTACACATTGAGATACGCTTATTGCTTTTGATTTAGGGAAGACTGGAACAGATATTAATGGATTTTTTTCTGTGACCTTGTACCGGTGATGTAAGCTTATTTCATAAAATTAATAATAAGAAAAAAAAGTAGATGATATAAGGAGGTCAATCTTCCAGTGTACTAAATGTCTAAACCACTAAGTTCTCTCTGTTGTACATTGGTCCACAAAAGAATGTAAAGATTTGAATGTGTAAGGGTTTCCTGAGGTAGTTCTTGCTTGGTGCTGCTGAAGAACAAAAGAACAGGAAAGTCTACCATGCAAGCATGTGAACAGTGCCACAATCCACTGAGGAAGCTGAATGTGTTGGAAAATCAACTTCATCTACAATGATTCAGCTGTGCCTGCTGTTTAGTATGTTAGGATATTTGTAGCATCCCACACAGAATAGTTTATGCTCATTTGGAGGAGCTTATTCAGACTGAGCGAACCATTCCGCTGAAGGCCTGAGACTTGATATTTCGGCAGCCTTTAATCGCAGATGCCTGTCCTTCACATCAGTAGGGAGAGATGACTACAACATCAGAACGTATGTTACATTAAATGGGTGATGAGCAAGTGAATCCTGTGAGACATACAGATTTGTCGGTGGGCATTGGTAATGCGCACACCTGAAGTTCCAAGTAACTTTGAAGATGATGGTTTTACACATTTCTATGTGCATTGGTGATACAGCACATCCAATACCTGGTGGTTAAATTATCACCTACGTTGATTTTTACAGTTTTCGGAATTTTTACACATATTGTGGGATGCATACACCTATCGCCTGGATGCCTCTAGTATTGTATTATTAATATCAAACACAGCGATACTACAAACAGTAAACTGATTAATCGGGAAGGAATGTTCAAGTGTGCGGACTAAATTCAGCCACTTCTTCTAAAGACTATGTTACACCTGGTCAGTTATCAAGTTAGGTCGTAACTCGTGTATGCTCTGATATTTCAGGTCTCATAATTAATCAAAGCTGAACACAAGGACAGTTTCTAGGCTTGTCAAACCATCACAAGTGACTACAGTTTTTATCTTGCAATGTTGTCATATTGTTGAATAGCCTTCAATAACAATTCTTGTACAGTATTACTGTGCCTCTTCCAGGGTATTCTACAGTCTCCAGGATGCAATGTGTGAATCTACTTCCACTACTAAATATCTACCCATAATTTCCAGCTCTGGGTAGCATATTGTCTCCATTATATCCACGCCTTCTCTATTTGAACCTCCAAATAAGCTTTGTAATATCCCATATATAAATCAATGGCTTTATGGGCATTCTTGGGTGGTCATGGAAAGTCATGTGAAACCACACCTCAGTATGGCAAATGTTGTGGAATAAACACACTGTGCAAAACACACAACAATGGGTACACGTGTTGCCTCGCAGTAGGACATAAATTCAACCTCTGTCCCAAATATTTCACATCCAGCTGCAGAAGCTACTGTGAACTTCATCTATTATGAAAACTGTGAAATTGCCTGGTGAAGACTCAGGGCAATCTGCGGGGTGGGGTGGATACAAAGGACCGGAATCTCTCCTCCAGTTAGCTTCTAGGTCACAACTCAAACCATTCACCTGTGAGAACCAGGGGGCTCAGTAGCCGAGGTGCTGCGGAGTCCTTTCGACCAGCCTCGGTGTTCTGTCTTTCCTCGTGCAGTTAGCTGGTCAGCCCCCTGCAGTCGGCTGCCTCTGACCAGAGCTCCACACACACCACAACCATGGGATACCTCCCATGAGGCCATATTCCAGATGACGGAGTACAGCAGGGGCAAAGGCTGTTCTCTGGAGTGTTGCATCCGGGGCTTCTCACCCCAGTTACTGTAAATAATGATATCAGAAAATCCGATATAGGCTGTACAATGAAAGAGAATAGATTTTGTACAATTTGTCAGATGGTTGAGAGAGCAGACTACATCATTAATGGGTGGGTTCAACACAACTGTCAGACGTTATTGTAAAGAGTGAAGATGTAACAGATCTGTTGCATTAAGCAGAGACTAAATACAGCTAAACAGGCAGGTGTTTTGTGATTAGACAGCTCATAAACTGACAAGGTGACACAAAAAATAAATTGCAAAATAGTAAATTAATATTTCTAGTTCATCTACATACCTCTAAGAGAAAATCTCCAAGATACTGCACTGGGTAATACGGAGCACGGATTACATTTTTCTTTCTCTCTAACACAACATTTCTGTTGTTTGTGAACACATGGGTAATTCCTTCTTTGGCGTTTTCTGGCTCGTAAAGAGTTGCTTTTCCTGCCAGCAGAACTCTGAAAGGATACACACATTTTGGGAGACAATTGTGATTCAAATTATATTTTTTCTTTCTGTAATTGTAATTGTATTTATATAGCGCTTACTACCCCTGACGAGGCGTCAAAGCGGTTTTTGGCGAGTAGCGGTGAATTAGTATAGGAACTTAATTTGAGCAATGGAAATGTGAGTATGTTAGTTGGATTGAAAGGGATAATGGAGGGATAGAAGAGGGAAGGTTCTAGAAAGTGTTTATATGGAGATCATAGCAGTAGGCCGATGTTAGGGATGAGTAAAAGAGAGCTGGAGGAGGGCAGAGTCTCTAGAAGTGGATTAGGGAGAGAGATGAGGTATCGGATGAGTCTAGGAGGGATACATGAGGGAAGGGTTTAGAAAGGCTTGTTTGGGAGATCTGACTAGTAAAAGAGGTTTGAGATTGATAGAGCAGAAATTTCGCTTAACAAATTTATGCCTTAAAGAAACAATTGACACTTTACATAAATGATGACAAAAATGTGTTAAGCTGCATGTTTTTGGAAAACAACAAATGCGCCTTTGATTCAAATACTGCATCGTAAAAGCATGCAGATGGTGGAATAACCTATGTTATATTTTATGATTGTCTTCAATAGATGTGAACTGTTAACAATTTTAATGATGTTGATCTTATAATTTGATAATGTGATATTAATAATAACAAAACAAATTCTATATGCAATAGATCAAAATTTCATGTGATAGAGATAAATAATTATTTCATGATGTAACGTGTGCACCAAAAATGACAGAAGAAAAGTAGGTGCTACACGGAGTTTAGTTAAAGTTGTTTCCGTACATATGTGTGCCATGGATATGCATACACGCAAAGAGACTAACATGTACTTTTCCTATATGTGCAACATTGACACTTACAAAATTTTATGAGCACCCTATACTTACATTAATTTATTACGATTTGATTTGAGTGTTAACATATTGTAGTATCTTCTTGTTATGTTTATTATGTCCCCTGTTATCTGGTTCCTAGCTGCTCAGCCAGTGTGAGTGTTCTGTATGGAATGTTGGTGTGATGGACATGAGTGGAATGCTTGGGTGCCTGGTGTGAGTGTTGACAGTTGGATGATGGGCTGAGCAGCAGGCAGGCTGCTCCTGGTGGGGCTGCTACCAATGTTCCTATGGACTGAATAAATAACTTAAAAGACACTGCTCGGCTACTTCTACTTCATCATATATACGCATGAAAGCTACTTGTTACATTTTGGCGACGATTTGGAGACTTATTCACGCTCTACAAGTGGTTTCAAGGAAGTTAAAGATTACAGGCCAAGGATGTTTTCATCGTGGATGGAACCTACAGAAACTACAAGCGCAGAGAGCACATGGAACATGTATAGGTTCACTTATGATGACAAAAACAGTGTAAGTACATTTCCTGGAGGAAATGGTACAAAAGAGACAACAGAGGAAGTGTGGACGCAGATGGAAAAAGATCCACAAGAAACTAATGAAATGGAGTATCAAGAAACAAGAGAAACTAGAGCAACACGCCTCGCAGCCCCACCAGTGTCTCTCACACCGGACAGCCCCAGCTCAAGCGTGCTCTGCTCACAAACTTTCAAATCTGTAGGTCTTTTTACATTCAAGTGTTGTGTGGGTACATCAAGCTTAATAAAATGCAGATTCCCTCAACAGCTTTTGCGTGATGGGTGTTCAAGTCTTAATGCTGTATTCTTGGACTTATTATCTCAAACGTGGTTTCAATACGACCTACAGCAGCAAGCTTTGTTTTTACACATGTTGATATACATTCAAGTTACCGGTGCACAGAGCGAGTGAGACTTTGAGGGTGAGACATTTTGTTTTTTTTCTTTTAAGCCTTATTTGTTTTTGAGGGGCACCCTGGACTTTTGGTAGTTAAACCGCTGCGTTGCGGTTTAAAAATTAAGGCACGATCACCTACCTGTTACGTATGGAATTTCATGTAGCGTGATAACAAGTTTGTTTTATTGCAAAGGACAATTTCAATGCTACTATTCAAACTATGATTTAGTTTTTTCTGAAGTACCAATTAAGAAAAACATGAATATTGTGCCAGACACACACACTGTTGAAATAATGGGTCAGTTTTTCCAACCTAAACAAACGATAGATACAGTTTATGCACACCGACATCTCGTAACATGCCTCTAACATAATGTAGAAAAGAACTTTATAAATTCAGTTAAAGAAAGACGAGGGGAAATAAATAAGAAGGCTGAAGGACATTCAAAGATTCCACCTTGGGCACAGAGGGAAACTGAACTTAAAAGGGTGATGCACAGCCTGCAATGGCTCTAGATTGGCACCATAAAAGAAAGCTTTGCATATTGCGACGCAAAACTGAATTTAACAATAAATTTGTTGGTTCCAGAGAATGTGATCACACCTTCCAAATTGTGGGAGGATGGGGTTTGTATCTTGGGGGAGTAGATCCTCTATTTCCTGGAATATATTATATCTACGGGAAAAATGCCTATTGCAGGTTACCAAAACATTAGTATGGAAATAGTATTTCCAAAAATCTATCATGTGGGACAAACAAATGGAACCAATGAATTTAAACATATACGCTTGAGAAGGGGAGTAAGTGCTGCCGAAGTAATTGGGGATATATTTGGTGCAATAATACCATCAGTTGGGGTGATTTTA
The DNA here is from genome assembly GCA_963921515.1 of Calotriton arnoldi. Taxonomy (NCBI): domain Eukaryota; kingdom Metazoa; phylum Chordata; class Amphibia; order Caudata; family Salamandridae; genus Calotriton; species Calotriton arnoldi. Next base: position 6,236,405 of record CAWUFW010000001.1, on the reverse strand, counting down.
AATTCTCACAAAATTCGAAAACTTTCCACTGTAGTTGATCGATAATCAACTGATACAGCCGGAGGATTCCTTGCCATAGATATTGAAATGGTTGTTATCAGATCTATGGCGTTACAAAATGTTCTTGCATTAGACATCCTTCTTGCAAAAGAGGGCAGGGTCTGCCGGATGGTGAAAGTTCAACAATGTTGTACTTATATCCCTGACAAAAGTAAAGATTTGCGGGGGTATATTAGCAACATTACCCATTTAGAAACGAATTGGGGTGAACTTAAAGCTGATGGTGCTTGGGAATCAATTGGGAAAGGGTTTACTTCTGTGGGAAGATAGTTTGCAACCTTGGGAGGTAGTTTAGTGGGAAAAATATTAACACCCTTACTAACCATTGCTGTTTGCATTCTAATACTAATATTGTTCATTAGAATTTATAAACGCATGAAAGCAAAAAAAGAAACCAGAGGATTGAAAAGAAAGAAATCAGAAATTTAACTAGAAGAGAGACAATGTGGTTACTATGACGAACTAAAGTCCTTAGCGCAATCTGGGCTAAACTTTTGAAAACATCAGCACTATAATTGCGGCATCAGATAAGATAAGAGATAACAGTGTGATGGCTTGATTTGACATCAAAGGGGAATTGATAGGGCAGAAATTTCACTTAACAAATTTATGACAACAAGAAACGACTATGACAACACTTTACATAAATGATAAAAACCATTTGTTAAGCTTCAGGTTTTTGGAAAAAGACAAATGCAACTTTGATTCAAATACTGCATCATAAAAGATTGCAGATGGTGGCATAGCCTATGTTATATTTTATGTTTACCTTCAATAGATGTGAACTATTAACAATTTTAATGATATTGACCTTATAATTTGATAATGTGATATTAATAATAACAAAAGAAATTCTATATGCAATAGAGCAAAATTTCATGTGATAAGAGATAAATAATTATTTCATGATGTAACGTGTGCACCGAAAATGACAAAAGAAAAGTAGGTGCTACACAGGGTTCAGTTAAAGTTGTTTCCGTATATATGTGTGCCATGGGATATGCATACAGGCAAAGAGACATATGTACTTTTCCTATATGTGCAACGTTGACACTTACAACATTTTGAGTACCCTATACTTACATGTATTTATTATGATTTGATTTGAGAGTTATTAACGCATTTTACTTATAAATTGGATAATACTAGATGTTATTAATGCGAGATTCAAAATTCAGCATAACTTATCGTGTAACTACCTGTATATTAAGTGGGCCTCAAAACTTGCTCTTCTTTCCCAAACGTGAACTTATGAACTGAATAGTCTGAAGTCTGTGGGAACATTTAGCAAAGTTGCCACTTGTATCCTAGCTCTCAATTGTTTCCTTTGACATTCTCAGTACGGCTTAACTGCAGCAGCAACAAAGTCTGTTACATACTAGAACAGATGCTTGAGAAAGGACTATCGACAAGTCATAGCATTTTTTCACTTACTCTCTGAAATATCTAATTGTTCATACAACTAAGCTTATAATGGTTTAAGGAAATTGCGTAACCTGAATTACTTAATTCTTGCTGGATTGTATTCTTTTTACCTACTACATCATCCTCATCCCATCGAAGACAACTAATAGGACAGAGTGGTCTGACATTTCTGGTGATGCCGAGCGGTGTCACCCCGGAAACCTTTGAAGTATAATTTTTTTAAATTTCTTTTTAATTTTATTTATTGAATTTTATTTAACAGTTCACAGCAGTGCACATGATTCAATATTATTTAAGATTACAGCAGAGAGAGTAAATAAATGACCAGCAAAACAAAACGTTACATCATTGTCTTCAGTTTAGATGCAAAACAAAAACAACAGCCTTGTGTCAAGCAGTACAACCTAACAGACAGATCTTCATCACAAATATGAAATAGACTGATTTAGCATTGTACACCCAAACGGCCCACCTTATCTCGCCCATACATGAGTGTCATAATTCGGCACGATAACCCTAATCATCGTTAGTCTCGCCCACATCTCTTGCCATAAGATATTGTTTATACAGGCCCCGGAAACTTTTCGGACGGCTCTTTGGGGGCATTAGCTCACTATATATTTCAGACTGTGTATTACAGAATATCATGTCTTTTTCCCATTCAGACTTTGAGGGAGGGGGGCAGTGTGCCCAGCGCAACGCAACTCGACGCTTTGCTAGGAGCAAACCCAAACCAATGAGTTTCCTTACATCTTTATTCAGGGGCTTTGTATATCCCAATAGGGCTGTCAGGGGGTCAGGGAAGAGTGGAGTTCCTACTATTACCCCCAGTTCCTGAAATATTTGGTTCCAGAAAGCAGCAATCTGGGGGCAAGTCCATGCCACGAGGAAAAAATCTGCACTGCCTGTGCCACAGCGCTCACAGCAGTCCGAGTCTTTCAACCCATACCTGTGGAGTCGCTCCGGAGTATAATATACCCTGTTAAGATACTTGAAGTGGATCAATCTGTGTCTGCCGTTCAATTACATTTTTGGGTGACCTCACAACAGTACCTCCATTTACTGTCATCTATAGGAATGCCTAAGTCGAGCTGCCACTGTGCGCTAGGCGGAGAGTAATTTGTGCGACTGAACTCCTGCGACAGATTGTATATATTAGAGACCAACTTATGCGGAGGTTTAGCACGAAGGAGGTAGATGAAAGAAGGGAGAGCGGGGGGGCTCCAGATTCTCGTCACCCAGCAGTGCCTTCATGGTGTGTCGTGCCCTGAAATAGTGAAATTGCGTGAGAATTTTAGCACATTGCCCCCCCGGCTACAACCTCATCCCAAGAGCGGACTCTGCCTTCAGAAAAAAAATCCCCCAGGTTATGGATCCGAACGTCCTTGAGCGACTGAACCACCGCAACCTCCACACTCATCGGGAACCATTGACACCAGCCCAGTGGGAGCAGCGGGGAGTATAGCAGAGTACCTGCTTGTCTAGTTAACAACTCATGCCACTCATGAACTGTCGAATTAATAGAGTCGAGAACCCCATAGTGTCTATTGGGAGGTTGAGTGAGTCGCCTAGGGAGCGGGGATGGGTCGACCGCAATCCTCTCCATGTGGAGGTGTGGTAGAGTGTGTGTGCCATGGCACCAGGAGTAGGCATGTGAGCTCTGAGCTGCTCTATAGTATAGTTCGAGATCCGGGGCACCCAGCCCACCCATAGAATATGGAAGTGTGTCCATCTTGACACGGGGAGATTTCCCCACACACGCCAGTCAGACCATCAATGCCTTCAACCTTTTAAAGATGTATTTCGGGATTACCATAGGAATGTTATTAAAGAGAAATAATAATCTAGGCAGTACAATCATTTTCATCAACGAGATGCAACCCACAAGGGAAAGAGGCAGCCTAATCCATTTCTCAATATCTTCCTCTAGTTTAGTTATCACTTTTCCGTAGTTATCGCGCAGTACTATCTCCTGATCAGTGTGCACCTGTATACCCAAGTATCTCACGGAGTCCGTGGTCCACTGCAATGGAAATTCTAAATCAAAAGGAACCATAACAGGTGTCAGTGGGAAAATGATAGATTTACTCCAATTTATTTTTAACCCCGAGGCGCCGCCAAATCTTATCACCTCTCGAATCAGAGGGGGAAGGTTGATAGCAGGGTTCCGTGTGTACAGCAACCTATCATCAGCGTAGGCTGACATTATCAGGTTGTAATTTGGAAAGCAAATTCCCCGATGCCCATGATACTCCCTTAGAGAACGCGCCAAGGGCTCCGCCACAATAGCGTGTAGTAACGGGGATAGGGGGCAGCCTTGTCAAGTACCCCCGAGATATCGAAAACGGAGATGCAACATGATTTCCAGTTCTTACCCTAGCTATCGACTGGTTGTATAGAATGGAGACCAATCTGAGGAAAATCTCTCCCAAACCCATTCTACGTAACACTGCCATCATGAAAGCCCACTCAACTGAGTCAAACGCCTTCTCTGCATCCAGAAAGACGGCAGCGGCCTTGACTTCGGGTCTGACATGCTGTATAGCCCCAAACACTGTCCTTAAATTTTGAGTTAGTGTCCGTCCATGCACGAATCCTGCTTGTTCTGGACCTACGAGGGTCGGGAGGAGAGGAGCGAGTCTGTTAGCTAAAATTTTGGCAAAAATGTTCGTGTCCACATTGAGGAGTGAAAGCGGTCTATAGGATGAGCAAACCTGGGGAGATTTACCTAGTTTTAGCAATGTGACTATGAGCGCTTCCCTCATTGTTTGCGGCATTATACCAGTCTCACCTATTTCCTCAAACAACCTGCTGAGGTGGGGCACCAACAGATCCATGTAGGCCTTGTAGAAGGGGACAGTGAGTCCATCTATGCACGGAGCGCTGCCATCTCTCATTGAATTCAGGGCAATCCGGATCTCTGTAGAATCCAGTGGCCTCATCAGGTATTCCCTATGGGAGTCAGATAGCCTCCAGTTCACCCAATTTTTTTTCCAAGGTTGAGAGTCTACCCCTAATAGAACGGAGGACGCCCGCATGCTTACTGATAGCAACACCCCTAATGGACACCTTGAATGCCTCCCAGACTGTGGAAAAGAGCTCAATCGAGCCTATATTAATGTAAAAAAAGTCAGTGATAGCCGTGGCAAGCTCAGCCTTAAACACTGAGTCAAGTAGTGAATACGGGGGGAACCTCCATGTGAACGGGGCAGCAATACGCGGAAGGACTTCAACCTCTAGGATGATTGGAGAGTGATCTGAGAAAGTGCGAGGCAGTACCGTGTACTCACGGACACGAGGGAGAAGCGATCCAGCCAGCAGCATGTAGTCGATTCTAGTGTGTATATCGTGAGGGGTAGAGTAATGCGTGAACCCACCCGCTTCTGAATGACTAGCCCTCCACACATCAACCAAGCCCAACTGCACTGCAATGTCAGAAATAGCTTTGGCAGCTGCCGAGGAGCGTCGCGCCGGGCCCCCGGATCTATCCAATAGGGGGTTCAGAACACAGTTCAGGTCACCACCCCATAATTGAGGTAACATAGGATAGTCTGAAGTCTGAGCCAGTAGGGACATGTAAAATAGAGGATCATCTTAGTTCGGCCCATAAATATTTACTACCTGGATGTCCAACCTCTTCCCATGACATCTAGAAATAGCGTATCTGCCATTGGGATCCGTCTTCAACTCGACTAGAGAGATCCCCGATCTAGGATGAATCCAAGTCAATACCCCCCTGGCATGAGAGGAGAACCCCGCCGCCTGGAATGTGCCTTGAAGCCTCCTGTTATTGAGCATGCTATTGTTGGGGGCTAAGTGTGTCTCCTGCAGTAAGGCAACATCTACCTCATGGCGTTTAAGATAGGCCAGTATTTTGCGTAGCTTTCTGAAGTCGTTCAATCCCCTGACATTCCAAGTAATGAACCGGACATTGCCCGGTTGGCTATGCGGTGTGTCTCCTAGCATCTATAGCTGCTTACACATTCTGTCCTTTGCAAACCATTTTATGTAAAGTTCTCTGCTGATCCCATCGCATCATTAGTGTGAACACTGGCTGGGAATACAAAACAAAGACCCCACCCCCCCTCCCACGCAATGCCGTTCCCAACTAAGCATATGCGGACCTTATCCCACCCTCCCAAAGCAATCCTGAACATTTGCTGTGATACAAGAGACTAAACACAAAACAAAAAGGTCAACAGACCATCCAGGGGGAACCCGCGGAGGCGGATGTTGCCAGACATAGCATCTAATAACAAACATGACCCCGCCGTCTAGCAATGAGTGATTGAACAGCCCGGGGAGACCACCTATTCAAGACTAATGATAGAATAGGCCAAATGAAATGGGAGTTTAAATAACCCCCCGTCTGTGCAAATCACTGATTGGTCCCAACCGCTTGGTCTAGAGGGAGCATAATGGACTTAAACTGCAAGCCAAATAATGGGCTTAACAGACTGAACATCTATGTTATGCGGATATCTAACAAAAGTTAGAGTGACAAATCCCAATAAAATAGAAGCATTAATACAAAGCTAATCATTATCACCTAAATTTCCATTCGAGCCCACAGCCCCCTCTCCAGTGCACGAGGCCTTTTTGTTCCAATCCACCACCCTCCATTCTTTAAGCCGTTAACTACAACTCTCAGCCTCGCGGGGTACAGCATGGCGTATTCAATGTGCTGTTCTCTCAGTTTACGTTTCATTGGGACAAATTGTCTTCTGGCTTCTTGGACCTTAAGGGTAAAATCAGGAAATAGCGAAAGTGAGGAACCTTCATATCTCAATTCTCCCAGTTCTCTGGCCTTTTTTAGAACAGCGTCTCTGTCCCTGTAGTTGAGTAGCTTAGCGATGATGGGGCGTGGAGGTGGGCCTGGGGAAGGCCTGGGTCCCAGAGACCGGTGGGCCCGTTCCACCACAAACATGGATGAAAAAGTCTCGGCACCCAACAAAGAAGTAAGCAGTCTCTCAACAAAGACCCCAGTAGCGGTGGATTCCGGAAGACCAGTAATACGCAGGTTACTACGCCGAGACCTGGCTTCCAAATACTCAGCTTTATCCTGTAGAGCCGTCAAGACCTTTTCCATCTGCTTTTGGGTATTGTACGCTTCAGTTTGCGCCTCCTCGACCTCCGTAATACGCCGCTCTGACATGTCCAGGCGTTCCGCCTGCTTGTCTAGTCTTTCAGACATTCGGTCCATTCTATATGATAGGGAGTCGATTTTCCCCATCGATAGTGGATAGACTTTTTTGCATAGTAGCCAAGATGTGTTTAATATTTCCACTCGTGACCTCCGATTCCTCACCCGACCCAGCCACCGATGTCTCAGAGGCCTCCTCTCTGTGTCTGGATTTACGCTGGTCGAAGTTCAACTTCGGTTGGGATTTGTCTGGCTTGCCCATAGTAGAAATATTGCCCACGCAATTTGGACTGTAACACCTGATGCAGACCCCAGGGAGCCCACCGCCGCGCGGTCACAAGATGATAGGCGGAGCAACCGGGGGTTAACTCTTTCAGTGGAGCGGATGAACGTGCCCCAGACACCAGGCTCAGGCCAAGGGCGTTAAGCAGCAGCACCTCACACCGATAATAGTCCCAGCAATAGACACGCTCTGCGTAAATAGAGCCCAGGAAGGAGAGATGTGTGCAGTCCGGTGAAAGGAACCTTCCCTGCCCAAGTACCCAGCACGCTGTCCACCACCCCAGCGCCAGGGCCAGGGTGCAGCCATACACGATAATAAAGTGTGTCCTGAGGGGGGGAGTGGGGGCCGAGCTCCAAGTGAGAGCCCCCCCCCAGACCAGTCACCTTAAGCAGATAGCAGCACTCACTGCGCGCCGCACCACCGCGTGTGGGCCCACAGGAGCAGAGATCCCTGGTCAGACAGCAGAATCCAGCGGCCGCCCGCACCTCCGCACAGGCGATGGGGCAGCTCAGGTAGGGCACAAGGATACTGGAAGGCCCTGGGCAGGGCGCAGGGGCCGCCAGTACTCCACTCACCGCCGACAACGATCCGGTCTGGGGAACTCCATCAGCCGGTCCAGCAGCAGTAAATGCAGGGCCCACAACAGGCCGCGTCACCGGGATCAATCAGTTGCGGCACCGGGCGGCCCGCCCAGTGCCTCAGCCTGCCACAAAGCACAAAAAGTTGTTCAGATTTTGGGCGTGAAAAAATGCTACCTTTGTAGCAGTGAGTAATGCCGGCTTGGACGTCTGAGGACTAAAGCGAACTGTCACGTAATACTGCAATCTGCTGGAGTGCTAGTGCAGTTGAACCTTTTCGGCTGAAGGGTTCACATCATGCTGCTGTGATTTTGGTATTGCAGCGACAGGCTGAGACAGATTACTGTCTTTAACGAACTGGAACTGGTCACTTGGAACTTGCTGAACTTTCCTATGGCTCAAGTGATTTTCTATTGGCCCATGTGCTGTAGACGCCCAAATCTCCCTCGGCTGAGGAAGATTTTTTCCCTGTCATCCTTGAATCGCTGAGAATTTAATATTACTTCATTAAATCCAGTACTAATTTAATCCTAGGACTGTATGCTGGGTATTTTAATGTTCTTTACTTCTGAATGAATAACTAAACTTTGAAACTTAAACTAAATTCTGCTGAATCTGACTCATTATTTCCTTGTGGGTGAATCATTTGATTTATATCCTTTAGCTGGTCCATTGAGTTTTTCTGGTTGTATGAAATAACATTTTGATATAGCAATTATCTTATTCCTGGTCCTCACTGGATAATTGCTCATCCTCAGAATATCCAGTCCCTTTCAGCACAGAACAAGATCCATCGGAGGACCAATCGAATGTGATAGGTAGCCAGAGGTTAGATGAATATAATTTAGGTGCAAATAAGTTTGGGCCCAGTACAAACGCTACAACAAGATGATACAAGAAGAGGTAGAGAAGGGAAGAGTCTAGAAAGGGTTATTTTGGAGATCATAGTAATAGAATGGGATTTGGGACAAGTCATAGAGTGGAGGTAGAGGATATATTGAGAGAGGGATAGGGTGAGATACAGCGTAGTGCATTGGAGATGCTGAATTAATAAAGTAATAAATATAAACATACATAAGTACATTGAAGGTACATATGTATAAGGAAGGTAATATATCTAGATTTAAGTTGTAATAAACTCAGACTTTCATGTGTTACTGTACTTTATGCTAATTTTTTTTAAATATTTATTTTCTTTCCCTTTTTTTCCTTTTAGTAATTTAATAGTGAAGCAAATGTAGATAGATATGATGAAAATGTACTTATTTATGCAGTGCCCTATATACATGTCAAACACAGAATAATATAACCATAAGTAATAGGTGCATTTGTTAAGAAGACCTGATGAATATCTATATATTTATAAACATAATTATACACATTTATACAAAGGAATAGACATATCTAGATACATACATATAATCCAAATAAATGCTTATATACACAGGAATTTGCTGAACATTTATGTTTGAGTAAGTCCGTTTTTTATATAGCGCAGCTACTCACCCTTACGGGTCTCAAGGCGCTGGGGGCCGTAGTGGAAATTAAGTGAGCTATTGCCCAGAGTCACATGGTGCTGAGCTGAGCTGCCGCCGGAGCCGGGTATCGAACCGTGAACCCTGTGCTCCGAAGTCAGCTGCCCTGGCCGCTGCACCACACCTCTCCACTCCTCTGAGTATGGTAGTTATGTGGGGAACAGCCAACTCTTGAGTAGTCTTCTGAAGATAAGATAGTTTTCCTTGGATCTTATGTTTGGCTTAACTGCAGCAGTAAAGATTTCCACAGTTCGGCTGCGTGAACAGAAAAAGATGTGCCACTTATGGGTTTTTTCTCGTATGGTGGGATTTTGAGACGAGGTGCCAATCTAGAGCAGAGGTTCGTTTGTTGAATGTATTTGGTGATTTTATACCTGATGAAGAGAGGCCCTGTTCCGTATATCACTTTGTGGGTGATACAAAGCAGCTTGAATGTGGATCTGCAAGCAACCTGTAACCAATGCAAGGCCTTCAAGGCAGGGGAGATGTGGGCTTGTGGCTTTACATGTAGGAGTAGTTTGGAAGCAGAGTTCTGAATCCATTGTAGTCTTTTCATAGTTGTTAAAGATGATTCGTGGTAGAGGCTATTGGTGTAGTTGAGTTTAGACAGTATAAGAGAGATAGTAGCTAGGACTTTGTGTGGAAATCCCAGGTAGGGGAAGATGCGTCGCAGAGTTTTTATAGTAATGAAGGTTGATCTTGCTAGTTTGTCTAGTTAGTAGCTAGGACTTTGTGTGGAAATCCCAGGTAGGGGAAGATGCGTCGCAGAGTTTTTATAGTAATGAAGGTTGATCTTGCTAGTTTGTCCACTTGGTCATACACGGCTAGCTTGGAGTCCATTGTAATTCCGAGGGTTCTTTCTTCCTTAGATACTTTAGGCAGTGTTCCCAGGTCGTCAGGCCAGGCAGCGAGTGGGTCATAATTTTTCCAATCGCCACATGTGAGTATTTCTGTTTTGGAAGCATTCAATTTGAAATGGCACCATGTCATCCACTGATCCACGGCTCTGAGGCAACTGAAAATTAGTGAGTTTCCAACGTCTTTGGGGATTTCCAGTTAGAGGAGTATTTGTGTCATCTGCATAGTTACAGCATGTGAGGTGAAATTCATTGATCAGTGCAGGTAATGACTTCATGTAGATGTTGAAAAGCATGGGTGAGATGATAGAGCCTTGAGGGACCCCTGCTTTTGTGAAGTATGGTTTGGATGAGAAAGGGGGAGAATGGATGACATGTGTTTTGTTTTGAAGGTAGGATATGATCCAGTCAAGAGCAGTCCCCTCTATGCCGGCTTCGTAGAGTTCTTTGTAGTAGTGTCATGGTCAACTGTGTCAAAAGCAGCTGAGAGGTCCAAGAGAAGTAGTGAAGCAACCCTGTTCCGTTCAACTGTGTTCTTTACGTTATCCCAGATGGCAATGAGGGCAGATTCTGTGCCTCTGCCTGGACGGAATCCTGTTTGGAAGTTTGAAAGTATGGAATTATCTTCAATGAATTGTGACATCTGGGCGAATGCTGCTCTTTCTATCAGTTTGCCCAGGAAATAATTAGTAATTGGTTTGTAGTTGTCGGGGTTAAGTGGGTCCAGGTTTGTTTTCTTTAGTAATGGGAGTATGTATGCCTTTTTATGGTTGTATGGAAATGTTCAAGTAGTTAAGGAATTGTTGATGATTCTTCTTACTGGTATGCTAGCAGAGGTAGTTAGAAGAATTTTCTTGAAGGTTTGTGACGGACATGGGTCAGAAGGGCTGCCGGCAGGCTTGCTTGCTTTGACCAGATCTATGAATTCATTGTGTGATATTTGTTGAAAGGACTGCAGAGGCTGGGTTAGCCTACTATTGCAGGGTTTTTTTGGGAAAAGGGCTGGTGCTGATGATTTTCCGTTGCTTTGGCTGTGTAATTATTTGCCAGTTTGTCTGTGAATTCTTGAGTAATGAGATGAGTTCCTTCTAGGCAATTTGGTTTACGAAATTCAGTGAGAATTGTATAGAATTCTTTAGTTGTACATTCAGCATTTTGAAGTCTGTCAGAATAGTATCTTTTTTTTCGAGTTTTTGATAGCTGACTTGTATTTGTAGGTGAAGTTTGTCTTGATTGGTGTTTGTTTTGAGCCAGGTGTGTTGCAGCTTTCTAATTTGCTGTTTTATCTCTTTTAGCTCTGCATTTCTCCAAGGTGCCTGTTTTCTTTTGTCCTGGTTTGATGTCCTCAGTTGTATTGGATATCAAAAGCTTCATGTAGCCACAGTTTTTGAACTGAATGTATTGTGTCTAGATCTATATTGGATGTTAGTTGTGTTTCTAAGTGTTCAAAATTGAGTTTCTTCCATGGTTGATAGGTGGATGCATGTAAGGTGGTTTTTGGTGTGTTGCTTTGTGTTGTTTTATGTTCGAAAGCAAGCAAATGGTGGTCTGACCATGTGACTGGAGTCACTGTTTGAAAGGTAACTAGTTCTGTATTTGCATAAATGACATCAAGGATGTGTCCAGCGATGTGTGTGGGTTTGTGGCAATATGATGAGGGTTCAGTGAGTCTACGCCAGTGATAATTGTTTTCAGATGGGGCATATTGGGTTTGTCAAACCAAATGTTTAGGTCACTGAGTACGCATAGGTTGGATGTTCTAAATTGTCCAATGCATGAGAGGCAGTTGAAAGAGAGTTGCTGTATATGTGTTACGCGCGGAGGAAGAGAGAAAGCTTTGCAGTAGAGTTGGTTTAGGGTGTGTATTATTTGTGTAGCCCGGAGTGGGTCTATGTTTCTAGTTGTGACGGGAAATATGATGAGGTAGTGTGTGTGTGAGATTTTGCTGTGCTGGTGTGGGTGTTATGTTTTGATTTTGAGGAGTAGCGAGAGGAGATGATGATGTTGTTTTCTGAGAAGTATCTGTATGTAAAGTATTGTTGGTGGTTGGAAGCTGAATGGTAAAGGGGTGGTGATGTGTTTTGGAAAGGAGTGTATGTGGTGTGTGAGAGGGGATGAACAAGAGTTCAGAGTATTTGTGTTAGATATGACTGATGGAAGAGGTAATAAGTGTGGTAGAGTGGAATGTAAGGGTTGTATGGTTGTGTTTTTTGGTAAAAAGAGGAGGAAGGTGTTGGTGGATGAAATGATGGAAGATTGAGTATAGGTTTGGTGGTGACAGAAAAGAGTCTGTTAGGAGTAAGTAGAGGGTAGAGCTGGTGCTTTGTATGAGCAGGGAGTGTATGTCTGGATGGGATATAGTTACGTATGGTGTGGATTTGGGTTGTGTTGGCAATGTGTGGATTTGTTAGTGGTACAGGATAGAGTGGTGTTTTGTGTGCGAGTGAAGGTACCATTGTTTTGTAGTTGGGGTAGAAAGGTGTATCGGTGTGGTTTGTGGTGTTTTTTGGTGGTTGTTGTGACAATGAAAAATGGTTAGGGTTTGTAGTAAAAGAGCAGAGTGCATTTGCTGTGAGTGTGTTAATATGTATGTGGATGGCTTAAGGTGGTTGCTGGTGAATGGGGAAAAGGGCAGCATTTCTGGTCCTAGGCCCAACCTGACCAGACCTGAACAGGTTCAAACAGGCAATTGCCCTCGCTCTCTCCGCCCTTAACTGTCTGTGAGTAAGATCATTGTACAGTGTGTTTCTGTAAGAAATTGGATTATTCTTTGAGGTGGGTGACTATCTGCCTCAAGGAATAATAATCACAACTCTTCTCAGGGTGAGTCTTCAAGTCACTAAACTAACCTGAGCTCAAGCCCCTGGTAGCTACAGCACACAGGCTTAACTTGAGGCAATGTGTAATTTATGCAGTACTAAAACAGTAATAAAGTGGAAATGCAAAACAATAAAAATCCTAAATCGAATTTAAAAAAATAGAGTGCAATTTAATAACCAAAATGACACCAAAATGACAAAACTCCAATAAGGGGAACCAGAGATACGATTTTTTAAAGTTTTAAAAATGAATACTTCCAAGAAGCATAAAGTGCCAATGGCAGGCAATGGTTGTGGTAGACCGGAAACTAGGCGCAAATTTACAATGACCGCGATGGAGAGTGGGTCAGATACATTAACCAGGTCCATCCTGGTCAAAGATTTAACGTTTTGACTTTAGTCCTTTAAGTCCCAATCTACCACAGGAGTACACTTCTAAAGCACACCAGAGCTCTGGAGGGGGAACTTAGAGACTCACAGGGTATAAGGCAGAGGCCAATCAGCAGAGCCCAGTCCAGATCCAGTTGCAACTGGTCAGCTTGGTAGGAAAAGGCCTTTTGCAGTTTTGCTTGTGTCCCTGTAGCTTTTGAAGGAGATTACCCTTATGACCCTAGGACTCCCATTCGTTGCCCTGGGTAGAAGAGAGAACCGGCTCAGTTCTTCAGAGTCATTCAGTGCTCTTCTCAGCTCACAGACAGTAGACTCAGTCCTCTTCTGATCTTACTCAGGTCCAGTAGTATTCTGAAGTGGGTGCCTAGAGAGGCCACATTTATGTCTGGCACAAACCAGTGGGTGGGAATGACTCCTGGGCACACCCTAACCAATGAGGTAAAAGTTTCCCGGCCAACCTGTAAGAGATTGGGTTTTTGAATGGGGGGGTGAAAACCACAATCCTTGTCAGATTGAGTCACTAAATGTACCTGTGCTTAACTCTGGTAGCTTGGCACAAAAGCAGTCAGGCTTAACGTAGGGGCACTGTGGTATTTTTGCAGCACACAAACAGTAACAAAGTGAAAAAAACAGGGCAAGAAATATCAAACACCAATTTAGAAAAATAGAGTAAAATGTAATAAATGAAATGAGACCGGGAGATATGCATTTTTAAAGATTTAAGTAAAAGTAGCGCCAATAACAGAAAGCGCTAACTGTGAGTATGTGGTTACACTACCCTGGGACAAAGTCACAAGTTCAGACCGACCGCGATGGAATGTGGGCGGGTTACAGGGATCAGGAAAAGTCCTGCTGAAAAAGTTACCTTCTCAAAGTCCGGCACACAGAGTTCAAAACTTCAGGATTTCACAGGAGGAGCTCAACTCATCCAGGACCCAGGGAGGCACCTCTAGGGGAGCAGGAATTCACTCCAGCAGAGGCCAACAGGGCTCAGGCAGGTTCAGTTGCAGATCCAGGCAGGGCCAGTTGCAGGTCCAGGCAGGGCCAGTTGCAGTAGGTCAGATGGGCAGTTGCAGGGAGGCCTCTGGAGCTTGTGGTCTCCCTGTAGCTCAGAACAGGAGGTCAGCCAGCTTGGAGTCACTCTGGTAGTCAGATTTAAGGAGATGGTCCTCTCTCCTTCAAGCAGCAATCCTATCCTCAAGCAGCAGGGCAGTCCTCTGAAGAACAAGCAGGCCTCAAGCAGCAGGGCAGCACTCTGAGAAACAAGGCAGGCCTCAAGAAGCAGGGCCGTCCTCGGAAGTACAAGGCGGTCCATCTGAAGTCTCCCACAGGTCCAGGAGTGTACTGATGAGCAGCTCAGAACGTCCAATGTTTATATCTGGTGCCACCCTTTGAAGTGGGGTGGCACCAGATATAAACATTGGACGTGGGGGAGTACTAAAGGCTGCCCTTAGTCTATGGTACAAGGTCAGAAGCAGATGGGGGATAGGATATTACTCCGAGTTCGCTCCAATCTGGGATTCCCCAGGGACCCCGTTATGTTTTAAGGAGAGTCATGCAACATCAATTAGAAGAGTGGGTGTCACTATATGGTCAGAATTGTTAACATCAGAAGGGGTTTTCCCATGGGAGGTTTTAAGGGCTAGGATTGGAAGTGGCTTCTCCAGATTTAAGTACATACAATTAGTCTTTTGGTATGTAGCGGAGAAGGGGGAAATATACGGGGACTGGGAGGTGGAGCAATCCCTCCAAGATGTAAACCTTAAGAGCAAGGAAATTTCAAAATGGTATACGAAGTTTCTCGATGTGGAGAAGGAATGCCCCCCACAATACCTTGTATGGAATCAGGTCCCCTTGGAATGTGACATCGAAGAACTATATGAATCCTCTTTGAAGCTCTTGTATAAGTACGTTAAGCCGGCAAATCTCAAGAAGAACCACTTTTTTGTTATAAATCGATTATACTATACCCCTGCAAAGATCGCTAAGTTTGCTCCACTTTCTACCCCTAAGTGCTCAAGATGCGATCTTATCAAAGCCAACGATCTCCACATTTTTTTATGAGTGTCCCAGACTCAGTGCTTTCTGGAGGGGAGTTGAGGAAGCTCTCTGTGGTATTTTTGGAGAAAAAATCATCTTAAATGTGACTGTGGTCTTTTTTGGGGATGATGGTACGTTAGGTAAGAAGATGAGGCATACACATAGAGGTTTACTGTTATATCTTATTTTAATAGCACGGAGGGAAATTTGTATGAACTGGCGAGACCCCTTGCCCCCTAAGCCTGAAGACTGGGTTAAAGCTGCTCTTACAATGGCCCGACTGGACCAGGGAGGAGGAGAAGAGAATTGTTCAAACATCTGGCAGGCCTTTACATTGTGGGGTAGAGGCCTGGGACTTGCATAGTCCCTCCCGGTCCTATGATTACACCAAGCCACCAACAATGGGGCAGGTCAGACTAAAGCGAATGCAGCAGCCGCGGGGCGCACAGATGGGAAGGGCGGCTTTAAAGAATTGCAGACGCATATTTGGTGAGATGAGGACAAAAAAAAAAAAAACCTTTGAAGTGGGGGAAACGTCTAGTCCATCCCAACATCTGGTTCAGAAAAGTTTTTTGTTTTTTTTTATTGCTTTTTTTTTTCATACATTGTTCTCATACAACTTATACAACAAAACAATTCGGGTATAAAAGGAGAATCAGCTGGTCAGTACATCATATTACATCATTACATGGTGTGAGCTATCATCTAACAATGGTTCATTCTGTCGGTGACATGGTTACAGCTTGATGAGTGCCAAGATAATCAGTTAACGCTACCCAGAAGTCCCTAGGCCGGGAACAAGAAGGCAATTCTTCCTCATAGGTCTGCAATGTATCTTTACAATACGTCATATCTCGAAGCCACTGTTTAGCGTTAGGATAGCTCTTGTCCCCCCAATGCATGGAGACTCGTCTTTTAGCTAAAAGTAATGCAATCACACAGAACTTGCGTTTAAGGGATTTTAAGTTGGGCACTAATCCCAGGAGACAAATCTTAATTGTGCAGTCTATTTGCATCGCAAGCATTGTACCAAGCATAGTTACCACACTTTCCCAGTATGCTCTAATATCAGGGCAGTACCACGCCAGGTGGAGAAAATCTGCATTGTCAGTGCCACATCTTTGGCAAAGTGCATTTTGCCGAAGACCAAATCGATATAACTTTTGTGGGGTATAGTATATTTGATGAAGATATTTATAATGTATAACCCGTAAGTTTCCATTTGGGGTGAGCATCTCAGTTAGGGAGCAGCAGGTATGCCATTCCTTCTCCGTAATATGTATATCCAGTATCGTGTTCCATCTGTCGAGTGCTTTAGATGCTTTACCCCCTATATCTGTCTGCAGCAATATGTATAGTTTCTTGACAAGGTGTAAATTGTATGGGTTTTGGATGATCATTTGTAGAGCTTGTAGGGCGGGCGGTTCTTGTGGGTACGTTGGGTAGAATTGTTTGATAGCGCCTTGCAACCTATGATATGTGAATGTAAAGAGCAGAGTGGGGTTGCTGATATAATCTAGCTGTTCACGGTCTATGAATACGCCCTTGTCATATAGGTCCTCCATCGTGTCTATCCCCACATTTTGTAATTGTTCCATTCCCACCTTTTCTTGCGTGACAGATAATGCTGGGTGGTGCTGTAGTGGCAGTGCAGGGGCATACAGTGGCCATTTATTCGCGAGCTTCCCCATCCTCTGCCAGGCTAAGTTTGTGGTACGAATCGTATTAATCTCAGTTTTGTGAACATGTGTGCGTGAGTATGGTAATATGTTGCGGAGTGGTATCGGGTGTGCGTCTCCATCTTCGACCGCTGTATGTGGTAGATATCTGATCGGGTGATACCAGTAGTGTGCGTAGTGTGCCTGAGCACACAAGTAGTATAACAAGAAGTCAGGGACTTTGAAACCGCCCTCTGAATATGGCAGAGTCAGTGTACCGAGATCAATACGCGCTTGCTTGCCAGCCCAGATAAGACGAGTGATCATGGCGGATATTCTACGAAATATGACCGTCGGCGGTGTAACGGGAATGTTAGTGAAGAGGTAGAGAAGTTTAGGCAGTATTACCATCTTAACAATGGCCATGCGGTCTGCCAATGACAGTGGAAGTGTAATCCACCGCTCCACTTTATCTTCCAACTTGCTAATAACCGCGCCATAATTTTTGCGCAGAACCACTTCTGGATTGCGATGGAACCAGATTCCCAAGTATTTAACGGAGTCCGCCCGCCATTCCAGTGTGAACTCCATTGGAGAGGATAGGGTAGTGTCGGTCAGCGATATGATGGTCGATTTACTCCAGTTTATTTGGAGTCCTGAGTGTCCCCCAAATTTAATATATTCCCTAATTAGGGGGGATAGGTTAATAGCCGGATCTCGGACATACAGCACCATATCATCAGCATATAGTGAGATGTTCAGAGGACGTTGTGGAAATTGCAAGGCTGGAGTCTTATGGCATTGCCTTATTTTACACGCTAGTGGCTCCAGCGCAATAGCAAATAATAGCGGCGATAATGGGCATCCCTGCCTGGTACCCCTTGTAATGCATATTGAATCTGAGACATATTGGTTTACTCGTATCCTAGCCGTAGGTTGTGTATATAATAGTTTAATCCACTGTATAAAGATGGCAGGGAGACCCATCCTCTGCAATACTGTAAATAGGTAATTCCATTCAATTGAATCAAACGCTTTTGCAACATCCAGTAATACTGCAGCAGCTTGCAGATCAGGGTCGAGTTGATGGGATAATGCGAATAAGGTACGAATGTTGTGTGCAGTAGAGCGGTGGGGTATGAACCGTGACTGGTCTGGCAAGACTATGTTAGGCATCAGAGGTTTGAGTCTAGTGGCTACCAATTTAGCCAGAATTTTTGTGTCGGTATTAATCAGTGACAGTGGTCTGTAGGAGTCACAATAGTTAGGGTCTTTATCTGGCTTTAACAGGGCTATGATCATAGCCTCTCTTAAGGTGGGTGGCAGAATCTGCTTTTCATGTGCATCCCCATACATCTCGACCAGATATGGGGCAATTAGGTCTGCGTATGCTTTGTAAAATTCATTGGTGAATCCATCGGGGCCTGGGGCTTTGCCATTAGGTAGTGATTTTATTATGGACGTAACCTCTTCAATCGTAACTGCTTGGGAGAGGTATTCACGTTGGGAGTCTGAGAGCCAGGCTATGGCCACATCCTCAAGGTATTGAGTGATGTCAGGAGATGTAGCTACCTTTCGGGTGTTATATAGATCCCCGTACGTGTCCATGAATGCGCTTAGGATACCGGCTGTGTCATAATGTGTGATATCTTGGCGATCTGTAATTTTAGTCACTGTATGTGTGGTGCGTCCGGAGCAGATTTTATGAGCCAATGTACGTCCTGGTCTACCACCCTCCCCATAGGACCTGGCCACACCTCGTTTGGCGATATATTTAAGTTCTTGGTCAGCATAGTCTTGGTATTCTGTAATTATATGACGAATCTCACCTAGAAGTGCCAAGTCTTGGGTATGTTCGTATTGTCGTTCCAGAATTTTAAGTTTCTCTTCCCGCTGAGTAAGTTGTTGACGTATGTCTTTGAGAATACCCGAGGTTGTACTAATACATACCCCGCGTATTGTCGCCTTGAAGGCCTCCCATAAGAGACTAAGGTCTGTCACTGAGGGCTGGTTTATCGTGAAATATTCCTCGATGGCCTGTCTAATAGTGGTATCATAGTTAGAGTCTAGTAGTGCCTTAGCATTAAATCTCCAGATGTATGGAGGTGGGGTATAGGAGGGAGGCTGTAATGTTAGAATAATGGGCTTATGGTCCGACAAAGTTTTTGGTAGATGTTGTATATCAGTGGTCCAGGTGGACATTTTGTCTGTCGCGAGCCAGTAGTCAATACGTGACCAGCTTCCGTGTGGTGCGGCGTAGTGCGTGGCTTCTGTGTTGCTGGGGTTGCGTAGGCGCCAGATGTCTACCATGTTGAATTCTGCCATACCCTCTATAACCGCCTTCACCGCCCGTTTGTGTGGTTCCCTAGTAGCACCCGATCTATCGACTTCCTCCACTAGTGATAGGTTGAGATCGCCACCCCATAATAATTCCATGTCTGGTAACTCTCTAAGGGTGCGCCATATATTGCATAAGAAGTCAGGGTCATCTATATTGGGGCAGTATATATTAATTAGTGCCAGTTGATGCCCTCGCAGATGTCCCGTGACAATAATGTAGCGGCCCTGCTCATCAGTTATGGTGCGTTCTATAGTAAAGTTAACTCCTTTTTTTACTAACAGGATAACTCCCCGAGAATAAGAAGAGTATGAGGACATAAGGACAGTTTCAGCCCATTTACTGCCTAGTGGGTATTTATTAGCTTTATCTAGGTGGGACTCCTGTAACAGCGCCACATCCACATGGTGACGGTCTAAGTAGGCAAATACTTGTCTTATTTTTTTAGGGTTATTTAGACCCCTGACGTTCCAGGTTAAGAATCGAAGCTGTGATGATTTTAGTTTAACTTCATGAGATTCACCCGGGAACTGGGAGGTGCGAGATCAGACAATTATTTCTTATGTATTCATATAGTGCAGCACACATCAATATTACAATTATATCAAACCATGTATGCATTGTAGTAGTCATTTTGGTGTACTTCAATGATTTCAACCCGTTAAAAAACAGTAACAACCCTGTAAAGCCCCCACCCACTTTGGCATCCCAATTATGCCAAAGCCATACCCCTGTAACCAACAGTGCCATTGCACTAACCAATACGGGGAGCACCCTCGGGGGGCCGCTGAGTGCTCGTCTCAACATCTGTAAGAAACAGATGTGGTCGGGGTATCTACGTTCATGTGATGTATTATCTAGTTACTTCACTCTCATGGGAGACCCAGGGGTGAATCACATTGTCCCGTGTCGCAGGCGACAACAGTGCATGGACGAACCCACAGCACTATATATACAACATTGTAGTGCGTAAAAGAAACAGAGTACCTACAACCTCTGAGCATAGTTGGTATCTGAAATAGGTATCCACTGCTTAGCAGTCAGGGCTAATCGTGCGGGAGCGGGACGGTATATATCAATTAACCGCTCTATGCCTTTGGTATGTATTCTTAACTTAACAACACATGCATCATAGCCACTCTATGTGTGAAACATCCTGAACAAAGAAGGGGATCAAAATATAGCAATAACTCTTTTAGTGAAAAGTCATACGTGTACGCCCAGTGTGCCCGGGCCACTGCATCTCCCCATATGTGGGTAGCTCCAGCCATACAGCCTCTGATTGGGACTTGTCTTAGGAGGAGTAAGTCAATGCATATGTAGGGGAGCATCCCAGTGGCGATACATACCATGCCAGGCGAGGAACAGTACCTACACTGTGTGAAACCTCACCTGTAGAGAACATGAAATACGTTACCACTCAGTATAGGAAGTTCAGTCAGAGTCCGGATCAGGTGCGGCTGCACGATGGGCTTTGCGATCAGATAGCGTCTTTTTAAAAAAGTCTTGTGCAGCTTTGGGTGTTACGAAAATTTTCGAGCGTCCATCTTGTGTAATGCGTAGTCTTGCCGGGTACAGCATCGCGTATTCAAGTCCCAGTTCCCTCAGTTTCTTTTTGATGGGGGTAAACTCTTTGCGGGCCGATTGCACCGCCATCGTGAAGTCAGGGTAGAAGGAGATATTATTACCCTTGTAGTTTATCTGTTGTTTCTCTCTCGCCATGCGTAAGATCACGTCTCTGTCTCGATAGTTTAGGACACGTGCAATAATGGGCCTTGGTGGGCTACCTGGAACAGGAGGAGGTGCAAGAGATCTGTGCGCACGTTCAATAACGAGTAGGTTAGAGAAGCTCTCAGTTCCGAAGATGGCTCGTAGCATGTCCTCCACATAGGTCTCCATCTTACCCGTGTTGGTGCTCTCCGGAATTCCAATTATTCGCACATTATTACGGCGGGACCGAGCTTCCAAATCCTCGTTTTTCTGTTGTATAACCGCCAGTATTTTGTCCATCTCTGCGCATTTGCGTGTCGTTGCGCTAGATTCATCCTCGACCGCAGATATGCGTACCTCTGCCTCGGTCAGTCGCTCGCCCTGCTTATCGAGTTTAGATGCCATGTTATCCACTCGCTGTGTGAGGGAGTCTAGTTTGCCGTTGATAACCTGAAGGCTCTGTTGAATGGCCTGTAAGGCGGTGTCCATCTTGGATTGTTGTGCATGGTCCGAATCCAGTTCGGTGTCTGAGTGTGCCATCGTCGTCTTGGTGGATCGTTTGTTTTCAAAAGTCAACTTCGGCTGTTGTCTGTCTGGTTTACCCATTATATCGGTGTCTATTTTTTAGTGCTGAGGTTTTTCCCTTGTTTCTTAATTTCCTTGTCCCCCTGTTGTTTAATATGCTCCGAGCAGTTGGAGGGAGTGTAGCGGTAATATGTCCCTAATTGAGGAGTGGGCTGCTGCCCGCCGGTATCACAGATGTCTAAAGTGCGTCTGGAGAGCAGAGCGGCAAGTCACAGCACTCATCAACTCGGTTCTTTCCACGATATGCTGGTCACTGTGCCAACCAGCCCCTCCTGCAGGCGAAGGCTGCCCCAGCTCATGGGCTATGGGAGATATCCGATCGGGTACTCTTGTCGTATCTGGCAGTGATTTATTGATGACGCAGATCAATCTCCTCACGCGGCCATCTATATAGCGTCCTGTCAGTATAATAAACTTCAATCAAACCGCCAGTATTGTTCCGGAGCTCGCCTCACAGCGCATATCCCCTGCATATAGCCTCGCTAGGCAGTGAAGGTATTTGCGCACCAAGTAGGTATCGTTTTGGCGGGTCGCGTCGCCACTGGCGCGTCCCTCCCAGCCGGAGCAGATTCGCAGTCAAGGATGCATGTCGTAAGCTGTAATGCCGGATGAAAGCGCCAATCAGCAGCGAGCCGCCACAGCCTTTGTGATAGTGCTGTTTCGCGCCGAGGGCAGGGGCTGCAAATGTCTATAAACAGTGGGGGAGAGGCGCCAAAGTATATTGCCTGTTTCGACACGTACCATATATGTACTGAATATCGTGTCCGTAACCAGGATCGGTACGCGGGCTTCACCGCTCCCTCAGGTCGTCCTTCGTCCGCAGCGAAGCCTCCCTCAGGGGTGAGTTATCCGTTGGACGATAGTTTCGCGGCGTCTTCGTTCTTTCTCTTAGGTCTGCGCCGCCATTTCATTTCACGTAGTTCACTACTGCCACCGCTGCCGCCGCCATCTTGTGTATGCATTCGCAGCCGGGTGGGTCCTAGCTTCTAATCCAATTTTCTCCGCTGTGGCACTGTCCCCCGCATCGCAGAGGGCATTCTTGTGGAGCTAACAGGTTCCGACGACCTCTCCCAGGGTCTCCCACAGCAGGGTACACCAATTTTAGCAGCTTATAGCAGGATCATGTCCCCCGACCGGCGGAGCGGCACTAGCGTGCAGCCATTCCGCAGCGTGCCCTCTAGCGCCCCCCTGGTTCAGAAAAGTTCCTTGTTTCCCCTGCCGACGCTCCAAGAGATCTAGGATGACAAAAGGATGGTGTCAAGTTCCATTGTGAGTGTGCTGGAGGCAGCCCTTTGAAATATGAGTGGGGCAGGGAACAGCTCCGCCCCTCCCATCCTGGCAGGATGGCCCTCTCCTAGCTACACCCAGGCCCTGTTGTTCACTGTCTGAGCCAATATTCATTCCCAATGGGGTAGCAATTATTAGGCCTAGGCAGCTGGAAACTCCTAAAAGCAGGACTGGCTGGTGGCACCCAGTGCGACAATGTTTATTGGTGCACCCCAGAGACCACCTCCGTCATGAATTCCCTCACTACCACCCTTTAACAGTGCCACTCAGGTCTCCATAACCACTCTCTCTGAGATGCATTTTATTAGTCTTATAACACCACTAATACCAGTGTAGTGTGTCAGAGCACTTTACATCACCCACACATTACACACAGACAATGAATCATATGTGTGAGTCATTGTGTAGGAAACGTTACTAAGACAGAAGACTAAAAGGTGTAGGAGTCACATGTCGTCCATACTGGTAGGTAGTAGCATTTAATACTGCTTGGTCTGGAGAAGCACAAACTCAAAATTTAAAATGTAACACCATGGTTGGGGGTTCTCTTTAATAATAAGAATTGATTTCTACCCAACTGAAGCCTTTTTGCAACATTATGCTAATGAAAGACTGGGGAAAAAATCATGAGCACTAATCTATATCTTGCAGTTTGCATGCAGCTCTTTGATCATAGTTCATAGCTCACTGTTCTATATTAGGACTTTAACTTATACACTGCACGTAACAAAAGGATGTCTCTGACAAAAGCAGTAACCCACTGACCTATTTACATATATGCACTTTGTGATCTGCATGGTCACGTTCTTTACAGCAGGCATAAAAACCCTCTGCGCTACCTTACTCGATCTCTCTCTAGGAAGAGCATTAATCACCGGAGTAATCTTGACATTTATATTGTTGCCTTGAAATTGCTGGAGGCAAGAAACAGGGCAGCAGGTAATTTTAAAACCATAGTAATCTTGCAAACAGAGCGCCTCCACCCGAAGTACGCACCCGGTGCGGTGGCATCGGTCGCATCGCCCTAGAGCCGGCCCAGCCTAGAAAGACTCAGAGAGTTTATGGCAGAAAAATGACAACTTTCTTAAAGTGGTATTTTCAAAACTGTAATCTAAAATCCGACTTTACTATTGAAGATGCATTTAAATTGCAATTCATTTGAGCCCAAACATGATATTTCTAGCTGCTCCCAATCAAAAGATAACACTTATTAAATGTAATAAGGTAACCCAATGTTATCCTATGGGACAGGTAGGCCTTACACTAGTGAAAAACAAATGTAGAAGTTTTCCACTACCAGGACATGTAAAACTTAAAAACACACGTCCTACTTTTTAAATACAATGCACCCTACCCTATGGGCTGTTTAGGGCCTACTTTAGGGGAGGCGTATATGTATTAAAAAGGATAGTTTAGTCCTGGCAAAAGGTTTATTTTGCCAGGTTGAATTGGCAGTTTAAAACTGCACTACAGGCTGCAATTGTAGGTCTGGGAAATGTTTTAAAAGGCTACTTTTAGTGGGTGGCACAATGAGTGCTGCTACCCACTTAGCATTTAATTTACAGGCCCTGCGTACAGATGATACTATATATGTGGTCCTTACAAGTAAATTAAATGTACCAATCAGGTATATACCAATTGCACGAGCACCTTAGCATGGGTTAGTAGTGGTAAAGTGCACAGAGGCCTAAAAGCCAACAAAAACGGGATATGGGGTGGAGGCAAAAAGTGTGGGATAACCCTGCAGACGGGCCAAGTGCAACACGGCCCCCACCAGCCAAAAGGCAGGTTAGTCTGATCAATACCTTAATGGGTTGCCCTGCATAGACGATAGTATATGAACAATGGGACCCTTCTGCAGTGCAAATTTTAAGTTCTATGTCCCTCTGAACTCAGTTGGATCCCTCTGTCAACACTCTCCTGAGCACTGGGTTGACCCATGGAGAACCCTTCTCCTCACCTGTGGGTGGACCCCATCTGTGAAGCACCTAACCTTACTTTGCTCACATATGCATCCCAGTAGGCAGACAGCACCACCATGGACAACGAAGTAATGTGGTCCATTCCGCCCCTTGGATCAGACTTCTGTCCCCAACCCAATGAAAACTCTGCCCTTAAAGACAGCAACCCACAGAGGTCACTGACAGCTGTCAGCGTCAAGAGCCAGGCCCCAGGCCATCCGCTGCCAGGTGAAGGCTCCTAGCAGGAGCCTTGGGCAGGCCTCACTTCCAGCCTTGAGGCTGGCAAGGAGTTCCCTAACTACTCCTGAGGGTCCTCTGACCCCTGAGGTTGAATAGGGGTCACAGGTGCGTCCTTCCAACCCCACCCCTCCGTTTGGGAAGAGTACCCCGAGAAACTTAAGCTTTCAGGATGCTTTGGGCGGTTGCCCATCCCAGCTCTTCTAACACCAGTGGTAACTCATTTCCCAGAATGCAGTCAATGGGCATCTGGGGACTAACTATAACCCTCCACAGGGCCACTTCCCCTCCCCATTCTAGGATAAAGTCATGCCCAAGGGCCTGGCTTAACATTCACACCTGTCCGGTGTACTGATCTGAAGAAACCAATCTTTCCACCACCATGGTCTGGCTTCCTCAGAGCAGTGACTGGGATCCCACTCAATGTGATATGATGGAAGTGACTACTCCCACCCTCAGGGATCACAAGCTGACCTTCGGAGCCTATCTCCCAACTAAGGGAGATCAGAGCATGACCTACCCTTTGCTCCTGGAGACTCCTTACACCAAAAGCCATATTGGCCACCCATGTAGAATTTCCAACAGTGGGTGGTTTCTTGGGAGGGACAGAGTTCCCTTGCTTGTGTCCTAACTGGGAACACTCAAACAACAGAGTTGAAAATGGGGCACCCCGGGCCACGTCCCACGAGAACACAGTATTCGTGAATGAGATGGTGTGAAAATCAGGACGTCGATTACAGATTGATCGTGAGGAATGTATAAGAAATTGGTTACATGAAATAAAGAGGTTATTCATGGGAGCGCTTAAAAAAGATGCACGTTTGACTTGTGATATGAATAAAGGTCCAACAAGAATTGAACAAGCCCTGATGAAGTCCGGGTTAGGACGAAACGCGTAGGCTGAAAAGATTTGATGAAATTGTCTGAAAAGATTTGATGAAATTGAATGAATGACATTATATGATGTTCTTTCTTTAATAAATTTGGAACAAAAATTCTTTGGAACTGAAAAAATGGCCTGTGGACTGGACTTTCTTTGAGAAATTCAATAATTGATTGATAACATTGAAAGAAGGGGATACGCTCCTTTCCTATTGGTAAAACCTCTACTTCACCATCTGGTTCTGCAAGGTTCCTTCCTTCCCCTGCCCAGGCTCCAAGAGGTCTAGGGTGACAAAAGGCTGGTGTCAAGTTCCTTTGTGAGTGTGCTGGAACAAAACCCTTTGAAATGTAAGTGGGGCAGAGAACAGCTACACTCCTCCCATTCTGGCAGGATGGCCGTCTCCAAGCTACACCCAAGTCCTATTGTTTAATGTCTGGATCCAATACGCATTCCTGATGGGGGAGCAATTAAAAGGCCCAGGCAGCTGGAAACGTCTGGAAGGCCTCAGAAAGTCTAGGCAGGAAAATGACAACATTCTCAAAGTGGTATTTTCAAAATTGTAATGTCAATCCGACTTGATCAATAAAGAGGATTTTAAATTACAATTCATTTGAGTCCAAACATGACATTTCTACCTGCTCCCAATCAAAATTAGACCTTATGAAATGTAATAAGGTAAGCAAACCTAGGAGTTTATCACTACCAGGACATGTACAACTTAAAAACACGTCCTACTTTTTTTAAAATGCAATATACTCTGCCCTATGGGCTGTTTAAGGCCTACTTTGGGGGTGGGGGGATGGCTTATATGCATTAAAAAGGAAGGTTTAGGTCTGGCAAAAGGTTAATTTTGCCAGGTCGAAGTTTAAAACTGCACTACAGGCTGCAAAGGCAGGCCTGAGACATGTTTAAAAAGCTACTTTTAGTTGGCGCCACAATGAGTGCTGCTGCCCACTAGTAGCTTTTAATTTGCAGGCACTGAGCACCCGTGGTACCATATTCAAGGGACTTACAAGTAAATTAAATGTAGCAATTAGGTGCAAACAACTGTACCATGTTTTAGAGGGAGCGCACAAGTACTTTAGCACCGGTTAGCAGTAGTAAAGTGCACAGAGTCCTAGAAGCCAACAAAAACAAGTTCAGAAAACAGGAGAAGTGAAGGCAAATGGTATGGGAGGTAACCCTTCAGAGAGGGCCAAGTCCACCCACTCTGGTAATTTTCAAGATTGCAAAAGTCTTCGGCCACATTAAACTTGGGCCCTGTCGGCTTGGGGGGGGTGGGAGGGGAGTAGGAGGAGGAGGGTGCGCGTGTGGTGTACCATGGTTATCCTAGAACCTTCTCACATCTAACACTGAAACCCTGTTTGGGGCAGTCACTGTACCCCGAATAAACCTAGAGACAAAGGTCTGGTACATCAAAAGTAGGGTTTTCCAGCAACCAGATAGTGGATACACAATAATTGTTTTGGCATCCTTTTTCCTTTCCTTTTGAGTGTGCCCCAAGGTTTTGTATGTAAACCCAGACCTGTCAAGCAGGATTTAACACTGTCGTATTAAAAAGGATGCTCACAGCCCTACCCTGCATATTCTGTCAAATTCAGAGTAATTATCTCTACCCATTTAGGTCAGGCTACTTCTTGCTCCTGGGAGGCACTTTGCACCTCTTTCACACCTATCCAAATGCTAACGACTTGCTGGCAAAAGTGGCAGATCAAATGAAAATTTAGCGTTCAGGAACTTCAGACTGGGAAACGTTAATTTTCTAAATGTTACTTTTCCTTAATATTTATTAAAAATCTGATTTCACCATTGAAATAGATTTTTAATAACTATTAAAAATAATTGTATAAGTGTTTTTCTAGTTAGTCCTGTTCCCAAGATATGGTATTAGAATTTTAATCTGTACTACATAGGACAGCAAGGCCTGCCAGAGTGAATAAATAGCTTTTGGGCGCTAGTCACTGTAAGGATGTGCTAACATTAAATTACTGCAGGCCCTACTTTTAAATACTATGCACACTGCCATGTGGACTACAAGGCCTACATAGGGGTGACTTAATAATATTTAGAAGGGAGGTTTTGAGCAGTCAAAAGGAGACATTTTGGCAGGTCACTTTGTAGTGTTTAAACTCTCACAGTCAGACTACAGTGATTTGCCTGAAGCCATGTTTTACACTATTACTGTAGAAGATGACACAATAGATGCTGCAGTCCACTAGTGACATTTAACTTACAAGCCCTGCATACACTTTGTACAATATACTAGGGACTTATATGTAAGTTAAATATACCAATGAGGAATATAACAATTTCATCATGTTGAAAGGACGAGCATATGCACTTTAGTTTTGATCAGAAGGGGTAAAGTGCACAGAGTTCTACAGCCAGCGAAATAAAAAAAGTCAATGCAAAGATCAGGGGCAACACCATGCAAAAGATGGTCATTCCTTCAGTTACAATTTTGAATTAAAAACAATAAAAATGTAACAAGTGTTTAAAACTCTCAATGGCCAAAGATTTAATGGCTGTATTGCCTTTGGAAACAGACCTTGTGCAGTCTGTTACTGGTACAAGATGTAGTGACTAGCATTCTCCTAAGCCTGTTTACTTGAGCAAAATAATACAAACATCCTGTGGTGTATGGGACCAAAACATCCATTTTCAAATCCAGATACGTCAACCTAATACATGGTTTCGGGGATTGGTATTGAAAAAAGCTGTGAATTACTTTGATGGATGGCATCAAGAGATGTGCCAATTTTAATTTAAGGCACAATGACAATGCCAGACATTTTCTTAAACCACAAAATTTCGGAAAACATTATAACCCAGCTCCATAGACTGAAGCCACAAATACAGAGCGGGTAAAACAGACTTCTTTCACATAGCCCAGGACTGCCCAATAATAAGTGTTTGCTTGATGTAAGTGACAAATATCGAATCATCCTCTTTCTGTGGCTTACAATACTGGCGGTCATGGCATCGCTGCCAATAGGCTGCCTGAAGATGGTTTTCCAGGGAGTGTCCTTGGCTGGTTTAATTTGCTTCTGGGTGAAAGCAAACAATTAGTTTCTTAAGAGCCTTTTACCTCGGAACCCAGACAACTCAGTTGTGGTGTCCTAAGGATATCAACTTTGCACCCTTTTCGTGAATACATACGTAGTCCCCAGTGAACCTTTTCCATTAGTAGGGGCTCTATTACACATTTACATTGATGACACCTAATTGATCTCAACATTCAATTTCTGGGGCCCAAGAATCCAAATCATTGGTCATCTGCCTCTTCCTCACCTGATGGTGGATGTCAACTAAGTTCCGTAGGCTCCATCCCCCTCTAGTTTCTGCTCACCACTTTGAATGTTTTCTCTAGTAATAACGTTGTCTGACCCAGGTCATGGGTACACTTCCTACACTAACTAAGACAGACCACAACTAGGCGTGTACATTAACACTAATCTTTCTTTGGATACCAGGTTGCTAAAATGGCCAGTCTTAGCTGCTTGCAGTTAAACATGCTGAAAAGTATGTTGCCTTTTTATTGAGCCTCATTTGACTGTCCCATAGTCCATGCCCTTGCTCAATAGAGGATGCATTATGGCACCTCCATCTTTAAACACTACTGCAGCTTCTTCAAATGGTGCAGAATGCAGTAGCCCGCTTAAATACAGGACTTTTCAAACATGAGTGCATTACTCTGATTTGCCACACTTTATGCTGGCTGCGAATGCGCTGCAGGGCTCTTTTAAATTATCAATCACAAGGCAATCTAACAGATCACCACTAATTTTCTGGAGACTAAATTCAAGCACACATTTCAGGAATGTTCTTATAGTTTATCCATTAAGTGCTTCCCTGTGTGCTAAAAGTCAGAAACAAATCCTACAGCCAAATGCCATTTGGACTGCTGACACTAGACATTGGAACTCTCGCCCCCTCTTAATGAACGTCCAATTAGTTTGCTTACAGTCAAGAAACTTTTTACCACTAAATACTCCCCCATTAATCCATTATTTCACTCCAATGCAGGGGTTCTACTTGTTTCTGTTTACATGTTATCTGTTTATTGTGTAATGTTTTTAATTTTCACCAATGTCAGATAATGCTAATTTGAATTACAGACCTTCTATAGACAGTCCAGTCTACTCACCCAAAGAAGCACAGGCTTCTTGTGCTTTGGCTCAATCCCCAACTTATGTTCTCTGGGGTCTTCTTGCTGCACAGCCCAGAAGACTTCTATGCACTGGTAACGAGAACTGTGAAGCATTGAGGTCTCCCATCTCTTGGGAAATTGGCTGAGCAATACAACAAAGGAGTAAGGCAACAGCCCAATAAAACGGTACTATGAAAACTTGCCATGGAGCCATCAGAAGCATCCTAGTTTTAGACTTTGGATGTTGTAGTACATATTAAGGACTGGAGTAAGCATAGTGACCTGGAAGCACGCATAGTGTACGATCACTCGATTTGATATGATCAAGGATTTTTGGTGCTAAAAAACAAAACTTCAATGAGTGCCAATTAAATCGCATCATAAACCTAACACACCAGGAAGATTTTTAGGGTTTCCTGAAACCGATTTGATGTTCAATCCTCCTGATCTTCATGGATATTATTTCCATTGCCAGGGTAACAGTAATCGAAATGTCTTACCTCTATTTCGTTCACACTTAAACTGGGACAGTAAAGGAGGTGTGAGAGATCTTTAATAGAAACATAAGTAGAGAGCACAAAGTTGTGGTTATGATATGTTTTACATTCCCTGAAATCTGTCTGTCACTTGCAGCATAAGCGACATCCCAGGGAGCAAAACAGTAAACAAAAAAAAAGGGGGGGGGGGGGCTGTGACTACTTGAAATAAAATACTATCATGTACATAGGAGTCCAGCTCCCACACTCTGGAAAGAAAGAACAGCCATTGCTTTTCTTAAAAAACAGTGCAAGGTACCCTGTGTCGCTCTCAAAAGGTGGAATATCCCAGAGGTATATAGGGATGCAAATAAGAGGTACCAGTTGTGAGAAGCTGGCCTGGTATATGTTACGTTATGTTACGCGGTTTTGTATAGCGCACAGCTGCCCCGGCAAAGGGGCGTCCCAGCGCTGATAGCAGAAAACTGCAGAGCTATAGACAACAGAAGCAGCCTACAGTGGAGGGAAGAGGTGAGTTTTGATTGCCTTACGGAATGCCCAATAGTTTTTCATGCTGCGAATGCCGATGGGGAGCGCGTTCCAGAGTTTGGCTGCCAATACACAGAAGGAACGTCCACCAGCACGAACCCTCCTCACCCGCAGAACAACCGCCAAATGCTGCCCCATTGACCGGAGTTGACGAGATGGGATGTAAAATGTAAGCAAATTGGCCAGGATGTCTGGAGAGGAAAGATTTAAAATTTTGAAAGACATGCAAAGGACCTTAAACTCTATGCGTTTGGCCACAGGCAGCCAATGTAGCCGACGAACTGCACTAGTGGTAGGGCATGTCCTGGGCAGACCCAGTAAGGTTCTCGCCGCAGCGTTTTGGACCCTTTGCAGTCTTGCAATTTCCGCCTTGTTAGATCCCAAATAGAGCGAATTGGCATAATCCAGTCTAGACAGAATGGAAGACTGGACAATAACCTGCCTAATAGACGGGTCGAAAAACCCCAGCAACGGTTTGAGCCCCCGTAGGTTGCCAAAGCATGTTCCTGCTACTTTCTTTGTTTGGGTCTGAAAGCTGAGGGCAGAGTCTACCCACACACCCAGATTTTTTACCACCTGTTTGGGGACGGGTGCACAGCCCAAGTTAGCAGGCCACCAGCGCTCGCTCCACAGCTCAGAGTCTCTCCCAACCAGCAGTACCTCGGACTTGTTGGCATTGAGCTGGAGACAGTTGGCAGTTATCCACCCAGAGATGATGTCCAGATCTCTCCGAAATTTACATGCATCCTGCCCGGAGTCATCCGAGAGTGCCACTACCAACTGTGTGTCGTCCGCATATGACACTGCTGTGAGCCCTCTGCTCTTGGCCACCACTGCTAACGGTTGAACATATAAATTAAACAGTGTTGGGCTCAAAGCTGAGCCCTGCGGTACCCCATATTTGATGGTATGGATCTTGGAGGCAAAAGGGGGAACTGCAACCTGGAAGGTCCTTTCCGCTAGAAATGAGGCGAACCACTCCAGGGCAGAGTCCACGATGCCCACCTCCTCCAACCTCTGCAATAGGATCTGGTGGGAGAGGGTGTCAAACGTGGCACTGAGATCTAGCAAAATCAGTGCCGATGTGCGACCTTCGTCTAGAGCCCTCCTCAAATGCTCGGTCACAGCTAGGAGAGCTGACTCCGTACTGTGACCCGGCCGAAAGCCATTCTGAGAGGGGTCCAATATACTGTTCTCCTCCAGATGACCTGTCAGCATGGAGTTAATGTAACCCTCCAGGATCTTGGAGACCCAGGGCAGGAGAGAGATAGGTCGAAAGTTCTCTGATTTTGCAGTGTCAAGGTTGGGCTTTTTTAACAAAGGGACCACCTTGGCTTGCTTCCAAGATGGTTGGACAACAGACGTAGACAAGGACAGATTAATCATATGGCTCAAAGATGGTGAAAGCACAGGTAGAGATTTCAAAAATTGGCCCGGCTTAAGGGGGTCAACAGGAGAGCCCGATTTAATCTTACAACAGAGCACAGCAAGCTCCTCTTGAAAAATTGGCGGAAAGACAGCTAGAGTATGCCTGCACGAGGGTCTAGACACAAGACCCGGACAAGCTACGTGTTGAGGGAAAGATTTGTATATTGTTTCCACCTTCTCCACAAAAAAGGAGGCAAGGGTCTCACATTGTGCATCAGATGATACTGAAGGTGTTATAGCATCTGCCGAAGTTTTAAGGTTTTTCACTATTGAAAAGATACTTTTGGAGGGGTTGCAACTATTCCTGATCACGTCTGAATAATATGCTGGCCGCTCGGACTGGATCGCCCTATGATATTTCTTAATGGCCACCTGGTAACATCCCTTTAGAATAGGGTCATAATCTCTTCTCCATGCACGTTCCAGCTTTTTACAACCTTTACACAGGGAGGCTAACCTATCATTGTACCACGCACTCGATTTGGTGCTTCGACATTTAGACCACCTTGCAGGGACCAGGGAATCCAAGGAGTGGGAGATCCAGCCCGAGAATGCTCTGTCGGCCACCTCTGGGTCGAGTGGCATCTTAAACGTGGTAGTAGAGAGGAGATCATGGAATTGAGCAATGTTAAGTTTGTGCCAAGGGCGCCTAAGAGAAAACTTCTCAGGGACCCTCTTGACCGGCTCAACCTCTGCCAGTGTCATAGATATTAAGAAATGATCAGACCAACACACCGGTGTATGATGTACACTTATGTAAGTGGACACCTTGCACCAGACCAGACAAACCATATGGTGAGTTAAGAGGTCTTAGACAACCTCAGAAAGCTCTCTAAGTGGTAGCTGTGGAGAGCAGCCTTCAGGCTTAGTCCAGAAGGAGGGTAAAGCAGCTTGTTTTACCAGAATGCAATCTTATAGTATAGATTAAGTGAAAAAGAACCACACAAAGTATTTATAAAAATATGTATTTATTATATAATACTCTCTAACACATAGAACTATCTCCTACCCAGAGATATGCACAATGCACGCAATACTTTAGCAAAGAAAAACAGTAAATAGCACGAAATACACAGTGGACCCTGGGGAGGACCAAACCATATACTAAGAAAGTGGTATAAGAACCACTACTCGGGTCAAGACAAGTTTGAGAGGACGTAGAAGTGCTGGGGACCCAAGGAACCAGCTAAGGTGAGTAGATATGGACCCCACGGAGAGCGTGTGCAGTGTGGGAACACGACCGCGTGCTCAGTACAACTCTACGTGTAAGTCGCTGTTGGATTTTTAAAGATTAAGGACCCTTCCCAGTGGACCCTGAAGATACCCCGTGGAAGACAGAAGGTTGGAGAGCCACCCCACCCATGGACATCCTAGTACCCATGTTACCTACACCAAGGAAAAAAAAGACAAAATGGCCGCCCGGTGAGGAGCTCCGGCCGGGAGCTCCCGGTCTGTGTTTGCCGCGCCGGACCTTTAACCCCTTAATAACCCCTTT
This sequence comes from Calotriton arnoldi, assembly GCA_963921515.1. NCBI lineage: Eukaryota > Metazoa > Chordata > Amphibia > Caudata > Salamandridae > Calotriton > Calotriton arnoldi. Next base: position 6,202,518 of record CAWUFW010000001.1, on the reverse strand, counting down.
TTACGCCTTCTCCTCCTGTACCCAGACAGTGGACACGGAGAGGACTTAGTCGATGCCCGGTGGAGCCGCTTGGATCGGCTATTGGGGAGTCTGCCCTGGGTTTCCCCCGAGGCCGTCTCCTACCCAGCCGGACATCGGGGCATGGATTCCCGCACTGCTGATGCCTCTCGTTCCGACCCTTCCGCCGCACTCAGAGCTTACCGTCCTCCTGTTGCCTATCCAGCATCGGCGCAGCTCTGGCTCTTCCAGATGGCTCCGGATGGTGTTGGACTGCTCTAAGGCGTGTTCTCCCCTCTTCCCGGGACAGCGAGACGTCTTTGCTGATGCCCAGTGGAGCCGCCTGGTTCGGCTATTGGGGAGTCCAGCCAGGGTTCTCCCGCGTCCGTCTCCTACCCAGCTGGACATCGGAGAAAGACACTCCTCGTCCCGCTGCCGCTGCTGTTCTCTCCATCTGCCCACTGCCTTGGACCGACTCGCCGCTGTTGAAAGTGGGGCCAGCCTTGGCGCAGCTTTGCATCCATCGGCTGCCTGCCTGTCCTCACCGCCGCCTCGCTGCCTCCCCATGCTGGCTATCTTCCTGGATTTGCCCCGCCTCGTCACCGACTACGGAGACCCGAGTGAACTTTTCCCAGGTATGGGGGCGCGGGAGCCACGACCGGCTGATTGTCTTCAACGTTACCCCAGTGGACCCGAGCCTACACGCCTCCTCTCCCTTCCTCCCTGACTTTGAACTTCGTACTTCTTCTGGCACTTTAATTCACGCTCCCTGGGTCACTTTCATGGACTTCATGACTTTTTTCTTCTGCCCTGCCCGCCATTTTGCTGCTGTTCTCCGCCGCTTTTCTCCGGACCCAGACCCGCCATCTTGTCGATTCCCTCGTCCTTTACCCTTTTCCCTCGTTCCCCCCTTGGCGACCCTCAAACGTTTCTTCCTTTTTCTGATTTGCCTTTTCTCCATCCCCTCGTATCCCCCCACCCTCTTTCATTACACTACTTTTATCCCCCTCTACCCTCTCTCCCACGCTTTTGTTTTTCCCACCCCCCTATTAATTTCCGTGCAATTGTCTTTTACGTTACTGCTCATTGACTGTACTCTTGGCGTTTCCTTATGTTATCATTATGTAACTTATTTAATCTTGTAACTCGCAAACTCGCTTTGTTGTAACCTAATGTAAAGCGCTCTTATACCTACGGGTCTAGCCAGCGCTATATAAAACTCATAAAAATTAAAAAAAATAAAACATTTAAAAAAAGGAAGCCGGGTGCATACGTGTGAAGTGGTGTCGGAAACCGCCGTCGAACCCAATGGAGGACTTCAGGAAAGTGCTGCTGCTGGAAGAGGAGAAAGTGTCTGGTGGAATCCGCAGGTGGATTCAAGATGAGAGGTACCTGCAAGCAGAGGGGACAGAGTCTATGTCACTCAGGAGTGACCAGGAGACTTGGAAGACGAATGCCCTCCGATGTCGGGTGTTGCAGGATGGATGACGATGACCTTAACTCTGCAGCTGTGAGGACCAGGCGTCGCTGAGGAAGACCAGGAGCCGTGCACGAGCTGTCCCACGAAGGATGTCGAGTGCTTCGGGGTCGGTGTCCGGCGGGAGCACCAACAAGCCTTGGCAAAGGCAAGCAACGCAGGAATCAAAGAAGGAGCAACGTCGGGACCAGCAAGGTCGAGGGGACTCACCAAAGGCAGGGGAGTCACGGCAGGCCCCCGAGCAATGCAGGGAAGCCCAAAAGAAACAAGTGTGACCCTCAAGTGGACCCACAAGCCGGAGGCACTGGAGTCGAAGAAGACCTCAAGCTGCTCACCAAAAGATGCAGGCCACGATGCACAAGATGCGGTGTGGCTGAGGGTTCTGGTCACTGGAGGTGCTTGAGGTTGAAGCTACTTGGAACCCGAAGATCGTCTTGGAAAGAAGCCAACAAGCCTTTGCAACTGCAAGTTGGATGGGGTGCACAGGGGTTCGGTTATTGCAACCCCCACAAGGGATACTGGCTTCAAACTTGGTGAGAGGGCAGGGCAGGCCTCGGGAGCTGTGGAAAACCACCACCCGTGTTGCAGAGCCCACAGAGTCCGGAGGAGCTCAGGATCTGCAGACCGGTCAACTTAGTTGTGGTGCCTGCGAATGCAGGGGAGTGACTCCTTCACTCCAAGGGAGATTTCTTCAGGTGCCTTTGATGCTTCACAAGCCTTGGAAGGTCCCTGTAGGACGCACAGGCACAGATAATGCAGCAGACTGGAAGGGAGATGAAGTCAGGCCCAAACGAAGTCCAGAGTGCCCAGACGGTAGAAGAGCAGTGGTGTCTGATCTAAATCTTATCCCACTACGAATCTAGGGACCTACACCCAGGTAAGCCCTTAAGTACCCTAAGGAAAGTGTTGGGAAGATTCAGGGGACTCTCCCAGGGGAGGGTCTAGCCAGGGGGGAGGTTACCCCCATGTCCTTTGTCAAGTTTCACGCCAGAGCGGGAGCCAACGGCTTCCAGGACTGGTGTGAACTGGACTAATCACAGGGACACCAAATGTACCCCTCATGCAGACTGAGTGGCGCTGGCAAGCGCACCCACCCCATCCCAATACACTAAATCCTGTCAGGGAGGCGGTCACACCTCCCTGTGACAGGATGCCTATTGTTCTGCCTTTCCCTGCTCGAGCTTGGCTCAGCAGCAGGAGGACAGAATTGTGTCTCTGGGTGGCAGCAACCATTTTGTGCTGTCTAGGTCAAGAAGGCTGGTACCGGGAACACTGAGAGCCTAACGGAGGGCTCTTCCAGTGCTTGGAAACATACCTCCCACACCGTTTACGGTGTGGGGGGTATGATTCCAACATGTTTGATACCAAACATGATAGGATTCGTTGCAACCGTTTTCGAGATGGTCATCGCATAATGACGCGGTACCCCTCTATATAGTATATGGCTGCTTCACTGACAACCCGGGAGAATGGACTTCGTAGGCTGTAGGGGTGTCCTGCTCATGCAGGAGCACCCTCTCACTTAGAACCAAGCACCCTGCCTTCAGGATTGCAAAGGCCTGCTATAGGGGTGACTTATAGGTTTTAAGTGCAGTGACCCTAGATATAGGAAACCTATATCTTTAGTAAGTGGTGCTAGCACCAGCTTACACAGGCTGCAATGACAGGCCTGTAGTTCCATTTTGAATGGTCTCTCATGGGTGGCATAATACAAGCTTCAGCCCATGGGAGACCTCTGGTGTACCTATGCCCTGGGTAACTTAGTACCATATACTAGGGACTTATAAGGGCACCCCAGTATCCAATCTGGGATGTACCCAAGTACTGAACACAACAGTTTAGGGAGAAAGCAGATAGACTGGGGTCCTGATTAGCAGGATCCCAGTCAGACTAGTCAACAACAGCTTAACATCAGGCAAAAAGTTGGGGTAACCAGAGAAGAAGATCCTACTTTCCTACACCAGTGCATGCTTAATTATTCCATTCATTGTTCGGTTCATATGTAGTAATGTTTTTATGTTTCGAAGTAAACGGACAAACCAGTTATTCAGGTCATACATGGTAAATATATGATGAAAATGTTTAACCTTGTTTTGGCCCACATAATTAACCAGAGCATCGTGTTTTTACGTGCTACCGAATAAAGAAATGATCTTCCAAAGAAGGCGGACCTGTGGTGAGAAGCGATATAGGCACTTGTCATATTGAAAAATTACTCCATAGGTACTCATTGAAAAAAGATTTCTATCAATTAATGGCTGAAACGTTGTTTTAAAATACATTAACATACTAAGTTTTAACTTCTTATTAAGACCTGGGTATACTTTATTACTTGAACGACAATGCAAACTTTATCGCATTGCCTAATATGTACAATTACATATACCTACAATTGTTTACACATTTTACAATCATAAAGCTATTGAGATGTAATCAATCGACTTGTAAACCCCTTAGTAACTCAAATAACTAAGATATTCACTAAAACGAACACATACTATCCAGGAGACACACAGACACAATATCCCTTCACCCTCCTACTCATGTCCCTTATTGCAATATTATTAGAGTGAGTGACAGATGTGTTTCTTGTGCACAAGGAGCAGCTATAGCAGATGTACCACATACAATTACGTAGTGCTTTTAAACAACTACATTTTCAGAAACCTTCCAGTCTTACCTGTGAAAAGCATCTCTTCGTTTATCGCTTTCTTTGATGAAGAGCACAACTTTCCATCCGTGGAATGCACCAGGCGAGCCAGTTAGGCTTAGCTTTTCACGCCATCTTTTGGGCGCAGATTTCACCTGGGAGTCTTTTTCAAATGTACAGCCCCATTCATATGTTGCTTCGTCAAGCCATCTGCCACTTTTTACACTATCAATTACATATTCCTTGGTGAGAACCCATTTTCCTACAAAACAAAAATTGGGAGTAAAATATATACTGAAAGAAAGTAATGTCAATGAATGTAAGGTTATAACTTGAAATAAACGAGATGACACAGATAGAGTTGCCCTGTTTTTCTCTATTTTTAGGAGGAGACCTGTCACCTCTGGAAGACGTTTAAGAACACACTGAAAATTCAAAAGTGTGCATGCAACACGTGGAAAATGGGACTATAAAATGGATCAGGGGCCTTGATGGAAGACAACACCAACTGTACGACCCTGGCCTGGGCTTCTTCGGAGTGACTTTTGGCACTGCTGAAAAGACGACTTTTCTTCGGAAGATTCAGTACATGTAGCTGAGAACGATCACATAAAAATGAAATAATTTCACCATGCTGGACCGTAACTGCCCCTTTTATGTTGGAATTATAAGAGGCATTCGGTAAAGGTCGGTGAGCACATTGCAACCACTTTTACCAAATCCATATTTAGTGCAAGAAGCCTTTAGTGCTTGGTTATCTAGTAAATACATTGTTCTTTTTCCTCGTCTTACTCGCTAAGCAATTTTGTACAATTATTTTAGACACAGTTTTCTCGAGGAGACGTGACGAAAGCATCATCTCACTCCTTACTCCATGAAGATGATGGATTATGTTAGGTACTCCGAAAAAAGTATGGACTGTTCCGCCTTGGTGCACTCTGTTTTGTGTTGCGTGGTCTTTCGCAGCGCCGGAATACTCTGTGGAGTAGCCGCGCGGTCTACAAATACCTAGTTAACATAACATTAAATTACAGCACCTTGTCTCTGTGCTTATATATGTGAGCGTAGGAAGACTATCTAGATCCTAGATGAAGTAAAAGAAAAATGACATGAGGTCACTGTTAGTTACAAGACGAACAAGTCTATGTGTTCAATAAAATGGTCATTGTCAATACTGCATTTGTATTTTGCAAGCCAACCTATGTACTAATACGTCAGTTCACAGAATACTAACTCGTAGTGGGTCACAATTCGGCCTACCTCATAAACATTAATTGCAACCCCCTATGATTGGCTACAGTCACAGGCATGATGGCCTGCCGGGGTCAGCAGACCACATCTGTGCCTGTTTTTCAGTTAAGCATTTTTTTTTATACAACCAGTTTTTCTAAAATAAAAACGTGATGCGTAGAAAAAGAAAACTTTTTAAAACATTTTTTAGGAGCAGGGAGGAGTGATCACACGGACCACTGCCTGCTCCTAAAGAAATGTTTTCGTCAACATTCATCAACATTCACAAAGAGGAAGGGGTCCCTTTGGGACCCCTTCCTGTTGCGAATGGTTTACTATCTTCTTTGAGGCAGAGGTAAAATATTCATGTTTTGCAACCAGATTTCAGTGGCTAAACAATATATACCATAAGGAATCGGTATTTGGAAGGTACACCCTTAACTCGCCCCTTCCAAATACCGATTCCTTATGGTTTCCTAAACCCATTTAACTATTCGGAAAACCTTTTCTAAATGGTTAAATAGGCTTAGTACATTCAAAAAGGGTTTTAGCGCTCGCAACCCGTCAGATTTACTGAATCAGAGGGTTTGCGGATGCAAAAACCCTTCCTAAATGAGGCCCAAATTCTTAATCGTACTCTTACTCTGTTCATATTTCTGTTGCTAGTCTTGATTATTGAATTAATCGCATAAAAGTATTTATTCATGCAACTGAAGCCAGATTCCGACAGGGAGATCTTGAAAGTTGATCAAAGAGGCCATTACTTTATCTGCAGAATTTTGAGAATCTGTATTTCATGCCTCAAAATCTTATCCTTTATAGCTCTCTGTTTAGTTTTGACTGTTTTGGTTTTAGCCCCTTGACAGCGAGGAAGATGGCGTGTTGAAGTGCGGGGGGTGACCCTTAAGGAGTCCATTTGAGGATGAAATTACTACAATTTAAAAGAATCCACACTCAGGAAGTCTTGTGCCTAAATGTAACAAATCGACGAATTGGCGAACCTCAGATAACTCTCGTTAGTTCATCGCCAACGCGCCATTACTAGAATGAAAGCCTCCCCTCAGTGGTCTGTGTGTCCCTCGTATTAGGACAGGATATTGATCTGTGGAGTGGACACAATACACCATCTGAACAACCTCCAAAAGTCCTTACTGAACCCTCTGCAAACCAGTAACGTTGGTTGTCCTATGATTCTCCCAAACGCTCACGATAAAGCGGGTAGTCCATAGATGCCCTACCACTCACCTGTAAAAATTAACAAGCATTGGCATAGCCAATAGGTCTCGCTTTTGGGACCTTATAACTATTTAGTTATGTAACTGTTGCATGGCTAAACACTTATAAGGTCCCAAAAGCGAGACCTATTGGCTATGCCAATGCTTGTTTATACCATTCTCTGCTTGGCCGAAAGGATCTTTGGCTAACATAGGGGAGGGTTTTATTAGCACGAATTAAAACTGTGAGAGCTGAGCAGTGAGTGATGACACAGCTCCTCCTCTCAGTCACGCGTGTAAACAAACGCCTGCGTCACAGTGAGGCTGCCGGTGCTTATTATTAGAGTTTATAAACTCGCAGCCGCTGCATCCCTCTGGACTGTAGCGTCTTCCTACTCCGCCCGGGAACCACGCAAAGGGAGCAACAGCGGGGGGGGCGAGCTACGAGGAGGCGGCCACTGTTACGTGCTGCCATCTGACACCCAGCTACTTTCATAAACAGTTTCCCTCCCCGAAACGTGCACAAATACTACGTGCAATAGTTCTTCCCCTACCTTCTCCTGTGCCGGCACCCTTCCGTAGGAGAAGCAGTCCCTTCCAAACACAGCGTTCAGCATCTCTGCAGTCCCAAACTCGTTCACAAATGGCAGCAAACTGGTGCGGCCCCAGGACGCAGAGTCCGCTCACAAGCGGCTGGGAAGAGAGCGGGGCCTCGTGACATCTGGGAGGGGAACCGGTTCTTGGACAGACAGATCAAAACCAGTGGTTAGCCTCCGTGTTCAGGTGTCACAGTGCTGCTTCCAGGTGCCGCTGTCACCTGGTTTATCCCTCCCCTTCGCCTGCCTCACGCCCATGCATGACAGGCAGCAGATTAACCCAACCACATGGCTGCCGGCCACTCCATGCGTTGTGCAATATTTATAAAAGCATTTGAAGGCACGCGCGGGGAGGAGGGGGGGCGACGCGAGTGGTGCGCGCGCCTCGCGCTGAAAGTTAAAATAAATAAAATTAAAAAAACGAAGCTGATAGCCGCGCAGCCGTGAAAGTGACATGGCCGCGCGGCGCGAAAGTGAAAGGAAAATGAAGCTGACGAGGAGGGAGTGGGAGGAGGGGGGAGGGTATTCACGCGCTGCAGTGCACGTCGCGCGCGCTTGTGCGCTTGCGAGCAGCAGGCGTGACCACACGCTCGTGCACCATGGCCTTTTGCTTGCGCGTAACCGCCTGAAAAAGGCCACGACGCACGAGCGTGTGGTCAGCTTCTGAAACCCCCTTACATAAAGTCTCGCCAGAGCAGCGCTTGCGCGCTACTCGAGGCTCGACCTAAAAAAGAGTGGTCCTGATGAAGGTGGACATAAGTTGTAATTTCCACCGAAATATACGTCGACCAGGCTGACTGATATGCCTGTTGACAACACAATCACAGATGGTCATGATATGTCATCTTTGTGATTTCATTAGTGTATGTTGTTGTAGGCTGGGGAGTGCATGTATGTGAGTTATGTGTGGTAGTGAGCATCAGTGTGATAGGTTAGGATATTAGTGTGGTTTTATCATGGGGAAATGGTAATGGTTTCCATGTATATGTAAACAGCAACAAAGACAGAAGAAGCAGATAACATGTACATTGGATTTGTATAATTGGATGTTTTGCACTTCAAAAATGTTTGTAGATCTCATGTTTTTAACATTTGTATAACTAAATGATATATTTGATATAATGTCTCTATTTGTAAGAAAAAATGAATTAATAAAAAGGATAAAATGAACTAAACCATAATTAAAGATTTGATGTGTGCAATGGGTGGCCCATAGAGCTTATTTAAGCCTACTGAAAAGGGATTTAGGTCGGGTGGGAGTTGTTTTGTAATACAGCATCTTAAAGTTGTGTGCAGACTTCTTTTTTAGTGATCCTGCAAATGAAGGTTAGGTGACCGATGAGCAAGTAAGACAAGGAAAATTTGGATCAGGATCCTGTGATCATTAGAGTAACAGTAAAGGGTTTTGGAAAGTTTAGGTATGATACCAACAAAATATAATTCCTTCTGAATTAACCAAAGTCAAAATGCAGTCAGAATGCACAGACACGGTGTGATGCTGTTAAAAGAAACAAAGAAGTACAATGGGGATTGCAGGATTTGAGTCCCTTACATTATGCAGAAAGTCTGGAAGCACATAAACCCCACACAGTAGTCAGGACTAATAATTCACAGCTAGCAGTTAAAATAGACTGAAAACGTACTACAGTCAGTCAACTTCCACCCAGATCTGAGCACTTGTTAATTAACTGGTGCTCGAACTAATAAATGTAAAGGGACAAAAGTAAGCTACAGACAGTTTCACGCTCTTAACTTAAAACTAACTGGCCATCATCTATCCGAGTTAAGCATGTAAATGTGCTACCTTCTGCATTTTCTCCACCCAGCATACTTAATTCTAAAAGCAAGCAATCTCTAGTTTAGCAGTCCCACCACCAGAACCACAAGAGGTCACAGAGTATGATGTACGTTGCACAAAAAATTTACACACAATGGATTCTCAAGAGCAAATGTACAATGAAAGACCCAAACTGGACACTTAACATATGATCAGTTATTCAGATAAGGAGCTATGGGAGACTTAGCTATGAAAACTACTTAAATCGTGTTAATCCATGCCTGTTTCAGGTGTGCATAACTAAGACTTTGAAATGGTTCTGCTAAATTATTGAGAATTCCTCCACACTGTAATCAAATTTAGTCTACAAGATTCACTGATAATGACATAAGGAGGACCTAGTGTGATGCTGACTTGAAGTATCACCTAGAGGAATAAGGAGCCCAACCTATCGCTAGGGTCTAGCGCTATTTGTTACTAAAAGGTTTCATTTTTAACAATCTCAACAAAGTTTCCAGTAGGGAAGAAACAGAAGACCTGATAGCCCATTTGACAAGAACTTGAAGCAAGATCTATGACTTCATCTAGCAGCCACCTCTTTCAGCAAGTAGTTAGATTTCAAACATTTATTTAAGAAAACTTCCATTCAAACTCTTTAGTGCTTCGACAAACTAAATAGCAGTAGCTCTATAAAGCACAGTACACCACTGTACAGAAACATCACTCATCTCCACCACAGACGACATTCACATGTTCCTTGACAGAGACGACACAGCAACCCTCCTTCTCCTGGACATCTCTGCAGCGTCTGAATTGGTATCATACCCATCCTCACCAAATGCTTGTACGAGATTGCCATCTAAGGACCCACTCTCCACTGGATCTTGCTCCTTGTTAACGGATATAACACCAGCTGTCAGCCTGGTACCTTAATCCTGGGAAGCCCGTAGACTCATCTGTGGGGTCCTCAAGGTTCATTTCTCAGCCTCACCCTCTTCAACGCATACATGATCCCTATGGCCAACCTCGTCTATGAACAAAATACCAATAACCTCTCTTACACCGATGACATGCAACTCATACTCTACCTTTTGGACAAGACCCCTAACACAAGGAACAAGTTCAGCGCCTGCATGACCAAAGTCGCTAACTGGATGAAAGCCAACTGACTCAAGATCAACACCAACAAGACAGAAGTAGTGACCCTTGGCAAGAACACCTCACCATGAGACTCCAATTGGTGGCCAGCCAAACTCAGACCCACACCCAGAACTTTGGAATCATCGACAGCAAATTGGACAATACCGCACAAGTCAACGCCACCACTGCATCCTGGTTCCACACCCTGAAGATGCTAAGGAAGATCTTCAAACGGCTCCCAAGCAATACTACAAAAACTGTCGCGCACGCCCCAGTCACTAGCAAGTTGGACTACAGGAACACCAAGCAACTCACCGTATGACTACAAACCATCTGGAACTCAGCAGCCGGACTCATCCTCACCTCCCACACAGAACTCACATCACACCACACCTCAGGGAGCTCTACTGGCTCCCGACACACAAATGAGCTCATTTTAAACTCCTCACACACACATTCAAGGCACTACACAACTTAGGCCCCACCTACCTAAACAGTTGCATCTCCTTCCACCAACCACCCAGACACCTCCACTTCGCAGGACTCCTACTTCCACACATCCAAAGCATACACAAAACAAGAACAGGAGAATGGGCATTCTCTTTCAATACTCCTAAAGCATAGAACGACATCCCACTCCACATCGAATCCTCCTCCTCTCTTCGTGAATTCCGCAACAAGACGAAAATCTGGCTTTTTAATTAACAATCTACCATAGGCACGGCTAGGGACACTCACCTGCTCTACGCCAGGTTACCCCTTGTAGGTGCTAGTGCGCTTTACCAAATACACCTAACATAGCATATAAACCCATCAAATATAAACAGACAAGTTGAAAGAACTCATTGATCATGTCAAACATCACCTAAAAATCGAGGTTAATATCAAGCACTGAAAACAAGCCTGAACATGTGATAGCTAGAAATGGTTAGGTTTACATGAGTTGCTGTGTATTCAATCTTTTCCTCTCCTTAACACTAGCTGCAACTTCCACAGGTAACACATGCTCATGCACCAACGAAGCCAGAGATGAGATTGCAATTAATCTCGCACAGGGGGAACTTATCACCTCGTTACAAAACACATTCTTTGTCATTCTTTGACAAAGTATCTTTTCTTATTAGTACATTTTCTTTCTTTCATTCAAGTGAATAAAGAAAATGGTTGTTTTCCCAGTGCACATGCAGCAATTAATGTAAGTGGTTATTAGTGCCAAACATTTTTGAAACATGGATACCAGCGTTGGCTACTTAGTTGCCCTTTACAATACAAAAATTCAAATGAATCCAAATTTAGCATGACATATTTAGCAATGGACCTACCTGCTGCACAAGCTGCTAACCATTTCTCACTTTTACAAACTTTCTTTGCGATGAGATGCGTGCAATCAGCATATTTCTGAGAAAATTAAGATCCATTATTAGAAAAATGAGAGGGTAGACATTCAACACACTGCATTACAGCATAGTTTACAATAAATCACACCTCATTTACTTGATCCTTCCTGTTCTGCGGCCACTTGACAAGCAACACCATCGGCATGCGTCCTTTTTTTACTTTTCAGGATAACGTTTCCCTTTCACAATCTAAGTATTTTGTTTACATGATTAAAAAAAGCTCAGAGTACACTAGCAAATGGTGATGATGTTTTCAATAGACTTCATATGGGTGTTGCCCAGTATTTACAAAATAAAGTTTCTCTGTTAATTTTTTTTAACAAAAATATATTTTCAAATATCAAAATTTTGAAAAATAAAAATATATAATACATATTTATAAAAATAGAGATCATTGGAAAGATTTTTCCGACTTATTAATTTTAGATCAAATTTATATCGTTGTTTTCTTTATTTGTATAGACTTTTACAAGTTTTTATCTTTAAATACCTTCATTACATATTGCAACCATAACGATGCAATAAGCTTCATTAAATGAAAAGAAAAACAACCCTAGTTGTGTGGCAAAGATGGCGAGCGATAGGGCATCTTTTCCTCCCCTTTTGCCTGGCAGATAACCTGAAAATCCACGCCCCTAGAGCACAAACATGCAATGGTAAATGATCCGCCACAAGCAGGACCCCTGTGCTGATCAGATGACGCCAATTGCTGTCAGATTGTGAGCAGAGAAGCAGTTTGTGGCCGATATGAGGAGGACCGAAAATGATGGCCCCTTGTCTGCAATATGTGGGAGCAGATAACAGACAGTCTTGAGGTTGCAGCAGCCCTACCAGACTCAACTGAGGGGGGCAGGACTGTGATACCTATGGAGGACCTCCACTCTGATCAGAGGCTGTGGGGAGCAAGAGGACCGGCAGGAGGTGAAAACAGGCCTTTACACCAGAGAGCTCACTTGGACTCCAGCCACTGACCCAAACTGCGAACGCCTTGCACTGTAAGCATTGACCCATGGGTGAGGACCTAAGAAGCATTTTGATAAAGGGGGGGAGTGTGCACCGCCAGAGTCAGGATGAGCCACCTCCGACTCAGATGAGCGAAATGGGCACAAATAGGAAGTTAGTCAGCGGCCAATCCATAAGGGTGATATGAGAACGCAAAATAGAGACCACTGGCACATCATGCTTTCTCTCTGGGGATAATGAGTCCCTGCAACATAGCTCTCCAGTCACAGCCACACACAGAGACTAGACGGGGAACTTGAAGGAAGCAAGTAATGCTCATGGAAACCAGGCAGCACAGAATCGGTACTTGAAACCAGACCTTGACCCCAGATGCCCCTTTAATTGCACAATGGATCCATAAAAGTAAGGAGAAAGCGAGTAATGCTGATGCTGCGGTCCAAACAGTCCACCCACTTTAGTGCCAACTTCTTAAGTTACATAACCGACATGCAGAAGAGTAAAGATAGGCAGAGCATAGCAGGCCGACACCATAGCTGCTAGCGTACAGCCCTAAAATAGTCAAGTGATAGCTGACTACCTTGCCGAGCCCAGGAATCCGTTGTGAAGATTCCAAGGCAGGAACATGGGCAGAAACACAGCCTGTTAAATAAACTTGCATCACAACAACTCATAACTTGTTGATAAAGGCTCTGCCTAAAAGATAGTGAAACGTCCAAAAAAAAAAAAAGAGGGCACAATAAAAGACCTGTTGGTGAAGGACTCCTGCCGAGACACTGACAATGCAAAAGAGCGCTGCAGAGCTACCAAGATGATTCAGAACACGACACAGATATGAAAGCACCTGCCACCAAGCAAGGTAAGGAGGACCTCTTCAAAAGTTTCAGAAAGGATTTTAGTTTATTTAAATATGAGCTAGGAACCGAAGTGCAGACATTCAGACAAGGCTTGGGGATCTTGAGATTAGTCTTTCTACAGAAGAAACTACAGATAACAGATCAGACGAGCAAAAGATTATTAAACAAGACCTGTTGAACTTGCAGGAATAGATTAGCTTTGTGCAAACAAAGTATAAAAAACAAGCATTTGCAATGCAATAGGTCTCGCATTTACACGAGACCTATCGCATTGCAAATGGTAGGCATTACGGACAACGGGAGGGAGGGCGGGGTGGAGAAGGCACGACAACGGGAGGGAGGGCAGGGGAGTAAAGAAAGCACCAAAGCATGTCGTGCCTGCAGTAGGAGAACCTCATTAAAGAAAATAGTGCTCACAGTCTAAATAACACGTACCGTGTAACAACTGAAGTAAAGGGGCCAGTCGCCATAGGAGGTGACAAATGAAGAGGAGGCAGTACTAAGGAGGGACTAACAAGCCTATTGACTAATCAGAAGCCAGCATTTAGGACGGACAATGACAAGCCAATGGCAAATACGGGCGGAGAGTGGGCGGGGCTTCTATTTCCTACTCCTCTACAATAAGTCTCGCAGAGCAGCGCATGCGTGCTGGCTCTAGGCTCGACCTAAAAAATCAAGACAAGGCAGTGTAAGGATAAGGGTGATCCACAAGAAGAAGAGGGCAGCAACATATGTAAAAGATTTGTTTTGCATTTTGCCTGGGTTCTGAAGACACTCATGAGACACAACTACAGCAGACGCACACAGCCTTGTACCCATCAAGAGGTTTCAAAAATTCCTAGACCTTATAACAAAAGTACATTGATTCTAAATAAAAAAAGATTATGGAACCCGCAAAGAAAAAGATGTGACATTGTTTTTAAGGGCCATAAGATAATGTTGTTCCATTACCTCCTGGCAATACCAAACAAATATGAAGATAGTTCAAAACAATTACTGACTTTCTAAAGGCCCATTAGAAGCCCTACAGATGGGGGCACCCATTCAGGATAGTGTTTGACAGGCAAGAGCAGCCGTACCAAACCAAATCAGTGGCATAAGCAGAGTCTATCCTGCAGATGCCAGAAGATTTCACTGCACCAAATAAAGAAGAAGCACAAACATCTAAGGTAATCTCGCCACATCTGGAAAGAGATAAATTGAGATTGGTGACACAATACCCTCGAAGATTAAGACCCTCGTAAGCAGACATTTTACAAAAAAATCAACAACAAAAATCAAATTAGGGAGTTGCTCTCCCAGGCCTTCCAATGCCATGCAAGCCGCAATGAGATGCAGAGAGCAGCCGATTGTTGGAGCCCATCATGAATCATGAGAGGGGGAGAACTTGGACTGACAGCAGTGCCAGTATAGGGCAAGTGGGGGATGGAGTGAAAGACTGGAGTGGTTTGCACCTGCGTTAGTCTTTGTACGGATCAAGGCATGTCCCGTAAGAGTCAGAGTAATTGATGGACTGGAGACATTATGTTAGTTCACAGTTATGTGGTTGTCTATGGTGTTCAGGGGATTAATAGGGAGAAAGAGAAGGGAGGGACACCAGCACCACTCTTTGAAAGGCTTATGACAATGTCAACATAACTTTATGGGCTCCTTGAGGGTAAAATGATTAGCTTAAAGATGCAAGCTCTAAACTCCCTTCAGAAACGCTTTGCTATTCTAAACCCGATGTATGCCACAAAATGGTGACATATATGTATTACAAGAGATCAATCTACTCAAAAAGAACTGGCAGAGACTGAAGTTGAGACTGTTGCCCTAGAAGTATTTTGGCTCTGGAACTGACAAAACAGTAATAGTAGCAGTTCTACTGAGTTGAGTTTTCCTGGGGAGGTGGTCTGGCATTGGGACACAGGGCATGGTAGAATACTGGGTCTTGAAATTAGACAGGGGTACTGTACTTTCTCGGTCATCTCTTTTTATGGTCAAACACATGTCAAGGACCCTATATCAAGAAGGTAATAGAAGAACTCTTACAGGTAACACATGGAGACATTATTCTTGGTGGTGATTTAAACATAGTCATGGATGAAAACGAGGACAGATCAGCACAATAAATAGGACAAACAGGCGAAATCTCGGCCGACGCTACAGCGTGATTACAGCAACTAAGCATTGTAGATATTTGGTACGAGAAACACCCCTCAGATATACACTTTATACATTACTCACAAGATTGTAAGACATATGCGCAATAAGGTCACTTCCTTGTGACAAACTTGATGTCCCAGAAAGTAATGTCAACAGACATAGGTCTCTAATATCCATTATCCTGAGACAACCCTACAGTCTTCAAGCAGGAGATGGAAATTGAAAGATGCATTGCTATACAATACGGAGGTACGCAAATCAGGTAGAGTTCCTTGCAGATAACAATGAGGCTTTAGTAGGCTGAATGGGATTTTCTAAAAGCTCTAGTGCAAGGCCAGCTTATGCCGCATGTCGTGCGGCTTAATATAGAGAGAAAACAGAAACACGCTCAATTAAAGTCCCAGCTTAGGGATTTACAAAGGGTGCATAAACAGACACATTCACAGAAATTGTGGCAGAAACGGATACTGTTAGGGAACAGGTGAGGGCCATTAGATGCAGTCAATGCTGAATATTTACTCCTCAAAACCAAACAGTGCTATTATGATGGGCACAACAAAGCAAGTAAACTACGGGCTTGCAAACTGTATGACAAATTCACAAGAGATATAGAAATCATGATTAAAAATAAGGCAGGCCTCACGGCGCTGCTAGGTCTACTGCAGGAACTGAGGGGGATCACGCTCCGAGAAGATCTTTATAGGGGTGGCCTGTCTGGTAGCCAAAAGAGACGTTGCCCGCCTTTAGAGGCAACCTTCCCCCCCCTCGATACAACTATGGTACAAAGAAGTACACTGGTGGCCACAACAGGAAAAAAAAGATATATGAGGCACGTGGTTGTCCTCAAAAGCATAATAAAGTATGGGGGAGGTGGTGGTCTTATCATGGCATACCGTCATGATAGGTTTGTTATTTGAAATAACGGTTACCGTAACCCGGAGATGCTCTGCTCTTTCTGATTGTATTGCATTGGATGATGCCTGCCTTGTAAACTGTTGTAATTATTCTGCTCAAAGTTTTCCCCTTCTATGTTTTTCTATATATACCATGATACCTATCCTCTCACCTTTACCTTTACCTTTCCTTCCCCCTTTCTCTTTCTCTCTTGTGGTACGTTCCAGCCGTTTAGCTGGAGGTGACAATAGAATGTTGGAGTTCTCCTCCAGCCTTTCGTGAGGTGTTGGTGTGGCGGAGAGTGTAGACCAGAATAAAGTGATTTCCCACTTACTTATGCATCCAGTGTCTTTTTAACACTAGCGACGGTCTGCGAAAGGGGGCAGATGCCATGGTCTCCTCCCCGTCTGGCTATGCTCCATTGATGTCTCAGTTTGCTGGTCTGTGTTTCTGGTCATTACCGACCACAACCTAAGGTACTGTTTTTCCTTTCTACTCGATCCTCGTTCTCCATCGGCCACTCGACCTTCCGGACTGCTGCCTTTCTCGTCCACTCGCCGAGGTGTTTCCTGCTTCCTCCTTTGTTGAAGTTTGCCGGTCCGCCACGCCTTCTCCTTTCCTGGCTGTGGGCAGGTTCTCTAGGCTTTCCCCTGCATGTGCCTGGTTGAGGGCGGACCACCACGGCGACTTTCACCTTTGGGATCACGCCCTGAATTGTCCCTGGGTGTTTCCTCGTGCCTGCTTCGAGAAGGAAACACACCCGAGGGGGAGCGTACTGCAGTCTGGGGGGCATACTGCAGTCTAAGCAGTACCCTTCTTAAGCTGGGCTTTGTGGACAATTTCTCGGCTACTGTTGTGGGGCTAATCTACAGTCATTACATTTCATTGGTGTGGGTCATATTTCAGTGACTCGCACACTTATTGACCAGTCCCTCTGAGGTTTCCTTTCTTCAGTGACCCGCACACCCCTCCTTCAAGAGTGTTCCTTTTGTATGCACCTCTCCTCAGCAGTTTCTTTTGGTGGCTACGCTCCCTCTTGGTGGGTCATCCATCAATGATTCGCACACTTCTTTTCTTTGCCAATGTAGTGCGCATCATTTACGGACATTGACCCGAACACTTTTGTCAGCTTTACTGCTGATCATCAATCAGTGATTTGCACGCTTCTCTTCTTTGGCAATGCTAGTGCGCATCATTCGACATACAGTGACCCGCACACTTTTGTCAGCTATACTGCTGGTCATCAATCAGTGATTCGCACACTTCTCTTCTTTGGCAATGCTAGTGCGTATCAGTCAACGTACAGTGACCCGCACACTTTTGTCAACTTTATTGCTGGTCATCAATCAGTGATTCGCACACTTCTCCCCTTTGGCAATTCTAGTCCGCATCATTCAACGTACAGTAACCCGCACACCTTTGCCAGCTAAATTGGTTTCTCAGGATCAGACTCACTTGCTGTTTCCACTTCGATCTCTGTAGTGGATTCTCATCTGAAATTCATACTTCTGCCATCCTGTGGTAGTTTTGGTACTGCATACATCTTTAGTGATTCGTACATTTACCCTATTGTGACGTTCTGGTGCTTTGCTTGCACCCCACCAGGGGGCCAAAAGTTTATTTATTGTTCTACCTGTATATATATATTACCTACCTGGGGGGTCAAAGACTAATTCTAGTGCATTTTTCCGCTATTGTGATTTTCCTCATCTTAAGGCGCTTTTACTTGAATTCCCGGATTTCCTAGGTGTACCTTACCTTGGTCCTTTGTTTTCCTCATTTTTCTGCCCTTGCTGTAGTATTGTGTATTTTCTGGAATCTTCTAGAATTTTCTTATCTATTCTATCGAGCTTACAATGCCAGCGGCAAGCATGCTCCAACCTGCACCATTCTTAAACGACTTAGGTGAACCGGTGGTGCCTTGGAAAGAATGGATACAAATATTTGAATCTTATTTAATTGCTATTGGGGGAGAGAAATTCAGTCCTGTAAGAAAACAACATATTTTATTACATAACCTGGGCACACATGGGAGAAGAATTTTTGAGACCTTACCTGACCCTGTGATCCCTCGTAATGAGCATGATGAAGGTGATGTTGAGGATGTAGTAAACGAGTACAAAATCACTTTGTCTAAGTTACAAAATCACTTTGGTGATAAAATAAATATTGTACTTGAACACCATAAATTCTTCAGTAGGGTTCAAGGCAAACATGAAAGTGTCACAAATTATGTAGCGGTACTTAGAGGGCTGAGTAAGTTATGTGAATTTGATGAATTAAATGATTCGCTCATAAGAGATCAATTAGTGCGTTGCACTAACAACACAAGAATACAGGAAAAACTTCTACAGAAGCAACGCAATCTTCAAAAAGCTATTGAAATAGCCAAATCTATTGAGCATACAGCCCTATGCCTGAAAGAAATTAGAACACCCGCTACTAATGAGCAGGTTTCAGAGATTCTTGACAAGGACCAAGAACCTGTACTGGAAGATACCATATGCAAAATTAAAAATAACAAGGGTGCACACCAATATGGGGAGCAGGAGGGAAATAAGCTCAAATGTTTCCGTTGTGGCAGCAGCAATCACCTAGCCAACAACCCTAATTGCCAGGCTAAATTAGCTGTGTAGGAAATGCAACAAGAAAGGCCACCTAGCGAGGGTATGCAGAAACAGCTGTAGTAAAAAAATGAGGGAACCAAAAAGGATGTCCTAGATGGTCGTTCCCATCGGTCAAGAAAATAGTATTACAGGTGATGGATGGTCAAACATGCAATAAAGTTAATTATCCTGAATGTGACATAATGCTAGATGGTAAGCCCATTAAAATGTTTGCCGATTCGTGCTCGCCCTTTACTCTTATCAATTTCTCAGATTACAAAACTATGACTTCAGAAACCAAGGAGAATTTAGTATCCACGGATATTTCCCCCAGTGGATACAATAAAGATCCCATTCCCCTCAAAGGAATGATTTAAGCCCTCATCACTTTTAAAGACCGTTCCACTGTTGGGGAAAGTGTACATTGTTGAAGAAGGTACCAATCTCCTGGGATGGCAACATCAAAACGAATTAGGGATTAAGTTAGATCCTAATAACCCCGAACAGGTCTATACTGTAAATGAATCCATCGTGGATGGTAATATTATTTGCGATGAATTCCCTGAAGTTTTCACTGAAAAACTAGGGATGCTTAAAAATGTTCACCATAAAATTAAACTTAAATCAAATGCGGTACCAGTGGTACATAAAACCAGACCCATTCCTCACCTTATGTGGGGCCCATTACAAAAAGAACTTACGAGACTGAAGGAATTGGGTATCATCCAGGATATTGATTGTTCCGACTGGGTGGCTCCCATTGTTATAGCGAGAAAAAAACAAGGAGATGAAATAAGATTATGTGTCGACTTATGTGATCTCAACAACAACATCTGGGTTAAGAGACACCCCCTACCTCGCATTCATGAGATGTTGAGCACAATAGGAGAGGCCAATTGTTTCAGTGCGTTGGACCTATCCATGGCCTACCATCAGGTTGAACTTCATCCCGAGTCGAGATGGTTGACAGCGTTCACCACACCCATGGGCACGTTTATGTTCCGCAGAATGCTGTTTGGACTTGCGGCCACAGTATTCCAAAAGATAATGCAACAAATATTGGATGGAATACCGAAAACAATGTGCTTCCAGGATGATGTGCTAATATATGGGGCCACTGTGGAGGAACACAATATGATCTTAAGGAAAGTTTTTACCAAACTTAGGGATGCAGGACTGACACTTAAAAAAGAGAAGTGCAAAATTGGTGTCAGCTCTGTAGAGTATATCTAGGTCATATGATTTCTAGAGACGGGTTTAGACCCAAAATGTGCCTACTGGAAGCAATCAAAGATGCTCCTGCTCCAGAGTCAAAAGATTAACTTAAATCGTTCCTGGGTCTTGCTGACTATATGAATAAATATGTCCAAAACTTTGCAGATTTAACCAGCTCCCTTAGGGATCTCGTTAAACAACACACACATTTTCAATGGCTGGAGGTAACCCAAGATGCGTTTGAGAACATCAAAAAAGCTATATTGTCTTCTCCATACCTTTGCAACTTCAACCCTTGCAGGAAAACGATATTAACCACCGATGCAAGTAATAAAGGTCTAGGGGCCACGCTATCACAAGTATTTGAAGGCAAGGAGAGAATTATGGCCTTTGCCTCGCGAACCCTTACTAGACCCAAAATGAATTACTCAGTGGTTGAAAGAGAGGTCCTTGCATGTTTCTGGGCTGTGATACATTTAAAAAATTTCCTATGGGTCTTCAATTCCATATTCGCACAGACCATAAACTGTTAACATACATGTTCAGCCCCAAAGGTTCCTTGAACAGCACTCCACGTATTGCCCACTGCGTTTTAGGTTTGGAAAGCTTTTGCTTCAAGATGGAATATGTTCCTGGCAATCTAAACAAGGCAGCTGATTTCTTATTGCGAGCTCCTCTGAGTAGAGAGGAACAGTTTGACACTCTAGAATTTCCTGTTTTGGAGATCCACTCGTCAGCAATAACTTCGGAAGAATATTCAGCGAACGACAAGAAATTTGACCAACTTAAGACATACATTCTACATGGATGGCCCAAGTGTTACAGAGAAGTCAGTGAAGGGGCCAAGGGTTTCTGGGAAATCCGTCATGAGATCACCTTAAACCGGAACTTAATATTCAGGAATGACAAAATAATACCACCTGAAGGTATGAGAGATAAGGTGATTGATCTCGTCCATGAAGGTCACCTTGGAAGGAGTTTGACCAAAGCCCGGCTAAGAGAACGTTACTGGTTCCCCAACATGAATTCGTTGGTGGAATCCAAGGTTAAGACCTGTATTACTTGTGCCAATAGTGACAAATCCAAGGTTATTCGCAAAGTTCCTTTATCCCCAGTGTCTGTTCCAGAAAAACCTTGGGAAAAGCTTGCTCTGGACATAATAGAGCCTAGTAATTGTAAAGGAGTGCTGAACCGCTTTGCATTTGTCTTAGTTGATTACCGTTCCCACTGGATTGTCACCAGGATGGTAAACCAGATCACAACAAAGTGCCTAATTGATTTCCTAATTGACACGTTTACTACAGAAGGCATCCCATCCACTCTTATCACAGATAATTGGGTGCAATTTACTTCCACTCTAATGACGGAATTTCTCTCGAAATTAGCCTTTACCACCTTAAAATGGCTTTGTACTGTCCTAGAGCTAATGGCCATGTCGAAAGAGGTAATAGGATGATCAAAGATTGTATACAATTAGCTTGTGTTAACCACCTTCCTGTTGAAAGGGCCATACAGGACACGCTCTGGGCATACAAAACACTACCCCTAACCAGGTCACCGGCATATCCTCATTTTCCTCACTCGAAAGAAGGAAGCCTTGTACAAAATTCTTCCCTGATTGGATTGGGGTGGTGGAAAGGTGGAATACAATTCGAGTGACACAAGAAATAAGATAACTTCCTATCAAAATGATTATAAAATGTCATATGACCTCAAGCACAGCACAAAAATAAGTGATTGGGAGGTGGGTGATTGTGTATATGTCAAAAAACCTGATGGGAAGTCCCAGGGGCCTCGAAATTCCTTGGGCCTATGCGGATAGTAGTAATTAAACACAATGTGGTGGTCATGGACAATGGGCAAAAATGGAGTATGGACAGGACTGCCAAACACCACTTCCCGATAAATAACAGCTTCAGTGTTGCCCCTGCCACTCCTTAACTTCAGAAAGATCTTACCACCAAGGACACCAAAAGGCTTACGTACTCACCTAAGTGGCATGATGATTATTTGATGTGAATGCACATTCCTTCCCTTTTCTTCTTATACAGAGGTGGGGAGATGTGTTGTAATTATTCTGCTTAAAGTTTTCCCCTTCTATGTTTTTCTATATATACCATGATACCTATCCCCTCAGCTTTTCCTTTCCTTCCCCCCTTCTTTCTCTCTCTTGTGGTACGTTCCAGCTGTTTAGCTGGAGGTGACAATAGAATGTTGGAGTTCTCCTCGAGCTTTTCGTGAGGTGTTGGTGTGGCAGAGAGTGGAGACCAGAATAAAGTGATTTCCCACTTACCTATGCATCCAGTGTCTTTTTAATATAAACACAATAAAAGTTGGTGACAAAAAAATAATAATAAGGAAGGCCTCATTAAAACCTCAGATCTCGAAATAATAGAGGAGTTACAGGAATTCTATGAAGTCTTAAACACCCCCAAAGAAGTACCAATTGGAAATATTGGGAAATATCTAGCTCTGGCCCCCATAACTAAGCTCACCTTTAAGCAGGAAGCTCCCCTAGAGCAACCAATTCACATAACCAAAGTCCTCAAAGAATCGACAATCTTAAATCTAGTAAAGCCCCAGATGGATATTCAGCCTTATGCTACAAAAAAAATTCAAAACAGCTAGCGCAGATTCTGGCGAACCTTTACAATACAATCATGAAAGACTGGGGCATAAAAGACTGCATGGTCCCGGCAATAATTACCATAATCCACAAACCCAGGAAAGACAAACAGCAAAGTCGCTCATATAGGCCAATATCCTTTTTCAGTTACTAATGTCAAAATATTTACAGATATGCTGGCCCAGAGACTGGGCAAGGTTATTCCAGGGATTATAATGCCTAAACAAGTCAGCTTTGTCCCAGGGCGAAGTTGTAGCAATAACACCAAAACCTTAACGCACCTTACTGGCAATGTAAACAGGACCAAAAAGAAAGCTCTACTATTATCACTTGGTGCAGACAAAGAGTTTGATCAGGTCCTTTGGCGAGTCCTGGATGAAACAAATGCTGTGTGACTGGGTCCTAGATTCACAAAATGAATAGCTAGTTGCTATAAGAATCCTGTAGCTTTAGTGGGAGTAAATGAGAGTAGGTCAAACCGATTTAATATTGGCAGAGCCACAAGGCAGGGGCGTCCTCTCTCTCCCTTGCTGTTCGCAGTAACGATGGAACCTCTTGCAGGCAGGATCAGGTAGAGGAGAGATATTCATTGGATACAGATGGGCCCACCCAGTTATAGGCTAGCCATGTATGCAGATGCTAAAATGAGAACACTGACTCAGCCAGACATCTCTATTTCAGTGATCAAGGAAGAACTAGAACTTTATGGTAGACTTTTAGGTTCTATGGTCAGCTTCACCTAGGCACAAATATTGAATTTATCTATCCGAAGGATCAGAAAACGCAGTTAAAGTTTGCCCAGTGGTCTGACTCCGTCATCCCCAATCTAGCAATTCTAATAATTCCAACAACAAAGCAAACAGTTCAAATAAACTGTGATGCCCTGCTCGAAGGACACAAAAAGAACTGCAGACCTGGCATACAGGAGGGCTCTTTTGTTAGGGAGAAGAGCAGCAGTAAAAACAAGCATTGGCAGAGGCAATAAGTCCAGCCTCTGCAAGTGCTATTGCCTTTGCCAATGTGTTTTAGCCATGTTGTACATTAGCCTGGCTGCTGTTCAGCATGGCTAAAGGTTACTGGTGTAGAGGAGAGTGGCATGGAGTGGAGTGTCGTGGAGTGGAATGTCGTAGAGTGGAGTGGTATAGAGTGTCGTAGAGTGAAGTGTCATAGAGTGTCTAGAGCAGAGTGGCGAACAGTGAAGTGGTGTAGAACGGAGTAGTGTGTTGTAGAGTGGAGTGGCATGGAATGGAGTAAAGTTCTGTACAGGGAGTGGCACAGAGATGAGTACAGTGTTGTGGAGTGGCATAGAGTGGAGTGGCACAGAGTGGAGTAAAGTGTCATCGAGTGGTGTAGAGTGGAGTGGCAGAGAGTATTATGTAATGGAGTGACAGAGTGGAGTCACGTGGAGTGGCGTAGAGTAGACTAGCGTAGAATAAATTTGTGTACATTGTACTGGTGCAGAGGAGAATGGCGTAGAGTGCAGCGACAAAGAATGAAGAGGCATAGATTGGAGTGGTGCAGAGTAGAGTGGCTTAGAGTGCATTGGCGTAGATTATAGTGTAGAGTAGAGTGCCATTGAGTGAAGTGGTGCAGAATACAGTGGCGTAGAGTACAGAGGTGCAGAGTACAGTAGAGTGCAGCAGTGTAGAGTGGAGTGCTGCAGAGTAGTGTGGTGTAGAGTGGAGTGATGCACATTAGAGTGGCGTAGAGTTCAGTAGAGTGGCACACAGTGGTGCAGAGTAAAGTGCAGGGGCGTAGAGTGCAGTGGCATAGAAGCAGTGGTGGAGAGTGCAGTATTGCAAAGTATAGTGTCGTAGAGTGCAGTGGTGTTGAGAGGGCGTAGAGTGCAGTGGCGTAATGTAGAGTGGTGCAGAGTAGAAAAGAGTGGTGCGAAGTAGAGTGGTGCAGAGTAGAATAGAGAGGCGTAGAGTGCAGTGATGTAGAGTGTAATGGTGTAGAGTAGAGTGTTGTTGTTATGTTTCATATAGGTACCCTAATATAGGCCCGGGTAATATCATACACCTTCACCTACATTATCTCCCTTACATTACAAAGTAACGAGCCTTTAGGATTGAACATTTACCTAATTCTAGTCCTGGGTGCAGAAGGAGGGTTTTTCACTGAACAATAGCGTCCTATAACTCCATCAATAGACTCATACAGCATGAATGAATATTCATGAGGGTTCTCGGAAACCAGGCAGGGGCTATACCACCTGCATAATATCTACGTACACGGTTCATCCCATACGTCATCCTCAAATCCAACAATGGCTAATACAAGAAACAAGGGACAAAGAAACCCTAGATACTTTTTGTATAAATACATTACATCTTGCTAGGGCTGGTAGAGGGAACCGAGACTTCCAGGCCGACACACTGACCAGAGACGCTGAGGCTCCTGCATTCAGACGCTCCAGCTGACAGTGGTCTAACACATCCCTTGCAGGGTGTCCAACTCAAGACCAGGACGGGGTCCCACACACTCTCTCTCCAGGTAATGGGGATCGACCAAATCCTAGAGGGATTCTTGGCTTTACACCTACTCACATGCTAGGTACACTTAGTTACATCTAGACAGGCATCGTAGGAGTACGCGCATTTTATCAAGCATTTTTATTCATGTATGTATTCATGATTATTGCAAGATGGTAGAACTGTACTATCCTTTTATTTTCACTGTACTGCTAATCATATATATCTGCTATGGTCTAACGGTTGTTGCAGCACATATATTTTACACTAGAAGAACAACTGTGCAATAAATTCTTATTGTAACACGCCCGACTGTTTCTTCTGTGTAAATTCTCCGAGACCGGTTAAATGAGCACGAGTGACTGAGCGAAAAGTAGTATATTGTTTCCACGATCCTGAGGGATCAGGGTTGTCATGTTCTGCGGTTGCCAGAAACTATTCTCTCCCCGATAAGAGGAGACACTAGTGGCACTGTGAGCTAGCTGATGCAAAAAGGCTAACATTTTCGGTGGGGGTGCTCAGAGTCAATCTGCCACCAAGCCCACAGTTCATGTTATCCGAACACGCAGATTCTGTATAGGTTATATATAGGAACTACACGACATGGCGCCGCCAACGTTGGTTGGGTACTTATTTAACAGTAGAATCTGAGTAGTTCAGTTGTGCTAATTCTCAGAGACCCCTACTCACAAAACACCAGAGACGTCTGGAGTGGGTGGGCACAAATTCCGCCACAGCTGAGTAGGCGAAACAAATCCTATTTATTGGCTGTTGGTTAATCAAGCTTGAAGGACACGGTGTTCCTAACAATTGTGCATAACACCTTATCTTAGTTCCCTTGAACAAACTTCTTCTTCACAAAAAGGACTGAGACAGGAGATAACCCAGTAGTAAATATACACACCTCAGACGGAGAAGAAGATTTAAATGCAATACAAATTGCACCAAAATTCAGACGTACAATCACCCTGAAACTATTAGAAAATGGTTTACCAGCTAGGGGTGGCATAGTAGCTTTCGTGATTGAGGCACACGAATCAAATAAAACAGAGGTCTTTTATTCATGGGTTACATTCCCAGCAGCAGATGCAAGAACACAGACATTTCACTACTATACAGAAGGAGATGCACCAGTGGAATATGGTCCGTTCGAGGACATAGAGGTTCCACTCACGTACCAGGAATACTTATACTGGTTTAAAGGCGCCCTACCCCACATAAGAAGTAGAGTAAGATTAGGCCCGCTCAGAGGAGAGGGGGCGACAAGGCCGATATTAGCGGCCTACACACCACATCCTGACATTGACACAATGCCACAGGCAGACTTACTCATACAACACAAAGATTTAATTAAAATCTACAGAAACTTGACACAATTCATCATGAGGACTTTCACAGTGCAACCAGCAACAGTTGCAACAAATGGTACTCAATCCCAGGGTACAGCAACTAAAATTACACCACAAACATTACACGCGGTAATGGGTAAAATGCTCACAAAACGTGAACAAATACCATTCTGGGTAGCTCAGAAAATAACGCAGCTAGAGGCAGCATTCCCGAATACTACCCCGTATGAAAAACACAGAATGCTAACAATCTGCTTGCCCATGGGGATAACACCACAATTAGAGGATTGTACCACTTGGGGTACAGTCTTTGCTACCATTTATACCAGAACCCATGGTATCCCGTCATTAGCAGCAGTACCTGATGTATTAAGACAAATACAAAACGAGTATGGAGCAGAGCCTGCCCTAAACTTAGGGATGAAGTTACTAGGTAACTATGATCAGTTATCAGCCTTAATATTAGCTAATATTAAATGGGAAGCAGCTTCAGTAGCAATCCGCCAACGCCTAAGGGAGTTCAGTCCTATAGATCAACAACACGAACTACCTAAAATAATTGAAATTGCATATGCAGAATTAGGCAGAGACAGTTTAGGTGGGAAAGCTTTAAAACCACAACTGATGGGCAGTTCTGAAAAGGACACTACCAAGCAGACACCTGCTTCTTCTAAAAAGAAGTGGGATATTAAAAAAGAATGAAAATTTAAAGGAAACGGATCTCAATCCAAAGGCAGATCTCCCCCACAGGAGCCCTCTGAAAAGAGGTACAACCTCAGGAATAGGGATAATATTAGTAAACCCGACAGGTATCAGGATACTGATACACGTTCCTTTCAGGGCTCGACGAAAAACTCAGAGAGAGAAGGACGGTCAGAAAGACAAGAAGAGCGTACAAAGTCCAGAGACAAGCAGCACGCTCAAGACTATACTTCCAAAAAAGAAGAAAAGCCAAAATCAAAACCTCAGTTTAAGAAGAAGAAAGTTGCAGGTCTAAAGATCAGACATGCCCAGAATTCTGAGGACACAACTTCTGAACGGGGAATGGGCTCAGACGATTCTAGACAGCGCGACAAAAGTAACAATAGCTCGCCAGAACCTGATGGAATTTCTGGTGACAGTGGACTTGAATGATTACATCACGGTGGAAACACCAGATACAAGGGTGAGCGTCCCACATAAGTTACACAAAATAACACTCCTAATGGAGGGGGACAAGCCCAGGAAAGTTAAAAGTCTCTTTTGGAAAAACCTATCATCTGGTTATGACATCCTATTAGCTGAACAAGATTGGCCGCCAGCATTCGTTATGGAGTGCCCTAGGGGAGAAACGGTAATTTTTCCAGCATTTTCCGACCTCGTTCCCATTCATCTTAAACATGCATATGCACGGGAGTGGGCAGTTGCCCTAGCTCCAGCATTGTACAAAAATCATACCGGATGGGATGAAGATTCAACCCACCACGTGATCCCGTTAAAAGTTTCACCAAATGCACAGAGACAATATCCAATAAAGCAAGAAGCTAAAAAACAGGTCAGGGAGATCTTAGATCAACTTGAATACCAAGGGGTGATTGAAACATGCACCTCACCAATGAACAATCCTTTGTTTCCCGTATCAAAACCGGACAACTCATATCGTCTAGTTTTTTAGATTACAGACATTTAAACACTTGCACTAAGGCGTTCGCTGTCCAAAATGCACACAGTGCCGCATTAATGAATAACATTGTGCGGAAGAAATACAAAACTACACTTGATATCTCAAATGGATTTTTCTGACAAAATATAGCGCCTGAAAGCAGGTATTTCACCGCATTCTGAGCGTTGGGGTCCCAGCAACAATTTTGTCGTCTCCCTCAAGGGTATAAGAATAGCCCGGGGGTATTTTCAGCGAGAGTAACTGAGTTACTCCAAAATTTTGATGAGGAAGCATTGTCCTATGTGAATGATATTTATCTGACGGATCGCCCACCTCAATGTCCTGTTTTTAGGATATGAGCTTTCAAGTGAAGGAAAAGTCTGGCAGCTAACTTTTTAGAAAAGTGTGCGCTGCTCCAACCTCCAAAATCATAAAAAAAATGTACAATCAATACTGGGATTCCTAAATTTCGGCAGAACATACATTTTTGATTATGCGGAAAGAGTAAAACCTTTCTACGATTTAATAAAACCTGACTTTTCAGTTAGACAATGGACACAGGAACACACAAACATCCTACGTTCACTACAAGAAGACATGATAGCTTCAAAACACTTACAGACGAGAGTAAACGTACGCAACCTAGTGAATCGTGTAATAGCGGGTCAATGCGGGTGCACCTACTTAAACTTCAATTAAGGCGAAACAGTACCAATCGCTTACAAATCACACCTGTACACAAAAGCAGAGATGCGTTTCACTTCAACAGAAAAAATCCTGACAGTAGTTCAGACCGCTGTAGCAAGAGAAAGAGCACTGGCTCATGGAAAACGCATAATTGTCGTAACACCAGTACCGGCTTTAGAAGCTGTTACAAAGGCTAGCATTACAAATGCAAAAGCCTTACATCCGAGATGGATACAATGGGCTAATTCTCTTACTGCAACGGATGTTGAATACAGATTTGATCCAAGTCTAAAAACACAAGCATTTCTGCAATACGAACAAGAATATCCTCTGCCAAATGAAATCTTGCCTCTAGATCAGTATGAATATATTATTTACACTGACGGATCTGCTCAACCGGCCATAGGGAGTAAGCAACAATACAGCGCAATGGAAAGTTCCATCCAAGTTGCACCAAAACGCAATCTCTAGGAGACTGCAAAGTTAAAAGCACTGATACTGGCACTGGTGAATACGGATCACGAATTCCCCACAGTGATAGTGTGTGATTCCTTTTACTGTGTGCTATCATACAATGATATTTACATCATTGGGAACTAAACGGGTTTAAAGATGCAAAAGGTGGCACAATTAAGCATAAAACGCTATGGGAACAGGTAGTTGAGAAACGAACTACCGAGGGCTCACGTGATACATACACTGAGTCATCAGCGTGATGGCGTTCACGTTGAAGGGAATTCATTGGCTGATGAAGCCGCGAAGGGGGCTGTACGCACAGCGTCCGTAGCTGCAATCACTCGTTCAAAACCGAGGATAGACGGTGAGATTATGGTGGCTGTTATTGCTTCAAGCAAAAACAGCGGAGCAGTACCAAAGAAATTTCGTACTCCTACAAGTACTCCTACAAGTTATATGCAAACAACATTCCATATGCTCAGATTCCTGGAGTGGGGGACAGAGTGATACCACATGTGGATCGTAGACAAGGGTTGATTATTGCAGCACACAAGGGTTTGGGCTCTGAGCATACAGGCGTTACAGCGACTATTTCATTGTTGAAACAGCGCTACTGGTGGCCAGGTCTAACAAAACAAACTAAAGATTACGTCTTGAAATGTGACATCTGCCAGCAGATGAAAGGCTCCACCATAGCACGCCCGGCACAGACACCATTAATAAAATCAGACAGACCACTCGCTTGTGTATATCTGGACCACTGCGGCCCCTTACAATCAGATGGGGCTTACAAGTATATCATGGTTGCAGTGGATTCATGCTCAAGATTCCTATGGGCTTGGCCTCAGCGCTCGGCTGACGCTCGAACTGTTATATAAGATTTGCGAGTCTTTATCGGGACATACGCAGTTGGCATGTTACATTCTGACCGTGGCCCGGCGTATAGCTCTCGGGCTTACAAAGAGGCCATGGAAAGTATGGGAGTAGCATTGCGGTACTCCTCTCCGTACCATCCTGAGGGAAATTCGGTTGTGGAGAGGAAGAACCAGGACCTAAAGCAATCTTTAACAGCTAGGATATTGGGCAAGGGTGGTAGTTGGGTCAATCACATATATGGGGTACAGCGAGCACTCAATAACCAGCCAAGAAGTTCTCTAGGGGTGTCACTCCTTACGAGGTCCTATTTGGGACAAGAATTTGGGTACCTGATCTTGATTGTGAAGGCACATTGGCGGATGAGAAACCATTTGATATCCATGATCGTTTGGCTGTTTTACAGGATCTAAATGAATCCAGGACACAACAAAGTAACGTCCTTCAGAAACAGACCGCCACTGGGGAAGTCAAGGCAAACATGGCAAGACCTGTCTGGATCCCAAAAGTCAGGGATCTGGTCAGAGAGAAAATAGCGGACAAAAAAGAATTTGGACCATCATACAGAAAGCCTATACCTGTCCTAGCAGTTCAAGGAACAAGAACTGTACTTTTGCCACCTCTTGCCGGAAAAAAGGAGAAAAGATTTGTCTCAATCGACTTAATCAAACCACACTATGTGGCCGATACTGAACAGTAGGCCTCGTGGACTCCACAGTAGCAGACGCCCTCCTTTAGCTACCATCCAAGAAGTTCAAACAGAAAGACTCATCACGTTCAAAGAGCCTCGTGTACGGAATGAAGGATTATGCAACAATGCTATGGAACTCGTTCCCCTTGAACCAGAAGTTCATCTTCAAAATTCAATTCAAAATAACACACAAGTTGCAATTAGACCAAATACAGACGTCTACGTCAACATGCCTCGACAAGAGCAAAATGCGATTTCAACAAATCCCGATGCAATTCCTACAATTGATCGAACTGCTTCTGGCTACTTCATGAACTTTGATACGTTTTCTTTGGATCCAAGTGAACCTGAAACGACGCCAGCCGAAAAATCACGCAAACTACAAGCTAAAGACTTTCTGAACTTTCTCAAAAAGACTTACCTGGTATCGCCTTGGGTAGAACTCTGGGTAATTACTGGGATACTATTTTTTCTTTTCTGGCTAGGCTTAGTTATAACTTTTAGCATGCTTATTAATGGACGATACCTTCAACAAAGACCTTAAGCCAAGAAAGTGAATTTGATTCTGAAACCACATCAATCTTCTCATCGTGAACAAAGAGACTTGTCATCAGTGAACATTACAGCAGTTCCTATACCGGATGGTATAGTTTGGGACAAGGTTGATTTTGATATATTCGGACCTACTGAACTTTTAAAAATTTCTCAAATATTTAAAATTTCATTGAATGATATCATTACCTCAAGTACATTTTCTGATGATTGGGACTCTGAAACTGGTAATGATATGTTGTCTGATTTAGAGAAAACTGCCGCATTTCCGAACACTGAAAAGTTAGAAGGTACTTCAGACTATGACACTTTGTACTGTTACCAACATTATGGTCATCATTTCTTGCACAAACCTATATCACCTAGAAATGTTTTTGAGTACCACCAGTGGGAAAATTGCCCTACACCACCATACATTTGCACAGAGGTTTTCATATTTTTCAGGGTTTAACACCACTGACCCGACCTCGTATTATTACAAGGTTGCACCGACATCAGCACTGAAAATTATGTTGACAAACACCAAACAAATATACTCTGCTTCCTTTATCACCCAATTGTCTGAACAGGGTCTTGACCTATGGAAGGACACAATAGACTTAAAATCAGTCTGGGGTTCTAGAGACTGGCAAGTCCAGGAAACAGAAGCACTATTTAGAGCATGCCTCATTCTACAGCAGATGATATTCCTAAATGACACTGTGCAACAGACGTCCTGTCTTGGACTAGCCAAAAACAAGGACCTGAACACACCTCGGTTTCCAACACCATCACAGATGGAGGGGTGGCAAAATTCAACTTCACAAGAAGGGGCAACAGTGGATGACATTTTACAGTACAATAGAGCAGACCCTAATTGGAAGAAATGGGTGGTTTGGCCCTTAGACACGAACACATGTCAGAAACGATTCTGGGGTATAACCGAAGTGTTCAATATCCACAGGCCAGACCCACGCTATGTACAAAGAGAACATACAGGGGTAGTGACGTCCAACAGTGTTGGGAAGTTGTGCCTTGATTGGCTAGAGACCTCAACACTTACAGAAGTGAAACAACACTTGACCTTACTCACACAAGACATGGATCTTAGGGATTTTTTACTAGGTCCCAGGAAAGCACGTCAGAAATGTTTCATATATGCTGGCATTTATGCTGTCTACAATGAGAAGTGGAAAATATCCCAACAAGAGGCCGCAGAGAGAATACGGGAAATAGACCGCATTAACTTAGAGAAGGCATTAGCAGTAGTGGATAATGGGTTAACAACTTTGACCTCCAGGATCTATTCCTTAGGCAACATTGTATCTTCTGCATTAGACATACTGGACCAAGATTTGGCCATATTACAACATGGGCAATCTCAGTTACGTTCTATTATGTCGTTAAGCTGGACACTGCAATCTTTGCGTGAAGGCTATGTGCCTTGGCGTTTTATCAACAGTACGTCTCTGTTTTCTGAATATAATTTAACAGATAAACAGGTGGAAATGGCACAAAGGGGAACAAAATATACAATGCTGCGTATTGAGAAACTGGATAGATTACCATTTATGGTAGCAGAATCACCATCCACAGAATGGCTAATCCATGGCCACATCACTCTACCGGTCACGACTTTTCAGTTTCAGTATTGCCTTGAACAAAAACAGGCAGGCAAATATGAAAAATTGGGTAAGGAATACATTAAGGAATCTTGGGAATTACCGTAGAGATTTCGATGCCGGAGTGGGGATTGAGAAGTGCTTCTAAGCGGTACAAACTGCAAGAGCGCTTTAAGCGTTTCCCTCATGTGCCAGGATATTTCCCTGCACGGAGCTTGTAATGGTTCAGTAGCGAACTTGTCCTGCCACATGAAAGGGACTCCAGCAGCCGTGATTACTCCGGTATTCAGGCTACTCTCGAATGGGAGTTACTTGATACTGAACGATCAAGGTTGCTGTGGGATGCTTCCGGGCATTGCCTATCTGGTCACTGTAGACTCCAGGGTTACTTGCTGTATGCAAGTATTGTTTCCCACAGTGAATACAGTCAGGGAGACGCCGTTATGGCCTTCGTTGAATGTTTCCTTTATACAGTTTGATACTTTGAGCAGACTGAAAGCCATGCTTTTACAGCAACCGTACCCTTAACCTCCGCTCGAGAGACCTTCGAACTTCAAATCGCAAGGACCTCGACTGAGATACAGGCACTTATATGTACAAACTGCCCCTTTCATTTCGCAGAAATGGTGGGTCGTATCTTTAATATGTCTGATACGAGTGGTATTGTACACCTATTTAAGACCATAGGGTCAGGATTTCTAAGCACCTTTCAGACAATCCTCGGAGTTATTCCAAATTTTATACACTCCGTATTGGGAAGCGTTTTTGGAGGTGTTCCGCTGATCCTGCTTTCTGTTGCAGGAATCCTGATTGTCATTTTTCAGCTCCGCAATGGACGGCCCAATCACCAACGAGATGGCAAAAGCGCTCCTGGAGAGTAAGTACCGTGAGCGCATGGTACAACATCTGGGCACACCTCGCCTACGGCAACTGAGTGCCTCTTGGTTCCTATCGTTTAGACCAGTCTGGATGGACTGCATCTTACCTGTTCTTCGATGCCTGTTTTGCGGTGAAAAATGCATGTTGGATCTCTATCTGACACCTGCATCGGACACGCCTGCGGACTTGAATACCAGGCTGGAACCCCTGAGGGCCCATGCTCGGCAATGTCCCCAGCGTATTCCCATCTTGATGGCTGCATTCATCGAGAATCCGCAGGTGCCGCTTACAACTGGGTTGAGCATCAGCTCTTCCACTAGCACTCAGGTTTCGACAACAGCACCGGCTGCCTCTACACCAGCTATTGGCAGCTCTGAAAATCATTTGTGCTCCATTGACGTACTCTGCGAGGTGTTACAAGGACCGTCCTCTGCAGCGGCAAGCGACAACGACGTTGCTTCTCCCAGCCAGGACACTTAATCTATAATTGGCTCATCGTGCGCTGGGAAAGGATTCGGAATTTTCTTTTTCTAATTTTAAGCCTGAGCTTGATTTGGAACACTTCTTCAAATTGACACTTTCGCTGGAAAAGCATGGCCTTATGACGCTTGTAGTGGTTCGACTTGTATAAACGAACTCAATTGGGACTTTGGCTTAAAGTGACATTTCCAATATTAGCTTTCGAAAATAATTTTTCTTCCTCCCGATTAGACTGTTTTTAAATGGTTTTTAATGATAAAATGTTATGAAGCTCACTGATAGTTTTATGCGCTGCTACCTAGTAAAATCAGTAGTTCGCTAGCATTTTTATCATTGTTGACTGTTCGGAAGAGGAGTGGGTGTTATGTTTCATATAGATACCCTAATATAGGCCCAGGTAATATCATACACTTTCACCTACATTATCTCCCTTACATTACACAGTAACAAGCCTTTAGGATTGAACCTTTACCTAGTTCTAGTCCTGGGTGCAGAAGGAGGGTTTTTCACTGAACAATAGCGTCCTATAACTCCATCAATAGACTCATACAGTATGAATGAATATTCATGAGGGTTCTCGGAAACCAGGCAGGGGCTACACCACCTGCATAATATCTACGTACACGGTTCATCCCATACGTCATCCTCAAATCCAACAATGGCTAATACAAGAAACAAGGGACAAAGAAACCCTAGATACTTTTTGTATAAATACAGCACATCTTGCTAGGGCTGGTAGAGGGAACCGAGACTTCCAGGCCGACACACTGACCAGAAACGCTGAGGCTCCTGCATGCAGACGCTCCAGCTGACAGTGGTCTAACACATCCCTTGCGGGGTGTCCAACTCAAGACCAGGACAGGGTCCCACACACTCTCTCTCCAGGTAATGGGGATCGACCAAATCCTAGAGGGATTCTTGGCTTTACACCTACTCACATGCTAGGTACACTTAGTTACATCTAGACAGGCATCGTAGGAGTACGCGCATTTTATCAAGCATTTTTATTCATGTATGTATTCATGATTATTGCAAGATGGTAGAACTGTACTATCCTTTTATTTTCACTGTACTGCTAATCATATATATCTGCTATGGTCTAACGGTTGTTGCAGCACATATATTTTACACTAGAAGAACAACTGTGCAATAAATTCTTATTGTAACACGCCCGTCTGTTTCTTCTGTGTAAACTCTCTGAGACCGGTTAAATGAGCACGAGCGACTGAGCGAAAAGTAGTATATTTTTTCCAGGATCGTGAGGGATCAGGGTTGTCATGTTCTGAGGTTGCCAGAAACTATTCTCTCCCCGATAAGAGGAGACACTAGTGGCACTGTGAGCTAGCTAATGCAAAAAGGCTAACATTTTCGTGGGGGTGCTCAGAGTCAGTCTGCCACCAAGCCCACAGTTCATGTTATCCGAACGCGCAGATTCTGTATAGGTTATATATAGGAACTACATGACAGTGTAGAATGCATTGCGTAAAGAATAGTGGGATAAAGTGCAGTGGTGCAGAGTAGAATGGCGTAGAGTGGCATAGAATGCAATGGTTTAAAGTAGAGTGCGTAGAGTGCAGTGGCGTAGAGTGGAGTGGAACAGAGTAGAGTGCATTGGCGTAGTGTGTACTGACGTAAAATGGAGTGGCATACAGTGCAGTGTTGCAGAGTAAAATGGTGTGGTGCAGAGTGGTGTAGAGTGCAGTGGCGTGGACTGGATTTTCACAGCGCAAATGGAGTACAGTGGAGTGGCGTAGAGTTTAGTGGTACAGAGTAGATTAGAGTGGCATAGAGTGGAGTGATACAGAGTAGAGTGCAATGGCGTATAGTGTTTTGGCATACAATGCAGTGTTGCAGAGTAGAGTGGCGTAGAGTGGAGCAGTGTAGAGTGAAGTGGCCTAGACTGGAGTGGTGTAGAGTGCCGTGGCGAAGACTGTAGTGGCGCAGACAAGAGTAGAGTGACGTAGAGTGCATTGTCATAAAGTAAAGTGGTGCAAAGTAAAGTAGAGGGACATAGAGTGCAGCAGCGTAGAGTTGAGTTGTGCAGAGTAGAGTGCTGTGACGCAGAGTGGAGTGTCAAAGAGTGGAGTCCCGTAGAGTAGAGTGGCGTGGAGTGGTGTAGACTGGAGTGGTACAGAGAAGAGTGCAGTGGCACATAATGCAGTGGTGAAGAGTAGATTAGAGTGGTGCAGACTGGACTGGCGTGGAGTGGTACAGAGTAAAGTGCATTTGGGTGGAGTGTACTGGTGTATAATGCAGTGACACAGGATACAGTGTTGTAAAGTAGAGTGGCACAGAGTGGAGTGGCATAGAGTGGAGGGGTGTACAGTAGGGTGCAGTGATGCAGAGTGGAGTGGCATAGAGTGGAGTGTTGCAGGGAAGAGTTCAGTGGCATGGAATGCATTGGTGCAGAGTTGATTAGAGCGGTGTAGACTGGATTGGCGTGGAGTGGTACAGAGTGTGCATTGGCATAGAGTGTATTGGAGTAGAATGCAGTGGCACAGAGTGCAGTGTTGCAAAGTAGAGTAGCACAGAGTGGAGTGGCGCAGAGTACAGTGGTGTAGAGTGCATTGCCATAAAGTAGAGTAGAAAGGCATAAAATGAAGTGGCATAGAGTGCAGTGGAATAGAGTGGAGTGGTGAAGAGTAGAGCGCAGTGACAGAGAATGAAGCAGCGTAGTGTGGAGTGGTGCAGAGTAGAGTGCAGTGGTGTAAAGTGGTGCAGAGTAGAGTGCAGTGGCGTAAAGTGGAATATGAATGGGGTAGTAGCGCAGTGCCATTACAGACAT
This sequence comes from Calotriton arnoldi, assembly GCA_963921515.1. Lineage (NCBI taxonomy): Eukaryota > Metazoa > Chordata > Amphibia > Caudata > Salamandridae > Calotriton > Calotriton arnoldi. The sequence continues at coordinate 6,165,265 of CAWUFW010000001.1, read as the reverse complement.
CACATTTTCAACTGAAATGACCATTACATTTGCACAGACATACACTTTTACAGTTAAAAGTATACAATGCACAAACAATAATGTATGGAAATATCATCAGCTTGTGTATTGATTTGTTTTGATCGTATTCAAATATATTTGTTTTCACCACACTGCAGAAATACAAAAAAAGTGCCTCATTTGTGCTTTTCGTAGTTCAGATATATTCTTAAATATATGCACAGTTCATTCAACATTTACATTGAAAAATGCCTTTCCTCTCACAACCAGATTGTCACATATCCTTTCACAGCAAGATTGTCACATAAATCCTCTCACTTTGAAGTCAGCAAAAGAAAAGTAAACACCAAGCTCCCTCAGAAGACCGAGCCTGACATTTGACCTCTGTCTTTGAATGCACAGCAAATGTGACAAGATAAGTACAAAAATTAAATGCCATGGTGCGAACAGAATCTAGACGCAAGGCAATTCACATATTTCTCTGCAGTCCATGGTAGTCGATCCAGGCTAGACTACATGTTCACACAGAGATCGTTTGCTGGCCGGTTTCATGGTGCCACTCACAGGGCTAGGGGCATCTCCGACCACTCCCCTTTGGATGTAATGCTAGATGGCCCCGTCAGGGATACCACACTGCCTCCCAGGATTAATCCCTTGTACCTTAAGGACGCACCCTTACGGGACAGAGTGCATGAGGGGGCGGATCAATACTTTCAAGAAAACAAGGGCTCCATCCAGTCAGCATGCGTATTGTGGGAGGCGTTTAAGACTGTCTTCTGGAGACAGACACAGGCAATGATTGGAGGGGAAGAAGAAAGAGCGGAAGCTACAAAACGACATAGAAAGAGAGACCCGACACTCGAGATTTAGGTAGTAGAGGCCAGCACAGACACCCGGCAGTTACAACACACACTTAGCCTAAAACAGCACCAAGTGAAAGATCTGGCGGAGATTAGGGTACGGGCATATGCCACTGCCACGCAGTGCCGCCTATACGACATAGGTGACAAAGCCAGCAAACCTATTGCCTGGCTAGACAAAAAAGGACAGGGAACCGAATTGGGTCCTAGAGATTAAGGACGCTGAGGGTAGGCTTCATACTACGGGGGTAGAGTTAGCTGAGGCATTCGCTACACATTATGAGAGCATCTACACCTCCAAAACCAGTAGGTCGGGGGCAGACAGTGAGGAGCTCCTGAGAGATATCCCCCTTCCGACTCTCTTAGGAAGACAGGACGGCGCTTGAGCAAGACTTGACGGTGGAGGAGGTTAAGCAGGCGATCCGAGACTTGCAGTCGGGTAAGGCAGCGGGACCCAATGGGCTACCAATTGAATTGAACAAGTGCATGGCACCAAAAACAGCAGGACACATGCTGAATATGTTTAATGAAGCTCGGGTGGGGGATAGCTTGCCTGAAGATCAAAGGATGGTGATGATAGTAGTCCTCCCCAAAAAAGATGAGACGTGCGATACCTGCAGTTCATATAGACCCATGTCGTTGCTAAACCTTGAGACCTATCATTACATCGGTTCTCCACCCTGGTCTTTCTGGCTTTATGCTGCACAGAGGAACCCCTCTCAACTTGAGGCCGTGTTGCTTTCTCTCCGTGCGCGAATTGCTTTTGACAGTATCGAGTGGAGTAACCTGTTCGCTGGTCTGACAAGATTGGGTTTTGGAGCCAAATTCTGTCAATGGGTTTAGCTTTTATACAGTGGTCCATTGTGCCGGGTACGGGTGAACAATGTAGTTTGCGACCTTTTGCATTGCACAGGAGGACCCGGTAAGGGTGTCCATTGTCCCCTATGCTTTTCACTCTAGCGTTGGAACCCTTGGCGAATTGGGTTCGAGGAGACCCCCTGATAAGACGCATTGACTGTGGCGAAGATTGGGAAGAAAGACTTTCCCTGTATGCTGATGACATTTTGCTCTATGCCACACGACCACAAATGACAGTAGACAGGATACTACATATTTTATCTTTTTGAAGGGTACTCTGGCAACCAAATTAACTGGGATAAGTCCCTGATTTTCCCCCTGTGCAGCGCCACCCTCATATCGCTGACCCGATGTATGGTCCCGATTGCTCGCGATGGGTTCAAGTACTTAGGCATTTATATAACAGGATATGGGGATGATTTTCTCAAAAAAAAAACTTTTACCCACACCTGGACGGCCTTAGTGGAGACGCTGCTCATTGGTTAAGCTCCTGCTACGTCTGATGGGCAGAGCGGTGCTGTTTAACATGATGATTCTACCAAGACTATTATACGTTCTACAAAACACCCTGTACAAAATCCCGCCTGCTTTCTTCCAAAAAGTGGACGATTTATTGCAACAGCTTCTCTTGGATGGGGGATGCTCGAGAACTGCGCTCAGCAAATTGCAGAGAGGAGTTTATAAAGCAAATTGCAGAGAGGGGTTTATGAAGAGGGGCTGGCAGTCCCCGATATACGTAAATACTATTGGGCATCCCAACTGTTAGTGATCAACGACTGGGTAGTCTTGGACATCACAGAACCTGCCTATAGGGTCGAGAGACAGACTATGGCTACGTGAGGATGCTTCACATTGCTTTATACCTGTGTGTGGGGCGCGCTGCCGATCCACAAACAGGTGACGGTGAGAGCCTGGTGGAAGGGCACCAAATTCCTGGAGTGGGAGAACAAGTTGACGGGGACAACCACCCTGTGGGGCAGCGATATCCTGCGGGAGGTCCGGAACTTACAGGGCTTCTCCAAATGGGACTTGATAGGAATCGAGCCATCGGGGGATGTGTGGAGGGGGCAAGCCTAGATTGCATTTGAGACTCTGCAGCAGGAGTTTGAGATGGCGGACACCAAACGCTTTAAATACTTACAGCTTGGCCATGCGTTAAGGTGTCATATACAGGAAAGGGAGACACTGTCCAATGTAGCACCGTTAGAGGACCGTTTTTTATTAGATCCAATGCCGGAAAAAACTGTTTCCTTAACCAATGGGAAACTCATGAATAATTCCTCGGATCCGTTGGTAAAGCTGAGGGCACGGTGGGAGGAAGACCAGGGTCCCTTAGAAGATGACGATTGGACTGAAGCAATACAAAGCCCCAGAGAGCTGGCAATACGAGCCCGGTTTCGCCTTGTCCAGTTACGCATACTTCATAGGTCGTACTATTCTAGGATATTACTTTATCGCCTGGGAAGGAGCGATAGCGCTCCTTGTATTAGGGGAAGTGGGGTCCTTTTATCCCATACTTTAGGAGTGCCCGGAAATACAGAGTTTTTGGAGCAGGGTGACATGAATTATGACAAGAGTCAAAGGCCAGGAGGTGCCTCTAGCAGCCAGGTGGCACATTCTGTGCATATCCGGAGATGAGGAGTGACCTAAATACCAGAAGATACGGCTTAAGCTAGCATCTGGGATCACTAAAAGAAACATAGCCCGAGCATGGGGGGGCAGAGGGAACGCCGCAGGTTGTAGACTAGGAGGCAGATGTAGACTGGTGCCAAAGAACTGAGCAGGTGGTCTATCAGAGTAGGGGCTGCCTAAAGAAATGGGAGAAAATATGGGACAATTGGTGCAGATAAAGACAGGTGTTTGAGGGATAGGGCGGGGCAAGATTTCATTCCTCTGGATTTTGAGACTCAAGAATTCCATTTCTATGTGTAGGTATGATCCTATCTGCACAATGCTTCTTCATGTTCCACGGTGACAAACTTATGTCTATGATGTTTTGTTTAACAATGCAGTGACCTCGAAGGTTGTAATATGCATTCATGCTTCTTTTATACTGAGGGACAGTTTAATAAAATCAATACAAGAATACAAGGAGCTATGGTAAACAGGCAAAGCTCCACAGGATGGAAAAAGACACGAAGGACAGCATAAAAAAAATAAAGCCAGCAAATAGAAAGCAAGCAAATGTGAGTTACAAACCACAAAGCCAATGCTAAGCAATGGGCAGAATGCATTCCCAGGGAAGTTCTCTGAATATCCCCTTCAGCAAACTAGACCTAATGAACTCTCTTTCCCACGTTATAACCAGTCATGACACTACCACTTCCAATCAAAACAACAACACTGCATAAACTCCAAAGCTTAATGGAACACTTTATATGGACAGGGAAAAAGCACAGAATAGCGTCCTCCACCCTTCAAAAATTCAAGAAGGAACAGAGATGTGGGCCTCCCGAATATTAAACTATACTATTAAGCCTCCCAGCTCAGGTACCTGTAGGGCTTTAAGTGGGCCGGGTCTCACCGGGTCTGAGCACCAGCAGTTTTTAGGTCTCGCCTGAGCCAGCGCTTAGCGCTGCTCTCGGCGAGAGTTTTAGTAAGCGGGTTTTGGAAGTGCAAACAGCAGTGGCTTTTGCTGGCGATAGCGTGCACGCGCGCAACCGCCAGCTTTCAGCGCCCGATCAGGCGCCATCTGTCTTTCCTCTCACTTGATTGCTTTCACGCACCTCCGCCCCTCCCCTCCCCCGCCGCACTGCTTTCACTTTCGCGCGCGGCCAATGCTTGTTCTCCTCGCCATTCATGATTTAGGGACTCCATGGAAGTGCATGTTCTGCTCTTGCGCTCTTTTCCAGGCTCCCCGACCCACTCTCTCTCTTTCCCCACCCTCAGCTGCCTCCTGCGACAATCACTGCTGCAGGTTAGAGTGAGGGCGCTCTAACCTCCTCCACCTGCTCTCCCCTTTCTTTAATTTAGTTCTCCACCCCAGCCCCTCTTTCGGCACTCGCCACTATCGGTTTTGCATCCAAATTACGTCTGACTGCAGTTTGGCAATGGGCTCTCACCCCTCCTCCACCTCTCTCCCATGCCTTGCATTTATCTCTCCACCCCAGCCCCTCTCCCGCCGTTCGCGACTTTTCGCTTTGCCAGTGCTGGATACTTTTGAAAGTGTGATTGGCAAGGGCAACAGCTGTGACTGAGTATCTTGGAATTGTATTTGCTATACGTCTAAGATGGCTGTCATGTTGCGTCTACAGGCAACGTCGCAGCTATTTTGTGAGTACAGCAAATGCATTTCCAGGCTGGCATGAAACCTTTATTGACAAATTAAATAGCAGTAAGCCAACAGCATTGGAATGCAAGACTACTGTCAGATTTTAACTGCCTGTCCCTTTGCACAGCCCAAGGAATTTGCACACGGGGTAAGCAGCACATGTGCACTTAGAAGCTGGGCATATAACCTTCTAATTTTGCTCAAGATAATGTAATTTTCACCAAGGATATAATCAAGGCATCTACTTACTCATTTTCTTACTATCTGAGGATTTAAAACAAGTTGCCCATAAAATATTAGGTGCTACTGCTAACGTTCATATATAGGAAGGAGCATCAAAGAAATGACGTAAACAAAATACCAAGACGACGAACAACACAAGTCCTGAGTCAGAGTACGGCCTCCAGACATCAGGTTTTCAGATGTACAGGGGCCACAAACCGAGGCTTTAACAGAAACGTGCTGAGGGTTAGAAGCAATGCTATTTTCCGGATTTGAATGCAGGCCTAAACATGTCAGGATTTATATTCTCAGATAAGGAAATTAAAAGCTGTGTGGCAAAATGTCTAGTGGGTGACTGCTTGTTAGCCAGAGAAGGTGGATAAAACTGCCAAACAGGAGAAACTAAAGTACATTTTGAATGCAAAGATTGGTGCACGTGGCAAATAATGATGCAAGAGCTTGTTCATCCTAATATCTTTATTTCGGCCAAAATGCCATAAAATGTACAACTTGCACATAACAATCAAGACTTCTACAAACCATTCCTTTTAAATTCATCCACAAGAAAATAAACTGAGTTTAATATAAAATTACACGTTATCTGGGTCTGCTTGAAAATGACCTCCTACTGGAAGGGGATTACTCGAATTTTGGGGGGGGTTTGTGGATTCCGTCCCAAAAGCAAGATGGTGAGTTGAGCAGCGCTTCCTACAGGAAGCAGGATGTGGGGGCAGGACACGGGGCACGTGGTACATGTAGCAGCACGTCCTTGTGTAATGTGACTGGCGCTCATGTAAAGCGCTCCAATACCTTCGGGTCGAGTTCGCGCTATTAAAAACTGCACAAACATGCATTGGCATAGCCAATAGGTCTCGCCTTTGGGACCTTATAAGTGTTTAGCCATGCAGCACTTGATGTTGTTGCACCAAGGATATTGTGCTGGATAACTAAACACTTATAAGGTCCCAAAGGCGAGACCTATTGGCTATGCCAATGCTTGTTTAAAGGGGGCCTCGAAACGGGTCTCTATCGGGCTCTGTTTTGTGCCCTGGCACAAGCTGTCCGTTGTTCTCCGGACTGCAGTGACAGCAGGCACATCGATGTGCGCTGCTCACACTGCTCACTTCTCACTAGTGGAGAAGTTACGGCATGACTTCATGCCAAGTGAGCGTTGTAGGGGAAGGGAAATCCTTGCTTCTTACATATACCATGTGCCTGCTTTTTAAAACACAAGACTCCGAGCGCTGTTGCGAGTGAGGGGGCCCTCTTGAATAGCGCACACTGCAATTTGCCACTTCTCTTTTTGAAACTCAGGCGCAGCAACATTGTCGTGGTGTTACCAGGGCTTTACGTGGAAGCTTTTTCAATATTATGTACAATCCATAGTTGCTGCTTATTTATCTTATGCAACTAACAACCACTGACGAAGCCAATAGTCCTGACTTGTTGTAGGTATGATCAGTGCTTTAAATGGGAAAAAATAAGTGCAGGTACTCATTAAAATGAGCTAGATGTGTAGTGAGGGGCCGGGGCTAGGGGCGGGGCTAAAGGCAAGACATGATGATACTTAACGACTTCTATAATAGTTGCAGCACATACGAAAACACCTGAGAAATGTGTTTATATAAACAAAGCAAGTTAACTCATTACACAAAATGAAAGAGAAATGCTATAATATGTTAACATTTCCTTTTTTTTTGCAATAGTTGCACCTTCTTAATGCCATACTGTTAATTGCTGTTGTTTGGCACAATACTATATATTTTTCAGCACGTGAGTAGGAAGAAACTGAAAATACCCCCACTTCGAACCAAAGCTCTTATGGCACAAAGCAAATGAAGCAAATCATCATGACCCTCCCCAGAAGATAGGTCTTGTCTCTTCCATAGATCTATCCATTCATTCTTTCATCCTACCATTTACCTACTGATGTCCGCCATTTAACCTTTACATTCTGTCGTCTATTCAGTCTTTCATCCATCATTCAGTTTTCACCATTCCGTCTGTCCACCCTTCATATCCAAACCTATCCATCCATCCATCTCCAAACCTATCCATTCATCCCTTCACTCATCCATCTCTTTATCCACCCTTTCGCTCATTCATTAATCCTTTCGCTCATCTATCCATCAACCCTTTCACTCCTTTATTCCATCCACCCTTTCACTCAATGCCTCCTTCCACTCATCCATCATCCACCCCTTCATCCATCCTCCCTCCCTTTCATTCATTCATCCATCCAATCTTTCACTTATCCACCCATCATCCGCCCTTTTATCCAATCATCCACCCCTTTCACCCAGCCATCCATGCTTTCACTCATCCATCCATCTATTCATCCATCTATACATCCACCCTTGTTCACTCATCTATCCACTCACTCACCCACGCACCAACCCTCCCTACTATGCTATTTATGAATCTTTGTCGCGGAGCAGACATGTACACACAAAGTGCCACCCATTTTCTTTAAAATACCTCCTGAGAGTGTTTTGATTCTCTCTCTCTTTCTCTCACTTTTTTCTTACAAAAAACAGGTATACGAATGCAGACAAACGCACAAACATAAGCAGGCACACAAAAGACTTGGGTATGATGAAAGCCATGTTATACTCTTCACCTACCATGGCTTTTTTAATTGCCACCAGGGCCGGACTGGCCGTAGCCTGATTTCCACTGCCACGGGACTGCCATGATTCCTGTTTGCACAAATGCACAGGATCGTGTGACTGTGATTGACAGCACAGGGCCTGAACGGACCCTGCTCTGTCAAACACAGCGTGATGGTGAGCACCCGGCAATTATTCAAATGAGCCCAGCTGAATAGCTCAGCTGGGGCTCAGATCGGGGATACAGAAGTGGCGCCTTGGCTGCCAGAGACACCTTCCACTCCGGCTCACCAGCACTCACAGCCAATAAGCCTACCTTTTCATGAGTACCGGTACTCTCCTCAGCAGGAGAGAAGTGCCGGTACTCAGAGGGATAAATCTAAGAAGTGCCGGTACTCAGAGGGATAAATCTAAGCAGTGCCGGTACTCAGTACCGGTGAGTACCGGCCCATTTATTTTCAAGACAGAAAATTATTTTCAAGACAGAAAATGATCATCATCAATAACATTTTATTATGTTGCAGAAAGGAGATGGACCGTGACTTTAAAAAGTGTTTGCAGGCCTGGACACCATCAACATTCTAAATGGAGGTGTACAGACTGCACACATCCAAAGTTATCAACAAGAATATATGTATTCATGTACATGGATTTTGCCACAATGACTTTTTGAGACTTTCAATCCTATATTTTTGTTTTGATTAGAATTATGTGATTGTATAATGTGCTCTATCAAATGAGTATGGCAATAATTTAAAGAAAGACCAGTATGTTGATCTGTTTCGAATCTCCATTCCAAGTTGGCTGGCTATCCGTTATTTATAATCAAGTGATGTCGTTTTGATTATATCTGTTTAAATTGGAACAATGTGTCCTAACAAATAAGTACTGTGATAATTCAGAGAAGGAATACCATGTGAAGTGGTGACGATTTCTCATTACAAGATGGCCGATACCTTAGTGCAGATATGTTTCTCTACCACATTTTGCGTCCACTTTCTATGTTTGTCACTAGTCACGTTGCACGTAATTTGGAAGTATATGTGTGTAGGAGAAAATGGAATGAATTAACCCGTGATCAAGGCGTTCATGCCGAAACGCGTTGGGTTTTGCCGGCTTGGAACTGTGAATAAACTATTCCCAAGCACGTTGGAATTGTGCCTTATTTCCACGGAAGGAGTGAGCGTTTGCAAAGTTATTTGCGTGGTGATTTGGAATTATAAACAGGGTTTCCTTGGACCCTGGCGCGCACCGCAGCTGCTGTGTCCCGGCTCACTCGAGGAAAGTGGAGAAGATATATATATATATATATATATATATATATATAATATATATAATATAATATATATAAATATATATAAATATATATATATATATATATATATATATATATATATATATATATATATATATATATATAACCGAAAGTTCCCGACTCTGCTGGCTACCTTCACCATACGGGGTCGGTGCGAGTTACGGGTGCCGGAACCCGTTATCAAATCAGAGGAAACTTTGTATCCGATCCAACACAAAGAGACTCGCACACCAAGGAAAGTTCACAAGGTAAAGTGTATTAGATTAAGCGGCAACGCGTTTCGATCAAAGGATCTTCTTCACAAGCTAAATTGTCCGCCAAAACATCCACCATTTAAAGTGCACGAAATAAAGTCAAACATAGAAAACGGACTCACAGTGTGTGGTCAAGGCATAAACATAGAAAATAGACTCTACTTTACAGACACAAATCTTTCTAAAGTGGTGAAAGCCATAATTGTCAACATGAGAAATCATTGCACTTTAAATTCATTAATCAAATTTCAAACATAAATAATGTTATAACATCGGAAACATGCACATTATAAAATTATTATGCCGTAATCAAAAACAATGTTCGAAAGTCACATTGATCATTCCACTTTAAACATGTTCTGTATATAATCTTGAGTAGCACCCCATTCTGGCCAAGAGGCCTGCGTCAACCATGGGTGACTTCACAGTCTGGCCCCATGTACAATATTTGAAAAGAACTCATCCTGGGCCCGGTATCAAGACAAAATACGGGATGAGCATTAATGAAACTCACGACGATAACCTGTCTACCCGGCCGAGTGGCCCACTTTCATTTCAAATTACCATGACATGGCCACCTCGGTTAACCATTGTAGGTGCCTTTTTCACACTGTTACACCCAAGTTATTAAAGGAAATATATAGGGGGAGAGGAAAGAGAGAAATAATACAAACATAAGTGACCACCGTGCAATAATGAAAAGGAAAAGGGAAGGGGACAGCATTAAAATCACGAGGGTAAACAACACTACGAGCTACGGTTCATGGCCTAATGTAGATGTATATTGCACATTAATGGGCCACAGCTAACTATGCAACTGGTGAAAGTTTTGCAAACTGTTAATACTGAGCTATGTTTGGGAGCCCCCAGCACATTCCAGTATGGACAGGGAAAACATGGATTCACAGCAGAGGCCGAAGCTAGTCAGAGAAAGTCAAGTTACTCATCCAATGTGGACGAAAAGCTCCTCATCTTCGTTGATGCCAAAAGGGGTCTTGCTATCGAGGAGTATTATGTATCTGGGCTCCAAGATTTTCAGTTTTCTCTCACGATCTCCCCCTCTGGGGTTGGCTGCAATCCTGTCGATGCCAAAGAAAGAAAGACTGTTAAGGTTCTGCTTATGACATTTATGCCAATGTCTGGCTGTTGAATAACTCATGTCACTGTTCTTAATTGCCCTTGTGTGCTCCAGTATACGCTTTTTTATAGGAAAAATAGTACTACCCACATACATTTTACTACACGGGCACATAATGACGTATACACAGTAATCCGTGTTGCAGTTCATGAATTTCTGAATCTCACCCGTTTTGCCAGTTGGTAGAGGATATGTCTTCCTGTTCTTGCTGTTGCTACAAGCTTTACACTTCCCGCACTTAAAAAACCCCTTCTGTTGTTGTAGCCACCCTTGCTTCTTGTTACCCGTCAAATAGCTGGTGACCAGCATATCCTTAAGGGAGCGGGCCTTTCTGTAAGTGACCTGGGGATGTGAACTGACACAAGTGCCTATCACCGGATCATTTCTGACCAGGTGCCAGTGTTTGTTCAGCATTTTCCTGACAGTGGTTGCCTCCGTATTAAAAGTAGTAATCATTCTTATCTCATTCTCCTTACTGGGTTGCTTGGGCCTTTTCACTAATAAACTAGATCTCTCCCGTTTCCCTACTTTCTCCACTGCAGTTCCCAGTACTTTAGGTGGATAGCCCCTCTGACGGAACCTCCCAATCATTCTTTGTTTCTCAACTTCAAAGGTAGATTGTGTGCTGCAGTTGCGTCTAGCCCTGATAAGTTCCCCATAGGGTATACTCCATTTCAATCTAGGGGGGTGGTGACTGGCTGCATGTAACAAGCTATTGCCAGAAGTGGCTTTTCTGTACAATCTGGTATCAATCACTCCATCACCTAAGCTGACACTCACATCCAGGAAATCCATTTCATTCTGATCACATTTATAGGGGAAACGTAGATTCACATCATTCTTCCCCAATTCATCAAGGAAGCTCTCAAGTTCGACCTTTGTGCCACTCCACACCATAAAAATGTCATCTATGTACCTGGTCCAGAACGTTATGTGTCTGGTCCAAGGTTCATTCTTTTCCACCCAGACAACTTGTTCCTCCCACCACCCCATAAACATGCAGGCGTAACTGGGAGCGAAGCAACTTCCCATGGCAGTCCCGACCTCTTGTTTGTACCATTTGTCCTCAAACAGGAAGAAGTTATTCTCAAGACAGAATGTAAGCATCTCAATCAACATTTTGGAATGTTCGTACAAAAAAATAGATTTACCTCTGAAATAGTGTCTGCATGCCGCGATGCCCTGACTGTGCCTGATGCATGTGTACAGGGCAACCACATCAATGGTGACCAACCAACATTCACCCTGCCATGATATACCTTCTATTTTGTTAATAAAGTCAGTACTGTCCCTACAGTAAGAGGGAAGGTCAAGGACATATGGAAATAGGAAGGAATCTAGGAAGATGGATGCATTTTCAACGAGACTCCCATTGGCCGACACGATCGGTCTGCCAGGGGGTTGCTGTTGCTTTTATGAATCTTCGGCAGCATGTAGAAACATGGTAACGTGGGTTTTTTGCAGAGAAGAAATTGGAATTCATCCTCCCCAAGTAGTTCCCTTTGTCTCCATTCAATTAAGGCAGCCTCAAAGAGAGAGGTGGACTTATCATATGCTTCCCTGTTAGATTTTATATAGCTGCCAGATGCCAGGAGCTGCCTGTTAGCCTCATTCCTGTACAAATTAATGTCCCAGAGGACCACATTGCCTCCCTTGTCTGAAGGCTTGACAACAAAACTGGGATCACCATTCAATGTGGATAGGGCTGACCGTTGTTCAGGTGTGAGATTATGTGCATGTTTGTTTTTAGATGTTTTCCATATTCTCATTAGGTCACGTATTACGACCTCGTGGAAGGTGTCTAAAGTATCGTGTGGTAAATTGGGGTTGAAGGTGGACTTGGGTCTGAAACTGGTCTTCACAGTGCCACTGGTTTCCATAACTAATTGATCCAATAGGTCTCCCTCATTTGTCCACTCACACACCTCTTCATTAAGCTCCGCCAGACACGCCAGTCCCTCAATGTCTTTCATGCATAAAACACCTGAAGCTAAATCACCTGTCCCTGTGCTTTTGCCTCTACCTGTCGCGCTGTTTCTCTTTTCTTTTTGTAAAAACATTTTGCACAGTTTCAATTTGAATACAAAAAGAAAAACATCAACACGTGTTTCACTATAGTTAAAATTCGCTGTGGGGCAAAAAGTCAGTCCAAGTTCCAACAGGGATTGTTCTGCCTCAGTAAGTTCGTGTGAGGATAAATTAACAACTGTTAAGTTCTGCTCACCCATTATCTTTTCTTTGTCTGCCGAGTTGTCCTCCCATGCGGCGTTGTATTCTTTGTGCTGGCTCCTTCCCCTTCGGGTTTTCCTCCTTTTGTGTTTGCGCCTCTTCCCTGGTCCGGTGGTTTTGGTTTGAATGTCTTGTTTGTCTGTAAAAAACGGTATTCCTCCAATGATGTGAAAGGCAGAGAATTCACCCCTCCTGGTGCAAGAACAGGAAGACATATCCTCTACCAACTGGCAAAATGGGTGAGATTCAGAAATTCATGAACTGCAACACGGATTACTGTGTATACGTCATTATGTGCCCGTGTAGTAAAATGTATGTGGGTAGTACTATTTTTCCTATAAAAAAGCGTATACTGGAGCACACAAGGGCAATTAAGAACAGTGACATGAGTTATTCTACAGCCAGACATTGGCATAAATGTCATAAGCAGAACCTTAACAGTCTTTCTTTCTTTGGCATCGACAGGATTGCAGCCAACCCCAGAGGGGGAGATCGTGAGAGAAAACTGAGAATCTTGGAGTCCAGATACATAATACTCCTCGATAGCAAGACCCCTTTTGGCATCAACGAAGATGAGGAGCTTTTCGTCCACATTGGATGAGTAACTTGACTTTCTCTGACTAGCTTCGGCCTCTGCTGTGAATCCATGTTTTCCCTGTCCATACTGGAATGTGTTGGGGGCTCCCAAACATAGCTCAGTATTAACAGTTTGCAAAACTTTCACCAGTTGCATAGTTAACTGTGGCCCATTAATGTGCAATGTACATCTACATTAGGCCATGACCCATGAACCGTAGCTCGTAGTGTTGTTTTCCCTCGTGATTTTAATGCTGTCCCCTTCCCTTTTCTTTTTCTTTTCATTATTGCACGGTGGTCACTTATGTTTGTATTATTTCTCTCTTTTCTCTCCCCCTATATATTTCCTTTAATAACTTGGGTGTAACAGTGTGAAAAAGGCACCTACAATGGTTAACCGAGGTGGCCATGTCATGGTATTTGAAATGAAAGAGGGCCACTCGGCCGGGTAGACAGGTTATCGTCGTGAGTTTCATTAATGCTCATCCCGTATTTTGACTTGATACCGGGCCCAGGATGAGTTCTTTTCAAATATTGTACATGGGGCCAGACTGTGAAGTCACCCATGGTTGGCGCAGGCCACTTGGCCAGAATCGGGTGCTACTCAAGATTATATACAGAACATGTTTAAAGTGGAATGATCAATGGCTTTCACCACTTTAGAAAGATTTGTGTCTGTAAAGTAGAGTCTATTTTCTATGTTTATGCCTTGACCACACACTGTGAGTCCGTTTTCTATGTTTGACTTTATTTCGTGCACTTTAAATGGTGGATGTTTTGGCGGACAATTTGGCTTGTAAAGAAGATCCTTTGATCGAAACGCGTTGCCGCTTAATCTAATACACTTTACCTTGTGAACTTTCCTTGGTGTGCGAGTCTCTTTGTGTTGGATCGGATACAAAGTTTCCTCTGATATATATGTATATATATATATATATATACACACACACACACATATATGTTGTTTCATTTGACATCTGGGAAAGCCTTTCTGTTAAGAGAGGGTTGCACAAATAAAACCCCACACTTTATTCTGAAAACTGTCTTTTGATGTGCCTCATTTTATGAGAGTGAAATCCCTTTCCAGGTTTTTTCTTGCTTCACCATGTGTGTGTCTCCGTGTGGGAGAGCTGTATTTTCTATTATTTGGGAGTGCGAAGCAATACACTACGACAGAGGAAAGGTTTTGAATGCTACCTTGTCCAAGACAGGGCCTATGAAAGGAATCCTCTATGTAGGGCTTAGGTGGGGCTGGAAAAACTCAAGGAGGTCAAGAGCATGGCTGTTGTCTGGAATTGGTCTGTGACTGACTGCGGCAAGCCCCCTTTAGAAGTCAGTCATCGAGGTACAGGAATATATGTAACCCCAACCTCTGTGGATGAGCTGTGACCACAGTCATCCCTTATGTGAATAGCCAATGAGCTGAGGTTAAGCTAACGATTAGCACAGCAAATTGGAAGTGTTCTAACCCCACTGTGAATTGCAGCTAGTGTCTGTGGTACTGCAGGAGGAGTCCTACAAGTGCAGGAACACGATCCAGTACCTTGGATCCAGAGCAGATAGGATCTGAGCCAGAGTGACCCTTTCGAATCTGTCCTTTTTCAGAAAGGCATTCAATGGCCAGTAGGTCCCGTGTAGGCCTACGGTCTCTGCCTTCTTCGGCACAAGGAATTATTCGGTACCAGCTTGAAGGCACCTTTCCCACAAGACAGTAGTGTTGTGTGAAGGGAATAAGAGGTGGAGACAAAATGAAAGGCAGGGCAAAGCCCCTTTTAACAATTAGTAAGGGGCATCAGTCTGACGCCATGGATTTTCAAATGATGGAGGAAATCTAATATCCTGCACTCTACCAGCTGGCTGTGGATCTGAGAGGGCAAATCAAAGCTGCTTAGGAGACTCTGCAGCAAGGGAAAAAGAGCTGAAGGATAGCTGTCCCCTGGTGTAAGAAATCTCTGCAGCCAACACGCCTCCTGCCCCACATGTCCTGAGTTTGCTGCTACACAGCAGAGAAGGCTGACGCTGCCAGTAAGCTGGGCCTCTGGAATGGCCCGTAAACTTTCTATACTGCTCTAGCAATTGTCAGGCTGGCTAACAATGATCCCAAGGATCGAGCTGTGGCATAACTATCTTTGAATCACTTGAGCGCCGAGTCAGACTTCTCTCTGAACAGTCCAGACCCATCGAAGGACATGTCCATAAGGGATGCTTGGACATCCCTCGACTCCATCACTATACAGGAGGAGTGGACAGGGAAAAAGTTTGAAGGAAAAGCACTGGGATTGACTTTACCTGTGGATGCTTGCACCACAAGACTTTCATGCATTGGGTGTCTCGACAAAAAATTGGGTTCACCAGGGTTTTATCTGTGCCTCAAACAAGAGCAGTATTGGCTCTACCCGGCCGCACAGGCATTATTTCCGTAGTATAAATACAATCACACTCAACCTTCTAATGGTTCTACTGCTCAGAAACCATAAATTTAAATGAACAAATATACGTAAAATGGGAGTGCTTAGGAAGTCAAAAAAACATTTTGTCTTAATTTAAATTAACTCAAAACAATGATAGTCCAAATTCTTATTCCAATCATCATACAATTTCTTCTTTAAGGTCCAGCTAATGAACAAAAATTGCTTGGGAAGCCAGGTAAGTATTATTACAAATTTGGCTTGATGTAGTGATCATTCAAACAACGAGATTCTTCTCATAGATTTCAATATAATGCAGGAGCCAAGGCATGATATTTCACAGCAAACATATTCTTTACAAAAATCCAACAACAGCCCAGCCAACGCGTTTCGTCCCTAACAGGATCTTCATCCGGAATTAGAAAAAGATTGTTCTTCTCTCTTTTAGTGACGCTTTTCTGGATAGAGATATCTCATAAAAATGCAGGCATAGAGTAAATGTATCCCAGTGGGACCTGCTACATTAAGCAGACTGGCGCCAAATCCCATCTACACGAATCCTTATAGTTAAGGATTCGTGTAGATGGGATTTTGAACTTCCTAAGCAGTCCCTTTTTATGTATATTTGTTTTATCTGTGCCGTCTGGCCATTGGACAGCTGACCAGAGGGGTTGAGCAAGGCACAGGTGAAGTGGCCATGTGAGTGTACGTAAGGGCCTAGTTAAATGGCAATAGTGGCTTAGACGAAGTTGAAGCTTGTTGAACAATTTCAGTCAATAAATTGGTTTTAGTTTCCAGAGTAGGCAATTGCTACTCTACTGTTCTTTACACTACTACAGCAAATGAGTCACTTTGTTCCATTGGTGGACCAGGTGGGGAGCCATCTCTATCTCTGGTAAGGTATCTAGCCCACTGGCATTCTGCAAGTCTAAATACAGAGCTTTAGCAGTGTAGAGAGGGGAGCAGATTGTCTGCCTCCTTGTCATCATCATTGTCCTGGTGGGCATTCAGTAGACCCTTGACCGCATCAGAGTCGGAGCTAAAGTGGGCCTCTATTCTCTGAAAGTATTGGTGTCAAAGGAGAGGCTAAAGATAAAGGTCTGACTGTACAATTGCTGGTAGTGCCTGTACTGGTTATTTCATAGCGCAATGTAGACCTTTCACAGGCCACCATCAGTTAGGGGTCAGAAACTGTCACCGTCACAGAAGGAACTAGTGTGTACATTGGGGCCAGAATGGAAGTCTCGACTTGCTTTGGTATGAGTCAGGGTACAGGTCCTGAGGGGGCAGCTAGTGTTGAAAAGGAAGGCCCGCCGGCGGAAGTCCAACTGAAGGTCCCTGCGACTCCATGGGGCCCAAATGCGCACAAAGGGAGTGTGCAGCATATCGACAATTAGCAGAATAATAATTATAATAATACATTTTATAAAGTGCAACAGCTACCTCAAACAGAGGTGTCCCGTCGCTGACGCAGTCAGGCAAGAAGAATAGAATGTGAGGGGTCTAGCATTGGCTGAATAGCCATGTCTTTAGTGCTTTCCTGAACTCCAAATCAGATTGGATTAAGCAAAGTCTGTCCGGAAGGGAGTTCCATAATCTGGTCGTCACCACCGTAAAGGTTCTACCACCAATGCGGCACTTCGCGAATTGGGGTACGCACAGCAGATTCTTGGAAGTTCGATCTTAGAGAGCATTTTTGTTGATAGGGGCGAATACGTTTCCTGATGTAGCTGGGACAGATACCTCTCTGGGCCCTGAAAGCTATCGTCAGAACCTTGAATTCTATCCGTTAAGCTACCGGCAACCAATGGAGCTGTTTGATATGCGGAGAGATGTGTTGTCTAAAGGGGACTCTTCGGATTAGTCTCGCAGCCGCATTCTGCACCATCTGCAATCTCCTAATCAGATATGCAGGCAGCCCCAGGTAGAGACTATTTGCATAGTCCAGCCTCGAGGTCACTGTTGCATGGACAACGGATCTTCGACAGCTCTCTGGTAGTAAGTGTAGAAATTTTCTCAAACCTCTCAATATGCCAAAAGCAAGAGGATGCAATAGAGCGTATTTGTGTTGAGAAAGTCAAGTCGGATTCCCATTTTACACCCAGGTTTTTCGCCGTGGTTGAAGGGCATGGGGGAAGACCCATTTCCTCCGGCCACCACAGTCCAGTCGTAGGTGTGTGAGCCTTGCCAAAAAACAGGACCTCAGTTTTCTCAGCATTAAGCTTTAGTTTATTATTATTCATCCAACAGGATATGTCCCTCAGGCATCCCCTGAATCTAATAAAGGAATTTGCAGACTGGTCCTTAAAGGAGAACACCATCTGGGTGTCATCCGCATAGGACATAGTTTTTATTCCCCATTTCGAAATGAGCGAAAAGAGTGGAGCCAGATAAACACTGAAAAGTAAAGGGCTCAATGCCGACCCCTGTGGTACCCCACACCATAGAGGTTTGGCTTCCGACTTAAAAGGGTGAAGAGTGACCCTTTGCGTGGGGTCACTGAGATAAGACTTTATCCAGGCGAGCGCTGTCCCCTCCACTCCCACCTTCTGAAGCCTGGCCAGCAGGATGGGTGGTCCACCGCGTTGAAGGCGGCGGACAAGTCCAACACCACTAGCATGGCTGAGGCTCCACTGTCCACCGCCATTCTTATAGACTCTGCCACCTCCAGCAGAGCTGTCTCTGTGCTGAAGCCCGCTCGAAAACCAGACTGCGTTTCATGAAAAATGTCCCGGCTGTCAATAAAATTGGTAAGTTGTCGTTGAACCAATTTTTCAAGCATCTTAGCTGGTGCAGGGAGGAGAGAGATCGGGCGGTAGTTGTTAAGTTCGCCCGGATCAGCATTGGGCTTCTTCAAGAGGGGTAGGAGCATAGCATGTTTCCATGACTCCGGAAAAATGCCGGTACTAAGAGAACTGTTCCATAGATGGTTCAGGGTGGGATTGAGAATGTGGGCGAGAGCTTCCCACAATTTGGGGGGGCAGGGATCCTCTGGGCACCCCGATTTGCATTTCAGAATTTCTGCCAAGGATTCCTGAAGTGAGATAGAGTGAAATTCGGACAAGGAAACCTCCTCATCGAGGATATCCTCAGCTTCCGATTCGATAGTATCCCTTCTAACCATGAAGGCATCATATACCTTATAGATTTTATCCTCAAAGAAGTCAGACAGTTTTGCACACAATGACGGTGACGGTGGTATCTTGCTTTCTAGTGCTGCTGGCTTGGTAAAAGAGCTAACTATCTTAAAAATTTCTTTGCAGGAATTTTCCGCTGTGTTAATTCGCTTCACAAAGTTGTCACTTCTTGCAACTCTCATAGCTTTGTGAAGTTCTTTTAGAACTTCCTTGTAAGTCCTTTTAGCCAGGGGGCAGCATACCTTCCTCCAGAGGCGTTCTTTTTGATTACATTTACTTTTTATCACTCTAAGTTCCTCCGTGAACCATGGGGCCGACGGGGAATTTCTGGGGGATCTACCTATTTCTGGGGGATCTACCAAGTCTAACTGGGGCTAGTTTGTCCAAGGCGGCGGAGATCTACCCGGTCAAGGCATTAGCATCCATATTAGGGTCATTGGTAAGTTGGGGTTGGCTTTCCAGCAATACTGGGCCTAAGGAGTTCGGAGTCAGTTTCTTCCAATTCCTTTTGGGTGTGTTTAGAGCTTTTACACCCCATTGTGGTGTTACTCTACTACATGAAAATGGGACCAAGAAATTGTCAGTCCAGACCAATTGTTGTGGGGACTCAGCAACCAAGGACGGGATGTTTGAAAACACCAGGTCTAAGATATTGCCAGCACAGTGGGTGGGGGATCTTACATGCTGAGTAAGGTTAGCTCCCTCGAGTGACATCATCAGCTGAGATGCCTGGGTACAATTAGGTGCCGAAATATGTAGATTAAAGTCTCCTAGGGCCATGTAGTTTGCGTATTGTAGTGACTTCTGCGCGATGAAGTTACAGAGATCTATAGTAAGGCTGGGAGGGCAGCTCGGGGGTCTATAGATCAGTAATCCAGCGAGAGAAGATGTAGGTCCAATGTTTATATAGAAATTTAGTTCTTCAAATCACGCCCAGATTCTGTAAATCTGTAGCAGAGATCTCCCAAGAGTCTCTCACTATGATGGCTACCCCACCCCCTCTTTTGTTTCCTGCTCTGTTTGCACAGCAAACTTTGAAACCTTGCGGGATAGCTAGTGCTAAAACCGGTCTAGACTCCTCTTTTAGCCAAGTTTCGGTCAGGAACATCATATCCCAGTCATTATTTGATAGGGACAACCAAACATCTTCTGCGTGTTTGAGCAGAGACCTGCAGTTAATAAGGCAGGCTCTTAGTCTATCTCCTGAATTCGTTAACACCGAATTTGGTGGAGTAACTCTGGTGTTTCCACGTATTCCCTCGGAGTACCCTATGACCACGTTACAGTTTGTGCAGACGTATGGGAGTGTAGCATTCGTTAAGTCAATGGCATGGCCAACTGGACACGCCGTCTTCCTCAGCTTCAATAGGGAGTCACGTGTCCGGGAGATGGTATTACAGGTCTTGCGGAGGGCAGCATGGCTGGCGCAGTAAACATCAGTCACCCCGCATCCGTCACCCCGCATGTTATTACAACGCGATCGTTACAACAACTGCGTTGTAACAACGCAATACCATTACCCCGCAAGTCGAAACCACGACTTGCGGAGGGGGGAGAAGGTGTTGGATTTAAAATCCAACACCTTCCCTACTGTCCGCACAGACTGGAGTTGGAATAGTAAATTATACTATTCCAACATCTAGCGCCCCCCTCCGCAAGTCGTGGTAACGACTTGCGGGGTAATGGTATTGCGTTGTAATAACATGCGGGGTGACGGGCAGCGGGAAAAGGAGTCCTATTCGGCTGGCGCTGGCCGCGGACAGATTGGCTTGCCTTTGGCGCACACATGGGCCTTAAGTATGCTGTCACCGGAAGTGAGCCAAGCCTAGGGGGAGGAGCCGCGTCCCTCCGAGCAAACGACTAGAACAACCGCGTCGGACCGAGGACCGATTTAAAGTGCAATGTGCGATATGCCAGGTATTTACAGACAGTGTAACAGTATTTAAAAGTCTAAAACAATCTGAAATGCAGCATAGAGCTCGCGCTACAAATTAGATTAAGAAATTAGCCCCTCACGCGCTGCTTAAGATCTGCTGAATGGCCTCCTTGAAGGCTGTTACTTGCTGCAGGGTAAACGACGTCCCAGGAAATTTGGGGCATGCTGTGACCAAATGCAGATTCAGCTTGGAATCAAAAGAATCGGGCCCTTTCAAAGACACTCCTTGCAATTTCTCATTAGCCTTTGAGTGTGGGATGGGAACAAAATCGAGCTTGCTTTTCTTGTGCTGCTTGTGTGTTTTCGACTTCGATTTACCAGAAGACGTCGAGCAGGAACAGGACTTTTTGAGCAACTGAACAGAGACCGGTCCTATGACTTAGAGCGGGGCCTCTGTTTCGAACACAATGTAAAGATTCGCCTCCAGCTCCTGACTACCTTTGGGTGCATACTTATCGCACAACTTCAAGTAATGACCATAAACTAAGAACGTTGTGTGGGACAGTGGCTGGCATTTGTTTCCTGCAGTCACTGTACACCTTGAATCCTGTTGTTTTCGTGGACATCTTCCCCGGCACACTGTCTGTGACAAATTTTGCATTCGTAGAAAAAAAGAACATTGGTAGCGGAGCTCCAGTTCCTCATCGAAGTGCGAAGAAAGGAAAAACTGGTGTCAGTGTGCAGGGGTGAAGCGTATATGAGGCTTCACTCTTTCACTTTCAGAGAGACCTAAAGTCACATGGAGCCATACAGCGTGAACTACAGGCACAAAGTAAGTATTACTGAAAAAAATCTCCAGATCCAGTCTGATGCCTGGAAAAAAATCTAAAGGTGTGAACTCTGCTGTCAGAAATATCCATCAGAACAAATGACTGACAGGTCTGACTTTGTGATGCAGATTCCTTGCAGCTATGCTTTAGCTGCCCAAGTCACCTCAACACTTTGCTCTTCGTTTCATTCGCCACCACAGTTATTGTGAGGTGGAATAGAGCGGAGGATGTCCTGTGTTTAAGAGCTCTGCCATCACAGAATGTCTTTAGGCTTCATGTGTATTGACCCATTATGCCGATCTACGAAGCCTGGATCTTGCTGCTAGCCCCTGGCTGTTTTCTGCACTTTGCACTTTACCCTGAGTCCCTGGAGGGGCTTCTAAAGCATCGCGGCGGTCCCGCAGCGCGGGAGACCGTTCTACGAAGCCTGGATCTTGCTGCTAGCCCCTGGCTGTTTTCTGCACTTTGCACTTTACCCTGAGTCCCTGGAGGGGCTTCTAAAGCATCGCGGCGGTCCCGCAGCGCGGGACGTGCATGGGGCGTGCCCGGGCGAAGACCGGGCCAAGACGGGCCCGTCTTAGCCCGTCATAGACCGATAAAGGCCGGGCTGGGCCACCTCCCTAAGGTGGGCTGGACATTCTTTCATACTTGGTGAGTGCTCGGGTTTCCTGATTCTCTTTTCTGTCTGAAGTTTCTGTTTAGGAATGGGTAAAAGGAAGACGGGCCGGCCACACAGCTACTTCAGTCCGAAAAACGGGAGGTCAAAAATCCCTGATGACCTATTTGACTGGTGCTATGGGGGCCATCGAGGAGCAAATAAATACCGTAGAAGAGACTCTTACTCAAGGGAGGCTAGGCCCGCTAATTGGAAGTAATATACGTGTTAGCCCTCCTAATAAATCTGTCATGACAGTATGTGAGGGACAAATTGCTCTGGGTGCTCACAATGGGTGTATTCAGGAGACTTCAGATCTTTTATATGTGAGTGACCCAGAGGATGATCCCCAACCACCCTCGAAACGTTGCAAAAATCCTGATGCCTCAGAGGGGATTCAAGTAGAAAGTTTTGCTGGGAAGAGTTCTGTGAGCCCAAGTAAAAAGTCGTTACTTAAGACAAGGAAACATTTGGGTAAACAATCAAAAACTGCTGTTCTTAGAAGCTCTGTCAGCGCAAGGAGACCCACGGTGAACTCGCAAATCGAGGGCCAAACTATTGAAATAGAAAAAATTTCGAAGAAAATTGATGATTTATACAGCTATGGGGTTGGTGCCCTAGGGAAATTAACAGAAAGAGTGGCTAACTTAGAGGGGTGTTTGAGAGGAGATACTAGGGTTATCGCAGGGGGGGGCGAATACGCAATGCATCGACAACCATCCCCGTAGTCCACTCTTAATCCCACAGGTAGGGACCCATTCCTCCAGGACCAGACCCGTAGAAACCTCAAGCTCAGAAACTTTGGAAGATGTAATTAGAGTGTCCACCCAAAGAGCAATTCACCTCGGTAATAAACTGCAAGATAATAATGTCCATAATAAACCCTTAATAGAGAAGAAAGGATCTAATATTGGGACAAGGGTACACCCAGAGAACCTAGAATATAACCTCCTTGATCTCCCGCCGGCTGCTACTCCATACATAGTAATTCTAGCCAACGCCCCTTCACGGCATACATCAGTGCACGAAACATGGGAGGGCCTTCGTAATAAATCTCTTCATTGGCTAGGAAATAAAACCGGTCTCACTGAGGCATTATTTAAAAACTTTAAAATGGTCAGCGGGTTACATGAGTAGGAAAGGGCCGGAAAACCCTTCAGGGAGATTGTATTGTTCTGACTTTTAGTGATCCTACACTAGTGCATGCAGTTCTTACAAGGGCAGGGAATGCAAGTTTTAATTATACCGAAATTAATGTCTTACCCCTTGGTGCTTTCTATCTGCCCCCAGTTGTGAATTCTTTAAATAAAAATCACGTAAGGGATCCCCATGCTGACACAATGGGATCATGTCATCTCCCGCTTTACAGTCGTTTTGATCTGTTAACCACTTTGGAAGACATAGATTGACCAAGAATACAGCGTTTGAGGGGAGATGGCCAAATAAGGCAGGAAATGTTACCGCTCCTGGGTGATATTTCACATGAGCAGGATTGTGGTCAGGATTTTCTGTCTGAGAATAGAATAGGTTGTA
Organism: Calotriton arnoldi; assembly: GCA_963921515.1. Lineage (NCBI taxonomy): Eukaryota > Metazoa > Chordata > Amphibia > Caudata > Salamandridae > Calotriton > Calotriton arnoldi. The sequence continues at coordinate 6,141,494 of CAWUFW010000001.1, read as the reverse complement.
ATTTGAGCTTAGGTCATTCAATTGAAGGTGTGGTCATGGAGGATAACCTTACAATTTCTGAAGGCAATGCTGAAACCAGTTTTAACTACGTAGAAACACCAACTAGGGGCGGGGACAATTCTTATGATGATGTGATAATTAAGATGCCTACAGGGGGACATGTAAAGGATGACACAGTTGAGGCATGTAAAATACTTTTCTGGAATATTGCGGGTTTATCTACTAAAGTGAGAGACCCTCAGTGGTTAACCTTTGTAGAAGAATATTCCATAATCTGCCTTCAAGAAACCTGGACAGTTGAAAAAAAACATATTAATGGTTTCCGAACTTTTCACACACCGGCAATAATCAGCGAGCAGGGGCGTAACAAAGGGGGGCTATGTATTTATGTTTCTAACACGGCAGGGGTGATTAATCCAAAACTTTCAATCGAGACTGATTATTACCAGATCCTATTATTGAACATGGTTGGAGGAAAGGGTACAGCAATAATCAACTTCTATAATAATATCCCTAAAAATCAGACCATGAGTGTGTTAACGAACTTATGTCAAACACGGAGTAATCTAGAAGACAAAATGTCTGGTGATATGTGCATTATATGGGGTGGGGATTTTAACTGCTTCTTGTGCCAACATAGTCAACGGGGCATCTGTGGCCTAGGTAAAGATAAAGAAGATGAGCTAGCCCATTTTTTACATATAACACTGGGGGACCTGTTAAAAGAAATTGTATTTCAATTTGATTTGGGATATGCAAATGAATTGTGTATTCCCCTAGCTCCTTTCGAGCCAACCTTTAATGGTAGGGGGTGCAATTCAATTATTGACTTTGTTTTAGTGTCAAATAGGTACTCCTGCAATGTTCGCACTTTTGTAACCCATGGTATTCTAATGAGTGATCATTATCCAATTAGTGTGGCCTTCAATTTGGAGAGGTCGGTTAGAATTAAGAATAACAAGGATTTACACTATAACCTTAATATTAATCTTTCAAGTACAAACGGGTATTCCCTAAACTGGGCAAGGGTGGATCCTGCGGCTTTTATTAAGCAACTTGTAAATAGGACCAGTGACGATTTTGAAGCCTGCCTTTCTGAGGAAAGGGACGATGCAGTAGTCCTAAATGCCTTCCTTAATATCACAGGTGAGGTTTAGAAATTACTTACGAGGAAGCAGAAACAGGGTACGCATAAGTCACAGGGCTGGTTCGATAGAGAATGTAGTAAGGCCCACACCCATTTGAAGAAGGTACTGCATAGCGATATTAGGTCTAGGGAGGAAATAACACAGGCTAGAACTAAATATCGGCAGGCGATAAAAAAGCGTAAAGTACAACTGAGACTAGAGGCGTGGCAGACGCTACACCAGGCATGCTTAAGGAAGGATAACAATGGCTTCTGGAAAGCGGTGAATGCCCCTTTTTTTGTTAATAGGGATACTGATATTATAGACATTGCCATTACTGAGGATAAGTGGGTAGAATATTTTTCGTGTCTCTATAATGATGTGACCATTGGAGACAACGAGGCATCCGCAGTAGTTAAGGTGACCGACGATAATGTACAGACTGCAGCTTTTCCTATAGTTATTGGTCTCTCCCTAGAGGAAGTCACCAGGGCCATAACCGAGAGTGCATCTGGCAAAGCACCAGGGCCGGATGGCGTCCCTGTGGACATTTATAAATCTAACATTGAGCTGTGGGCCCCACTTTTAACTAATGTTTTAATTAGCTGCAGCCGTTTTGGCTTTATTCCCACATGGTCGGACGCAATACTGATCCCTATTTTTAAAAAGGGGGATAGAAATGAACCAAGGTGTTATCGTCCAATCTCCCTGTTAGATTCCCTCCTGAAAGTAGTAGGGAGGTTATGGGCTGAAGAGACAGGTGTGTTATCTAACCTGCAATATGGGTTTAGACCTGGGCTTGGTACGATTGAGCAAGGACTTAATTTAACCTTGATCATAAGTAAATATACTTTAGCAAAAGAGGGTAAACTTTTTTTGTCATTCGTTGACCTTAGTTCAGCGTTTGACTGTGTAAAACATGATAAGCTGTGGAGTGTCCTTAAAGATATGGAAGTTGATCCACCTCTGCTTTTATTTATTAAGGAATTGTATAGGGAGTCTGGGGCAAGGGTTCGTCATGGGAGACAGGGGGAGTGTACAGCTAAGTTCCGCATAAAAAAGGGAGTGAGGCAAGGCTGTATACTTGCCCTTTTCCTTATATATTAATAGTCTTGGTCAATATTTGACAGAACATCGGCAGGACTATCCGATCATCAATAACACCCCTGTCCCCATCTTACTTTATGCGGACGACGCAGTTATTATGGCGCGGACGCAAATAGGCTTACAAAGAACTGTCACTAACTTTGCTAATTATATGCTTGATAGGGGTCTAAAAGTTAATATCAGTAAGACATACACAATGAGCTGTGGAAAAAAAACGAGAAAAAGATGTGATATTTTTATCGATAATAATAAAATCGAAAGTACTGATAAGTTCTCCTATCTGGGAATTAACTTCGATCGGACTGGGTCTTGGAATGCGGCTACGAAGGCAAGAAAGTTAATGTTTTCAAGAGCAATAGGTGTGGTTATTAACTTCTCAAGGAAATTAGGATGTAGACCTGTCCCTGAGTTATTAGCCATTTATAAATCCAAATGCATATCAACAGCGACATACGGGGCAGGTATTTGGGGATCTGCAGATGTGCAACATATCCAACGTTGTGAAAATGCTTTCACTCGTTATCTGCTGGCGGTCCCTAGCTCCACTGCTACTTTTAATTGCCACACGGAACTTGGTCTCCCATTTATTTCTGATATTATTAGTATTAACCCGTTTTTACTTTGGCACAAGGTGTGGGCATCAACTGAGACTGGTTTTAACCGTGATGTAATTATGGATTGTCTAACATTGGACAGGGTGGCTAATATACCATGGCTTAAGTTTATTAAAAATATGGCGAATGAAATTGGCCATCCTGAATATTTTGAAACCTCGGAGATCATGGTAACAATCCCTAGAAAAACCTTAAAATCAGAATGTTTGACCCATCTAGAGAACAAGCGATGGCTTATTGAGAGAGAGAAAAGATCGGTCATGAATAACCATTTGATTACAATATGCTCAGGTATACAACCCTATTTGGTGCAGGTACAGGGAAGTTTTGGTCGTATGCTTTTAACCCGTTTTCGTTTCGGGACTTTTCATAGAATGATTACCTTCCCTGAAGTTAATGACTGGTCGAGAAACCTACTCCCATGCCCGTGTGATGACACTTCAACTCAAACCACGTTGCACTGTATTTTATTTTGTAAATTTTATACTTCTCCTAGGAAAAGGTTTTTATTACCCATTTTGAGGAGTATGGGCCTAAGACAATGTAGAATAGCTTTTCTGAAATTACAATCTCTAGAAAATCAACTGATCATAATGGCTATCTCCTCATTTTTAAAGACTGTTATTAGATACAGGAGTTCAATGTAAAGTTTTTAAGCTACGTGACTCTTATTTCTCTGGATATATTCTGATTGTTTTTTACTGTGCAATATAACTGAAATGTTTCTTTTAATTGTGCTTTTATGATTTTTACTGTAAGAAAAAATCGAATAAAGCTGGATTTGATTTGACCCATTATGCCAACTACTCTGCTCCGTCCCACCACCCAAAGTCATGGGAATCAGGCATATGCAATCGTGGAAAGATGAAAATCTGAGGATATAGCACCCTTCTTGTATTCTGCGGCCAATGGAATCAAGTTTGTAACATGGAAGCAAAATTGCTTCACACTTTAAGAGCTATCACTGTCAAACTACACACTTTCTCTCATCCATCATTCGGAAACTCAGATGTGTGAACCGAATGAGAGTTCTGACATCAAGTAATTACAATGAACCCGTGTTGGCCTACCTCCAACTGGTATATATATATTTTTTTTTCTGCTTTAAAGTTTTATTGTTATCATCAAAACAATCGTTATAAAACACAGCGTATCGCCTACAACCTAGGTCGTGCCGGCTGCGCATCCATGCCAAATGGAACAAAAGCATTGCATGCATAAATACACAGCAAGACGCCTACAACCTCATCGGGCGGGCCGCGTTCATTTTGCGAGTTCCAACGTCATGGGCGACCAACAGGGGGAGATCTGTATACATGTTGCGCATGGTGGTTCATCGTCTTGATAGACACAAAGCTAATCACATGTACATCACTACCATTGAGAGGAGTTACATAGCATTAAGAAATAGGTCTAGGCTGCGCGGTAACCATATTAGCTGTTTTCCTATCCATCACCCGCCCAACGAGTTGTTATTGGGTTTTATGTCGGTGATAGCAAAACAGCCTGATGCGTATTGGCATCTAAGACCAGAATAGCGTCATTGTTTGTAAACTAAAAACATCAAACGAACAAGGTTTATGCAAGTCGAAATGTTCTCTAAGTGTAAGGCGCTGAAGGGGAGTAATATTGCGCAGTGCATAGGAGGGGTGGTAGCCGGGTACCTGAGGTGCGCGGTGGGCTCCAGGACGGATAAGAGAAGTTATGTATCACTCTGAGTCAAAAAGCTGGAGAGCTCTGAGTTTTGGGGAGTTGAAGCATGTAAATTCTATGCGCATAAGGTAGTGTATCAATGGCTGCCATATACGCTGGAACTTCTTGTCTGTGTTGGCTAAGCTGTGAGACAGCTGTTACATCGCCAGGAGGTGCCACACCCTAGAAAACCACTGCGCCACAGAGGGGGGTGACGTTTGCTTCCAGACGCATGCTATGAGCTGTTGCGCAGCTAATAGTAAATGGCTTACAAGGGCCCACTCAGCGTAAGTCATTGCAGTGATTTCAGGGGGGCATATGCCTAAGACAATCGTGTGGTGCAGATGTGGAAGCGGGAAGCCGATGATGCCCTTGATATGTCCCAGGACCTCCTTCCAGTATGCAGCAATCACTTTGCATGACCACCATATATGGCACAGGGTTCCTTCTTCCTTTCCACAGTGCCAGCATAGAATAGGGACAGTGCGATAGATGGCAGCTAGGCAGGCAGGCGTATGATACCATTGGAACATCAGTTTATACGCAGTCTCACAGGAGGAGAGAGTGCAGTAGGTTTTGGGGGTGTCACGCCATAGTGTTTCCCATTGTTTGGTGGTTATTCCCCCGGGGGTAGCATCGTGCCAGTTGGTTTGATAGTTATGGGTGCGGCTAGGGGCCGAGTGTTGAGGTCAGCCCTCTGGTGCCATCGAAGGCGCGTACTAGCTTCTCTAAAAGGGTGAAAGGGCAAACAGCTGCCGCATGTACCCCTTGGTGTAATCCCCAATGCCGCAGCTGGAGGTATTGGAGCCGTGCTGTGGCCGTGAGTGCGAATTCGGTCCTACAGTCTTCGAAAGACTTAATGGTATCTCCCATGAAAAGGTCCCTTAGGGTCCGTCTGCCCAGTTGCGAAATGCAAGTTTCGCACAGGCATGGGAGGAAGTCAGAGTTGCACGCTATGGGCCTATTAGGGGAAGGGAACATGGTAAGCCCCCACTTCAGGCCTATTCTATCCCAGATTTCTAATACCGTCCTGGTCGGAGTTGCGATGTAAGGGCTGCACGGGCGGGCTTGTTTAGGCAGACAAGCAAGATCCCACGGGAGCCAGCATGCTACCACTCGGTCCATGTGAAAACAGTGCTTTTCACTTTCGCGTACAACCCACTCGGGGATATATCTCAAATGTGCAGCCCAATAATATTCCAACAAGTTTGGGCACGCTAAGCCCCCCCTGTCGCACGGCACCATCAGTAGCGAGTGAGCTATGCAGGGTTGCTTCCCATTCCATATAAAGGCACGCAGGTCCCTCTGGAGGCATTGAATATCCTCCTGCGGGATCAATGTGGGCAATGTCTGGAACATATACAGGACCCGCGGAAGGATGTTCATTTTAATGGTGTTAACACGTCCTAGCCAGGAGATATAGAGAGGCTTCCACCTCTGTAGGTCCATCAGGTTCGAGCGACGAAGAGAGGACCAGTTGACCCGGGACCATGAGGTAAGGGTGGGGGTGATATGGAGGCCTTAGTATTTGATGGAGTCTGACGACCAATGAAAAGGGATTGTGCTCTGTAATGCTTTAACCTCTGGGGTCGGAATGTTGAGGTTAAGGACGAATGACTTAGTCATGTTGATCTTGAAGCCAGAGACGGCCTCAAAAGTCTGCAAGTTTTCTACAATACTAGGGAGCAAGGTGTCGGGCTGGGTTAGAGTAAGGAGGAGGTCATCTGCGAACAAGTTGATCTTATGAATCTGGCCGCCAAAGGGTATGCCTTTAATCCCATCCGAGTCCCACATGCGGATAGTGAAGGGTTCTACTGCTAGAGCAAAGAGTAGGGGTGAGAGTGGGCATCCCTGTTGTGTGCCTCGGTGCAGGGATATCAAAATCGTGGCCCTCCCGTTCACTCGAATGTGGGCGGTCGGAGCTATGTATAACGCCATGACTTTAGAGATGAAGGCCTGCCAAAGGCCTATTTTGTGTAGTACCACTTGGAGATATGTCCAGTCTACCCCACTAAATGGGCTATACGCCGGACGTTATCAGCCCCTTGTCGTTCGCGAATAAAACCTACCTGGTCTGGATTAATGAGGCCAGGGAGATACGGGTCGAGACGGGTAGCTAGTATTTTAGTAACAAGCTTGGCATACATACTGAGAAGGGCTATTGGGCAGTACGAGGAGCATTGTGCAGGGTCTTTCCGCACTTTAGGTATAAGAGAGATCTCCGCCATTGCGGGGGTGAGACCAGTGTCTTGTGAGAAAGAATTGAACAGGCGTAGGAGATGCTCTTGCAACTGGGGAAGAAATAGGCGGTAAAAGAGTACCGGAAGCCCGTCTGGTCCGGGAGCTTTGCCTAAGGGGAAGTCCCTAACTGCATCGCGCAGTTCTTCTGCCGTGATGGGGTTGTCTAGGAGGGTACAATGGTGTGGAGGTAAGGGCTCCCAGTCACATTCAGAGAGGAATGAGTGACGCCTTGTGGGGGAAGGGTCTTCACGAGAGTACAGTTCCTGATAGTAGTTCCGGAAAGCCTCTAGTTTGTCTCCCTCTGCAGTCGCCCAGCCTGTGTTCCCTACTTGTATTTTGGCAATGTGTGACCTAGCGCGCAGGTGCTGCAGCTTACAGGCCAGGAGCTTGCCTACTTTGTCGACACCCTCATAGTATCTCTGACGTAGGGACAGAAGGGTACGCTCTGCTTTACCTGTGCGATGAGAGCGCAATTGACCACGCAGCACGGCCAGTTGCCATTTGATTCTTCGGGTGGGGGCCGCCTTGTCCAGGTGCTCCAGCTGCTTAATCTCAGCTGTAAGTTTAGAGTCCACCAGTTTCGCCTCCTGCCCCGTGCTATAGCGATTGTCGTTATTGTGCCCCTAATGGTAGGTTTAAACCCGTCCCAAAGTGTATGCAGGGAGATCTCAGGTAGCACACTGAGGAGAAAATAGTCAGTGATTCCCTTGCGTATCTCTTCTATGTCCACTGGATCGCGCAGAAGGTGTGGGGGTAAGCGCCAGCGCGGGGTGTGCTCAGGGCGGGACGCACCAGTATCCCAGGTGAGTTCTAGGTGGGCGTGGTCGGAGATAGAGATGTCTGAGAGTTCCACCGTGTCGAGGCGGTGTAGGATGGAAGGGGTGACAAAGGCAAAATGCGAGAATAGGAAGCGTGCACATGTGAGTAAAAGGAGTAGTCCCTCACGTCATGGTGTTTATAACGCCATGCATCGATCAGCCCGCAGTCATCAATATCCCTCTTTATATTTGCAGACATAGCCCCAGTATTCTGGAATGTCGCATAACTTCTATCTAGGGAGGGGTCCCAGAAAAAGTTAAAGTCCCCACAGACTATAATGTCGTCCTCCACCCCATCTAGTTGTTCCTGTAAGATGCGTCTAATATACGCGTCTTGGGAAGCGTTTGGGGCGTATAGGTTGAGCAGTGTTGGTTTTCGTTGCCCCCGGAGTAGTTGAAGGGACAGGTAACGGCCCTCCCTATCCCGGGTCTCTTTGACTACAGAGGTATAAAAGCTAGCTTTACAGAGGATACCCACTCCTAGTGTTTTAGAAGTTGTGTATTCCCAGTGCTGCTTAGGATATTTCGGGTGTGTCATGCGGTAAAGGTCAGCCTTTACCAGATGGGTCTCTTGAAGCATTAGGACATCTGGGTCGTGTTGCAACACATAACGCCATTTTTGTTTCCGCTTGTTCGGGGAGTGTGAGAGGGACGGGCGGAAGAAAAGGCGAGGAGGCCGGAGTATGGGCTCAATGTTGTTGTGCTTTATTGGTTGATACACATAAAACACAAGATAGGCGGGGCTGGGCCTAGGGCGTAACAGTGATCTTCTTTCCTGGTGATAGCGGGACCTTCGCTCCTCTGTCCTCTTGGGCGTGCGTTCCGTCTCTTCAGGGGTGGATAACCCGGGAGGCTCATAAAGGGAACAAACAACACAAGAGAGGGGCGGTTACTACACCTTGCCTTGGTAATAGGATGGCAAGACAGAACCCTTCACCAGGTACACAGTCCACCGGCGGGTGCGATAGGGAAAGAGGAATGGGCTAGGGTAGTATAGCGGTGCACGGTTTAGGAAACGAACAGACACACGGCCTCCCGACAGACCCCTGGGGGAGGGCCCCGCGGGGCACCTGATACACTCTGCCCACGCCAAACGAGCGCTCGAATATCAGTGAAGGGGGGGGGTGTTGGAAGCAGAGGCAACCGTGAGGGATCGGGCGTCGTGCAGGAAGTGGCAGTGGAGGGGTAAACACACACACACTCAGTGAGATTACACCGTGAATCCCTTAGGCGGTCCAGCCTTCACTGCGGTCCTCCCCTGTATTCCTTCCCCACTCCCCTTCCCAGGCCACGTACCGTGTCAGCCGCAACTCTCCAGAGCTGCGGCGGCTCTTCAGCTTCCTCCGGGGGCGTCCACCACTCCTCTGTCCAGGATTCGACTCCGTTGTCTTCGTCCGGGTCCGGAGGGTCGGGGCTTCCCACGATCTCCTTCTCCTCTCGATACTCCTCCCGATCCGTCTCCTTCGGCACGGCGTCTCTCTCCTCTTCCTCTTGCTCTCTCCCTGACGACGACGCCTCCTTTCCGGTGACTTCCGCCTTTAGGGACCGTGACTCTGCCCCTCGGTGGTCTGATTGGTGGAAAAGCCCCAGCTGTCCGTGACGTCCCTGGAGGCAAGAGGCAGCCGGCGTAATTAACCCTTGCTGTCCTAGTCCATACGAGTCTCTGTGTGTGGGCATGGGGTAAGAGAAACAAGGAGACAGGGGGGTAAACATCCCGTCCTCGCCGACCCCCTCACCTCTTACTTTCTTGCCGGCAAGAAACGGGTCAAGGGGGTGGCGTGATAGATAGTCTGCATTGGTCTGCTCTCTGCCCTTCCGATGTAATGTAGTAAAATGGAAGGGCTGAAGCGCCAGAAACCACCTCATGACCCTGTCGTTGTGACCTTTGTTGCGCGAAAGCCACTCTAAAGGGGCGTGGTCGGTATACAGAGTGAATTCCCTACCTTCGAGATAGTACCGGAGAGTCTCAATCGCCCATTTGATGGCTAGGGCCTCCTTTTCTATGACGGAGTATCGTGTTTCGCGGGGGAACAGTTTCCTACTTATGTACAGTATGGGACGTTCTTGTCCCTGGGGGTCAGTTTGAGATAATACCGCGCCCAGTCCCTGCTCTGATGCGTCTGTTTGGAGGATAAACGGTTTGTCATACTCTGGACTCAGGAGCACAGGGTCGGAGGTAAGGGCTTGTTTCAAGGCGTGGAAGGCTCATTGGAGACAGAGGGAAGGTTGTCGTAACTCCTTTTCTGCGTTCTTGTGTTTCTGTAGCAGGTCGGTTAAAGGGGCAGCTGTTTGTGAAAACTCAGGTATAAAGCGCCTATAATAACCGAGAATACCTAGGAAGGCCCTCAGCTCTCTTTTGGTGTGGGGAAATGGGATGTCGGCTATGGCGGCTACCTTTTCCTTCTGTGGTTTGATTAGCCCCTCCCCAAGAAGGTACCCCAAATACTTCACTGACCGAGCAGCCAGCCGACTTTTGGTGGGATTAATGGTGAGACCGGCTTCCCCTAAGGTCCGAGCGACCATAGCCAGGTGGCATAGATGCTCCTCCCAGGTGGGGCTGTGAATGACTATGTCGTCGATGTATGCCGCGGCATATGCGGCACAGGGTCTGAGTAGGTCGTTCATTAGCATTTGGAAAGTCGCCGGGGCCCCGTGCAACCCAAAGGGCAATACCGTGAACTGATACAACCCCCCCGGGGTGGAGAATGCCGTCTTATCTTTGTCGGTTTTTGTTAAGGGGACCTGCCAGTACCCTTTACACAGGTCTAACGTACTGATGTACTGTGCTTTTCCTAGCCTCTCCAACAGTTCGTCCACCCGAGGTAGAGGATAGGTGTCGAACTGGGAGATCTTATTGACCTCGCGGAAGTCAATACAAAATCTAATAGATCCGTCCGGCTTCGGGACTAGGACTATGGGCGAATTCCATTCGCTCTTGGACGGTTCTATGACACCCATGTGGAGCATTTGTTGTATCTCGTGCTCCACCGCCTGTCTGCGGGATTCAGGAAGGCGATACGGCCGCAGCTTTACCCGCTTCCCCGGCAGAGTGGTGATTGAGTGTTCTGTGAGGGTGGTTCGACCTGGGGTGGAGGAAAAGACGGCCCTGAAGGGCCACAGGCAGGTGTCTAGGGACTTCTGCTGTTCCACAGACAGCTCAGGATCCCTGCTCTGATGGTATGCTACAGGGAGGTCTCGGGCCAGAGAGACAGGAACGGGGGGGGTTCCCCGTACCATCTTTTCAGCAAATTTATATGGAATATCTGGGTGTTGCCTCTCTTCAGGGGGTCCATCTCAAGACGATAAGTGACGGGGGTGACTACTTCCACGACCCGGAATGGGCCCTGCCACTGACCCAATAGTTTGTGGTCAGAAGTGGGCATCATGAGGAGGACGTAGTCATCTACCTTCAGCGTACGTGGTTTAGTGGTTTTATCGTACTGTCGTCTCTGGCCCTCCTGTGCATTCTCCAGGTGTATTCTACATATGCTATGTATTTCCTGGAGATGGGTTTTCAGGTTCATAACATATTCCGGGAGGGGTTTGGTCCCTTCAGGCCTTTCTTCCCATTCTTCCTTGGCCATGTCAAGCAGGGTGCGGGGTTGTCGTCCGTATAGGAGTTCGAATGGTGAATATCCAGTACTCCTCTGGGGTTTACACCTTATAGCGAACAGGGCCAGGGGTAGCATTTCCTCCCATCGGCGGGTTTCAAGGTCTAACATCTTTTTCAGGGTGGTCTTCAGGGTGGCGTTATATCGCTCTACCAGCCCGTCCGTCTGGGGGTGGTAGGCCGCCGTACGTATCTGTTTTATTTTCAACTGGGCACATACCTGCTTCATAAGGCGGGACACAAAGGGTGTTCCTTGATCGGATATCACTTCCCGGGGAAACCCAACCCTGGAAAATATATTCACCATGGCTTTAGCTATTTGTTGGGCATTAGGTTGTCTCAGGGCCACCGCTTCAGGGAACCGGGGGGCGTAGTCTACCATCACCAATACATACCTACACCCGCTTCGGGAGGGGAGCAAGGGACCAATTATATCCATCCCCACACGAGAGAAGGGCTCCTCAATAATGGGCAAGGGACACAAGGGCACCTTCGGGGGTCGATACCGACTGTTCTTCTGACAAATGGGGCACTGTCTACAGTACTAACGGATCTGATGATAAATGCCTGGCCAGAAGAATTTCCCTAGGATGTCTTGCTCTGTCTTTTCTTCACCAAAGTGCGCCCCCAACAAATGACTGTGTGCGAGGAACATCACTTTCTCTCTATAGGACTGGGGTACCAGCAATTGGAGTGGTTGGTTCTTCCCCCCTTTTCTGTATACCATCCCCTCCTTTGTGACAAACTGAGGACCTACTTTGTCTGGGTTCTCGGTGTCGGTGGCCTGGTTCCATGCCTCTCTTAGGGTTGGGTCTTCTCTTTGGGCCGCAAAGAAACCCCTATCATATTGCCACAGGGGATCTTCGTTAGTCTGGGTTAGGGCTATATGCGTCCAGTGTCTTTTTTCTCTTCTCTTCTGGTTCCGGCTTTTGGGGTCTTTCACGGAGGGACATGCCAAGGAGGGTTCTTTGGCAAAGGGGGCAGACTGACACCAATCGTCCTGATCGACGCCTTGTTCTGGTATCACTGTAGACATGTGCGGATAATCGGACCCTAGGACCAATGTCTCTGGCAGGCGTGGCACCAGCCCTACCCGCAGGGACACGGGTTGTTCAGAGGGTCCGTGCTGGACCTGCACGTTGGTAGTGGGATACCTTTTATTGTCTCCGTGAACACATTGTATGTTGACCTCCCCCGTGGTTCGGGTGACCCCTCCAGGTATAGCCGAAGGCCGTATCACACTCTGTAAACAACCCGTGTCCATCAGGGCCCGTCGGTTCTCCCCATTTACTCTTACTGTCCTATGATATGGGGGATTTCTTCCCATGGGATTGCAGTAGTACGAGCGGGTGAGGCCCACCTCCATCGGTTCCTTCCTTTGTGGACACACTCGGGCGATGTGGCCGTAGGCGCCACAGGAAAAACATTGCGGGCCAGTATGTGTTGGGGCCGACCGAGGAGAAGGGAACAGAGGTGTTGGCACCACAGCCAGGGCCTCTGGTCGACGAGAGGGAAGAGGTGGTCTACTCGCCCGAGGATGGCCTCCCCCTGGTGGTCTCCAGTGTTGATCCTCTTTGCCCCGCTGTAACTCCTGTGCCCTATGAAAGGCGCCCGTGATTTCGACGGCTCTCTCAAAGGTCAGTTGGGAGTGTTGCCGAACCCACTTCTGTGCAGAGGGATGCAAGGAAGAAAGGAATTGTTCCAAATAGACTTTCTCCATAATGTCCTCTTTAGATGATGTTAGGGGTTTCAGCCACCGGTCGGCCAGGTCTCGGACGCGGTATGAGAGAGCCCGTGGTGTCTCCTGAAGCCCCTCCTTGACCTGACGTAGCCGGATTCGGTAGGTTTCTTCGTCTAGACCTAGCCTTTCTAGTATGTCTCTTTTCACGTCAGCATACGGGGTGAGGCCGAGGGGGTTTGCTGCCTGGTAGGCCGCTTGCATGTCGCCTGTCAACAGGGGACCTAGAAACTGCCCCCATTTGTCTGCTGTCCAACCGGCAACCCTGGCCATGCGCTCGAAATTGGAAAAGAAAAAGTCGGGGTCCTCGCCGTTGACGTACTTCTGCAGTACTACTGACGGGAGCGTGGAAAACCCTCTCTGTTGCCCCAGGGTGTCCGCCAACCTGCCAAACGAGGCTTCGTGTGTCTGGGTATGTTCAGTTAGGGTTTTGTGCAATTGCCCTCTGTCCTCTTCCGCGGCGGTCAGGAACCGTTCCAAGACCTGGCCCAGTTTTTCCTGTCCTTCCGCCATCTTCTTCATCGCGGCCTCCATCTTCCCAGATCCCACTTCTGACACCAGGTGTGAGAGGGACGGGCGGAAGAAAAGGCGAGGAGGCCGGAGTATGGGCTCAATGTTGTTGTGCTTTATTGGTTGATACACATAAAACACAAGATAGGCGGGGCTGGGCGTAGGGCGTAACAGTGATCTTCTTTCCTGGTGATAGCGGGACCTTCGCTCCTCTGTCCTCTTGGGTGTGCGTTCCGTCTCTTCAGGGGTGGATAACCCGGGAGGCTCATAAAGGGAACAAACAACACAAGAGAGGGGCGGTTACTACACCTTGCCTTGGTAATACGATGGCAAGACAGAACCCTTCACCAGGTACACAGTCCACCGGCGGGTGCGATAGGGAAAGAGGAATGGGCTAGGGTAGTATAGCGGTGCACGGTTTAGGAAACAAACAGACAAACGGCCTCCCGACAGACCCCTGGGGAGGGCCCCGCGGGGCACCTGATACACTCTGCCCACGCCAAACGAGCGCTCGAATATCAGTGAAGGGGGGGGGTGTTGGAAGCAGAGGCAACCGTGAGGGATCGGGCGTCGTGCAGGAAGTGGCAGTGGAGGGGTAAACACACACACACTCAGTGAGATTACTTCGTGAATCCCTTAGGCGGTCCAGCCTTCACTGCGGTCCTCCCCTGTATTCCTTCCCCACTCCCCTTCCCAGGCCACGTACCGTGTCAGCCGCAACTCTCCAGAGCTGCGGCGGCTCTTCAGCTTCCTCCGGGGGCGTCCACCACTCCTCTGTCCAGGATTCGACTCCGTCGTCTTCGTCCGGGTCCGGAGGGTCGGGGCTTCCTACGATCTCCTTCTCCTCTCGATACTCCTCCCGATCCGTCTCCTTCGGCACGGCGTCTCTCTCCTCTTCCTCTTGCTCTCTCCCTGACGACGACGCCACCTTTCCGGTGACTTCCGCCTTTAGGGACCGTGACTCCGCCCCTCGGTGGTCTGATTGGTGGAAAAGCCCCAGCTGTCCGTGACGTCCCTGGAGGCAAGAGGCAGCCGGCGTAATTAACCCTTGCTGTCCTAGTCCATACGAGTCTCTGTGTGTGGGCATGGGGTAAGAGAAGCAAGGAGACAGGGGGGTAAACATCCCGTCCTCGCCGACCCCCTCACAGGGAGCTTAAGCCCCGCACGTTTAGGGAGAGCAGCTTGAGATCACCCATGGTGAGTGGGTGGTCAACGAGTGCGCGGAGGGGTTTGTTTGGATGGGCTGACAGCGGGACGGGGGTACACATGCTGGCCAGGGTGGAAAAGGCTATCCCAGCTTCCTACGCCCCCTGTCTTTGCTGTGGTTAATCCTTGCACGTTTGCCCAGCTTGACTGCAGCCCTCAGGACTGGGCATGATCCGCCATACCCGGCTCCATCCCTTCCCAACCGCTTATAGTAGTAAGTATTCCCACGCCTTTGCCTTACGTTGTTTAGTGTGCAACCTGTGAGAAAAAACTAAATACAACAAATAACAGCAGAGGATCAACAAGGTCCAACTAGGACTTCTTCTGTTTGTGGAGATATGCACCAAGGCGTACCAATCCCGCTGGAGGAGTCACCCTCTAGAAAGTCTATGGGGGGTGGCCATCAGCAACGCAGGAGGGACAACGGAACCCGAACATCAAGGTCCAACGCCACCCCTCCCCCGAGGCCCATCTTCTTCAGAGATAGTTCGATAAGAGGGGCATGTGGTAGTATGTTCTGTGCATTGTACTCGTGTCCACATTTAGGTCGCCGCGTGATCAAACAAGAGCCAGCAGTCGAGTGGTCAGGGGAGGTTCCCCTGCTGAGGGTGCGTAGATGTTTAATGATGTCTTTCTTTGCGTCTTGGGATGATAGTTCTGAGTGTTGTCTGTATGGTGGACGCTGGGGGACCGTAGCCCATTTAGGTTTAAGATCACGTCCTGAAGAACCCGGGCGGGGTTGTTCATTCCTTGTCGGAGGATCATCCGGTAACCCCAGTAATGCTTTGGCTTCTGCCAGCGAGTGTATTGAGCGGCGCATGCCCTCCCATTGGAATAGAAGTGCAAAAGGGTGGCCCCACTGATAGCGGATATCTTGGGCGCGCAGCTGGTCAGTGATGGGTTTGAAGTTGCGGCGTTTTCGGAGGGTGACAGGGGACAGATCCTGGTAAAGTTGGATCATGTGGCTTTGAAATTTAAACTCTGTCTTGCCCCTAGATGCTTGCATAATCGCATCCTTTTCTGTGAAAAAGTGCACTCTGGTTAAGATGTCTGGACCGTTGTCTGCTCGTCCTGTCCTCGTGGCAACTCAGTGGGCCGGATCCAGGGCAGGTGGGGATGCGTCCTCGTTGCCTCGGACCGCCTGGAGTAGCTCCGCTGTAAAGGTCATGATATCCGTGCCTTCCGCGCCCGGTGGCACCCCTCATATACCGATGTTGTTGCAGCAGCTCCTATTTTCTAGGTCCTCCTGCTTGGTTTGCAGCTCGATATGCTGATCCTCCAGTGCGTTTATTCGTTTCCACAGCATCTCCTGGTCTTTTGATCTGGTGTCGACCGTCCGATATAGGTAATCCACTCTGTCTCCGATTTCAGACACCTCTCTCCGTATGTCGCGAAGGCCCAATTTAAACTCTTCTTTAAGCGAGAAGATGTCAGTTTGTATCTCTTGTAAAAAGCGGTCCATATACCCTTGAGTGATCGGTGCCGAGGACTCACCCCCCGCCGCTGCGGGTGACTGAGTTGGGGGGTGAGTTGCCCCTTCTGGCTGTGGGGTCTTGCTCCAGAGAGACATCACCAGATTGTCTTTGACTGCTTTAGAGCATGGTATAGCAAGGGGTAAAGCCACCATGGCCGCCGAGGAGTGTGATCCCCCGGTGCAGCTCCCGATTGTGCAGGCCCGCGCCAGCGGGGGACAACCACGCGGGACACTCCTCTAACAGACCCCCACCACAGGCCCCACCACACGTTATCTCCATACGCACAGGATGTTTGGGGCCTCCTTCAGGAAACCAGTCAGTGGGAGTACCCCCTTCTCTGGCGTTCCGCCCAAGGGCTCGGGCATGTGTGGGTGGTGCGTTCCCTTGGATGCTGCCACTGGTTGCCACCAAATTCCGCTAGTTCTGAGGGAGTGGTAGGGATGGCGCGAGTGCTCCCGGAGGGGCCCACAGGCCTGGTATGCGTCGTTCGCAGGGGGGGGCAGAGGCTGCCAGTGAAGGGGCCTGCCAGCAGTTGGAATTTGCTTCTAAAGTTCTCTTCTGGCGGAGATCTTCTCTGCTTACTCTCTCCACGCGGCGCCCTGTTGGGGAGCGCCCCCTTGTCTCTGTGCTCCAGCTCTAGTGTTGCAGGCCTGTCCCCTGGCTCTGCGGGCAACCTGGACCAAGTCAGCGATTGCAGTTGTGCCCACTGCTCTCGGTGTTTCGCAACGCTCCACCTCGCAGGCCCCAATAAGCTGTCTCCGAGTCTCACCACCAGGAGCCCTCCACTATGGACTCTGGGCTCTTGCTTCCCTCTGCGCGTGTTCAGATTGGGGCTCAGTATCGGAGTGCCCCCCGTCAGTGCCCCCGCCGTGTGTCAAGGCTAAGTAGGCATGTCCCTGGGTTCGGCTGGCCTGTGCTGGCTCTTGGTCTAAGGCCTATGCCTGCCCCCGCTGTTGTCCCAAGCTTACCGGCTATGTAGTCGTGCCGCTCCGCTCCAGAAGGTGACAAGGTGAGCTCCGCTTTCACGACCCAGGTGCTGATGCCACTCAGCCGGGCCGCTGGCCATGCCTCCGCGTCGGTGCAGTCCTGCGCAGTCTCTTACGGTCCCCGTGGTGCCGATGGGAGCAGGCTCTCACGGGGAGGCCCTTGTTCAGTCTGATCCCGCAGTGATGGCAGCGCAGCAGCTCCAGTGGGGAGGGAGTCGGGCCCCCTGTTGTCTCCGTCAGCGGCCCCTGGGCCCTCAAAGTTTGCAGTTGCCCCCAGTTATGATGGCCAGTGCTCGTGGGAGCAGGGGATGCAGCCCTGGGATGCACTGCAGGGCAGCATGCTCACTGGTTCCCCCAATGTCGGGCGGCTTCTGGAAAGTTGCAGTAGCAGTAGGGGCTGCCCCCGCCCGATTACAGAGACGGAGGTCCCAAGGGATCTGCGCGCCACACGCGGCGTGCAGCAGGCTTTCCTCTGCGGTGTAGCGCGGCGGAGGCACGGCGGCCTTAGGAGACAAAATGGTGCCCGCCGCTCGTCGTGCCCGTCCCCGGGGCTCCGGCAGCGCTGATCACCGCTGTTCGGGCTGCAGCGGGCTTTGATCGCTGTTACCAGGTGCTGGGTACACCGGGAGCCCCCAGGATCGATAATTGGTGCCCCTTAGCAGTAGGAAGCTGGTCGATGGGCCCCAGGAGGACAGAGAGCGAGAGAAGCACATCTCACTCCATTGCTTGCTCGGCCACCCCACCCCAACTGGTATATTTTAGCACTGAAACTGTCACACATTTTTAATAAACCTCTGTGTGTTAAAGACTCACTCCTCAAATCTGTATATAATCTGTGAGTAGCATGCTTAAAATCTGGCATGGCGAAATCAGCATGGTGAGAACAATGAAGTAAGTAGCATTTTAAAAGGGTAATGACATTTATCTACAGATAGTCAAGGTTAAAGCACTTTGGATGAAAAGCAACATACAAAAAATGTTTGATATTAAGAAGATATAGAGTAATTGCGATACTTTGAAGGAGTAATGCTTTGTTTCCTGTTAGGGTAAAGTCCAGTTGGATAGTGCGGCTGCCCTTGACCATGCTGTCCAAAGTCATGTTAGATGATCTGCCCAGCCCACAAAAGTACACTGCCCTGGACTTGCTGCACAACCCGTGTTCACCGTACGTCAGATGGACATACAATGGTCTTTATTGCTATCTATCTTTAATATCTGTGCAGATTTATAAAGGTCTTCAGGGTCACCTTCCCCTTGAAATGGCCAGACGGTCGACCCTCAAGGCATTACGGCCCTGGTGCATTTACTCATGAACTAGATCCCAGAAGCGAAAACTGAGAAAGGTGTAGGGGTGGAGTAATGCAGAATGGGAGCAAAGAGGAGGGAATCACTCTAGGAGTATTGCTGAACAGGCCCGATCCACCACGGATTACCAGTTGACGTTTAATCCAATGCATGTTGGACAAACGTATTAATTTATCCTGACAAAAAGGACAGAAGGCGAGAAGGAGATCAGAAGATAACTGGGTTGGATAAACTGCTACTCAGGCCAGGGTTAGCCATGGATGGAAATGGATTTATCTAGACAAGCTTCCCTTCCACAAACAAGAAGGGAATGGCAAACAAGATCAGTTGGTCCTTAGAAGGAAGTGAAGCGGACCGTGCTAACCTTGTTGGTCACGGAAAAAGGCAGCGATTTCTTGATAACCTTACATTTTCTTCTGAAGGTAAATGCAACACAATTTTAGAGGAATGAGAATGGAGTTGTTGGAATGGATTACGGACAGGGGTAGATGTATTTTGACAACCTTTCTATGTGCTCCACAGACAGAGTGTAATCTCTTAAAATTAACCACTAAACCTCGAAACTTTATCATTGCGTGAACGATTTGGTTTTTGAGGTGCTGCCAAGATTACAAAGGCAGATTGGTCAATAGCCAAATTGCCTCTAAGAGTGCATGTCTTTGTAGGCCATGCCATCTTCTTTTAAACCCTCCCACCCCCTCTCCCGTCCTTGCGTTATTATATTTGAGGGCCTGGTGCTTTTTTTCTTTTGCAGGGCATGTTGCTTTTTTCGTGGGGTGGGTGACCTTTTTTTCTGGGCCCCAGGACCCCGTTCCTAGCTCAGCTTTTGTTTTTTTTATTATCTGACTCTGAAATTCTTGTTTGTTTTTGGCCCATGGTGATTTCCCTAATGCCCAGTGTCTTATTTCACTGGGTCCCGTAAGTATTGTTTCTGGGACCCGGGGTTTGAGTGTTTTTGCCAGTTCCTGATTGCTGGTCTTGGTTTCCCCTAGCAGGCAAGTGGCTCACGTTCAGGCCTACTGCTGCCTGTTGCTTTGTTTTGTTAGTTTTGGCGCTTGGATGTCCTGTGTCTACAAGTTTCTGTCATGAAAGAGAGCACGTTATTAACCGGAAATGCCATCTCTCTTTTAAACTATTAAACAAAAATTGAAAAGTGCATTTCTGTAACAAAAACCATTGCGCGCTAAAGAAATCATACGCGACTTTCAAACGGGTCCGTTTACTTTTGTGAATGTCGCGGTAGATTCACCAGCGCTGTTTAGATAAACTAACTCCACAATGAACCATCGGTTGCGCGTCAGTATATACACACGCGCTTTGTGAATGAATATGCTTCCCGTTCACATTTAATAACTGCGGTGTTCTTTAAAATCATTTCACCGCTTGAGACTTCGAATTACGCTTCATTCCACAAGCAAAATTGGCACAACCTTATTCAAAATCCATTTGCAATTGCGTACCCCTTAGTAAAACATATTTCAATACTTTACAGGTTTCGACACCGACGAAGATTAGAACTGGCAATAAAAAACCCTTATCGTCAAAAAGATACAGACAAGTTCCCGAGTTTCCTCTGTTTAATTTCGATGGCAAACAGATTATAAAGCAAATGAATAAATAACATTTATAATCTCCCGGCAGGAAACTGCTACGCCTTCAACTTTCCACCAAATCCATCAAGGAGGAGTACAGCCTAACTGAGGTACATTTAAGAAAAATGTAGGGTTTACCAGTGGACAATACACAATTTGTCAGTTAGGTGACAGTAACACACACCCCGTTTTTTCTTTTGAACAGACACCACCATGTCCAGGTCCTGATGAAAACCCCATAATGGTCACGGGGTTGGAAACGCGTTGACCTCGGCATCTGGGATAAGACACTCGCAGTGTGCCTTGGGAGAGAACTTATTAAAACAAGCATTGGCATAGCCAATAGGTCTCGCTTTTGGGACCTTATAAGTATTTAGTTAGTTAGGGGCGCTAGGTGGCGCACATCCAAGATGGCCGCACACCCGTGAGGCTCTGGACGCTTGACGAATAAATCCGGCAATTATCCTGCTCAAGGCTGACCTACATCAACAAATTGCTGCCCGCTGACCCATAATAACGACCGGAGGCTCCGGTGAAAGATTTGGCTCGATTCGGCCTTCTGGGAGCGAGCTGTGGGCGCGCTCTGCTGCAGCGGAACCTCGCCGCTGTGCTGCCTGGAGGCTTGATCGGGTGCGCCGCTCCGGTTGACCTCGGGGCTGCACATGGGGCGCTGGGCCCGCCCGGGGGAGACATGGGCTTGCAGCTTCCTGCTATGACGGCTGTGGACTACAAGTGCTGACGCAGCGCTCCCGCTTCCCTAAGGTGGGAACTCTCGGCCGGTGTGGCCGTGGTACCGGTGAGTGGTTCTAGGGGGACGGCCTGCGGGACCCCCACTACGCGAGGCCTGCACCGACGCTGTGTGCGTGGTACTCCGCGGGCCGCTTCAAAAGGATCCTGATATACTGCCCCGCGAGGTGTGCCCCGGATAGCTGCCGGCTTCGACGGACCCCCGCTGAGCGCGACGCCCAGTGCGACTGCTGTGATGGTCGGTGCGGGCTGTGTGTGCGCCCGGTGCTGAATGCGGCGAA
This sequence comes from Calotriton arnoldi, assembly GCA_963921515.1. Classification (NCBI taxonomy): domain Eukaryota; kingdom Metazoa; phylum Chordata; class Amphibia; order Caudata; family Salamandridae; genus Calotriton; species Calotriton arnoldi. The sequence continues at coordinate 6,120,445 of CAWUFW010000001.1, read as the reverse complement.
GTGGTAGAGGGCTCTCCTGCACACGCCGGGACAGAGGCAACGCCGTGCTGAGCCAGCGGGGTGCAATCGCCGCAAATTGGACGCAGTTTATTACATAATAACTCCCCCCTTGTGCTCTGAAGCGATGTGATCTGTGTGCCGCTGCTGTTGAGACGTGTCATTGCCGGAGAGCAGTGGGGAACATACCCGTGGACAGAGACAGACCTACGCTTAGGTTGGGCCTGACTGCATCGCTGCTCCCCCATACTGGGGGCACGCGGACGACATATAACTACTGCTGCATAGAGGGCTGAACTACCAGATCGGCTCTATCGCATCCCGCGGACTTGGAGTACTCCACGCGAGATATCGCTTTGGTGAATTGAAGTCGCTCTTCCCTGCATGCGTGGCCTATCTGCTCATATCGTTGCACCTTGCTCTCGCTGACCAGGAGTAGCATTGTACCAAGTTACGCACGAGACTCCGGTCTTGACTAATCCCACAAGAGACGCCTGCGGGTGCGATGGGGAAGCCCGACGGCCGCCAACCCCGTTTGAATTTTGAAACCAAAAACGACGACGCGATCCGCCTCCGCCGATCCCGAGCATGCAAATATGGACTCGACGCCGGGGACCTCGCAGTCCGCTGACGCTGAGATTAAGACCCTGCTGCTCGCCGTCCAACACAGTCTAACCGACCTCTCCGGAAAAATGGACACGATGAATACTAGACTTGACTTCTTGGTACAAAAGGTTGACAAGCACGATGGGCAACTAAAAGAAGCCGAACGCCGAATATCAGAAAATGAGGACAATACCTCACAGATGCAGGCTCAGGTGACACAGATGGACAAATTACTGAAAATCATTGCGGCCAAGAATGAAGATATCGAAGCCAGAAGCCGCCGCAATAATATCCGTATAATAGGTATCCCTGAGAGCACAAACACGGGGCGCATGGAACTATACATAGAGCGACTCCTCCGAGAATCCTTTGGCGCTGATTCCTTCTCCCCTCACCTGGTGGTGGAGCGCGCACACCGCTCCTTGGGACCGCGGCCCCCTCCGGGAGACACGCCAAGGCCTATTATTGCGCGCATACTCAACTACCGAGACCGGGATGTTGCACTACAAAAAGCCCGTGAGAAGAAGTCACTCCAATTTGAAGGCAATACCTTCACCATCTACCCAGACTTCACCCTGGCGGTGCAGGAGGCGCGCCGGAAGTTCCTTGCCGTAAAGCAGAAACTCCGTAAAGCACAGATAGAATATGCTCTCCTATACCCTGCACGCCTCCGGATCACCTACAACGGCAAGCAGACACTCTACACGAACCCACAACAAGTAGACGACTTTCTAAAAACAACTCTAAGACGATCGCCGCAGAGAGATCCGACCGCCGGAAACTCTTCTCCATCTCTGTAGTGAGGACTGCAGGTCTCGTGTGCCGCTGATGGCCGCTATAGACACGGATGGCCCTAGATATCCCTGTCGAGAGGGACTTGTTGGACGTTTGCTCTGCTGATTTTCGGCTTTGTATTAGAATTGGCCACAAAGACCTCCTGGGATGAACACTTCTATCTCATCGGCCTGAACGCTGACGGATAAGTATCCCGGTGGCATGTGACAGTATTTGCAAGTCTCTATACTTTACTAGCCGTTGAGTTTGAATATGTCTCGTCAAGCATCTTCCCCACCCCCCCCCTCTACTGCTACTCCTTCCCCTTTGAAGGGTTCACTGGGGTCCTCTACGTAGCAGGGGTATGGGTTACGGGAAGACAGTGCTGGCTTCTAGCACCCCCTTACGGGAGATCCCCCAAAGCACCAGCTAGTCATGGGATTCCACACTGTTTTTGTTCTCTTATTAACGTGGCCGTTCCTGGGTACAGTAATACGGCTACACTGTTGGGTGGGACGGGGAGGGCGCCTAAATCCCGGCACGATTGGGGTGCTGTTGTGGGAGGGGCGGGATCAATGCAACATGTTTGTTATATTACATGCTTATTACAGTTCGGGAAAACAGGTAGAAAGCGAGAAGGAAAAAGTTTCTTTCTTATTGTGACATTACAGAAAATAGCACATACACACATCACCTTTAATGGGCAGCGGCATATTATCAACCTGAAACACTCTTTTCACTCCTCTAATACTTGGCTAACATGGCATCACTCACCACACAACTACATATTAAACTAGTCACTTGGAATGTTCGGGGGCTCCGTGACCCACGAAAGCGGCGGCAGATCTTGGCATACCTAGATAGACATCAGGTGCAAATTGCTATGCTGCAGGAAACGCACCTAGATCCCAGACGCCCGTTTGTTATGGTACTAGATGGGCCTCAAACCGGGCTTTTTCCTCATACTCCACTTACTCTAGAGGCACGCTGATTTTCATCAAACGCAATACACCATTTGTACTGGGAGGAACGTACAGTGATCCAAATGGCCGTAGCTGCATGCTCTGGGGTACACTGGGTACACAATCCCTTACACTAGTCTGTAGTTATGGCCCCAACATAGATGACCCTGCCCATTTCACTACCCTGTGGGGACAGGTGCTACAGGTGGGATCCACGCACGTCATATGGGGAGGTGATTTTAATGTCGCTCTCCGCCCAGACATGGACAGATCCAGCGCTTTACCGCACCACTACACCCGAGCCCGAGAGGCCCTCTCGGATCTCATGGTGGAACATGGCCTCATAGACGCGTGGCGACACGTTCATCCAGCTACTCGCGAAGGCACATACTACACAGCAGGACACTCTAACTGGTCGCGCCTCGATTATTGGGTGTGCTCGCGAGCTGTAGCCTCTTGGATTAAAACAGTGAGACATTTAGCTCGTACGTATTCTGACCATGCTCCGGTATACTTGGAGATTGCTCTACCCAACTCCATAGCCACACCACGCTGCTGGAGATTGGTACCCGAGATGCTCTTGGATGCGGTTTTTAAGACCGAAATTGGGGAGGAAATTTCTGATTTCTTCGCCAGAAACAGGGGGTCCGTTGTACACATGGGGACAATCTGGGAGGCCTTTAAGGCTACCATACGAGGCTCCTGCATGTCCAAAGGATTTGGTGTACTGCGAGACATCAAAAGGAACCTGGCACGCCTGGAGGCCGAAATTAAGCAACTCGAGGTAGATATATGGACATTAAACTCAGGCGCCCAAAACGCGACACTTCGAGAGAAAATCTCTGACTACACCAACACAGCAGACCGCGAGGTGAAGTTCCGGGGGAAATACTATGTTGCCCGCCGCTACGGGGAGGGCGAGAGACCGGGCCGCGCGCTAGCAAAGGACATTCGACAGCCTCGATTCTCTAATTTTATAGTGGAGGTGGTTGATGGAACTGGGATCCGCCATCGGGATAGCCTGGATACCTTTACTAAATACTATGCAGACCTGTACAGTTCGCATCGCACTACGCCACCGGACTTCGCCTCATACCTTGAGGACATAGCTCTTGGATGGTTGGGAGATCATCAGCGGGAGTTTCTAGCGGCACCGTTTGAGGATGATGAGCTGCGGGCAGCCATCATGCAAATGAAATCTGGGAAGGCACCGGGATCGGATGGACTGCCCATCGATTTCTATAAAATATATATAGACCAGCTCCTTCCTATACTGAAGGAGGTCTTTCTTGAGGCACACGAAACACAAGTGCTACCAACATCCATGAGGGAGGCGCTCATAACGTCATTACTCAAGCCGGGCAAACCTGGCGATAGATGCGAATCATATAGACCGCTTTCGCTAATCAATTCCGATGCAAAAATCCTAGCGAAACTTTTGGCAAATAGACTTAGCCTCCTGATGAGAGATCTTGTCCTTCCGGATCAAGCAGGCTTTATCCCTGGTAGAGCGACATCCCACAGTCTGAGGACACTATTCTCTATTCTACAGACTGTGGACCCTCGGTTGGCACTGGCGGCGGTGTTCTTGGATGCCACCAAGGCCTTTGACTCGGTGGAGTGGGACTACCTCTTCACAATACTTCAAAACATGGGACTCCCTATGGGGTTTATCTCCTGGATTAGACTACTCTACACCGCACCCACTGCCAAAATTCTGATAAATGGACATTCATCAGCCCTGATTCCCCTATCCAGAGGCACTCGTCAGGGGTGCCCACTGTCGCCCCTGCTTTTTGCCTTGGCAATGGAGCCTCTCGCCGCCAAGATCAGGCAACACTATCAGCAAGTCGGCCTCCGCTGTTTCTTACGTCCTATACTCATTTCTCTCTATGCTGACGACGTCACTTTATACATTAAAGATCCGCGACAAAATCTCAATCCCTTATTGCGCGAATTTGTCAGGTTTGGCGGCCAATCAGGTATACATATAAATTGGGCCAAATCCCAGATCTTCCCGTTGACTGCTGCTACCGTTCCCTTTGACACTGACTTTCCCATAGAGTGGTGCGAGGATGAGGTCAAATATTTAGGGATCCACATTTCGACCGATAGAGACGTACTGATGAGATTGAACTATGGACGCACTATGACCTACGTAGCGGGGTGTATCGACCGCTGGATCACCCTACCCTTAAATATGGCTGGTCGTATTTCCCTCATAAAAATGGTCCTCCTTCCTAAATTTTTATATTTATTTCTTAATATACCGTATGATCCGGGCGTACCTTCTTCTCCACTCTACGCTCGGAACTGATTCGACTGGTATGGGGTGGAAAGCAGCCGCGTATAAGATGGGAAGTGCTTGTGAGACCATTCTCGCAAGGGGGTTTCAACATTCCAGACTTCGAGTTATACTATTTATGTGCCCAGGCGCACTACGCCTTCTTTGGTTCCACCCCCATGCTACACACCGCATGTAGCCACTGAACATTGGCTAGCGGACCCTATACCACTGGAAGGGGTACTGTTGTCCAAAATTGAGTCACAACCCCGGGCCCTAAACTCTGTAGAATGCACACTCAAGGCATGGGACCGTATACTTAGGCGCATACACACCCCCTACCTGTATTCCCCATTACTCCCTCTATCCTATCACCCAGCGCTATCACTGTTACAAGAGGGGATATTTAGGAAATTTGCACACACACGTAAACTTCATTGCTGGGGAGACCTATACATTGGCGGTAAGTTTCGCACTATTCAACAACTATGTACAAACCCCCCGCCCTCCACGATGGAGACTTTTTATACATCCGCTTGCGACATGGACTACAGACCTGCACCCCTACCTACCCCTCCGAACCACCGACAGTAACCCCGCTGCACCAAGTGTTGCGGGCATCTTCTGCCTCGCACCTGGTCTCCACACTATACCACGCACTGTTCACTGACATTGAGTATCCGCCTTGCCCAGCCCGTGAAAAATGGAGTACGGAAATGGGACTGGAGGTGACAGATGCACAATGGCAGTTCTGCTGTAACCAGACTGAACAGATCTCTGCCAACAGCCGACTAAGAGTAATTCACTACAAATTCTTGCACCGCAGCTATCACACCCCGTTCAAACTGCACAGGTTTGGCCTTAGAGAGACGAACAGCTGTGATAGATGTAAGGCACATGCTGCAGACTTTCTCCACCTGGCCTGGGAATGTCCCGAGATACAAACATACTGGAGACAAGTCCTGGACGCCCTTGATCTCATGCTCAGCTTGCCCACGCCAAGGTCCCCTTTGGTAGCTTTGCTGGGCTACACTGCACAAACTCCAGTCCGGCACCGTAGATTCCTGTCCTTTAGCTTAGTTTTGGCTAAACGCCGAGTGGCCTGCAGATGGGGACGAGGACGAGCACCTAAATTTAAAGACTGGTTGGGAGACATGATTATATGGCAGGACCAAATCAGTACCTATGCCGAACTCCTTCCTTGCTCCTCACGGCCTCGCGACATCTGGGACCCGTTGCGGACATACCTACTGGAACACTCGGCTACGGAGGCGGGAGAGGCCCAATGCCACGGCCCGCACTTTAATGGGGTATAAAACTAGTAGGGGACGACATGTCCGCATGGGTAGGCACTGTGAGACACGGGGGTTTGGGACCAATGTATAGGATCCCCTGGACATTCCTAATATATTGTATACTGTGGTGAAGAACCAATAGATTCGGGCTAAAGATATATGACCACTTCAGCTGCCTATTTGTAATTGGCATAGATGGGAATGAATGTGCACCGGTAATGACTAATCTCGCCTTTCTAAATACCACTGCTTCATATCTGTAATGTATAATGAACTGTCCACTGAATTCTTATGAATGTTATGAAATTTACAATAAAAAAAAAAAAAAAAAGTATTTAGTTATGCAGCACAATCGTTAAACACTTATAAGGTCCCAAACGCGAGACCTATTGGCTATGCCAATGCTTTTTTTTTTTTTAAAGCAGCCGTATCGTACTTTCAGTGGTTGTACACCCCCGCCCGCTTCCCCCTCCCGTGAATGCTGCGCCTTCCACGCGCCTAACAGCTTTCATGCTCCACTGATGTGCATCCAGATTTCAGGCAGCAATAAAAATGTCAAGATAACTCTTGTGATTAATGTTCCTGGTAGAGAGAGAGAGAGAGATCAGAGTTTTGTCTAGTGGCTTTTTTGACTTGTATTAAAGTAGTACAGAGGGTTAATATGCCTGCTGCAAAGAACCGATCTGTATTTAAAGTGGATAGCTGAGTGGATTAATAAACCCAGCCTTAACCAGCGCTTTAAAACAAATGAAATGTATGCAAGAGAGGTGCTATGCAGAGATGAAAGGTCCTTTTGCTGGGTGGTAGTCAGGTAATCTGAGGAGGAGGTCATTGCGGAGGGGGGGGGCGCTAAAAAAGACTGTCGCACTGGACGCCATCTGTGCTAAAGCAGGCCCTGTAGCGCATTGCCATTTACATGCAGCACATTTTCTGTTGAAATGGCCACTAAATTTGCATGGGCATACAGTTTTACTGGTAAAACCATGTAGCAAACAAACGATAATGTGTGGAAATCGTGTTTTAGTGAATATTTATCATTTGTGCACTACTTAGTAAAGGGTCTTGATTTGTTTTGATCTTATAAAAAAACAATTCCATAACGCTTCAGAATTACAAAAAATGTACTTCATGCCTGCTTTCCTAATTGATTATATATTATGAAATGTGTTTATAGTTTATTTACAAGTATTTAAATGTTGACATCCCCTAGCCTTTCCTTTAATTCCTATACCCAAACATGCTTGTCACCTAGGCCAATTTTACAAAATTCTCTCACTTGGCAGTCAGAGAAATAAAATACCAGTTTACAAATAAGCAGCAATTTGTCAGAAGAGATTCCCTGAAATCTGACTTTTCTTTCGAACTCACAGCAGGTGTGACACCATAAATACAAAAATGTAGAGGCATCTTTATAGCTCATTCCCTTTCTGAAATCCAGCAAGGTTATTTTTGGGGGTCCTGCAGCACCCCTGCGCCCCTACTTCTAGCGCCTATGACTTCATGAATGACCTCGATGCGAGCAATTGTACAGCCCGTGTGCACGGTACTGTTTGCGGTGCTGTACATTTTACGAATGCGATGGTGCTGGCTGCCCACTCACACCTATTCCTGATCAATATGTCCATTTATTGGAAAGGGATCTGAACGTAAGCGCTGCTTTGAGGTTAATGTGGGGTAAAAGATAAGAAAGAGCAGTTAAACGGAGTACGTACACCAGTGTGGTGCGTGGGTCACGCAGGGAAGAGTGCAGTACAAGTGCTTTATGGGGCTCTCTGCCCCTGTGAGTTCGGGTTGGGCCGGGCGAGTGGTAGCCTGGTTACCAGTGTTTGGGTAACAGGATGCCACAAGTTCTGGAACATGGTTGGGTTGAGGGAGCTGGGGAACGACAGAGTTACCCATGGGAAGGCTAGAGCGATCAACCTCGAAGGCGGGGAACAGGGTTCGAGTCTCGGCAGCTACACTCAACATCCTGCGATTCTGGGCAAATCAATTACTCCCCGTGCCTAACAAAAGGAATGTGTCCGACTGTTACGCAAAAGGTGGTCATGTATAGCGCACTGATAACTTTGGATCGAGTTAGCGCTATATAAAACTCCCCCGAAAGTGTTTTTTGTCACCAGTTTGCTCTCAATAAAAGGTTTACCAAAGCAGACTGGGCACTTTATGACTGCCCGCGCCGAGCAGTGGCGCAACTAGACCCAAACGTCGGGGGGGGGGCTAACACTTTAAATGCTGGAGGCACTTTAAATTCTCCTCTGCCCTGCATTCTAAAAAAAAAAAAATATTGTGATGTGGGTATATTTCTTTTACTATGCAGGATACCCTGTTGTTCATCCGTGGACGGGGAGGGCTGGCTTTCCTTCACTCCTGTGAACCCTTTAACATTGCTAGTCTCGTCACTGTTGGCTTGCAGATACACCAAATAAGCAATAAAAGGGCCATGCAGGAAAAAAGAAAGGGGTAAAAAAGATAAACACAGAGGCTTACTGTGAATGCCAGGGCTTTAGAACAGGCAGAGTCATAACCAGGATAAACCTTGGCAGCCTCAACCCAGCCCACGCCACCTGACGGGGGAAGGGGAGGCGAGCGGAGGGGGGGGGGGCTGAAGCCCTTTCAGCCCGATGGTTGTTGCGCGCCTGGCGCCGAGTGTAGCGGCCTTGAATTACTGACCATCTCACTTACCTTCATCCTCTAATTCCTAACAGAAGTGTTGTGCATCCGAGTGCCGTGGTGCACAGTACAGCACTGAGTGTGTGCATGCACCACACTTACACCAATTATAACAATTGTAGTTCTTGGATACAACAGTGACCTTTATATGTCATACATACATACATACAGGCAATTGACAAATGTGCAGATTTCCGATTTTTAATCTTAATTTTCTTATTCCGTTTTGCTACAGAATATGCGTGCAAATATTTGTGTTTTCCTCAGTCGTGTGCATGTTGTTGCACAAATGTACCAGTAACCTTAATAAGAGGTGGATGAAGGTAGGGGAGAGGGGGCACTCAGCTCAGTTTTGCAGGGAGATAATGACAGCTGTCGGACTTGGACCGAATCTAGGCTCAAACACCAAAATAAAAGTGGCCACCAATAGCCCATATACTTGTGAAGCACGCTGGTTTGGTGTTTTGCAAGGCGTGGGGCACTGCATGCAATGTTTGTGGTCGCATCAGGTAAATCAACAGTAAAAACCGGCCCAGCATGCATAAAACCGGCCCACAAACAGCCAAAAACCGGCCCACAGACTGACCTGTCAGACCAGCCCTTCCACCCTCTGCCTGAGCACCCTGTAGGCCAATCCGACCTTGGTGTCGAATTAACAGGAAAAGCATGTACTCGTTTATTTCATTATGGAAAGCAATACCGGTAGTGAAGATAAATATAGTGGGTAATGCTGTTCCTAGCGTGTGCGTCTTTGGGCAGCACGAAGAATACGAATACAAAAGCAATGACAACACCAGTAGGCCTGGTTTTAATATGGAACGCAGGCGTGTCATGGCAGTTGCATGGCTGCGTTTCCATGTGTTAGTGTTAGCTCTTCACAGTCAGACATATTGGCTTTGCCAGTGCTTGTTGGCGGTGTAGCTAATTCACTAAATGAAATTAGGCATACTGACAAAGGGGACGGTGAGAGGTAACAAAAGGATGCCGGTGGAGGGGGGGGAGAGGAGTGAGCGGTAACAAAAGGATGCCGGAGTTACACATAAGGAAGGAAGGAAGCTCACACATGGAGAGAGATCACAAAGGAGAAACCAAGACACAAAGATAAGTAGGAAAGCACAGATGGGGTGGAGATAGGGTTCAGCGGTGGAGGCAGAACCCACAGTGAGGCAGAATAAAGCTCAAAAAGTGAGACAGAGAACGGACATACGGGGCGAGGGGTCACAGAAACGAGGGAGGATGGGGTTAAAGGGCAAACAAACGGGGAGAGAGAAAGACAAACCTGAGGCAAAGGCAGAGACAAGAATTGTTGATGGAGGGTAAAACGATTGAAATATAAAGACCGGCATTACCTACACGTAAAACATTTATTTCTATGTATTACTTATGGAAAGAAAGTAGCATAAAGATAATTAAAAAAAGAAATGGGTATTACTTTCAGTCAAATGCAAAGTATCCTTGATTCATCCATCATACGCTAAAAAGCACCTAGAAGTTATCAATGCGGCGTGAAAATAGTACTGCCAATCGACGAGTTTAAGAGGGTGACAGCACCATCTAGTGTGTATTCAAGGCAATTACAAATGTTAACAAGTGGTAGCGCGCTGCGCACTACAGCGAGACATCTGTTTTGCATTATCGGGCACGATAATGCAAAACAGATGTCGGCCCTGCGGGTAACCGCACGGAAAAGGCCATGACGCACGAGCGTCTGGTCAGCTTTTTGAAACCCCTAACTTAAAGTCTTGCCAGAGCAGCGCTTGCGCGCTACTCGAGGCTCGACCTAAAAACTGCTCTTCTTTTGACAACACTTAAAACTATAAGTCCCAGAGCTGCGCACACCGGCAGGAGACAATAGACATTTAGTCTTGGTTGACTTTATTTATTCTCCGCCCACGTGTGACTGTTATTTTTAGTTAAGGACTGGTGTCCTATGTTTTGTAATGTAATTGTCAAAATATGCATATATTTTTCATGTATTTGTGAAACACCTTTGATGTCTATTATGTATTTGTGACACAATTTGTTTGAAAACCGTGTTGAATGTTAAAAACTGTTATAATTTTGAGTTGTCCTTTATGATGACATGATGAAAATGCATCTAACATTTTTCTAAAAAGTAAAAAAGAAAAGTGGAATAAATCAAACGAGCTTGTGGATTAGAGACATCGGCTCGTTATTTGTTTAATAGTTTATTAGTGGATTAATGCAACTAGATACTTGTTTGTATACAATGTATTAGTGGTCCTATCTAGTTTGCATATGGACCCAAGCCTTTCATAGGTTTTTAGTTTGTAGAGCGGACGTTGTCCGCAAGGCTTATAAAACCAACTTACAGCATAATATCTCAAAACAATTCACCTAGTGTGCCCTAGAGGCCCTCTAGGCAATCAAACATGTCAGAAAAGGACACCCTTTCCTTCACCGAAGATCACATACAAAAACTCATTTCAGATCCCACTTTATTCTCCACTGTTACCCTCAGTACTACTGCCAAACAACAAAACGTCACAGAGAAATTATTGAGACTCCAAAAAAAACATGTAAGAACAGAGCTACATGGCCACTTCTTAGTCGAACACATCAAAGCTGGTACTATACCGTGGGGACTTCAGATCAAGAATGTCCCAGTAATTTTCACAGAAGACCCAAAATATAAAAAAAGATTCAGCTACATCAGTACTAAATGTAGCCGCAACCTAATGGTGCATTCCATAGAGACAGCTCAGAGGATCTGCAAAAAAGAAGCAGAAGAGATTGAGGAACAAATACAAGCCATACGTGACAACCATACGGTTGCTGAAGCCAAAGCCTTACGAGAAAAAATAGAAAAGGATATTTCCACCTTCAAGGACAATACTATCACCTTTAAAGTGAACAAATTTGAGAAAGATAAAAAGTCTTTTAACATCGAAACAGTTTACCCTTATCTAAAGGAGGATTTTTATACCAAACCTGATTCCCGGAGATTTCTATCGGAATATCAAGGACGCTCCAGACGAAAATTCCTGACCTTTTCGGAGACATCTTCCTCAGAATCTACGGGAGATTCGGACCTCGGGGAGGGGCCATCAAATCAAAATCAACAGAGGAAGTCTTCTTTTTTAGGAGCAGGCCAACAAAAGACCCGAGAACGATACAAACCACAACCGTGGGAAATGCGGACCCGCCGCCAATATTACAAAACATAAAGAAGTCATCTGTCATCAACTTGTCTAACATCGTTCTCACTAAGGAACAAACAGCAGTTTTGGAACTTGGATTAACCTTTGTTCCTCGGGTCAAGCCCGATTTCACCACACTTAAAATGGAAGCCATGGAAGTATTCCGAAAAATACGCTTACAAGCCTTTTTTGAAGATAAAGAAAAGACTACTCAGTCCGAGGCCACAGGTCTACGGAACAAATCTAAGTTTTGTCCACCAATCCATATCATCCCTAAAGATGTGATAGCATTCGAACAAGCTACATTATCTTCTCTCAATGTATTACAAAAGAAGAAAGTCTTCATGCAGAATAACAACTCACATGAATATAAGATGGCCATCAAATCTCTCAAAGAGCAAAAAACAACAGTCATCAAGCCTGCTGATAAAGGCGGAGCAGTCGTTATATGGTCTAAGGAAGCATATCTTCAAGAGGGCAGAAGTCATGTACACAATCCTTTGTGGTACCGTCGTATCCCACTAGATCCAACAAAAGAAATTCAGAATGAAATAGGAAGGATTGTCAGCAAAGGTGTCGAACTGGGAATTTTGGGCCCAAGAGAAGCAGAGTACCTAATAAACAAACACCCACGTACACCTGTAATGTATTTTCTACCAAAAGTACATAAAAATGCAACACAGCCCCCAGGCCGACCGATTGTTTCTGGTTGCGAGTCCATCTTAGAACCACTCTCTAAATATGTGGACACATTTTTTAAACCTTTCCAGCCAGAAGTCACCTCATACTTGAGAGATAGCATGGAATTCATTAATAAAACTGAAGGCTTTGACTTTGATCCATCGCGCCATATTCTGGCAACGTTGGATGTGGCTTCCTTATATACTCAAATCCCCCAGAAAGATGCATTGGACTCAATTGAATTCTACTTAGAACAAAGATTAAGACCTCAAAGAGTCCCCACGGAATTCATTCTTCGGTTAGCCTCACTTTGCTTACGGAATTTTTTTTTCAAATTTGAAGATGATTTCTTCATTCAAATCAAAGGGACAGCCATGGGTTGTCCCTTTGCTCCAGAAAAGGCAGTACTATACATGGCTAGATATGAGCATCACTACATCTACAACAATAATCCCTATAAAGAGCGGATCATCAAATGGTACCGATACATAGACGACTTGTGGTGCATTTGGGAAGGAGATGAGTCGTCGTTAGATGAGTTTCATACACGGCTCAACAACCGCAATCCTGATATCCGGTTCAGTTTGACACACAGCAGAAAAAGTTTGGCTTTTCTTGATGTTGAAGTTAAATCATCACCAATGGGGTTAATTACGACCCTACATACCAAACTAACGGATAAGAACAATGCTCTACATTATAATAGCCATGACCCCAACATTTTTAAAGATAATGTACCTTATGGACAGTTTTTACGCATTAGACGTAATTGTACCAGAAGGGAAGATTATGAGTTCCATGCAGAAGTACTGATTGAAAAACTGAAAGAAAGAGGCTACCCCAAAAAACTTCTGAAACATTCCATGAAGCGGGCGTGGTGTACACCTAGAGAGCATTTACTAACCAAAAAGAACAAGCATTGGCATAGCCAATAGGTCTCGGCCTTGGGATTTATGTGTTTAGCCAGAACTTTTGGCTATGTTGTAGAGCATTGTGGCTGCTGTGCATCATGTTGAAAAGTTATAATAAAAAGTGTTAAGCATTTTTGTTACCTTTATACAAACCAAGACGACATTATATACAACTGAACAACCTGATTAAAAAAAGATTTTAACATAAAAAATGTCTTCTAGTTTTTTTGTACTTGCACTGCTGGCAACTTATTCCTGCCTTTTTTCATGCTTGTTTGTTATAATTTTTTTTGTTATGGGGGAGCAGGACATAAATAACGGGGGAGTGGAGGTTGTAAAACAGTAATTTAATTAGAACATGAGCAGCAGACGGACACTAGGGGAGAATCAACAGATGCCAGATTCCGAGGGCAGACTGACGTGATGCTTAGGTGATGTTTAGGTGATGCTTAGGTGGTGCGCTGATGCAAAATGGTGGTGGTGAGTGATATTTGGTGCTCAGGTGGTGCCACTATATAGTGTGTATTGGAGATATGTTGTGGATTTGAAATATGTTTGGTATGTAATTATGTGGTGTGTATTGGAAATGTGTGGAGTTGAATTCTGTGTCCTGGAACTGTGGTGTTGAGTGAAATTATGCTTAGTGGAATTGTGTCATGGTGTGGAGTGCATTTATGTTGATTGGTGGTATGTGGCATAAAGTGCATTTATGTGGAGTGTATTTATGTTGCATTGAGTAGAGTGCAATTATGTGGCGTGTAATTATGTGGCACTGAGTGGTATTATGTGGAGTGTATTTATTTTGCATTGAGTAGAGTAAATATGTGGTGTGTAATTATGTGGTACTGAGTGGTATGTGGAGTGTATTTATGTTGCATTGAGTAGAGTGTAATTATGTGGCGTGTAACTATGTCGCACTGAGTGGTATTTTGTGGAGTGTATTTATGTTGCATTGAGTAGAGTGCAATTATGTGGCGTGTAATTATGTGGTACTGAGTGGTATTATGTTGAGTGTATTTATGTTGCATTGAGTAGAGTGTAAATATGTGGCATATAATGATGTGGCACTGAGTGGTATTATATGGAGTGCATTTATGTTGCATTGAGTAGAGTGTAATTATGTGGCGTGTAATTATGTGGCACTGAGTGGTAATATGTGGAGTGTATTTATGTTGCATTGAGTAGAGTTTAATTATGTGACTTGTAATTATGTGGTACTGAGTGGTATGTGGGGTGTATTTATGTTGCATTGATTAGAGTGTAATCATGTGGCGTGTAACTATGTCACACTGAGTGGTATTATGTGGAGTGTATTTATGTTGCATTGAGTAGAGTGTAATTATGTGGCGTGTAATTATGTGGCACAGTGTTATTATGCGGAGTGTGGAGTGTATTTATGTTGCAATGAATAGAGTGTAATTATGTGACGTGTAATTATGTGGTACTGAGTGGTATTATGTGGAGTGTATTTATGTTGCATTGAGTACAGTGTAATTACGTGGTGTGTAATTATGTGGCACTGAGTGGTATTATGTGCAGTGTATTTATGTTGCATTGAATAGAGTGTAATTGTGACGTATGATTATGTGGTACTGAGTGTTATTATGTGGAGTGAATTTATGTTGCATTGAGTAGAGTGTAATTATGTGGTGTGTAATTATGGGGCATTGAGTGGTATTTTGTGGAGTGTATGTTGCATTCAGTAGACTGTAATTATGTGGCGTGTAATTATGTGGTACTGAGTGGTATGTGGGGTGTATTTATGTTGCATTGAGTAGTACGTAATTATGTGGCGTGTAACTATGTCACACTGAGTGGTATTATGTGGAGTGTGCAGTGTGATAAGAGCTGATATCAGGGACAGGGCCGGCTCTAGGGCGGTGGGACCCATGCCACGGGAGCTGACTTCCGGTGGGGGCGCCTAACAACATGGTTATAAAAGCACCTGCTGCTGCATTCTTTGCCTCCAGCAATTTTCAGCCAACAATAAAAATAGAATAACTGGTGATTAACTGTCATGAAAGAGCTGCATGAAAACTGCAAGGTATAGGCTGAAGCGTTATGCTTTTTCACAAGCCTTTCATTATCCTAATGTTGCAAAATGGGTTTATTTGGGTAGAAATCAATTCTTATAGTTAAAGTGAACCTCCAACCATGGAGTTCCATTTTCAATTCTGAGTTTCTCCAGACCAAGCACTCAAACTATACTGCCTACCAGTATGGATGACATGTGACTTCAACACATTGTAGTCCTCGGTCTTATGTAACGTTTCCTATACACTGATTTACACATGTATGATTGATTGTCTCTGTGTAATGTGTGTGATGTAAAGTGCTCTGATACTCTACACTGTTATGTGATGCGCTATAAAACTAATAAATGCATCCGAGAGAGAGTAGTTATGGAGACTTGAGGGGCACCTTAAAGGGTGGTGTTGAGGGAATCCGTGACAGAGGTGGTCATTGGGGGGGCGCCAACAAACATTGGTTGTTGCACCGGGCACCACCA
The DNA here is from genome assembly GCA_963921515.1 of Calotriton arnoldi. Lineage (NCBI taxonomy): Eukaryota > Metazoa > Chordata > Amphibia > Caudata > Salamandridae > Calotriton > Calotriton arnoldi. The sequence goes on along the minus strand of CAWUFW010000001.1, from coordinate 6,104,595 downwards.
GCGCTAAAGCCGGCCCTGATCATGGGTCACACCACCATGTGAGTGAGTTAGCAGGTCTGAATCCTGTCAGAGCGGGGGGGGGGAGACTTCGGAAAGGACAGCGAGGGGGGCATATTTTAATTGAGGGGGGGAGGAAAGAGGGGTGTCGCTGTATCTGGGTTTTTTTTCTATTGACCGCTGTATTTCTAGTATCTGGCCGCCCGGAGTTGTCTGTGCTGCATCGATAATTTGCGCGAGGAAGAGGAGGAGTGCAGCACAGTGGGATATTACAGGGGTCGCTAATGTACGCAACTGCCAAAGAAGAAACTCTGTCCTCCCTAGGAAATGCCGGGCTATGCAACAGCGCCCCAGGCCATATCAAATCGAGAGAAACGACGCCCCCAACCGGGCAGGGCAGCATGTAATACGAAGAGCAGACGCCAGGAATGGCGCGCGGCGGACATCCCCGCTCCGCAGCGCGCACCCGCCCGCCAGCAACACGGGAGTTGATGTACCTCAGTGGCCACATCTGCTAATCCTATCTCATAGGGACCCGGGTTCAAATCCTGGCAAAACTCCCTGTGCTGAAAAATGGACCATGGTCTGTGTCTTTTGTGAAGCGCCGTTATGCCCTTTGCAAAGATCCCGTTATGTAAAACTGCGCAAAATAAAACACGGAGTCTGCCTGTTACCCACACTCTAAACCTCGTCCTCAAATAAACAATAAGAAAGCATTACCCTTTGATGCCAGAAAGAGACACCCACCTAGTGGTTAAATTGCAGAGTGTGAAACTGGAAAATTCGGTATCAATCCCAGATTGATCAAACTGTGTGATCGTAGGCAAATGCTTTATTTCCCCAAGCCTCCCTTCTGTTCATTATCAGATAAGACAGAACCTTCAAATACGTGAGCTTAGGATAGTGCTGTACAAAAAAACATCTTGTGTTTAATAGCTTATATATAATATTGCCCCTTCTATAATAAGAAGTTAAGCAACATCTAAGGCACGCGTGACAACTGACTCGCCTGTTAGCTCGCTGGTAGCATTTTTATTACGGCGGGGACAGTGTTTAAAATCACTCGGTTTTAATAAAGACTTTATAAATAATCTGATTCTGCTGAGGTGAAATGTTCCTTACTGTTAACGAAATTCACGTTAGCTAATTTTAAAGACTCGTTATCATATTTTACATTATTTTCAAGACTCGGCTTCCGCACAGGCTCCTGGAGCCAGATCTGACCCGTGGCTCGGCTCTCTGCTAATTTGATGTCACGCCCACCTATAGAGCTGAATCATCTTAACTCGGCAGTGCGACTCAGCAGGCGGAGTGTTTAGCAGTGTGCCAAATGGTCTGTGTTCAGCTCTGTGACAGGGGTCTGTGTTCACCACACCAGTGCTCCAAATGGTCTGTGTTCAGCTGTGCGACGGGGGTCTGTGGAAATAATTCGCACACAGCGCCACTAGGTTTATAAAAGCGGGCGCCAGCTGTGAAGGACAAGTAACCTGAGACTGGAATGCAGCCTGCCCTCCATCTGGCACACTGCGCACCGTCGCTGATAATTAAAAACATATGGCACACGGCCGTGCTGCTGCTCGCTCCCGAGCTCCCTAGGCCAGGGGAGAGAGAAGGTGGGAAATGCACCCGCCTTTGGCCAATTGCGTGCTGTCTTTCTTAGAAAGACGCATGCAAAGGCCAACAGCGGATCATGAAAAAAAAAGCACACGCACGAGCGTGTGTTCAGAGGTTAAAGTCCTTACTAAAAGCCTCGCAGAGCAGCGCATGCGCGCTGGCTCAGGCGGGACCTAATAAACCACCGACAGAACGTTTGGTATGTGTCACCACATTTGGGCCTCACACCAACTCTTTCAAGAAGATCATCGGGAGTAACTGGCACCTAATAGAAGGCTCAATAAGAAACATAGGGCCCCCATTATTTGCCCTGAAAAAGAATCGCAGTATTGGGCAACAAGTAGTTTGCGCTACAGAACTGGAGACCAGACGACCAGATACACTTCGCTCCATGTTTAACTTGAAACTAGTACAAGGACATCACAAGTGTGGTAACTGCTCAGTATGCAGTTCTAACATTGAAGGTACCACCTTTACAGATGGCAATACCAGCTGGCAACACAATGAATTTACCAACTGCAAAACCAGAAACGTGGTGTATGCCATACTATGCCCATGCCAGAAGATCTATATCGGAAAAACTAACCAAGAGGTCAAACAAAGAATTGTACAACACCGCTCCAGGCTCAAAAATAAAATACTCACAGCACCCATGGTGAATCATTTTGTGGAGAAATGCCATACAGATAAAGACTTTAAGTGGACAGTGCTCTGTCCCATTACACCTAATCCCAGAGGGGGTGACCCAGAAAACTTGCTATTAAGAAAAGAAGCCTATCTCATCATGAAGTTTGATACAGTTTTAAAAGGGTTAAATGAGATGTCTGAGATTGCTAGAATATAGGCACAGCCATAAGCTCTCAATTGGTTATAAGCCACTATGAATGCGGACTCAATCACACATAATGCACCTGGTTACATTCATTCATTAAGCGCTTACTTTTAACACCAGAAGGCATATACTAACCTGGTCTTTCAAAAAACAACTGATCACAGACTCTTCCATTTGAGATGTTACGAAGATTATGAAATCAGGCAAGTGATTTGGTCCTTTTTAGGTCTCGCCTGGCATTGGAGCGCGCATGCGCTCCTCGCCCTGCGAGGGCTATAGTAAACACTCTAAGAAGGGGAACTTTAATCCGCGCCCCTGTGTCTCGACCGTTTCCAATTGGCTTAGGTCATGATTAATGTTTTTTCCGTGCTTTTGGTTTGCTGGCTGTCACTTTTGTTGACGCCCTTGCAGTTTTGTGATGCCGCCCATCGTGACAAGCGCATCTGTTTTCACTCAGCCCAGATGCAAATACAAGCGGCTGAATGAAAACAGATGCTCCCACCGCGCGCTTTCACTTTTGCGCGCTCAAGCTCACGGCGTCTCTATCAGCTTGCCTCCGACAGCAGATGGGCACGCGCACGGCGTCTCTTCAGTCTTCACTTTCACTTAGCACGATCCAAAAATGTGTGTTGTAAGTCCGTATGATGTACTTTGATGTTTAAAACGATTCTGGGGAGCGATGAGGAAGGGTGGCACTGGAAGGGTTCAATACCAGTTACATGGGTGCTTGCTTTCTAGTATTACATTTTGTTGTTTCCTAATAGTTATATGTATCTTTATGCTTATTTCTCTCCGCAGCCATTTCTTACACCGGGCTTGTATTGTTGTATTTGCATTTGTTTATTTATGTAATTATTTTGGAGCGCGGTCCGCTAACTTTAGCGGCCGCGCTTCAGGTCAGCAGAGCTGCTTTAGAGGGAGAGAACCAGGTCAGCAGAGCTGCTTTAGAGCCAGAGAACCAGGTCAGCAGAGCTGTTGTAGAGCCAGAGAACCAGGTCAGCAGAACTGCTGTAGAGCCAGAGAACCAGGTCATCAGAGCTGCTGTAGAGCCAGAGAACCAGGTCAGCAGAGCTGCTTTAGAGGGAGAGAACCAGGTCAGCAGAGCTGCTTTAGAGCCAGAGAACCAGGTCAGCAGAGCTACTCTAGAGCCAGAGAACCAGGTCAGCAGAGCTGCTGTAGAGCCATAGAACCAGGTCAGCAGAGCTACTCTAGAGCCAGAGAACCAGGTCAGCAGAGCTGCTGTAGAGCCATAGAACCAGGTCAGCAGAGCTGCATTAGAGCCAGAGAACCAGGTCAGCAGAGCTGCTCTAGAGGCAGAGAACCAGGTCAGCAGAGCTGCTGTAGAGTCAGAGAACCAGGTCAGCAGAGCTACTCTAGAGCCAGAGAACCAGGTCAGCAGAGCTGCTGTAGAGCCATAGAACCAGGTCAGCACAGCTGCTTTAGAGCCATAGAACCAGGTCAGCACAGCTGCTTTAGAGCCAAAGAACCAGGTCAGCAGAGCTACTCTAGAGCCAGAGAACCAGGTCAGCAGAGCTGCTGTAGAGCCATAGAACCAGGTCAGCAGAGCTACTCTAGAGCCAGAGACCCAGGTCAGCAGAGCTGCTGTAGAGCCAGAGAACTAGGTCAGCAGAGCTGCTTTAGAGCCAGAGAACCAGGTCAGCAGAGCTGCTCTAGAGGCAGAGAACCAGGTCAGCAGAGCTGCTGTAGAGCCAGAGAACCAGGTCAGCAGAGCTACTCTAGAGCCAGAGAACCAGGTCAGCAGAGCTGCTGTAGAGCCATAGAACCAGGTCAGCAGAGCTGCTTTAGAGCCAGAGAACCAGGTCAGCAGAGCTGTTGTAGAGCCAGAGAACCAGGTCAGCAGAACTGCTGTAGAGCCAGAGAACCAGGTCAGCAGAGCTGCTGTAGAGCCAGAGAACCAGGTCAGCAGAGCTGCTGTAGAGCCATAGAACCAGGTCAGCAGAGCTGCTGTAGAGCCAGAGAACCAGGTCAGCAGAGCTACTCTAGAGCCAGAGAACCAGGTCAGCAGAGCTGCTGTAGAGCCATAGAACCAGGTCTGCAGAGCTGCTTTAGAGCCAGAGAACCAGGTCAGCATAGCTACTCTAGAGCCAGAGAACCAGGTCAGCAGAGCTGCTGTAGAGCCATAGAACCAGGTCAGCAGAGCTACTCTAGAGCCAGAGAACCAGGTCAGCAGAGCTGCTGTAGAGTCATAGAACCAGGTCAGCAGAGCTGCTTTAGAGCCAGAGAACCAGGTCAGCAGAGCTGCTCTAGAAGCAGAGAACCAGGTCAGCAGAGCTGCTGTAGAGCCAGAGAACCAGGTCAGCAGAGCTGCTCTAGAGCCAGAGAACCAGGTCAGCAGAGCTGCTGTAGAGCCATAGAACCAGGTTAGCAGAGCTGCTTTAGAGCTAGAGAACCAGGTCAGCATAGCTACTCTAGAGCCAGAGAACCAGGTCAGCAGAGCTGCTGTAGAGCCATAGAACCAGGTCAGCACAGCTACTCTAGAGCCAGAGAACCAGGTCAGCAGAGCTGCTGTAGAGCCATAAAACCAGGTCAGCAGAGCTGCTTTAGAGCCAGAGAACCAGGTCAGCAGAGCTGCTCTAGAGGCAGAGAACCAGGTCAGCAGAGCTGCTGTAGAGCCAGAGAACCAGGTCAGCAGAGCTACTCTAGAGCCAGAGATCCAGGTCAGCAGAGCTGCTGTAGAGCCATAGAACCAGGTCAGCAGAGCTGCTTTAGAGCCAGAGAACCAGGTCAGCAGAGCTGTTGTAGAGCCAGAGAACCAGGTCAGCAGAACTGCTGTAGAGCCAGAGAACCAGGTCAGCAGAGCTGCTGTAGAGCCAGAGAACCAGGTCAGCAGAGCTGCTGTAGAGCCATAGAACCAGGTCAGCAGAGCTGCTGTAGAGCCAGAGAACCAGGTCAGCAGAGCTACTCTAGAGCCAGAGAACCAGGTCAGCAGAGCTGCTGTAGAGCCATAGAACCAGGTCAGCAGAGCTGCTTTAGAGCCAGAGAACCAGGTCAGCAGAGCTACTCTAGAGCCAGAGAACCAGGTCAGCAGAGCTGCTGTAGAGCCATAGAATCAGGTCAGCAGAGCTGCTCTAGAGCCAGAGAACCAGGTCAGCAGAGCTGCTTCAAAGCCAGAGAACCAGGTCAGCAGAGCTACTCTAGAGCCAGAGAACCAGGTCAGCAGAGCTGCTGTAGAGCCATAGAACCAGGTCAGCAGAGCTGCTTTAGAGCCAGAGAACCAGGTCAGCAGAGCTACTCTAGAGCCATAGAATCAGGTCAGCAGAGCTGCTCTAGAGCCAGAGAACCAGGTCAGCAGAGCTGCTTTAAAACCAGAGAACCAGGTCAGCAGAGCTGCTCTAGAGCCTAAGAACCAGGTCAGTAGAGCTGCTCTAGAGCCAGAGAACCAGGTCAGCAAAGCTGCTGGAGAGCCAGAGAAACCAGGTCAGCAGAGCTGCTTTAGAGCCAGAGAACCAGGTCAGCAGAGCTGCTTTAGAGCCAGAGAACCAGGTCAGCAGAGCTGCTTTAGAGCCAGAGAACCAGGTCAGCAGAGCTGCTCTAGAGCCAGAGAACCAGGTCAGCAGAGCTGCTATAGAGCCAGAGAACCAGGTCAGCAGAGCTGCTTTAGAGCCATAGAACCAGGTCAGCAGAGCTGCTGTAGAGCCAGAGAACCAGGTCAGCAGAGCCGTTGTAGAGCCAGAGAACCAGGTCAGCAGAGCTGCTCTAGAGCCAGAGAACTAGGTCATCAGAGCTGCTGTAGAGCCAGAGAACCAGGTCAGCAGAGCCGCTCTAGAGCCACAGAACCAGGTCAGCAGAGCTGCTTTAGAGCCAGAGAACCAGGTCAACAGAGCCGCTGTAGAGCCAGAGAACCAGGTCAGCAGAGCTGCTTTAGAGCCAGAGAACCAGGTCAGCAGAGCCGTTGTAGAGCCAGAGAACCAGGTCAGCAAAGCTGCTTTAGAGCCAGAGAAACAGGACATTGGGGCTTATTTACAAGCCCCTTGCGCCGCCGCTGCGTCACTTTTTCCCACACAAAAATTGAAGCACCGGCGGTGCAAGGGACTTGTAAATAAGCCCCATTGTGCCCATTCGAACGCAATAAAACAGTTACGTAACCTTCACACCACGGAAAAGGTGAAATAAAGCACCAGTTTCTAAAGTTATTGCTCTTTCCACAGTTACTGGTAACTCAAGTCTCCTGCCTGAGGTCTACTACATTTATTGTAATTTAAAACTTCAGGTATCAAAATGCAAAGTTGTGTGAGCTATTAGCCTTACACTGGCTGAACAACTGCCTCCTACCATAGGACTGTTACAAGTGTCTACAAATCTAAGATTGTATTTTGGGAAGTAGATGATGCACCTCATGCCTGCAACATAAAACAAGCATTTGCAATGCAATAGGGCTGGCATTACTAAAAGTTTGAGCTATTGGCGTTGCAAATGATAATGTTTGTTAGTTTTTCTATTTTTTTGTTAAAAATATTCCAGCAGTAGCATAAGTAATTAAATAAAATCCACCTAGATCACCAGTACCACCACCCCCAGTACCAATACCACCACCACTACCACCACCGCTACAACCACCACAAGTACCATAACCACCACTACAATTATTACTATTACTACTCTGTGGTGATAGTAATAATAATAGTGGTAGTTATGGTACTGGTGGAAAATTACTATTATAAATTTCAATACCTGTTAATTTTTCAAAAGGCATTGCCATTTACAATACCAATAGCTCTAAAACTTGCAGTTGCGAGACCTATTGCATTGTAAATGCTTGTTTAACAAGAAGACACTAGCGCGTATTGTCAAAGCGATTGAAAAGTGCATTTCTGTAACAAAAACCGTTGCGCGCTAAAGAAATCATACGCGACTTTCAACAGGTCCGTTTACTTTTGTGAATGTCGCGGTAGATTCACCAGCGCTGTTTAGATAAACTAACTCCACAATGAACCATTGGTTGCGCGTCAGTATATACACACGCGCTTTGTGAGTGAATATGCTTCCCGTTCACATTTATTAACTGCGGTGTTCTTTAAAATCATTTCACTGCTTGAGATTTCGAATTACGCTTCATTCCACAAGCACAGTTGGCACAACCTTATTCAAAATCCATTTGCAATCGCGTACCCCTTAGTAAAACATATTTCAATACTTTACAGGTTTCGACACCGACGAAGATTAGAACTGGCAATAAAAAAACCCTTATCGTCAAAAAGATACAGACAAGTTCCCGAGTTTCCTCTGTTTAATTTCGATGGCAAACAGATTATAAAGCAAATGAATAAATAACATTTATAATCTCCCGGCAGGAAACTGCTACGCCTTCAACTTTTCACCAAATCCATCAAGGAGGAGTACAGCCTAACTGAGGTACATTTAAGAAAAATTTAGGGTTTACCAGTGGACAATACACAATTTGTCAGTTAGGTGACAGTAACACCCCCCCCGTTTTTAGGTCTCGCCTAGCGCAGCGCGCATGCGCTGCTCTAGGAGAGGGCCTCTTGTAATCACTCCACACATTCCGAAAGCTTTGAGAAAGCTTGTGCATGTGGTTGTTACATTAATTGGCCTTTGCGTGTGGCTTTCAAGAAATGAAAGCACGCAATTGGCCAAAGACGGCAGCATGTCCCGCCTTTTCTTTTCAGGTTAACTCCCCTGGCCTAGGGAGCTCGGGAGCGAGCAGGGCGCGCATTGTGCATACTTTCCTTATCGGGATCTCGACTCATGTTCCAAAGTAAACAAACACGCTCGCTTTCGTGGCCGCGCTTGTTTTACATGGGCGCTCTCTGCTTCACTTTTTGTAAGAGCCTCAGCGCGGTGGCTCCTTCATGGACGCCACGCTTTATCGTTTATAGAAAGCAGCTGCTTACTCGCACGCGCCATTGTACCCCCCCCAATCAATACCCTTTGTGTTGCTTGGCCACATTATTTATTTAATTTCATTACGGAGCTTTGCTCACTCTTTTCCCCGTGCGCCGTGTCGATCAAACAAAGCCGTGCAGCAGCTTACTCGCACGCGCCATTGTGTGCCCCTCCATACATTTCCTGTTGCTTGTTTACAGGATTGCTGGTCATTTTCTCACACATCATGTCAGCCATTCGTTGTTGTCCTTTTTGCTATGACAGAGATTGACGCGAACTAATGTAATTTCATCTGCGTTTCAAATCCTACAGCAGAGATTGAGGGCTCAGAGCACCTCTTGCATATTGATTGCATCAACGGACTAGGTACTGTATTACTGTGGGAAGCGACTACTGTCCCATCAGTCTCGACTCATTACCATTACTGTCGGTCTCATTGGGGGAGGGGGAGATGGCACTAATGTATTCAAATAAATTACATTAATAAACATGGCCGCACTTACAGGATCTCTTTTGTAATTCATAGTACGTCGATTTGAACTGCGAGTTTCTGACTAAATATAAATAACACATGCAAAGCACAGTCACTGCAGATGAAGCAGCCATGTCATCAGGTTTGTTGGGACATGATATGACACCGGACCAACTGTTAAGTCTGTATTTTCAGCGGAGCTCTGCGGCTTGCTTTCATTTCTAAACCAAAACACAGATCAGTTTCAGGGGCATGTGGCCTTTCCTTCTGCAGTTCAGGGTCTGCGGAGGATCAGTCAGGGACGCTTGCGGCTCTGTTGCTGCCAGCAGGCCTGGTTTCTCCAGGCTCCGGCCTTGCCATATTGCTCATGCGTTTCTAGTTCTTGTCCATCACCAGAGCTTGTTTGCATCGTAAACGCTGCCCCTTCTGCTGATGTCCATTCTATAAGAAGGATAAGGGGTTGGAGGTGGCGCAGTAGCAGCCGCAAACATTTGTTTAAACACAGCCTGGGTGACATGCAAGAGGGGTCATTAAAAGTTCGGGGGGAAAAAGGATCGATCGATTTCTATATTAAAAGGAGGAACGCCTCTCTTGAGGTAGAAAGCACTATATACATATATTTACAATACAGTGGTAGTGATTGATGTATCCGTGTGCGTGGCAAAGTACAAGCCTGCTTTTTTGCGCACAGTGTTCAGAATATTGGTGTTAAGACATACATTCTTGATTTATTGGCATGGCAGTTTTGTGGACTGCTCTCCTATCAGTGGTGGGTCTTTTGCTCCACGCCTGACTGCACCCCACTGCTTTTCTTATCATGACAGCTACATGTCCCGTTTCACTAAAATAACTTACAGTCACTAAGCCAGTGCAGCTGAATTTGCAAGTGAAAATGTTCTTTATTTATTGTATAGATTGACACAGAAAAACACTGTTGTTAGGGAACATATGGTCGGTGTGAAAATCAGTGATTAATCAATGTTAGTTAAAATGAATCCTTACAAATTACTGAGAAGAAATCTGAAGAAGAAGGTTTAGGTTTGGATCCAATACCTACATAAAAAACACATTCTCAAATAAATAAGATAACGAAGCCATAATACTACACCCTTGCCTAGTATACCAGTGCCAACAGTATCAGGGGCAGTTACATGAGAGGGGATATTAAGGCTGCCTCACTATAGGTTCGGCAGTGAATTGGAAAATCTACATATTGGCAGTGCTTAATTTGAAAATGCAAAGCGGAGGGGTGCACTCCAAGTTTACTAGTTCTTCCAATCTTAACCATGATTTCCATGTAAGTGCGTGCACCATTGGTAAAGTGCCCTGCCCAGTGGCACTGAAAAAGTAAAACACCTTCATTGATGGGGCATCGTCATGCCCCAAACCGACTGCACTGCTTTGTAACGCCGTTTTGGCAAAACTTTTTGTTTTAGCTTCCGTAGTAATCCTTTTCAACCCTTGTAATCCAACCTTTATAAAACATTTTAGCGCTCAACTATTATTTCAATCCACACGCGGGATGTTAGTGCCATTTTCAAGTTTTTCATGTAAAAGCTGTGCCCATCCGGACCTCTTGCTGAAACACGACAGATGCAGGAGTTCGTCCAAAGCAATGTTTATTAAAAAACCCAATGCATTTCGGGCAACAAGTGCCCTTCGTCAGGGGACACTGCGAATAAACAATACAACAATAAGATAATGTTCGTTACTTGTGATAGACATTAATCAACATCTCATCTCATCGCATTAAGTCAATGTAGAATTTCACCTTATAGGCATCTCATTGCATTTTCATTTCTAGCAGAGAACCCCTTCATAATCCATGTGCATCATGTGCCTGTAATCTCATTACAATAATGAAAACATCTACCCCTCCTTTGTAGTCAAATTCACTCATTCATTTGTACATTCTCCCTGTTTTCAAAAAATCACCCTGAACCCCTTCCCTCACGTCACTGTCCAACGCACTCACGCTATCATTATCCATCCCCATACTCAGCTACCACATCCATGATCAACCCAATTCTCCAATCCACCCTTACTATGCTCGTTCCTTACCAACACCCTTTGCTATGCTCACACTTCCCTACCCATCCCCAAGTCATCACTTATCCGCATTCGATTCTAATACCCGCCTTCGCCCCCGCATTCAATTCTAATATCACCCGCATTCACCCCTGCAACACTCATCCACCCAATAGTCCTCCTCTCACCACTAACCAATATACACTTCCATCTCCCAGCCGAAACCAACAATTTCACATAAATTCTCTAAATAACAGTCCCGCAATTTCGCGTACCTGCTCTGAACATTCACGCTTGTCCACTCTCCTTCTCCGTAAAAGTTTGCATGAATTGCTCCCTCAATACAACCTTTGTTTTAACCTCTACCTCCCAGGCACAATCTTCCTCATTGGTCCACTAATTAACTTTTTCCAGCCATGAAAACGATAATGAAATTACGTCCACGATTGCATAAACTACATTACCCATAGTGCAATATACTTTGTACAATTCAACCTCCCCCATTTTAAAAAAACAAATAATGTCCTCACAATCGTCCTAAAATCATACAAATGATTAAAAAAATGTCACGAAAATTGTTATTGGAATCCCTTCAATCTCATATAAACATCACTATTTTATCAAACCCAGGTCTTGCTCCGTACGTGTGGATAAATCCAATAGTCTCTGTTTCTCAATTTCTTCATTTTAACCTAGCGGGTGCTACCCCAAGTTGGGCAGTTTATAATAACTGAAATGTTGGTTTCGGCTGGGAGATGGAAGTGTATATTGGTTAGTGGTGAGAGGAGGACTATTGGGTGGATGAGTGTTGCAGGGGTGAATGCGGGTGATATTAGAATTGAATGCGGGGGCAAAGGCGAGTATTAGAATCGAATGCGGATAAGTGATGACTTCGGGATGGGTAGGGAAGTGTGAGCATAGCAAAGGGTGTTGGTAAGGAACGAGCATAGTATGGGTGGATTGGAGAATTGGGTTGTTCATGGATGTGGTAGCTGAGTATGGGGATGGATAATGATAGCGTGAGTGCATTGGACAGTGACGTGAGGGAAGGGGTTCAGGGTGATTTTTTGAAAACAGGGAGAATGTACAAATGAATGAGTGAATTTGACTACAAAGGAGGGGTAGATGTTTTCATTATTGTAATGAGATTACAGGCACATGATGCACATGGATTATGAAGGGGTTCTCTGCTAGAAATGAAAATGCAATGAGATGCCTATAAGGTGAAATTCTACATTGACTTAATGCGATGAGATGAGATGTTGATTAATGTCTATCACAAGTAACGAACATTGTCTTATTGTTGTATTGTTTATTCGCAGTGTCCCCTGACGAAGGGCACTTGTTGCCCGAAATGCATTGGGTTTTTTAATAAACATTGCTTTGGACGAACTCCTGCATCTGTCGTGTTTCAGCAAGAGGTCTGGATGGGCACAGCTTTTACATGAGAAACTTGAAAATGGCACAAACATCCCACGTGTGGATTGAAATAAAAGTTGAGCGCTAAAATGGTTTATAAAGGTTGGATTACAAGGGTTGAAAAGGATTACTACGGAAGCTAAAACAGAAAGTTTTGCCAAAACGGCGTTACAAAGCAGTGCAGTCGGTTTGGGGCATGACGATGCCCCATCAATAAAAGTGCTTAATTTGAGCCGGTGCTTGCGGTGGGGGCCACCAAAAATCATTTGCATCTGACCGGGCTGGCCATGGGGACACAGCAGTACTTCTCACCTTGAGATGAAAAGCAGAGGCTTGTCTGTGGGCTACAGGGCGCCCTCTGTCTAAACTAACTGCCTCCTAGAAGCCAGCGTACAGGGCATGTTTTAGTGTTGGCGGAGCTGGTGCGACAATCTATTTTAGCGCCCCTCCCAAAAACTTTTTTATGTTGAATGTATGTCTGTGCATAGTGTGTTGTTATGTGTCATTGCATGGGTGATGCATTTGGCATGTGTTTGAGAGTGTGTGTGTGGGGAGGGTAGGGTTACATGATAGTGAGCAAACGTAAGTAAATGTGTTTTGTGTAATAATACTGAAGCACTAGGAGCGAGACACCCTGTGACCTCAGGGCACGGTGTGTGTAATCTAGACCATAAGATGAGGTACTCTGGTCATCTGCAGAGGAGGGTGGACAGTAGACGCTGCAATACTCTGTGAAGATAACTGTAAAATAAAGCATCCTCACTAGGTTGGATGTGGTCTGGTGTCATAGATATCAAGTCTACTTTTTTAACATTTAGTCTAATTTACAGCAAGGGAAGGATGACTTCCCAAGCAGAAGTATGTCATTCTGCACAGTAGGAGCTGGGAACAGATTTACAGGACTATGGGGTCAGATTGCAGGGGCACTCCATAGTTGAAACAGTGCCTCAGCTCATGTGTCTTCCCTGTACGTTTTGGGCATGCTCAGAGGAAAGGAGATCCCCCTACTTTGAGCGAAACAAGCATTGGCATAGCCAATAGGTCTCGCTTTTGTGACCTTATAAGTATTTAGTTATGCAGCACAATATCCTTGGTGCAACAACATCAACCGATGCATGGCTAAACACTTATAAGGTCCCAAAGGCGAGACCTATTGGCTATGCCAATGCTTGTTCTTTTGAACAGACACCACCATGTCCAGGTCCTGATGAAAACCCCATAATGGTCACGGGGTTGGAAACGCGTTGACCTCGGTATCTGGGATAAGACACTGGCAGTGTGCCTATGGAAAGAATTTATCAAAAAAACTGCTCTCCTTTTGACAACACTTAAAACTATAAGTCCCAGAGCTGCGCACACCGGCAGGAGACAATAGACAATAGACATTTTGGGGCCGATTCTGATTTGGGCCGGAAATCTCTCCGACCGAGCCGGACCCGGAGAGATTTCCGACCGAATCGGACCCGTGCAGCCCGACCGAACGAGTACGATGCGCACGTATGCCATCGGACTCGAGTCGGTCGGAAACCCATTGAAGTCAATGGGAGCCTGTCGTACAACGCGTACACGGGCTCCCATTGACTCAATGGGTGCGCGGCGGACAAGGGCGCCCCTACAGCGTGTACGCGGCGAAGCGACTCGCGCCGTACACGCACAGGTAGGGGGGACCCATGGGTCCCCCCCCTGTGTGCGTCTCGCGCGGCTACGCGTACAGGGGGGTCCGACACGGACCCCCAAAGTACGGCTCCGACTGCTCTTTCGAGCCGGAGTGCGCGGCTCGGTCGGACTGCTCGCGGCGCGCATCGTACTCACCCGGCCGGGGAACGTCTCCATTGCGCGGTGCGTGTCGAGTCCGAGCGAGTCGGTCGGTGCGGTTAGACCCGGGAACGAGTCGGTCGGAGCGGTCGGGACGCCCGGACGAGTCGGTCGGCGATTTCGCATCGTACCCGCTCGCCCGGACGCGCGTACGAATCGGTCGGGAAATAGGGCTCCGAATCGGATCCGGTTAAGCCGAATCCGATTCGGAGCCCTACCGGCCGAGATCGGAATCGGCCCCTTAGTCTTGGTTGACTTTATTTATTCTCCGTCCACGTGTGACTGTTATTTTTAGTTAAGGACTGGTGTCCTATGTCTTGTAATGTAATTGTCAAAATATGCATATATTTTTCATGCATTTGTGAAACACCTTTGATGTCTATTATGTATTTGTGACACAATTTGTTTGAAAACCATGTTGAATGTTAAAAACTGTTATAATTTTGAGTTGTCCTTTATGATGACATGATGAAAATGCATCTAACATTTTTCTAACAAGTAAAAAAGAAAAGTGGAATAAATCACACGAGTTTGTGGATTAGAGACATCGGCTCGTTATTTGTTTAATAGTATATTAGTGGATTAATGCAACTAGATACTTGTTTGTATACAATGTATTAGTGGTCCTATCTAGTTTGCATATGGACCCAAGCCTTTCATAGGTTTTTAATTCCTCTTTTAAAGCATCTCCAACGCATTTCTAATTTAGCAAAAGAGCTGTCTCAAGGTGTACTAAGTGAAGTGGGAGTAGATCTAGGCGATTGTTTTTTTTTTAGCATTCGGGGTCTAGTTTTTTCGGGTTTTCTTTATAAAGCCACGATTGAAGATCTAAGAATACCAGGGAAAATAACAAAAAGAACAGATGATGGACAGAATGCTGAACCAAACAAACATCACCCCCAATCACAGATCTGGGTTAAATCCATCGTTTTTTTGCATGCCACGCCATTCCAGTTTAGACCCGGCCATATGCAAATCAGTCTTAACCCTGCTCAATGGCTGGGTCTAAACTAGGGTGGCATGGTGAGCAAAAGAACGATGGTTTTAACCCAGATCCCCTGACTGGGGTTAAATGTATGATTTATTCAGCATTCCGTCCATCATTTGTTTGCATAGCACAGGGAAAATATCAGAGCAGGGTGAGCTGGCAGGATCCCTGAACTTTATAATTTCTGTTTTGATTCCTCCTCCTTTGCAAATACATGCTACTTCCAGTGGTTTACTGAAACGGCAGTCTTTGCTCTAGCTCTTGAGATTTAAAGGGTTAGGTCCTCTGCATTTATAACATAAGTTCATTTTGCCAGAGGGGAACACTTGTGATCCGAATAGGTCAGTATAGCTTGAACAAACCTTTTCCATGAACTATTTCACAGTGCTCCCACTAGATTTCTTTGAGGCTAAATGGGGGAATCCTCATTATACTTTCAACTCATGTTGCGCATGCTGTGTCTCATGTCTTTCTTTTGTAATAGAAAGTAATTCAGTGTTTTATATATTCTAGTGCAGTGATTCCCAAATGTTTTAGAACTACAACCGACTATTTAGAACAACAAACGTTCGCGATCCACCTAACTTCAATGGACAGGAGAAGGGACGATTTTTTAATGTAACTAAAGCATCTTGTGGTAGCTCACTGTCAATGACAAACAGTACTTTTGGTGGCCACTAACTTTGCACAGACAGAGTTTTACTGATAAAATTATATAGTGCCCAAAACTTAATCTGTGGAAATTGGGTTTCTGTGAATATTTATCTACTTGTGTGGTTTTGTGATTAAATTAGTGACTGCGCTTACGAAATCATCCTCACATTTGCCAGGTGCCGGCAGCTCTGGTGTAATGTTTCAGCCCCCACCCCTCGCACAAGTCACAAAAAAAAACATTAACAAAGCCAAATAGCTCTCACATAACGAGAGCTATTTGGCTTTGTCAATGTTTATTTAGACATATTGCACAGTACCACTGGCGTAACCAAATTTTAGGGGGCCCCCCTGAAAGGTACGTGGAGGGGCCCCCTCCGGACTCAATCTGGAGCTCTCCTTCCAGAGTACTCTGCTGAGGGGAGCCCCCTGGAGCTTGGGGGCCCCCTGCACCACGGGGGCTGCGGGGGCCTGTGTTACGCCCCTGCACAGTACACGAGCTGCTGTGCAACATGTCTTAATGAAAAACAAAGTGCTATGACGCGGTCAACTCTGACTGTGTCGTACTTTGTTTTACTTTACTTTAAGCCGTATTTCACAGCAACCCGCACTGCTGTGAAACATGTCTAAATAATCATTGACAAAGCCAATAGATCTTGCATAGGTGAAATCTATCGGCTCTTCCAATGCTTCTTTTTAATGGGAGATGCCCTTCATGCACTCCCAAGCACACACATTTATTTTTCTTACCGGGGATTGCTCCCATATTTTTCCTTTTGCCTTCATCCCCTTCCCTCATACAATTCTCTTCCTACAACTGCTGTGCTGTTTAATGCTGTAATGGAGTGAAGGCAGCAAAATGTCTGGCGCCCAGTGCTTTAAATAAAATATAGAAGTGCGGTCACTCACTATTTAGATCACATGTTTGCTCCATTAAATGTATTGCAGCAGTGCTGAGAAGTGTGTATACTCTCCCTTTCAAGTTAAAGAAATACAGGTAGTCAGTACCAGACACTACCCGTACACGTATGGAAGGCCGCATGCTCTTCCAGTCATCTCTGCAAGATGATTTAATCTAATGTTATCTTATTCCTTGAATTACCATGATTTGCTATAAAGAGACGAGTGGCAATAAAATACAGGTTCTTCTTTTTTATGTTAGCAGATTATTATGCAAAAAATATTTATTAAAACTTCCTCACCTTTTCTCATGGTTACAAACTTGAGGAACACTCTACACATAGTTTGCATTATTACGAGAAGATTCGGTGTAAATACTTCTTACATACCCTGTTGTCATGCCACTTTCTCTGGCAGGCACAATGTAGTTAATAAATTAATCTAATCAGCTGTATTGTGTTTTTGCTTATTCTTCCATAGATCAAAAACATAAAAGGAACATTTTCATATCAGAAAGGGATTCAGATGCACTCATAATAGCTCCATGACTAAAATCAAAATTCGTATTTTTCAGAAACAAATGGCTTCCGTTCAGTAGGACTCTTCGAGTCCAGAGACCAGAAACTGCACTATTACAATGTCCCTACAGGTTTTGAATACTTGGTCTCACTTGAATATAATTGCATAACAAGCTCTGTCAAACACAGAACTTGAAATTATTCACTCACCTCAGTGTCAATGAAAGTGCAGTCAAGTTTAAACAGTAATTTAACTAGTGCATCCTTTTCTTTGCTCTTGAAACCTGTCAACTGAATTATTGGCTTCCGACCTTGCTCCTCCATCTCAATGAAAATATTTTACCTGCAAAAACATAAAAATAAATTAACAGTAAAAAAATGAAATAATATAAGCTCAAATATTCGCTATCGTCTGTAGGCCAAATAACAGTATCCGCTGTTAAGTGTAATCACTTTAATCAAAATTGAGTAGTTTGTAGAATGGCATCAACAGATTATCGCTAAACTTCAGTGAGAAAGGCATGTAGGGGCTGCCGATCAATGTTCAGGGCAAATACCTGCAGCTTCTCTGCGTCAGTGAGCTTGTTTGGGTGCGCCAGAACTAGTTTGAACACACAAAGCGGATATCCAGACTAAATCGGAGCAAAGAGCTTGGGTAGGTTGCTGGTTTTGACAATGAGGATTAAAAAAGCTGTAGGAACCGAGCAGAGATGTAGGTTCTCCAGATACGCGCATTAGAAGTACCAGGGCAGATTTCTAATGGGTCGATGTTAGCAAACGAAGGATTTTGTGGCAAGAGTCTACTTGTGAGGGTGTCTACAGAAGGTGGCAAAGAAAAGCACGTAGCTTTGGAGATTCACAAAGGCTACAGCTACTCCGCAGTGGCATTATTGAATGTGGTACGAGTTGCACATGGTTTGGGAACCTGAACAGACATCATGGATCAATGAATAACTCAGAGAAGGAAATGACTGGGGTGACTTGGCCATTCCTCCTCATATCATATTAGGTGGAAATGAATTGAACTAACAATATGATAACAAAACTAACAAACCGCATGTGTCCAACAAGTATTTCATAAAGCCATTCATGTCTAGCACCACTGGACCTAAAAGCACAATCGTTGTACAGGTGCTGTATTCTGCAAACAGCAATAACCAACATCCACAGCTTAAAGCGAAAGCGGGTTTTACTAGCTTAATCTAAAATATTTTTCTTTACGATGCTCTATTGGCAGAGAGTGGCAGTTGGCACGAATGGCAAACTATCCATTTGCTGGAAAAGGGTCAAAAGAACACATAAGGGTGTAGTATAGGTGTCCATATGTTCGTGCTGATTGTATACTCTGTATGGGGCTGCTCTCACTTGGAGCACGGTGCCACTGGCCCTACGGCTGTAAAACTATAAGCTAACCAACTCCCCGTCTCATACCTCTGCAGCTTCTCGTTCTCTACTCATCCAAGTCCCGCCACATAGTTTGAGCTGCCACCCGGACCCTACCAAGTCACCCTTTGAGGTGGCATTATGGGCTCCGACAGCAAACTGGAAGAAAGGCTGGCCTGGAGTAGACATACAAAATGACACAAAGCAACGAATAAGGAAGAATGCACCATGAGGGTGGGGACGGTACCTAATTTGGATAGTGGTTCTAATTAAAACTGTATATTTGGCACATATATTCCCTCTTCCGAAATGGAGCAGCCTATCTCGGGAAGTACACAAACCACAATTTTAGAAATAGAAAATGGACTTTAACTGTTCTTCGGAACTTTTCATGACACTGAGTCTTGTGTTAATGGAAGAGGTAATAATAAAACTGTAAATATCTAAGTCTGATAAAAAAATCAAGAAATGCGTAGCTCAGTAAATGAAATGTATTTTTGAAAGTAACACGCCCAGTGAGATATACATGATTAAGATTATATTAATGTGCCCGCGTACGTGTGTATAGTTTGTGATTTTAAACCAACGCCTTTCTAAATGTATTGGCATCTAAATTCCACGTCGCGAATGCTTCCGCAAAACTGCGGTTCATTGACTCCCATTGCAAGGTGGCTGCCACCTTCACGCTTAACACGCAAAGACTCTTGTTTTATAGTAATGGAAAGGAACGTCGGCTGACGTTCCGGAAGTGGTAGACTGCTTCCGGTTGGTTGTCATTGACGCCGTGCATAGTTGGTAAACAGAGTGAATGGAACACGGGTGCCGTGAAGGGACTAGATTGGTTGCAGAGGACCGGTGCGTATGCGCGCACTCGTGCGTCCTGCTAGCGCGCCACCGGTAAGTGTTTTACTAGTAGGCCAATCGGCAGTTTGGCTAAAGCAAAAGTTTGTGCGAGGCGAGTGAGCTCGAGCTACATAGCCTCTCACTCACCTCAGCAAACTGCACGTGTGAATCAGCTTATGCTTCTTTCATTGTAAGGTCATATTAGACATATCACTCGTAATATTTACTGTATTGCCTCCCTGCTATTGTAAATTGGCCTCGAAAAAGGAAGCTGCTGTGCTCGCATCTGCATCATCAGTTGCTGTAAAATATTGTCATTTTTATAATTCGTACTGTATTTCAATTTTTGTATACCCGCAGGCTAATTGAACATGGTATATAAAATATAACACAACAAGATTGTCAGTGACTGAAGTTAAAATGCCCTTGCGAAAAATATATTAATAGTAACCCGCGCGACTAAAAAAGTGTCAACCTCCTTCAGTTTTGCAATTAAGTACCAAATTTAATGCAAGTTATCATTACCGAACACGGTGATGGTTTATGCGTGTTTAGGATTTTGTTCAGGTCGATCCCAAGTAGTGTGTAAATGAGCACCGAACAAGGGTTTTAGTTTAGAGATATGATGCAGGAATGTTTGTAGTGAGACAGAATATTAGTGGATGGTGCTCATTTTATTCGCTGGAGAAGAAAGCAAGGTTTAGTTGGCTGCAACAAAATCCTAATATAGAACATTGATTTCCAGCATTTTTTGCAGATTTCTGTGCAACCAGAAAATAACTAGCTGCTGTCCTTATAAGTAGCTCCTAGAGGTGTGCTAAATTATCAAAATTTTCATTGCGTAATTACGCATAATGTCAAGAAAATTACACAAACTCACACGAAAATATGCAAAACTGACATTTGACGTTATATATAGCGCAAAATGCATCATCACGTTCATTTGGATGAAAGTTCCTATTTTGTCTAAAAAACAAAAGTGCCATAAACAGCAGTTAAGCGGGTTCTGTCTGCTCGGATTGTTTCTGTGTGCTAATTCTAAATTCTTTAAGCGAACAGCAGGTATTTACGCAATGTGCCATAATAGCGTAATTTCAGGAATTTCACATAACAGGTGTAACACGAAATTTCACGGTTGTACGATCAAACAATGCAGGAAAATACATTGCATGCATTAAGCACGCATTTTTTACCCCACATTTTTTTTACAACACGTGCTTTTACAACGTATGCCATTAACACTTATTGTGTGTATGTGTGTGTGTGTGTGTGTATATATATATATATATATATATATATATATATATATATATATATATACACACACACAAAGTATTTGTGGAGGGAGACCCCCATGCCCCCCAACTTACCTTAAATGCATGCTAAAGGCATGCGTTGTAAAAACATACACATGGTAAAAAATTGCGTGCTAAAAAATGCGTGGTTAAGGCACAGCGTGGTTAAAACCTCGTTGTAAAGGCTGTTTGCCAATTTCACCTGCCTTATTTGCCTGGGTCTAGATATGTTTCTTCTGTAAACGTCTGTATCTAACCAGCAAAGTATACGTTTGAATCTTTGCAGTGATAACGTGATCACTCATTCTTATAAGGTCAATAAATGAGTATCTTTGAGATAGGATCCCTAAATGTATATGTTGAATTGGTAAATAAATGTCAATTCTTAGTATAATTGTACACAAAGACCTGCATATATTAGGTGCATAACACTACATCTAATGTGCATTGAATAGGTTTTTTTTCCCTTGCCCATGTTCAAGAAACTACACACAATATTTTGCAGAAGGCAGTTAAAACACATTCAGTATCAACAGTAAAAGTCCAAAGTGACACAAACTACGCAGAACAATGCACCAATTAATTAGCAGTATCAGTTTAGAAAGTTTGCAAAAATAGTGCAGTATCTTCTGGAGATTTTCTCAGTAACCAATAAATATGTTTAGTTCTTCTTTTTTCATCCTCATCATTTTCACTTTTAGCAATCAGACTGCACACTAAAAGCTAAAAAAGAATGTTTAACATAACAATAAAAGTTAAATAACACTGTTCATATCTTGATCAATAGTGTACAGTTGATTCCTCTGAGCCAAATGTATGCAATGATTGGCAAAAAAACATTGTCCACGAGTGCTGTAGGTGTCAGTCAAATTGCTTAGAGTAATGGTGTAGAAAGTTCACATTTCTGTGGATCTCCTGGCCAACCCACAGGCAGAGTTCATATTTTTATACCACAATAGCCTGCAGAATCTGGTGACAAGGTGTGACTATACAGCTGTGTTGACTTCTGATGCCTACTTTAGGACATGACTCTTGAGAAACAACATTACTGGGTTACATTAGTGATGGCTTATCATGGGATAGTGTCACAACTTTTCATTTTTTAGGCAGTGCTGAGAATGGGAAAATACCATTAGAATGTGGTAGAATCACGAGGAACTGTTCAATGATAGTCATTCTATTCATTATTATTTTTTTAAATAAATTCTAACTCTGGAGAAATTAGCCGAATGGAAAAAACATAGTAATACTATTCTTTCTTTGTTAATTTCTCACAAATATCCTGCCTTTAGTGATCACTCGGTGAGTTAAATATCTGGTGCAGATATCTGTTACAGAGTGTAATACTGGTAAGAAAAATAAGATGGTTCATGCCCTTGCTGGAGAGATCTTATAAAATCTCAGATTAAAGGTTTAATTCCTTAAGTACCTCTGATAAATCATTTTTCTGTTGCAGAAAATTGCATGTAATGTATAGGTCACAGGTTTCTTTATGTTATATTACAGTAGGTTTATGTTTTTTGCAGAGATCCTTATTTATCTTGTAAGTCACATCTCAACAGGTGAAATGGTTCAATGAGTTATACACCTGCTGCAAACATTCACATGTAAACGACAAAAAATAATGTTGAATCATTGTAGGTTTTAACTCAATCTTTCAGTATTTAAGCTTGATAAAAATGAGTTTGATTGTGTGGTAACAAATAGTTATTATTAAGTGTAGAAAACACATATCTTGTATTGTGCACTATATAAATGATCGTTAATGTAATTATACACAGGCAGACATTCCTGCAAAGCACATATTCTTGCCAATCCAAATCATGAGTGACAACACTTTCAAATCTCACTTTATTTATTGGAGACTTGCGAAAGGACACTCAAGTGTACTATTATTTGTTGATGATCCTTGAGTCACGGTTCGAGCTAGACTGCTGACTTGACCTTTAACCGCTCACAGCAAGACAATTAACTCAGACAAAAGGAATTGGAGATTGGCTAGTGAAGTGAGCCATTTAGTCCCGGACTTGGGGCCTGATTTAGATCTTGGCAGACGGGTTACTCCGTCACAACGGTGACGGATATCCCATCCGCCAAAATATAAATCCCAAAGGTTATAATGGGATTTATATTTTGGCAAATAGGATATCCATCACCATTGTGACGGAGTAACCCATCCGCCAAGATCTAAATCAGGCCCTGAGTCTCCTGCAGGCTACAGCTTCCCACCGCAAATGGATTTGAAAATGGTTGATCGTCCCGAATGAGTCTGTGTGAGCACACAGCACCAGGGTACATTCAGACAGATTTAATGGGGCAGGCCGATATGCCGGTTCTGCCTCAGAAATTGCTACAGCAACCAGAATCCATTATCTTCACATTCTATTTCAGCACTGCTTTTACATCATTCATTATTCACTGGTCTGTTTAGCAGCACAAATCTTGTTTAAGGTCCAAAGGCATGGAATTAACAGTGCTAATCATGACAAGTAAGAACTGTCTGAAATAGAAATGCTAGCTTCATTAGCCATATAAATACTATGTAAACTGAGTAGTGCAAGGTAACATTAGCTAATGTTTAGGTGAGAAAGTAGTGAAGGATTCAGTTATAGCAGTTACATGAACCATTACACATTACTGCTCAAGATTGTTCAATTGTTTGCTCCTTCGACAAGAGATGTGAACCTTTACTCTAGAGGAGACATTTGAGGGTTGGTTTGAAGGTGCTTAGTGAGGCAATGGATATTATGTTGCAGTGGTGAACATTACAGCGGAAAGATTGTGAGGAGGGTAAATCATGGCCATCACTATAAGGTGGATAAAAGCGGGACCCCTAAAACAACAAAAAACATTATTTGGGGCTGTCCCAAAGAAGTATTGGGTGTCGCCAAGAAGTATAATTAACCAATAATGTGACTTGTGTAACTAATAGGGTGCCCTAACTGGCATGGTTGCGTTTCATGCATCCTCAGATGAAAAACTGATATTTTAATATGTCTATTATGTAGAATAATACTATCTCTCTCTGTCTGTCTATCCATCTGTCTTTCTCGGAAAGATGAGGGCTGGTAGTTTAGGTCAAAGTTCAGGTATGTCAGGAAGCTAAATATCCTCCCAGCATATGTGCTTGTTGCTAAAAAAAAAATCAACCCAGCTCAACAATAACAGTTGGAATCTTGAAGCCCAGACCCCCAGTTCTCTGGGGAAAGAAGATATTTCTTGGCAACTCATAACCCCAAAAATTAAATCGACCCCTACAGTAAATGTTTTGGTATGCTTTTATTATAATAAAATAAAAAAGTACGCATATGTGTGTCTATATATATATGTATATATATTTCCTTCCCCAGCTTCCGTCACGGCTACCGCTCACAGGCACAGCGGGTGCCTCCAGCACGCGATGACGGACTCATCCCCACAGAAACACTGGGCACTCCGGGCTCAATTAAATGTGATATTTTATTGTATATTGACAGCGCGTCACCCTGGCTGACAAACGCGTTTCGGCTCCCTGGCCTTTTTCAATGTCTATAGTATATATATATCAAATACTCAGCTTTCGATTTATTTCCTTCAGCCGGAAAGAAAACAGACACAGACCACCATTCGCTCGTGCTTAACCCTTTATTTGAGACTGTCCACCATGACGCGTTTCGGCTTAACACGGCTTTGATTACATGACAGCACTGCTTTGTGGGATCAAAATATTTAAAGTGACTGGTGCTACAACCATACAATAAACACTGATAACAGACTGCTTAAACATACAAACCAATTTGATGTTATTTACTTAACAAATGATATTGAATGGTTTAAAATCACGGTAAAATACCCATAATGTAAAAACCTATATTATCAAAAGTTTATAATCATGTAAACATTGGTAACTTTTCATTAGAAAAATATTCCTCTGTGTTTTAAAATACTAGCATAAATGCTGATTAAATCACCTAAGCGTATGTTGTCTTGACTTGTCACTTAGCAGTCTAGAAAAGTGCCCTGATAAAAGTGCCTCTAAATTAAAGTGCAAAATATGAATCACCATCTTAATGTGCAAATTATCTCATTTTAAAGTGCAAAGTGCCTATAAAACAATTATTTCGGGTAGATAGCAGCAATAATCCATATATAACATCCTGATATCTAGGAGAGATTCTCTCCTTTCTATTTTGATTTCCCTCCATATAAATGATTTATCTTATAGCGTTAAATTAATTGCATTATATCATCAGTTCACAGTATTGTTTTTTAATTTAAAGGTTGTCACATTGAATAGTGGGCGTTCGTTTATGTCACCGTGCTGTATAAATGCTCCTTGGCCAATTGATAAACTCCTATCTATGTTATAGACAGGTGAACAGGTCCTCACTAGTATTGAGCCCCCCTGGCATCTTGGTATCTAATTCTAAGATGTAACGTGTTTCCAACCTTCTTAATATGGACTCTCTGTTGCCCCCCCCCCCCCTGAGGTTAGGAACTGCATCCAGTAAATAATACCTGAGATGGTCCAGATTGTTGTTATGCTTCTCTTTAAAGTGGCGGGCAACAGGGTAGGTGGAATCCGAATTAGTGATTGCCCTTATGTGTTGTAGTATGCGTTTGTGGGCTTGTAGTTTAGTGCTACCAACATAACGGAGTCCACATGAGCACTCCAGCACATAGACTACATGATCCGTTTTGCACTTAAGAAATTTGTTTATCTTGGTTCCTCTAACACTGAATGGGGTTAAATGTGAGATTTGGTTCTCCCCATTTACAGGCTCAACAAGTTGTACATTTGTAAAAGCCTTTTCTAGTAGATAATCAATCTGATTTGATCTACAGCTTCTGTTGTCTGTATAGATTGACAAGCTGACTCACAACTGGTATTGCCAAACAGTAACTCGGATCTGTTGCGTAGTAGTGATTTCGCAATTGCTGTGTTTATCGTTTTGATTGAATAATCCCTTGCCAAAAATCTTAATTTGCTCTCTTGTATCTTTGCCAGGTCAGCCTTGTTGCTGCATATTCGCCTCATCCTAAGCATCTCTCCATAGGGTATGCTTTGGATCAAGTTGTTGGGATGAGAGCTGGTAGCATGCAGCACGGAATTCCCTGCTGTCTCCTTACGATGTAACGAAGTCACTAGCTTATTCTCTACGATACTGACCTGTTCATCTAAAAAGTTAACTGTGTGTGAGCTCACTGATGCTGTAAAGTTAATATTGATATCATTTTCATTGATCACTGAAACAAACTCCAAGGCACTTTCCTTGGTGCCTCGCCAAATGATAAACAAGTCATCAATAAATCTTAGCCATATCACTACACGTTCTTTTAGTGTGACCCCGTGTTTGGCCCTGAGAACCAGCTCCTCCCACCCGCCCATGTGTAAACATGCGTAGCTTGGAGAGAAGCTAGCCCCCATGGCAACACCCCTTACTTTCTGATAGATATGGTTCTGAAACATGAACAGGTTGTTTTCTAGGCAACACAAAGTCATATTGATCAGCATTTTGCTGTGTTGGAACAAGCAGATCGCTCTGTTACTCAGATAATGTTCCAGTGCTCGGATACCGTCCTTATGTCTGATGCTCGTATAGAGCGATGTGACATCTAATGTCATAAGGATATAGTCATCATGCCAACCTATATCGTCTATCCTCCGAAGAAAATCACTCGTGATTTGTACAAAGGTAGACCTTTCACGCAGTCTTGCAAGAAGTAGTCTATATAACGCAACGTGTTCTCCAATAAGCCATTTCGTGCAGAAATTATCGGTCTACCTGGAGGCCTAATTGGGTTCTTGTGGACCTTTGGTATAAAATAGATTACCGGTATGACTGGATTCTCATTTTTAAGATATTTGTATTCTTCCAGACTCAATAGACCGACACTTTTCCAAGCTAATAACTTTGTGTAGAATTCGTTGTAAGTCACACGAGCTGCTTCCATACTGCTTTCTTTTATAACACTCGCTGTCATTTAGCTGTGATAATGCCTCCTCTAAATAAGCTGTTTTAGGCCAAATAACGATGTTCCCGCCTTTGTCTGAGTTTCTAATCATGATCTGGTTGTTTTTCTGCAGCTTGCTGGTCAATTACCGATACTTTAAGTCATGACTGTTGAGTTTTAACCTGGTTCTTTGTAGACAATAGTTCAATTTTTTTATCTGAGATATGACCTATTCGTTGAAAATGTCTATAGAATCGCGGGGCATGATTGGATTGAAAGTAGACTTAGACTTAAAGGGCGTACATATCCTTGCAAAAGTATCTGCAGGAGTTAGCGAGACTGAAGCTGTAGGTAGTATAGTTTCATCATTGGTGGAACTGTAGCCCAGGTTCTCTTCCTGCAGGTCCTTCAGATCTTTAAGCAGCGGCAACGCACTCATGCACCTACTTGCAGATCGACTGAGAGACTTATGCAACCAATCACATATCCATTGAGACACTGATGCACCCACTCATAGATGCACTGAAAGAGTCATGCAGTTTGTTACAGAACCATTGATAGACTGATGCACCATGTCACAGGTCCACTGAAATACTTATACAGTGAATGAGAGACTTACTGATATATTGATGCATGCGTCATAGATTCCACTGAAAGAATTATACACCTTGTTATAGAGATATTAAGGGAGTTATACATGCTATTATAGATTCTTTTATGTCTATGTCTATGTGGGGGTATTTGTAAAGCGCAGCTGCTACTCCAAAGAGTGTCCTGGTGCTGGATGCTGAAAGGTAGCAAGGACCAAAGAGAGGAGATTATGGGCTGGAAAAAAGGCAAGTTTTCAACCCTTTCCGGAAAAGGGGTGTGGACTCGATGCTTCTGAGAGACAGGGGCAGTTTATTCCAGAGGAGTGGACCAAGGAAGGAGATGGCCTTGCCCCCTGACCTGGCTTTTTTAATGCGAAGGGTATTGGCCAAGAGGAGGTTAGAAGAGCGAACGTTCTTAGGTGGGGCGTAGAACGAGATTCTGCGTTTAAGATAGACAGGGCCCAACTCGTATAGGGCCTTCTGAGTTACAAGCAGAGTCTTAAATAAGATTCTTTTCTTTACTGGGAGCCAGTGAAGACTCCTCAGGAGGCCGGACACATGAGCCTTACGAGGGAGCTCAAAGATAGCTCGGGCCGCTGCATTTTGGACTAGCTGGAGTCTGTCCAACAGATACCCGGGCATGCCCAGGTAGAGACTGTTACCATAGTCGAGGCGAGATATAATCAGGGCCTTGATCACCTGCTGTCTAGCAGCCAGGGTCAGAAAGAGCAAGAACTTTCTTGCAAGACGCAAAAAGGCAAAGCAGGTGCCCACCACTGAATTTAGCTGGGTGTGGAACAGCAGTCTTTTGTCTGTTTTAGATATTAATATGTTAGTGTGTTGGGTATAACTATTTTGCAGTTATAAGTTTTGTATGTGGTGGTGGCCATTGAATGTGTGCTTTTGTTTTGTCATTTCGCGACGTATTCACGGGGATCACAGCTACCGATATCTTCGCAACGCCCGGCATCATCGCAAAAACAGAAAATCAGTTTAGGTTTATCTCTGTTTTATTAATATCATCATCATGCATACACTTTTTTATAACCGCCTCACATTGCGCAGTGTACACCAGAGCCCAAATATATGTTCTACATCCCTTGCTGTGACCGGCAAAGGTGTAATCCAACATAATCCACAATATGCTTGTGAGGCGTGCAATGTTCTGACACAAGTACAACAAAGTAACACAAGCATTGGCATAGCCAATAGGTCTCGCCTTTGGGACCTTATAAGTGTTTAGCCAGAGATATTGACTTTGCCTATTTCTTTAAGCTGTGCTGTACAGAAGTCTGCAGCATGCTGAAAAATTATAATAAAGAAGTGTCAGAAGCATTTTTGTTACCGTATATATGACCAAGAAAGCATTATGTACAACTGAACGACCATATTAAAAGAGTATTAACAATAAATAATGTCGACTTTTTTGTTGTCCTTTCAATGCTGGCAACTTCTATCTGCCTGTCCCAATGGTTGCTTGTTATGGTTTTTTTTGTTATGGGGGGGGGGGCATAAATAACAGGAGGGTGAAGGTTGGGAAATAGTACCTGAATAACAGTCAGTGAGAGAGTCAGTTAGTTAGGCAGTCAGTGAGAGAGAGAGTGAGTCAGTCAGAGTCAGTGAGAGAGTCAGTCAGTGAGAGAGTCAGTGAGAGAGAGTCAGTCAGTGAGAGAGAACGCGAGAGTCAGTCAGTCAGTGAGAGAGTCAGTCAGTCAGTGAGAGAGAGTGAGAGAGTCAGTGAGAGTCAGTCAGTGAGTGAGAGAGTCAGTCTGTCACGGTCCCTCGGAGGCCTCTCAGGATTGGTTCGTTGCTCAATGGGGTCCACCTATTGACAACCTCAATTCCGAATTGCCATGAGGGCACGGAAGATTAAGGGGGTCAATCGGGGGAAGGAAAGGATGGGAACAGCGGGGAGGGGAGACCAGTGAAAAAGAAAGGCTAATTAAGTTACATGGCACTTAAACAGCCAGGAACATAACACTTAGCGGTTTACAATACTATCTTAAATAGGCCTACCTGTAAAGCAAAATAACAAGTTCTGGTAGACGCAAGTAGAAGGACAATTTAGTATTCATCAAAGACCTTCTCTTGGCTACCTTGTCTTCTAAGGCCTAGAAGGAATTACACAATACTCAGGCGTATGAACTGCGAGCAAACAAACATAAATTTAGGCAATATCTCATAAACTCTTCTAGAACATAGACACTGCGATTTGTGAGTTTAGAGTACCCACTAGTAGAGATGTGTGCTTGGGCCTCACAAGGGAGGAAGGAATAGGCTTACTTCAGCTACCTCTCACTGTTCCCCCTGCTAGAAGACGAACAAAAGACACACACTTGCAACATATATACCAACGAGTATCTGAGTATCCAGGATAGCTTTTTATAGCTATCTTAACAAATAACAAATGCAACCATTCCTTGTTGTACATAAGCTCATTAGATATGAGGATAATATACCACCTGGTATATGTAGAAAGTCTTGGCAATGTAGTGTAGGGAACTCCGTAGAAACCATGGGGTTGCTACTTAGGGGTCGATTCCGATTCGGGCCGGAAAAAGCACCGACCGACTCGGAGCCGGAATTTATTCCGACCGACACGTACCTGTGGCGCCCGACACGCCAAATACGATGCAAGGCGTGCAAAATCCGACCGACACGTACCGAACCCAACCCGAACGACCGAGCCGCGCGGAAAACAGCTATCCGGCCGGAAAAACACGCGAATCGAACCGACCGACACGCACCCGGAACAAATCCGACCGAAACGTACACGCGAACTCCAAACCGCAAAGTACGATGCAAGGCGCGAAAACCACGACCGAGTCGTACGGAGGACAAGCCGTACGACCGACACGCATACAAAACCGAGCCGAAGTAACACAAAACACTGCGACCGACGCGTACGCAGCATAGAAAACTGCACAAACACAGCGTGAACGAAACGGAGAAGACCGTACGAGACAAATGCAGGGTCCGACATATATACCAACGAGTATCTGAGTATCCAGGATAGCTTTTTATAGCTATCTTAACAAATAACAAATGCAACCATTCCTTGTTGTGCATAAGCTCATTAGATATGAGGATAATATACCACCTGGTATATGTACAAAGTCTTGGCAATTTAGTGTAGGGAACTCCGTAGAAACCATGGGGTTGCTACTTAGGGGTCGATTCCGATTCGGGCCGGAAAAAGCACCGACCGACTCGGAGCCGGAATTTATTCCGACCGACACGTACCTGTGGCGCCCGACACGCCAAATACGATGCAAGGCGTGCAAAATCCGACCGACACGTACCGAACCCAACCCGAACGACCGAGCCGCGCGGAAAACAGCAATCCGGCCGGAAAAACACGCGAATCGAACCGACCGACACGCACCCGGAACAAATCCGACCGAAACGTACACGCGAACTCCAAACCGCAAAGTACGATGCAAGGCGCGAAAACCACGACCGAGTCGTACGGAGGACAAGCCGTACGACCGACACGCATACAAAACCGAGCCGAAGTAACACAAAACACCGCGACCGACGCGTACGCAGCATAGAAAACTGCACAAACACAGCGTGAACGAAACGGAGAAGACCGTACGAGACAAATGCAGGGTCCGACTCGGTCACAAGAACGTTTCCAACATGCACAGACAGTACAAAGGAAAAATTACACAAAAAAAGGCCAAACAAGCAATTACAAAGCCAATAAATACTGGGGGGGTGGGGACAGAGAACAAAGACACACCCACAACTCCACCCATATAAAGGACACAAATCCCAACCATGATCCTTTGCAAATGCCATTCTACTGCCAGCACCCAACAGACAGCAACCACACACCCACAGCTCATCCCTCACACAAGCCACACACCATCAGCACACCAACAAATACCTACCTCACATACACCCAGCAAAACACACACTCACACACCCTCACCTGCACACCAACACACACATCACTCACCATCACCACCCATCACCATGCCCCCCAAGAAGAATCACAAGTTCCTAGATTGTGAATTGGAAGTCCTGGTAGACGAGATCCTCAGGGTAGAGCCACAGCTGTTTGGCACACTGGTCCAACAGACCCCCATCTCCCAGAAAACCAAGATGTGGGAGAGGATCATCAACAGGGTGAACGCACAATCACCATGTCTGCGCACAAAGACCGACATCCAGAACAGGTGGTATGACGTGCGCAGGAGGGTCCGGGAGCTGCTCAAGAAAGACTACCTCCTGAGCCAATACACCGGCAGTGGCCCTCCTGCCAAGCCAGTATACCTCAGGCCCTGGGAGGAGAAGGTGCGGGCCATCCTTCCGCCAGTGTGCGTATATGGACTAGAGAACATCCCAGAGCCTGGTGAGTACACAACAAATGTACACAATATTCTGCCACAATACACACACACATCACTGTCAAGGGAGAGTCAAACCATGCACTCATAGCAATTACACAGCAACCAGAACAGAATCATCCCAAAATGTGTATGTCAGTCAGATAAACACAACACATGCCATCTCAAAGTTACATTTAACCGTGTCATCACATGTACAAACACAACTACAACTACAGCTAGGCAGTGGCACAAATAGAACTAACAAACACATCCAGACATGTAGCCACCACTACAACACCAACACACAGTGAAGACCACTGAAAGAAAGGAATTCTGTGTATGCTGGGCAAGTCAGTGTAGCCAATAGCATCATGGGAGTCGTAGTCACACATATTGCCCCCCCACAACTGTCCCATCAACACCACCATGAACCATGCGCACATCACAGGGAGTGGGAAAGCCTCACAAGATGGCTGACACTGGCTACTGCTGTGGGGAGCACAAGGCCCTGCTGGCAACTGTGCAACAACCAACAGCAGGACACCACTGACTGACATCCTGAGAGACAACTTCCACTCCCTGCAATGGAAGCACGTTCCATGGTGGGATATCTGGCTGGCTGGGTGGGAAGGAGGGCCGGCTGTCAACCAAATACAACCAATGCAGACCATGTTCACACCCCAACAAATACATAGAAATGCCCAAATAATGCAGGACAATGTGCCACACCAATATCAACCCCTGACTGTGATGACTTAGGACAATGCAATGTACAGGCCCGCACCCAGAGGCACAGTCACAACTGTCAGGTGTGTCAACCATTGATGCCTGCAGAAACATAACATACATTGTGTGTGTCTCCCAAAAACAGGTGATGATGGGGACACAGCAGCAGACGCTGAGGAGTCCCAGTCCCAGGCTCAAGAGGATGCGGAGCTCACTGGTGTCGTACAGCCTCTGCCCTCCTCGGACGAAGAAGACCAACCTGGCACATCCGGTGCAAGTCTACATGCAGCACCAGCAGGACCACCAGCTGCAGCACCAGCAGGACCACCAGCTGCAGCACCAGCAGGACCACCAGCTGCACCCCTGCACCCACCCCTCCAACGACTGTCACCACAAATACCATCCCTGCCGACATGGACAGAACAAGGAGCAACACCAGCACAGGGACCCTGGACCAACGTGGGGCCATGGACACCACCACCACCACCAACCCCCAAGGTGGACCAGGGTCATCTGTGCGTGCCACTGCACGCACTGCACATGTCGGCAGGGGTGGTGGGAGGGGTGGGAGACAGAGGTCGCTGCTTGCAGAGGTTGCTGGTGTGCATGATGACCCACAACTGGTACGCATAGCCGATGCGTACCAGTCCAGCACCGGAGATCTCAGCCAAGTAGTGGGGCTCCTCAGAGACATGAAACAGCAGCAGGCTGCCCATCATGCCCGCTTGGACTCACACATGTCCCGCGTGGAGTCCAAGTGGGACGCACTGCAAGAGATGACGGCGGTGCACAGGGACATTTTACAATTCCTCCGCCAGATGAACAGCAACCAGTCCACACCTCCCTGTGTGCCAACAACATCTGGTGCTGAACAAACTGCAACTGCCACAGGGAGGGAGGATGACTCTGGCGGAGAGTCCCCTGCACCGCAGCAGCCTGTACTTGAGGGGCCCCCCCCAAAAGAAGAGGGGTCGTCCGAGGAGGGGCAAGTGAGAGGCCGATGGCCAAGCGCAACTCCCAGGAAGCCTGAACCTGTTCTGGATGTTCACCTTTGTGCACAGACTGTTCACCCTGTTGACGGCAACACAACTCCCACACATTGCATGGGGAGTACAAGTTGGACCAATGTCTCAGACAACTGTGGCCCCGATACTGGGGATTTAGTCTACCAGGACTTTCAATTCACCTAGGAACTTCTGATTGCAAGATATATGTACAGCACTACCCATTCTATGCACTATTCACACAAATGTATCACAATAAACACACTAATACACCATACTTGCCTCTGTTGTGATTCCAACGTGGGTGCTGTTATGGGGATGATGAACTGCAAAATTACACTGTGTATGCGAACTGCAACAGCAAGTACAACACAGGCATGTGAGTAAAGGCAACGTGACACATATGAGGGAGACACACCACCAGGGCTACACAACACATACACACCTAGGCCATCTGACTCATTGCCTACACTGATGTTGCCAGGGAAGACGGTGCAATGCACAGACACCACACCTATTCCCAGTTGTAGTCAAGTAGCCCACAGGTGCAGTAAGCAAATGGCAGTCAAATGTGTGACCACAGACAACGCACATCACAAAGTGAAGCACAGGTTTATTACACAGTTGCAACATGTCGTAACCACTACAGATGCAAGGTAATCCCACCTGGCAGCGGGCACACAGTCAACAACTGTAGAAGGAAGGAAGTCCATGGGTGTGGCGCACATCACCTGTAGGGACACAACAGCTACCACCCTGGAAGTACAATCACGTCGTCGGTGGACACAGTTGACCAAACGAATCTGAAAGTACCCTGTGAAGGACAGAAATGACACAGTCAAAAGCAATGGAGAACAGGACAGAACAGCAAAACTCGTGCACAATACATGTTACAAGATACCCACCCAGAACCAAGTTAGCATGTCAACACTGTTGGGGAGTACAGACCACCTGTAGGCACACATCGCTACACACATCCAGTCAAGTAGCCCATGGACACACTCCAACAGCACCAGAGCACCACCTACACATATCATGCCAACTCACATCATTGACATGACACCTCAGGATACTCCCATTCAGCTAAAGAAGTTGGTGATGAGCTGTGTGCGGACATCACCCTCATCATCATCATCATCACTGGCATCGTGGTCCAGGCCAGGATCCTCCACAGGTGGCGGATGTTGGTCATTGTCATCCTGGATGAGAGGCAACTCCTTCCGCACTGCCAGGTTGTGGAGCATGCAGCAGACGATGATAATCTTGCACACTTTCGCAGGGGCATATGGGAGGGACCCTCCGGTCTTGTCCAGGCAGCGGAAGCGGCTCTTCAGGAGACCAAATGTCCGCTCAATCACTCTCCTGGTCCGACCATGTGCCTCATTGTAGCGCATCTGGGCTGGTGTCACAGGGTTCCTGAGGGGTGTCAGCAACCACGGCATGTTGGGGTATCCCGAGTCACCTACGGACAGACAAGTGCACATTAGCTGACTTGGAAAAGTGGGCGGAATACTACAGATCAGATCACACACAATGGCACAAAGTCAGTACACACCGACAAGCCTGGCACGCTGGTTCTGCATCTGTGCCATCATCCTGGGGATGCGACTACTCCTCATCACAAAGGCATCGTGTGCTGAACCAGGGAAACGGGCACACACGTGTGTGATGGTCATATCTGCAAGACACACCACCAGTGCATTGACCGAGTGGTAGTGCTTGCGGTTCCTGTAGGCCTGCTCCTGGGCCTGTGGTGGTACCAAAGCCACATGTGTCCCATCAATGGAGCCAATGACATGCGGCATCCTCCCCAGGGCATAGAAGTCACTCTTCACGTCAGTGAGTCGTTGCAGTCTAGGGAAATAGATGTACCGGTTCAGGAATAGCAACATTGCCACCAAAACATCGCGGAGCACACGGCTCAACATGGTCTGTGACATCCGACCAGCAGTCGCCACAGTATGTTGGAAGGTACTGGTGGCAAAGAAGTGTAGGGCTGCCATCACCTTCACCTTGGGGGTCAGCGCTGTAGGATACGGCCGGCCAGGCTGCAAATGTGGGGCCAACTGCACTGCCAAATCCTCAATCAGCTGCCTGGGGAAGCGGTACCGTCGGATGCTGTCCCGTTCCACCATCGTTGCCAAGTCTGGGAATGGTCGATGGACAGCAGGAGCCCTGCAGTGCAGAGGAGAAGAAAGCAAGATTGTCAGTCAGCCCACATATGCGGCATTGAACACACTCAATATCCCAACATACATCATTATGAGGCACAACTACATGAAGTGTGCAGTTCCGTAAGGACATGTATGGTACATACATGGCCAACATCTGTCATCACGGTTCAACAAGTGGCATCAATAAGTCCCAGGTTGGCCCATTGGATATCATGAGGCCGTGTCACAGTTCCCATCTCCTGCTGCCGTGTCACAATCACCCCCCACAGTGACATGTGAGGACAGATGTGCCCCAGGCATCACAGCTCAACGACAGGTACATTCCCAGGGACCCTGTATTGCCACATGGACACTGGCATTACATGGAGTATCATGTATACACCACAGCAAAACAACTATGACCCCCACAGGTAGTGGTCCCACTTGCCACTGCAGGACAGACATGGACGTCTGTGACACACACACGCACAACATCAAAGTCCATGCACACACAACGTGGATGTGGAGACTGTCTCCCATTGTGCACATGAAATCAGAGACATTGTAAACACTACATGCACACAGACTGTGGAGGACCATCACTATTGTGCCACTGGGACACCCTGGCTCAAACATACCGTCCCACATGGGACTCACGGGGTATGTGACATGACATACACATACACCACCGTGAAATGTGACCATGGCACATGCACAGATATGAACAGTTGCACATCACAGTGGTCATGTACACGTAACACCCAGGATCCTGTCCCCATGAACACGTGCACAGCCTGGGGGTGGCTGCCCCCAGGTGACACCCACAGGACAACATGTACACCAACATACACACAATAGGAAATGCAGCCTTACATGCCTTATCATACAGTTTGGACAGGCTGTCGTGTTGTAGGTGTGCCCCTCACTCCCTGGGAGCTATCTGTGGCTGGCATATGTCCATCTGAGACAGGCATGGTGACATATGCCAGTCACTTGTACAGGGATGCGTTGAACAGCAATGGACCGATCGGTGCCCCGGCCGGCCCATTGCATTCAATGTGTGCGGGTACGCATTGTACCCCTGTACGCGTTGATCAGCAATGGACCGATCGGTGCCCCCGGCCGGCCCATTGCATTCAATGTGTGCGGGTACGCGTTGTACCCCTGTACGCGTTGTACCGCAATGGACCGATCGGTGCCCCCGGCCGGCCCATTGCATTCAATGTGTGCGGGTACGCGTTGTACCCCTGTACGCGTTGATCAGCAATGGACCGATCGGTGCCCCCGGCCGGCCCATTGCATTCAATGTGTGCGGGTACGCGTTGTACCCCTATACACGTTGATCAGCAATGGACCGATCGGTGCCCCCGGCCGGCCCATTGCATTCAATGTGTGCGGGTACGCGTTGTACCCCTGTACGCGTTGTACCGCAATGGACCGATCGGTGCCCCCGGCCGGCCCATTGCATTCAATGTGTGCGGGTACGCGTTGTACCCCTGTACGCGTTGATCAGCAATGGACCGATCGGTGCGCACCCATTGACAATGGCCTAGCCTGGCAACGGACGCGTTTTCGAAATTCGAACGAGTCGGTTGCTGGAAATTCAGTTGGTCACCCACAACAATGTTGCAAAATCATGTATGTCATGAAGTTGAAGATTTGAAGGATGCTGTGGGCGTGTATTGGTGCTGCTATTCCATGGATTGGCCAGATTCAGAAGATGCAAACGACTTGGACCTATCACTTAGGACACAAGGGACAGTATCTGCCTCTCCAGCACATATATATTGCTGGCTGTTCCCCTGAGAGCTCACTTGCCTGCACTACATGCTCCAGGATGACATCTGCCACTGCACTGCTGCTGTCTCTGCCCCTCTGGACCCTGCAATGGCACGTACTGTGGAGAGAGCCCCAGCCTTCAGCCTTGAGGAGAACCAGGCCCTGCTGGACAGCCTACTTCCACAGTACAGCAAGCTGTATGGGACACCAGGGGAGCAGGTGAGTGTTCTGTGCACTGCCTTTCTGAATGTTCATTTTGTCTGACTAGCAAGGCTGAAAGTCTGCACGCCACTGGCTAGCAGGCTCACTGAGTAGTTGTCACCCCCATAGTGTGTAGTGACATGCACTGGACAGGTATGGTGCAGTGACAGTGCATTTGAACAAGGTTTTACTTCCCATGCAATGATACCATGTAGTGACGTCTGGCAAACTGTCCATGGGCAGCGTTGCACTGCCTGTGTACATCATGTGCCCCTGTGAATGAGACATGTATATACAACTGTGTCATGCACGGATATGTTGCATGTGTAGTAATGGCCTTTTCACTTTGTCATCCTGACAGGTTAATGCCCATCGGAAGCAGGAGATCTGGAAGGACATCGTCCGGGCTGTCCGGTCCGTGGGGGTCTACAAGCGCCGGATCCGCAACTGCCAGAAGAGGTGGCAGGACCTTCGGGGCTGGACCCGGACGATTGCACGGGTCCAGCTGAAGCTGTCGCCTCCTCGCAGGAGGGGTGGAACACGGACCCTGACCCCCACATGCTCCAGATCCTGGCGGTGGTGTTTCCAGACCTGGATGGGCAGCTGAAGGCCAGACAGCAGCAAGGAGGGGGTGAGTCAAAGACTGCACTGTGAACTCTGTATTACATGCTATGTGCCCTCCTCTGGCCTGGTTAAACTGCCACAGTACAGCAGTCATGTTGTCCAGGGGCCATGTCCCTCTATTGTGCACTGCCCACTCCTCATCTGATACCCAGGTGTGGCCCTTACATTCAGGGAATTGTGTCACTTGGGACTGTGTCCTTGCAGTTTGCTTCACTAAAGGTGGGGGACAGCATCTGTTTCCCTAACTCTGTTGTGGGCATCATGGGTGGGTCCATTTTTCACACAACGCCTGTGTTCGGACATGTAATTTGCGTGTTGCTTTGATATGCGGTCCACTTGCTGAGCTGAGCCACCACATGTGCCTGGGGTATGTGGCACACACCCATGCAGCGGGTGGGAACAATGTTTGGGCCCCAGGAGTGTGCAGATTACGTGTGTCACACATACATAGCCAGCTATCCACTGTCCAGGGCTCATCCCTCATTCATGTGGGGCAGGACAGTCATGCCTACTCCAGGCCATGCAATGCACTCTGTACTCCCACTCCCGTGTATCAGCTGACACATTGTGCGCAGTGATTTGACCCCTCAGGTGTCTGCCTCTGTGTCAGTGTGCTGTGGATTTGTTGCCAGGACTGCTGGGGTGTTTCTCGGTAGGGGCTCAGCATGCCACTGGAGATGTGACCATAGGAGACAATACTTGTGTGTCACATAGGTGTTTGATCAGCTGCCCGTGCAGACTGGGGTATGCGAATGTGAAGTTCAGGCAGCTGTTCCCCATTCACAGCAGATTGTGAGGGGCTCAGGTTCAGAGGGTAGTGTCACAGGTCTCCCATATGTCCAATCGGTATGACCTGGACAGATGAGGGTTAAGATGATGTGTTGTGTGGGCGATGTACATGTGCACTTGTGCAGCTCCAGGACTTGCATTCCCCATGACCTACTATTGTGACACAGTGCAGAGTGTTGTTGTCTGGCTGCCAAGTCATACATCACTGAGACAGTGATGTATGACTTAGCAGTCATGCCTCCGCCATGGCATGTGTCTACTTATTGGTGATCCTGCAGGGGAGTGACATGTGCTACATGCACACCATTGTGGCGATGGCTATCAGGACATGGGTGCATCATGGTGTCTGTCGCTGGTATGCATCACATGCATTTCCTATCTGACTCTGGGCGTCCCTTTCATCCGGAAACCTGTACTGACTCAGTGGCAAGAGTTGTGATATGTGCATGTCCACATGCTACACCGTGTCCTCTGCACTGTCCAACTACTGTGTAGTTGGTGCATGTGTCCACACTGGGGTGTTGCTATCCAACAGACACCAGACAGATGGGTGCAAGGCCATGTGGGATGTGAGTGCCATGGTTGGCATCAGACTGACAATTGGCTTCTCCTGTTCAGTTAGGGCACTTTTAGCAATGTACAACTAATGATGCCAGGGCTTGCTCTGTAATGTGCTGTGCTCACAGTGGTGTGTGCGTTTGGTGCAGGTGACTGATGTCTGTCTGTTTCCCCATTGTTTGCAGATACATCCACGGCCACGGAAGGGGACAGCTCCACGGACCAGGAGGAGCCGGAGAGCCAGACTGGGTCAACAGCCGAGGAGTGGTCGGAGGGACCCAGTGGCACGGAGGGCGAGGGGAGCCACACCGAGGAGTCCTCAGCACCATCCACCTCAGCTGAGGACCAGAGCAACTCGGAGGATGACTCCCTTATGGAGGCGGGTGTCAGCAGCCACCACACCCCAGCTAGTGTTGCTGTCCCCGCCACCACCAGCACCACCACCGCCCTCCCATCGGCTCCCATTCCCCAGGTCCGTGGAGGCTCCCATGTTCGGGAGCGTGTCTCCTTTGGGCCAGGCACCGCACCCCTGCCCCTGTGTCCCCTGCTGCCCTGAGTGAGGAGTCTGTGTACCTCCTTCGCCAGCTCCATGTAGGGCAGACAGCCATGCTGAGTGTCCTCCATGCGCACACCGCTCTGTTGACTCAGCTGGTGTCGTTCATGGAGGGCATCTCATCGGGCATGTCTGACCTACAGAGGGGCAATAGGTCCATGGACTCCTCCCTGACGGCCTCAGTGTCCCTCCTCAGACAGTCCCTCACCCCTCCTGCCTCTGCTCCATCCACACTCCCCAGCACCTTACCCGTCCCAAGCACACACACACCGGCACAGGCACACACCAGTACACACACATCCAGCACACAAACACACACGCCACAAACAAAACTCACACGCACGCACAGTCAGGGGACTGAAACCAGACTCACAGGGGATGGGGCCCTGGAACACACACACGCATCCACGAGCACTGCGCAGTCCTCAGTTGCCTCTCCCTCCAAAGCACCCTCCCTTGCCTCACCTGCAACCCCAAAGACCCAGCGGCTCTTCCTCAGTGACCTCGGCCTCTTCCCCTCCGATCCAGCTGATACAGCATTCAGGGGGAAGAGGAAGCCCACCCACACAGAGCAGAGTGCCCCTCGCCCCCGGACACCCTCCCCCAGGCGCAGACAGACTGAGGCCCCCACCCGCAAGTCCCCCGGAGTCGTAAGAGGAAGACCCCGCCGCCGCCCTGCAGCTCAGGCACCAGGTCTCCTTCCTCCATCCCTCAGGCCCCCACTCCACAGGTGCCCCCACCACACCCTGCCCCAGGTTCCCCCACCCACAGATATACCATCCCCAAGAGGATCCGGCCTTCTCCCCCTGCCACTTGCTCTCCCGGCACCACACCCCCGCTGCGCTTGTCTGTGCCACTGATGTGGTGAGGGTGTCCTCCCCCTCTGTCCAGCCCACCTTGCCTGTTCCCCATTCTCCTCCCCTGGTGGTAGGCACTGCAGTGGAGTCCACTACCACCCTGTCTGACTTGGGCACTGCAGTGGCGGACCTGTCCACTCCATCTGCAGGGTCCACTGCAGTCGTGCCGGCACCCACAACATCTGAGTCATGCCCCCCAGTTGTGCCGGCACACACCATGTCAGACACCTCCACTGCAGTTGTCAGTGGCTCTCCAGCACCCACCACCCCTTCCCTGCTTCCTCCTGGTGAGCCCTGATCCTGTCCCTGCGGTGCCTGGCCTGCCCCCCGGTTGCCCCTCCTAGTGGATTGTCCCTGGTTTTGTGCAGGCATGCGTAGGGTGACATCTGCCACTGTCACCCTGTTTGGACTTTGACAATGGACTGGCCATTGGCCTTTGTGTTTTTTCTGGACTTTCAGTTTTCATTACACACATATGCTGAATAAAGCAACTTTCTGTTCTCTAGTGCTTATGCTTCTCAGGGGTGTGGAATTGTTTAAAAAATGTACTTGTCCATTGGACAAAATTGTGCAGAAAACTACTTGTCCTGCAAACAAATCTACTTGTCTTACCTATTCCCTAAATCAATTAAACTGACCGCCAAAAGTGTAAGTTTGGTCTTAGAGAGTGTATTTTAGACATCCTAGTGCTTGAAGCAGTGAAGCTGCCTCTTGGAAGAACAATGTAAACAAAGAGAAAGCATACAGGAATCAGAAATTACACTTTACCCTGTGCACAAATCAGCTAGAACCAAACCGGTATCTACAAAATATCTTAGAGGAGGCAGAGGTGGATATGAATATGATCTGTGAAAATGTCTATATATGAGTGCCCTGCACAGTGAACCACGACTTAACTAGCTCTCCTGGGAAGGGCAGAAGACAACTTCCTTTTTTAGGGGATGGTTCTGCAGATTTCAGCCCACATAGATCAAAGAATCATCTATCGAAATGTGTGAGCTTTTCACTTGTACAAATTGGACACTATGACATTATGTTATGAAACTACTGCAGCCAATTTGGGGCTGGGGTACATTTAGGCCTGTGCTGTAGAAATTATCTCAACATTCCCAAAGTGAACACAGACAGTTCTAGAAGTATTATTGAGGTGTGCATGAGAGTTAATTGCGATACTGGTTGGCTGGCCAGTAATATCTTCAACAAGCCCAAGACCCAATTTATGTTAAAGAGTATTATTAGAGTATCAGGCACTCTTGAAAGAGATCGCAGACTGACGATCCAAGAGGTCTTAAGTAGAGGCCGGGGCTAACTGCCCTGCACCTGCTAGTTATATGAAGCTGGCACAAAGAAAGTTCATGTTCTGAATTGCTTATCTAAAATAACTTATGTAAGTGGATGATACTGAGACCAAGCAAGTACCATTGCTTCTCTTATGGATATTGTTAGTCTCAGCACCCTAAGGTACAAGCTGCAGAAATGTGTGCCAGTGAAAGTAAGCTGGTATGTGTATACTGTGACAGTGATTGACTGCAGTGATTGAAACCTTAATGTTCCCTTTGGATGGAGGCATGCCTCTGCAGCAGACTTGGGACAGAAATGTAACCATGAGAAAAGCTGTGGTGTTAGGCATTATGGACAAATCAGAGCAGCTTTCAGTAGGCCAGGAACAGAAGTGGTCAGCACTTGCTGAAACAGTAATTTTCCAGTCAGGACAGTCTGTCTTCAAATAATGATTGTATGACAGAGTATTGTTGACAAACATTGTGTTCTAAAGATATTTCACAAAAATATTGCTCTATTGGGTTCACAATATGCAGATCACTCTCTGTGGGGGCAGAGAGTGGAAGGTTGCTTACTTTTTGCTTCCATGTGGCAAAGTCTTGGAATTTCCATTTCAGAGAAATTCCGGTTACATTTGTCCATTGATGGATGCCAGTGGGTTCTGGCTTGATCTACTAGTAAAGATCATGTATGCAGTGTTATCGGGTCCCAAACGTGTTGTTAATCTGGAAAGGTCCGCTTTCAAGATCTGGAACCCCAAAGACTTGCATTTTTAAATAAATTACACTGTGGTATAAGCAGACACCCAGGAAGAAACATGAATAAGGTGACTGGCAGGACAAATCTAGCAACAAAACTCAGGGGCCTGATGACAAAAGCCAGAAGAATTGTATTGTACTGTAATTGCATTTATATAGCGCTTACTACCCCTGACGAGGCGTTGAAGTGCTTTTTCGGCGAGTAGCACGCTAAATTAACTTGTTTGTTTTCAAAACTTTCCCCATCTTTTCAAATGGAGGCTTGAGAGTACTCTAGCAAATTGTGGGGGCATTTTGAAAGGGTCTTGGGTGCAGACAGAGGATTTTGACCAGAAACAACAACTTATGAATAGTTTTTACTTTGTGCTATCCAGATGTGCTCAACCATCATTTTGTCCCAGAAAGCCATCTCTCAAGTTTGCAGCTAGACAGAAAGGAAGGAGAGGTTATGGAATAGGGTAAAAAAAATCAATGGCAACTTA
Organism: Calotriton arnoldi; assembly: GCA_963921515.1. Taxonomy (NCBI): domain Eukaryota; kingdom Metazoa; phylum Chordata; class Amphibia; order Caudata; family Salamandridae; genus Calotriton; species Calotriton arnoldi. Next base: position 6,061,349 of record CAWUFW010000001.1, on the reverse strand, counting down.
AAGAAAGAGTGACATAGGTGGGTGTTAAAAAAAAAAACATAAAAAGTCAGAGAGAGATGGGAAGAGTGGAGATTTAAGAACATTTGCAAAAGAAGAAAGAGGAATGGAAAAAAGGATGAAAATAATGAACTTACAGTAGACGTGACAGTCACCTTGGTCATGAGGTTAATATGGAGGTGGTAGCACCAGTATTCAGCCTCCAATAATGGATAATATCCCCAGTATTTGATTAATACTTCACAAATCTGTAGGTGTCTCCCTCAGGACAGCAGCCAGAGAACAAGTCAATAGAGACTACAGAGGCAAGTGTTGCACCTGTACACTATACACAAGAAGTTTAAGAGGAAGCACCTGTCAGTGTCCTCCAGGTGTAACATGTTCTAGGCATTCCCTGACACCAGAACATGGGAAACCCCTCCCATCACATGTATGACAGAGGTGACAACACTTACAAACATTCACATCAACATTACTTGGGCTCTAGAGATGGAAAAGGTATTACAATGGGAGTCAGTGATGACCAAGAGGTTACATGGAGAGCCAGTGATGTATATGGGGTGTGCAGGGTGAGTTACAGAGGGAAGCAGTGATGTCCTGAGGGAGGTGTTACACAGGGTGGCAGTGATGTAACTGGGTGAGCAGGAGGAGTTGCAGAGGAAGGCAGTGATGCCCTTAGGCAGGGGTTACAGTGGGAACCACTGATGGTCCATTAGTTAACAGCTAAAAACGGGAGAGGTGTTAAAGAAGGAACCACTTATGGCTTCAGGGGATGGAATACAACAAAAGTATGGTTATGCTGATTTTTAAAGAAGAGAGATGGTTCGGGGTTTAACAGAAAAGGGAGATGAGAAACACAGCGAACTAGATGGATGGTAGAGGGCAGAAAGGGAAAGGAAGGCAGTAGGGCACGGGGTGTTACATAGCAAGTAGAGGAGGTTCTATAGTTGGTACTTTTGTCATTTATGCTGGCTGACATAGCATAAGTACACATTCAATTGCTTCTACTGGCTCTCCTGAGAGGTTTGCAAAGTTAGCCGTTTCTGCTTTAAGCAGCTTCTAACTGGAACTTTTCCATGTAGTGTATTTACTTGCTTTGCATGTGATTACTTCCCAGCAGAAAAAAACGTCATTATTGACTGCCTGGGATTAAGAGCCTTGGATCTGTGGTGGCATTTCATGTTCAGCTCCATTGCAAGATGTAGCTGAGAAAGAGAAAGAGAATCTGGGGCACTAGAGGCAGATTTCTTTGGACACACTTATCTTCTCAACCGAGTTTACTTTCCTATCTATTTTTAAGAAGCGCTTTTCTGTGCACTGCATAAACAGACTGTCCTACCATACATGCTGCTTTAACTATTTACCCCTCCCGGTACATTTGAAGTACATTTCTGCCTCATGTAGGCACACAATGCACCAGGCTCTTATTGAAATGTGGCTTAATTATCGGCTGCCATACGAGGGTTCGGAGCCTCTAACCTCTAATCACAACCACTTAACCACATTGTGTGATCCTGGGCAAGTGTTAAGTTTTCATGGTCCTCCTGTCCTACTATTCCAGGATTGGTTGTGCTTAGATATAGGTTAACCCCTTGTACTAAGCGCTACCTAAAACAACTATATGTTTCTAAACATCATAGGAGCAAGTGGTTTGACCAGAACTTTAATACTGTTTGCAGGGGCAGCTAGATCAAAAAGAGCTTTCAGAAACTTGCTTGCCATAAATTAGATAAAATATGTGTTATTGGTATGCCTGTGGGAATGCCTGTCTTCAGTGAGACTAGAGCTTCAGTCCCTGTGGTCACCTATCCCCCAGCAGACCTTGTAAATGGATGCCTTTCGTCCTGGCTATAGAAGAGATCACCCTTAGTCTAGCGCCCCAGTGCTTCCCTAAAGTCATGCTTACTGCAGCTGCGCAGAAAAGCATGTAAAGTCCCTGACAATTTTAAGTGCAAGATTTTGGTAACATTTAATTGAAATTAAGGCTCAGGGCTTTTAGTTTGTGGTAAAAACATTACTTGCAAACCTGCCTAGAAAGGCATTTTTCACCGTCTAATTTCTTCTTTCGGCCTCTTATTCCCGGATGTTGAAGGGACAAGTGGAGGACACCTAGTTTTCTAGGTAGAAGGCATTGGCAAGAGGCAGGACCAGATAAGCCACGAGGAGAGAAAAAAGCATAGTGCAGGCACCGGGTAAGACGTGAGAGGCTCATGGAAAGGGAAGTAACGGCCGGTGGGCCAGGAGGCTGCATGAGAGCCGTAGGGAAAGTAAGGAGCTTTAATGTAGACCCTGGTTGAAACATGAGATGTCCAGGGTGGGGAGCAGGGGCTGCAGATGAGGCCAGTGGGGAGCAAAATGTGCGAAGGGAGTGGCCCGTGAATTACTTAACTGCAGGCCTCAAATGCGAGTGAGTGGGGAGCGACCTGCGGGCTGTATCTGAGAGGCCCAAGGGCAGCACATCCGAAGGGTGAACAGAGAGCCCAGGAGAGAGCACAGTCCGCCAGGCTCTTACCCGCCGATGCTATGGCTGTTCTCGGACTGCAGATGCTGCGTCATGTTTCCCTCTTGCTCTAAGGAATAAAAGGGCAAGAAGAGGAGCCCCGAAGCCACAGGAAAGATTCGTGGAGAAAGACAAAAACCTCTTAGCTGACAGCGCTGTGCAATTTCAGTATGGAACCTGCCAATTTAAACTTAATCATGCTCATATTCACTGGAGACGATTTGGCCTAACAGCCAGAGCGGCCGACTTTGGAGCTGGGTAACTAGGTTCGGTTCTCAGCATCTGTTCTACATCCTGTGAGTCCGGACAAATCTTTTAACCTTCCCGTGCCTACAGCAATAAAATATGAATGCGTCCTTGTGTAATGTGACTGGCTCTTCTATAAAGCACTTTGTTTCCATCAGGTGTCAAAATTTACTATAGTGCATGGTCTACTTGTCCTTAGGACAACACAGACATTAAAACTTCTTGCCCTTGCAAGAAATCTAGATGTCTCGGGCGTCGGGCGATACGAATTCCCCTTCCCTGGCTTCTGATGTACATGTTGTTGATGATGCTAACCATGCCCTTGCTGCAGTGATGGTGATATTTGGTCTCATGATAATGAAGTGTTACTGTGCAGGAACCCATGTGGTCCAGGGGGAATGTGTCCTATCCTGTGGTGTATCCATGTCATCCATAGCAGCATCTGAGGGTGTCATGTGTTCAGTATTTGGCAATGGGATTTCCTACTTAGATTAGCTATTTCACATCTGTGGCTTCCACCCCTGCACATCTGTTGTGCCTGCCATTGTTCAATTCGTCTACTTCCCTGACCGTGTGGCCATCTCCACTGGACATGCAGGTTTGGGCATCAATGGGGAAGGACTCATCTGTGTTGTCAGTGCAAAATTGCTATACAAGTGTGTTGGATCTGTGCTGATGATTTCGTTGGCACTTCCATGACCAGGCTGATGTGACGGGAGCCCTCATTTGGTGCTAATTGTTGATTGTGTGACCAAGTGCTCAGCTGACATGATGGGGCCCTACTGAGGCAACATATGGCACAGCTTTCCTCACACAGGAGTGGAGTCCCCTCATGGCAGTGTGTACTCCTATGACATTGCCTGCGCCCAAGGTGTGTGTTGTATGTGCATGTCTGTGTGTTCACTTCCGTTTAGCTGTGCATGCTGTGATCCCTAGTGTTGTACCTGTTTGTGATGCTTGCTGAGTTGACCTATGTTCCCCCAAAGTCTTCTCCCTGGGTTCTCTGTGATGTGGGTGCATGGCACATTACTGGTCATCAGGGTGTCACCCATAGGTGTGTTTGCTGTCGGGGCTGAGTTTGTGTGCAGACGCAGATATGGGTCACAGTCAGGTTTCCCCTTGGCACTTGTTGTTTGCCCCTGTCATGTGATTTCCAGTTTGTGTTATCTTTCAGTGATTGTGACACGTTGTGTGTGTGACTGCTGGCACTCCTCAGCGTCCGGGCTGCAATGTTGGTTGTTGTCTATGTGTGTTCTTTGTGGGTGACCTTGGCTTCTTCATTGGTGTGTGACTGTGGCTGGGATCCCAGTGGTTGGTGTGGTATTGCCGTCATGTCCATGTACAGCGTAGTGTGCAGTGTGTCAGACATTCAGGAGTCTTGTTGAGTGGCCATGTGTGATGTGTTTCTGCACCTTGGTTCCCACCCACCACCCTGGAATAGTCATGGGTGCATGTGCAATGTCACCAGTGCATGTGTGCTTCACTGCTGCACATTGTTGGAGGTCGAGGGGTGTGGTGTTGAGTGTGTGCAGATGAGAGTTGTTGCCCGGCTAGGCCCCTGCCTCCATGTTGGCCTTGGCTTACTGGCCATGCTGATTGATTTGTGCTTGTGTAGGTGTGATGGTAGTTTGTTGCTCAGGACACATGACTGTGGTTCACAGTGTGAACGACATTTAGCTTTGTCATCACAGTGGGATTGTAATGCAGCCCAGGGTCACCACATTGTGGGGGCCCTGGGGGTAGTGCTGTGGTGTGTCTGTGTCTTGCTGTGTCAGTTGCTGTTCCTACGTGCCTGTGTGACATGTGTGATTTGTGCTCCCTCTCATCTGACAATGCCTGCTTGCCCACATAGGGGATTTGGATCCATGAGTTACCTTTGTGTGGCACTGTATGCACATCTGTATGATTGGTATATAGGTCTCCTCTTGTGTTGTGTGGTTGCCTGGGGACACTGGCACCCCCCCCCCTCACCTGTTGTGTATGATGTGCAGTGTGGGTCTGCCTGTTTGTGTTTGTGCATCTGCACCACTGCATTGGCATATCTTGGGTGTGCCATTGGCTGTATGTAGTTTGGTGGCTTTCCCCTGCTGTCCCTGGGACTCCTAGGTCATCTGTCAGCACAATGATCATGGTTTGTGTGTCCCATTGCTGCCATGGTATGGTATCTGTTCACCTCACATCTACAGTCTCCACAGGGTATCTGCATTTGTGTGCCCATTGGTGCAAATATGTGGGTCTGCATTCTGATGGTCACTTCTGTCATTGTGTCATTGATGAATGTTGACTGTGTCAGCCCCCATGGGTGTTGTTTGTCTGCACATGGCCAAAGGTATGTCTTATTTGCACTGCAGTATTTGGCTCCCCCAATTTATGTTGCAATGGGACACATGCACTACTTTGCCACTGATGTGTTTTATGTTCTGTGACCAGGAATCATCCATGCAGTTTGGCAGTTGCAGCTCTTTCTTTGTCAACACTTACCTTTTGGTCACTGTGATGATGGGGGTTTGGACCCCATTGCCACAATGTTCAAAATGTGCTTCAGCTATGGACCCCACACTTACATTTTGGTCACTGTGATGATGGGGGTTTGGACCCCATTGCCACACTGTTCAAAATGTGCTTCAGCTATGGACCCCACACTTACATTTTGGTCACTGTGATGATGGGGGTTTGGACCCCATTGCCACAATGTTCAAAATGTGCTTCAGCTATGGACCCCACACTTACCTTTTGGTCACTGTGGTGATGGGGCGTTAGACCCCATTGCCACAATGTTCAAAATGTGCTTCAGCTATGGACCCCACACTTACCTTTTGGTCACTGTGGTGATGGGGCATTAGACCCCATTGCCACAATGTTCAAAATGTGCTTCAGCTATGGACCCCACACTTACATTTTGGTCACTGTGATGATGGGGGTTTGGACCCCATTGCCACACTGTTCAAAATGTGCTTCAGCTATGGACCCCACACTTACATTTTGGTCACTGTGATGATGGGGGTTTGGACCCCATTGCCACAATGTTCAAAATGTGCTTCAGCTATGGACCCCACACTTACCTTTTGGTCACTGTGGTGATGGGGCGTTAGACCCCATTGCCACAATGTTCAAAATGTGCTTCAGCTATGGACCCCACACTTACCTTTTGGTCACTGTGGTGATGGGGCGTTAGACCCCATTGCCACAATGTTCAAAATGTGCTTCAGCTATGGACCCCACACTTACATTTTGGTCACTGTGATGATGGGGGTTTGGACCCCATTGCCACACTGTTCAAAATGTGCTTCAGCTATGGACCCCACACTTACCTTTTGGTCACTGTGGTGATGGGGCGTTAGACCCCATTGCCACAATGTTCAAAATGTGCTTCAGCTATGGACCCCACACTTACATTTTGGTCACTGTGGTGATGGGGGTTAGACCCCATTGCCACAATGTTCAAAATGTGCTTCAACTATGGACCCCACACTTACCTTTTGGTCACTGTGATGATGGGGGTTTGGACCCCATTGCCACAATGGTCATGGCCTGCTTGCATTGTGGGTTCCACACACATATATGTGTGGCACATGTGATAGGGGGTCACATTGTATGTTCAAAGTCATGTTCACTGTTGTAGGCATTTGACACAGTCTACACACGCTTGTCATGGTGTTGGGGGGATGTCTTTTTCTTGCATTCCCTAGGTTGTGGTGTGCTGATTGTGTCATGCATTGTCCATCCTATGAGTGGGGGTGGTGTTGGTGGTAGGCATCCAGCCCCCCATGGGTAGAGGTGGTAGTAGTGACAGGCATCCAGCCCCCCTGGGTAAGGGTGGTAGTAGTGGTAGGCATCCAGCCCCCCCTGGCTAAGGGTGGTAGTAGTGGTAGGCATCTGGCACCCCCATGGCTAAGGGTGGTAGTGGTGGTGGGCATCTGGCACCCTCCTGGCTAAGGGTGGTAGTGGTGGTTGGCATCCAGCCCCCTGGCTTAGGGTGGTAGTAGTGGTAGGCATCTGGCACCCCCTGGCTAAGGGTGGTAGTAGTGGTAGGCATAGGGTGGAGAAGTGTGGCTCAATGGTTAGAGCGGCAGACCCTGATGCAGAGATCTGGCCCGGGACCAGGGTTCAATTCCCGCCTCGGCGGGTCTTGGGCTCAATTTCCTCGGACCTGATAATTCTCGCCTCGGTGCCTATTCTAATCATGGGTCCCACTCTGCAACTCTGGGCAATAGCTTGCTTAATCTCCACAACGGCCCCAACAGCGCTGGGATGCCTGGCTTCACCCTGGGGGTGCCCAGGAGTGGACATTTCACAGGGAAAAGCCAGGAAGGGTTCCACAGCGGTATGCGTACAGCGCCTGGACACCCCTTTGGGGGTATGGGTGCGCTTTACAAGTACAAATTTCATTTCATTTCATTTCATCCAGCCCCCCTGGGTAAGGGTGGTAGTGGTGGTGGGCATCTGGCACCCCCTGGCTAAGGGTGGTAGTGGTGGTAGGCATCCAGCCCCCCTGGGTAAGGGTGGTAGTAGTGGTAGGCATCCAGCCCCCCTGGCTAAGGGTGGTAGTAGTGGTAGGCATCCAGCCCCCTGGGTAAGGGTGGTAGTGGTGGTGGGCATCTGGCACCCCCTGGCTAAGGGTGGTAGTAGTGGTAGGCATCCAGCCCCCCTGGGTGAGGGTGGTAGTAGTGGTAGGTATCCAGCCCCCTGGCTAAGGGTGGTAGTAGTGGTAGGCATCTGGCACCCCCATGGCTAAGGGTGGTAGTGGTGGTGGGCATCTGGCACCCCCTGGCTAAGGGTGGTAGTGGTGGTTGGCATCCAGCCCCCTGGCTTAGGGTGGTGGTAGTAGTGGTAGGCATCTGGCACCCCCTGGCTAAGGGTGGTAGTAGTGGTAGGCATCCAGCCCCCTGGGTAAGGGTGGTAGTGGTGGTGGGCATCTGGCACCCCCTGGCTAAGGGTGGTAGTGGTGGTTGGCATCCGGCCCCCCCTGGGTAGGGGTGGTGGTGCGCATTCAGGCCCCTGTGTGCATATGTGGCATTGGTGATGGGCATCCCGCCCCTATGGTGCTGCTGTTGCTGGTGTAAGTAAATTCTGCATCCCTCTGTGTGTGTGTGATGTGTCGTGTACGTGTTGTATGTGTTTTGTGGTTGGTGTCTGACTTACCTTCTGCGCCGTACGCGTCCGTGCCTGTTCCGGTAGTAAATGTAGAATATTGGTATGATCGGGACGAAGGGATTCATGGTTGGTTCGTGTCGTTCATCTTTCTCGTCACTTCGCGTCGTCCTCGTCGCTGGCGTGTTCGCCTCGTAGCCGTGGATCGTGTTGTGGCGCGAATCGGAGCTTATGTGCGCCTCTCCCTGATGCTTTGACGTGCCGTGCGTAGCGACAGGTTTGGCGCGTACGGAAAGCGCATCGTACTTGTTCGGCCGGACGGAGCTGCATTTTCCCTTCCGTGCGACTCGATTCAGCGTTTCCGGATTCGCCTCGGTCGGAGAACAGGACCTCGATTGGGTGAGTACGACTCGGCCGGATTCTGTGCTGTTGTGCGCATCGTACTTACTCGTTCGGTCTGCTGTACGGATCGGTCGGGAAACAGGCATTCGCATGGCTTTTTTCCCGACCGAATGGTATTGGGTGCGCCTCCGACCGAGATCGGAATCGGCCCCTTAGTGTTTGGCAAAAGAATCGGGTTTCTTTAGTATAGAAAGAACGAGCACGTTCCGATATTTAAACGCGGTGCATTTGGCAGCTAATATCGGCTGTAGAGGAAATAAATGCTCTGGGTGGTGTCACAGACACCCTTACCCTACTGGGCATTGAGGAATCCTTCGGTCTGGCTCTGCGAACATCACAGGATAATCTGCGGCGTTTCTCTCCCCGGCTCCGGCTTACGTAGCCGACAGGAAGCCTACGCCGCGTCACTTCCGGTGCGCGCGCCCCACACCGCACAGGCCGCTGGGAGCTGTAGTTCTGTTGCTCCGGTGGCGTCATAGCATCTTTCGGTGAAGGACGGCAGCCTTCTCCCAGAAGTTCCTCCGCGTTGGTGGTTTTGAGGAGTGGACAGCGGTCGAGTCTTGGTACGTAACACAGTCAGTGAGAGAGAGAGAGAGAGTCAGTGAGAGAGAGAGAGTAAGAGTCAGTCAGTGAGAGAGAGAGACAGTGAGAGAATGAGAGTCGGTGAGAGAGAGAGTGAGAGTCAGTCAGTCAGTGAGAGAGTCAGTCGGTCAGTGAGAGAGAGTCAGTCAGTGAGAGAGTCACTTAGTCAGTGAGAGAGAGAGTGAGAGAGTCAGTCAGTCAGAGAGTCAGTGAGAGTCAGTCAGTCAGTCAGTGAGAGAGTCAGTCAGTCAGTGAGAGAGAGAGTCAGTCAGTCAGAGAGTCAGTGAGAGTCAGTCAGTCAGTGACAGATTGAGAGAGTCAGGCAGTCAGTCAGTGAGAGAGAGAGTGAGAGAGTCAGTCAGTGAGAGAGTCAGTCAGTCAGTGAGAGAGAGTAGGAGAGTCATTTATTTAGTCAGTCAGGGAGCGAGTCAGTTAGTGAGAGTCAGTTAGTTAGTGAGAGAGTCAGTCAGTGAGAGAGTCAGTCAGTGAGTGAGAGAGTCATTTATTCAGTCAGTCAGTGAGAGAGAGAGTGAGAGAGTCAGTCAGTCAGAGTCAGTCAGTTAGTGAGAGAGTCAGTCAGTCAGAGAGTCAGTCAGTCAGAGAGTCAGTCAGTGAGAGAGTCAGTCAGTTAGTGAGAGAGTCAGTCAGTCAGTGAGAGAGAGAGTCAGTCAGTCATATTGCGCTCGTGCTTGTCGCTAGGATGACTCGTTCTTTCCTTTACCTTCCCTGTTCCGCATTTTGCAAGTCTGTAAGGAGTGCCCAGAGAGTAAACGGTGTTTACGTCACACAGTAGGCGTTAACAGCATTACATTAGAGCTTTTATATCGTGCTTGTCGCTAGGATGACTCGTTCTTTCCTTTACCTTCCCTGTTCTGCATAATGCCAGTCTGTAAGGAGTGCCCAGAGAGTAAACGGTGTTTACGTCACAGAGTAGGCGTTAACAGCATTACATTAGAGCTTTTATATCGTGCTTGTCGCTAGGATGACTCGTTCTTTCCTTTACCTTCCCTGTTCCGCATTTTGCCAGTCTGTAAGGAGTGCCCAGAGAGTAAACAGTGTTTACGTCACACAGTAGGCGTTAACAGTATTACATTAGAGCTTTTATATGCACACAAACCAAAGGTCTTTTAGTGCAGATATTCACAGCGAGCGTTGTCGTCTCTTAATCGTGCTGCAGTGTGACCAAGGATTCAGTCCTGTCCCTAAGTAGCGGTTTGAATATATCTCGAGGCAATACAAATCTGTGACGCGGTTTTTTTTCCAAGTATATTTTGGCATCTTCACGCGCAGGTTAGAAATCGCCTGCAGATTTTGTACCCCTCACAGAAATCCTAAAAGGGCTGTATTTAAACCGTCGCTGCAGGCGGAGGGCCTGTGAAATCATTTTGGGGCAGATACTATTTTCATCCCCAGGCTTTGGTCTAGATAGAGCGAGAGAGTGACATGCAGAAAACTGAGAAATAAGCAATTAGAGAATAGTGCGAAAAGAGTGACCAAGAGAAAAGGCAGTGGTGAAAAAGCACCTATAGCCGCGAGATAAATAGACAGGAAGTTTGGGGAGGTGGCAGAAATACACATGACGTGGATGCAAAACTAGGCAGCCTTGGTATTCAGCAACCCTGCCTTTCGGAAGTAGCTCCAAAGAAACAATTCTGACTCCCTGTAGTGATAATAGTTGTTATAATATTAACTAATGTGAGGAAAAATCCCATCAGAAAGGAAGGAGGCAGAAGGCGGCTGCTGTAAATATAGACTACCCCTGCTAGCAACACTGATCGAGGCGCCATGATGGAGGCTCAGCTGAGGCACGCTGGGCCGGACACGGAACACCTCAACATAGAATGACTCACACTGAATCACCGGGTCACATGATTGTGTCAGTGGCAGTCGTGGGTGAAATCCGTGGGGCAACAATGCAATGGGGTACATTTTCGAGGGACGCGAGGGTGCAGAGCCCCTTGTGGTAGGACGCACAGAGACAGTGTATGGGGTGGAGAGAGCGGGAGACTAGCACTTTGTTATCAAGACTCATGAAGGGGGGACGGGGTAGCTCAGGAGGGGAATGTGCATGAGAGGGAGCCACTCACGCCCTAAATATATATCACATAGGCTGCTCCGTAAATATTCAGGATAATTATACTTCAATACAACGAGCTCAGTTTAATTTGGTTAATTAGCTTGGAACTAACTTCATAAACTGTGAAAAACATTTTCGTTTTCACTTCCGTAATTGTTACAGGTTATCCACAACTTTCTAAAAACACGTTTCCGAATTGTTCCCCATATTTAGAAACAATTCGACTGCATCTACATATACTTATGACGCAGAATAGATGGCACCTCTCAAAATAACGTGAGCGTTTCGAATAGCTGTATCTGGTTGTAAAATGGAGCGTACACATTTGCCTGCCCGGATCTAAAGTAAAAAGTGTGTGGTGAATAAAAGACGCGCTAACAATTCATCTGGCGCACCCAAGATTCTTTGGCAGCGGGAAAGCGCTGTCTCTCAACCGAAAGGCCCATTTATTTCTGAAACCTTGTCAGGCTACTGCAAATTATTAAATAAACCAGGGTTGTAAACAAACAGTTATGAAAGCGGTAATTCCGAGTAGAGGTGACTCAACGCGAAACATTAGAAAATATAGCGAGCACTTTCAAATGCTGAATGGCGCCACGCATTCTGACGTTCGGTGGGGACTGTAAACAGTACTTAATATGTAAAGGACTCCTTCTGTCTCACTTGATGCATATGGAAAGGGTGGGGGGAGGGAAATGATGCATATGTGCTAGAAGGCACTCGTGCTTGTGCTGGCCTCCGCCTTGCGGGAGCGAGCAGCGGCGGCGCGAGAGCCATATGTTTTCAATTAGCACGCGCGCCGCTGCTCGCTCCCGCAAGGTGGATGCCAGCACAGGCACGAGTGTGGGGAAAAGGAGCAGACCGATGGCTAAAGGCCCTCCTAGAGCAGCGCATGCGCGCTGCCTAGGCGAGACCTAAAAAGGAACAAAACCCAACATATCCCAAAGGAGTTCAAGCGAACCCCCCCTCCCTCCCCACCCTCCTCCGAACTGCATTGACTATCACTACTTTAAAATTGGAGTGCAGAGAGTGTTCCATAATAGCTTTCAATGTCTAGTGGTTGGATCATCAGTCGCTGTGAGCCGGAGAAGACGGAGGTACTTTGGGCATGTGATCTCATTAAATTCTGCAGACAGAAGAGTTATAAGTGGCTGCCAGACCTCTTTGAATACGGATTCGGAATTTGTGAGGGAAGCATGTATTCATTCCATCCCCAGGATATGCCATAGTCTATGGAGCCAGCCTGTGTGTGTAGGGATCGTTTGTGTCCCCCAGTGTGATAAAATGTTCTGAAGTGCCGCCCCCAGAGCTAGTCCCATCTGTTTCTCCTTGCAAGACTTCAAAGGGAACGTTAAAGGATTGGGTAGCCCCAATACTACGTATGCCGGGAATCTTGGGATCTGTGTCTCAAACTGCTTATCTATCTCTGACAAAATCATGGGCCAATATGTGGCCAGGACCGGGCAGTCCCACAGCAGGTGTAGTAAAGTTCCGTCCTCCCCGCACCCCCGCCAACAAGTAGGACTGCGATCTGGGTTCCCTTTATTAAGGCGCACTGGTGTCAGGTACCAGTACGTGGCAATTTTAAGAGCCGATTCTTTACTAGCCGTATTTCGCGCCGTATGTTTGGCCCTATAGTATATATCCCCCCCATTCCTTCCTCGTAAGCTCCCTTCCTAATTCTTTTGCCCAGCGTTTCTGGCTAGCGGTGGGCTGCGTGGGGGTCAGTAGGCGTAACATATCATAGAGCTTGGAAATCAGTTTTTTATCGGTTAGTTTCGTAACCAGCCATTTCTCGTATTTCGTCAATTTCCTATTGACTTTTGGGTGAACCTCTGGTTGGAGTAGCCAATGTCTTATTTGCAAGTAGTGAAACCGTTCCGTCTCTGGGAGTGTGTAGTCCTGTCGCAATTTTGGGAACGGTATAATCCCCTCGATATCAAACAGATGGCCTGCCGCCTTGCAAGATGTAGCTTGCCATGTTGAAAACGCCTTTCCATCTAGCCCTGGGGTAAACTCCTTGTTTTCAAATAAAGGTGTCATCGGGGAGGGGAATGTCGTAAGTTCCCTTCTAGTGGCCACCCCATCCCATACCTGCAGCACCGCTTTTGTGATAGGTGACCCCTGACGATTCTGCGGCCGATCCGATTTCTTCAGAAAGGGAACCTTCCACAGTGAGAGCTTTGCTAATGCCCTGTCTTGGAATAGCCATCTCTTTTCCGACTCCTCTCTGTGCCACTCCACCAGGTATCTCATTTGGGCAGCTCTAAAATAATCTAACAGGTTCGAGATCCCCAGGCCCCCTTCCTCTGGTTTCAAATGCCCCAGCTCCTTTCGCACGCGTGGACGCGCCCCATCCCAGACAAAATGGAGTATGTCTTTCTGTAGCGTTTTGAGTGTCCCCTTCGGCGGCCAGACCGGCAACGTCTGGAACAAATATAATGCCTTTGGAAGAATAGACATCTTGACCCCGGCTACGCATCCCAACAGGGACAAGTGATGTTGCCTCCAGCTCTGTATGTCCCTTGTGATCTGTCGGACTAGTTTGGTGTAATTCAAAGCGGTCGTCTGTTGGACCGACGAGGCCAGCTCAATCCCCAAATATGGGATGGAATCCATTACCTTGATCTCTGAGAAACCGTTGTCCCCCGTCTTCGGACCTGCCGTTTTCCCATCCAATCGAAGGATCACTGACTTCCCGACATTTACCCGTAATCCGGAGACCTTTCCGAAGGACTCCAGTTCCCTTAAGAATGCCGGGACCGATCAGTCCGGGGACTCAAGAGAAGCTAGAATATCATCAGTGTAAAGGCTTATTGCGTGTCTTTCCCCGAAGGGAATGCCCGTAATGTCTGGATTGTCCCTGACCCTCTGGGCCTGCGGCTCGATGTATAAGGCGAATAAGAGGGGCGACAATGGGCATCCCTGCCTTGTGCCCCGCTGAATGACAAAAGGCCGAGATGATATCCCATTGACCCTGATAGAAGCGGTGGGCGAGCTATAGCAACTCGCCACCCAAGCTCTGAATCGGTCTCCCATACCAAAGTGAATCAAGGTTTGGTCTAGGAAGTCCCAGTCCACCCGGTCAAACGCCTTCTCGGTGTCGACCGTTAAAAGCAGGGCGTCCATGTGTGTGCGGTGAGCTTTATCGATCAAATGAAGGGTCTGTTTGGTATTGTCTCCGCACTGTCTATTTTGAATAAATCCCGCCTGATCTGGCTCTATTATACCGGGCATCAAAGGTCCTAGTCTTGCCACCAAGATGCTGGAGAACAACTTAAGGTCCACATTGAGGAGGGACACCGGATGATAGGAGCCACACTGTTTTTTATCTTTCCCCGGTTTGGGTAGGACTACTATAGCTGCTGCCAGCATGTCAGAAGGGATCGACCCCAGCCCCCCGAATGAATTAAATAATCTCGTCAAGACTGGGGCTAAGATATGGCAGAAAGATTTATAGAAGCCCGCCGAGAATCCGTCCAGTCCCGGGGACTTCAGAAGCTTAAGGCGTGATATCGCCCCTATCACTTCCTCTACCCGAACCGGGGCATCCAATAGTTCCGCTTTATCTCTGGCTATCGTGGACGTGTGTGTCCCTTGTAAGTAGGCTGTCGCGTGTGATCCTGAGATGATCTCCCTTCTGTATAGATCTGAATAGAAGTCCCTGAATGTTTGCGCTATATCCTAGTCTTCAGTGAATACCTCCCCCTTATCATTCTCAATTGCCTGGATCTTCGCCTGCTGGACTCTGGCCCTAAGTTTACTCCCCAGCATACGCCCTGTCTTATCCCCTCCAACGTAATAGGAGTGTTTGAGACGCAGCGCTGCGTATTCGGCTCTGTCGAGATCCAGCCCCGCCAGTTGTACTCGTGCCGCCTTCAACTGCCGCCAAACCCTAGGTGCCCCGTCCGACTGTGAACCCGCTCCAGTTCTAAATCTCGCGCTGTTAGCTGTTCCCTCTTTTCCCTATGCTCTTTATTCTCTGCGGCGGAAATGGCTATCAGTTCCCCTCTCACTACCGCTTTCAGGGCCCCCCACAGAGTGGCCATGGATATGTCAGGGGAGTCGTTTGCCTCCAAAAACTCATTAATGCGTTTGTGAATTTGTCATGTCACTACCTCTTTGTGAAGCATGCTTTCCTTCAGTCGCCAACACCCCGGCTGTCTCCGTAGCGGGGGCAACCGGAGGGAGACAGTCACTGCATCGTGGTCAGAAAGTGCTGCCGGTGTAATGTCGACCTCCCCCACCATTGCCCTTATTTCTGTCATACCTATCAAATAGTCAAGGCGTGCATATGTACCGTGTGCATGGGAATAAAATGAGAATTGTGAGGCCTAGGGATGCGCCGCCCGCCACAAATCTACCAGCCCCCTGGATTGAAGCCACTCCTTCCCTTCTCGAGACAATTCTCCCGCCTGAGTGAATAGGCTCCCTGACCGGTCCCTTGTCGCATCCATGACGATATTGAGATCCCCTCCCACAATTGTCCTGCGCTCTTGTTTGTACAGGACCTCAGAGAGAGCCGCCTTCAGGAATTTCTCTTGTCCCGAGTTGGGAGCGTAGATCGATCCTATCACTAGTGAATGACCCCCGACCTGGAATGTATAAGCTAAGATTCGTCCTTTGACTTCGGTTACTTTATCCCCCACTGTCCCAGTAAAACGTTTAGCAACCAATATAGCCACCCCCGCCTTTTTATCCGGAGTAGAGGAAAAAAATTGGTGTGGAAAGGTTCGTGACCTCATCCGGTGCCAGTCCTTCGAGAGGAGATGAGTCTCCTGGAGCAGACATACATCCGCTCCCATATTCTCTAAATATGAAAGGATGGCTTTCCGCTTAGTGGGGTTATTAAGGCCTTTCACGTTGAGGGTAACAACTTTCACTGTGGAGTGCGACATGGCATGAGGATATGGTGGTCCCTTCATTGACTTAGCCTTGTGAGCCAGCGTTCACTCTGTGCCCCCTCCCCCGTCGCGTTGCCTGTCCCCCCAGAAACAATCTCCTCTGCAACACCAACACCCGTTATACCAGTTCCCCTCCTCCCCTCCCTAACCCCAACTGGAAACCCCACAATTCCCCAAAATGTCCAGGGCCCGCAGTTCGCATCCGCGCGCCCTTGGAAAACAGAAATGAGAGGTGCATAATGTGGTCCAATCCCCGTGTTCTCCCCACTCCCAACGTCCGCCCCCCGGCTCAGCTTTGGTCTATCCGCTTAGCTGTCCCCTAAATGTTCAGGTGTCATCTTGGGAAGATGTGTCTTTAAGGAACGTCTCGAGAACCGACTGCCTCTCCTGTGCCATGGTTGTTGGGTCTGGTTTCGTCATGTGCTCCGTGATGCGCCTCCCCGGACTCTCTGCCATCTCTCCCGGGGGGACTTGCGACCATTGCTGTCTTCCTCCTCCTGGGTCGGTTGCTCTATACCCAACACCCGGCATGTTTCTTGTAATGATTTGAGTTGGTACAGCTTACCCTGCCACTTGAATATCAACCGGAAAGGATGACCCCAGGAGTACGCCACTCCCTGGTCCTGAAGGTATGTTGTTGCCACTCAGAACTCCCGTCGTTTTTGCAAGGTTATCTGGGCCAGGTCTTGGTAAAGGGCAACTGAATGGTCCTGATATTTGAGCTGTTGCTTTGCCCTGGCGTCCCGTAGAATGCGTTCTTTTAGTCGAAAGTCGGGAAGGTAGGCCAGGATGTCCGGCGGAGGCGCTGGCGCCCTTCTTCGCAAACCCACCCAATGTGCGCGGTCTATTTTGATTTCAAAGTCCGGTGGGACCTCCAATATACTCCGGAACAGCCCTTGCAGGTATTGCACGATATCCAAGCCTTCTTCCCCGGATGGAGCTCCCTTAATATGGATATTGTTCCATCTAGAACGATTCTCCAGGTCCTCTGTGTGCGCCTGGAGGTCTATCTGCTGAGCCCGTAGCCGGATCACCTCCTGCTGAAGCTGCTCCACTTCCTCATCCCTGGCCCGCTCCTGCTCTTCGATGCTGGCCACCCGCTCTCCCACTGCATCCACGTCCCGCCTGATTTCCTTCACATCTTTCGCCAATTCACTTTTCAGTGTCTGAAAGTCCTCCCTTAGTGTGTTGAATAACATCTCTAAAAAGGAGCGGGTGACGGGGGCTTCTGCTCCCTCCGGTTCGTGCCCTACTTGTGCAGTTGGGGACACTCTCCCCTCTCCACGCCTGTCTGCTGGAGTTTGGTCAACATGTCCTTCAAGTTCCGATCCTTCTTTCCTCTCACCGAGGGCATGACGGCCGTGCCTCAAACCGCCTCTCTTCCTATGTCCACACCTGCTTCTGAAAGTTGTTGTGCTTGAGGGGGGACCCTGTGTCGTGCTCACCTCCGGATCCGCGCCCCTGAAATGGCAGCCCCCCCTGGCTCTGTCTCGCCACCACGCTGATGCCCCGGGTTAACTGATTGTTCCTCACTCGGAATCGTCTCTTCCGATGATGACCCAGTGGCCCCCCCCGCTCTGTCTGTCCACCGGCCCCGGTCCCACGTTCTCTCACCCACTGGTCTCCGGGCCCACTTCCTCTCAGACCAACTCCGCCTGATCTGACCCCTTTGTGCCCTCGGAGAGCGCCTTCGTGAGACTCCTGATCTGCTGGCCCTGCGGGCTCCTGCCCTTCCTCCTGTGTCTAGCACTCCGTCCTGGGTGCTCCCTGTCGGCTTCCCGCCACCTCTATGTCAGGTGGCTACATGCGTCACGATCACTTGGGCCTTCTCAGCTCACCAGTGGCTACCTTGCAGTTAAGCCCATGGCTTCTGGGGCATTGCTCCGTCGAGTCCCGGCCTCGCGACTACAGCCCCTGTTCGTTCCAGTGTCCGGCCCCCACTTGTGTCGTGGTCGCCTGGTTCCCCCCGCCTCTTATAGCCTGAGAGCGGCCCTAATATGGGGGGAATCCAGGCGCACCTCTCTTAGGGGACCCGGCTGGTGTCTCTGCTGCCGCTGCTTCCCCCCGGTTCAGACCATTCTAAGGCGGTGCCCCGATCTTCACTGTTACTGCCTCCGGTAAATGGCGGAAGTTGTCTGTTCCACCTCACATTGCAGACCAGGCAATTCCCTGCTGTACTCGGGGGGGGTAAGAATACCCAAGAGATCTCTCTCGCCCGCCGCGGCGAATGCTTCTCGGGTAGGGGCCGCCCGACCGCAGCTCTCTGCCGGCGCGCTGGCTTGCCGCACTCGGGGGGCCTTGCCCTTCCTCCTCCCAGTCGCTCTCCGGCCCCGCCAGCCGAATATGCTGGCCGATGTGCTGCAACTGCTGCGTGGGCGCCCCGTCCCACCGGTAGCCCCTCCACGTGCCGAGGTGCGCCGCTCCCGAGGACCGCCTTCGTGGGCGCCTCTGGGCTCCTCTGCTCTCACCTCAGTCGGGCCCCGTCCGTCTCCCGGGCCTCACCCCTTTCTCTGCGGGTCTCCGCACCTGGAATCCGCCCCCTCGATCGCCTGGACAACACTGGTGCGCCAGCTGCCTCCAGGCGCGCGATCTCTCCTCGGCACCTTGGCTTCCCCGCCAGTCGATTAAGGATGCCTCCTCCGCAATCAGGCCTCGCACACTCCGCCAGGCACCGCCGCCATTTTCTCTCCACGGGCCCACTCTGCTTCTCTGGCCTCGCTCGCTCTCCAGTGGTCTCTGGTGCCAGAATTCCAGCTCCACCTGTGCGCAATCGGCCCCTGAGCTCTCAATTCCCCAAAATTATGCGTTTTGGGTGATTTTCAGCGAGGAAGAAGCCGGTAAAGGGCGAACGGGAGCGGGGAGACGAGAACAACACGTCTTACCCGCTCGCCATCTTGGCCACGCCCGAAAATCAGTTTAAAAATTTGTTTTTATACAAACTCCCTATAAAAATATGACTTAAAACAGTGCAGTAATAACCCCCTAGTGTCTAAAATACTGTAAAATGTGTGCATATATGTTTGTTACACCTCCCAAAAAAAGGCGCGATCATCGCGGTTACCAAAGTCATCGCGACTATTGGCGTCATCGCGAAGACAGAAAGTAGGGATCAAACAGTTTTTTAAAAAACGTACTAGAAAGATGTGTACAAAGATGTTTTTTAAACAGTGATTCTAGTTAGTAATGTGTGTATTGTAATACTTAGAATGAATTTTTTAAGTTAACTTTTTGACGAGCCTTTGTGTTGAGAGTGTATATAAGACATCTACACATAAGACTGTATGCAGAGTTACTGGTTGCTCAGCAACACCCTTTTCCCTTTGTCTGTAAAGGGAACTCCATCACCTTTATAGATTCCTTGCATGTTAAAATGCAGGTTGTTGTAGATAGAGCCCATGTTATTGTCTCTTAGGAAAACAGAAACCGTTTTATTAACATGTTTCCTGGCTTTGTCAATCATTGGACAGAATTGATTAGACCACTTCCATTTCTGTCTTTGGCATATGTTAGAGTACACCAAGACAGTGTGAGGGAAAAGCATCATCAATTCAGCAAAAGTATTTTTCATTAGGATTTCCAGCCCTACCCCAGTCAATGTGCCTAGGTCATTGCCACCGCAGTGCACAATCATGAGGTGAGGAGCTCGGCAATTCACAATAGTTTTAACCAAAGCCAGCAACTGATGAAACTTTTTAATCCTCTCTGGCCAAACTAAGTAATCTCCACATTTGGCAAACTCAAGTCCCTGTCAATACCTCTAGTTTTTTCAGCCTCTTTAGCCCAGTAGACATAGCTGTGGCCCACAATCTACACTAAGCATTTTGAAGTAATGAAGCAATAGTAGTCGGGAGAAGGCTGGATTTGAATGAGGTAGTTTTCCAAATGAAAATCAGTTAAAGTGGAGGTGTTTTCTTTAAAAAAAAAAAAAAGATACACTCATTGGATGCTGTCAGCAAGTGAGTGATTAAAATTAGGTGGTGTATTGGATGCAATAGCTAAACGTCCTATTATTGGCTGTTGTTTAAAAAAAGAAATGTAATACAGACATGGATATGCTTTTGAATCTGTGGAGTAAACCACACCTGCTGTATCTCATTTGGAAGTAGCATGTTCTTTCTAGAATTTTCTGTAAACTTGTGACCTACTGGTTCCACTGGGTTGGTAGGTACACTGAGCTAAGAGTGTATTGGGGGGAGGGTGTTAAAGAGACAAAACATTTTTTAAAAGTTGAGGAGTTATGACATATTTTAAGTAATGGTAAACTTTTAATTTCCAACTCAGGACTATGTAATAAAGTGTTGTGCAGTATTTAAATTTAAAAAAACTGATGCTAAATATAGGTTTGGACTCCCTTTTTTCGCGACTACTCTACGATCGCAAAAACATCACGAAAACGTATAGACAGGAATCTCTTTTTGAAAGAGAGGGAAAGGGTTAACCGATGCTAACCATTCACAAGTTGAGATACAGTAGTCTAAAATGAAACACATGATTTCATTTGCTGCCTTTCCCATGACCATAGAGTGGAAAGTTGAAGAGGTTGCCACTTTATAGTTGCTTTCTATGAGAGTTGTGTACCATTCTTGTGCTTAATTTTTACAAATCTTAACAGTATCAAAAGTATCCAGAAAGCGAGAAAACAACAATATAATCTATAAACTCAATTCACTGGTATGTATATAACTTTTTAATTATTTAAAACGTACATTAGAAATGAAGATGCATATGTGAGTGTGATTAAAAAAAAAAAGAGTATCACAGTGATGTGAAAACAATATATCAGATGAACTGTATCTGGCAGAGGGTATGTGTTTAAGATGTTAATACTGTTTAAAGTTACCATGAGGAATGCCTTTAAAAATGACAATGTTTTAAATGTCTAAGCATCATGTGCAGAACAGACAGATCTATGTTATTTGCATTCTGGGAACTGTAGTGCTTTTTGTCACATTATTAAACAGGAGTAGTGTAGTCAAGAATATAACATAAAGAAATGTGCTGTGCCTGCATATGAATTATAAAGTAGTAATACTTGTTAGGTATGTATTAATAAGTGTTTGTCCATGTGGTTTTTAACTGATATGACTGGTTTGCATATGCTTAGATGGTGAGATATGAGTTTTCCGGTGGCAGATAGTTATATGTACAATGAGACTCTTGCGTATACTTAAAGATTTAGAGAAATATGTATTTTTGGAAAGATGGCCTGAAGTTGTCATGTCTATTATGAAATCACATATATGTTTACATGGTGATCTATGTTCTTTAAGGCTGTTGAAAATTTCATGTATATGGTGAGGGTGATGCATTTCTTTAAGCATGCTCTGTTTAAAATTGAGGCGGTTAATAGTGCAGAATATCTCTTCAGACTTATTGTGCTAGCTTCACTTGGTGTGTAACTTGTCTTTGAGACATGCTCAATATATGTTTTAAAGACGCAATAAATATTTGAGAAATTATGTAGGTATGCCATTAAGAAAAGGTTTTATGTTTTGAAAAAGTGAGAATTGTTGTTTTCAGTTTTAGAAACTTACTGATGCATATGCACGCTGAGTAACAGACCAGTGTATGCTCCTATACAGCCACGTATCCAATTATATATCAATTGTGAAATCTAGACTTCACTCACACATAGCTCAGTAGAAAAGGATAGATACATTAAAACAGGTAGTTTCATACTGACAGAAGGACTTAAACAATGAGTCGTAGATATAGTCACAACTGTTATGCATCTAACAGAAATGGAGGTACTTTCACAGTAAGCCAGGCACTACTCAGGCACTCATTCAATCAGTCAGTCACTACTAAGGCATTCATCAAATCCCTCACGTACTGTCTACAGTCGTATTCAATTACCCAGGCACTACTTATGCACTCTTGCAAACACGCAGGCACTAATTATGTAGTCATTGAACTATGCAGGCACTACCCATGCATTCATCCACTCACCCATGCACTAACCATTCACTTATACAATCACCAAGGCTGTACCTATGCAGTTATTCAAACACCCAGGCATAACCCATGCACTGATTCAAACATCCATTTACAACCCTTTCACTGATCGAAATCCTGAGGCACAACCCATGCACTCATCCAATTATGCAGGCAGTACCATTGCAATGAATATATCACCCATCCAGTACCTATGCACTCATTCAATTACTGAGGCAATACTGTTGCACTAATACAATCACCCCAGTAGTATACTTGCTTTCATCCAATCACTCAAACTTTAACAGTGGACTCATGCAGTCATTCAGACACTAGTCATGCACGCATCAAATCAGTCAGGGACTGCTTATGCACTCATTCAATTATCCAGGCACTACCCATGTACGTATCTAAACACCCAGGCACTACTTGTTCACTCAACCAAAAACGCATGGGCAGCAGCACTGTACTCACCCAATCACTGAAACACTACTCATGCACTCATCCAATCTGCTAGGTGCTATGTATGCACTTAAACAATCATGTATGCATTATCCATGCACTCTATAAATCACCTATATACTATGCATGCACTCCTGCAATCATCCAGGCACTAGAGTTGCACTAATTTAATCATCCAACCACTATCTATGCATGTATTGAATTATTGATGCATAAGTCATGCACTTATCTAATCATTCAGGCACTACTTATGCACTCATCCAAACACCCAGATAATAGCGATGTACTCATGTAAACATACAGGCAATAACTATGCGGATATGGAACGACCCATGGAGTTCTCATATTCTCAGGGAATCTTCCAGGCACTATCTGTATCCTCAGGGGATCACCCTGGACTACCTATGCACTCCATCAATCATCTAGGGTGTATTGATGTATTCAACCACAAACACATGTATTTGCAAGTTTTTGTGAGGATTATGTAGTCTTTTAGAACCATCTGGTGAATTATATATGCAACCTGTCACACATTCTTGGCATGTACTCGGAAGAATTATTGAGCTATATGCTCTGATAGAGATTAATGTACAGATTTTTACATGCACCGTTTCCCAAAATTTAAGTGTGATTCATTTAAGTACAGTGACACAGTGGTAGAGATGGCACACACATAGCTCTTATGTTGTGTTTTCGGATTTACAGTGTTGAGACACTGTACTTACTTCTACACTTTGGTTGATGTTCATTTTAAAATTTACTACAGAAGGGATAAGGTGTTTTACCATGTAACCAATAAAGTTTTGTATTTTGCTTTGGGTTTGGTATATTGAAGTAAGTGCATGTAGTTATATAGCTAGGTTCATCTGTAGATTTAAAACTGCAGCATAACATAAAAACTGTTTTTGTATTATGTGTAAGTCAGTAGTAAAGTAGTTGGTTCATTGGCTAGAGTAAAAATGTAAATATACTTATTTTGTTTTACAGAACAATATATACATAACTACAGACAGAATGCCTACAAAAAAACTGGAGAAAAAAGCAACCGAAGCACCTACAGTATCTCTGCGGACCTGACATACAAAAGGGAAAAAATGCAGAAAAAGTGGTGAAAGAAAAAAGAGCTACTGGTAAGAGGACAAAGTCACAGCTTAAAAATATATGTAGACACGTGCAAAGATTACAAAATAATGTAAAAAACAAACAAACTGAGAAAGAAGAGGAGTGGACAAAATCTATATTACAAGAACAGGAAAGAATGTAACACAGATGGACACACCTTAACCAGGAGACAGAGCAGTTTAAGGAAATCAGAGCCAAGATGTTCCGTAGTAGAGTGGTTGTAAATCTATTGAGAAATATGAAGACGTATAGAAGGAGAGAGGCACTGAAACAGAAAGAACAAGTTGAAGGAGTAGTTGATAAGGCCTTTGCTTTGAAGAGGAAACTTTTCATTTTGATTATAAATAGAATGAAGACTCTAGACAAAATAGTGTTGTACATGAGGAGACAAAACCAGAAGAAAAGATTAGTCAATAGAAGTATCTTTTGTACAGTTTTTAGTGGAGAATGGATACATACTTCTACTACAGAGCCTTTCTTTAATGAAAATAGGTATCTGCAGAATAACACGTTAGTTCATGCTATTGATTAAAGAGGACGATGTTATAAAATGAAGAAGGGAACTCCTGGAGCAAAAGAGGTGATGGTGTCTACAATGTAGAACACGTTATTGCACAAGAGGTACTGGGAAGGTGTAGTCAGGCCCTGTATACAAATGGTATTGTAGTAGTGTTTTTTGTAGTGTTTGACAGCAATCCATTGATTTACTAAGAACATTTCTACATATCTTTCCAAGGTGAAGTTTAAAACTGAAAATAAGTAAGGATTGGATCCTTGCAAGGTTAGAAAGCATACAAATTTGGAGGGACACTCGGTACCTTGTTGATCAAAGATAGTGTAGCAAAGCACCTTCCATCATTTCAGGATGTCAGCTATACACCTCTCAACAATGCGAACTTTAGTTAGGAGATTGTACTATGTGAAAATTCCTGCTTTATGTTTAGGAGAAATGAATTGAGCACTTTTGTAGGGTACTGTGGCAGAGGTAGGAAAGGTTTGTGATGATGTGCAGTGTTGTTTCTTTGGTCCAGAACAGGACGCTATGGAAAATAAAGAGTTGATAATAGGAGGAGTTGCAGAACAGGAGACAGGTATGATAGTTGATAGCTTAGAAGAAGAGATTACAAAATTTAATGCAGTGTGCTCTGAAAAATCAGAGTATGTTTGTATATGTTGTCGACACACTCAATACAAGATTCAAACACAGACTGTTGACTTGTATTTAAAAAGTGAAAAGAAAATAATAATAACTGGCAAAAGTTTGCTGTGTAATTATTTGTATAGGAACACTTTGTCTTGTCCACAAAGCAAGTTATATGTAAGTACTGTTACAATAAATTTGAGGATAATAAAATGCCAGCTAGAACTGTGCATAACAAGTCAGTACTGGTTCCTATTACAGAACCACTTCAAGATTTTAAATGTTTGAGTCAATTCTTATCCAAAGTATACATCCATTTCAGGCTACAGTCTGTATGGGGATAAAGACAGGCAAGTTAACACCAACAGAGCTGCAGAAAGGTTTAAAAGGTAGAGTACTGTACTGGATTAGTAGTGTTTTCTCAAAATGTTCAGCAGGGTGCTCAAGAATTTTTTTATGGTAATGCTAGGACTATTAGAGGAAGAGGATGTGAATATCAATGAATTATTTGGTTTAAGTTATAAATGGAACAATAATTGTGAACATTGTGAATTCACCTGCAGCACTGAAATGAATTCGGAACGATTCCTCTATTTGATGTTACCGGATTGTAAAGCTGTGACCTTTGAAAATGTAATCAAAAATGCCCATCAAGATATAACCTGTCTAAACTGCAGATTAGAACTTAGGTGTAAGTTGTTAGTACAAATTTATGGGAAAAATTTCATAGGCATGCTACAATGATGCATAGTGGATGGTAGTAAATTAGAAACTGAAATTGCAAACTTTGTAGCTGGACAAATTTCCATTTCAAAAAGAAGTTTCACAACTATAGCAAACATATTTCATGAAGGAGTTACTATAACCTCTATACACTACACGATATATTAAAGATGTCAAAGAGGATGGACAGAGTGCAATGACATATAGATGTCATTCAAATCAAGACTTTGTAAAAAGCTAATAAACTTAAATCTGCTATTTCTAGAACCGAAGTTTTTAAAGACAATTTAGGATAACAAAATGTTGTATTGTGTTTAAATGTATATGGATTATGAGTTTCTGAGACATTATTCAGCCTATCTGGGGTATTGTCTACAGCATGTTGTTAGAAATGAAAGACTGTTTTTAATTGAAGGAAATTAATTTATAAAACATTACAGGACTACATTCTGTTACTACAGATAAAAAAGCGAAACGGAGGTACTATAATAACAACAGCCTTAAGTTGCATCTAAAAAGTCTCTTTTTCACTTCACCATTGTATCTTGTTTTGGTTGCCTAATGTTCAAAATTAAATCCTAATACATTTTTCTTTGTTTACATTTTTTCACAGTGCTTGAACTGCTGCAATAAAAGAAGAATAAAAATTAGCAACTATGTTTTTTTTGTTTTATGGTTTATGGTTTTTCACATTATGGAAAATTAGATCCACAGACTGCTTCCCAGCTGTTACGAAGGTGTTATAGTTCATGCAGAAGGTAGCAAAACGCTTTAGTTCTGGTGACATT
The DNA here is from genome assembly GCA_963921515.1 of Calotriton arnoldi. Taxonomy (NCBI): domain Eukaryota; kingdom Metazoa; phylum Chordata; class Amphibia; order Caudata; family Salamandridae; genus Calotriton; species Calotriton arnoldi. The sequence goes on along the minus strand of CAWUFW010000001.1, from coordinate 6,035,380 downwards.
TCACTGCATCTTCTCTGCACTTCAGCTGGTACTTTGTTTTCGGGAGCAGGGGCTGGAGGTCTGGAGACTGATGACACCTCTCCTTTTTTTTTTTTTTCTCTGTGTACTTTTAAGTTGCTTTTTCTGGTATATTTTCAAGTAGTACAACATGCTTGTTGTACCACATGAATATTTTTTTGCTGTTCCCTGAGATAATGTCTTCTCACATATGCTGCACGTCACCAATTTAGTTGTGGTCTTTGATTTGCCAGATGGAATAGTGAAAAAATCTCAAGCTATGTTTTGGTTTTTCATTGGTGGTTCTTCATGACAAGCCTGTTCATGTGAGTCCTGCTTCCGTTTAATAACTAGTTATAGGTCTTCATTTGGTTCTTCTGATTTCATTTTATTTTGTAGAATTAGTGGAAAAAGTTAAAAACCAGCACAGTTTTCATAATGAGTTTGGGTGACAATGGGTAGTTTGATGGGTGAATAAAATGTCACTTTCGCGGCCGTGCCAATGCTTGTTGCTATGTAGCGGTGAAGCCTCCCTTTACAACCCCTTGTTTCTTTCGCTCCGAGGGTTCGGCAAAAAGAAACAGCCACCCGTTTGTCACCATCTTTTTTTCCTTGACCAGGCACTAAACTGCTGTTTGTGCGCCACCCCATTTTTTATTTTTAAAACAACGTACAGAATTCTCCAATTCTTTCCTGCCCGTATTTTACTGTATCTTCCCTCCCGTCCCTTCCTTCCCCTCTTGTTGCAACGCCGCCTCCTCGCTATATCAAAGCTTTTTCCAGCAACTGCCGCCACTACCTCGGGAGGTCTAAACAGACCTATTCCTCACTTTAAAATGTCCATGTACTAGAGGGGGGCCCCCAGATGCTGTTACTACTGTAGTAACATATTTAGTGCAACCACTGTGTTTTTCACTTCGTTGTCAGCGTCGTGAGTACCTCTTTAATCTGTGTTACAACTCTGCATTGTACATGTTACTCTGCCATGTCTATTTTTCTGTGCCTCACATTTCCACCAGTTCCACAGTTACTCCGAGAGTTTAGCGGTTTGTTTTGTGCCCGACATCGGAGAAGCGAGCAGCGCTTGTCACGGTCTCACTCCAGGCAACATTAGGGACGGTGGGTGCACAATGAGATCTGCCATGGCTGCTGCATGTATGGCACTCACAGGACTGGGGCGCTTCACCTTGAGATGCCCCCCTTGCCGGTCCCCACTTCCTGCCTTGTAAGCCTCCCTCCCCGAACGTGTAGCATACACAGTACATCTGAATGAAGCAGCACAAGACTGAAATTTAAGTAATGTCCACTCATTCACATCCTGGGTGAATTAAACCGGTCATTAAATTGAAACAACAAGGCCTCAGTGACACCGTCTGCAAAACGTACTCCAGGCAGTAACCGTTTAGGCAGGGCTTTATCAAACTCCGCTCATTTCACCATTTATTTTGTTTACTTTTTTAAACAGAATCCACAGGTCTTGTTGTTTGGTTTGGGAAGGAAGCCCTTGATTTTACATTCACACCTAGCGTGCAGTGTTTCCACAAGCATGGTATTTTGCAGCTTAAAGCACACAACATGGGGCCAAACACAGACTGAGGCGTCCAATGCACCCCTGTGATCCAACGGTAGAACTATCACAATTATTGCACGTTCTTGCCCCTCTCTGCTTTTTAATGAACCGGCTCATTTTAAAGATAATAAGTGAGCTTTTGGCATTACTGGGGACCTTTCAATGCCCGACAAGGAAATAGTTTTATAAAACACACTACCAGGAGCTTCTACACGGAGGCGCCCCTTTCCAAAAAAAAGATGCAAAGCTCGAATAGATAAATTAAGTGAAAACATGCTGTGTGCGGTGGCTCTGATATATGCACTTAGCAGCCGTTCACAACGTAATATCAAACGGCCCTCCTCAACCACTTCCTTCTTCAATGTTTTTGAATGGTTGTCTCTTGGTTCCATACAGCGTCTTAAAAGCCTCGGAGGGATTTTCTGTGGTTTGTTCCCTGTGACATCTTTTAAGTTTTCTCGGTCTTCTCCCTCGCTTGTGTTGCACCAAGAATGAATGTAGCATTCATGGCGCAGGCTGTACTTTTGTTAAGATTTGACTTTTCTTCTGGGCAGACGCTTATAAGCAGCATGGAAAACAAGCAATAACCCTTAACAAGCATTGGCATAGCCAATAGGTCTCGCCTTTGGGACCTTATAAGTGCTTAGCCATGCAACAGTTGATGTTGTTGCACCAAGGATATTGTGCTGCATAACTAAATACTTATAAGGTCCCAAAAGCGAGACCTATTGGCTATGCCAATGCTTGTTATAACTGCAATGCGATCCGCCAGTGATAATGGCAGTGTCGTCCACCTGTCTATTTGTTGCTCCAGGGAAACACACGCTCTCCCATAATTCTCCTTTACAACAATCTCAGGGTCACGATGCACCCAGACACCTAAGTACTTAACTGTTTCTGTGGACCACACCAGTGGATATTCCATACTGGGGGGGTGGGGGGGGGTGTTGTTATCGATGTCAAAGGTATTATCACTGATTTATCCCAGTTAATAGTGAGACCCGAAAATAGCCCAAATCTGATGTATTCTCTCAGTACAGGGGCTAGATATCGCTGCGGCTTTCTAATAAAAAGCACCATGTCGGAGGGGCGTGGCTAACCAACATGGCCGATCGGACGTGATCTCAATCGGCTCCGTCCCAGGCCCTACCGAAAGTGAGGCATGAAGGCATCGCACCGGCTTGACGAACACTGCTCCTGGATGCCGTAGCAGCGCAGACCGTCGCGACCCGGACTACGGGGTTTGGGAGACCTGGTGAGAGCCCAGTCGAGTCCCGAGGAGCGTCAAACGGCGCAGCAGCGCCAAAAGCAAATGGCGGAGGTCCGGGCTCAAAAGGCCGGCGCACAGAGCTGAAGGAAGCCCGCAGCGCACAGCAGTAGATGCCCCCGGGTAAGCCCTGTCATCGGCGCCCGCAGGGGAGCGCAGACGCATCTCTTGACCCCGCGGTCATTCCCGGTGATATGCTAGACCGCCTTGGGCCTGACGCGGAGCTTCCTGAGATGGCGGACAGCCGCGATGAGCAGCGCGCGGGCGGCCGCCCTCAGAGGCTCGGCGGAGAGGGTTCACCGCGAGCATGAATGCGCTGTCCTACCTCAATTAATAGGGACACACTGAACGGTGCTGGAGACGACGGGACCGACCCACCAGAGGAGTTCACCCCCTTGGGGTGCTGACGAGGTCCCAGGGGTCCCTATGGCAGAGCTGCGACCCCCCTCCTTCAGGATGAATCCACGGCGAAGGTAGACATAGGAGGGGGTCCTTTGATCCGCGCAGAGACTACCTGGAAGAGGAGCGCCTGACCCTAACATGGCTGCCAAGAGGCCCTACCTTGCGGATATATGCTCAATGCGAGAGGGTTGGAGGCGAGGGTAGAAAGCGAATAGAGGGTGCTAAGGAGGCGAGTGGGTGACATCCTCTAATGAACCTGCTGACTCTTGAGGGCTACCTGGAGAAGAGGAGTAGAGTGAAGTCGTGAACAGAGAAGTGGTCGAGGGAGTCCCTGAGTGTGGCCATCGGAGCGGCGCAGATTCCAAATACGCGAGGGCGGCCGACGGCTGGCCGGGCGGAGGGCCCCTATGCCACCCAAGCGGAACCTCAACAATAGGGTCTCCAACTACTTCACGACGGCTGGTAAGGGGACTACGGAGGAGGGAGTGACCATGGCACTGACTCGAGAAGACCTCTTGTCTTCCCTGCGAGATTTCAAACAAGAGCTCCGCACAGAGCTGCGGGCGGACATTAAGGCGGACATGGAAGCCTCCTTCGAAACCTTCCGCGTGGAGGTTCGCGAGAAACTAGTGTCGGTCCAGGCAGATGTAGACTCCGTGGGAGCACGTACACTCGATTTGGAAGCGCAGCAACAGGAGACAGCGGGCAAGGTTAAAGCTCTGGAAGAAAGCACGGTCGACCTACATAGGCAACTACGCGACTCACTACTCAAATGCGAAGACTTGGAAAATCGCTCACGCCGTGAAAACATAAGAGTCCGAGGCCTGGAGGAAGACTGCGAGGGGCCAGACTTGGAGGCGTTCATGGTGGGTCTTTTTCCTCTGCTCTTGGAGAAGAGGGCCCGGAGGTCCGACTGGAGAGAGTGCATAGAGTGGGTCCGCGCCTACCAGGGGAGAATCGTCGCCCACGAGATGTCCTGGCGAAGTTCAGCTCATTTAAAATAAAAGAACTAGTCCTGCAAAAAGCTAGGGCCACCGATTCACTTACCTTTCAAAACAACACGTGCACCCTATATCAAGATGTGGCCCAGGCCACTCTCATACGCCGTCAGCAGTTCCGACCAGTTACCGAACATCTACGAGAGAAAAACGTCAGGTACCGGTGGACATACCCCTTTGGGATCGCCTTCCTATGGCAAAACAAACAGCACCATTGCGTGGAGCTAGCGGAGGCGGCGACCTTGCTGGGCTTGGAACTCTCAAAAGCCTCTTCGGACCAGGAGGGGGAAAGCAGTACGGATCGGCGACATGGAGGACAATGGCGCAGAATGGGCAGGAAAAATACCAAACCTCCAGTCTGAGGGCACAGCTTTAAGGGAGAAGGGAGTTCTCCACCCACTGGTACGGAGGGAGTGACGACGGTCTCCACTCACCCCCCTCTTGCGCCCAGGAGTGGGTCAGGTGGGAGTCCTGGAGATTTGGATGGAGCGGAGGACTTGCATCTTCCACGTTTTACTGCGGATTGGCTGCCCCGATGTCTAGAGCGCAGTTACTCCCGGTGCCCACCACAGTCGACACGTGAGCTAACTGTCATTGAGAGCTCAGGCTGGGGGGGGACTTCCAAATACACGGAGGGGGGAGACCTCAGGGGGTTGGGCTGTGCAAGACGGAACCTGTCCGGCAAAACATGCAGGAGATGTATACTCGGGACAATGTTGAGGCTACTCACTGACCAGTTTAAAGGTCTCTATTAACGGCTTCTAGATTTTGGGGGGAGCAGTTTCCTCATGCAATGAAAGCCTTCTTTTTCTTTTTTTTTCTTCTGCTAAGGCAAGGGCTGGGAGACGGGAAATAGTAATGTTCCTAGAGGGTTTCTTAGTTATGGACTTCCCCTCTAGGAGGGGATTCCACACACTCATCCCATATGTTTGTTGTGGTTTTTTATTTTAGTTCGATGTCATGGTGCTATTATTTTTATTGGTTTCGGGAGGGGTAAGGGGGAAGGAGATCCAGAGGGGCGAGTAGAAGGGGTCCCCCATCACTACGGCAACATCCTTTCCTATGTACTCATGGCAGTTAGGGTGGTATCTTGGAATGCACGGGGGTTGAATTCCCCAATAAGCGCCAGCGATTCTGGAAGTACATGCTTGACCACAATGCTCACATAATAGCTCTTCAGGAAACACATCTTAAAAAACCAGATGCTCAGAGACTGCGTCACAAGGCTTATCCCCACATATTTAGATCCTCACATTCCGCGAAACAAAATGGGGTGGCACTGATGTTTCATGCAGGGGTCCCTTTCCAAGCTCAGGACACTAAAACGGACAGAAACGGGAGGTTCCTCATGGTCAGGGGGATCTTAGGGGTCGACCATGCACATTTGCGGTGCTCTATGCACCTAACACGGGTCAACAGGATTTCATCCTCTCCTTCCTTATGACTCTGGAAACTTTTGCCCGGGGGATATAGTGCTTTTAGGGGACTTCAATCTAGTCCGGGATTTGGACAGAGACACATCACATTCACAAAGGGCTTCAGGGGCGTTTGGCAAGGCGCTGCGCTCACAAATGCAGCGCTTGGGATTGGTGGATGTATGGAGGGATGCCAATCCCACAGTAAGAGACTACTCGTTCTTCTCGCATTCCCACAGAACGTACTCCCGTATCGATTACATTTTTCTGAGCCAAGCCCTATTACCGTCTGTTTTACAATCTCAGTTTCACCCAATCTGCTTATCGGACCATGCCCCCGTAGAAATGACGATTACTTGGCCAAACCCGCGCCCTAAACATGCCCGATGGTACTTTCCACACTTCCTATGCAGGGATCATCTCCTTAGAGACGACCTTCGGAAGACTATAAAAGGGTATCTCGAGACAAATGCTCCTGAGGACACCTCTTACTCCACAACTTGGGATGCCCTTAAGGCTGTGATCAGGGGCAAATGCATTGAACTAGCCACTACGCTACGTTCCCAGCAAGGTGCGGAGCGTCTCCAATTAGAAAATGACCTTAAATCCGCGGAACAGACGCATAAGTCCCAACCTTCAGTTCTGACCCTTAGGAAGGTCACAGCCCTTAAAGGAAACTACAGGCCATTTACACTAACAGAGCTGAAAAGTCTATTTTACGACTCCACTCCAAGGGCTACGAGAGTGGGAATAAAGTTGGCACTTTACTGGCGCGCCAACTAAGGGCTAAACAGGAGCGGGAGTACATCAAGCACATAGTGGACGAAAAAGGTATTTCCCACAGAGAGGAAGAGGGCAAAGCTAGAGCCTTTGAGGATTTCTATAGAGCACTTTATACCTCGGAGTCCTCAGGGTCGATCGACCCCTCGGGCTACTTGGACTCACTGGACCTCCCCCGGGTAGGGGCGCACACCAATGACGAACTATCACAACCCATTTCAGCAGTAGAAGTGCAAAAGGCGATTGACTCCCTTAAACTCCAGAAAGCTCCCGGCCCAGATGGATTCTCAGCACACTTCTATCGTACTTTCGCACCGGAGCTGGTCCCCTTCTTGACTACACTATTTAATGTCATCGCTTCCTCAAATAAGGTCACTCCCTCGATGGGAGAAGCAATAGTGGCAGTAATCCCCAAACCTGGCAAGGACCCAGCCCAATGCTCTTCCTATCGCCCGATCGCTCTTCTAAACATGGATGCCAAACTCTATTCCAAAATCCTAGCTACACGTCTCGAGAATATTCTACCCGCTCTCATAGATCCGGACCAATCTGGGTTCATTAAGGGGAGACAAACACACGATAACCTGAGGCGCATCATTCATATTATTGAAAAGGCCCGCAAGAAGAACATTCCCACAGCGCTTCTCTCGCTAGACGCGGAGAAAGCCTTTGATCGCGTGGAATGGTCCTTTTTATTTAAAGTGCTCCAACGATTTGGCTTCAGCGAAGCCTTCATTGGAATGATTCGCGCTAACTATCACTCTCCAAGCTCCCGGGTCCTTGTGAACGGAGTGGCGTCCTCCCCTTTTACCCTAACGCGAGGGACGAGACAGGGCTGTCCCTTATCCCCCATTCTCTTCGCTTTGAGTATCGAACCTCTGGCGCACAGGATCAGGGGCAACGAGGCGATTAGGGGTATGAGTTTTGGCACAGATGTTCATAAGATCTCGTTGTTCGCAGACGACGTGCTCCTTCCGGTGACGGAGCCCCAGGTTTCTCTCCCGGCCATTCAATCGGAACTGGAGGCGTTTGGGAAGGTGGCGGGTTTTAAGGTCAACCTGACAAAATCCTTTCTCTTGAATCTGACAATACCCGCAGGTGAATGGAGGGTGATCGAGGGGTCGACGCCTTTCCAGTGCACCGCCTCGGAAATTACCTACTTGGGGGTTAAGCTTACCCCACGAGTGCAGGACTTATATCAGGCCAACTTCTCTCCCCTCCTGCGTCAACTAAAGATCGATATGGGCAACTGGAGTGCAGCTTACATCACATGGCTGGGCAGGATTAATGCCGTTAAAATGAATGTTCTTCCTCGTTTACTTTATCTTTTCCAGGGGCTTCCTATTCCAGTGGAGAGAGGACTATTTAGAGAACTGCGAAGCATGCTGACTAAATTCATTTGGCAGGGAAAGAGGGCCAGACTTCCATACAAACTACTCATTAGACCACGCAAGGAGGGGGGACTGGCGCTACCGGACTTTCAATCTTATTATAAAGCAGCTCAGGTATGAGTAATCACGGAGTGGTCATTGAGGGTCTCGGAGAAGCATTGGCTACACATAGATAGACAGATAACAGGGCGCACTATCTGGGACCTCCTCTGGAAACCAAAGCGTGACAGACCACTTAATGCTTATATTAGCACCCCCACCTCCACCACACTCAAGGTCTGGGACACTCTCACCTCTAAGCTCCAGCTTACGACTTTTCCATCCCCCTACACGCCTATACACTTTAATGCTGCGTTTCCCCTGCCTTGCAGGAAGGGCCCTTTGAGGCCTGGAGGGAGGGGGCTGCCTCATGATATCGCATTTGTTTGATAAGGGAGAACTCCTCACTTTCCAGAAATGCAAGACACAGTTTGCATTATCTGACAAAGAAGAATACCACTACCTGCAGCTGAAACACTGGGTGCAGCAGCCCCTGGTGCGGCAGGCCGCTATCAGGGAATTGCTTCCCCTCGAAACGTTTGCGGGGTCGGGGTCCTCTTCCAAGGGCTGCATCTCCTTTTTATATGCTCTTATTCAAGAATCGAGCCCCAGGGTGACGCCGCGCTTTAAGCACTTTTGGACTAATTTGTTGGAGGCCCCTTTAGAAGACAAACAATGGGAACATTTGAGTAGGGACATAGGGAAATTCAATCGTTCCATGTATCTGAGGGAGGCACATTACAAAATAATGTACGATTGGTATTTGTACCCTCAGACGCTGCAAACGATTTTCCCGGGAACCTCCGACAGGTGCTGGAGGGGTTGTGGGCTCTTAGGTGATTTCAGACATATTTGGTGGGACTGCCCTGTCATCAAGCCTTTCTGGAAGGAGATCCTGTCCCAAATAAAACTTATCTTAGGCTACCCCATTCCCAACTCTATGGAACAGGTGTTGCTGGGGGTGCGAGATCCACTCCTGAAGAGACAGACACAGAGTGACCAATCGGTGATGTGGCTTTGCTTGGGGGCCGCCAAAATGTCAGTAGCCGCGGCATGGAAGAAACAAGAGGCCCCATCCCTAACCCAGTGGCATGCACGATTGTGGCGGGCTTTGGCACTGGAACGAATGACTGATATTGTTGAGGACACCAGGAGAGGTTTCGATTACATTTGGTCACCATTGGTCAGTTATCTATCAGAGGGGCTCCCTTTGACAGCTTGCAATCCAAGGCTTAGGGCCCTCCACTTGTTCCTGATCTAAGCCCCCATTGTCGTAGGGAGGGACTAGTACGGCACTGCCCATCGGAAGGAGGACCTCGATGACCCAAACCTCATACCCATTTTTCTGCGCTTTTTATTTGCACCATGACATCTTAGTTAGATTTATTCCCTTTTTTTAGGGATAATTAAGTTTTCTTTTTTATGTTACTCTCTTGGGAGGGTAGAGGGTTATTAGCTCACATTATTGGAAAGCAACATGTCTAGTTGAAACTGTGTCATATATTCAAAACTCATCCGCTTGAACATGGGGGTAAGATGTAGTTCTTAGGAACTTGTTGTATTCCTGAGCGGATGTTATCATTGAGAAAGGTTGCATATATACTGCTTTTGCTGCACTCTCTGAGAAAAATGTCAATAAAAATATTTTGAAATAAAAAAAGCACCATGTCGTCTGCATAAAGGGATATACCGGCAGGGCGGTGCATAAAATTAAGGGCCGACTCCCTGTGCCGCTGGCGAATCACGCAGGCCAGAGGTTCGAGCATGATAGCGAACAGAAGCGGTGAAAGAGGGCATCCTTGCCGGGTGCCCCTTTCAATCGGAAATAGCTCCGAAGTGAGGCCCCCCACGCGCACCCGCGCCTCTGGGTCAGAATATAATAAGCGCACCCATCCAACAAATACCTCAGGAAACCCCATACGTTGCCAGATTTGAAACATGTAACTCCATTCTATGGAGTCAAATGCTTTCGCTGCATCCAACATTACAGCAGCTGCAGGGAGGTCAGGGTTCAACACATGAAACATCGCGAATATAGTTCGTAAGTTATGGGACGTAGATCTTTCCGGTATAAAACCGGATTGGTCCGGTAAGACCAGACAGGGCATTAATGGCTGGAGCCTGAATTTTAGCAAGTATTTTTGCGTCCAGATTAATCAAAGATAAGGGGCGGTATGACTCGCAGAGCGAGGGTGACTTGTCATTTTTTAGCAGAGTAATAATCAAAGCTTGCCGAAGCGACGGCGGCAATATACCCATTTCATGTGCCTCAGCATATACCTCCAGCAAATAGGGCGTTAGTAATTCGACATACTCTTTGTAGAATTCGGCCGTGAGGCCATCCGGCCCGGAGCCTTTTTATTCGGTAAAGCGCGTATCGCCGCCTTAATGTCGGACTTTTCAATTGGTTGGCTTAGATATTCTCGGTGGCCGTGCGCCAGCCAGGCACAAGCAACGTCAGAGAGGTACTTAGCGAGAGCTGGAGCGTCAGCGCTCCCACGCGATGTATAGATGTTAGCGTAGCAGTCCCGGAATTGGTCTACTATGTCCTGAGGTGTGTAATGTTCCCGACCCTGTGTATCCACTATTTTGGTGATATGGTGATGCTCAGCACGACATTTGAGTTTAGCAGCTAGGTTCCGGCCAGGCCGACCTCCTTCGCCATAAGCCCGGGCAATGTGTCTACGTGAAAGATATCGTATTTCGGTTTCGGCCATTTCGTCATATTCTAATATCAGCTCATGGATACGAGAGAGTGGGGCTGCACATGGTCTAATCGTGTATTCTTTTTCAAGCTCCGCTAGTGCTGCCTCTGTCTTCGTGAGTTGTCTTCTAATATCTCTCAGAATACCCGCAGTGGTACTAATGCAGACCCCCCTGATAGTTACCTTCAAGGCTTCCCAGAGAGTGGCCACGCTATCTACAGTGCCTACATTGAGCTCAAAGTATTGCTCTATCGCTTTCCTAATAGTGTCAGCATAGGTAGGGTCTAATGGGGCTTCAGAGCGGAAGCGCCAAATAAATGGGCGGTGAGTGTTGGTAGGGATAGTGAAAACAAGCCTCACTGGGTTATGATCAGATAATGTGCAGATAATGTCCGTGACCCAGTCATTCGCCCCCTCGCTTAATAGCCAGTAGTCCAGGCGGGACCAACTGTTGGGCGCCGGCGTGGCGTGTGTACCCTCCCTTGCATCACAATTGCGAAGCCTCCAGGCATCAACCAGCCCGAACTCTAGCATAGCGTCTCTAATACATTGGGCAGCCTTAGGTGTGCGTGCACCCTGTGGGTTGGATTTGTCCTTACCAGGATCTAGATGTGTGTTTAGATCCCCACCCCATATAATTGCAGCATCCGGCCAGTCACGTAAGACACTAAAAATACGCACAAACATTTCAGGTTCATCTACTATGGGCCCATACACATTGATTACAGTGATTGGCGAAACCCCCAACATACCATGCACCATAGCACATCGCCCTTCGTCATCCGTGTGTGTTTTTATCGGTGTGAATGGAAGACCTCGTTTTAGCAGAATGAGAACCCCTCTGGCATAAGATGAGTACGACGATCCCAGCTTGTACCTAGCCCATTTTAGAGTGATCTTGGCCTCAGTCTCCTTGGTCAGGTGCGTTTCCTGTAGGAGAGCGATCTGAACCCTGTGTCTGTCCAGATAGGCGAAAACTTGCCGGATCTTCTTGGGGGAGTTTAGCCCTTGGACGTTCCACGTCAAACAGGTAAACTTATCGCCCATGGTCACAAGTGAGAGTAATAAGCATTAGCAGAGTGCATATTGCGCTGTATGAGGACAGAGCAGAGCAGCCATACCATAGCCAGAGTATCGGAGCAATCACAGTAAACAAACCTCACTTTAAACCAGTTGAACCCCCCCACCCCCACCCACTTTAGCAGACCCAATTTGCCAAAGCCATCCCCTGAATTTAAAACATACCCCAACAGAGTTAAACAGATGCAAAAAGTGATATGGGGCACACCCATTGGGGAACGCTGCGGCACAATCGACTCCCCGGTGGATAAGGGAGGTGGCCGCCGTATAGAACATGTGCTCCCTAAACCTTCAGACCACAGCAAGAGAACATTGCAGTTAGATAACCAAGATTACAAATGAGACAATTCTCCACCCGCAATGCCACGGGATGGCAGTGTAAGCAAAAAGGATACAGGTACACAAATGTCAGCAACAATAGCAATGTTCTGCGGTAGTATAACTAACAAAGCAGCGCAGCAGAGGCAGCGTGTCCCAGTGTTCAGCACAGCGGTGCAAGCGACATTCTTGGCAGCACCAGGACTGCATGACAGCCAATGATTCAAAGTACTGGGCCCCGGCTAGTATGCATTAGCCCTCGTCATCCGACTCATCCGTGGGGGCTTGTGTCTTGCGCCGAAGAGATTTGACAAAGTCCATGGTCTGCTTAGGGTTAGTGAAGATTCTGGCCTTATTGTCGGTGCCTATGCGAAGCCGAGCTGGATATAGCATGGCATACTGTACATTCTCGGTGATCAGGAACTTTTTCACTTGCTGAAATTCTTTTCTTGCCGCCTGGACCGACGCCGTGAAGTCAGGATAAAATGCCACACCAGCCGCTCCTCGGCAGCACACTTCAGACGAACGGAAGGCCCGATCAGGCCTCATCTGCGTGTTCCGGCCGCCACGTGGCTAGGATTTGTGTCTATCCGCTGCCCGCCACAATCAGGGGACCCCCACACAAGGACTGTCTCACCGGAGCGTAGGAGCCGCTGGATTCGCAGATATGGTGAGCGCCGTGAGGCGCCAGCAACGTCGCAGCCAAGCCAGGCCTCACCGCGGCTCTGACCCCTCAGCAGCACTGTCGTTCCGCGGCTCACCACTTGCCCGCACCTCACGCTCGGTGTCGTCCAAGTTCCAGGCCGGAATATACACAGCCCCTAGTTGAAGCGGCTGGTCCAAGATCGTGAGCTGCGCAGGCCGCGGGCGGACACAGCAGGCCGTCCTCGACTCCGCGCACGCGCCGCCTCCCGCAGCAATTCCAAGTGCCGGCCACCTTCGCTGGGGCACACAGGGGGATGTAACCGGTCAGGCGCTCGTGGACTCTGGTAGAACCTGCAACTGAGACTGCCGCTGAGTCCCACGAGCGCTTCAAGGCTGTCCGGGCCGCGTTTAGGAGCAGAGTTCTGTCAGCTGCTGCTCACGCTGCCGCCATATTGCGACAGCACCAGTTCACCGCTTTCTGCTTTTCACGCCTTGCAGGGGCGACAAATGCAAAAAAACAGTTGATGGACAGAATGCAGAACAATGTCATACATTCACCCCAGTACAGAGATCTGGGCCTAAATCCATCGTTTTTGCTCACCATGCCATTCCAGTTTGAACCCAGCCATATGCAAATCAGTCTTGACCCTGTGCCTCATGGGAACAGTCCAGCCCGAACTGCCAAGCCAGGTTCTCCCTGGACTGGAAACAAGCATCATAGGACCGGTTTCGGGGTTTCACCCCTCTTCAGCCAGGATAGCTTGATTCCAGTGGCATGGAGAGCACGGGACCCACGTCTGGGCATACCCGTCCCACTCGGGGTGACAAATGCAAAAACAACAGTTGATGGACAGAATGCAGAACAATGTCATACATTCACCCCAGTACAGAGATCTGGGCCTAAATCCATCGTTTTTTTGCTCACCATGCCATTCCAGTTTGAACCCAGCCATATGCAAATCAGTCTTGACCCTGTGCCTCATGGGAACAGTCCAGCCCGAACTGCCAAGCCAGGTTCTCCCTGGACTGGAAACAAGCATCCTAGGACCGGTTTTGGAGTTTCACCCCTCTTCAGCCAGGATAGCTTGATTCCAGTCGTGGGTCCCTTGCTCACTTTGCCACTGGATTCAAGATAGCCTGGCTGATGAGGGTTTTGAACCCGAAACCGGTCCAGGGAAGACATGGCTTGGCAGTTCAGGCTGGACTGTTCCCATGAGGCACAGGGTCAGACTGATTTGCATATGGCCATGTCTGAACTGGGGTGGTGGAGTGAGCTAAAGAATGATGATGGATTAAACCCAGATCAGTTGACTGGGGGTGAGTGTTTGATTTGCTCTAACGCTCCGTCCATCATCCCCTTTGGTATCGCTTTGTTCGCCGTAAGTTGGCAGGGTATGCCCAGACGTGGGTCCCTTGCTCACTTTGCCACTGGATTCAAGATAGCCTGGCTGATGAGGGTTTTGAACCCGAAACCGGTCCCAGGATGCTTGTTACCGGTCCAGGGAAGACATGGCTTGGCAGTTCGGGCTGGACTGTTCCCATGAGGCACAGGGTCAGACTGATTTGCATATGGCCATGTCTGAACTGGGGTGGTGGAGTGAGCTAAAGAATGATGATGGATTAAACCCAGATCAGTTGACTGGGGGTGAGTGTTTGATTTGCTCTAACGCTCCGTCCATCATCCCCTTTGGTATCGCTTTGCAGGGCCCCCAGCTGCAGCCGGACACCTCGGGGGGGGATCTCTGTCAATGAATAGCTAGATGTCTCTCATCTAACGGTGTGGATGACGGTCAGGGAGCAGGATAAATGCAGGATAGTGAAGGCAGCCGGCGGAGCTGCACTACGGCGCAGCCATCTTGCCGTGCGCCCTCTAGCGCCCCTTTTATCAACAACGTTGTGGTTTTGTTTGGTGCCATAAGACATACTATTATACATGTGATATTTTCTGGGGTCCTAGTAAGTGTGCTGTAGATAGGCAACCCAGCTGGATGATATTTGGTTTATCTTAGCCTGAGGGTGGTCATGGCACATGGAGTCTTAAACCTTAAAGTTACATTGGTGGAACATGGCTAGGACACTGGTCTCACACTTAAGATGAAGTCGCTTCATGTTGCCGTCTGCTTTGTGGGATTTGGAATTCTGGGGTTTATTCACTGGGACTGGTTGATGGAACTTTGTGAACATTGTCATTTCCATCTCAAAGCCTGGCCATATCTTTGGGTAAAAGTAAATCCTTTTGCTGATGGGAAATAGAGGACACATATTTGCATTTACGCTATCATAGCTTTAGCTCAAACTGTTTTAATTATCCAGGCATATGCTACCATCTGTCTTTTGATCAAGCAAACGGGGCTCTACTTTTCAATCTGACATAAGAAATGAGTGTAGGTAGCCTAATGCAAAATATGTTTAAAATGCACTCATTTTTGGGAAGTAGTGCAACATCTTCCTCCATACAACTCTAGCCCTGGGAAGCCTTAGCCCCTGTTAGGTAACCACAATTCTTCCAGCCCTTCTGCTTTCAATTTCCAGCTGCCTTCCAATCAATTTATTTAAGTGTCTTAATCTTTCAAGAACTCAGAAGAAAATTGATTGCAACAGTCCTGTTCAAATTGTTTTTTAAATTTATATTATTATTTGGTGTGGATGTTTTTTATTGCCATTTAATAATTCTGTAACTTGATTTGTAACCCATATGTTGAGTTAGAGTTTTTTGAAGACAAGATGTGGCAGCTGCTACTAGTGGCATTTCCTGTGGTTCCCCGGCTCTGCCTTTGCTTCTCCTTGTCTCAACAGCTCTAAATGAAATGAATCAGCAGAAATAGGTAATAAACAGCGTTCATTAATCCCTGATTAGTTTCTGTTGCTTCCATTTTTATATATATTTTTTATTAGCTTTTTCAGCCATAAACACAGTACAGACTGCACACCACGTGCATTTCGTATAATAAAACATAGTTTGGATTCATCAATAATACATAATCACGTGCCGGACCACAAGGGGGGGCCCGTTGATATCCCTTTACGATGTGCATTCCCAACAGTTGTGTCTACAACAGTACATAGTAACCAAAAGAGCATTAACAGAAACTTAAACAATATCCAACTCCCATCCCCCCCCTACCTTCCTTCCGTTTCATAACACTTCAGTCTAGTGTGTTACTACCATCAGTCCAACATAATGTGCCTGTCAATCAGTCAGGTGTCAGGGTGTGTCCGTCCTGATTCCCAGTAGCATCTCCCCCTTGAATATCAACTCCTTCCTGAGAGCATAGTATGGGTTGATTCTGACCCTCCTGCAAATCAGAAATCATAGACGCCCAAGCCAATCTGTCGTCCTCTGCTTTTCATCATTCCTGACAAAGCGCATCCGGACCAGTTCCGCCGTTGTCCAATCATTTATATCTCTTACCCAGTCTGAATGCTTCGGGGATCTGGGTTGCATCCAGGCTATAACCACCTGTCTCTTGGCCAACACCAGACCGAGGTTTACGAATCGTCGGCTTAATTTTTTATTTTTAGGTGTTGGCAGTAAGCCCACTAACACCGTCTTGACATCTCGTGTAATAGTCCAGCCCGTGGCCCTTCCCAGTACTTCTTCCCAGTACAACCGTAATGTGGGGCAGGTCCAGATCATGTGGATGAATTCCGCTCCCTGTGTGCGGCATCTAGGGCAACAGTCCTCCCTAGAGGGATATATTGCATGTAGCGTACGCGGGGTTAGATATACCTGGTGTATAACATTGTAGTGGAGTAGTTTAAAGCGAGCATTCGTGCCAACTTTACGAACCCCCCCATGGATCTTCTGCCATTCCGCCTCTGTTAGGGGCTCTTCCAGTGCTTCATCCCATTTCCGCTGAAAGCACAGCGTTTCCTGCCGGAGATCATCTCTTAAGGCTCTATACAAAAATGATATCAATCGACCCCCCTGAACCATGTCTAGCATAGTTTTAAGGATATTAGTAACAGGTGGTTTGTCCGGAAAGGTCTGCCATAACTCTCGCGCGACCCTTGCTATTTTGGCATATTGTAAAAACTGTCCCGGTCCTAGGTCAAATGTAGTTTGTGCCTCCTCACGGGTCAGAAAGCGACCTTCGTGTACAGATCCCCCATCAGTAGACATCCCCCCTCCCTCCAACGGCTGATCGACATAGAGTCCGCTATTGCCGCAAATGGACGCACCGCCCATAAAGGCACATCTGTTGCATATGGAGCATGTCGGACCACCCTACGTAACGCCTGATCCCATAGAGTTGCCACATGTCGTATTATATAGGGGTACCTTTCGGGGACTGAAGATTCCATCATTAATAATGCGACTAGCGATTCCCCACCATATGTTCCGGTCATCAAACCAGTGAACTGCATATTGCAATTGGGATGCCATACAATACATATCCAGGCGTGGAACCTCTAAGCCACCTCCCTCCCATGTCCTCTGCAATGTCGTTAGACAGACTCTTCTTCGCTTTTTTCTCCACAAGAGCGTGCCAATGAGGGTGTCTAAGGTGATAAAGCACGATCTCGGTAGCACATAAAAAGAGTGCTGGAAGTGATATAGACAACGTGGGAGAATAATCATTTTGACAATTGCTATTTGTCCCATAAGCGACAGTGGTAGATCCGCCCAGAAACGTACCGAGACTTTTAGTCCCTCAAGGACCCGTCCCATATTGACTGCATAAAAGGTGTCCCCAGAGTAAGCCAGGCGAATCCCCAGATATCTTTCCCCTTCAGTGGCCCAAGGGAGGCCGATATTTGGTCGCACTTCTGGTGGGCAAGCGGCCATCCTACCCAACGGTATCACCCTCGACTTACCATGATTAATGCGCAGACCTGAGATGTCCCCAAATCGCCCTAGTTCATGCAAGAGTAGCGGGATAGATGCTCCCGGCTGTCGCAGATACAATAGCTTCTGTTGCTTCCATTTGCATAAACAATAATTATTATTCACATTTTAAAAAACAGTATCTGGGATACCCTTTTACAACATATACATAACATATATGCATATATAATGTCATAGTTTCTCACATAAGGCATCTTCAAATTAAAGAAAAATAAGCTCCCATTCCCGAAACTCCTTCACAGCTCCCAGTTGCTCCCTAACATAGCATCTACATCCCAGATCTGAAAGAAAGAGTCATTTAACAGTGAAGCACAAACTACTTTCACCTCACATTACCCAAACAAAGCATCCTCAGCAGCTCACTCCATATCCCACATCCCCCATTCCAAGTCTCCTAAAATAAGTTACCCAAAGCCCTCAATCTTGGAGGGCATATAAAGACAGGAAGTCTAATAACGGTTCCTATATGCCATCTAATTTAGCAAACTCCCACTTGATGGCACTAACTAACCACTCAATAACCGAGGTATCTAGCTGTTGCCATTGATTCATAGACATTAAGTCTGCTTTTTTTTCCAGAGACTTGTGATTGCCAGTTTTGCATATCTGGTATAGGATTTTTTTGATGGCAGCTAAAACGTCCTTCCAGAAGAGAGCTGTCTTCGGACAGGCCCAACAAGTAAGTAAAAGGTCTCCCTTTTGCCCTCAATCTCTCCAAATGAACAAGTTACTTACCTGGTAACGCCTTATCTACTGGAGACTTTTATCTAGCCACAGATTTCTTACCTTAGAATATTCCCCAGGCTACAGAGTGGATCCTGAAGATTTTCAAGCAGTACCCCTGCCCAACGGCGGTGGCGTCCTTCAGGTCAGTGTCACTGGAAGTGACGTGTGGTACCTATATAGGCGCCACCCTTGTGCACTAACGTCAGTTACTTTCACGACTTTCCACGCCAGGAGCGCAGAGCCACAATCAGAAGGGACCACTGGTGTGACAAGCTAAGGCCCTGATAAGGGTGTCCCTTACTCCGTAATCGGGTCACAGAGCGGGGAGGATGGGAGGGCTGGTAAGGAAAGTGCGGCTATTTTGAGTCTCTACCAGATAATACGTTATCGAAGGTAAATAACTTGTTCATCTGATAGGGTCTTCTAGGCACAGATTCCTTACCTTAGAATAGATACCCAAGCAGTACCTCCCTAGAGGTGGGTCTGCAAAGCCATGTACAACAGAAAGTCCTGCGGGACAGAACAGGTGAAGTGCCCGTCATGACGGACCTGACTGTCCAGGCAGTATTGCTTGGTGAATGTGTGCAGGGGTGCCCACGTTGCCGCCTGACAGATGTCCATGAGAGGTATGCCGAACGCTAATGCAATGGTTGCAGCCATGGCTCTGGTGGAATGAGCCTGCACGCCCTCAGACGGTTGCTTCTTGGCCAATGTATAGCAGATCTTAATGCATAGAACAATTGAGATGGTCTGTTTCTTCACAGGCTTCCCCTTTTTAGCTCCTACATAACTCACGAAGAGTTGATCGTCCACCTGAAACTCTTTTGTGCAGTCAAGACAGAACAACAACGCTCTTTTTGAGTCCAGATAGTGGTGTCTCACCTCCTATTTGGAGTGATGAGTCAGAGCAAAGGAGATAGGCAGGGTAATGCTCTGGCCTACATGGAAGGGAGTTACAACCTTCAGAAGGAAGAAGGCACATGTCTAGAGAACTAGTTTGTCCAGGTAGAAAGTGGTATAAGGAGGGTACACAGAGTGCCTGCAATTCACTGAACCTCCTGGCCGGTGTTATGGCTACTAAAAAGGCAGTTTTGATGGTCAATAGCCTAAGAGGGCAATTGTGCAGAGGCTCAAATGGCGCACACATCAGAAAGGTTGGAGCAAGGCTGAGGTCCCACTGAGGCATGATGAGTGGCATGCGGGGAAACATGTTCTGCAGGCTTTTAAGGAACCTATCCACAACAGGTGACTTAAACAGAGAAGGTTGGTCCGGCAACAAAAACGGCAGATAGATAACCTTTAACTGTGCCCAAAGCAGAACCCTGCTGAGCCAAAGATAAAGCGAGCAAAAGAACCTTAGATAGAGGTGCAAAAAGGGGGTCAACGTTGTGGGAAGCACACTATGACACAAACTTATCCCAATGGCAGGCGTATACAAATTTGGTGGACCGACGCCTGGCTGCCAGAATATACATGACCGACTTTGGGCGGAAGGTCAAAAGCTGTCAACTGTCGCTGTTCAATCTCCACAAAGGAAGGTGGAGAGTGCGTACGTTTGGGTGCAGGACCCTCCCCTGTTGCGGTGACAGAAGACCCTCTCGAACAAGCAGCCTGACTGGAGGGCCGATGGTCATGCTCAACAGCTTGTGATACCAGACTCTCTGTGCCCAATCCAGAGCCATAAGAATGACTAGGGCCCGATCGTTCCTGATCTTCGTGAGAACTCTCAACAGGGGTGGTATTGGTAGAAAGGCACACAGGAGGCCGGAGCTCCACTAGAGATTAAAAGTGTCTCAGAGTGGGAGTTTCCTTGGAAACTCCAGTGTGCTAAACTGCTGACATTGCGCGTTCTCAGCGGTGGCAAACAGATCTAACCAAGGCTCTCCCCACTGTTCAAAGAAACCTTGCACTACCTCTGGATGGAGACGCCATTCATAATCCACTAGGTATCTTCGGCTGAGTTTGTTAACAATGTTGTTCAGAGGGCCTGCCAGGTATTGAACTACCAGGAAAATACCCTGATGTTCCAGCCATGTCCAGAGATGCAGGGCCTCTTGACAGAGGGTGTGTTAGACCTGGCACCATTGGCGTGGGTCTCCCTTCCATCTTTTGCTTTTTGTCTCCTCTATGTTTGCTGGTGTTAGATGCTCTGGGCGCTGTGCCACTGCCATTCAGTGCTACAGCGCGAAGGCTCCCTATTGTAAATTGACTGGATGAATTGGTATTCCCATAATTGGCTCATTTGATCTACCTGTTAGTCCCTCGTATAGTGCACCGTGCGTGCCCAGGGCTGGTAGACTGAATGCTGCTGGTGGGCCTGCAGCGCTGATTGCGCCACCCACCTAAGCAGCGCGTAAAGTGTGTCTCAGACCTGCCATCGCAGAGTCTGTGCGCAGTCCAGAACTGCCATTCTTTGACTGTAAAGTGAACCCACTTCCCAGTCCCTCAACCTTCCCTTGGCATCATGTAAGTCATCCCTATGGCAGGGTGCGTTGTATGTGAAAGGTAGGACCTGCCTTGGTCTGTGTGGCATGTCCTGATAGTGAATTACACTCCATTTAGTTCTTCACTATTGCAAGGCTATGTGTTCCCTTAGGCCAGAATGGGCAGTTTTGATTATTACATCCTATAATCCTAGCTGACTCAAGGAACACGTTTGGAAAGTCGAATTTAGTATGCCTGAGCTCAGAATATTAAAATACATCTTTTAGTGAGGATTATTTTTATATTCTGTGTTTGAAAATACCACTTCTAGGAAGTAGGTATTTTCTTGCCTAAGTCGTCCCGTGTGCTCTGCTGTTATGTGTATTGGATGTCTGGTCTTGGAGGGACAGGGCAGGCTGAGCCCGACCTGGGGTGAAGAGCGGAATCTGCAGCTGGAGTATGGGGAGCGTTGACCCTTTGGTCTGAGCAGGGCTGGGCCTGGCAAGGTGAATGATGGCTCCAGCCCCCACTGTGCGTCTGATGGCAGACCCCTCTTCCTCAAAGGCAGGATGCCGCCTCGTAAATAAAGTGCTCCAGGACCACACCGAACTGGTTCTGGCTGGGTTCAGTGACTTGTGACCTTTGAGAACAAAGACCTGTGGGGTATAAATATCTGCACCGAAACCCCTACGTGGTGTGTTACTTCTGGATGTCAAGACAAACCTCTGTCCGTGTAACGAGAGGAAAAGGAATTTGAAACTTTCATCCATCTTGCTGAAGCAACTACACAAGGGCCTGATTTGAGCTTGCCTCCTGCTGAAGTCTCAGGGACATTAGACTTCACCCATCCGCCTTCTGAATTCCTATTGAGAGGGGTTCTACTCGCAGGTGAGGCCTCTGTCGAGAGTTCCAGAGCCTCTGGGTCTATTGCGGGGAACGCGGGCTGAGAATCATCGCTATCGCTATTGTGGGCCGCTGCAGCTGAGGAGCTGTTGCCCCTGAGAGCCCGCATTTGTCTGTGTTACGAGAATCATTGCTATCGCTATTGTGGGCCGCTGCAGCTGAGGAGCTGTTGCCGCTGAGAGCCCGCATCTGTCTGTGCTACGAGAATCATCGCTATCGCTATTGTGGGCCGCTGCAGCTGAGGAGCTGTTGCCGCTGAGAGCCCGCATCTGTCTGTGCTACGAGAATCATCGCTATCGCGGGCCGCTGCAGCTGAGGAGCTGTTGCCGCTGAGAGCCCGCATCTGTCTGTGCTACGAGAATCTTCGCTATTGTGGGCCGCCGCAGCTGAGGAGCTGTTGCCGCTGAGAGCCCGCATTTATCTGTGCTACGAGAATCATCGCTATCGCTATTGTGGGCCGCTGGAGCTGAGTAGCTGTTGCCGCTGAGAGCCCGCATTTGTTTGTGCTACGAGAATCATCGCTATTGTGGGCCGCTGCAGCTGAGGAGCTGTTGCCGCTGAGAGCCCGCATTTGTCTATGCTACGAGGATCAGCACTATCGCTATTAAGGGCCGCTGCGGAGCCTCGTGAGTGCACGCCGCGGACCGTTGCAGCTGGGAGCTGCGGCCGCTGCGAGTCCGCCTGTCATCATCGCGGCTTCCTCCCGAAGCTGCGTGCCGTGCCCCTTTAAACCTCAGGTACATTGTGCATCACCGGGTCGCGTAGACCCCGGCATCGAATTAAGTTTGTTTCACACGCTTTTGAGTGCTTTTATTACCTTTCTTCGTGAACTTATATTTACGTGGATTGTGGCTTTTTGATCGTATTTGAGCCTTATTTAAGCTTATATAATGATACCTATATTTCTATAGCTACTTGTGTGGTGTCCCTTTGTGGTGTCGTCACTGCGTTATTGTGTATGGTCATAAATGCTTCACACACTGCCTCTGAGATAGGCCTGTCTGCTCGTGCTATGTTACCACAGGGTTGAGCAGTGGTTATCAAAGGGTGTAGCCCCCTTACTCTGACTTAGGAAGAAGGGTCCCTACTTGGACAGTGGCCAGGCACTGCCAACTAGAGACCCCCATTTCTAACATTGGTGGCAGCGGTGGGATCAGGACTTGCATTTGGGATCCACATACAATAACTTGTGTACACCACTAGTGAGTGCAGACCTAAACGCAACCACATACGTTGTTGATCTTGTTCTATTTTTTGATCGTAATTGCCAGTTATGTCTACAATGGGTAAGCCAGCATCCAATGCTTCGGAGGATCTCACCTTTGAGGAAGAGAGGTTAGAAACCTACACTGCCAAACAGCTAAAGTCTTTTTGCAAGCAATTCACCGTCCCTATTGCAGGTCTCTCTAGGAAGGAGGAGTATCAGACGGCGCTAAAGGCCTGGTGGGAGGTGAGGGAGTCCCCCCGGAATGGGGGAGAGCCTGGGGACGGGGGAGAGAATGCAGCAGCAGGATGACGAAGTGGATTTAGGGGGAGGTAAAGCACTTTCCAGTCCAGGTACTAGTGTGTCCTCAAAGGGCCTGTCTCCAGAAGAGATGGAGGACAGGGAGAGAGATAGGCGGCATAGTTTGGAGATGGCCAAATTAGAAGGTCAGAAGGACCTAGAGAGTAAAAAGTTGGATATTGAGAATAACAGGTTGACATTTGAACTTGAGAAAATGAAACTGGAGCATGAGAGAATATTGAGGGAACTGGAGATCAAGGCTAAGAGTTTAGAGATCTCCCCTCTGGTGGCAGCATACCTTTAGTACCTACCGAGGGTAGAGTTTATATACCCAAGGATGTCATCAAGGATTTCCATAAGAGTGAGGATGTTGGGCAATGGTTTGCCGCCTACGAGATAGCCATGGTGTCCCACCGGGTCCCTGAGAAGGATTGGGGAGCGGGGTTGTGGGGACGCTTTGTGAGTGATGGGAGGGATACCCTGTTGGATCTGCCTGAAGAGAGCAGGATGGTGTATGCCCACATGAAAGAGGCCTTGATGACGCGATATGGTTTGACCCCAGAAATGTACAGGCAGAGATTTAGAACCTGTAAGAAGTTAGAGGGTACCACTTGGGTTGAATATGTGTCTTTTTTTGCAGAGCAATGGATCGCTGGGTAAAAGGTAGCAAGGTGGAAACTTTTGAACAACTGTATGATTTGTTTGCGTGGGAGCATTTAGCTAGTAACTGTTTTCCAGAGCTACGCCAGCACCTTGTTGATAGCAAGCTAACTAACCCTAGGAAGCTTGCTGAGGAGGCGGACCGATGGGTGAGCACCCGGGTTCGCAAGGGTCAGGTGGGAGACTTCGCCAAAGGTGGGCAGGGTCCCCAGCAGAGAAGTGGGGGGGGACAGGGGTAAACAGAGGGAGTTGCAGAGAGGGCCCCAAAGTAATTCCCAGGGGAACCCAGGAGTGGTGTCCCAGTCTCCCCCTGAGAAGAAGCCAGTGCCCCCGACCGGTAGGCCTGTTCATAGGGGGCCCCTTACTTGTTTTAAATGTGGTCAAGTGGGCCACCGGTATTATGATCCCCAGTGTCCCCAGAGGGACCTCAATGCACCACCCCGTGCACCACCCCGCCAGCTTGCTAGTGTAGCCCTGGGAGGGGAGGAGATGGGTGCCCCAGGTGGGTGGGATCCCGTAGAATTTACCCTTGTCTCGCTAGGAGACTTTGAGAAGGTCCCTAACCCCACGCTGCCTGATAACACTAAGAAGTACAGGCAGTGGGTGACCATCAATGGCCATAGGGTGGAGGCTCTGAGGGACACCGGAGCAAGTGTGACTGCTGTCAGCTCCCGGTTGGTGTCCCCAGAGCAGGTTGTCCCCATGCATTCTGCCCAGTAGTGTCAGCAGACAACTCTGAGAGCCAGTGTGAGGTGGCTCAAGTTCCCTTTGAGTGGGGGTCTCAGGAACTCTTCAAGTAGCTGTGAGGCCAGCCATGCCGGTAGACTGTCTGTTGGGCAACGATTTAGAGAACTCCCCGTGGGCTACGGTGGAGAGGAAATCTCACTTGGAAATGTTGGGTCTGTCTGAGTGGGCGTGCGCGACCACTCGGTCCATGGCAGCCAGTAAGGACGTTCAGAAGGACCTGGAGCCTGAAAGTATGGCCCAGGCCCCTGCCTTAAAGAGAAGGGGTAGGAGGCGCGGGAAACCGGCCTCCATAGTTCCCACGGCCCAGGAGGGAGCAGACCTTGAGGGGGATGCCCTGGAGCCTACCGGGGAACAAGTAGCTGAACTGGGGGACCTGCCGGGGATGACCCATTGGCAGCAGGAAGGAGGGCCCACCAGGGAGGAATTTTGTGAACAGCAGAGAACGTGCCCTTCTCTTGAGGGGCCACGGCGACAGGCTGCAGCCCAGGCAGCAGGTGATCAGTCAGGGTCACATCTGATCTATTGGGAGAATGACCTCCTTTACAGCGAGCCTAAGGTTGCTGAGCCTGGGTCAGCCCGTGTGCTCGTGGTACCCCAGTGCTTCAGAGCCTTCCTACTGGGGTTGGCTCATGATGTGCCATTGGCAGGACATCTGGGGCAGACCAAGACCTTCGAGAGGCTGGTCACCCACTTTTATTGGCCCCAGATGCGCAGGAGCTCAGATGCTCACTGCAGGACATGTGAAACTTGCCAGGCAAGTGGGAAGAGTGGGGGGAAGATCAAAGCCCCACTCCAGCCCTTTCCAGTTGTCAGTACCCCATTCGAGCGAGTGGGCATTGACATTGTGGGGCCTCTGGACCCCAAGACAGCCATGGGCAACAGGTTCATCCTGGTCTTGGTGGACCATGCCACCCAGTACCCTGAAGCCATCCCGCTCCGGACAGTGACGGCCCTCGTGGTGGGACGTGCACTGATGGGGATTTTCTCCCGTGTGGGGTTCCCCAGAGAGGTGGTGTCCGATAGGGGTACTAACTTCATTTCCAAATATATGAAGTCTCTGTGGGAGGAGTATGGGGTAACTTATAAGATTACCACCCCTTACCACCCCCAAGGTAATGGGCTGGTTGAGAGATTCAACCGGACCCTCAAAGGCATGATTATGGGCCTAGAAGAGTCCATGAGGCGTAAGTGGGACATCCTCTTGCCATGCCTGTTGTTTGCTTACCGTGAGGTGCCACAGAAGTCCCTAGGGTTCAGCCCCTTTGAACTACTCTATGGTCACCCGGTAAGAGGGCCTCTGAGTCTGGTCAAGGAAGGCTGGGAGAAATCTACCAGGAAACCTCCCAAGGATGTGTTTAGCTACATGCTGGCCTTCAGGAACCAGGCTCAGCATTTCAGAAAGCTTGCTGAGGCGAATCTGGAAGCCAGCCAGGAAGAGATGAAACGTTGGCACGATCAGAATGCCACTCTGATTGAGTTTCAGCCTGGTCAAAAAGCCCTGTGCGCTCCAAGATAAGTGGACCGGACCCTTTGAGGTGGTGGAGCGCAAGAGTCCTGTTACCTACTTGGTGGACTTGCGGTCTCCCCGGAACCCCTTGCGGGTCCTGCATGTCAACCGCCTGAAACCCCACTTTGAGAGGTCCGAAGTGGGCATGCTCCTGGCCACAGATGCTGGGATGGAGGAGGAGAGTGAGCCTCTTCCTGACCTCCTGTGTGCAAAGGAGCAGGATGGGTCACTGGAGGGTGCGGTCCTCTCCACCACACTGACCCCTGAGCAGCAGAGTGATTGTCGCCAACTGTTGGGACAATTCAGTGATATGTTCTCCCTGGTGCTTAGTGTCACTGATTGGTGTGTCCATGAAGTGGACACTGGGGACAGTCCTCCTGTCAAGCACAAGGGTTACCGAGTGACTGACCGGGTTAGGGCATGCATTAAGGAGGAGGTTTCCAAAATGTTTGCTTTAGGGGTGATTGAGTCCTCTAGCAGCCCTTGGTCCAGCCCAGTGGTCCTGGTACCAAAAGCTGCAGCGCCTGGTGCCACCCCAGAACTTCGGTTCTGCGTGGACTACCGAGGTCTCAATTCAGTCACAAAGACTGACGCGCACCCCATCCCCAGAGCTGATGAGCTCATAGATCGGCTAGGGGCTGCACGGTACCTCAGCACGTTTGATTTGACGTCTGGGTATTGGCAGATCGCCTTGACTGATGGGGCAAAGGAGAGGTCAGCATTCTCCACACCGGATGGACACTACCAGTTCCGGGTGATGCCCTTTGGGATGAAGAATGCCCCTGCCACCTTTCAGAGGTTGGTCAACAGGGTGTTGGTTGGGCTGGAGGATTTCAGTGCCGCCTACCTGGATGACATTGCAGTGTTTAGTTCCTCATGGGAGGACCACCTGCGCCACCTCTGGGAAGTGTTGATGGCACTGCGAAGGGCAGGCCTCACAATCAAGGCAAGTAAGTGCCAGATTGGGCAGGGTTCTGTGGTGTACTTGGGACACCAGGTTGGGAGCGGCCAGGTGGCGCCCCTACAGCCCAAGATTGAAACCATCCTGGCTTGGGAACCCCCAAAGACCTAGACACAGGTGAGAGCCTTTTTAGGACTCACAGGTTATTACAGGAGGTTTGTCAAGGGGTATGGCAACATTGTTGCACCCTTGACTGAGCTGACGTCTAAGAAACAGCCAAAGATTGTGAACTGGACGGACACCTGTCAGAAAGCTTTTGACGCCCTGAAGTCTGCCATGTGCACAGCACCTGTACTTCAGGCGCCCAACTTTTCAAACGAATTTGTTGTCCAGACAGACGCTTCAGAGCATGGTGTGGGGGCTGTTCTGTCACAGATCAATGAGGAGGGCCTAGGCCAACCGGTAGCCTTCATTAGTAGGAGGTTACTTCCACGGGAACAGAGGTGGAGTGCAATTGAGCGTGAGGCATTTGCTGTGGTCTGGGCACTGAAGAAGCTGAGGCCATACCTGTTTGGGACTCACTTCCGGGTTCAGACGGACCACAGGCCCCTCAGATGGTTGATGCAGATGAGGGGTGAGAATCCCAAGTTGTTGAGGTGGTCTATTTCCCTACAGGGGATGGACTTTACGGTGGAACACCGCCCGGGTACAGAACACGCCAATGCTGATGGTCTGTCCAGATTTTTCCGCCTTAGTGATGAGAACCCCCAAGTGGGTGGGTAGTTCTCCCCACATTTCAGCTGGAGGGGACACGTGTTAGACCTGGCACCATTGGCGTGGGTCTCCCTTCCATCTTTCGCTTTTTGTCTCCTCTATGTTTGCTGGTGTTAGATGCTCTGGGCAGCTGTGCCACTGCCATTCAGTGCCACAGCGCGAATGCTCCCTATTGTAAATTGACTGGATGAATTGGTATTCCCATAATTGGCTCATTTGATCTACCTGTTAGTCCCTCGTATAGTGCACCGTGCGTGCCCAGGGCTGGTAGACCGAATGCTGCTGGTGGGCCTGCAGCGCTGATTGCGCCACCCACCTAAGCAGTGCGTAAAGTGCGTCTCAGACCTGCCATCGCAGAGTCTGTGCGCAGTCCAGAACTGCCATTCTTTGACTGTAAAGTGAACCCACTTCCCAGTCTCTCAACCTTCCCTTGGCATCATGTAAGTCATCCCTATGGCACGGTGCGTTGTATGTGAAAGGTAGGACCTGCCTTGGTCTGTGTGGCATGTCCTGATAGTGAATTACACTCCATTTAGTTTTTCACTATTGCAAGGCTATGTGTTCCCTTAGGCCAGAATGGGCAGTTTTGATTATTACATCCTATAATCCTAGCTGACTCAAGGAACACGTTTGGAAAGTCGAATTTAGTATGCCTGAGCTCAGAATATTAAAATACATCTTTTAGTGAGGATTATTTTTATATTCTGTGTTTGAAAATACCACTTCTAGGAAGTAGGTATTTTCTTGCCTAAGTCGTCCCGTGTGCTCTGCTGTTATGTGTATTGGATGTCTGGTCTTGGAGGGACAGGGCAGGCTGAGCCCGACCTGGGGTGAAGAGCGGAATCTGCAGCTGGAGTATGGGGAGGGGTGACCCTTTGGTCTGAGCAGGGCTGGGCCTGGCAAGGTGAATGATGGCTCCAGCCCCCACTGTGCGTCTGATGGCAGACCCCCTCTTCCTCAAAGGCAGGATGCCGCCTCGTAAATAAAGTGCTCCAGGACCACACCGAACTGGTTCTGGCTGGGTTCAGTGACTTGTGACCTTTGAGAACAAAGACCTGTGGGGTATAAATATCTGCGCCGAAACCCCTACGTGGTGTGTTACTTCTGGATGTCAAGACAAACCTCTGTCCGTGTAACGAGAGGAAAAGGACTTTGAAACTTTCATCCATCTTGCTGAAGCAACTACCCAAGGGCCTGATTTGAGCTTGCCTCCTGCTGAAGTCTCAGGGACATTAGACTTCACCCATCCGCCTTCTGAATTCCTATTGAGAGGGGTTCTACTCGCAGGTGAGGCCTCTGTCGAGAATTCCAGAGCCTCTGGGTCTACTGCGGGGAACGTGGGCTGAGAATCATCGCTATCGCTATTGTGGCCAGCTGAGGAGCTGTTGCCGCTGAGAGCCCGCATTTGTCTGTGTTACGAGAATCATTGCTATCACTATTGTGGGCCGCTGCAGCTGAGGAGCTGTTGCCGCTGAGAGCCCGCATCTGTCTGTGCTACGAGAATCATCGCTATTGTGGGCTGCTGCAGCTGAGGAGCTGTTGCCCCTGAGAGCCCGCATCTGTCTGTGCTACGAGAATCATCGCTATCGCGGGCCGCTGCAGCTGAGGAGCTGTTGCCGCTGAGAGCCCGCATCTGTCTGTGCTACGAGAATCATCGCTATCGCTATTGTGGGCCGCTGCAGCTGAGGAGCTGCTGCCGCTGAGAGCCCGCATTTGTCTATGCTACGAGGATCAGCACTATCGCTATTGTGGGCCGCTGCGGCTGAGGAGCTGCTGCCGCTGAGAGCCCGCCTTTTTATCACCGCCTCAGGAGCCTCGTGAGTGCACGCCGCGGACCGCTGCAGCTGGGAGCTGCGGCCGCTGCGAATCCGCCTGTCATCATCTCGGCTTCCTCCCGAAGCTGCTTGCCGTGCCCCTTTAAACCTCAGGTACATTGTGCATCACCGGGTCGCGTAGACCCCGGCATCGAACTAAGTTCGTTTCACACGCTTTTGAGTGCTTTTATTGCCTTTCTTCGTGAACTTATATTTACGTGCATTGTGGCTTTTTGATCGTATTTGAGCCTTGTGTTAAGCTTATATAAAGATACCTATTTTTCTATAGCTACTTGTGTGGTGTCCCTTTGTGGTGTCGTCACTGCGTTATTGTGTATGGTCATAAATGCTTCACACACTGCCTCTGAGATAGGCCTGTCTGCTCGTGCTACGTTACCACAGGGTTGAGCAGGGGTTATCAAAGGGTGTAGCCCCCTTACTCTGACTTAGGAAGAAGGGTCCCTACTTGGAAAGTGGCCAGCCACTGCCAACTAGAGACCCCCATTTCTAACAGGGTCCATGACCCCACCATGCCCTGTTTGTTGCAGTACCACATGGCAGTGGTGTTGTCCATGAACACCTGCACAAGCCTTCCCCTGATAGACGGAAGAAAGATTTTTAATGGCAAGCAAATCGCCTGAATCCCAAACAGGTTGATGTGGAGCTCGGATTCCACCAGAGACCAGAGTCCTCTGATCTTCATCTTTCTCAGATGGCCGCCCCAGCCCAACAGTGACGCATCTATCACTGCAGTCAGATCTGGTTGGAGTCTGTCACTGACCCAGTCATGGTTCATTAGCCACCACTACAGATCTTTTGCAGTTCTCTCTGAGATCAGGACAATGTTGGAGAGATTCCCCTGATGCTGCACCCAGTGGGCCTTCAGGTCCCACTGCAGAGCCCACAAATGCAAACGGGCATGAGTAACAAGCAGGATGCAGGAAGTCATGAGGTCCAACAGCCTTAGAGTTAGTCTCACCGAAATCGCGATAGCACCTGAAACATCAGAATCAAAGCCTGAATATCCTGGACTCGCTGCTCGGGAGGATAGGCCTTGAACTGCACTGTGTCCAGAACGGGTCAGATGACAGGGAGCGTCTGGGAGGAAGTCGGGTGCGACTTCGGCAGATTGATAGTGAACCTCAGCAAGTGCAGGAGGTTCGCCGTGGTCTTAACATGGGAGACTCCCTCAACGGCCAGTAGTCGAGGTAGGGGAAGACTGGAACGCCTGACCTCCGCAGATGAGCTTCAACCACCTTCATCATTTTTGTGAACACCTGAGGGACCCTGGTAAGGCCGAAAGGGAGCACAGCAAACTGAAAGTGCTCTTGGCCTACTGTGAGCCTCAGTCAGGTAACGTCTGTGGGCAGGCAGGATGGGGATGTGGAAATATGCAGCCTGCAAGTCCAATGGCACCATCCAGTCTCCCGGGTTCAGGGCAGACAGGACTTGGGCGAGTGTGAGCATTTTGAACTTCTCCTTTTTCAGGATGAGGTTGAGAAGGCGCAGTTCTAGGCTAGGATGAAGTCCTCCATCCTTCTTTGGCACCAGAAAGTGTAGGAATAACAACCACAACTTCTGATGCAGGCACCCTCTCTATGGCTCCCTTGGCCAAGACTGCCTGCACTGACTGACGGAGCAAGGATAGATGGTCCTCCATCTGACGATCATATGTGGGTGGCATTGGTGGCAAGGTAGTGGCAAAGGAGAGGGAATAGCCCCTTTGGACACTTTATAGGACTCAGTTGTCTGATGTCACTGACTGCCAGTGGGGCAGGTGATGGCGTATCCTGCCTCCCACATGTTGGGATACTCTTTACTCCAAAAGAAATCATGTACCTCTCCAAAGGCATTTTTCTTCTTGTTGGTTAAGCATTGTTAGGAATTTGTGGTTGAAATATCTGCAAACATTCCAAAGGATCTAAAGAATCTAATTCACCTGTTGTCTTGTAGGTAATGTCTGGAAGGTTAGCATTTGCTTCAAGCAGAAAAATATATAAGTCGTACAGGTACTCATCACAGGTTGAAGTATTAAACCAATTAGGTGGTCCTACATTTCTGAGCATACATTTTAATTCTCCATGTCTTCATATTCATTTGTTCCTCGCTGGCATGCCATAATGTTGATCAAGTTACATTCCAGGCCTTCATTGTTGTTTTGCACCTTTTCAACAAAATCTTTAGCTGTTACGTTGGTAAAGCCTGTTCCTGTTCGCATAACGTGCAACAGCATATGAAGTAACTGAAAGTTCACTTTCATACAACAGTGTGAAAATTTAAGGAATATTTTGTCGAAAGTGTGGGTCTTCTGAATGTAATCTTGTTGCTTGGTACTCAGGAGCAGAAAATTGTACCGGACGATCATCATATCGCCCTCCTTTCCCAGTGGGAAAGAAATGTGATAACATTTTGCTTCGAGAGTTTTTTCCCAGATACTAATTGGCTATCCTCCAACTTCTCTCATTTTATAGAGTTCTAAAACATCACTCATATTTGTAAAGTGTAGCACATATGTAACTATGCCTAATTCAGATAAAACCAAAGACTCTTTTAAGAGCCAACCTGCAGTATATGTAAATCATGAGCAAATATTTTTTATTTCTTTTTTAGTGATTTTTTTGGTGCTGCTATACCACCTAGATACTACAGTGGTGGTAAGGCAGTAGCCCATGAATTAAAAATAGAAAAAATACACATATGTAATTAAAATTCTCTCCCAGCACTAAGTTATTTAGGGTATGTGAAGCCTACCTATACTACATAGATCACCATTGCAGAGTTATATTGTTAAATATACAGAGCACACAGGAAACTGTTAGAAACAAGATGGCTGCCTTTTCACTATGGAATATATTTCAGCAGCTAATTATGTTATGTCATCGCCATGTATCGCAGCAGTACCGCTGTACTACTGCAACAACAAATATCACTAAGTTGTTTTGCCTCATAAAATTAAGAGACACTAACCCATTTCACTTCACATATCAAAAAGTATCATTTATATAGTATAATGTATATTCCTGTGAAATTTCATTGAAATCTGTTCAGCCATTGTGCTGCTACGTCCAATACAAAAATTTAATGTAAAATGCATTGGGGGTTAAACCTGTTTTGAGACACCCCCTTCTTTCTCCTTGCACCCCTTGACTAATTGCCTCAAAACTTTCCAGCATCCTCCAATATAGAAGGTAGAATAGGTCTGGCAAATGTTTGTGCACATTCCTCAAAATGGGGTGCTACGTTTTAATGGTTAAAAATCTGAAGAACTCCTATCTCTGGTTGTCCTAACTATAACTCTATTCACTGAAAAAATAAAAAGGTTAAAGTGAGGTTATAGTTAGGTGAATATCTCAGCGACCGCATTAATGTTTTGAACTAAAAAAACACAGAAATTTCCCAGTTATAGTCAGCATAGCTAACTATAACTTGCGCCCGCCATGCACTGCTTATGACCTCGCATATTACATCACTTATGACATTTTCAATGACATCATTTATGACTTCACTGGTGGCATCTCAACTGAGGCAGCCAAGCCCCCAGCAGGCAGACAACCCCATGCTGCTCACGGCATGGGGTTGGCTGCAGGGATTAGCTTTCAGCCAGGCCCTGCATCCAGCTCCCTGTAGGCAGCTAACCAGAGCCAGCCAAACACACGCTGCTCATGGCCTTGGGTCGTGCGTGGCATGGGTTTTGCTTCAGGGCCTGTCTTGCAGCCAGGCAGTGCTTCAAACTCGTTGCAAGCAGCCAACCCCACGCTGTGCACAGCTTTTGGTCGAGCGCATCAGGGTCTTGGTCACAGGGCTTGGCCTGCTGCCAGGCTCTGTGGCCTAACCCCCTTCAGACTGCCAACCCCACACTGTGCACATTACTGTCCTTGGGGTGGGCTCCCCGTGACACAGTAAGGGAGCCGGCCCCGGGGGATGGGGTCCTTGGGGCCATTAAAGGCTCCGAGTAAGGGGCCGTGCTGCCCCCTCCCTTTTAATTGAAGTCACTGCCCTGGGGGATGGGGTCCCCATGGCTTTTATAAGGCTCAGGGACAGGGACTGTGTGGCCCGTACCTTTATAGGTTTTGCTGACAAATCTATTGTTTTTAATATAATCTTAAAAGTAACTTACATCCTGCCTACTCTCTTTCCTGGCTTCTCATTGGCATGCCACTTACCTTTCCTCCATTTTGATTGGCTGTAGCATATTTTCCTGCATTTACCAATGGTAAACAGTGTTTAGTACGCAGCGTTTAGTTCGCATGCAATAACAACGCGGTCGTTACAACGACCGCGTTGTTATTTCGCGTACCGTTACAACGCAAGTCGAAACAACGACTTGCGGAAGGTGTTGGATTTAAAATCCAACACCTTCCCTAGACTGGACCAACAGACTGGAGTTGGAATAGTAAATGATACTATTCCAACATCCAGCGCCCCTTACAACGCAAGTCGTTGTTCCGACTTGCGTTGTAATGGCATGCGAAATAACGCGGTCGTTGTAACGACCGCGTTGTAACGGCATGCGAACTAAAGGCATGCGAAATAACGTGGCATATTCTTTACCAATGCTTGTTCCTCGTCTGCTTTTCTTATCAGTTTCCTGCCGCCGAAATACTGTTACCATCCGCTTTGGGGGAACTATTTTTCCATAAAGTTTTGCCTTTTACTCTTGCAGCATTTTTATATTAGAATTTATCACCCAGAAAGATTAAGTGATGTGCATAAAATCACAGGATGTTGCGCGGCGCCGCTGAGACTTGAACCGGGATCCCCAGCTCTCGAGTCAGCAGCTCAGGCTGCTGCGCCACATCCTTTCAAAACCAGTGTTATCTGTCAGGGAGCTCTTTCCTTCTCCCCAGACCATGATTGATGAAAGCAGTTCTTTATTCGTTACATAGGCGAAACCGATGCATTACCAATGCTTGTTTACTTACCAATCAGCCCTGGAGGATTGGATCCCCAGGGCTTTTTTGAGGCTTGGGAAGAGGGGCTTCACGGCCCCCCTCCCCTTTTAGTTTCAATTTGGCCCCGGGGATGGCGTCCCCAGGTCCGCCATAGGCTCTGGGAGTAGTGCACCCCCCTCTCCATCAGTAATATACCCGGCCCCAGGAGATGGGGTACCCAGGGCCCATAATGGGCTGAAAAGGGCGCTAATTATGTTGTTTTTGTCCCAGGGGGTCCTCTGGGTCCCCCCCCCTCAGGGCCTAGGGGGCCAGGGTATCCCAAACCTGCACACTTATGTTATTTGTTTTTTTTAAACTGCAGGGCACTAAGTCCCCGAGTCCTGTAATGGCTGCTAGCAACATTTTTCTCATGTTGCTGGCAATCCGAGCGCTCGCTGCTGCAGGAGCGAATTGGCTCATGAAAAAAGGTCCCCGGGCCAGTCACAATGCTCTATTTTTTAATTGGCGCTCCCGCAAGACTCTCGCGAGCCTCTTGCAGACCCAGCCGTCCAGATATACAAATATATTTGTACTATAATTTTCCAAAAACTACTGAATGGATTTACACCAAATCACAAAAAGCACAATCTGCGTGCGAAGATCTAGCTTCTTGCCAAATTTGGTGTAATTCCTTTCAGCAGTTTGTGCGGTAGCGCTGCTTAAAGAAGTCTATGGAAAATACCCATAATGGGCTAGGGAGGAGGGCGCTACTGAATCGCGGCTCAAATTGCCAAATTATGTTGTATTTTGGCCCGGGGTCCTCTGAGTCTCCCCCCACAGGGCCCAAGGGGCAAGGGTATCCCAAACCTGCACACATATGTTATTTTTTTTTTAAACTACAGGACACTAAGTGCCAGAGTCCTGTAATGGCTGCTAGCAACATGTTTCTCATGTTGCTGGCAGCCAGTCAGGGTGCTCGCTCCTGTAGGAGCGAATTGGCCCAATGGGAAAAGGGCTCCCCAGGCCAATCACAATGCTCTATTTTTTAATTGGCGCTCCTGCAAGACTCTTGCGAGCCTCTTGCGGACCCAGCCGTCCAGATATACAAATATTTTTGTACCATAATTTTTCAAAAACTACTGAGCGGATTTACACCAAATCACAAAATGCACAATCTGCGTATGAAGATCTAGCTTCTTGCCAAATTTGGTGTAGTTCCTTTCAGCAGTTTGTGCGGTAGCGCTGTTTATAGAAGTCTATAGAAAATGCATGGGGCAATTTTGCTTTAATGAACCCCTGTTTTTCTCAGACCCTTCCCCCAACACGACCCTGAAACTTTCCAGGAAGGGGCTAAGGTGAATTTGTTTTTCTTATGGAAAGTTTTGTGAAGATTCGTCAAACGGTGCAAAAGTCATTAGCAAAACAAAAAATGCCTTGTCAACGGAAAAGCAATCCTAACTATAACTACCCAGTGGTGACCACCACTGGGATATATAGATATACATTCCATTATAAACTGGTCATCGCTCCTACCATTTAGTTATACTGTGATATCAGTTGCCTAAAGTATGGCCGAAGCAGCCAGATTTTTCCAATTTTTCTCATCTCTACCTTCTTGGCCCGTTTGCTCAATTTATGCAATATTTAGATGTCAGAACCTCTTTCAGAGAGCCACGAAGCAAGCAGAAATTACTGGACCCAACCATGGTGGTTGAGACCTTTTACTTCTTATGTCCCGGGGCATAGCCTACTATGGGCTCTCAGCAACTGGGTCAAGTACCCCTTCAGCAGTTCACTCTCTGTGGTAGCGCGGGTCGAGCAGTGCCAGGCTTCTCAGGGAGAAGGTAGGTGTAATGCAAACATAAACTCAGAATACATCCAACTATCCCAATAAATGATTGCTCAGTCAAATACTTGCTTCTATGTAAAAAGAAGTATTTATCTAATGTAAGAAATTGGGTCTTTGGTTGGGCTGGAAGCCCCCGCAGGGAACAACCACAGCCCTTGTCAGGGTGAACCTCAAAAGTCACTGAATTAACCTTTGCTTAACCCTCTGGTAGCTTTGTTCAAAAGCAGTCAGGCTTACCTTAGAGGCAATGTTTAAAGTATTATAGTGAAAACTCAACAAAATAAAAATCCCAAAACGTAATAAATAAAATGATACCAGAACCAAATATCAGTTTTAAAGTTTTTAGTGAAAATAGCGCTTAAAAGCACAAAGCGCCACTTGTGGTCGTCGGTTCGTGCTAGACATGGGGAAAGTCACGAGTTCTGCTCGAGTACTAGTTCGATACAGGGACCAGGTTAGTCCAGCTGAAAAGTTACCTTCTTATGTCCAGTGTGAAAAATTGCATTTGAGTTGGAGGAGGCCGTGAGGGGTAGGCTGCACATCGCTGGAGCGCGAAGAGCAGGTTGGGTGTTGTGGATGGTCGCTGTAGTGCAACAATCCGGTCTGGTGTCGCGGATAGTCGTCGCTGTAGCGCGAAAAGCCGGTCGAGCGTCAGACGTTCATTGTTGTAACTTAGCCTTTGCGGACGTTGCGAGCTCTTGTTGCTGCAGTGCAAAGTGCAGGTCTCGCGTTGCCGGTCTTGCCCAAGGTTTGCGTTGACGGTCGTCGCCGGTGGTTGTTTTTTGGCACGAGCAAGCGTGTTCGCGGTCGTAAGGAGCCCAAACTTCCGGATTTTCACCTTTTCTCTTAGGAGGAGCTCATGCTGATGCCAACCAAGCATCCTGGACATTGGAGGCACCTCTTGGGGATCAGGACTCACTCCAACAGATGCCAGCAGTGGAGCTCAGGGAGGTCCATTTGCAGCAGGTCAGCTGGGCAGTTGCAGGGAGGCCTCTGAAGCTTGTTGTGTCCCTGTAGCTCACACAGGAGGTCAGCCAACTGACCCTTGAAGTAACTTCTGGGTAACCTTTGATGAAGGCAAGCAGTTCCAATCTTCCTTCTCAGACAGCAAGTCAGTCCTTCAAGCAGCAGGGCAGTCCTCTGGCAGCAGGGCAGTCCTTCTTCGGTAACTTCCACTAGTTCTAAGAGTTTTCTGATGAGTAGCTCTGGAAGTATAGCATTTGTATGGGGAACGCCCTAGCCTACCCCCTCATCTGTTATTTTTTTTAAAGTTCTTCCCCTTTCAAGACTCTGAACTGCCTGGGGGTGACAAAAAGCAGGGCGGGCCTGGTGTCAGGTTCCTTTATGTGTGCAGGAGGCAAAGCCCTTTGAAGTGTGAGTGGGGCTGGGCGCAGCCCTTCCCTAGTCATGCTGCATTCAAAACTAAAATTAAGAGATCACAATGCCGGTTTTGGCTTTCACAAGGTAAATAGAAGTTAAGTTGGTTTCTGTGATGGATGAGGGTTTTAATTTTAGTTTTGAATGGATAAGGGGTAGTTTATGGGGCAATATGAGTTTTTAGGCATTAATTAGGTGTAGGATATGAGTAGGTTTTTGTTTTTATTGGGTTTCACACTGTTGAGCTGTTGGGGTGACTGTGAGGGTGGTTAAGGGAGGTGATTTTTGGTGGGGTTAAGGGTTATGATTCTCTTGTTTCTTGGTTCTTGAGGCACTAAGCAGAGTGGTTGGCTAAGCGTATCTTTCTAATTTTTTACAGCGACTCCTGACGAAGAACCAGATAGGTTCGAAATGCATTGGGTTATACCGAAAGTCCTGTTGTAAAATATGATTGACTGCACACGCTCATGTTAAAGCCTGGATTGGCTACAGAAAGCGTTTTGAAAATGCATGAATAAAAGTATTCAGTGCAATCTACCTGTCTCCGGATTGATTCTACATAAATATAGAGATTATGATAACTAATCTGACAAGTTGACTGGTTTAGCATGGATCACTTGGTTTACAGTGAAGGTTTGGTTTACATGGAATATTTTTTCCTCTCAAAGCAGTGCAGCAGCTGGGGCCGCTAAACGCGGCGCCTTTTTCTGTGTCTTTGACATACTGTGATGGGACGATTCACAGTGCTGTTTTGCACGCACGTATATTGGCAGTTTCAGCAAAAACTCACAAGAAGATAAGGGAAGGAGTGCATTCGCTATTCTATTTACATTTGCTTCGCAACTTTCTAAAAGTGGCATTTCCAGAATTGTAACTTAAAATCTGACTTCACCATGAAAGAGGATTTTAAATGACAATTCATTGGAGTGCAAACAGTATATTTCTACCTGGTCCTAATCTAAAGTTATCACTTATTAATTGTAATAAGGTAACCCAGTGTTAGTCAATGTGAAAGATGAGCCTTACACTGCCAGGACATGGTATACTTTTTAAATACAGTGCACCCTGCCCTATGAGCCTTTAGGGCCTACGTTAAGGCTGATTTATAGGTATTAAAAAGGAAGGTTTAGGCCTGACAAAAGGTTTAGTTAGCCAGGTCAAAATAGCAGTTTAAAAGTATACTACAGGCTGCAGTGGCAGGCCTGAGACCGCTTTTAAAAGGCTACTTTAGTAGGTGGCACAATGAGTGCAGCTGCCCTCTAGTAGCATTTAATTTACAGGCCCTGGGTACATGTAGTGGCACTTACTAGGGACGTACAAGTAAATTAAATGTAACAATCAGTTGTAAGCCAGTTGTACAATTCTTTACAGAGAGAGCACTTTATCAATCGTTAGCAGGGGAAAAGTGCACCTAGTCCTAATGCCAACAAAAACAGGTTCAGCAACAGAAGGCAAAAATCTGAGGGTGACCCTACAAAAAGGGCCAGGTCCAACATCTACTAACACAAAGTACAATACAACACACTGCAAACAATCTACACAGCCTTCTTGAGGCAAGCCCACTAGCATTACCCGGGTCAGCTTTCCAGTCCCACTTCCCCCGTTTTTCGCTGATGGTTATTCCCAATTCACACGTGGCAACATCCAAGCTAGGCTCCGGTAAGGCGTTCAGGTCTCACGTTCTGTGGGGCTCTTTAGTTAAAATCCAGAGTCCTCGCGCTGGAGCGTGTCAATTCAGAGCAAGTTCCCCAGGATTCGGCGGACCGTATGTCAATTTTACCCGCTCACACGGAATGGCTATTCAGAGCCCCTAGATGCCCCTCGGCAGCTCTGCGGTGCCCAAATGGCGAGAAGCTGTACTCACGGTGGCCACCATTCTCATGTCTCCTCTGATGCAGTAAGTCTCTCCTGGGTCCCAGGAGCTGGTGTTCCATGCTCCTGAACAGGGTAGTCGAGGTTGTTGCTCTCACTCTCCATGGACAGTTGTGTCTTCTGCAGTAAGAAGGCCCTCTTTCTCCTTCACTGTCCTTTTTCTCATAACACACAGGTAGGGTTGTAGCAGCGCGACAGTCCTCTCTTTTCACCTTGGCCCCTACCTGGCATATGGGGGACATTGCCAGACAAACAAGATGACGGCTGTATGAAAGTAGGATCTTTCTGCCATAGATACCCCCACTTTTTGCCTGGTGTCAGTGTGTTTTGACTGTAGTTCACTGGGTTCCTGCTAACCAAGACCCCAGTGGCTGTGCTCTCTCCTCTAAATTCTCTTGTAAGTACTTGGTATACCCCACCATTGGCATACTGGGGTACCATTATCAGTCCCTAGTATATGGTACTGAGGTACCCAGGCCGTAGGTACCCCAGGGGTCTCCTGTGAGTTACAGCATGTATGATGACACCCACGGGAGCCCATGCAAACTGTGTCTACAGAGCTGCCATTGCAGTCTGCGTGGAAAGGTGCTTGTACCTTTCACTTTGGATATAAGGTTTCCCTTAAATCCCGGTCACTGCACTTTTAACCTGTAAGTCACCCCTAAGGTATTGTATTGTATTGTAAATGCATTTATATAGCGCAAACTACCCCTGACGAGGCGTTGAAGCGCTTTTTCGGCAAGTAGCATGCAACTCTGGAACCCATAAAGTATTACTGGTGAATTAGTAAAGTGAAATATGAAAGTAATTTGAGTGGTGAATATGGTAGTCAGCTATTTGGATTGAGAAGGATAGCGGAGGGATAGAAGAGGGAAAAAGGTTTGCATTTATATAGCACATGCTACCCCTGATGAGGTGTTGAAGCGCTTTTTCGGCGAGTAGCACGCTACTCTGGAACCCATAAAGGATTAATGGTGAATTAGTATTGTGAAATATGAAATTAATTTGAGTGGTGGACATGTTAGTCTGTTATTTGGATTGAAAAGGGTAGTGGAGGGATAGAAGAGGAAAGGATTTAGAAATCTTTTTTTGTTTTTGTTTTGGAGCTCATAGCAGTAGGAGGAGGCTTGGGATGAGTAAAAGGAGGTGGAGGGGGAAGAGTCAGAGGGAAGGGTTTAGAAAGGCTTGTTTTGGGGAATCGTAATAGTAAAAGAGGTATGAGATGATGCAAGGAGGGGTAGAGTAGGGAAGAGTCTATAAAGGGTTATTTTGGGGATCATAGTAGTGGTATGGGGTTTGGGATGAATGAGAGAGTGGAGGTAGATTAATTATAGATATAGGTATATGGTGAGAAATAGGGTAGTGCATTGGAAAGGGTAGTAGAAAGTGGTTTGAGATGAGTCAGAGAGTTGAGGTAGAGGGTATATTGAGAGCGGTATAGAGTGAGAAATAGGGTAGTGCATTGGATATGCTGAATTCGAAGAAAAGTAACAAATATATAGATCCATAATTACATGAAAGTCATATAGATGCATAAAGGGAGGTAGTATATGTAGATTAAATATGCATTAAATAAACTCTGGCTTCCCTCTAGTTGAGGCAGTTAAATGCGCAGCTAAAATAGGGGTATTGTATGGTATATTAATGGAGACGCAGCAGGGCGATTTGGAAGCCCAAGATAGGAAATGGTGCGCACGGCTAGGACAGGAAGGGGTGTATATGCAACAATCTATAGATATTGCGGGGAAAATTCTGGTTTCGGCTAATTTGAAGGCCCAACATTTCAAGTCACTATTTAATCTATATCATACACCGGCGAGGATGATGAAATGGGGGGGATCAAATGTTGGGAAGTGTTTTAGATGTGCAATGGAGAAGGCTGCTATCACACATATCTTCTATGCTTGTACTTACCTAACTCAATGGAGGGGGCATATTGAGGGGTTTTTGTCTGAAATTACAGGGGTGGATATTCATATAACAATGGATGTTATGTTAACAGGAGATGGTGAAACTCTAAAGCCGGGTCAACCGGGGCATCCATTTAGATATCTAATATTTATGGCGGTGGCGGTAGCACGGCTTTGTGTTGCATCAGTATGGCTGCAGCAAGAAGCCCCTTCGTTTGAGATGTGGCGGGCAAAATGTTATAATATTTTTAATCTGGAATTTAGCCTCTATTCTCTAAAATCAATGAAAAGACAAAAATTGGGCACCCAGATTTGGGGGCCCATGATAGAGCATATGAAATGAGATTGTCTTCTAGGGAGCTTCTACCATACCTGGTGTGTAACTCTTAGCCACAATACT
Source organism: Calotriton arnoldi (assembly GCA_963921515.1). Lineage (NCBI taxonomy): Eukaryota > Metazoa > Chordata > Amphibia > Caudata > Salamandridae > Calotriton > Calotriton arnoldi. The sequence continues at coordinate 5,993,685 of CAWUFW010000001.1, read as the reverse complement.
GTATAGTTTGTATGTCGAGCAATGTTCGAGGCTGACTTTTGTTTGGTTTCTAATGCATTGGTGTTAAAGTATTTATGTATCATGATTGCCATTTGTTATGGATTGAAAAATAATTTAAAAAATAAAAATAAAAAAAATAAACTCTGGCTTTCAAGTGTTGTTGTACTTTAACTTAATTTTATTTATATTTTTTTTTGTAATTTAATAGTGAAGCAATTGTAGATAAATAGTTAAGATAAAAGATTTGCTTATTTATGCAGTCACTTATATACATGTTAAAACATAGTATAATGTAACTATCAGTAATATGTACATTTGTTAAGCAGAACTAATGTATATATTTTTTTTTAAACATACTTATTCTACACGTTTATACAAAGCAATACACATATATAGGTACATATCTATAGTACAAATAAATGCTTATTTATACAGAGGGATATGCTTTATATTTTTGTTTGCGTATGGTAGTTATGTGGGGAAGAGCCAACTCTTGAGTAGTTTTCTGAAGATAAGGTGGTTATCCGTGGATCTTATGTCGGGGTGTAAAGAGTTCCATAGTTTGGCTGCCTGAGCAGAGAAGGGTGTGCCACCCATGGTTGTTTTCTGATACGTTGGTATTTTGAGGCGAGGTGCCACTCTAGAGCGGAGGTTCCTTTGTTGAATGTGTTTGGTGATTATATTCCGGATGAAGAGCAGTCCTGTTCCATGTATCGCTTTGTGGGTGATACACAGCAACTTGAACGTGGATCTTCTGGCAACCGGTAAGGGGGCTTTCAGTCCAAGGGCAGGGTGCATGGTTCTAAGTATGTGGGTACCCATACACGAGCAAAGGTACCCCCACAAAAACTCAGACTCCATTCTTTGGGATTTGGAAGTGCGGGACAGTCATTATAAGGTATGTAGTGGACACTGGCAAGTCAAGATGTCCAACTACATAATGTCTGCCCCAAACCTAGTCATGTTTGGTATCAAACATTTTGGAATCATGCAACTACACCGATTCCAGTGTTAGTTGCATGATGCCATGTACTAGAGGGCTCCTTAGAGGACCCCCAATATCTACTTGTGTAGCCTTACAGGGTCTGTCTGCCAGCCCACGCTGCTGCCTACCCTAGACAGTGCTCTGCCCCCCTGCTGATGAGCTTAACTCAGGCAGGGGAAGCTGAACAAAGGATTTCCTGTGAAGGAAAGGTGTGACCACCTCTCCTTTAGAATTAGGTAGGGTTGGGGCGCCTCTGAGCGCCTCCAGACTTCATTGAAGGGCACATTTGGTGCACTCCATGCTTAAACCAGGTTTGCCCAGTTCAGGAGACCTTGGCTTCCGCTCTGGCACAAAACCACACAAAGGACAGGGGAGTGTCCACCCCCCTATCCAGCTCCTCCCTAGGGAGGTGCCCAGAGCTACTCTAGGTGGCCAATTGATACATACATGTTGAATCTTGGCCCCTGGGAACATCTGACTGGCTAAGACAGCTGAGTAGCATCCCTGACTCCCTCTGATTGGTGGGTCACAAGAGAAGAGGTACTTCCCCTTTTTAGGGTTACTTAGGGCTCCCCTGAGGGTGGGTCCTTAGATTCGTCTCGACAACAACTTCTAGATCCGACTGCCTGTCATCTGAAGACTGTCCAAAGACTCTTCTGTTGGTGGACACTGGAACTATGCTGTTCTTCAAGGCAGGACCAAAGTCAAGACTGCTCTGGTGGGAACATTCCTGCTGCATCTTCATCCCTGTGCTTCTTCAAGTTTGGCAGCTCTGTGACCGTGCATCCTCCGAGTCACCAAGGACTCAGCCTGCATCCCAGCCATGAGGAATCTCCCTTGGAGTGAAGGAGTCACTTCCCTGCATTCGCAGGCACCTCTACGTTGGCGACCGGTTTGCTGATCCTGTTGTCCCACGGACATCGCCCGGCTCTGCAACACAGGTGGTGGTTTGTTGGTTCTCCAGAGGCCTGACCAGTCTTCCCTGGAACTTGGGCAACTGTAATCCCTCTCCAGCCGACGTGAACCATTTTACTGTGCACCACGTCTGCTTGCCGTTACTAAGGCTTGTTGGCTCTCTTCACAAAAGATCTTCAAGCTCCAAGAAATCCAGCCTCCACCATTGCACAGCTCCAAGAATGACATTCTGCCTGCCTCCTCTGCACCGTGGGCCTTCATCTTCTGTGTGATGTTAAGGCTTTCCTGTGACTCCCTGTGCCTGCTGCCAGAGGATCCTCGAGGGGGCTCCAACGATTCCTACTGGCTCTCCTTCCTGCTGAGGGCTGGCCCTGACTTGCCCTTGCTGGGTTAGTCCCACAGACCTTGCTGGTCTGCAACACAGCATCTTCTTCCGCGAACTGTTTTTCAATCCAAGGCTTGTTGGTGGTCCTGCTGGCCACTGACCTTCCTGCATTCATCGACCGGAGTAGCACAGCTCGTGGACGGCTCGTGTGCTCCTACCTCGTCGCCTGGGCTCTACAGCTGCCGCTTCAACCTCTCCGTGCTACAACAAAAAATTCATTCAAGAGCTGGTATTGTGCTCCTGTGCCTCCCGGTCACCTCCGGGTGGTTCGGACTATGTCCCCTCTGCTTTGAGGTTCTTCTCGTCTGGATTCCATGTCCTGGTTCCATCGGCCTGGTCCATGAGACTCTGTAGCTGCTGATCTTCCACGAACCTCCATTGGCGTCTATGGGCGGTTCCGACACCACTTCATCCCTATGTACCTGGGCACCCTGGTGGGGGTATCCTGGTTCCTGGGGTATCCATAGGTGGGGTGGCTCTCCAGCCTTCCTTGATCCCAGTTGTTCCTTTGGGGTCCTTTGGGAATGGTCCTAGAACTGTAAAATTCCAACCGCAACTTACCCTGTGTTATCCTATGGACGTTTGACCCGCTGTAACCACTCTACACCCGGGCGCCTTTGGGGTTCCTGGCTAATCACCTTGGGTGGTTTCCATATTTCCCCTGGGGTTCTCCATCCTCGGGTACTAGTCCCGTTTTGGTTCTTACCTCATATTCCACTATTTTAGTGTATGGTTTGGCCTCCCGGTTGGGCCCTATGTGTTTTTTTTATGCTACTTACCTATTTCTGAAGTATTTCTCGTGTGTAGTTGATATCTCCGGGTAGGAGATATACCAAGTTAGTGTCTAGTGTGTGCTAATAATTACAAAGTATTTTTACACTCTCCTAGTGTTTTTCTTTCATGTGTTAATAGCTTACTTACTGACTATAGTGGTGAATGCACTTGCTTTACACCCCTCCTGATTAAGCCTTAACTGCTCTCCACAGCTCTGGTTTTCAGGGACCTAAACACTATCACTAAGGGTTGCCCGGACTCAATGCACAGTGCCTCACCTTAGGTGGATCCTATATACTGAGCCAGCCTCCTACAACGGCCCTCTTCTGGATCATGGCTGTGTATTGGGAAACAGCCCTCCTTCTCTCACAGTACAGCGCCAAGGACAATAACCCTTTTTCTTTACCGCCACCCCCAACTGTCAATTTGGTCTCAGACTTTGTCACTTGGGCCAGCAACACGATCGGTGCGGTGGTCCAGACAGACTAGAATCTCACACGCAGATCCCAGGATCCATGCAACGGGATCCTCACTGTACCCCGCTCCCTCCAAGCGATCTTTTTCACCTCACAAAGCCCACTGGTCTTGGGTCAGGCAGAAGCTGGTGCTAAGGACTCCAGGCAAATGTTCTTGATCCTCCTGGGTGATATTCCCTCACCCAGTATGCAAGACTGCAAGACCCTTAGTCCTCTGTCCTGGTCACAAAATGCATAACACTTGCTGAGCTTCTCCACGCTGATGTACAACTTCAATTTGACAATTTGTGAGTCTCAACCTCCCGTTTTTTAGGTCAAGCCTGGGCAGCGCATGCGCTGGCTCTGCGAGGCATGCTGTATTCGAGTATGGAGTTGAAGCTCTGCCCACTCTCCGCCCATATTTTTCATTGGCTTGTGTCATTGTCCTTTGTCAATGCTGGCTTTTGATTTGTTAATAGGCTTGTTAGTCCCTCCTTAGTACTGCCTTGTCTTCATTTGTAACCTCCCACTAGCCCTTTTACTTCTGTGTAACACCTATGTCTTATTTAGTCTGTAAGCACTATTTTCTTTAATTAGTTTCTCCTACAGCAGGCATGACGTGCTTTCCTTCAACATTCAGCGCGCCAGGCACGCTTTCACTTTCCAAGCAGCCCGGGACAATGGTGGCCGCTTCTTTAAAATGAAATGGGTCTCACATTTACAAAAGTTTAAGCTATTGGCATTGTAAATGATAAAGCCTTTTATTTATGTGTTAATTATCAAAACAGATAAATAAAAGGCATAGACATTTACAATGCCAATAGCTTAAACTCTCGCAAATGCGAGACCTATTGCATTGTAAATGCTTGTTATAATCCTATTTCCAGACACACTTGTGATGTAGTGTCTCTGTACCTGAATTTCATGTTCTGGGTTTAAGTCATTTTGAAGGGCCCACTCCCTTTGTTGTGCTCTTCCTCCAAAGGACAGTCTATCCCACCAGGACAGCCTCCAATCTGGATTGCCCCTGACACAGGCCAATGGAGTGACTAGAGGCCTACACCTGGATGTCAGCCTCAGTGATATGTGCTTCAAAAAGTTACCAAAGGGCCCCAGTCCGACAGGGGAGCTCTCCACGGCCAGCTGTGTCTTCTACAATGAGACGGCCCTCTTTCTCCTTTACTGACCCTTCCTCATGACACGCAGGTAGGGTCGCAGCAGCACATACAGGGCAACAGTCCTCTCTTTTCACCGTGGCCCCTACCTGGAATATGGGGGACGTGGCCAGACGAACAAGATGATGGCCCTCTTCTGGATCACGGCGGTGTAGTACAGCCCCAAGGACGATTACCCTTCTTCTTCACTGCAGCCCCCACCTGGCAATGGGGTCTCAGACTTTGTCACTTGGGCCAGCAGCGCGATCCGTGCAGTGGTCGAGATGGACCAGAATCTCACACGCAGCTCCCAGGATCCATGTAACGGGATCCCCATTGGACCTTGCTCCCTCCAAGCCATCTCCTTCACCTCACAAGGACCCAGTACGACTCTTTATGAAATTCTTATTAGCCTCATCTCCTTCCTCAGATGTGCCTAGGCCCCTTTGACCAGTGACCTCTATTCTGAATCAAAGAGCTCCTATTGAAGTGCAATGAAGAGCCTGGCTCTTCCTTCCTCCATGTGTCACACACAGCTCTCAGAAAAACAGCAATCCACAAATATGGAGGAAAGCTCCACCTTTCCCTGCTCCTCCTGTAAGCCCTGGGTCTCCCAAAATGGAACCCAGTGTCTTCCGTTTACTGGGCTCTTCACAAGTGCACACATACCTCTGCACGCATTCATATTCATATGCACGCAGTATCAAATATTCTGTACCTCTTCCCGGGCACACATACATCCTTGCGTGCTCATGCATCATCACGCGCTCTCTCCTATGTGCCATACCTTCCTGTAGGCATACGCAGCTGCTCATGGTATTTCTCCTGCACTGTACCATCTCTTACCTCCTCACGTGCACACTCAACTGCTTGTGTTATTCCTCCTGCACTACACCATCCCTCAGACGCATGTATATCCTTGCACTGCACACAACCCAATGCAGGCCAAGGGTCAAGTTAAGCACACAGCAGTGGAATTTTACCAGGGTGGGCCAGGAGATACCACTCTAGTGATAAAGGTAAAATGGACCAGTTCACTCAACGGATCACTAAAAACACAGTTTGTTGCCACCACTGCACTCCTTCTGCTTCACTCCAGCTGAAGGCAGTAACCTTCCACCTCAAGAGAGCTTTGGGCTCTACGCCCAGTCTAAGCAGACCGCAGTCAATGAGACAGGCCTAAGTCATAGCGCACACGCACGCACATGACCAAAAATCATTAGTACCAAGGATCCAAGTATCACCAAAGTTTCCGCATGGGCACACATCCGTCACTATGCAGGGAACTTTTCTGTCCCAACATTAGGTTTTACTGTTTTCATGGTACTTAACTGAATATTCTCAGTTATTCTGCATATGACTTGTCTCAACGTGCTCAATTTATGTAGAGAATTGTCATGTAATTCCCACTAATCCTTAGGATCTGCGTGTTTGTTGGACAACATAAACCTTGGGTGAGGTGCCTATACTGATTCTGGGCACTCACCAATGGATATGTTGGCCTAGAGACCAGCTAGCTCACAGTGCCACCATAAACCCCCCTATCCCTACCAGGGAGCGCATAGTTTCTGGCAACCATTGAACTTGACAACCCTGATTCCTCGGGGATCGTGGTAACAGATCAGAACCTCTCGCTCAGTCACTCGTGCTCTTTGTTCTCAGAGAAATATATAGAGAATACACAGTGGGCCGTTTTCAATATATTTATTGAGCCAATGTTATACTTGTATAAAATAAATGTGCTGCGATAATCGGTAAACCGAAGCAGATGAAAGTGATTATGAGCACGAAAAGAGTAAATAGCAGCTATAGTTCTACCATGGTGCTAAAACAGTGTATATATACAGGCATATAAAACAAGGTAGTGCTCCTACTATGCAACCCTACTCTGTGTATGTATAGAGTATGTGTAGGTGTGAAGCCAAGAAGCCTCCCTCGGGATGATTCAACCCCATTACCTGGTGGGAGAGAATGTAGGACCCCATCCTGGTCTTGAACTGGACACCCCTCGCAATGATGTCAGACCACTGCGTGGTGAAGTCTCAGCATGCAGGGACCCTCGGTGTCAGCTGAAGTGCCTCCTATGAGATGCTGATTATTTATAATAAAAAGCATCCTTGCAATGTACGTGTAAATTAGCAATGTTATGGGTTTGTAGATAGCCCTTTCGCCCCGTGGATGAAGATTGAATGACATTTGCACATTCCTGCGTAGAGGCCTTGTACTTGGTGTTCGAGGCATCGTGATAATGGTATACGAAGCCACATGTGCAAACAGAAGTAGTTTCAGAGAAACGAATCCAACATTGTCATGCACTTGAATATGTGCAAAAGGTCACAGCAGTAATGTTATTGTGAAAAAGAGGACAATGTAAGAAATGAGCAGCTACGCTACATGGGCCTAACCCGGGCACATAACACCCACTTCTCATACTAAGGGTCGATATATATAAAAGCTATCTAAAAAGGTCAGCATGCCATAATGAAATTAAAACTAAAAAGGTCTAAAACCATTTTTAAAATCATCTAAAAGCAATCTACTCTTTAAAATATTCATAAAAAGCCATTAAAAGTCATTTTACTGTTTAAAACTCCAAACACCCAGAAAACCATGGCGCCTAGAAAAAGCAGAAAAAATATTGCTTTGAATCACTTTGTTTAAAAACTGGCAAAATAGTTCCCACCACACGGAAAAGTCAATTATTTATGTGTTCCGAGTGATAGTCGCAACATTGCTGTTGCTGGCAACGTTCCCAGAGGCGCTCCTCGAAGCAGGTTTATGGAGCAAAGGTGGTTCCATCCAGTTCCCACAGGGAGGGAATGCATCCTGTAAGCGTAATGCAGAGCCGGTATCCAGTTCTCTTGGAGCCTGAGCATCTCAGGGTGGCTCAAAGAGTTCATTCATCAGCAATAGAATACGCTGGAGACAACTATACCCATGGGCCGTTAAAGGGTCCATTAGTACCTCCATGTCCAATGGCGCAACCAATTGTTATCTGAGATATAAATCCAATACTCATTCATGGCTGCAAAGCAGGCAATGGAAAACAAGTTGTACGCAGTGAAAACCAAACAGGCCTGAAAGACAAGAACCAGTGTTCATTCAGTTCTTGAAGCCGAAGTGTGCCGAAGCAGTGTATCATGCGCTCATGGCATTGTAGCACAGCCAGTGCTGCCTCCATTCTGGGTTGAACTGGGACATCCATTGCGGATCAGAATTCCCACCACAAGTAGCAGGACAAGCAGAGGACTTCCAAAAACGCTTCCCAACACAGACTGTATGAAAGATAGTATAGCTCAAAAAATTGTCTGAAAGGTGCTAACCAGTCCAGAGGCAATACATTTGAAAAAGTGCGCTATTCTCTTCGTATCAGACATATTAAAGATACGGTGGACCAGCTCCCCAAAATGCAGCGGGAAGTTATTATCAAACATCTCTCTGGTTGATGTTAAGGCCACATCTTTTTGAAAAAGCATGGCTTTCAGTTTGCTCAGAGAATCAAAGCGTATGTTGGAAACATTTATCGAAGGCCGTAGATCCCTAACTGTGCGGGCAGGTGGAAACAGTACTTGTATGCAACAAGTGACTATGGAATTAACTGTTACCAGATAAGTGCCTGGTTCCATTCCGCAGCAACCTTGATCTTTCAGCATCAAATTGCTCCCATTCGAGAGCAGCTTGAAAACCTGATGAATCCCGGCAGCCGGACAACCCTTCAGATAACAGGACAAGTTCGCAACTGAAGCATTGCATGCCCCATGAAGTGTAATATCCTTGCATGTGTGCAACAAGTGACTATGGAATTAACTGTTACCAGATAAACGATGCCTGGTTCCATTCCGCAGCAACCTTGATTATTCAGCATCAAATAGCTCCCATTCGAGAGAAGCTTGAAAACCGGATGAATCACGGCAGCTGGAGAACCCTTGCATACGAAGGACCCCCTCAAAGCATCCTCGCATTCTGAACCACTAAGGAAGACTTCTGTATCCCCATTCCTGCATCTAAACCTGAATGGTAATTCCCAGTATTCATGCACATAACCTATATTGGAATTGGAAATTCGTGACCGGTAGGGTAATGAAACCATGGATTATCCAGTCTGTGGATGGTGTCTCAGCCACGGTGAAAGGTAATTGATCTAATTTTTCAATGTGCAACATGGTAAATTTCACATCCCTTCGTACAATCAAGATCTGTTTTTCAGTCAGCTTGTATGCTGAAAACAGACTTGTGCTGTTGATATAATGCCTCAGAACGTGGCTAGAACGTAAAGTTTGAAGTGTCCAGCTTAATAATACAATGGACCGTAGTTGTGATTGTCCATGCTGTAAAATAGACATACCCTGTTGTATTATGTCAATTGCAGAACATACTATGTTGTCAAGTGAATATATCCTGGAGGATAATGTGGTCATACCTATTTCAACCATAGCCAAAGCCTTTTCTAAATTAACCCTATTAATCTCGTGCAGTCTCTCAGCAGCCTCCTGTTGATAAACTTTTCACATCTCCTTATATATTACATACATGAAGCACTTTTGACGTGGGTTCCGGGGACCTAATAAAAAATCCCTGAGATCCATGTCACCAGAAAGTAGGGACAAGTGTTGTTTAACCTGAGGAAGTGTTGAGGTTTTTAGCCAATCAAGGCACAAATTCCCAACACTATATGATGTCACTACCCCGAGTGCTCTTATTGTACATTTCGCTGGTCAGGCCTAATTATTTCAAACCCTTCGGCATTGCCCAGGAATCTAGACTGACGCCCATTAGTGTCCAAAGGCCAAACCAACCATCCCTTCCAATTGGGGTCTGATGAATTATAAGAACCATTGCATATCATGGCATCTAGTGTGCCCTCACTGTATAGTGTAAAATGCTGCCAGTTCTCTAAACGTGAGAATGCGGGAATACGCTGTGTGTTCAAATCCTTCATCTTGGCTATTCCAAGCCAGGATGTCTGTTTCACTGTTTTATTCAGGAAAATGTTTTGATGTGGTATTAGGAATGCTCTAAACATGGCCTCCTTTCCTTGAACTGGCCAGACTTTTGTCCCCCAAACAGATTTTGTATCTATTGTGTCTTTTTGAAAGTCAAAACCCTGTACAGACAGCTGGGAAAGAAATGAGGCAGAGTATATCAGTTTGCTGTTTGTAGGTATATATTTCTTTGCAGGTGTAGATGCAAGCCTTTAGTAGTAAGAGGCTGGGTCTGATGTGTTAAAACCAGAAAAACTAAGAAAACTTCTGTGCAAATGTTTTTGAGCTACCTTATGGCGGTGTCGGGCAATGTTCCCATTGGGTAAAATTATAAAAAGCACGTGGGATACTTGCTTTGTGTACAAAAAGGTGACCAAAATGTTGATAATCAGAACATATCACTGTAATTGGATGTACCATCATACAATTCATCAGAAGAAAACACAGTTGACTGCTCTAGATCTTCTAGCATGTACTGTATCAGTGTCCCAATCATCAGAGCAAGTACTAGAGGTGATGATATCATTTAAGGAAATTTTAAACAAATATGGTCTTTGTAAAAGTTTGGTAGGACCATACACATCGTACGATACCCTGTCCCACACTATTCCTTCCGGAACTGGAACTGCTTTGATGTTCACCAGGGACAGGTCTCTTTGTTCACGGTGCGATGATGCACGTGGTTTTAATACCAAGTTCACAAGTTGTACTGCAGAGCGTTCTGGGAGATAATGTCATTCAGAAGTAGGAAAAATTGAGTCACCAAACCAATTCAGAGGACCAGGAATAGTAATCCGATTGTAATCCAGAGGTGCAACCAAGGAGTAACAAAGTGTGTCTTTTTCAGCCAAAGATAAAGAGCACATATTCGTAGCTTGAAAGGAAGAGGCTGTGGCAATGGTGTCTCAGGTTCAGTTGAATCTGATGATAAGTCGTCATAGTCCACAAAGTAGCCAGACGCCGTTCGGTCTATTTTTGGCAGCTCAGCAGGTTTTGAAGAACTGGGAGATGACTCAATCTGTGGCATATTCACATAGACATCACCAATTTTTTATTTTTTTTAAAATTATTTATTTTTATATTATTAAAGAAAAAAGTGCAAATGCAGCATAAGTCAGAATACATATAAGTACATTTCAAAAAAACACATTTCCTTTAAATTAATTAAAACTATAAAGCTAATGTAATTCATTAACAATGAAGACGGAAGTACTCAGGTTAAAAGGGTATAAGGTTAAACAGATTAAGAACAGAGAGCTAAATTCATTTGAATTACAATAATCATAGAGCCCAATATACCTAGGATAGAAAGTGGCAATACAGACATGGGTATAGATACAATACAAACAGATGTATCAAAAAATTTTCATCACCAAACTTCATTATAAATACAAAAGCATAATAAGTCAATGCCTCGACATTCATTCATCCTGGGCAAGTAGAGTAGCCCAGGCGATTAATGGCCCCCAGATCCTATTCCCTTTAATCCTTCCGTTTCTGCCTCTCCGTTCATAAAGTGCTCTTTCCAAATTGAATATGTGCAGAAATCGGCCTTTCCACTGATGGAAGGTCGGGGGAGAAGGGTCTAGCCAAGCTGAGGCAACACAGAGTCTAAGGACTGACATTGCTATAAACTTAAGCTCTTCTCCAATTTTCCCATCTTGTTCAGTTCCGCCAAGTAACATAAGCTGAGGTGACAGCGGGACATCCTCTTTCAATACATGCCACAAAAAGCCAGATATTTCTCGGCCGATCGGTTCTATTCTAGGGCATGTAGAGAAGATATGGACCAGGTCCGCACCGTGTATCTTACACCTAAAACACTGGGTCCCTTCCACTCCTCCCCACTTCACAATTTTCGCGGGCGTTATATACAGGTCAAAGAGAGTTTTAAAACATTGTGACCGCAAGTTAGCAGAGCATAGTGTAGAGTCACCCATTTCTAATGATTTCAAAAAGCGGGAATCCCGGACCCCTAGCCTCCCCTGCCATCTCAACCATGCTTTCCAAATCATCCGTGACCCCTTCCAACAAGCAGCTATACAATTGTGAGATCGAAGAACCAGAAGCCCTTATTAATATTTCGATCAGGGATACCTGTGCAAAGCCCGCTGCGCCACCAGCTTTTTTAAATAGAAAGTCCCTCAGCTGTAAAAACTTGAAGAAGTCACGATGGCCAATGTTAAATCTTTCCCTAACCCCTTCAAAAGATGCTATATGATCCCCCGCCAGGAGGTCCCCTATCCTATAAAAACCCTCTTTCTCCCACCTTGCCAGGCACTCCTCCTGTAAAATCCTGGGAAGCTGATCATTCCCAATCAAAGGGGTATATCTGCTAAACCTACCCACCCCAAGTTTCTTCCGTACACCTGCCCAGTTACGGAACGCAGCAATTAGGATCTTAAACCGTGTTCTTTTAAAATAACTTGGTTCGTAAATTTTTAAAAGGCACCCGTTAGCCCGTGATCCAATCAAAATCTCGAAGATTGACGGGACAAATCTGGGGTCATTTTCTTCCCTTGCCCTGATTCCAAAGAGAGGCCAATAGTATTGTAGAGATGCGGCAAGGTAATATAGTTTAAAATTAGGAAGCCCCAGTCCACCTCTATCCCTAGGGAGGGACAAAAATACATTGGCTCTTCTAGTCCTGCTGTATGACCAGATGAATCTAGCCACCTCTATCTCGATTTGCCTGAACCAATCGTTATGTATTTCCAGAGGGATCGTACAAAATATATACAGTAGTTTTGCAAAATCATCATTTTAATTAAGTTGCATCTACCAATTTTTGACAACTTTAAATTGTCCCATCGCCGCAGATCATTCTTAATTTTCCCCATTATAGGGGCCAGGTTTATATCCACCATAATATCTTCCACCTTTGCCATAATGTGTATACCCAAGTAAACTGCTTATTCCACGATCCTACTGTCGGAGGCAGTGGTAAATCTATTTGTTAATATCTGTGTTTTTGCCTTATTCAATGAAAAACCTTTTTGAATCCCAAAATTTTCCGCAATGGTTTCTACTGCGGACAGCGCTCTATCAGGGTCGGAAGTAATCGCCACATCTTCGGCATACGCCAATAGCTTTGTGTCCCAACCCTGAAAACTTATGGGAACAATATCCGGGGAAGCCTCCAACCGTCTGAGAAGGGCATCTATATATAGTGCGAATAGCAGGGGGGAGGATGGACATCCCTGCCTAGTTCCCCTGCCAATTGGAAATATCTCAGATTCTTCCCCCATTATCTGCAGCCTCGCTGTAGGGTTAGTATACAAAACCTATACTGCCCTGATAAAGAAAACCCCTAGACAATTGGCTTCCAAGATTCTCCATAAATAGATCTATGACACCCTATCAAAGGCCTTCTCGGTGTCCAAGAAGGCAACACCCATAGGTTTCGTAAGGACCTCTGTAGCATCGAAAAGTGAGATTACATGCCTGACATGGTCAGCCGTCCCCTTCCCCTGGATAAAACCATGCTGCCAAACTGATACCAGGTACTGCATTACCTTATTCGATCGGGTGGCAAAAATCTTTGAATATAGTTTAGTATCACTATTTAAAAGTGTTATAGGCCTATAGGAACCCAGATTAATAGGATCTTTGACTTTCTTTAAAAAGATGACAATGTTGGCGGTGCCCCATGAGCCTGGTGGTGCAGCCCCGTCTCTAACTTCCTTAAATAATCCAAGTATTTCCTGACAGATCTCACTGAAAAAAGTTTTATAAAACTCTAGTGGTATACGGTCAATTCCTGTGGCGTTACCCAATGGGAGAGCTTGGAGAGCCATGTGGAGCTCTTCCTGAGAGATATCCGACCCCAATAGGAGACTCTCCTCCTGGGAGACCCTTCCATTCGGAACGAATTCGCTCAACTCATCATGCATATGAAGACCCCCCCTCGGGTGAAGCTGTATATAATTCCTCATAAAATTCCCTGAAAGCCTCCCTGATATCTGCAGGATCTGAGACTACTTTTCCCTGCAAGTTCCTGACCTGCTTAATATGCCCTGCCGCCACCTGTTGCCTGGCCCTAACTGGTAATAATCGGCCGACACTTTCACTATATTCATAGCATTGCTGCCTCTTGGCAAGATACCTACCCGCCATCTTCTCAACATTAAAATCATTCAGAGAGGCTCCGGCGAGGTATCGTGACTTCTGCCGCGCTGTCTAGCATCGTCAATGCCCATGCCCTGTTCAGAAGCAAAGTGTTCTTTTGTTTTTCTTCTTTTTTAATGATGTAGTCTGATGAGCGTTGTGATTCCTTCTTCGGTTTCACACGCTCTTCTGATCTGCTCTCTGACCATCCACCTCTCTCCGAGCGTGTATCTGATGACATCTGAAAGGAACGAGTGGAACGTGTATCAGTATCCTGATACATGTCAGGCTTTCTGATGTTATCACAGTTCCTAAAATTGTATTTCTTTTCAGTGGTTTCCTGTTGAGGAGACCCACCCTGTGATTGTGTTTTATTTTGTTTATCTTTTTGTTTATTGTCTCATTTCTTCTTGGAAGAATTGGGTGCTTGCTTAGAGTTATCCTTTTCAGAATTACTCTTAAGTTGTGGTTTTCCAGGTCTGGCTCCCAAATTATCTCTACCTAGCGTAGCATATGTTTCTTCGATAATTTTAGGCAAGTCCGGCTCCTGCTGTGCAGTAGTGAATTACCCTCAGGCGTTGGTGTATAGCTAATGCTGCTGCCTCCCCCTTTATGTTACTTAACATAATGGCTGATACTGTGGCAAAATTGCCTATCAGTTTCATTCCCAAGTCCAGGGCAGGTGCTGCCCTCTACTCATTCTGTACCTGTTTCAGTACTTCAGGCAAGACAGCCAGTGAAGGGGTACCATGTGTTCTGGTGTAAACGGCAGCAAAGACTGTACCCCAAGTGGTACAATCTTTCACCGGGGGAGCCATCCCCATTGGCAAGCAAATAGTATTCTGTGTTTTTCCTGCGCGCTCGTATGGGGAAGAACTGCTTCAAGCTGGCTTGTTTTTTGTGCTATCCAGAACAGAATTTGCTCCCTACTGGTGGGAACCTTTCCCATCACAACATTCAGTGTATGGCCTGATGCCCGTGGTAACCAATTGTGGTTGTGCAGCCCGAGCAGTCTGCGCAGGGTTAACTGTGAGTGTTCACATTATGATCTGTGTAAGATTTCTCTAAATTTTTACTAAATCGCTGTATAGTGTACGCAATTCCGCTGCAGATAAGTTAGCAGTGTTAGGATGCAGTGTGTATGCAGCTAAGACGGCCATGTCGCTCCTTCTTTACTGAGCGGATGGAGTCTCACCTTTTCTGTAGTGTGGGGGACGGTCCCTTTAAACCAATGTATATGCTCTTCGTAAGAGAGAGGAATTTCTATGTCTACATATGGAGTGTATTCCTCTGGTGTTTCATCTTCAATGTAAGTGTGAAACAATAGTGTAATGGCATTTGCAGCTGGGAATTTAAACCAGAATAGAATACCTCTGTTCTGAATGCTTTGTGTGCCTCATCCACAAAGGTAATGTCTTAACCAGTTGCCGGGAGACCATATTGCAGAGGTCTTCAAACTTTTGGATGCCGGGACCCCCCTGTCAACATTTTCAAACGTAAGGACCCCCTCCTGACAAACATTTCTAGAATTTGATACTCCTCATTATCAATAACCATACACGCCCCCAGTTCCCACAGAAAATCATTTTTACAGTGGGGAAATATTATTTAACAGTGTTTAGCAAGTCAAAGGTTTGTGGGTGACAAATCAACAGTAAAAACAGTCCACCAGACCACAAAACAGGCCAGCAAGCAGCCACAAAAAGCCGACACACTGACCTGCCTGGCCACCCCTTTGGGCACTGCCAGACTGTCCTGTAGGCAGGGCTACTGGAATTATGAGGCAAGGGAGGACCAAATTATGTGGCAGTTTTAAACTTGTAAAGGCTGAGCTGTATAAGTGTTTTGCAAGGAATGGGAAACTGCATGCATTTGTGCTTGCTGCAGACACATATTTGTGGTCATAGCACAGAAATTAACAGTAAACAGTCCACCAGACCATACAACAGGCGAGCAAGTAGCAAAAAAATAAAAACGCCCACACACTGACCTGATTGGCCATCCCTTTGGGCACTGCCAGCCTGCCCTAAAGGCAGGGCTACTGGAATTATGAGGCAGGGGAGGGCCAAATTATGCAGGAGGGTTGATTGAGTTGTGTGGTAAGAAAATGTAAATAATGTTATGTGATGCATATTTTGGAATAGTATTGCTTCATTATTTTGACATTTTTTAAACAGGGTAACACTAAGCAAAGATTTCACCTCATCAGTACCAGTTTATAACCAAAATACAGCAATAAACAACAGAAAGATGTCTAGTCATCCTTTGTGAAGGACCTTCCACTCTGCAGTGTCGCCACATTAGAAGCTCACCTGGCCCTGGCCGGGAGCAGCACGGGTCCCTTAAAACCCTGGCGGTCTTGTGCAGAGTTAAGCAGTTCACACACACCTCTTTCCTCCCACCCCGTCCCCTTTATCCCTCTCTCCCTTTGCAGGCCATTTTCTTTCACCCCTTTTACAACTTCTGAACTCTCCCCATTCAACCTCTCACTGCACCTTTAATCATCTCTCGCTGTTCTGTTTTTCAATCCCCTCATCTCTAACAGTATCTCCTATTTATCTCATGGCCTCCCTGGCCCCGTCTCCTCTCTCAACCCTCATCACTTCTCATTCACCTCAAGTCTCTCCCTTCAAATTTCTGTCTTATCTATTTGTATCTTACACTTCTCCAGTCCCGCCATTCATCGTTCCCATCTCTCCTTTGTTCTTCCACACCTTCTTGAACTAACGTTCCTCTCTCCTGTTACCTCAGCACCCACCCCAGTACTCCCTCTATTCCCCTTTCGCTGCTCTCCCTCACCCACGTCGCAACAAATTCTCTTTATACCTCATGGATCACCTCTCAGCTATCTTCTCTCACCCTTTAATGGTAGCTCTCCTCTCTGCCTTCACCTTTCTCTCACACTCACCTCTCCTCTTGTGTTTCCGCACTTCCTTCGCCACTTCACATTTCTCTTCATCCCTGACCTCTCAAATTGAATTCTCTGACTCCCTTGCTGCCCTCCTCACTTCTCTCCTCTGTCTTCTCTCATCTGTCTTCTCCCATCCCGTCTCCTCTCACCCTCATCTCTCCTCACCTCTCACATCTTCCCCTCTCACCCCTCACACGTCTCTCACCTTGCCTCTCCTCACTTCTCTCACATCATCCACCCCTTCTCTCCAGTCCCCTCCCACACCTGGATCCCGCCTCTCACCGCTAGCTCCACACCTCTCTCCTTGACTCCCAATCGGCCTCGCATACCCCCATCTCCTGTCAGTTAAAGTATGTCTGGCCCTGTCTTTCAATACCTAATAATCACACACAGACAGTGCCTTGTCGGTCCAGGCTCCTCCCCTTCATCCCTACAGTGTTATCCCCACTTCAAAACCCTCCTCTGGCCCAACCAAGCACACTGCCCTTCTGCCAGCTGCATGATGGCAGTGCCATTTCTAAAGGGGGAAGAGCACCTGCAGCCTTCACCACAGCAGCACTGGCCCAACCCTGCCTCGGGAAGAAAGTAAAAGGCACACCCCTAGCACACAACATGTGACGCCTCTGGTTGGATTCTCCTTATTTTCATATGTTGAATACTCAATGATAACACATGATTGAGTTTTGTTAAGAATGGCTAGTTTTGTGTTCAAAAAACTTTTTTTGTTTGAAAAGATTGTTCTTTCCGGTGGCGCAGGTGGGAGTGTGACTGCCTACCTTGGGAACTATAAAGCACAGATGGAAGTGTCAGATTGAAAAGCATGTGGGATAACATTGCAATAAAAGTCGAATAACAGATATCAGTAAGTGAAACTCGTGCTATTTACCAAATGTAACTGGCTTGGTAGATGCCAGTGGGACAGTGCACAGTGGGGTTTTAAGGTGTGTAGGCAGTTGTCGGGGAGAACTGAGCTGATTGATGTGCCCTGCACAGGTGCGCAACGCCCATATGGCTCAAAGGGCTTCAGCTCCCCCCTCCACCCCTCGTGTGTGTCAGCCCGGGCTACTACAGCTTCCCGGGCACACACACAGACAGTTTTTGAGCTGTTGTGGTCTGGCATCCATCTCACTGCAGCCTCACCCGAGTACTTCACAGGTCTTTAAAAGACGATTTACATGTTAACGAGGCTTTGTTGTTCTTTCACCCCTTCTTAGAGCACCTGCATCTGCAATCTGCCAATTGCTAAAAGAATTACCCCCTCGAAGGTTTTATTAGCCCCCCCCCTGAAACTTGACTCTAGTTGCGCCTCTGGCCCTGCATGCACACTACCAGGGAAGCAAGTACACAGAGAAGTGTGACCTACACAGGGATTTCCATTTGCACATAATGCATTTACCTCTGGGGTCTGGTCCTTAGCTTTTGTTAAGAATAGCTAATTTTGTCTTCGAAAAACCCTTTTTGTTTCAAAAGATTGGTCTTTCCGGTGGCGCAGGTGGGAGTCTGACTGCCTACCCCCTTCCTCCCCTTCCAACTCCACCCTACCCCAGAGCCCGGGATAGCCTATGTGGGCTTTCCCCAAGCCAAAACGGAGGTCAGAGTTCGGCAACAGATTACAGGGAGGGCAGAGCAGAGAAATTTCAAAGACAGCAGTGGGGAAAGGGCAGGCGTGAAAATAAAGGAGTGTTTTGGATTCCAATTCCGGGCAGAAGTGCAACCGGGAATGCGCGACCCCCTATCTATGACTCCACGGCCCCCCTGGGGGTCGAGCCCCACAGATTGAAGACCCCTGCCATATTGTAATAATTTTATAGTAACCGCTTGTCTGCAGTTTTCTGCTATGTTTAAAGCTTCTTCTGCTTCTTCAGTGTTTTTTCCAATGTCAGACATTGTTTGGAGAAAAAAGAAATTAAGTAAATACATTTATGGAGATAGGGCAAGCACAATGTGGGAAGTTTTATCCTACAAGCTTGAATAACCTACGGCCAATACATAGGGTATACCTACTTGCTGAGTCGGATTTCCCTATCACCACGGACATCTCCAGTTTGGAGGTGTGTAGGGGTCTCTGAGAAAGCACAACTGAACTACTCAGGTAGACTGTTTAAATAAGAACCCAGCCATTGTTGGTGGCGCCATGTCGTGTAGTTCCCACTAAGCCGTAGGATCTGCCCGTTTGTTGGACAACATTAACTTTGGGTGAGGTGCCTAGACTGATTCCGGGCATCCCCGCAGGACATGTTTGCCTAGAGACCAGCTAGCTCGCAGTGCCACTATAAGCCCCCCTAACCCTACCAGGGAGCGAATAGTTTCTGGCAACCACTGAACATGACAACCCTGACCCCTAAGGGATCAAGGGATCGTGATAGCAGATCAGAACCTCTCATTCAGTCACTCATGCGTTTTCTTCTCAGAGATATATACAGAGAATACACAGTGGGCCGTTTTCAATATATTTTTTGTATAAAATACATGTGCTGCGATAATCAGTAGACAGAAGCAGGTGTAAGTGATTACGAGCACCAAAAGAGTAAATAGCAGTAATAGTTCTACCATGGTGCTAAAACAGTATATATATGCAGGCATAAATAACAAGGTAGTAATCGGGCGTACTCCTACCTTACAAACCCTACTCTGTATGTCTGGAGTGTGTGTAGGTGTAAAGCCAAGAAGCCCCCTTGGGGATGATCCAACCCCATTACCTGGTGGGAGAGAATGTAGGACCTCGTCCATGTCACGAACTAGACACCCCTCACAGAGGTGTCAGACCGCTGCGTAGTTAAGTCTCAGCATGAAGGGATGCTCGGTGTCAGCTCAAGTGTCTCCTCTGCTATCATATGAGATGCTGATTATTTATAATAAAAAGCATCCTTGCGATGTACGTATAGATTAGCAATGTTATGGATATGTAGAGAACCCTGTCGCCCCGTGGATGAAGACAGAACGACATTCGTGCTTAGAGGCCTTATAGTTGGTGTTCAAGGCATGGTGATAATGTTATGCGAAGCCTGATGGGTTAACAGAAGTAGCTTCAGCGAAACTAATGCAACATTGTCATGAACGCGAATATGTGCAAAAGGTCACAGCAGTAATGTTATCGTGAAAAAGAGGACAATGTAAGAAATGAGCAACTTTGCTACATGGGCCTAACCCGGGCACATAACAGAATGGCATTCACATTTTGCAGTGCAATCCTTGTCAATTTCCCAGTAGCGTCAGGGGAGAAGGTATAATTTGTATTGAAAAAGAGAGGAAGATAAAGATGCCTGATAGTAGTTGTAAAGTGCATCTGACTCCTCTTCAAGAGAATCCGATTCGTGCTTCTTCTGCACCACTTTGTAAATAAGAAAAGAACCAAGCCATACTTTTTCCACTCCGAAAAAGATTCAGAAGGTGCAACAAATGTGTTTTTTGTTAGGAGATTATAATGTTTCAATTAATTCATCCTCTGCTAGTTCTTCCAGGCCTGTTGATATTGTATCAAGCCTTTTGTCGCCCAATGAATGTGTGTATACCTTCAGTCTTGTCTGTCGACGCATTTTGAAAATGAAGGCTTTTGTGACTCATTTTAGCTAGTTTACGTGTAGTCTAGTGGTTCATGCAGTATGAGCATGTGTGGTAAAAAAAATTTGTGCCCTAAATGGAATGACCTTTTGCCTCCCCATGCACATGCAGGCCGGGATTAAACTTCTCTTGCTTTTATGGGCATTCTGATGCCCTCATTTGGATGCACACTCATTGAACACCTAATTGTGCCTAGCTTGAAATCAGCCCTTTAAGCACCAAAACCAAGCCTCTCTATTATTTTTTCATAAAAGCTCAGTGAAAATATTTTTTAAATCTAAATCATTCAATACTAACAAATCCTAAACTTTTTTTATACAAAGATTGTGACATTGCTTTGGCAAATTTGGTTATACTATATACCAAATATGTATTTTCCTTCCTGAGTCAGCAAATCGTAAACCACAAATAAGCTTTGTGATTACTAATTATGGTCTTATTAATTAACTTTATTTAAGACACTTTATGAGTACAAACCTAGCTAAACAGTGTTGGGACAATTGCAGATTGTCACTATTTTAATTTGCAAAAATGACAGGGCTTCACAGAACATTTGAAGTGTATTATTAAGTGCTGCAAGCTTGATAGGTGTTAGGACCCTGCGGGAAAAGAAATGAAAACCTTACTGGCTAACCATCAAGAGTTCTATACGAGAGTCTCGACCATCCTTGGGTGATTCAGTAATTCATTTCAAATAACATAGTTGCTTGTGTTCCGATTCAGGGAGATGCTGGACAGGCAGTTCGGGCCGGACTGTTCCACTTGGAGCTGGGTCAAGACTGCATCCAAACCGAGAGGGCATGGTCTGCAAAATAATAATGGACTATGATGCGGCCCAGAATAATTACCAGTGGCTGAGATTCATTCAAGCATTCCATCCATTACTTTTTTGTATACTACAGTCTCCTCTTACCTGTTACACCACTCCAGTGACATAACCGCTGCTCGTACACCAGTCAGCAGGGCTGGAGCACCTCCTGTGCTCTGGGCCATGGGGCACACTTCCCTGCAGAACACGAGAAAAACGCAGGCGATGCCTGCACTGCCACAAAAAAAATCGACAACGAATGGTTCTGTGCAGCCTGAGGGTAATCAAGAGGAGGGGAACGAAGTCCTCAAGTATGGGGAGGGGAATAATCATAAGTGCTGGCCCACTGTCTGGTCAGCTTAGCACAGAGATGTATTGCATCCCAGCGCCCCTGCGAGGGCGAAATACTGAGACTCCTCGGAAACTGTTGCATAAGGAGTGCAAAGAAGTTGCCCCACTGAACAGTATTAACTATATCCTCATGATCTCTGGATGTTTTCAGTAACCTACTAGCATTATTTACTGCCTTCTGCAATATGTACACTTATACGTTGTGTGAGTTTTGAATAAAGTACTTCTTTTCTAAGATTAAGCACTGGCTGGACATTTAGCTAATACCTTGTTCTTGTTGGTTTACTGCGTTTTGGGCCTATAACCCCATACCACCTCCCTGAGTAAGCCGTGGACTGCTCAACTTTGCTACACTAGGGTCAAGCACTAATGAGGTGTACGTCTTGCTCAGTTTTGGACTCAATAGTAAGGTTAACCCCAAGGGCACCAGTGGTGAAATTCTCTGATTATCAGAATTTTACCACAGTAGCCTCTAGTTTGCCCTGGGACTTCTGAAAAGTTTCCTACATAGACAACTAGTCGGTCAATAACTCTGTCGCTCCTTCGCTCAAACATCCATAACACAGGAGGATGAAATTGAACATAACCTGGAAGGAGTCCTCCATTCTATTCTGTTCCTTAATGCTCTAGAAGATTAGGTGACAGAGTGCAGATGCTTCTTCACACCCCACTACCTACTATCAGACTTGCCAACGCTGGAGGGAGAGCAAGAACCAGAGAGGGTGATTTCAGTGGATTGCTAATAACCAAAATAATTTGAAATTCTTAACTGAGAACGTAGTCCCTAGGGTGCCAGGCGGTCAAGTTTACTGGCTCTTTTTGTACCGATTGAAGTTGCTTACCACTTGTGTCTTAGGGTCACAATACCTTTTTTAAAAAAAAATTATTACCATTTATTGCATAGTTTGCATGCATTTGACAGCAAATAGCAGTACGATACAAAAGGAAAACAACAACATAAAGAAACTACAGCCCGTGCAGTACAGTACATCTTGCAACACATTAGTAATTAACATCCACTTCTTCGAGCGCGCTGCCGATCCCAGCATCTACTGATAAAGTTATCTAGCACCCCACCGACCTATATTAGTCTACTGTGCCTGTTTAATCATTCACATCATGTCAGGATGTTCTAAGAAGAATGTTGTCACAGAGGCCCAAATGCCTTTGGGTTTAGAGGAAACCGGCAATTCTTCAGCATAAATCTCCGGCTGTTCTCTACAATATACAACGTCCTTAAGCCAGCGTTCAACTCTAGGTACTGTTTTTTCACCCCAATTTTTGGCCACCAGTCTCTTAGCCAACAACGTAGTAATAGCTACTAGTTTGCGTTTGCATGGCTTGATCGATTTTAGAAGTCCAAGAAAGCATACCTGTGGAGTGCACCCAACTTCTTCCATTATCATTTGTGACAGGATCTTTGTCACCCAGACCCATTACAGGGAAATAAGCCTACATCTCCAGGCGAGGGTCACAATACCTTTTGACTCCAAATTAAATAACCAAGAACTCTTTTTTTAACACTTGCCTCTCACAGTGATAATGAAGCAGAGCAGTCCAGCGCTTATTCAAGGAGTTGATGTTTGTTTGGACACTCAAAATGCAGAAGAACACTTTTATAGTCCTTAATGGTTGATTATAAGTCAGTGCTTTACTTTATAAAAGACCATTATTTTAATAGACATAAGCAAAATAAACCTCACATAAAATAGGATTCAGCATATAAAACGAGAAATCCCTATTGCGAAGTGATATAAAATTATTTAATATGGGCCCCTATGACCACTTTAATTCAATGAAAGGTGTTTGTGAAGCTCAGGCTTATGCATGACTTTAGAACACCAGGGAGGGCAGCAATTCTTGCAAAGCAATCTAAGGAACAGTAGGTCCAAATAGTTCCTCATTGCAGCAGTTCAACGCCTAATAAATTATGTTGCTACTCTTCAAAGAAGAAGTATATCAGTTTGTTTACCCGAAAGACAGCCCGTGGACCCAATGAAGTTCCCTATCAGTCTTGGAAACGTAACTGTTCCGTTATGGGGGTATGGAAGTGATGTCTGCTGCCTGCAGGAGGGGGCACAGTCCACTGGAGTCCTATTAGTCACTGGAGTAGCCACGTAGGCATAATTGCTTGTTCCACTGCCAGTACACCTGAAAACTAACAAAAGATCACCCAAAAGTTTTTTACGACTAGTATCTAAAAAATGATTGCAGTCACAAAATACTGATGGCTCTCATGTCCACAGGTCTTTGGGTACAGACCTACAGCAGCTAAACCAGCAGGGTCAAAGCTGGATCCAATATACTTCCTGGTATAGAGACTGTGGGGTCAGCCGCAAGTATGTCTGGGCTTCCTTGCTGTAGCAACATGTGAATGGTTTAGATTTGGGGCAACCTTCTTGTAGCTCACTCCGTGAATACCTTGTCCAGGTGGCAAAGTCAAGTAATCCTAAAGAAATCTGGAGGCCATTTGAGGATACACACAAGCATCTTACTACACTGGATGGAGGTCGGGATCTAGTATTTAGGGGCCACCCTGAACCTTGCCTCTTCAGATTCGAGGAAGAAAGAAGGACCGAAGAGCCGTGCTGACCTAGGAAGAAGAAGAGGACACCAACTGCTTTGGCCCCAGCCCTACCAGCCTGTCCCGTGTACGACCTGCCTACAGCAAGTACCCTGGCGAGTCCAGCAGCCAGCAACCCCCAGAGTCCGGAGGACCTGCCTTGCAACCTTCTTACTAAACCTATCTCCCATGAGAATCGGATTTGCTCAAGCAAAGATTCACCCACAGAATCCGGATTCCGATGACTCAGTGATTCTGCACTCGACGGTCATGGCCCGAGTTCGAGTGGCCTAACACCACAAGGAGGTCTCCCCAACTGAACTGGGATCTGGTGATCCCCGACCTCCCTCAAGCTTCAAGACGACGTCTGCAGCCTAACCTGAAGGGTCCCCCCGACCGCGACCGGAGCTGGTAAGAAAACCCGACGTCAGAAGACACCCCTGCACCCGATGCCCCATGGCCTTGGGTGGCCCAACCGGCGCTGTCCAGGCATCCCCCAAGAACCCACCTTACCTTTCCAGCCACTGGTTGCCTTCAGGAAGTCTCCCTGCCCAAGCCTGCAGCAACTTTCCCCGAACCGAGGGTCTCCATTGAAAAGCACAGGGACCCCAATGTCCTTTTTGCACCCTGCACCAGGCCGCCCTAGTGCCGCTGGTGGTACAGCTCCTGTGCTGGTCGTTGGCCACTGCAGTGCTAACCTTAACCCTAGGAGCTTTGCTCCCATACCTGAGTGGCCTGCTCGGCAGCAGCCTCTAACTGAAGGCCCCTTAACCCTATCGGCTAACATTGGGCCCCTGCACTCTGCACCTGGATGCCCCAGTGCCGCTGGTGGTGCAACTCGCGTGCCCATCTAGACTTTGGGGAACCTTGGTCCCAACCCCCAAAACTCCCACTCGTAAGTCATGTACTTACCTGAGAAACCGCTAACACTTTTCTCCCATAGAAACCCATGTTAAGAGATTTTTGTGCCTAAAATGTTTTGTGTTGAACTGATGTTTGTATGGAGAAAGGAGAAATATACTGCAAAGTCTAAAAAGTCTTACCGTATATATTGAGATCTTAAGGTGTGGTTTCTAGGCATACCACCCCAGTACTTAAAGTAATCCAAAAGTAACTAAAAAGTAATCTGAAAGTAATTATGATGTAATTCCAACTGCATTTTAAAGTGATACAAACCTGTAACGACTGCAAATCCATCCTCAATTGCATTTCTGTGTAAAGGTTTACCATTGAATGTATATTTACCTACTTGTACCAAGTCCTGCTTGGTTCTGGAAATAAAATACAATGTATACCTTTTTTATACTTACCCAATTGGTCGGGTGGGGTGGGGGTAGGGGGGTGGGGGGGTGGGGGGGGGGTGTGTGTGTGTGTGTGTGTGTGTGTGTGTGTGTGTGTGTGTGTGTGTGTGTGTCTGTCTGTCTGTCTGTCTGTCTGTCTGTCTGTCTGTCTGTCTGTCTGTCTGTCTCAGTCTTGATTGAGTGAATACAGTAAATGCTTAACACACCCTCTGGATAAGCCTAATTGCTCGCCCACACTACCAAAAAGAGAGCTGCAAGTACTTACCTAATTTAGCCTTTGCTATACCTCTGGGGACTCCCTGAACTCTGTGCACACAATACCTTACTTTGGTATAGTATATACATAGCCATCTTCCTACAAAAGTTGTATCCCTTGTCCACAGTTCTTCTCAGCTACACTGATGTGTAGCTCATTCTCTGGGTAATAAGATATCAGAGACCCAACTACTTGTCAAGAGACCCAGTACTTGCGGTCAGAGCTGATCAATTGAATTGTCTGCACCTTTCAAATTATTTGAGTGTCTCCTTCAATTCTGGGAGGGCATGATCACAGCTTGATCAGTGCATGCTGAGGTCTCGATACACTGCCATCCTCCTGGGCCAATATGGGCTGGTCCGGCAGGAATGCATATGGGCTCCAAATTATTTTGGGATGCAGAGCACCAGCAGAAAGAGTGGGTAGGGCTGGTAATGCTCTGGCAGAGGCACTGCAGCTACTTCAAATGCTAAATCGCAACCTTTCCCAGCCACAGGAACAACTATCAGGGATCAGAAGGGAAAAACAAAAACATGCAGGATCCCAGTTTCAGCATAAACCTCCCAGGCCAGCTTTTACACAAACCCAAGCACCATTTAGAAGTAAACACACACACACGTAGCCGCCTACACTATGCACGCAGTCAGACTTACACACAGGCCTCACACTTATCTTCACACATTTACAATCTGCATGCATCGTCCCCGACATGACCGACATATAGGACTCTGGTTAGAAGAAACTGAACGAACCTTTTCCACAGAGAGCCAGTAGGCAATTCCCCTACAGGAGTGCTAGAAAAAAATCCAATGCCCTGACTAGAATTACAGTGCCACCACAGTCAGTCTATCATAGACCAAATAGAGACGACAGTAGTCCAGTTTTAAAAGAGGCTGCTTTTTGGCCTCAGAGCCGAGCTCTGGGCTCTCATGCCAGTAAAACGGGAGTAACCTCAGTTGACTTGCATTATTATTGAGCTTGCAAGTTGGGATACAAGACAGTCACACTGAAAGACGGCACAAGCCAGCACGGCTCTCCAGAGCCCCAAAATACTATTTAATTTTCTCAACTAAGTTACTCCGTGTACCTAGCTGCAGAAGCAGGTATGTTTCTGAACCGTCCCCGGTGTGTACCATACAAAGCTTGGTTGTGATGAGCTGCTATACATGTACTTCTAAACCCCTGTCACACCATCCTAGATTGATCTTTCAGGCAGAGATTACGAACACTGCAGTATTTAACAAAATGCAGGGTCATTGATTAAAAAAAATATTAAGACGCACACATTTCACATGCCCAATTTGATAAGTCATGCGTAGAATTAAGCTTTAGACTTAACTAGTCCTACTTTGATCGACCTCAATCTCGGTTCTACTTCTCTGCGTGCCAGAAGTGCCTTTTTGATTGGATCCGGATGTTGACATCCTCCAATCCAGCAAATGAACTAAATTATATGCTACATATTTGATGGTGTTTTTGAGATTTATTATTTAGTTAATTCCTCAAACTGTCACTTAATGTTTTCCCCATGTATTAACGGTAAATCTGCCCTTTGCATACTGTATATAATAATTCCGGTTTAAAGAAAGACTGTACGTGCAGAAATCCTACTTAATCTTGCAGTGTCACCGATGGCGTGGTGAAGACAAATAATTCAAACATCCACTTTGTCGTAGCCATGTAGGTATTCAAACTTCCGTGCTAATGTCTTCCCAACTCTTTTTTTGTACTTCTAAACTTAGGCCTGGAAACACAGGCATAAGTTGAACTAAAAGCATTCGAATGACCACGAAACACTAACATTTAATTAAAAGGAAATCTTCGTTATACATTAAAATGAATTTTTCATATAAAGAAAGAAACAAGAAAAAAAATGTGGTATTTCATATTTACACACACGTACCGTTAAAAATGCAGGCATACGTGAGGGCAACTGACTGAATAGGTTTAGAAGACAGAAATTGCTTTAACTACAGGCATAGGTTTACGACTACTGAGATTTCCAACTTCTTTTGAATTGGCTCCTTAGTGCGCCACGCATTTACATTTGACAGTCAGTGCCTGCTATTACGATGTAGCCAGTGGAGGAAATTAGGAGAATCCATCCAGATCCGCACATATTATTGGGCTGGAACCAGCATCTGATATCTGCGATCCGGGAAAGCTGGCTCCTGTGAAATACACAGACTTTGTTCCTGTGTAGTTTGCTGACACCGTGCCACATTCAGAAGAGTAACAACCTGGTAGAGGTAAAAGACGTGTTTTATTTTCACGTCCAGCTGGACCGAACGAAAATGCCTCACTTAAAGGGCCACCAGCACTCCTTTTGTTTGTCTCACCCTGGCTGGGCACTCGCTGCAGCGTGACACCTTAACACTATTCCGATGGACTTAAGAAAACACTCTTGACTTTGAGTCAGGTTTGTAACTTTGCCACTCCCTGTTTCTAGGAGACATGCATGCATTGTAAGAGTGTCATAGGTACCTGTCAGTCTAGGTAAATACACCGATAACCAGTTATAAAGCTCTTACTAACTTATTTTTCTTTATTTAATTTCTTGTACAACGCCAGTCATCCCATTGTAGATGTCAGAGCTCTTTACAATCAAACTGATATCACACAGAGGCAATCAATTATGTTAGTGTGTATGTTATGTAAGACAATGATGCATAGTAGGTGTAGGTGTAGGTGTATGTAACATATCATCCATACTTGTAGGCATTACATCTTATGTTCGCTTGTTCTGGAGAAACACAAAATCGGAATTTAAAACGCGTGTGGGTTCTACAGTCTGCATGCAACGTCTTCATGACATTTCATATCTCACAATGCTGGATCTACAAGGGTTATATCTTATGACCTGCAGGTAACCCAAGGATGTCTGCGACAAAAGCAGTAACCCACCGAGCTATCTAAATAAAATACAAATAAGTTACCTGCATGTTAAACGTGCTTTACTGCAGGCAGCCAGGCACATTAACTCTGTAAGCAGTTTTATGATGAATCAAACCTATGACTTAATCGCACACAGTTCTCCCCAGCAGGTGCATTAAGCACCAGAGTTATCATTACTCTGACCTCGTGACTCCACCCCTTTTCTGCTGCCACACTTTGGCCCCACAATTTGTGGGATCTTGAAGAAAGTTTTCTCCATTTCCAGCACTGACTGCAGCATCTGAATGACTGAATAATCCTCCATACAACCGCAACCTTCTAAATGTCTTTGAAAATTCCGCTGCCTTGCTTAAGGTTTTTAGATTGACGGTTATGTGGCAGACATTCCTTTAAGCAGGAAGGGAACATTGCTTACGAACGGGCAATGAGCACACAGAGTTAACGAAAATCACCGAACTGTCATATTGTGAGGTCAGGAGTAAAGATCAAGATTGAGCCTGTTTATTTACCTTTAAGTTAACCTCTAGCAAGTTCCCAACCGAAGAAATGCTTTCTACTGGATTGCTGTTCCCTTGAAGGAAATCAGTTAGGGGCAAGAAAAGCCACGTGCTCCGAATGCAGAAGTGATTGGGGCCGCGCTCTGATTAAGCCTTGCCACTGAATGTCAGCTACAGACATTTTTCTCCTTGTAAATCGAATAGATTCAAGATAATTGCATGCTTTTCTGCTGGGACTTTGGATGAGTCGAACAGGATTTTTCGAACTGCAGGTACTTTTTGAAGCGTTTGTATTTCCTCAGACTTAAAAGGTCACTGATATACAAGGCCTGTATCATGTTAGTCTGTTATCGTGGTCTCTGGGGTCAGAAGAAAAAGGAAATAAAGGCCAAACGTGGCGATTACCTTTTCAGTTTCATTTTTCGTATGCAGCATTTTATGTCGAGGCAGTAGTAAGAAGCCTTATTATTAATCTCCTTCCAAATCAATAAAGGAGAGAATCTTTTTTAGAAGGCGAAGGTGCGTGAAAAAGGTGCGGCCCACATTTATAGATTGGGCTACCTGGGACATGGTGCCGTCCAGAAGAACTCCTAAGTAATGCACTGCTGTGATCTGAAGGACTTAATTAAGCACATGTCCCAATCCACTACAGGTGAAGCAGTGATTGTTAAGAACTCGGTTTTGGTTGGGATCAGTCCATCCCCGGATGATGGCGCATGCCTCAGGTAAAGGTCTTATCTGTTGATTGACAGACTCTTGCGGTCTAGATACATTAAAAATAAACTGAGTAAAGTCAGCATACGTTCAAAAGCGTACCCTTGTTTGGCAAAGGAATTAACTAAGGTTCCGCATGTACATGTTCATTAGAAAGTACGAGAGGAATGACCCTTGAAGGACCTCGCAGACAATGTTGTATACCTTCGAAGAGCCCAGTAGGGGAAAGAGTGACCAATTGAGATCTCCATGAAACGATAGATTTTATCCACTCTAGGACCTTACTGGTGATACCTGCTGCTTCCACTATCTTAAGCAGGATGTTGTGGTCGACGGTATCAAATGTGAGCGACAAGTCTGAGAGGATTAGCATGCCAGTTTCTCCTTCATCAATGACAATAAACTGGCAACGATGAATGAATGAATAGTAGTCTTATAGAGCGCGAACTTTGCCCAAGGGCGTCAAGGCGCTACGGATAGAGCCGGAGGTCGGAGGAAGCACAGAAAGGGGCCTAGCAATTAAAGAGTGAAGAGCCAGGTTTTTAATGCCAAGAGGTGAGAGTCTTGCCCAGAGATCGATAGGGGGAGAGAATTCCAGAGCTTGGAGGCAGCAACAGAAAAGGCTCTTCCCCCCCCCCCCCCCAACCTGGCTCTCCTGAACCTGGGAACTACCAACCAGTTTTTGCTGGCAGACCACAGTTGTTTGGTAGGGACATACCGTAGGAAGAGCCGTTTAATACCTTCGGAACCCGAGTTGTGAAGAGCCTTATGGACAAGGCAGAGGGCCTTGAACAAAATTCTCTTTTCTGAGGGAAGCCAGTGCAGCTTACGAATAGATGCCGAAACAGGATGGAATTTGGGAAGATCCATTACAAGTCTGGCCGCTGCATTCTGTACCATCTGCAATTTGTGGATGGAACCCTTATTGATGTCCAGGTAAAGCGCATTATAATAATCCAATCTGGACAGAACCAGGGCCACCGCTGCCTGCTTTCGGGAGGAAAAGGAGATACAAGGAAAGGTCTTCCTCAGAATCCTGATGATACCAAAACAGGTGGAGACCATTCTGTTGATCTGAGGGTTAAAAGAGAGAGAGCTGTCAACTATGACACCAAGATTCTTTGCTGCTGAAGCTGGACAGGGGCATGAGCCGAGCATTTCAGGCCACCAGGAATGGGACCATATAGATTGTTGGCTGCCAAATATCTAGACTTCTGTCTTGTCACCATTGAGTCGCAGGTAGTTGTCTACCATTCAGGAGGCCACAGCCTGCATGCA
This sequence comes from Calotriton arnoldi, assembly GCA_963921515.1. Lineage (NCBI taxonomy): Eukaryota > Metazoa > Chordata > Amphibia > Caudata > Salamandridae > Calotriton > Calotriton arnoldi. The sequence goes on along the minus strand of CAWUFW010000001.1, from coordinate 5,962,793 downwards.
GCTCTTAAAATTTGCAGCGGACGCCTCAATGCTATTGGTAATTGACACAATAATTTGTGTGTCATCCGCATAGGACAGTGACCCCAGCCCAAAATATCTAATAACCTTGCCCAAAGGAGCAACATAGATGTTAAATAAGGTTGGACTTAATGATGAACCCTGTGGAACTCCGCAAAAGGTATGAGTGGCGTCAGAGTAGAAGTGATCCAGTTTTACTTTTTGTAACCGATCCGTAAGAAATGAGGATAAAAGCATCAAAGCAGAGTCTGTGACCCCAATTTCTTTGAGACGGCCAGCCAGCCTCGTAGGTGAGATGGTATCAAAAGCCGCGATTAAGTTTAGGAGAATTAAAAGAGAGGTGTACCCAGCATCTACTTGAATGCGTATGTCGTTTATTGCAGAAGTTAAAGCAGTCTCCCGGCTATGGCCACTTCTGAACCCATGCTGGGAGCCATCCAGCAGATGATGTTGCTCCAAATAGGAGCTAAGATGGAGATTTAAATGCTTCTCCAAGATCTTTGCAGGAACTGGTAGCAAAGAGATAGGCCAATAGTTTTTTAGTTCAGAGGGATCCAAAGTAGGTTTTTTTAGTAACCGTTTCACCACCGCTGTTTTCCATGTGTGAGGATACTGCCCCGATGAGATAGCTGCATTGAGCGCAGAGGTAAGGTGAGGGACAATCATCTCCCTTCCTAATTTCATGATCTTCAGGGGGCAGGATTCCAAAGGGGAACCAGAGGTAATACCCCAAGGAGACGATCCGTAAACTCTTGGGACAAGGAAGGGAAGGCAGCTAGTTTTGCTTCCCCCTCATTAAGTAGGGGAGAGTTGAAAACAGAGCTGATAGTTGGAGCTGTATTGAGCAGGTCTAAATTGAGATTGTCCACGGAGGAATATGTTTCTGAAATCTTCTAATGAAAATATTTAGCCATCTTATCACTGAGATCCTGCGAACTGTCAATATAAGCAGAGACAGGAGGAGAAGAGAGAGAATTAATTACACTGAATAGGATCTAAGAGATTCTGTCATTCGAGAGTAGAATAATGACTTTTCCTCTTTGATAGCAGTTTTGTATTCAACTAATTTCTTTTTACGAAGGTCTCTTTCAATCAGGTCGTAATATCGGCGCCAGATCCTTTCTTAATGGCGGCAGGATTATCTAAGCTTCCTTAGCCTTTCTGAAAACCAAGGGGCAGTAGGCTTTTTCTGCCTACACAGTACTCTTTAAGGGGAGCGAGAGAATCAATAGCTGTCAACAGCCAATTGGAGAACTCTGTGGATGCCAGATGGCATCGGAATGATTAGTCCAGTGAAGATTGCTTAGGGTTTTAAGGAAAGCTTCCTTATTAATACAGCTGTAGTTCCGTTTCAGTACCTTTCTATTACCTTTGTTCAAGGATTTGTGAGGTAGAGAAATCACGAAAGAGAAAGGAACAGCGTAATGATCTGACCAGGAGAGCTGAAGTGGCTCCATTACTGTGAGGCGGGAGTCATTAGAGAAAACGCCATCCAAAATGTGTCCCGCCTCATGAGTAGTAGTTTTTACCAATTGTGGTAAGCCACAGCATTCCATGGTTTCTAATAGAGTCTGAGAGTCTTTACATGAGGACTTATCCAAGTGAAAATTAAAATCCCCCAGAAGCGTCAAGGTAGGTTTCGCCAAGTAGGGTTCTATACGATTAGTGAAATCCTGAATGAAAGATGACCTTAGGCCAGGGGGACGATTGATTTAAATTTCAGAAAAGTTTTCTGTAGAAAGTATTTTCAAAGAATATCGCTTGGTAGGAGGAGTCAGAAGATGTAGTTAGCGGCTCAATGTAACAGGAATACTTAAATAGAATCCCTAACCCCCCACCAACTCTCCCTACCCTGTCAAATCGTGATAACACATATCCCTGTGGGATTGCATCGATCAGGTCAGGGCCGGAGTAATCCCTGGCCCAGGTCTCAGTAATAAAAACCCAGTCCGGCCTTTGAAAGGAGACAAAATCACAAAACTCCACTTTATGTTTAATCAGGGATCTAGCATTGAGGAGGTAGCCCGAGAAGGTATTCTCCAAAGAAATAGAAGGGAGAGAAAGATCTTCAGCAAGAATAGGGCAGGTTTTGGCCGGAGGTAACTGAAAATTGCAGGTAGGGCAGACAGGCAACTGATTGAGTGTGTCATCTTCCAGGTTTATAGTATGGCAATGGAACTCACCATGCCTCCGTAGCTCAAGGAGCTGGCCTTTGGAGAAGGTGAGAGGCTTAATAGTGTCCCTTGTGAAACAACCAGGGGTCCTGGCGCAAGGCGCAGTCCAGGCGCAGACAAGCTTGCCTTTGGCGCGCCAGCGACGGGCCCGCTGAGCGCATCCGCTGTACGTCCGGCCCAGCATGGTCTTAAGTAGGCTGGGCTGGAGAAAACTAGAGAGCTAACCCCACCACACGGGGAATGGAACCCACAGGAAGTGGAGAGAAAGAGGAAAACGCCCACTTCCCTCCGCAGCAATCGGCGAGGTGCTGCCGCGGACCGGGGAAGTGAGGTGAGAAGTAATGAGCTAAGAGCAGTGCAATGTAATATAGATAATTAAAAGGATTTAAAAGAAATAAAAACAATGCCAATAGCACTCAACAAAGAGCTACTTACAGCTCGAGGTTCCTGACAGCCTCTGGCCGTCTATCCGCTGCGTGTCCGGCCCAGCATGGTCTTAAGTAGGCTGGGCCGGAGAAGACTAGAGAGCTAACCCCACCACACGGGGAATAGAACCCACAGGAAGTGGAGAGAAAGAGAAAAACGCCCACTTCCCTCCGCAGCAATCGGCGAGGTGCCGCGGCGGACCGGGGAAGTGAGGTGAGAAGTAATGAGCTAAGAGCAGTGCAATGTAATATAGATAATTAAAAGGATTTAAAAGAAATAAAAACAATGCCAATAGCACTCGACAAAGAGCTGCTTACAGCGCGTGGTTCCTGACAGCCTCTGGTCGTCTATCATCAAGGATCATCGAGGGCCAATAGGACCACCATTTCGGTGCTGTGACCTGGCAAAAGCTAGCTTGTTTCCAGTCCATTAGGCCGTTATATTTTGAAAGTTCTGAAGTTGATGCATGGAAAAGTTTTTCAGCTGTAATACATATAATGGAGCAATGCGCTGGGTAAGATTGTTGAGGTTGTACACAGTGGAGTTCTTTAGTATAGGTCTCACTACGGCTGCTTTTCAGAGGTCTGGAAATATTACATACCTTGAGGACGTTGTTATGTATATAGAATACAAGGAGGTAAGTATGGAATGCATGAGGTAGTAGTAGAATATAGAATGTGCAGTATAGAGGCTCTCAGGGAGATGTTTGAGAGAAAAACACGGAGTACCTTGTTGGTCATGTACCTGTCTGCTCTTTGTTGGGAATAACCTAATCTTCATCCCATGCTGCGTAGAAAATTTGTACATAACAAAAATTGGCAACAAGTGTGAGAACAAGAAAGGAAGAAACAAGGAGCAGGCAGAGTTTTTGTGTGACTACGATCAGAGTTGGAGCGGAGCCAGTTTTATCTTTTTTTTTAAAAAATTTAAATTTCTTTATTTGCATTTTATTAGTTACTTTTGGAGGATCATGAATACAAAATCAAATTACTACTAACAGAGTATGTATATGGTAGTTATCATCTCAGATGCTTCAGTGTGTACATTGCTCATTTATTATACATTAGCTGATGAACATCGGAGGTGTAATGGTGTCATATTACACATACTGATTTTCTAGTTAAACATAGCAGAGCCAGTATTATCTTACAGCGATTTTCAGATCATATGTGACTTATGTCAAATGAGGACAAACAACAGTCTTTAATTTGCAAGAAAAGAAACCGTGAGTGACTTACTGTTAGCTGAGCTGTTTTTTGTTTAATTTGTGTGCCACTGCCTCAACTCAAGCATCTGAGTGGCCGCATTCGAATTTCACAGCTCGAGCCGCACTGCGCTCCTACACGCACATAAGCATATCGCGCACATCCCGAGCTCGAGGAGGGGCCGTGGATGCATCGCACACAGCGCAGTGACGTATTGACGCATGTCAGCCATATTAAATGGGGTCACGAAACGTAACGCGTCGGACTTATTTAATTAAAGGAATAAACAACGCTTTGAAGTGTGTCAATCATATTCCTTGGGATACTCTAGTCAGCACTTCATACTCGGTTTTGGAAACGCAAGTCAGCTTTTCAGACTCCGTTTTGGGTACACAAGTCAACACTTCAGCGCTTAAGGAAATCGGCACCACTTCATGTAATAGCAGTTTTCAAGCAGTCACTTGGTGAGGGGATTTCGACGACGTTCTGCATATTTTGTGGGAGTTATCATTCCAGCAGCCACACTATGAGAAGAGGAGAATTTTTTTTATTTTTGTTACCTGTGTAAATGTGGTGAAGAAAGGACAGTGAATTGAACTTGCCTATATTGGTAAACACTGAACAGTTCCACATTTTATCAAATCTAAAAAAATGAGTCAATAGACATTCTCTTTATGTCCTCCACAAGCATTTTGGCCAGCGGAAGCAGACTCCACCTTAAGATGGACAGAATGGAAGGAGTATTTTGTTAACTGTATCGAGACAGTAGATTCTGATGAGAAAATTTCTTCGGAACACAAGAAACGCATTTTACTACGCTCTTTAGGTCCGCAAGGGCTAAAAACACATAATCAGATGAACAAACCTGTTACTGGGGGTGGTGATAGTAATGCTTTTATTATTGTGTTTGCTAACTTAGACAAGCATTTTGCCTCAAACGTTTGTATCGGTATCACACAGTACACATTTTTCAGAGGAAACAACTTAAGTCTGAATCTATTGACAATTATGTCAGTGAGTTAAGAAAGTTAGCTATAGATTGTGCGTTTGGGGGATTATTAGAGGACTTAATTCGGGAATGGTTATGGATGAATGTCGATGCGTACTTAGATGATATACTTGCAATCGTGCACAAGGCCGAAACATCTAGCAGGTGTGTGAGTGCATTGAGGACAGAAGCGTAAGATTTAGAAATGGTTGCTAGAATACAAGGCAACATGAAACAGAGATTTGAAGGGAATAGCTCTAAATTTCCTAAGGCATAGAAAGAACCACCAAAGTATTATAGGTGTCGTAGTACGGGTCACTTGGGGTTCGCCAAGTCATGTCCTACAAAGAAAGTAAAGTGTAGCAAAGGCGGCATTGTGGGTCATTATACGAAAGTGTGTAGGAGGAGAACCAAGTTGGTCAAATGTGTGAGGGAATGTCAGGATATTGAGCTTGATTCTAGTAGTAATGATAAGGAAGATTCAGAATGCCATTCAGAATTCAAGAAAAAATAATTTTAAATGTTAGAGATGGATGTTTGCTTGTAGAAACCAAACCTGAGTGTTGGATGAAAATTGGGGGAGTGAGCATAACATTTTTGCTGATTGCTCACCTTACACGGCTCACCTTAGACGATTATAAATGGAGAGGTATGGAAGAAAAACTTTGTGAATAAAGTAGGGGCAAAATTATTTCCTTCTGATATTGAGCCAGAAGGTCATGGAGGGGAGAAGACTGAAATGGCTGGATGTCGCTGGTTCAGGTTTGAGTTTTAGAACCGTCATACATATTGGAAACTGTATATTTCAAAGACAGGTCTATCTGTCCCTGGATAGAAGGATCAGAAGAGTTTACACATTATCCTAGACCCTAACCGCAATGAATATAAGAGTAGGTGAAAGAATGTTGAAAAGTTTTCCTTCCGTATTTGAGAAAAAGATTGGCAAATTAAGTGGATTTGAGCATAAAAGTAGGCTTAAAGAAGGAGCTGTACCTAAAATACATAAAGTCAGGAATGTGCCGGTTTCGCTAAGAGATGATGTAGGAAGGGAACTGGATAAGTTGGTCGCTGCTGATATAACAGAATCCATAGATGCACCTGCATGGATGTCACCCCTGGTAGTGGCACGACTGAGCAACTGGAAAACTGAGACTATGTGTAGATTTACGTCACCTGAATAGCAAGATTATAGTGGATCAATTTCTACTACCCAAAATAAATTAATTAAATGCTATCTTTATTGAAAGGATCTAACTGGTTTTCCATAATCAATTTATCTGCAGCATACAACCAAATTCCTCTATCTAAAGACAGTAAAGAATATACTGCATTTGTTATGCCGCAAGGATGTTATCAATTTAAAAGAATGCCATTTGGCTTGGCATCGGCGGCTGCCGTTTTTCAACGGTTAATGCACCAATTATTTGGAAAGATTAAATGTGCTAAATGTTTCCAAGATGATGTACTCGTCTTTGGAAAAAATAAAATGGAACATGATAAATCGTTGGAAGAGATACTGAACATCCTGGGGTCACATGGTTTAACTATTGAGTATTCTAAATGTACATTTGCCAAAAGTATTGTCACTTACTTAGGATATATAATCGATTGTGATAGTATTAAACCAACACCTTCTTTGGTCGATGCCATTCAAAATGCACCAGCTCAATGTTGAAGAAATGAAGTAAGATCGTTCATAGGTCTAGCCGAGTTCTGTTCAAAATATATTCCAAAGTTTGCTGCTAGAACTTACAACATTAGACAATTAATGAAAAACGAGAGAAAATTTGAGTGGTCACATGAATATGAATCTGATTTTCTTAATGTGTAGGAATGTATCGCTAATGTAGCTTCACTTAAAAGTTTTGATCCTGAAGCACATAGTGTGATCACAACAGACAGCAGCAGCAAAGGGTTGGGTGCAGTTCTAACACAGGTTGAAGGTGACGGTAAGGAAAATGTAATAGTGTATGCTTCCAAGTCTTTGTCACCTACGGAAGAGAGATACTCTGCAATAGAAAAGGAAACTTTAGCCTGTATTTGGGCTGCAGGTCATTTTAGAGCGTTTGTGTGGGGAAAATGATTCACATTAAGATGTGACCATAAACCTTTGGTGAAGGTGCTTACAACAGAAGGAACCATTAACACTTCAGCAAGGGTTGCAAGATTAACAGTAAGATTGCAAGACTATAATTCCAAGATTATATTTGTACCTGGTAAGGAAAATGTAATTGCCGACTTTCTTTCTAGAATGCCAAAACAATTGGATATGTGCGAAGATGAATTGTGGAATGCAGACCAAATTGCAAATGTGCAAAACCATGGTAAGATTTGTATCAAAAAGGATATATGGGAGCTTGAGTACAAAAAAGATGAAGAATTGGTTAAGATCAGAGAGCATTTAAAAAAAGGGATGGCCAAAGAAAGTTGGGGTAGAAAACTCATTGAAAGTTTTTTGGAAAGTAAGATTTGAACTATGTGTGCAAGGAGAGTGTATCTGGAGAGTTGAGAGAGTAATTCCCCCTAAAAAGTTGATGGATGTCTATTGTAGAATTGTGCCATGAACTACATTTTGGCATTGTCAGGACCAAAGAGACAGGTAAGATAAGGTTCTGGTGGCCTGGTATGGATAGGAAAATAGAAAGATATGTGCGTGATTGAAATGCGTGTGAGACTGCTGACAAATCATTAGTTGCTTTGAAACCTCCAGTGGAAGTATTTTCATGATCAAATTCACCATAGGAAAGCGTAGCCATTGACATCATGAGACATATAAGTATAGAGCATAAATATATTCTAGTATTAATTTATATGTTTTCTAGATGGCCGTTTATCAAAGTGGTGGAGAAAGTAGACACAGACGTGGTGTTACAATTTCTGGATAAGATATTTTTGTTAGAAGGCATTCCAGCAAATTTGCTAAGTGACAATGGGGTACAATTTACATCTCAAAAAATGAAAAAATATTTCAATAGACTAGGCATTAGACACAGAACTACTTCGGTGTACAACCCTATCAGTAACAGAAGGATAATAAAGAACACTTTAAAATGCTGCTAATAGCCATAATGGATGTGAGGTTTAACTGGAAAAAATGGTTTGTGCATACAGTTTGTCTGTGTTTGAGGCGAAAGCATATTCTCCTTTTCTTTTAATTTGTGGTAGGAACCCAAGGACCAAATACCCACCAAGATGGTTGTTTGTCAAGTTTTGTACATTGGTCTGAAGAACTGATAAAAGGGAAAGTTGAATCTATGCAGTCAAAGAGAAGAAACTGGTATGACAACAAACATGGGACGACAAAATGTGAGGTTGTTGTAGGCCAGTGGGTAAGAGTTAAAACACCTGGTAAGGTTTCTAAGAAGGAAAGCTAGTTCTATGAACTAGTGGAAGTGTTAAATAATGCTGCGCAACTGGAAGATGGAAGGGTATGGAATCTGAAAAGAATTGCAAGGTGCTTTGCTCCTTCATCAACATTTGATCGTCATTGATGACTTGGCAGTTGGTGATATGTTGGAGGATAATAAGAACAAAGAGGTTGTGAATTCAGATATGAATAGTGAAGGTAATTCTTGCATGAACGAGGAAGGAGATACCTTGCTAGAGTTCACTAGCATAAATGATGAGAGGATACCAAATGATTCAGATAATAAGATTTTTAATACAGAATCTCTTTCTCAAGAACGTCCTCTGCCTAATAAAATGTTGGCATTACCCAAGAAATGTAAAAGAGAGATTAAGCCACCTGTATGGTTGAAGGATTATATTTCAGAAAATGTTCCATTAGGATGATATGTACTTTATATGTTGAAGGACTATATGTCAGAGAAGTTTCCGTTATGATGATATGTGTTCATCACATGTATACGTATATACATTTTCTTGATTTTGTTCTTTATTGTTTTTGGTTATGTTTGTCTTTTTATATTTTGTTGTTTAGTGTTAAAAAAAATTTTTGGGGGAAAAATATATATTAAAAAAAAAGAGAAAGGGTATGTGTTCTATGTATAGAATACAATTATGTTTTCCATATAACGGAGAAATGAGCTTGGTAAGATTGTTCAGGTTGTTGACTGCCACAGTGGGTTTCTTTAGCAGAGGTCTCACTATGTCTGCTTTTCAGAGATCTGGAAAAATACATACTTTGAGGACGTTGTTATGTATATAGAATACAATGAGGTAAGTATGGAATGCATGAGGTAGTAGTAGAATATAGAATGTGCAGTGTAGAGGCTCTCAGGGAGATGGTTGCGAGAGAAACACAGAGTAGCTCTTTGGTCATGTACCTGTCTGCTCTTTGTTGGGAATAAACGAATCTTCAAGTCATGCTTCGTAGAAGATTTGTACATAACCGAGTTTGTAAAAATGGTCAGGATGTTGTCACTTGTGGCTAAAAAACAAGTGGCTTTAGTTGCCCTGTTGAAACAAGATCTTTTGGGGATCCTGATGGTGGTTGTTAGTTATGGTCTCCAAGAGCTCTTCTTGTGTAATAATGTGAAAGAGTCTACTTGGCTCACTACGTACAAAATAGATTTAAATGGTAAAGCAACTTGGTAATTGGATCATAATGACGCAGTACTGGATAGTTGAAATTTTATTTGAGGGAAAAAGGGCAGTAGTGTCAGAAAGAACTTATGATGGTAGAAAATCAAATTTCATGGCCGTGGGGTGTTGACGTGGGGTTCTTCTGAAAGGTAGGTTGAATTACTAATCCTTTCAGAGAGGAAGTACATTGTTTCTCAGCTTTCATTCTTGCTTCACATGAGAGCATTATAGATTGGTATGCCTACTTATATGAGTTGGAGTAATCTCCTCTCCATATACTTTTGGCTCTTTGAACTTCTAGTTTAAGCTTTTTTATCTGGCTTGAAAACCAAAGATTACTTCTGCCTCTCCTGTGTGCAGATTTTTGTTCCTGGATCCAGGCAGCAATCCAGGACACAATCCAGGGTAACAAGGAGTGCAAATTCGAAATGATGAAACTTTGGAATCTATGGGTGATGTGCCATGTTAGGCCCATACATTTAATACTTCTGTGGCAATTTGGTGTACATTAAACGATTTCAGTTGGTGCTCAGGGTTTACTGCTACTGATGTAACGGGCCCTTTAAATACAGCCGTGCTCAAACACAGTGTGTTGGGCGGCAGTCTAGGCAGCACTTCTAGGTGAACGGACGGGACTCATTCCTTGGAGAAGTGAGTACTGCGGGGGGGCCTCACACGGGGTGAGTATGAACATAAAGTGTAAGTATCAGATCCCTTCTTTGACCCGATTCACCCACGGGTGGCCTAGTAACATAACGATATCATGATGTGGCTGTAGCGTATTAACTGGGAAAAAAACCCTAGGTGGGTCCTCTGATTTTCTTTATCTCTATATAATCATTTCTGTTGTTTAGTAATGAGTGGCAACAACGTGGGCATCTACGTGGGGAACCCTTGCACTGGTTGTGTGACTTGTGGAATGGAATGACCTGTGGGAGCTTTATCAATACAAAAGTGCTTTGTAATGGTTTTTACATTTGAGCTGTGAGAATCCTTGGCAGGAGCTTTGACCATCGTTTCCTTGATTTATTAAGACTAACCGCCGGGAAGTGCCACTACTGATTGTTGGCGGGATGTTATGAATGCAAAGGCCTTGAAAGAAATGGATCTTTTTGGTGCATACAAAAGCGGCACTGGATGTGCCCAGTTGATGGATCTTAAAAACTATCGCATTTTAGTATCATATATATAAGGACCTAGTTTCCATAGGAAAAGCGTTTTTTCTTTTCCCAATAACTTTGGCGCCGGTTGACGAATCTTCGCGAAATTTTCAAAACTTGTGGCCCGCTCCGATCAGCTCCTATCCTGAAAGTTTCGGGTTGATTTGCCAAGCGGGGGCCGCGGAAAAAAGGGGGTCCCAAAACGTGTTTTCTCCATGTTATTTTCCATAGGAAACTTTAGACACGGCTACAACTCGAACTGCTGAACGGAATTACACCAAATTTGGCAAAAAGGTAGCCCTTGGTTCAGAAAGAGCCCTTTTTTTTAAATGGGGTAAATCCGTTCAGTAGTTGCTGAGAAAATCAAAAAATAAAAGTTCGATAACTATGGCCGAGGAGGGTTCGCGAACCCTCCCGACCACGAGCTTTATTCTAATTGGCTGTCAACACTCCAAACCAGGAAGTGTTGGCAGCCATCTTGTGACTCTGTAGAACGGAGTCACAAGAAAACAGAAAAACAAAGGTGAAAAAAAAGAAAAGGAGGCAGGGTAGAAACACCCTGACACCCTAGGCCTGCTCAGGGGGTCCCACAAGGACCCCCAGGGCCAAAAAAAGCATTTTTTTTTTTTAAAACAGCAAAATTCTCATAGGATCCGCGAATCCTGCCGTGAAAATAAAAACAAAGCGCGGCCTCCCGCGCTTCGTTATTATTTAGCCCCCGGGTGGGCCAAGTCCCGGGGGCATGCCATAATGTAATTGCGGGGGCCCAGGTGGGCCCCCGCAGCCCCAGGGACCACCACCCCCCGGGGCTTTTCTTAAATATTTGCAGGGGCACACGGCCCCCCCCCGCAGCCCCGGGGACCGCCACCCCCCGGGGCTTGTTTTTTTAAATGTGTGGGGGGCCTCCAAGGCCCCCCCAAGCCCCGGGGACTGCGACCCCCCGGGGCTTTTCTTAAATATTTGCGGGGGACACACGGCCCCCCCTCAGCCCCGGGGACCACCACCCCCCGGGGCTTTTCTTAAATATTTGCAGGGGCACACGGCCCCCCCCGCAGCCCCGGGGACCGCCACCCCCCGGGGCTTGTTTTTTTAAATGTGTGGGGGGCCTCCAAGGCCCCCCCAAGCCCCGAGGACTGCGACCCCCCGGGGCTTTTCTTAAATATTTGCGGGGGACACACGGCCCCCCCTCAGCCCCGGGGACCACCACACCCCAGGGCTTGTTTTAAAAAAAAAAAATGAACCTGTGTGGGGGGGCTCGAGCCTCCCCACACGCCCCGGGGACCGCCACATCCCCGGGGCACTAAGTATGTAAATGCGGGGGTCCGTTACGGAGCCCCGGGGACCACCACCTCCCCGGGGCTTTGAAACTGAAGGGAGGGGGGACACGCGGCCCCCCTCCTGGAGCCCATGATGGCCCTGGGGACCGGCACCCCCCAGGGCCGGCTCCTGCAGTGTCCCGGGGTGCCCACCCCCAGGACACTGCTGTTTGCTATGGCAGGGCGGGAGCCTCTCGGCTCCGGCCCTGCCATAGCAAACTTGCTTTGGATTTTGGAAGCGAGAGCAGGTAAACCTGCTCTCGCTTCCAAAATCCAAATCAGGTTGCTTTTCCACACGGGGAGCTGCATGTCAGCAGCTCCCCATGTGGAAAAGCAATGCCGGCTCCTGCAGGACGCTGGGAGCCGGCGGGACCGTGGGGGCATTGGGGCTCCCCCCACGGTCCCCAACGGATAGGGCCGGCCCCGGGGGATGGGGTCCCCGGGGCCAATAGAGGCCTCAGGAGGGGGGCCACGCAGCCCCCCTCCTTAAAAATATATTTAAAAACATAAATATATGTGGCCATGCCCCGGGGGATGGGGTCCCCGGGGCCGGAATTGGCCACAGGAGGGGGGCCCACACGGCCTCCTTCCTGTTCAGATTTATTTATTTTTTTCTTTAAAAGGGGTCAGGCCCAGGGGAATGGGGTCCCCAGGGCCCAAAAAAAGAAAAAAGAAGGTGGGCCACACAGCCCCTCTTCTAAAAAAAAAAAAAAAAAAAAAAAAAAGACTGCGATCGTGCCGGAGGCCACACCCCCTCCCAGCAACACTCTGCAAACGCGCCCTGTGGCGCGTTTTAAATTGGGGAATTAATTCCCCTTCAATACTGGGGGTCCCTGGGGGCCAACTAGCCCACCAGGTACCTCCAGTAAGCGCCACAGGGCTGCGTTGCAGAGAGGTGGTCCAGGCCACGCCCCTTTTTACATCTCTCTGCAACGCAGCTCTGTGGCGCTTACTGGAGGTACCTAGTGGGCTAGTTGGACCCCAGGGACCCTCAGGATTCAAGGGGACTTAATCCCCCAACTTAAAACGCGCCACGGGGTGCGTTTGCACAGTGGTGAAGGGAGGGGACGGGGCCTGAGGTGACGTGTGCAAACACGCCCTGTGGCACGTTTAAAGTTGGGGAATTAATTCCTCTTCAATCCTGAGGGTTCCTGGGGGCGAACTAGCCCACCAGGTACCTGCAGTAAGCGCCACAGGGCTGCGTTGCAGAGAGGTGGTCCAGGCCACGCCCCTTTTTACACCTCTCTGCAACGCAGCTCTGTGGCGCTTACTGGAGGTACCTGGTGGGCTAGTTGGACCGAAGGGACCCTCAGGATTCAAGGGGACTTAATCCCCCAACTTACAACGCGCCAGGGGGCGTGTTTGCAGAATGGTGGAGAAAGGGGGCATGGCCTTTGTCTACCTCTCACCAATCCCACTGCGTGGGGCTTACTGGAGGTAAAAGGTAGGCTAGTTGGCCCCTAAAGGACCCCCAGCAGTGAAGGGGACTTCAATCCCCATCCAAGAGCGTGCCAGGGAGCTCGTTTGTAGAGTGGTGGGCAAAGTGGGCGTAGCCTGGTACGAGTACTTACCAGTGCTGCTGTGTGGGACTGACTGGAGGTAATCGTTTGGGAAGTTGGCCCCCAAGGATGTCCTTAGGGGCCAACTACCCCTCTTGTTACCTCCAGTAAGTCCCACACAGTGGGATTGCTAAGACGTCTTCGGAGGCCATGGCCCCCTTTCTCTACCACTCTGCAAACGTGCCTCGTGGCATACTACGGGATGGGGGATGAAGTCCAATTTAGTCCTGAGGGAGTTTGGGGGCCAAGAATCACTCCTGGTACCTCCTGTAAGTCCTACGCAGCGGAATTCCTGAGCGCTGGTTGGACACCCAGCACCCTTTCTCCACCACTCTGCAAACATGACTACTAGTTAAAGTAGCATATTTCGGCACCTCTGACTTAGAGGGAGTTTTAATCCCCCTGCCCTATTATGTACTAGGGCCTTACAGAGGAGGTCATGCTAATCACATGGGTACCCCAACGCATAGTGTTCCTTAGTGTATGTAGGTGTTTTCACTGTATTCTAAGTGTTTTTTAGCATAGCACTGGCTCTAGGCCTGGTTAGTCAGAGTCAGTTACCACCAGTACCCGTCTAAAAAAGTTGTGGGCACAGGATGATATTGCAACAAGGCCTCTTTCTGCTCCTCTGTTGGTTCTTTCTGCACATGTCTTGCTTCTTCCTGCACTTTTGTTCGTCTTTGTGGACTTCTGTTGCTTCTTTCTGCATTTCTTTTGCTTCTTTCTGTGCGTTTTTTCTTCTTTCTTCACATGTCCTACCTCTGTAGGCATAGTTAGAAACTAGTATTTAAAAAACCTTTGAAATTCACTTAAAAAACCATAGGTTTCCGGCACGTTATAGTTAGAAATTAGCATTTAAAAAACCTTTGAAATTCACTGAAAAAACCATAGGTTTCAGACACGTTATAGTTAGAAATTAGCATTTAAAAAACCTTTGAAATTCACTGAAAAAACCATAGGTTTCAGTCACGTTATAGTTAGAAATTAGCATTTAAAAAACCTTAGAAATTCACTGAAAAAACCATAGGTTTTAGGGAAAGTTATAGTTAGTTGGACATTACACTCGTACAAAACCAGAGAAATTCCCCGTTATAGTTAGTTCAGCTAACTATAACTCGCGCCCCCGCAATGCACTGCTGATGACGTCACATATTACATCACTCATGACATGGTCAGTGACATCACTGATGACATCACTGATGACATCTCAAATGACATCACTGATGACATCATCCAGTGACTGTGTGTTTCTGTAAAGTTTAAATATGTTTAATATATATAGGGAAAGGCGTATTGAAGAATGAGTGGGTGTATAAGTGCCTGAATGGATGATTTAGTAGGTGCGTGAGTGACTCTATAAGTGAGTGATTAAACGTATCTTACTGAATGCATGGATTAGTGACTAAACTGTGTGAATGTCTGTATCCGTCTGTCTGTTGGTGTGTAAGTGGCTGCATGGGTTTGTGAATAGCTACATGAGTGTCTATATGGGTTATTGATTGGTTGTCTGAGTATCTGTATGGGTGCCTGAGTGTTTGTGTGGGTGGGGTGTGTGTGACTCTGTGCATAGATGTGTGAGTGGGTGATTCACTGGGTGCATGGTTTCAAGAGTGCATCTGTGATGGACTGTATGGGTGGGTGAGTGTGTGTATGGGTGTGTTAGTGAGTGAATGTATATCTCAGTGGTACATGTGTGAGTAACTACATATGTGAAAGGCAGTATATATGTGTGTTGGAGTATATAAATGGCTATAAGTGAGAGTGTGTGATTGTGAGAGTGGATGTATGGATGAGTGTGTGCTTGTATCAGTGATTGTATAAGAGCGTAAGAATATGCTAGTATTTGTATGAGTAAGTGAGCTGGTGTGTGTATAACTGTATAGGTGAGTAAATGGCAGTGTGATTAATTATTTGCATGACTGACTAGGTGTGTGAGTACCTCTACGGATGAGTGGCGGTGTGTGAGTGTCTATATAGGTGTATGAGTGCATATGATAGTGCTGTACTGAGTGACCGTAAGTATGAGTGACTGTACGGGTGAGTGAGTGGATGTGTGTGTAGACCTAAGAATCAGTGAGTGGGTATGTAGTTATTGGTTTTGGAGTGTCTATAGTTTTGAGAATGGCAGTCTGTAATTTAGAGTGGGTGTATCAAAGGTTATATTAGGGTGTGAGAAGATGCATCAAATTATCACATGGATGATGTCATCAGTGATGTCATTTGAGATGTCATCAGTGATGTCATCAGTGATGTCACTGACCATGTCATGAGTGATGTAATATGTGACGTCATCAGCAGTGCATTGCGGGGGCGCGAGTTATAGTTAGCTGAACTAACTATAACGGGGGAATTTCTCTGGTTTTGTACGAGTGAAATGTCCAACTAACTATAACTTTCCCTAAAACCTATGGTTTTTTCAGTGAATTTCTAAGGTTTTTTAAATGCTAATTTCTAACTATAACGTTTCTGAAACCTATGGTTTTTTCAGTGAATTTCAAAGGTTTTTTAAATGCTAATTTCTAACTATAACGTGTCTGAAACCTATGGTTTTTTCAGTGAATATATATATATATATATATATATATATATATTTCCCCCCGCATAATTGTGTGATAACAGGATGGTCCCCTTGCCAGTCACACATGACCGCCGAAAAAGGACAAGTTAGGGTAAGAGATATGATTCACAATGAAATAAGTCCCAACTAGATTGAACAATCACATGCATGCATCTAGTTTTGTTTAGTAAGACATCACAAATGTTCTTCTTCAGCACGATCCACACTATAAATGGTGTTTAGAGTGAGGTAGTTTTTAATGTTAAAAAGAAATACGTTGATGCTGGTTTCTGCGAGGTGATAGAAAACATCATTACTGGCAGGTAAACAAAGGTTGGTCCCTATGGTTTACACCCCGGAACCCCACAAGAGATTCACATTAGATACTATCCTTCTGTGTTTTTGTTTAAAAAAAAAAATATTGTTTCTTCTCTCTCTCTCTCTCTCTCTCTCTCTTTCTTTCTTTCTTTCTCTCGCTATATATTTTAATATTCTACCTCAGTCATACAGAGGAGAGCACCGATCTGCGTGTATGCCTCGTTATGTATATATTGTATATACCAATACTTTGTTACCCTTTATTTTCATTTTTTTCACCTGTGTCACTTCTTAAGCACCAAACCCTGCTGTACATATATCATAGTTTCAGCAGCACTTATCACCTTACGCATTGCACACTCAGTACCAACCCAAGTCTATGTCTTTAGATAGACGGATTTTCTTTTCTTTTGTTTTGTATATATGGACTCACTTATACACATGTAAGCTACCCTAAATCATCGCCTAATTAATTGTACGCCCACACATAGTCACGTAAGTAAGGAGCTACTATGTGGTCCAAATACTGCACTATGCAGTAATACAGAACATTATGTACCCACAGGATAACAGTTGTTGTCATTCCATATTGTTTCTTTGGATCCACTATATAGTTAATTTTTTGCTTGTCATTAGTTAAGCAGTTGCATATTATTATCTATAATGAATTTGTGTTGATTTCAATTTTAGTGACAATGAATATGTCTTCTATGTCTAAATGATTTAAGGGAGTGTGAGTCTGTTTATAATGTCTATGACCTACGGGTCATTAACATGTGGTAGACGACCTAGGGGATGGTAAAAGTTCTCTCACCCGTGCAAAAGCATGATGTAATTGACATAATAGTAACAGCACTGTACCCTATTTAAACTTGCCATTTGTATGTAGCGCGTTATGTGAGCAAGGCCACAGGTCGGCGGCCGAAACGCGTCATGTGGACCATGTCTTGAAAATAAATACTTTTTTCACTTTACCTGGAGTCTGTGCCCGAACCGTGTTTCTTCGTTATCCATGCATCGGGATGGAGTTTGAGATATATATATATATATATATATCCCGGGCGGGCCAGTCCACCAATTCCCCCCCTGCAGCAGCCTCCAAACCTTCCTAGTCTGACTCTTCAGGGCCACCACTTGCCAGTGAGTGGCAGGATCCGCCATCACCTGCCCCACTGGCACAACATTACGTCGGACAAGTGGGTTTTGCAGATAGTCTGAAGGGGCTACTCCCTCCCCTTTGAGACTACCCCTCCCTCCATGTCACCTACACTCTATCGCATGTCGGAGGATCATTTGGCCCTTCTCCTCCAGGAAGTTACGGCTCTCTTGGCCAAGGGAGCTATAGAACGCGTCCCAGTGCCAGAAGTAGGTCGTGGTTACTACTCCCACTACTTCCTGGTGCCCAAGAAGGACAAAGGCCTGCGTCCTATCTTAGATCTTAGGGACGTCAACCGCTTCCTCCGAAAGGAGAAGTTCAAGATGTTAACTTTGGCTCAGGTCTTGTCTGCCCTCGACCCTGGAGACTGGATGGTAGAGTTGGACTTGCAGGACCCTTACTTTCACATCCCCGTCTTGCCTGCCCATCGGCGTTACCTACGGTTCACGGTAGGCCACAAGCATTTTCAGTTCACCGTGCTCCCTTTTGGCCTTACCAGCGCCCCTCGGGTGTTCACGAAAGTGATGGCGGTGGTCGCAGCTCATCTGCGCAGATCAGGGGTTCCAGTCTTCCCCTATCTCGACGACTGGCTGTTGAAGGCGGGCTCGCCCCAGGCTGTGTTTCTCACCTCTAGAATACGACGGACCTCCTGCATTTGCTGGGGTTCACTATCAACGTGCCGAAGACGCACCTGATTCCCTCTCAGAAGCTCCTCTTCATCGGAGCGGTTCTGGACACAGCACAGTTTCGGGTCTATCCTCCCGAGCAGCGAGTCCGGGATATTTGGGCTGTGATACCGATGTTTCAGCCTCTATCCCGGATTTCGGTGAGAATGACCCTGAGGCTGCTGGGCCTCATGGCCTCCTGCATCCTGCTGGTAGATCATGCCAGATGGCATATGCGGGCTTTGCAGTGGGACCTGAAGTTCCAGTGGGCGCAGCATCAGTGAAATCTTTCCGATGTCGTCCAGATCTCGGAGGGGACTGCAAGTCAATTGCAGTGGTGCCTCACGAACCGGGATTGGGTCAGCGGCAGATCCCTCTCCCTTCCCCAACCAGAGTTCACAGTAGTGACGGATGCGTCACTTCTGGGATGGGGCGGCCACATGGGGGAGGTGGAGATCAGAGGCCTCTGGTCACCGGGGGAGTCCGAGCTCCACATCAACCTTCTGGAGCTCCGGGCGATTCGTCTTGCACTGAAGGCATTCCTTCCCTCTGTCAAAGGAAGAGTAGTGCAGGTGTTCACGGACAACACCACCTCCATGTGGTACTGCTACAAACAGGGCGGGGTGGGGTCATGGACCCTATGTCAGGAGGCTTACCGCCTTTGGACATGGCTGGAACATCAGGGCATATCTCTGGTGGTTCAACACCTGGCAGGTTCTCTGAACGCCAGGGCAGATGAACTCTGCCGCCGGTGCATGATGGATCACGAATGGCGTCTTCACTCGGAGGTGGTGCATGGTCTCTTTCAGCAGTGGGGAGAGCCTTAATTAGATCTATTCGCCACCGAAGAGAGCGTGCAATGTCAGCAGTTCTGCGCGTTGGAGTTTCCAAGGCGGCACTCGCTCGGCAACGCCTTTCGTCGCGAGTGGAATTGCGGCCTCCTGTATGCCTTTCTGCTTGTACCACTTCTACCCAGAGTGCTGAAGAAGATCAAGCGCGACCGGGCCCAAGTAATTCTTGTGGCTCCGGACTTGGCACGAAGAGTCTGGTACCCCGAGGTCTTGAGCATGGCCTTCGATCCTCAGATCAGACTGCCTCTTCAGGAGGATCTTCTGTCGCAGCAGCAGGGGACGGTCCTCCACCCGAACCTGTCCAGCCTCCACCTCCTTTCATGGAGATTGAGCAGTGACAGTTGACAGCTTTCGACCTTCCTCCTGAATTCTGTAACGTCATCTTGGCAGCCAGGCGTCCCTCCACCAAAACGGTATACGCCTGTAGATGGAACAAATTTGTGGCATGGATCACAGCACAGGCTGTGGATCCCGTTTCTGCCCCTCTTTCAGAGGTTCTCCTCTTCATTCTTTCCTTGGCCCAGCAGGGCTCTGGGCACTCTTAAGGGCTATCTTTCGGCCATTTCGGCCTTTCTTCGCCTTCCAGATCAGTCTTCTCTTTTCAAGTCCCCGATTGTTAACAGATTCCTGAAGGGCATTACTCATCTCTTTCCTCCTTCTCCTTTCATAATGCCCCAGTGGGACTTGAACCTTGTGCTCACTTATCTTATGTGTGCTCCCTTTGAGCCACTACATAATTGTCCTCTTCGTCTCCTCACTTTGAAGACTGCTTTCTTGCTTGCCATCACCTCTGCTCGCAGGGTGAGTGAGCTTCAGGCTTTATCTTCTAAACCTCCCTTTCTTGCTGTCTATCCGGACAAAGTAGTCCTCCGTACTAGGCCCTCTTTTCTGCCCAAAGTGGTTACTTCCTTCCACATAGGTCAGACCATCACATTGCCCATCTTCTTCCCGCCTCCGCACCCTTCCAAAGAGGAGGAGAAACTCCACCGTCTGGACCCAAAGCGTGCGCTGTCTTTCTACCTTGACCGCACAAAAGACTTCCGGGTGGATGATCAACTCTTCGTGGGTTATATTGGCGCTAAGAAAGGTCGGGCAGTGCAAAAACGTACCATCTCTCGATGGGTTGTCCTATGTATCAAGATCTGTTATTCTTTGGCTAAAAAGGAACCTCCAGTGGGACCACGCGCCCACTCTACCAGGGCGACGGCAGCCACTACTGCTTTGGGACGCGGAGTTCCCTTACTTGACATCTGTCAGACAGCCACATTGGCATCCTTGCACACGTTCCCTAAGCATTACTGCCTTGACAGCCAAGTCCGGAAAGACAGATTTTTCAGCCATTCTCTTCTCCAGGACTTCCTGGTGTGAACTTAGTTCGCAGACCCACCTCCAGGGTTGGCACTGCTGGGGTAACTATTCTAAGGTAAGGAATCTATAACTACGGTCTCTTTCAGATGAACAAGTTACTTACCTTCGGTAACAATGTATCTGTAAAAGACATTAGTAGTTATAGATTCCTTCCCGCCCCAACCATCCTCCCCGTTCTGCGAACTGACTTCTAGGGATAGGGACTCCCTTACAGGGCCCTAGTTATGTGCACCAGTGGTCAGTGTCTGCAATGGCTCTGCGCTTCTGACGTGGAAACTCGTGTCAGAACTGACGTCAGCACGCAGGGGCGGCGTCTAAGTAGACACCGCAACGTCATCCCGGCGAGCACGAAGCCGATGACGAATGCGGAGTTGACCGCGCCACCTACCGACGCGCAGGGGTACTGCTAAGAAAAAATGTCTCTTACAGATACATTGTTACCAAAGGTAAGTAACTTGTTCTTTAGGAGGGTTTTCCTCTTAAAGCCAATCCATAGCCATGACCTAGCTTCTGCATGTAGGCCTGCTTTGGGAGGAGCAAGGTGATGGGTAGGTGTGGGAGGGCGGGTCGGATAAACAGACGCGGAGGCCGAATGTATGGTCCAAGGACTCGTGTTTTATTTTCGTCAGGTGCCACAGTCTTAGGTTTCCCTACAGGGATGGGGTGCTCTTCTCCCTGTGCCGGTCTCTCTCTCCAGGGTCGGGATTCGGGGCTAGGTCGTTCCTCCTCTTCCTCTTCCTCGACGGGGTGAAGGGGGTTGGATTCTGGCTCCTCCGTCGTGTCGTCACGCACCCGGAGGCTCGTACCGAGGAGAAGAGAAAATAGAGACCGACAGTGAAGTTCAGGAAGGGAGTGTGTAGAGAAGCCAAACCCGTCACCTTCACCCGGTGATATTATTGATCGTGATATGAAAAGGGAACGTGAATAAGGGGATGGTGTGCCTTGAATCTTGGGGTCAGAAAAGCCACCGAAAGAATAGGGTCAAGCCCGAAATGCCAGCAGAAGATGAACTCCCTTACTGGCTCTTAGTTTGTTGCTCTCACCCCTTGTGTCCGTTTCCACCCTCCTCCCGCCTCCCACGTCTATTCCAACCCGCTTTGCCCAATTCCAGCGCCACTCACCGGCTCCGCCGCAACTCTCCTGAGCTGCGGCCGCTCTTCAGCCACCTCCGGTGGACGCCACCACTCTTCGGTCCACTGGTCGTCTGCTTCCTCCTCTTCCTCCTCGACACTGCTCCGTTCGCCGTCCTCTCGTCCCGCTCTCTGTCCTCCGTCCTCCTCTCGTCTCGCTCTCTGTCCTCCGTCCTCCTCTCGTCCCGCTCTCTGTTCTTCGTCCTCCTCTCGTCCCGCTCTCTGCTCTTCGTCCTCCTCTCGCTCTCCGGTCAACGACGCCTCTTTCTGGTTCTTCTCTGCCCTTAAAGGTCCAGCCGCCGTCCATCCGGGGTCAGCTCCTCCCCTTTTCACCTCCTGGCCTCGCTGCGGAAAAACAGGAAAGGTGGGTGTGTCACTCCCCCTGACAACGCCTTCCTCGTGCACGCCCCTAGCATGCCGATCGTCGCCTGCAAAGGAGTCTGGTAGTTGTGGTTCTCCCACCGCCGCCGGCGCTGTTATTCCGGGGCCCGCCTTCTCACATCCCTTTTCCCTTGCCGTCTTATTACAAGGGCTCTGCTCTTGGGGGTATCGTGACAGAAAGTCCACGTTGCCTTGTTCTGTTCCCTTTCGGTGACGGGTTAGGAACCGGTAAGGTTGTAATGCCAGGAACCACCTCAACACCCTTACATTGTTACCTTTGTTTCGTGCCAGCCATTCCAAGGGGGCATGATCGGTATATAGAGTAAACTCTCTCCCTTCCAGGTAGTACCGTAAAGTGTCTATGGCCCATTTGATAGCCAACGCCTCCTTCTCTATGACGGCATAGTGACGTTCCCTAGGAAACAGCTTCCTACTGATGTACAATATTGGTTTCTCCCCATGTTGTGCCGTTGCCTGAGATAGCACTGCCCCCAGGCCCCGTTCTGAGGCGTCCGTCTGGAGTATAAAGGGAAGGGTATAATCAGGACTAGCCAACACGGACTCGGAAGTAAGGGAAGTTTTCAGGGTCTCAAATGCCTGTAGGATCTCCCGTGAAGGTTTCCTCAACCTAACTTCTGTATTCACTGTTTTTTGTAACAAGTCGGTGAGGGGGGTTGCAATGTGTGAAAAGTTGGGGATAAAACGTCGATAATAGCCGAGCAGTCCTAGAAAGGCACGGAGATCCTTCTTTGATTTGGGTAACGGGATTCGGGAGATAGCTGTTACCTTGGAATCTTGGGGTCTGATGGCTCCTTCACCTAGTAGATATCCTAGGTATCGGACTGTTTGGGCTGCAAGACGGCTCTTGGCGGGGTTGATCTTAAGACCATGGTGTCTTAGGGCTTTTACCACTCGTGACAAATGGGACATGTGTTGCTCCCAACTGCCGCTACAGATGACGATGTCGTCTATATATGCACCGGCATACCTCTCATGTGGCCGTAGGATTTGGTTCATGACTCTCTGGAAGGTAGCCGGTGCTCCATGCAGTCCAAAGGGCAATACCTTGAATTGGTACAACCCATCTGGGGTGGAGAACGCTGTTTTTTCCTTGTCTTGTTCGCGCAGGGGTATCTGCCAATACCCTTTACAGAGGTCCAGGGTACTGATATATTTGGCCCTGCCTATTCTCTCGACCATCTCGTCCACCCTAGGGAGGGGATAGGTGTCAAATTCCGATATTTTATTCACTTCTCTGAAGTCGATACAGAAACGTACCGAGCCATCGGGCTTCGGTACGAGGACAATCGGCGAATTCCATTCACTGATGGACGGTTCGATGACGTCCATCTGCAACATTTTCTGTATCTCCTCTCGGATGGTGTGCCGGCGGGCTTCGGGTACTCGGTAGGGTCGGAGACGTACCCGTTTACCGGGGGGGGGTTTTGATGGTGTGTTCCACCAGGGACGTCCTCCCAGGGGTCGTGGAAAAGGTGTTGTGTAGGGGAAGAAGCACGCCAGCCAAGTCCGCCTTCAGATTGGAAGGGAGAGCCGGATCCATGCACTGCTCGAACAAAGGAACCGCCACCATCGCGTTGACAGCGAGAGCCGGAATGGGGCCCTCCCATTTCTTCAACAAATTAACGTGGTAGATCTGGGAGGTGCCACGAGCCGGATCTGTCTCAACGCGGTAAGTCACCGGAGTTACCTTTTCCCTCACAGTGTATGGTCCCTGCCATTGTCCCAACAATTTGTGGTCGGAGGAGGCCATCATGAGTAGAACGGCATCGCCTACTGCAAAGGTTCTCACCCGGGTTTTTTTGTCGTATTGTACTTTCTGTGCCATCTGGGCGTTTTCTAGGTTGGTGCGGACGAGGGCTCTGATCTGGCCAAAATGGGTCTTGAGAGCGGATACATAATCCACCAATGGTTTGGTGTTATCCGGTTCGGTTTCCCACTTCTCCTGAGCCATGTCCAGCAGGGTTCTGGGCTGATGGCCATATAACAATTCGAAAGGTGAGTAACCGGTACTTTTCTGTACCTTACATCGCAAGGCGAATAGGGCTAGGGGTAGCATGTCCTCCCATTTCCTTGTCTCCAAGGCTAAAAGCTTTTTAAGAGTGATCTTAAGAGTAGCGTTATATCGTTCCACGAGGCCGTCCGTTTGGGGGTGATATGCGGCGGTCCGTATTTGATGGACTCCCAACAGGGCACATACCCGTTTCATTACCTTGGACACGAAAGGGGTTCCTTGGTCTGTTAAGATCTCCTTTGGGAACCCCGTTCGCGAGAACACTGTTATCATTGCCTTGGCGATATTGGTGGCGTCCGGACGGCGTAAGGCCATCGCCTCCGGAAACCGGGTGGCGTAATCAACAAGGACCAAAACGTACCGGCACCCACTCCGGGAAGGCAGCAGGGGTCCTATAATGTCCATCCCTACTCTACTGAAGGGTTCTTCAATAATGGGTAAAGGGCGTAAGGGTGCTCGGGGTGTCTTGTACCTACTATTCTTCTGGCAAACGGGACACTCCCTACAATACCTCTTCACCTGTTGGAATATACCGGGCCAGTAGAACCGTTCCGTTATCTGTTTTTCCGTCTTCTCTGTCCCGAAGTGTCCCCCCAACAGGTGACTATGGGCCAGGAATAGAACCTTTTCCCTAAAGGGTCCCGGGACCAATAGCTGGGGGGTCTGGGTAGGATTCCCTTTTCGGTATAGCAACCCGTTCCTGCTGTAAAAGTAAGGACCTACATGTAGGGGATCTTCTTGCTCTAGAGCGGAGTTCCATGCCTCCTGTAGGACGTGATCTTCCCGTTGAGCGGCACGGAAGCTTCTATCCGTCGCCCAGGGCGTGTCCTCCTGTATAATTGGCAACACTAAGGGGGCTTCCCTTTTTCTGCCCTTCTCTGTTTCTTGCTCTTCCATGTTTTGGGTTGGGTCCACTCTTGATTTTCCTCACGGGAAAAGGGCGCCGTGGCCCACCATTCCTCTTCTTTCGTAGGAGCGCTGTTTATCAAGCGGGGTAGGTTCGGGTAGTCGTCCCCGAGAATAACCTGTTCTGGCAGACTGGGGATAAGGCCCACCTTCAAAGTGGTGCCCGGGTCGTTCCGATGCTGTATGTGTACTTGTGTGGTGGGATACTGTTTCGTATCACCGTGAACACATCGAATAGCGACAGTCCCATCAATGGGTCCGATCCATGGTTCCAAGTCCTGAGGTCTTATGACGCTTTGGCGGCAACCGGTATCGGCCAAGGCAATCGCGGGTTGTCCGTTGACCGTTACCTTGCAGTGGTACTGAGGAGGCCTCCGTTCGGTGGGGGAACAATAATAATTGCGAGCCATCCCTATCTCCATGGGCTCTTCTTTTTGTGGACAGAACCTGGCTATGTGTCCCATACCTCCACAATGAAAACACTGGGGTCCCGGAAGAGGGGCTCTATGGACAGGAGGACCATGAGCACCCGGGATGAAGGTTAAGGGTTCCGGTTTTCTTATAACAGACGGACGTAGGGGTCTGTGAACTCTAGGGCCTCCAGACCTCCAGGAAGGATCGTCCTTTCCCTTTTGTATTTCCTGGGCGCGACTATAGGCGCTGGCTATCTCCACTGCTGTCTCTAAGGTGAGATGGGCCTGTTGTCGGACCCATCTCTGTATGGGTGGGTGAAGGGAGGACAAGTATTGTTCCAGATAGATCTTGGCCATGATGCCATCCTTATCCGTGGTGCCAGGCTTCAGCCACCGATCCGTCATGTCCTTCACCCGGTAATACAATGCTCGAGGGGTTTCCTGGGGTCCTTCTTTTATTTGTCTCAACTTAATCCTATAGGATTCGTCATCTATTCCCAGGCGCTCCATAATGCACTGCTTAATGTCCATGTATGGGACTGCTCCCTGGACGGTGGCAGCTTGATATGCCGCCTGTAGATCACCCGAAAGGAGGGGCCCCAGATACTGTCCCCACATGTCAGCAGGCCAGGCCGCCGCGGTGGCTATGCGTTCGAAGTTGTTGAAAAAGAAGTCCGGGTCTTCCCCGCTGATGTATCGTTGGAGTACCATGGATGGGAGGGTAGTGGGACCCCTCTGCTGTCCCAGGGCCTCGGTCAGCTTCTCCATGGCTGCCCCGTGGGTTTGGCTTTGCCCCGATAACACCTGCTGTATCTTTACCCGGTCTTCTTCCACCACCGTAAGGAACCGTTCCATCACCTTGCCCAGGTGTTCCTGGTTCTCCGCCATCTTCGCCATAGCGGCCTCCATGTCACCGCCAGATCCCACTTCTGACACCACCTGTGGGAGGGCGGGTCGGATAAACAGACGCGGAGGCCGAATGTATGGTCCAAGGACTCGTGTTTTATTTTCGTCAGGTGCCACAGTCTTAGGTTTCCCTACAGGGATGGGGTGCTCTTCTCCCTGTGCCGGTCTCTCTCTCCAGGGTCGGGATTCGGAGCTAGGTCGTTCCTCCTCTTCCTCTTCCTCGACGGGGTGAAGGGGGTTGGATTCTGGCTCCTCCGTCGTGTCGTCACTCACCCGGAGGCTTGTACCGAGGAGAAGAGAAAATAGAGACCGTCAGTGAAGTTCAGGAAGGGGGTGTGTAGAGAAGCCAAACCCGTCACCTTCACCCGGTGATATTATTGATCGTGATGTGAAAAGGGAACGTGAATAAGGGGATGGTGTGCCTTGAATCTTGGGGTCAGAAAAGCCACCGAAAGAATAGGGTCAAGCCCGAAATGCCAGCAGAAGATGAACTCCCTTACTGGCTCTTAGTTTGTTGCTCTCACCCCTTGTGTCCGTTTCCACCCGCCTCCCACGTCTATTCCAACCCGCTTTGCCCAATTCCAGCGCCACTCACCGGCTCCGCCGCAACTCTCCTGAGCTGAGCCGCTCTTCAGCCACCTCCGGTGGACGCCACCACTCTTCGGTCCACTGGTCGTCTGCTTCCTCCTCTTCCTCCTCGACGCTGCTCCGTTCACCGTCCTCTCGTCCCGCTCTCTGTCCTCCGTCCTCCTCTCGTCCCGCTCTCTGTCCTCCGTCCTCCTCTCATCCCGCTCTCTGCTCTTCGTCCTCCTCTCGCTCTCCAGTGAACGACGCCTCTTTCTGGTTCTTCTCTGCCCTTAAAGGTCCAGCCGCCGTCCATCCGGGGTCAGCTCCTCCCCTTTTCACCTCCTGGCCTCGCTGCGGAAAAACAGGAAAGGTGGGTGTGTCACTCCCCCTGACAACGCCTTCCTCGTGCACGCCCCTAGCATGCCGATCGTCGCCTGCAAAGGAGTCTGGTAGTTGTGGTTCTCCCACCGCCGCCGGCGCTGTTATTCCGGGGCCCGCCTTCTCACAGTAGGTAATCCTTATTTTCCTATTTTATACTAACCGGCCCCTTGTATTTCGTAATAGGTCGCATTTTACATTTATTCATGCATGTCTGGTATTCCAGAGTTGTTCAACTTTAGTCCATGCCGTGGCTGTGGTCATTCGGTTGCTTACTTGTGATTTAAATCTGTTTTATTGGTTTATAGAATACCAAACTTGACAAACAAATCAATGCCATTACAGCCTCTCTCCCAGAGAGGCGGCCATGCCAGTATATATGCCAAAAACACAACTGTAGGCTCACTCCCAACCCCTGTCTCTTCCCTATCCCTCCTCTCGTAGCACTAATATACAGTAACATTGTGTGGGTTGGTCCTCCCCAGCGCTCCTCCCTCTGCGGTCTAAGTAGGCTGTCCCGCCATGCACATGCTGTCCCCCCGGGCTGTCAGACGCAACACTATCAAATATGTGGGACACATCAACTCGTTAAATTGTGTGGAGAGTAACATGATATATGAAGCCCATAGGTTGCAGTATATTTCTAGATTATTGTGCGCAGCAAGGGTTAGTTTCTCCCTACCCAAGATATGCCAAATCCTGTGTTGTCACATTGTATGTGTAGGAACTGTTTCTGTACCCCAGAGAGAGCGTATCGCCTAAGTACTGCCCCTAGCACTAAGCTGATAAGGTGCCTGTTTAGATTTCAGGGGAAAGGTCTGTGGGTTGGGGAGCCTGAGTAAGACATAACCTGGGAAGCGCAGGAGTTGTGTGTTCAGATGGGCTTTAGTATCATTCAATACTTCATCCCAGTATCTAGCTAGTTTAGGGCAAGCCCACAAAAGTGTAAGAGTGTGCCTGTCGCTGCACACTCTCACCAGCAGTGTTCTGTATGGACAGGGTTGTCCCTATGCAATCTGGCGGGGGTAAGATACCAATATGTCACAATCTTAGTAGCCGTTTCTACACTGGCCTTGTTACATGCTCTGTGAGGTGCTCTGTAATAAATGTCTTCCCAGTCTTTATGCGTGAGCGTGCGACCTAGTTCTTGTTCCCATCTCCTCTAGCCTGGTGTTTTCCCTCCAGTGTCCGGTCTGGCCAGGAGATAGTACAACTTGGCGATAATACTCTTATTGCTGGTTTTAGTGAGGAGCCATTTTTCATAGGACATAAGCAGCCTCTGAGCACCACTCCAAACTGCAGGGTGCATCACCCAATGCAGAATCAATCAATCAATCAATCACAAGATTTGTAAAGCGCACTACTTACCCGCAAGGGTCTCAAGGCGCTGAGGGAGAGGAGGAGGGGTGTTGCCGCTACTGGTCGAATAGCCAGGTCTTGAGTCGTCTCCTGAAGGTCAGCAGGTCTTGGGTCTCTCGTAGGTTGAGGGGAAGGGTGTTCCAGATCTTGGCGGCGCGGTGAGAGAAGGATCTGCCTCCGGTGGTGGTTCTCCGGATGCGCGGGACGGTGGCCAGGGAGAGGTCGGCGGAGCGGAGCTGACGGTTGGGAACGTAGAAGGAGAATCTGAAAGTAGTGGAGACACTTCGATTTGGGAAGACCAAAGTCTATTTTCAGTTGCTCAAATGGTCCAGGCCCTAAGGTATCAAAAAGGTGTCCTATGACTCTGCAGCCCGAGCGCTGCCAAGCGCGTAAGTCCATAGCCTGAATTCTGGGTTACCCAGAATGAGCGTCCGTGGCGAAGGGAAGGAGGTCCGTCCTCTCCGGACTGCTACTTTATCCCAAACCGTCAGGGTAGCTCTAGTAACCGGTGAGGAATATAGACCTCATGGTCTTTTTTTCCGGTTAAGCCAGGGCACCTTCCACAGGTGATCTCTGGCTATTGCCTGATCCATAAAACACCATGCTTTTCGGTCTCGGTCCGATTCCATGCAAGAAGGAAGCGGATCTGCGCTGCTTGGTAATACTGAGTGAGGTTACTCCCAGACCCCCTTTAGCTACAGATAGGCTCGTCAGATTGCCCTGCATTAGCGGACCTTTCCCTCCCCAGACAAAATGGTTAAATTCCACCTGTAGTAACTTGAGCACCCCTACAGAGGGGGACAGCAGCAATGCCTGAAACAGAAAGAGGGCCCGAGGGAGCACTGTCATTTTTAGGACACTATCCTTCCAAGCCAGCAGAGGCAATAGTGTCCCCACTGGGCAAGGTCTCCCTTTGTCTGGCGCAGTAGTGCACAGTAGATGATGGCTGCCGAGTCTGGGATCGTTGAGGCAATCTGTACTTCGAAATAAGTGATGGAGGTACCGGTACACGCATGGGGTTGCTGGGCAGCCGACTGCTTCTTGCATGGTGTAGCCGTATAA
This sequence comes from Calotriton arnoldi, assembly GCA_963921515.1. Lineage (NCBI taxonomy): Eukaryota > Metazoa > Chordata > Amphibia > Caudata > Salamandridae > Calotriton > Calotriton arnoldi. The sequence goes on along the minus strand of CAWUFW010000001.1, from coordinate 5,933,353 downwards.
TTGAGGGCCTATTACTTTTGGAGAATGATAATAAAGCCTGATGCCTTACCAAAGTTCTCAAACTCTACAAGGAGTGGTGGTAGGGAATGCAGGAGGCATTCGAGCGCTGCCAGCACATCGTCCACATGCAGGCTCAGGGTATGCATTTCCCCCGAACCGTACCCCAGTGATCTTTTAGTTGTCCCGAACCCTCTACTCCATAGGCTCCATATATAACACAAAGAGCAGGGGAGATAGTGGGCAACGCTGTTGCATCCCCTGTGGATCAGGGAGTGGGGTGATAGTGTGCCCTTTACTCGCACCGCCACCTGGTGGTCGCTGTAGTTGCTGAGTATCCAGCTACAAAATCTATTCCCAAAGCCAAAGTGGCTCAGGGTTGTATCCAGGTATGGCCAATGCACCCTGTTGAACGCTTTTTCAGTGTCAATGGGCAAAAACATTACTATCCTTTGTGACCTCTTGGCTTTGTCAACTATGTGCAAAATCAATTTAGTATTGTCTCCACTTTGCCTCTGGGGGATAAATCCAGACTGGTCAGGGTCCACCAGTCCCGGCATAAAAGGGCCGAGTTATGCTGCTAGAATGCCAGTGAAAAGTTTAGCCTCCAGGTTGATTAGCAAGATCGGATGGTATGAGCTACAGTTGCGCGCATCCTTTCTGGGTTTGGAGATGACTGAAATGGAAGCCTCCAGCATTGACCAGGGAAGGGTACCGGTTTCTGCTAATTAATTAAACAGTCTGGTGAAGGTTGGAGCAAGGGCCTGACAGAAGGTCTTGTAAAATAGGGCAAAGAAGCCATCTGGTCCCAGGGCCTTATGCAACTTCAGTGGCACTATCATTGAGACAACTTCCTCGATCCATATTGGCTTATCGAGAGATTCCACTTGCTGAGAGGTCAATCGTGAATGTGTTGGCACCCTGAAGGTAGGAAGGATATCTTCCTCGACTAGTCTTGCACCTCTTAGAAAGACTTACTGAAGCCCTTAAACGCTGTTGCTATGTACTCGTCATTCGAGATCTCGGGGCCATCTCGTATGATAAGGGTCTCAACCCTCTCAGTCTGGTTCTTAGACCTGAGCCTATGTGCCAGAAGTCTCCTGCTTCTATTACCTCCCACACAGAATGTGTGCCTCGATCGTGACAGAGCATATTCCACCCTACCCATGTCATGGGCTCGGAGCTGTGTCCTTGCGTATTCTAGCTGCCGCCAGACTCTAGGGGCCCTTGTTCTCTTGCGGATAGCCTCTAACTCCGGTACCTGCACCTCTAATCGCTTTATCTTGTCACCCCACAGTCTATTTTTGGCTGCGGAGAGGTCAATGAATTCTCCCCGCACTACAGGTTTTAGTGTTTCCCAGAGGGTATAAATAGTGACACCCCCTGTGTCGTTTGTCTCCAGGAAATCAGAAATAGAGCGCGTCACCTTATTGACCATGTCCGGTTGATGCATGAGGCTGTGACAAAGTCTCCATGAGCCACGCACTCGGTGCAACAGATCTACCCGCATCGTAAAGCTCAGGGGGGGACGTGGTCAGAGAAAGCTGGAGGCTCAGTGTCAATTTCCTTAATCATTGGTTACAGAGTCTGTGTGCCTAAGAAGTAATCAATGCGTGCATATGTTTTGTGGGCTGGAGAATAGTAGGTGTAATCACTGACGTAGGGGTAGGCTATCCTCCATAAGTCTCCGCAGCCCGCCTCCCTCAGCCACTCCGCACCTTCCCTAGAGAGAGCCCCAACCTGGCCATACCGTTGTCCCAACCTATCAAGGTCGTTGTCCATTACTAGATTTATCCCCCCTCTCTGCCTCCCCCACCCCCATCAGCACCGCACGATCTAGAGAGTCAATTATTTTCTGCACTGCAAGTTTCAAGAATTGCTCCTGATTCTCATAATGGGCATAGATGGAAGCCGCAGTAAATGAAAGCCCCACTATCTGGACGCGGTGCACTAATTGTCTCCCCCGTTTCTCGGCTACCTTACTCCCAACAGACCCCTTTAAGGAACGTGCAAAAAGAATAGCTACCCCTCCTAGAGGAGACAAATGTCTACTTTGCTATGGTCCAGGAATGACAATACCGCCTTCCGCTTAACTGGATTATTAATGAGGCCTCGGACATTGAGGCTAAGGAACTTTAGTCCGCATGGGTGACGGAATGTGTAAGTGCGCTCTACTCCTTCCTCTCTATACTGGGGCTGGACACCATGCCCAGAGTCTATGGAGAGTGCGATCCCAGGGCTTGCCAGAGTGGAATGAGTATTATCTCCCAGAAAACTCCCCACAACCAAGGAAACATGTAAGGAACAAACACAAGGGTGGGAACGAGTCCCCAGACGTCCCTCTATCAAAACATAAAATTGAAGTAACAAAGTAGTCCAGCGTACACTGCCAGCCACGTAGGTGGTCCCATTGTTACGTTGAGAACCAAGGTCAGGGCACTCCGCATTCGATGGTACAGTGCACCCCCTCTACCTCCCCCATGAACGTTGCAGGCAGCGGGCCTCCATTAGATCTCAGCCCTCTCACTGCAATGGTAGGTGCGTAGCCAGTCTCAGGTCATATCTTGTCTCTCCGGACCACCGGTGAGACTGTTTATGATCACTAGACTCTTGTGGACAATAGTTTCAGGGTCCGAGCAAAGACCTTTAGGTGACTTCCCAATCCGTCACCACCGGCGTGCCCTCCCTCCCTGTTTGTAGGAGGTCCGTGCAGCGAATTCCGGCCACCCTTCCTTGGGATGTGTAACAGACCTCTGCCACTGTCTTCAGCTGATGCAAGGTGTCCCCCAGTGAAAGACTAGTCGGAATGGATGGCCCTGATGTAGGAGATTTCTTTGTTTCTGAGAAACGTTGTGATGCCAGGTAGGTCGCTCCCCCACCACACAGCTCCGCCTGTGGTGCCCTACCCGCTGCTGCTGCTGGTAAGCTCGCCTCCCTGTTGCTGCCTCTGTGCCCGTTTTTGCCTTTTGCTTCCCCTAGTTTGCCTTTTGTACCCCTCGCTGCCCCCGTTTTTGTGTCCACCTTTGCCTTCTGTATCCCTCGCTGCCCCCGTTTTTTGTGTCCACCTTTGCTTCTGTACCCCTCGCTGCCCCTGTTTTCTTGTGTCCACCTTTGCCTTCTGTTCCCCTCATGCCCCCATTTCTTGTGTCCACCTTTGCCTTCTGTTCCCCTCATGCCCCCATTTCTTGTGTCCACCTTTGCCTTCTGTACCCCTCGCTGCCCCTGTTTTCTTGTGTCCACCTTTGCCTTCTGTTCCCCTCGTGCCCCCATTTCTTGTGTCCATTTTTTGCCTTCTGTTCCCCTCGTGCCCCCATTTTTTGTGTCCATTTTTTGCCTTCTGTTCCCCTCGTGCCCCCATTTTTTGTGTCCATTTTTTGCCTTCTGTTCCCCTCGTGCCCCCATTTCTTGTGTCCATTTTTTGCCTTCTGTTCCCCTCGTGCCCCCATTTCTTGTGTCCATTTTTTGCCTTCTGTTCCCCTCGTGCCCCCAGTTCTTGTGTCCATTTTTGCCTTCTGTTCCCCTCGTGCCCCCATTTCTTGTGTCCATATTTTGCCTTCTGTTCCCCTCGTGCCCCCATTTCTTGTGTCCATTTTTTGCCTTCTGTTCCCCTCGTGCCCCCATTTCTTGTGTCCATTTTTTGCCTTCTGTTCCCCTCGTGCCCCCATTTTGCTGTGCCCAACTTTGCCTTCTGTACCCCCCGCCGCTGCGTCCCCTGCGGCCCCGCCCCCCTGACTGCCCATTCGCTGCCCCTGCCTCCCGCCTCCCAGCTGCTCCTCCCTCCCAGCTCCCCATATATGGCGGCCGCTGTGCGGCCGCGCAGCGGATGCGCGCAGCGGGCGCGCAGCCAGTCTGCGCCCGTCCGCGCCTGGACCGCACCCAGCGCCAGAACCCCTGGGCCGCGCGCCCCCCGCTCCAGCCTCGAGGACCGACGCCGTTACGATGCCACCACACTCCACGCTCTCAACGACGGACACACAACTGCTTCAAGGCCGCCCCGAAACGCACACATGGCCCCTTCACCTGCCGGAACTGCAGCTACACCAGCCTCGGAGCCACCGAAGCGCCCGCCAAGAAGGACCTCAACCACCTCCGATGCATCCTACTGAACACCCGCTCCGCACGCAAACACGCCGTCGAGCTCTGGGACCTGCTCGACACATCATCACCAGACGTCGCCTTCCTGACAGAGACCTGGATGAACGACTCCTCCGCACCCGACATCGCCATAGCCATCCCAGACGACTATAAGATCACCCGCAGAGACCGCGTCAACGGAGTAGGAGGAGGAATCGCCATCGTCCACAAGAACTCCATCAGGGTCTCGACCAGCACCGACGACTTTCTCTGCACCGCCGAACACATGCACTTCCAGATTCACACGGACCCCAACACCACCCTTAGAGGCACCCTTGTCTACAGACCCCCTGGGCCCCGACCCCAGTTCAGCGACTCCATCGCCGACTTCATCAGCACGCACGCCCTGACCTCTACCGACTACATCCTCCTCGGAGACCTGAACTTTCACCTGGAGAACAACGACAGCAACTCCACCACCCTGATCGACAACCTCGCCAACCTCGGACTGAGACAGCTCGTCACAACACCGACTCATTCCGCCGGCCGCACGCTCGACCCCGTCTTCTCCTCAAGCTCCCACGTCTCCTTCAGCCACACCACGGAACTCCTCTGGACCGACCACCGCTGCATCCACTTCACCTTCCAGAAACCCACCACACACCACCGCACCCAACAGATCCCACGCCGCTGCTGGAGCAAAGTCACCGAAGACCAACTACGGGCAAACCTCGCTCTCAGCCCTCCCTCCGACCCATCCAACACCGACGACGCTGCCTGCAACCTCAGACGATGGATAGACTACTGTGCCAACACCCTCGCCCCGCTGAAAAAACTCACCTACAGCAACACCACCAAAAGAGCCAGCTGGTTCACCCCGGAACTCCTAGCTTCCAAGCGTACCTGCCGGAAACTTGAGAAGAAATGGCACAGTGATAAGACACCGGACAGCCACGCAGCCCATAAAGACGCCATCTGTAACCACCACCACCTCATCAGGTCCGCCAAGAGAATCTCCTTCAAAGACCGCCTCAACAACAACGCACACAACAGCATGGAGCTCTTCAACATCGTGAAGGAACTCTCCAACCCCAGCTCCAACACCAACGACATCCCGCTGTCGCAAGCCCTGTGCGATTCCCTCGCCACCTTCTTCCACCGCAAGATCGCCGACATCCACGACAGCTTCAACACCCAGACAGGCCCCACTAAGATAGATACACCAGACCCGCCGCACACCATCGACCATGACCCCTTGCCAGCCTGGGCCAGCGTGAACATCGATGACACCATCAAGACCATGGGCACAATACACTCCGGCTCCCCGTCAGACCCTTTCCCGCACCACATCTTCAACAAAGCCAGCAGCTCCATCGCACCCCACCTGTGCAACGTTATCAATCTCTCCTTCGAGACCGCGACCTTCCCAGAGAGCTGGAAACACGCAGAGATCAACGCCCTACTCAAAAAACCCAAGGCGGACCCAAGAGACCTCAAGAACTTTCGGCCCATCTCCCTGCTTCCGGTCCCAGCCAAGGTCATCGAGAAGATCGTCAACAAACAGCTAACCCGATACCTCGAAGAAAACAGCATCCTGGACCCATCCCAATCGGGGTTCCGAGGCAACCACAGCACTGAGACTGCCCTCATCGCCGCCACCGACGACATCAGGACCCTGCTGGACAACGGTGAGACCGCAGCCCTCATCCTGCTGGACCTCTCCGCCGCCTTCGACACTGTCTGCCACCGCACTCTACGCGCACGCCTCCACGACGCAGGGATCCGAGACAAGGCCCTGGAATGGACCACCTCCTTCCTCGACGGCAGAACCCAGAGAGTCCGCCTCCCACCTTTCCCGATCCGAAGCCTCCGAGATCATCTGCGGCGTACCCCAGGGATCTTCCCTCAGCCCAACACTGTTCAACATCTACATGGCCCCGCTCGCACGCATCGCCAGACAGCACGACCTCAACATTATCTCCTACGCCGACGACACTCAACTGATCCTCTCCCTCACCAAGGACCCCTCGCCGCCAAATCCAATCTCCATGAAGGAATGAAGGCGGTCGCTGATTGGATGAAGATCAGCCGACTAAAGCTGAACACGGACAAGACAGAGGTCCTCATCCTCGGCTCCAACCCTCAGCATGGGACGACTCCTGGTGGCCAACGACGCTGGGAGCAGCCCCGACACCCACCGACCACGCACGCAACCTGGGAGTCATCCTCGACTCAACGCTCTCCATGGCCAAGCAAGTCAACGCAGTCTCCTCCTCCTGCTTCAACACCCTCTGCATGCTTCGCAAGATCTACAGGTGGATCCTGACAGACACAAGAAGAACAGTCACCCAGGCCCTCGTCAGTAGCAGACTTGACTATGGGAACGCCCTCTACGCGGGAGCCCCGGCCAAGCTCATCAAGCGACTGCAACGCATACAAAACGCCTCCGCACGCCTGATCCTCGACATACCACGCCACAGCCACATCACCCCCCACCTGAGGAACCTGCACTGGCTCCCCGTCGACAGGAGGATCTCCTTCAAACTCCTCATCCACGCACACAAGGCACTCCACAAGACTGGCCCAGCCTACCTCAACAGACGACTCTTCTTCTACGTCCCCAACCGCCAGCTCCGCTCCGCCGACCTCTCCCTCGCCACCGTCCCTCACATTCGAAGAACAACCACCGGCGGCAGATCCTTCTCACACCTCGCCGCCAAGACCTGGAACACCCTTCCACTAAGCCTACGACAGACCCAAGACCTGCTGACCTTCAGGAGTCTACTCAAGACCTGGCTGTTCGACCAGTAGCAGCACCCCCCCCCCTTTTCTCTCCCCAGCGCCTTGAGACCCTCGCGGGTAGGTAGTGCGCTCTACAAATTCTGTGATTGATTAATTGATTGATGGGGCAAAAGGTTCTGCGCTTCTGAAGGGTCAAGGCTGAAAGGTCCTGGTACAGCTCTAGCTAGTGGCCTCTGAATTGGACAGGGTGGGTGTCCCTAGCCCGGTGCAGGATAGGCTCCTTGAGCTGAAAGTTATGTACACATGGAAGGATGTCAGGCGAACATGCCCCTTCCGTGCCAGCACAGTTGACTCTATGGACCCTATCCAGCTGTATAGTGGTCTCAGCCCTCGAGTCCAGAATTTGTCAAAAGATTGTTATATTTCATATAGGTACCCCGATATAGGTCTAGGTAACATCATAACCCTTCACCTACATTCCCTCCTATACTACATACATAACGGATTTGAAGGACTGACCTTTTACCCAGTTACAATACTACACACGAGTACGTAGGGTTTTTCCCTGGACACTGGTCTCATAAATTATGCATGAGGATTCTTAGTTTCTTGGAATCACAGCAGGACCATCATCTCCTGCATAATAACTGTGTATAAAGTTCCTTCCAGAAGTCATCCTAAGTCCAACACTGGCACAGCAAGGTAGAACCGCTGGGGATACCTTAGGGTATATAAACACCGCATCTTGCTGAGATAGTCAGAGGAGATCAGGACTTCCCGGCCGACACACGGACGCAAGACGCTGAGGTTCCTGCATGCAGACACTCCAGTTCGCAGTGGTCTGACATCCGTTGCGGGGTGTTCAGCTCGAGACCAGAACGGGGTCCTGCAGTCTCACATCAGGTAATGGGGTTGGCTCTATCCTAGAGGGATTCTTGGCTTCACAACTACTCACATACTAGGTACACTTAGGTACATCTAGTTAGGGTGCATCGTAGGAGTACGCATTTTATTGCCATGTATTTTATATACTTGCCTGTAGTTATGATTTTAGCAAAATGGTAGAAATCTACCATCTGTTTACTTTCTTAGTGCTGTTACTCATTTATATATGCTACTGTCTACTGGTGATTTCAGTGCACTTATTTTACGCTAGAATAACGACTGTTCAATAAATACTTATTGAAAACGTCCCAACCGTTTATTCTGTGTATATCTCTGAGCACGAGTGACTGAGCGAAAAGTAAGTTACTGTGTCCATGGTGCTGAGGGATCAGGGTTGTCATGTTCGATAGTTGCCAAGAACTATTCTCTCCTTGGTAAGAGGAGGTTATAGTGGCATTGCGAGCTAGCTGGTACACAGGCTAACATACCCGGTGGGGGTGTCTGGAATCAGTCTGGACACCAGTCCCGCAGTGTATGTTGTCTAAACGCGCAGATCCTATATAGGTCTTATAGGAACTACACGACAAGATGGCCAGAACATAAGCCATTACATCAATTCCCTCCGCTCTCTTCAGTGACTCCTTGACGTGAGTGTTGTTTTTGTGTGAGTAGTTTTCAAGGTCCTCCACATGGGCCAGAAGAGTTATGTGCTGCTCTTGCAGGTGGAGGGCATCTTGCTGCAGGTGTTCGAGTTCCTTGCCACTTGCCATTTCATTATCCTTAAGCGTTGACACCCTCTCGCTTACTTCTGCAAGATCATGTTTGACTTCACTGAGATCTTGCAACAGTTCTTGCTTGACTGATTGGATAGCCTCTCGCAGGGAGGCAAAGAGTGCCTCCATGAAGGACCGGGTTGGCAGGGCTTCTTCCTCCCCCCCCCCCCTCCATCCCCAGCATGCATTGCTGAAACTGCTGGACATCATCAGTGGCGCTCATGGCACGGGTGAGCATGTCTTTTAAGTAGCGGTCTTCCTTATCCCATGCTGATCTGTGAGGCCCGAATATCCGCTTAGCAACGTTTGTGGATGGTGTCCCAGGAGCGCAGGTCTGCCTACACCACTTAACTCTCAGCACACCCCTTCACCAGCAGCCCATAAGTTCTCTTATCCGCTGCTTATTGCTTGTTGTTCTCGAAGTGGGGGCGTGTGCCAATTGTGGTTCTTTGTGAGCTGGCATTGGTCTGGCTACTCTCTTCTCCCCACAGAAAGCCGGGCATCAGCGCCTCCGGTGTCTCCCTCACCGCATGGGCTGTGGCCAAATCCAGACACAAAGCGTGTCCTTCTGATCTGTGTAGGGCCCAGTTGAAGCGCACCCCTTCCCAGGGGAATGCGAGCACAGGTCCCACTGTCCCTCCTGGCGCTGCTGTTGTGGTATTCAGGGGCCTCAAACACTCCCTTACTGTAGCCCAAGCAAGCAGGGGAGGGGTGCCGACTACTACCCCCCACCACAATCCCCTCCGGCAGGTCACTCCCATCTCCAGCCTCAATTCTACACTGTAGCACCTCACAGGGCACACACAGTCTAGAGTAACCTGAGCAGGACCGGACCGTGCACCAAGCTGTCTCCATCTCTGCTCTGCCGCCCCCAACCAGAATCGTTTTTTTACCACACTCTTGGGTCTCCGATCCCCGCTTAGGGCCACAAGTCTCGGCCGTCTCTACTTCCTCCTCCTCGAAGAGGTCATCCTCACCAATGTCATGGCTACTCCGGTGCTCTGGGTGGTGGGACTGGTGGTGTGGAGCTGATTTGAGGGCTCTCACACTGTATGCGGGCAATTTCAGCTCATCGCTTTGCCACCATCTTGCGCCGCCGGTCCCATCTGTGCATGCATGCCTCTCACAGTGCCCGAGTGCACACAGTTTCAGTGCCCACATGCCGGCTCCGGTCTTCGCCTGCCTCTCACTGGAGGGCTTCTGCTTCTGTCAGCTGCATTTCAGGGCTCGAAGCCAAACAGAACAGCTAATTTTTGCACCGGCCGGAAGAGCTGCACATGTCCTACGTGGCCCCCATCTTGGCCCCCCCAGTTGCTTACTTATGGTGAAGTGTAAAGAACTTGTTGTTCACATAGCCTTAATAAGGGTAGGGTGTATTAAACCTGATCATCTATTCCTTAGAACTTTTTTTATTAATCTGTGTTAGATTTTTGGCTCCATTCATTGTTCATAAACATTGCACTTGACTGATTAATGTCGAGTCAAGCCCTGATCCTTTATTACTATGAACTGGTAATCATGCTTCGAAGAGTATTTGCTTTTCCTCGGTCTACCAAAAATAATTGAGAAAATTAGATTTTTGCACCCAACTGCTAACCAATATTGAGAAGTATTTATATTTGAAACCTTCAGCTAAGAAATGTAATTACTACGTTACTGGAGAAGTCTTACTTCTACTGTGAAGGTGTTTCCCATAGAAATATTATGTTTTCCTGCTTGGATTATTTCCTAATTTTCCATCCAGAAATGACATATAATAAATACCAAACAAAGCACACATGCTCATATTTCCCAATTCTTCATTGCATAAAAGGGTTAGAAATTATTTTTCATGGAACTGATTGGATTGCTGAACCATGTAGTTTGCTAAATGGGTACAAGGGATATCATGTTAAATTTGGTAAGTTACAATAAGTAAGTGATGTGCTGTATAAATGCAGTAATACGATTTCAAGGAGGCTTTGCAGAAAAGGATTGGGCAGGTGCTACTAGATAATTAAAAGAAAATACCAACTCTGAATTCTAGTAGAATTAGATAGTCAATTTGGATTTACCATACACTGTCTGAACTAGCAACTGTTGATAAATAATCACTTCCTGGTGAAAGGATTGCCTTAAACTCACTAGACTTACTTGCTAACTATTAGCATTACACAATTTCATATCTAAATGACTCTAATAGCTTACTTCAGACAGTGCTGAGAAAACCATAGCTTGGAGGCTTACAGTGGAGCAGTGCAATACAACTATTGCAACACTTAAATGTAATACATCAAGCTACATTCTCTCTGTTGGTAAATCGGAAGCTCTTTTTTTATCTGCTATCAACAACTGTACTCGTTGAACAATAGTTTCCAAGCCAGCAAAAGAAGAGTATATGCTACAGCTTTTGCAGATTTACTCCTTACCAACAAAAGTCTCACTTGAAATTAATCTACCTGTTTCCACAAATGAAGCCAACTCTACATCCCAATAAAGCCTAGGGCTAGACAGGCTTACATATACGTGTTTCAAATTATAACGATATAGATAATAGAGAAAAGAGCATTTTGCCATACAGTAAATTTTTTTACATGTCTTTGGCTAGCGGAATGAGAGCTGTGTTCTCTCACGACTGATTCCCTCTAGTTGCTTAAGCACAGAATACTAAATTTGACAGTGATGAACCCTCTGCCCTAGTAACAATAGATATGGCTAAAGCATTCAGCTTCGTGGACTGGGAGTGCTCTGGACAGTTTTGCCTTCTTTGGCTTTGGGGAAAATACATTGAGATGGTTAAAACCTCAAACTAAAATCAAAATGAACACACTGATTTCCCTAGTCATTGATTTAAACCTGGGCTACAATAGGGCTACCCGCTTTCCCAGCTTCTTTTTGTGCTGCCTACATAACCATTACTGGAATAAAATCAGGAGGTTGAATGATCTTATTGGAATTACCTATAGAGGGGTTTTGTGGAATTTGACTATAAAGTCTCCATCTGTGCCAGTGGTGTCATTTTTATTATCAACAATTTATAGCAGGTTTCCCAAAATTTATGAAAGAACTGCACTCCTTTGATATGGTGTCTGGATTAGAATCCAAGAGCATATTTGGAAAACGATGGATGATAACTATGCTATTTCAGAATGTTTATATGTCCACGAAAGCAACCATATTCACCATGAGATAAAATATATGTACATTATTTTTTTTAAAGCTGTTTGATGAGAAGGGGAGCATAGCAATAAATACACCTTTTTATTGCTCCCTGATTACTTGGTAAACAGGTTAATGCTAATGGAAATTAACCCATGCACTGTCTTTAAGAAATTATGGATACATTTTCTAGGAATGTATTCACCAATTTACGGAAATGTACATATTTTTACTATGGACAACTCCTTAAGTTTTATTGTGGCAATAAATGAAGTTAGTTTTTGAAATAGCCTTGGTGGTCATCCAACACATTTTCAGGTCCTTACAGCCTATAATTATAAGAGTCGCCCCTTTTACTATTCCAAAAATAAAATGCAAAAATCACAGAAATGAGAGGAAGACTTTGAAAATAACTTGGGGGAGTAGTTTTGATTAAATATTTGGGTGATCCAATGTATAAGTGAGCTATTAATAAAAATCTGTTTTTTAAGATGGTTTAAGATTGCTACTACAGACCTTCCACAATAAAACTTCTCTAAAGAACTGTTAGTCCCATGGTCACAGGATCGGTTCATGGTAGATCCACTCATCCATTCATACTCTGAGGTCAGTAAAAATGTGTACAGTAACAACTGTTATTAAGCACCAAGATACCCGCTGATCATTGTGCACTTTACAATACACAAGTTATGTTAATACCGGGCCATGACAATATTAACAGTAGTCGGAAGTGGATTATGATAGAGAGGTACATGTTATTATACCTCCGCCACAGTGGGACAACTGCTCTCCCTAGTAAATAGCATAGTACAGCATGCCTGCCCATACATTTCCCCCTGATTGTAGTGTATAAGAGAGTTCTTAGGCACATCAGGTGGAGTACCCTGAGGGACCCACGCTGAATGTATTCAGTATGTAAGGTTGGAGGAGGCCTCATAGGGTTTTCTAATAGTCAGTGATGCTAGTCTACTTCTTATTGCATTCCCCAGCCATTTCAACAGAGAATGTGCTCAATATAGGTGATCATACAAAACCAGACCACTTGTGTATGACTTTCACCCAAAAATTGAGAAATGTGGATGTGGCTTAACAGCCAGAGCTGCCGACTTTGGATCTGGGGAACCAGGTTCGAATCCGAGCATTGGCTCACCATCTTGTGATTCTGGGCAAATCACTTAATCTCTTGTGCTTATAATAAAATGGGTTTTTCCAAATTTACTAAAATCACTGATATCAACTATTTGAATGTTCTGTTGGTATTTCCCTTTCCTGTTCCCCTCCCTTCTCCTCTCCTTGGCACATTCCTTTTTCCCAACTGTCATCCTTAACATCCACTATAGACTTTGACAGCTGCTTAGCAGACTTGAAATGTGATGATGCTTGCCCTGCTCTAATAAACCTCTTACAACTTACTTGTCTCATGGACTTCACTTTATAACATCAACACCTAGATTTATTTAGAAGCCTTGTGATTTTAGTGAACAATGGCACAGGTCGACAACCCACTCTGAAAAGTGTTCCAGCTCCAGACTCCAGTGAAGTTAACCATCTGCCACTTTTATGGGCAGATCAATATCTTGGCCACAGTCCGATATCAAAAGGCATGGTCAAGGTTGTGACATTTACAAATAATTGTTGATATGTTTTTAAAAAAAGCCCTACCTCATGTCCATTGAAGCAAGGTGGGTCATGAAAGTTTGTTGATCTAAAACAACGTATGCCCTGGTCTTCAGGCTCTCATCAGTTACATCTTTAAGCCTTCTTGATCCGACTCACTCATTGCTTTGTCTTTTCTTTGTCACATAAATCTATTTCAAGTTTCATAGTGAGTCCCTCATTTTGTTTGCGGTGTTGTATAGGACGAGCTTTGCTCGGGGGCTTTAGAGCGCTTTACATCAGCATCAGAATAAGATACACATTTTTAGGCACAGGCATAATTCAGTGATTTGCTCAGAATCACAGGATGTTGAGCCGAGTCCGGGATTTGAACCTGGTTTCCCAGTTCCAAAGTGTGCAGCTCCGTCCGCAACGCCACACCACTTCCCCTACATCCCTCCTCTCATCATTGGCATCTACACTTTTATTGGACTGTTCAATAATGCACGTATTAAAGATGGCAAGCATGCAGAGAGCAGCAAGTGTGGCACAGTTGCAAGAGGGATTTTTGTCTTTTGGATTGTAGCCGAGACATTGAGGCACATGCATCAAGCATTTTACCGGTCGCAAACGGGCCGATTCGCAGAATTGCCCGTTTGCGACCAGTAAAATGCTATTTCTGATGCATCAAGCCCAAAGTCATTTGCAGTTAAGGAAATCGCAATTTTTGCGATTTCCTTAATTGCGAATGCAGTTAGGGAATCGCAAATTGCGATTCCCTAAATGCGATGCATCATGCATTTGCGAATTGCGTTTTTGCAATTTGGAATTGCAAATTACCATCAACTTCAAGTTGATGGTAATTTGCAATTTCTTAGAAAAATGCATAAAATTGCATTTTCTAAGTGCCATGTGGCGCACACATATGCCCTTAGGGCATATGTGTGCGCCACATGTGCACACATGCCAATTTTGGGGGTGCAGCAGGGTGGCCTTGTGCCCCCTAGCACCCTTCAAATTGCATTCGCAATTTGCGAGTACCTATTTGGTAATCGCAAATTGCGAATGACTTCCCATTCATTCCGATGGGCCTCTAGGCCCATAGGAATGAATGGAAAGGCATTCCTTAATAGCGAGTCGCAATTTGCGAGTCGCTATTAAGGAATACATGCATAAGGAATTGCAATTCCTAAATAGCGATTCCCTAAAAATCGCTATTTAAGTATCGCAATTCGTCTTTTACCATAATTTATTGCTCTCGACTGCGGCTTGAGATACATAACTGCCCATTTCATCATTGCTGAAGTGCAAACAGCTGAGGATGGTGGTCTGGTCTTTTGCTTTAATGCAGTATTTTGGGGTGGTTAACAGGGCTGGACTGGCCGTAGCGGGCACCGGGCGTTTCCCTGGTGGGCCGCCAGGGTGGGGCCCGGTTTTGTTACCGGGGACCGGTTTTACAGCATAGCTGCAATATCGGCCCCCTGTAACAAAAGCAGCTGCAGTGTTTTCCACGCGCACCCCATCCCCCCCACCACCCCTGGCCCATCTGACTCAATTGACAGGGCTGGTTTGCATTCCCAGTCCGGCCCTAGTGGTTAACCATTAGATAAGTTATATATTCGCTCTGTAAACCTCGTTCATGACTCTTTCTCACCACTTATTCACTTACTCTTCCCCTTTCTAAAATCTAAGAAAGGACAATGATTTTCAAAGGTTCTTCTCCTATTGGTGCCTAGGGCTACTCCCTATAGGCGCAGGGAAGGGTGGGGGCCGGTTTTGTTTCTGGAGGCCGATTTTGCAGTCATACTGCAATATCCGCTCTCAGTAACAAAAGCAGCAATGCTGGGGGTCCGGTTTTGTTAAGCAGCAGTGCTTCAACCTTGCCCCCTCACTCTGGGGTGGGGGCTGGTCTGACAAAATTGCCAGGGCTGCTATGGGTTCCCAGTTCGGCCCTGGCCACGGGACCCTTACCATACGTCACTGACAAAGCAACAGCTTCGGACTTTACACATTGCTGATAAATTCCTATAACCATTCCCACGTTAGTTCGCTCAGGACAGCTCTTGGGGATGCGTGGCGAGTGGGGTGCGTGATGGAAGTGTTAATAATACGCACTCGCTGGTAGGCGCGCGCCCCCACGAGCCCGAGTCACTACAACATATCATTTATATCTTGTTTAAAAAAGAAAAGGCCGGGTTCTTTCAACACAATTACAGTTGTTGCACTGCTAATCCTGTAAATCAATCTGCACTGAACAAGAATCTCGTATCAAACCCCTGGCAGCCCCAGCTAAAATTAAAACGCATGCTTAACTGCAGAGATTGTCAAGTGTGGAAATAATATTTGTCCAACTGGACAGCTTTCTTTTGTAGCCGCTAAATGAATGTTGAGATTCTGTTTTCTTCTTGAAAGCTCCTGTGTCAGGAAGGTAATGTGGACTGTTTGTGGTTTGACAGGGATTATTAAAATCAGATGAAGTGAAGGCAAGCAAGTATGAGAACGCAAAATTGACACTGACACACTCTATTATTTGCCGCTTGGATCATGATGACTATGTTGATATGATAGATTCTAAATGTTAGATTTGCTGTTAAGATATGTTAAGCAGCAAGTACAGGCAATTGCATTCCTGGTAATGGAGTGCCTGATTCAGCACAAGGAGAACCTGTATTTGTGTTATTTTCTCTGCTGATTATTTTTCTATAGCTAGTAAGTTCTTACCTTATGAATTGACTGCACCGAAAGGATATTATCCCTCCCTCTGAGTTCAAAAAGCCTGCAAGCCAGCTTCAAAGGGAATAAAACTGAGTATTAGGAATTAATAAAACAGGTCCAAGTCTATATTGACGTGTGTTTTTATAGGGAATTCAGAGCGGAACACATTTCTGAGCTAGGTTTTCTTAGAAGTTACTATTTGCTGCATATTCCCTGTGTCAGATTTGCATTTGTTGTCTCTTGTGGAATGCTTGCTGCTGAAAGCTAGGGTTAATTAGGTATCATCACATTTAGTATGTACAGTTGTTTTTGTTGTTTTTTTATGCTAGAGAACATAAAAGATCTAATTTTAAAGGAAAATGACTTAAATCATGGTTGAAAGGCAGAGCTGGTAGATGTTTATGCTCTGTAGCTGTGGGCACGCTAATAAGTAATGTTAATCCTGCATGGCCATGTGGCTCCCAGAAGTGCTGCCAGTGTTAACGGGAGGTGGTTTACATGTCTCAGTAACAACAGTCCCTGATATGTCTTTAAAAGGAGCATGTCAAGGCGACGGTGCTTCCCCGGCACCGAGATGGCTTCAAGGCCTTAAAAATCCTTTTAGCATTCGTATTCCAAGTGCTCCCAGCGATGGTGAGGCCACTGATGGGTAGTATTGGCCAGGGAAACACCCCTGGAGAACTCAGTGGGTCCAGATGTGGAGTTGTGGTCTATTGTGGACAGTAGTATTCAGAGATGCTGTAAACCCCTGATCCCCTAGCATCCAGACCTGGCAGATATAGCGGTGTGGCTACTGGATGCACCCAACACCCATTAAAGGAGTGCCCTGGATGATATGGAGCATTTTTGTTGAAGAGGAAGTATAAAGAGAGAGCATTTCCAATGGAGGTGGAACTGAGCTCGATGTTATGACTATGAGCTGATTGCTGAACCCTGCTAAAGGCCTAATGATTTGACCCATGCATATTGGCCGGAGAGATCGTTGCAGTCCTTCCCCTGACCTGAGCTTGGGACAAAGAAAGGGGTTTTGAGCGTTCTAGGCAGTTCCTAGTCACTTCAAGAAGTGTGATCATCTGCTAGCAGAATCTGTCGGACAGTCTAACTCTGACTAAGTTTTATTATAATTTTCATGTCATCCCCATAGTTGAAGCTATTAAGGTTGAAGAAAAAGATCAGTTCTGGTAGTGATTCGAGTTATACGTTGAAGAGGAAGGGGTGATGGTGGATTCTTGAGGGTCTCATGTAGTAGAGAGAAAACGTCAGAGAACAGGGATAGAATGAGGGATCTGGTAGTCGGGAGCAAAGCAATACAGGGAACAGCAGTTCCTCGTAGATCTATAGAATTGAGTCTCCTGAGCAGAATGCGATGCTGGACCATATCTAAGTTGATAGAAAGGTCTAGTAGTGGAAGGGCAGCTACTCAATTAGAGTTGTCTTTAGTCTTGATGTCATCCAGTATTGCAGTAAGTGGGGATTCTGTTTTCCACTTGATAGAGGGCTGATGGACAGTAGATTGTGTTGAAGCATTGATTGAAAGGTTGAGGTGATATGTGAGTTGTAGGTAGGTCCTTGTTAGTTTTAACCTCGTGAAATTAATCCAGGCCATTGTTTGAAAGGCCATCCTTGCCCAGTCCTACATCTTTAACATTCACCGACAATAGGCATTCTAGAATGTTGATTTGTTTAATGCAGTCACCTGGGGTTTTGAGATGTATTGTGATAAAATTCACCAAATGGCTCCTTTTATTGAGTTGGTATACAATAATCTTTTTAACCTCTTTTTACAACTGGAATATATTATATTTCTCCAGTTATTATACCCAGTCATTTCGCTATGCGTCATATCTCTTCTCACACTCCTAGTAAATATGCTTAGAATACCAGTATAAGTAATGTACTATTAATGTTTTATTATGTCTACATACAGGCCCGTAGCCAGAAGTATATTTTTAGGGGGGCATGGCCACAGTTATGACTAAACAGATGTGCACTGTAGGTGTTTTCTTTCCCATCGGCTTGTAGAGAAAAAGGTACAACATGCAAGGTATTAAAGCACAGAATCCTTTTTGGTGCATTTTCTATTATTGGTGTGATTGGTTGTCCTTCTAAATGTAAGCCCCCAGAATATCGTGGTGGTACACGAATATTGGTTGCCCTATTAAATATTAGCCCCAGAATATTGTGGTACAAGAATATCAAGAACAGAATATTGAAAAGTAAGTATATATAGGAAAGGATAGATTTACTATTCCTAACTTCACATCTGCATACCATGGAAGAAATATATGTATATTTCTTTGGTACATATATGTGGAGTAAGCTACAGAAATTCTATATTTACCTACCAGTCGATATTTTAGATTCGATATTCTGTCCTCAATATTCTGTGCCACTGATATTCTGGTTACGATATTCAGGGTGTACACTGTGTGATTCTATGTGAACGAATACATGGACTTTTTGAAGTACATATTAAAGCACACTCAATCAGCTTTCCACAACCCAACTTGAAATCCTGTTAATTATATGGGATTTAAAGTAGAAGGGTGTAAAGTTCTGAAGTCCGCCAACTCACAACTGTATTTTCTTGATTGTTCAAGCTTTGTGAAATACAAAGCTTATGAAGGTTTTTTTTATTTTTTAAAGCTGACTTCATCTCTGAGCTCCCCCTCCCACACCTTCTACCTGAGGTGGTGGATGTACAGCCTCCACACACATAATTCTTTCCAGAAATCATCACACCTGGAAGGCCTGAAGGGATAAACTTTACTTCAAGTAAAGTTAGTAAACGTCATCTACTTTGTAAATTGTGGAATTTCCTAATTCTGCCCAACTTCATAAGTGAAGTTTTAATTTAAATTGCCACTAATTTAAAATAACATTACAGAGCGCTAGAGCATAGCCATCAAGGACATTTTGGGACATTAATGGCAAACAGAGTGTTTTAAACATTTTAGGGTTGCAACAGTGGTGAAAACTAAATACCATTTGAATGTCAATTTACAGGGGAAGTTAGGAAGGTCCCAAGATGAATTTCACTTTAAGGTCGTGACAAACTATGCATAGTTCAATTACATTTAGTCAAAAGCACCAGTCAAAGCTGTATGGACCTGAAGCAGACTCTGTGATAGGAATTCACTCCTCATAATTACAGGCAGGTTGTGCGAAAGGTGCTGTGCAACAGGATACCTTTGTCAGACATCGACCAGCAAGACAGGCAGGCGTGGTAAATGATAGATGATTGTGTGAGCCTGGGATAAGTCCACTTGAGGCTTATTGCCTGGCTGCGGACAATAGTTCCATCCCCAATTAGGAGAGCCATAGATGGGCAGGCAGCAGCATTTCCTCTAAGGCTCTGAATGGTGGTTTCACAGTTTGTATATAGGATCCTGCTCTGTGATAGCTGCCTCTCTTTTATGCTGCTTGTATGGTACCTCCTGTTCAGAATCCTTCCCTTCCAGAATTATGGGCATTCTCCTCTCGTTTACATGCAGTAGACCCCTTGCATAGAATCCTCAAGGTAGTACCCTCTATGTGCCTAAGATTGCTTGGACAATCATGCACTTTCCTGAGTGATGAATGTAGAACGCATGGAAGACAGCTAGATTTACTAGAAATGGAAAGTATTTAGAGATTATTTGGCATTGTTACAGGTCCAGATAAAAGTCACGCTTCATGTTATGAAATCTAAAGAGACTGTCAATTTAAATGTACACTAGAAAACCAAATCACCTCCATATTAGAATTTGTACTTCTCAGCAAGTAGGTTGTACTTTCCAGCGACTATACCAGCAAATGTAGACATGGTGCATATACATTGAAAGGGAAGGGGTCAGCCCTTCACACCAAGAGCATGTTGCAGCACATAACAAGGGGGTGCCATTGTTAAGAAAAATGTAAAAAGCAATGTGGATCAAGTAACAATGGTTACATTTTAATATAACTTCAGATTACTGTCAAGGTGGCTTTAGAAAATAAATGCAAAATTGTACATTGACATCACATTGGGCCAGCTGCATTGGCATAAACATGATAAGGTAGGTATACAGTCCACTTGAAATCTCCAATCATCTTTTCTCCATGTGTATCTAGCTCTATTTTTGCTCCTTGAGACTTGATTTTACTTTCTCTCCTCATCTCCTACTTTTTGTCACCACTGCCTCTCTCACCTTTTTCCCAACTGCCCCTTACTGTTTACTGCTGCATCTATCTTCCCCTTCCTTTCTCTTCTGCTCTCTCTCTCTTGCTTTTTCTATTTAATCTGCGTTCTTTCTCTTCTTTTCTACAATCGCTTCTCTTTATCTTCTATGTTTCTCTCAATATTTTTATTCTCTCCCTAGCCCTCTTCCATAAGCCATGTATGGCAACTAATACTTTCTCTTGGCTCTGCATAGCCAGGCCCAGCAGCTGCCACCTTTCTTTGGCCGCTGAGCTTTTAGTTGTTCCCCAGTCCCAGAAGCCTACCATACTGGAGGACTTCTGGAACGGTGGATGCCCTCTTCAACCATGGAACAAAGAAGTTAGTGCAATGTGGCCATTATTTCACTACAGCTTGTCAATTCTTACTGGACAGGACATTAGGCTGCATATTTGGTGGGTTTTAACTGCTTCATGACAGAGGAAAACCCATTTACGTCTTACGCACTACTTTCACAGTGCGGTGGACTTCAAAGGGTCTTTCACAGTATTGGACAAGAAAATATTGCTGGTAAAAACACAATAAATATTTTCTTTTCCAAAATCAAAGTTGGGACGGAAGAGAAATTCTTCACTCGAGTCGGAGTTTGATTTTTGTTTTGCTGTATTGTGTAGCACGCGGTGTGTGCTGATGTCACAGCAAAGCAAAAGTGAAAGCAGACTGTGTTAATGGACTCTGCAGTGATCCACAAATGTCCTACTACACAGCATTCCTATATTTCTCCCAATAACAGTAGTACCCCACTTGTGTAGCTGGGCTATCACCCGTGAAAGGAAAAACCCCAAACGCAACAAGGAAACATCAAGATTTTTCCTTTCAAACTGACCCATTCTGGCGATGTGGGTAGCTGCAGTATTTACGCCAGTGCTTGGTCAGCCATGGAAACCTGTCAGACCCAGACATTTCTAAAACCAAAGCACCTAGGGTACGAAATGGCATTGTGGCTTGTGTGCATCTCATTATCTTTTCTTACCCAGAATGCCATGCAAACACCAAACTTTGGCTAATTCACAGATTTTCTTCCTATTTCTGTGAAGTAAAATTCCAAAATCTATGAGGATCTATAAACTTTCTACCACCCATCGTTCCACTACTTCTCCCAATAAAAACAATACCCCAAATATTCACCAAGTATTATACATTTAGTACATTAATTAAGACCTCATTACAGCAATTTATTTGCGCTGACCACAAATGACCATAAATTAGAGAAAGATAAATCAGAATTTCAAAAGAGCCTATACATTTTAAAAAGCAGATTCATACTACACAGATCATAGATTACAATAAAAAAATCTGAAAATGTTAGTAGGTGTTGTGCGGAGATGTCTAGAGAGGTCACTATAATTCAAATGCTTTCAGTCTCAGATGCCCTTTTTATAGTTTCCACAGGATTTGGATCAAAGAGATGAATCCTCATTGTGTTGACCCTGGCAGATTTACTAACATTTTGCATCATGGGTGCGCCATGTTTTGGCGCCACGTATGTAGTGAGAGGTTGTTTGTTACATAAATTCCTAAGTAATTTATTGAGGTGTTTGCCCACCTAAACAGGTTCTTCCATGAGAGCTTGGATTCAGTTTGCAGTGTCTGTTAGCGTTAGCATTATGTTGTATGCAAAGAGACATAACTTATGCTCTTCAAAGCCAAATGGGTTACTTTTTATATCCTGTCCTTAATCTTGTGTGCCAGGCGTTCCACTGCCAGAACAAAAAGCAAGGGCAAAAGATGATAGCCCTTCCTTGTTCCACTTTGCAAAGTAAATTGCGCTGATAAGCTACATTAACACAGATCCTACCCGTGGAGGATTTGTAGTTTGCTAGAGTTCAGTTTTGTATAGTGGGACTAAGACCAGTGCTGCTCAGGACCTGTCTCAGAAATCCCCAGAAATTTCTTTTCAGCATTTCGGCTCAGCATGATGGCTGAGATGTTTTTCTTTGTATTTTTTCTATTAGGTGAACTATTTGGCATATGTTGTCAGAGCCTTGGCATTGTTGTATGAAGCCTACTTGATTGATTTCATTTAGGAAGGGTAGCCACCCATCTCGTCTACTTATCAGAACAGTGAAGATGTTACCATATGTGTTGAGCAGGGCGATTGTCCTATTTAAGGAGCATTCTATGGGGTTCTTCCCTAGCTTCGAAATCAAGCTAGTGTCGGCTTCAGTCATTGAGGGGGTAACGGTTCCTGTAGTCACAGGTTGGTTGAAAAGGGTTGTTAAATGTTCTTTAATTGGTGGGAGAAAGAGTTTATGAATGGATAGGAGGATGTCATCTGGTTCTGCGGTTTTATTTGGCGGCATTTCTTTGATAGCTTTTGGAACCTCTGCCTTCTCAATAGGTCTAACTAAATCTTCAAGCAAGGTGTGTGGAATGTGCGGTAGATGGATAGTGTTTAAATATGCCTTTATTTCCGAGCTATCTTCGTCTCCACTGGAGTATATTGTCTGATTAAAGTCTTTGAAAGCTACTCTTTTGTCTTCTGGCATTTAGCTTTTGACTTCTCTAGCAGTCCAGTTACCATTTGGGTGCCTTATCTTGGTTATATATGTTCTTACTTGTTGTGTTTGCAGTAGGTAAATTTTGTTATTGCTTTTTACATAAAGTTTCTGTCCTATTTTTGATAAAGTTAGCTCAGCCTTATTGGTCCAGATGAGGTTAAGTTGACCTCTAACATTTGCTAGTAGTCATTTGGTTCGTCATGTGGGGTGTTGCGTATCCATGCTTTCTAGTCCCCTAAGTTCAGCTTTAAGCTTTCTAGTTCTCTAAGTTCAGCTTTTAGTTTTGTTTCTTGTAGTCTTGCCTCTCATGATGTTGTAGCTGCTGTGGACAGTACCATTCCCCTTGCCACAGTTTGAAGGCTGTTTAGCTCAAAATAGCCTTTGATGGCCTGTATCATTTCCGCCTGGTTTGCTGGGTCTCAAAATAATATGATGTTCACTCTCCAGCAGCCATTATTGGGAGGAGCTCAGAGTGTCGCATTACGATATGTATATGCACGTGGTCAAAGACAGAAATCTCTGCAATTTCTGGCTGGTCTAGAGTTTGCACCAAACCGTGAGTTTTGAACAGGTAGTCTGTCCATGAGTATGTGCTATGAATGTGATTAGAAGGTATAATCTTGTCATCAGTGTGTACTGCTCGCCACATGTCTACTAGCCCCTACTCCTTAGACTTCTTCAGAGTTTCATAGTAACCTCTTGGGATCCTCCCTTCTTGCCCCCAATCTGTCCAGCAGAGGGCTCCAGACAGTGTTGCGATTTCCTCCAATGATTGCCTCACCTTGTAGTTCCTTCATCAGTTTCTCAAGTGTAGAGGTCTTGTGTCCTGTGATGTTTTGAAGACCTTTGACTGGAGAAATACTCTCAATGTGAAATGTAGTGAGCACATATACTTCCCACTTATATGAGAATTTCACTGCCAGGAGTTCGGAGCTTCACACAAACAAGCTTCTGTGGGAATCCTTTGCTGTGACTTTGAAATGTACTGCAAACTACACTGCTAGAGTTGTACGGCTCGCTGAGCAGTTGGACCCCAGTACTGAAATTTAATTAGTGATTGTAAGAAAGTGGATCTGTCTATACTGAACCAAAGTAAGGTTCAGTGTGCACAGGGTCCACAGTCCCCAGAGGTTTGGCAGAGGCTAAAGTTAGATATAACCTTACTCTCTAAAGTGGTAGCTTGGTCGAGCAGTAAGGCAGTATCAGAGGACAGTGTAAAGCATTTGTTGAACACACTCAGTCAGCAAATGAAGCCACACACTCAAGAACTGAACTCTAGGCCAATGGTTTGTATATAAAAATATATGCTTGTTTTATTTTAGAACCAACAATAGGTATCAAAATATACTTTCTCAGAATGAGATGCTTTAGGTAAATACTTTCAATAGGCAATAGACTTTTGAATGCAATAGTTACAGTTGTTGCAAAAGGCAACACAATTTTAAACACAATTATACATTGAGCTCAATGGGAATTTCTAGTTAAATGCAATAGATTACTTTTTGGATTACTTTTTCTAACCACAGGACTGGATCCTAGATTCAGTCCTGGGACATCTCCTGTAAACAGTTGAGTAAAAACGTTTTGGTTACAGTTGTGATTTTTAAGGAATATTATTGTATTTTAAAAGTTGGCACTTGGAAACTTTTTCACATAGAATCACCAATGTTATCCTACGGGAGGAAATTCACTTAGCAGGTAAGTAGTGTTATCGTTACTTTTTCTTACTCAGTGTTGGATCCTGGATCCAGCACTGGTGCATCTCCTGTAAACAGTTGAAAGAATGTGTTTTTGTTATACAGGCGATTTTTAACGAATATTTGTAAGTTTGCAAAATCGACACTTAGAAACTTTTTCAGCAAAAACCAGGCAATGTTATCCTATGGAAGGAAATTCAAGTTACCGGTAAGTACAGTTGTGATTACTTTTTAGGGTCAGTGCTGGGCACCAAGATCCAGCACTGGGATCTCTCCTGATAGCAGGTGAGTAAATTCGTTTTCGTAATTAGACTGGTTTTAGGTGAATATTTTAAAGTCTCAAAACTCGACACTTAGAAGAATTTCCAAGTGAAACCAGTCAATGTTACCCTATGGAAGGAAATTCAATTCGCCGGTAAGTTACTTTAAAGTTACTTTTGTAATCCAGTGCTGGACTCCTAGATTCAGCACTGGGACATTTACTTAAAACAGGTAAGTAATTACGTTTTTGTAGTTTGTACGATTTTTAAAGAATATTCTTGTATTTCAAAAGTTGACAGAAACTTTTTCACAAAGAACCACCAATGTTATCCTATGGAAGGAAATTCAATTCACAGGTAAGTTACTTTTTAATTACTTTTGTTACTCAGTGCTGGACACCTAGGTTCGGCACTGGGACCTTTCCTGCAAACAGTTGAGAAAATTCAGTTAGGTTATTTGTGCGATTTTTAAGGAATATTCTTAGTTTTCAAAAGTCGACACTTAGAAACTTTTTGGAAGAAAAAGTGTCCATGTTATCCTATGAGGAAAAATGAGTTATCGGTTTCGAGGTAAGTAATCGGTCTTTTGAGTTAGGGTTCTGGGGTTAGACTCAGGGGTCTCCCAGGGTCAGTGATGCACTGTTGTTGCACCCTCAGCGGCACTAGGGCGGCCGGGTGCAGAGTGTTGAGGCCCAATGTTATCCTATGGAGGATAGGGGGACTCCGGTTGGTGGCTGCTGGCAAGCAGGCCACTGGGTTGTGGGAGCAAAGCTCCTAGGGTTAAGCTCAGGGCAAGTTTTGGACCAAGTTAGCACAGAAGGGGCACCCTCAGCGGCACTAGGGCGGCCGGGTGCAGGGTGCTATTTTGAGGTCGGGTGCCCTGTTGATTTCAATGGAGATTTTCGGTTTTGGTTTTCAGCTGCAGGCTCGGTCCAGGAAGACTTCCAGGAGGAACCAACAGCTGGGCAGGTAAGTTGGAGGGCTCGGGGACGTAGGTGCACCTCGGGTTCCTTTCTCCAGGGCGCAGGGCGGCTGGATGCAGGGGTGTCTTTTGAGGTCGGATTTCACCTTACCGGGCCACTCGCGGTTGGGGGGGTCTCCGTGCAGAGGCTGCAGGCGACGTCGGGGAGTCTTGGAGGGGTCAACCCACGGTGGACTCGGACTCTGGAGAGCTGGGGGACCTCGCTGGGACCGGTGGGCCGCTTGAACTCGGGCTGTAGGCGACGGGTGCAGTGGTGGTTCCAGGCGTCGGGTTTCTTTTTCCTCAGCAGGCTCGGAGTCTTTGTTTGGTGTTTCTTTTGAACAGAGCTGCTGTTCATAGGAGATCCGGTCTTTGTTGAAGGCAGTCAGTCCTCCCCGGGGTTCTGGAGGTCGCTGGCTGCAGGACAAGACTATTTTTGGCGCAGGATCTCTGGAAACTGCAGACGGGCCGGTAGGGCTGGGGCCAAGTCAGTTGTTCTCTGCAGTCTCCTCTGCTGGGCGTCTTCTTTCGTCCTTTTTCTTCTTAGGTTGCGGGAATCTGAGGAAGGAAGGTTCAGTACTAGATTTTGGGGCGTTACAGGTAGGTAAAGGGCAGGGACCAATGGGTCCCTGCCCTGGGGTGGGTACACCCCCTATCCTGCCACTCTCCTGTGGGAGGGGGGCAGGAGCCTAGTCCTGATTGGGCGGGGCTCCCCATCTTCAAGATGGCGAGAGCCCGGAGATGTGCTTCACCTCGCCTCCCCCACCTGAGGGGTGGGGTTGGCAGAGGGTGGCACACCCCCTTTCCTCCCTTGGTGTTTCCCGCCAGTCTTCCCGCCCGGATGGGGGGAAGAACCGGTGGGGACCAGTTGCTGAGTACAGCAAGTGGTCTGGGGAAGCTCACAAAGGCGGAATGCCTTTGAAGCTTCCCCCTACCCATCCTGGGGGAGGAGGCCTAGCACCTCACCCAGGACGAGCATTGTTGCAGGCCCGGGAGAGCGGATGGCTCTCTACCCAGGGGTCCAGCAACATGTCTGCTGTGTGGCAGCCTAGGCAGCCCCTCAGACAAGACGTGGATTGTAGGTTAGGTTCAGGGGGCAACTCTAAGTTGCCCTCTGTCGTGCATTTTACAGTAAATCCCACACTGGCATCAGTGTGGGCTTACTGTGCTGAGAAGTTTGATACCAAACTTGTCAGTCTTCAGTGCAGCCATCATGGTGCTGTGGAGTTCGTGCTGACGACCTCCCAGCACCATATACTCGGAATGGCAGCACTGCACTTACAGTGCCCAGGAATGGACCTGGGTACTGTAGGGGCACAGGGCTCATGCACCTGTACCCTCCCCACTGGCATAGGGCACCCAGCTAGAGGGGTGACTGAGGTATGCCAGGGCAGTGTGTTTGTGGGCATGGCACACAGGGATGTGTGCCATGTCGACTCTGTTTTGTTCTGCACCAAGACACCCAGCCTGCAAGGGCAGTGTGTGTGTGTCAGGGTACAGGGCCTCCAAGGGTGGCACAATAAGTGCTGCAGCCCTTAGAGGCCTTCTCTGGTCACAGTGCCCTGGGTACCTAGGGCACCATTTACCAGGGGCTTACCTGTGGCCAGAGAGGCCAATTGGGTTTAGGCTGTAATGCAGTTTTAGGGAAGGAACACAGGCCCTGGGTACCTGATTGGCAGGGACCCAGGGCACACCAAGGAAAAGTGCATCAGTTATCAGGCAAAAAGTGGGGGGGTTACTGCAACAGAAACCCACTTTCCTACAGTGATTGTAGAAGCTCCTGTATATTCTTTTTTTATTAATTCCTAACATGGAAGGGCAAGGATTTATACTGACACATTATACACTCTCAGGCCATAATCAATGGACGTCTTGCACAGTGTGTACAGCTTGATGCCATAAGAAGCTCTTTTGTTTGGTATGTACTGCCTGAACAGCAGCCACACTTGGCTGCAATGACTTGTCTCCCGCTATATTCTTCCCTAGAGTATAAACGTCTGGAAACGTGACAGACAAGTGTTGCATGATAAGCCACATTTTGAACAACCTGTGATGGCCTTTATTGTCCCGTGGCAATGCTGCAGAATTATCATTGAAATGCAGCATATGCTACAGAATCAAAAAACAGTCTTTGGAGATCCATTTTCATACCGTCCTATCTCCCTAATTAATTTTGAATCCAAACTACTGGGAAAAGTTCTTGCAGATCGCCTGCGGACCTGCATCCAAGATCTGATCCACCTAGATCAATCTGGCTTTATGCCACACCGAGCCACCCGCAATAATATTCGCCGGGTCCATAATGCTATGGCATTGGCTCCAGAGCTGGGACGCCCGGCGGCCATACTTCTTGCTGATATAGACAAGGCCTTTGACTCCCTGAGCTGGGAGTATTTATTCCAGCTCCTGGAGGCAATTAATTTTGGTCCACGCTTTCTGGCATACGTGCGCCTACTCTACACAGAACCTACGGCCTCAGTGCGTATTGCTGGTCATCGTTCCCCCTTCTTTCCCATTAGCCGTGGCACACAGCAGGGCTGCCCCCTGTCCCCGCTCCTATTCGCCTTGGCAGTGGAACCCTTGGCGATATGGGTTCACCGGGATCCGGTGCTCCGAGGCTTCGACTGGCTGAGATCACAACCAGATCGTATTGCATTATTTGCAGACAACGTCTTATTCTTCATGACGGATCCTTGGATCTCGGGCCCGCGTATCTTACAGATTCTCTGAGTCTTCGGCCAGACCACCCGACTCCATACTAACCCCTCCAAATCGGTGCTGTTCCCAGTATGCGGACAACAGGGCAGAGGTACATGGGCATCCCAGCTCAAACGCGTTACAGACTGTTTCCAATACTTAGGTGTATATATGTCTCCCTGCCCCAAGACTTCATGGACTCGCAATATTAACCCACTCCTTGCCGACCTCCGTGATGAGACTTCCATATGGTCATCCTTACCTCTCTCGCTATATGGGCGTTCGGCAATCTTTAAAATGGTCTCTCTCCCCAGAGTGCTCTATCGACTTCAAAACTTCCCATATCATATACTGCGGTCATGGTTTGCGCAAGTAAACGCTATACTAAACAAATTCTTATGGGGTGGGGGAGCAGTTAGAGTGGCGCTGCAGACCTGTGTGCAATCTACATATTGCTGCGGTATTGCTGCTGCAGGCGTGTACTCGAACTATGTAGCCTCTCACCTCCTGGTCATTAATGATTGGTGGTATAACACACCTACAGACCCGGCGTTTGCCCTAGAACATACAGCAATGGAAGGGATTCCCCTCCTTCGGTTATTATATAGCGCGCAGAATCTAGATTTTCTTCCCCACGCCAGCAGAACGACAATTCGGCTGTAGCGATATACGGTCCGGCGAATGGGATGGCACGAGCGTTTGACTCGGGCAACACCCTTGTGGCATGGTACTTACTTACGCCAGGTGACAACATTGAAGGGGTTCCGTCAGTGGGATCAGATCGGCATTTCCACACTAGGGGACGTCATGCGGGGCACCACTCTTAAATCCTTCCAGCACCTACAGGAAGATTTTCATCTTCATAAAACCCAGTTCTACAAGTATCTCCAACTACGCCATGCTCTTACCCCAGTGCTTCAAAGATTAGATGACCTCCCTGAATTTCACCCATTAGAGTGCCGCTTCCTTATGGGGGATTTGGGCGCACACAAAATTCGGCAGATATATCAAACACTGACAACACACTCCACCACGACTCTTTATAAGACTAGGAAGGCATGGCAAGATGATATCCCAGAATTAACCGATGACGATTGGGCGGAGACTATAGCTAGTCCCAGGGGTGCTGCGGTGTCTTCCAGATACCGTCTCACTCAATTTAAATATGTCCATCGCGTATATTATACAGGTCTTCGTCTCTGGAGGATGGGAGTCATCGCATCCCCTCAATGCTTACGCTGTAATAGATAGGAGGGGTCATTCTTCAACACTGTATGGAGCTGCGCTGCAATACAATCCTTCTGGTGCAGAGTCTCGACCTGCCTCAAAGAGGTGTTGTCCTGGGACATCCCACTTGACCCTAGACTATTCCTCCTCCGCAGTACAGATGACATAGGAGGGAATCGCTACAAACAACACTTACTCTTCCTTGCTCTCACAATTGCCAAACGCCACATCGCTCAGTTATGGAAAGGAACTTCCCCACCGACAATAGGGAAATGGCGAAAGGAACTAGACAACTGCATGGGTGCGGAAATAGCAGTCTTCCAAGCGCGGGGTTGCCCTCAAAACCACAGGAAAATTTGGTCTTGGTGGGCTACATACAGGGGCATAGACCTTCCTCCTCTTCCTTCGCAAACCCACTAAACAGCAGTTTCCACGGGATGTTAGAGGCCATACTATATGACATAGTGTTTTCTTTCTTTGGACATGTATTTGTATCTAAAAATGCTCGCCAGTGTGGGTGGGGTGGGAATGTCTGCGTAAAGTTTTGTTTTTCACTTTTGTTATATATACAAAATGTACCCAATGATATTTCCATACTTGGTAATTTGTCATTATCCTGTCTCAAAATAGCTTATGTCGGGCGCTTACCCACGTGGTACTGTAAAAACTCAATAAAATATGTTTTTAAAAAAAACAGTCTTTGGTCTTGATCGATGGGAAGCTGGGTGTTGCCCAAACCATACTAGTAGACTGTATGGACCAAGAAAAAAGGGGAAGTACCAAAATGCTTTTTCCCCATGCAATTTCCGTAGGGAAAATTAGACAACGATACAGAAAAAGTGGCTGAACAGAATTGCACAAAATTTGGCAGAAACTAGATCTTTAAAGCGTCCTCTTTGTAATTAAGAACAGTGTAAATCTGTTCAGCCGTTTTACAGAAATAAAGGTTCAAAATTTGTAGTTGGCTGTTGTGGACTCCTGTGGGGAACAACGACTGAAAGACCTGATTGGTAGGTGCAACATGAAGAAAAATGCTGCGTTCTCCATTACAAGAATCGGACTCAGTCCCCAAGTCTTGAAAAATAACATGAAAAAGGACATAAGGTGGCAGAGTTAGGATATCGTGCCCCCCAAGCACTTTTGTGGCGGGGGGGGGGGGTCTCAGAGGGACCTCTCCCCCGTGGCTGACATTTAAGCATTTTTTTTAAATGTCTCGACGGTACATTGGGACCACCCACTCCCCCGCCCCAACTTGGGACCATGTGAGACCAAAAAAAAGCCTTTGGGCTGTGCAAAGCTCTTTACAGAGAATGCACTCCCAATACACTATGAAGCCCCATTATGTGTGCTGGAGCCTACACCCTCCAGTGACCCAAGCCCCATTAGTAGGGCCAGCCCCTACTACACACAGACCGTGCTCAGTGCATAGAGTGTGCGTAGAGCCCACTCCCTCCAGAGCCCTAAGCCCCATAGGGTGGGCAAGCCCCAACTATGCACAGTTTGCACTCAGTGCACAGACGGTGCATAGCGCCCCCTCTCCAGACATGCAAGCACTATTCAATGGGCAAGCTACTACTATGCACAATCAGTGCTGAGTGTGCAGACTGTGTGCAGAGCTCATTCCCTTTACAAACCTAAGTAAATTAGGTGGGCAAGCCCCTAATTCAAACAATCTGGGCTCAGTATGTAGACTGTGCATACAGCTCACTCCCTCCAGAAATCCAAGGTCCATTAGTTGGGAAGCCCCTACTATGCACAGCCCGTGCCCTCTGTGCTGCTCTTTAAAGAGAAGAGGCCTCTTCTTCCCGACACCCAAACCCAATTAGGTGGGTGAACCACTACCACAGAGAGGTTGCACTCTCTGTGTAGCTCTTCAGGGAGAGCTCACTCCCTCCACATATTCAAGAGTCCTTATATAGTGAAGGGCCTACTATGTACAGTTAGATATGTTAGTAATATTTTACTTTACATTAAAAAAGACCTAGAAATTCACTGATTGAAAGTGACTTTATAGTTAGGTCTGGTAATAATATCTTACTTTACGTTAAAAAAGATCTTAGAAATTCACTAAAAACAAGATTAAAGTAAGGGTATATTTAGTAGTAGATATCGGTTAAAAAATACAATTCTAAACTAAAAACATTATCACACTGAACATGTCGTGCGTGATGTAATATGTGAGTTCATAAGCAGTGGATGGCGGGGCACAAGTTATATAGTTAGCTCAGTAAACTATAACTGGTAAATTTGAACCCCACTTTAACCTATGTTTTGTTATATATATATATATATATTCACTGAAAGAAGCAAAGGTTAAAGTGACGTTATATTTTGTTGAAAATATCAGTTAAAATTTAACATTTTAAACAAAAAAAAACACTGAAAGTCACCGGTGAGGTGAGGTAACTATAAGTCACGCCCGCGTCATGCACAGTGATGTCATTAATTATGTTATTTCAGATTTCCTATTGATGTTATCAATGATATCATAGAATACGTCGTGAATGACGTAATATGTGAGGTCATAAGCAGTGCATGGCAAGGGCACAAGTTGTATTTACTTCATTTAACTATAACTGTTGAATTTCAGTGTTTTTGTGTTTAAAATATAACATTTTAACTGACATTTTCACCTAACTATAACAGCACTTTAAGTTTGACCTTTCAGTGTATTTCTAGTTTTTTTTAATGTGAACTTCTATATTTTTACCATACTTAACTAGCCAACCCTGCGACAGGCACATCTTTTGACGCAGTGTGGTGTCTGGACTACGGCAGCCTCTGCACCCAACCACCACTCCTCTGCCACTCACTGCATTCAGCTGTGCACAGCGTGCGGTTGGCCTCAACGACTGGGTATAGGCCAGGCCCTGCCCCCACCTCCCCCTGCGGGCAGCCAACGCACAGCCGCGCATGACATTTTACCGTACATGGCATGGATATGCTATCAGCGCCTCGCCACAGGCTCCCCACAGATGGTCAACCCCTACCACACACAGCATTCGGCTTGCAGTGGACTGAAGAAAAAAAAATGTGAGTGACATAACAGTAGACCAGTGGATGAAGAGGACTGGTTAAACAAGGGCTGCTGCCATTTTGATTCCCTGGGAGGAGGGCTTATTGCACTCCCTCCAGCCTACTTTGTTTCCTGCTCGAGGTGCGTGATACCAGCTGAAGTCCTACAGCAGGAATCCATAGCAGATTGGTTCCACTGGAAAGGGGAGACTCTCCCATTTCCATTGTTGTCCTGTATATTAAGTTTTGTGTTAGGAGGATAGGGGGACGGGGGAGAATGGGGGTGCACAAATTCCCTGGTCTATAAAATAAAATAGCTACCATATTTACCATCCCCTTGGGGGGGGGATGGGGTGGCTTATTGCCCTGCTGGGGAGAACGATTACTACCTCCGGGAAGGGAAAATACTCTACAATAATCTTTGTACCCTTGGGGCTCGTTCTTTGGTGTCTTGTGGGAATTCATGCTCAGGAATGGCAATCCTAAATATGATCCCTAAGGAGGAATCATTTTGGCAGAGGCACTGCTGGAATTGGGGAGTCTGTACCCTTTCCAGCGGTGCTTCTCCCATGTCTGGAACGCGGGGGGAACCCACCATATGCACATAGCACCGCTTATCTGTTGCTGATACATGCGTTACCTGTTGATTGAATGATGTCAGCACATTGTACAGTGTGCTGACACCATTGATTGGGGAATGGGCTACTGCAAAAGCAATTCCATTTCGGCACCTGGTATTTTTTTGATTGAGGGAATCTTTCAATGCAGTGACCAGCGGTTTCCAGACTGCCCCATGGAGGACGAGACGTTCACGTCCTCCATATTGCATTAACGTCTTGTCCTTTTCATTTAAAAGGTTAAAGGCTTTCGATTTTTACGATTTTTAACCACTAAATAGCTGCAAATGTATTATATTGCAACTCAATTCCGTCCGTTATGCATCCATGTACCTAAGTGCTCCTATTCTCCCATTTGGTAATTAGTGGCACTCTTCAAAATCCCCAAATAAAGTACAATACAATAAATGGAAATACATCTGGACCCTATTCTCATTGGCTGTTTTATGGCGAATGCAGACATGCACGTTTAATAAATTTCGATATACCTTGTGTCTCAAAATACATTTCCCACTCCACACATTGGTGAACCAGGACGGCAGATACTGCTGTGTCGGTGACAAAGGTGGATCCTAGGTGAAGGTGAGATTTTGTCTGTGCCCTGTTTGCAAGGAGTGGATGAGAGCTGTGGAAAATGGTGACATCACACTTGGGACCATCTTGTGATGTGCTAACACCTCGGGTTGCACTTGAAGGATAGGTGGCAGTAGTGGACGGAGAGGCTTTATCTCTTACCATATTGGGAAGGACACACTATTTCACTCACCCTTTCATGCGTGACCCATGGCTATTGTGACCTTTGGTCCACTTGCGGGTGGTGAACCAGATAAAACAGGCGAAGAGCGAATTGACAATTAAAGCTTGTTCACGTACATAGTGACTGTCTGGACAAACCGCCCGGCAAATGAAGACTCCTCAACACAGAAAAAATTCAGAGTTCTCGTTTCACTAACTGAGAACTGCTTTCAACCCAGGCCGCATTGTTGCATTGTAATACCTGCAGCAGAAGGTTTTGAAGGCAAAGAAATGTATAACTCTCTCTAGTGGCAAGTGAGTCCTCATGGTTTCATCGGACAGTCATCTACGTCCACCAGAATAACCATTCTTAAAAAAACTCAGTGACAACTCTGGAGACCCTCACTGCCAATCAGCGGAACTCAGTGGGACGTTTACACATTTTCATAGCTGTGCAGTTGTATCCATTGCATAGAAGGAGGCCAGGGTGGAAACCGTGGGGAATGCACAGAGGGGATACATTGTTTGCATGCTGTAGTGGCATCCCATAAATAATGAGATGGATTTGTGATCTTCCATCTAGGTGTTTTTGTGTAAATGCTGCATGAGAGTTACTGAACTGAGGAGGGCCGTTTAAGGGGAGTGAGATGGCAGGTGATGGGACAGAACAGCCAGGATACTGTTTCCCTGATTAATTAAGAGGAGTCTTTCTAATGAATACTTATAACTGCAGATTCCCTACCTTTTGAATATCCTCAGACTGGATTCTGAGGAGTTTTAGAAAATAGCCCCGTGCTGCAATAGATGTTGTCATGCAATTTCGCATCGGCCTCGTTCCACCCCCAAAGTGATGTTCAGAGCTGCATATAGGCACCACTCCTGCATGCTGATGTCAGTTTATTTTATTTTCCTGCCTTCATATGTGGATCTAAAGCTAGCTCCTAACTTTTTTTTCGCATCAATTGATGAGTTTTTTTCTCAAAATTGATACTTTGCAGTGTGCAAGGACATGTCCCCTCCTAAAACTACACGGTTTAAACCTTGTAGGGACTGTTGTAAATAGATGTCTGTGACAAATCTCCACAATGTGTGTATGTGGTGTTCGGGTTCAGATTATGACTCCAATTCGTGCAAGGAGTTTGCTCTTATTAATCCTTAGGCGATCTGGCAATGTGAAGAAAAGCTGTACGCTGTTGAACACTGAATGAAGCTGAAGTCTCATTCCCACTTGAAGTTGAGGCTACAGAGCAGTTCCCTCTCTCGCTCAATTCCCGTTCCTCCTGGCCCTTCAACGGAAGAGAAAGCTTCATTTTCTGAAGTCATGAGATGCACAGCAAAAGTCCTAGACTTACAGTTACCTTTTGTTGAGGTAAATACAATGTCGTTACAGAAGTTTTGCAACCTTAGCAGGCTTCATCTGATCCCTTGTTGCCATACAGCAAACCCCGTACTGACACTCTAATGGGTACCTGGGCTAAGCCTTGCTATTGCCCTCCTGTGAATTGACAGGCATCCCAACGCCACAAACCTGCTCCAGGTGATTCTGCTTTCCTGACAAAGCACCTTACACCTGAGAGCCTAGTAGTTCGGCCATCAACCAGCAGAGTTAATCCAAACTCATTTTCTACAACTCCCCCAGACAGAGAGTCAGAAAGAGTTGAGGCATTCAGAAAACAAATGTTCTCTTTGGCCAGCCTAGCCTTTCGGTCAGTCACTGCCAGCTGTTTAATTGGTAGGTATTTCCACACATTATGAAACATGATCGCTGAGATCTCGCTGGCAGTCCCAGAGAAAACTGTGCTAACCTGGCGCAAACTATTCAGGATGGACAGGACGTAGCAAAATATGTCAGCAGATCAGAAGTGAACACTACTAATTGCTTAGACAGAGCAGTCTGGACTAGGATGGTGCTCTTGCACCACGCATGGATCAGATCCATTGGCTTCTCTGGTGGCTTTCAGGCATATGCCTTTTGACAGGTCTCACCTGTTTGGCAAGAAGGCCAATTTTGCATTGGAGTGCTTTGAAGAGAGCAGAGCCACAGCAAGCTCCCTGGGTCTCTCCATGCCTCTGAAGCATCGCCAATAGTTTGTCCCCTTTTGAGGCCTCACCAGGGGATTGGCATACAGGCAACGCCAAGGCCCACTGCCCAGGCAACAGGTGCCCCTAGTCCTTTGGGGGATCCAGTAGACAAGATCCAGACCCTCAGCAACAGCAAACCTCCTAGTGCCCCGCTCCTCCAGCATCAGCCTCCAAGCCTCTTTAGTTTGCCTTTAGTGGCACACAACCTCCTTGTGGATCAGTCATTTCCTCCAGCGGTGGCAGAACATAACATCTGGCTTGTAGATCCTGCAGATCATTCAACAAGGCTATGCTCTGCCACTCCTTTCCGACCTGCCACATTTTCTGGCCGCATCAGAGTGGCTTTTGGAGGAGCACCTGTCCATTTTGCTGCAGGAAGTATAGGCTCTTTTGGCAAGAAGAGCCATAGAGAGAGTGACAGCCTTTAAAATAGGGACTGGATGTTACTCCCGCTCTTTACTAGTGCTGTAAAAAGACAGAAGCTTTTGCTCTATTTTAGATCTTTGACCTCTGAATACCTTACTGTGGAAGCACACATTCAAAATGCTCACTCTGACCTAAGTTATTTCTGCCCTTGGTCCCAATGATTGGATGGTTGCAGGACGTGTACTTTTATGTGTCTGCCCTGGAGTCCCATAGACGTCACCTGCGGTTCAAGGTTGGCCAGGAATATTTTTAGTTTGCTGTGCTCTCCTTCAGCCTTACCAGTTTCCCTTGGGCATTCATGAAAGTGAGAGTGGCGGTTGCTGCACACCTCTTGAATGCAAAAGGACAAATTCAAGATATTGACACTGACCCCGGTTCTCTCTGCCCCTGGACCCAGGAGACTAGATAGCAGCATTGGAGTTGCAGAACACCTACTTTCATGTTCCAGTCCTGTTAGCTCACAGAGTCTACTTGCAGTTCATAGTGGACCAGGAGAATTTTCAGCTTGCCCTGGTTTACCACCAGTAGGGAGAATGTTGGCTCAATCTTTTCACCACTTCTGAGAATGAACAGTGCCAGCACTTTTGCATCTGGTGTTCCAAAGAAGGCTGTCTCTCTGAGATGCATTCCACGCAAAGTGGAGCACAGGGCTCCAGTATGCTTTTCTTCCTCGAGTTCGGAAGAAGATCAGGCCCAAGTCATCTTAGTGGCTCAGAATTGGGCAAAGAGAGCGTGGTACCTGGAACTTCTGGGCATGAGCATCTGTCCTCTGATAAGGCTGCAGCTTTGTAAGGATCGTCTGTCAAAACAGCAGGGAAGGATCTTGCACATGGACCGGCACAATTTGTACCTCCAAGCGTGGAGATTGAGTGGCTGCAGTTGACTGCATTCAACCTCCCTCTGCAGTAGTGAATTTTATCTTTGCTACCAGTCTTCCTTTTGCAAAGTCTGTTTGTGCTCAACACTGGGACAAGTTTGTAGTGTGGTGTTGCTCCCATCGCAGGCCAAACTGTTGGATGTATTGTTGTTTGTTTTATCTTTGGTCCAGCAAATATTTGCAGTGGCCACTGTAAATGTTTTTTTTAAACATTTTTATTTATAAGATGTAGCAGACAAAAAAAGAAATATGTAGTACGATTCATTGTATAGAAATACATATTAGATACATATCGACCAATAAAAAATGTCCTAGCTCTCGTAACGGAAAGTTTCAATTCTATTAAGGACACGGAGGCGAAGATTAGGCATATATTTCTTCTTTATTTCCAACCAGCAGCCATGTTAACCAATAACATTTAACATTGGACTTCTTTTCCCATGAGTTTAGGTAAAACCATAAAGTTCTAGAACAAACAAGTCTATCCAATCAGGGACCTCCAGCCACTGGAACTGCCATCTTCCCTTGACAAACTTCCTCTTTCTTCCTGCGACAAAGCCGACTGTGGAAGATTTTCACTCCTGTTTAAAAGATTCCGCTCCTGCAAGTCAGAAAGCATCCATGAGCATCCTGAAAACTATGCGACCATTAGCAAGAACAAGCACAAACCAAGCAACGTGACATTGCAGATAATCAGGAAAAACGTTTACTTTACACCAGGACGTAGTATCCATATCTGGGCTGGTCATGATTCCTCAATGTGGGCGGGCTAATCCTCCCCTCTGTGTCCTTAATAGAATTGAAACTTTCCTTCCGTTATGAGAGCCAGGAAATTTTTCATTCAATGTCCGGACACAGAGGCGAGGATTAGGCTAGTTCAAGCTTATCTACCACTAGAGCCACAATGGAGGGTACTGGTTCAAAGTAGAACCTCTTGAAGTTTGAATCAGATGAAAAGTCCACAGCGTTCAAAATATACTTCAAGAGAGCTCCCACCACGAAGGCCTTTGAGGCCATTGCACCCTGCGATGAATGAGCGCCGGAAACTCTGGTATCAATGCCAGCCTCCTGCATGATCCACCGAACCCATCTCCCTATGGTTGAGGACGAGACTGCCCTGTAAGGCTTCTGTAGTGCGATCAGCATCTGCTTTTCCCCGTGGGGTCGAAGCTCCGCAGTCATGGCTTCATAGGCCTTAACGCAACACACCACACGGGCACCTCTGGAAATGCTGGGTAAGAAATCACCCGGGACTGGTACTTGGTTCATCGAGTCACGTGGAAGGTGACTCCATCCGGAGTGAAGGACCGCCCTGTAAGGTCCAGGGCTCTGACGTCCGACAGTCTTCTGCAAGGGATCAAACACAAAAGCATGGGCAACTTGTACGCAAGAGGTACTTATTTCCTGGCCATCCCGACAGCAGATTCAGAACCTTATTCACATCCCAGAGGGTGGAGTACCTAGGTTCCGGTGGAAGGGACAGCCAAATTTTATTGAAGCAATTTCCTGACCAACAGATGCTCCACAACAGGAAGATCCGCGACAGGTGTGTGCCCAACCAAAATGTGTTGATGGAGCGATAAGCTAAACCCTCTGATGCCAGCGAAGTTAGGAAGTTGAGGATGTGGACAACGTCTGCCCCCACGGGATCCAGACGCTCGCCATCCATCGGGATCAGGCCAAGTGGTATCTATTGACCGTGCTGTCTGCCCCTGCTCTGGCCAGGAGGTCCGCCCCGCTTCGCGAAAGGTCCGGGACTTGCCATCGAGCCAGGTAATCCTCCACACCATAAGCAGGAGACTGTCGCTGAGCACCAGGGGGTGAGGATTGCAGGCAGGATCGCTCAGTAGAAAAGGCGATGGCTGTAGACGCATTGGAGAAGCCCAGGAAAGCTCAATCAGAACTGGAAACCATACCTACGACTTTCACACTGGCATAATCACCACCAAATCCGCCTTCTGACGGCGCATCTGAGTAGTCAGTCTCATCATCATGGCGAATGGGGGAAACGCATAACCCTGTTCAGTCTCCCAATCTTGGAGAAAGGCATCGGTCACTACTGCCCCTGGGTCCGGTCTCCAGCTGAAGTACTAGGGAAGCTGGTGGTCGAGACGCGACGCAAACAGATCGATTGTGAAGAGTCCCCAAAGTGAGAGGAGGGACTGGAACATCGAGGGAAACATCCTCCAGAGGCTCGAATCCCAAAGGTGATGGGATTACCAATCCGCCACTTGGTTGGCTGACCCCGGAAGGTGTTCCGCCTTCATCAGGATCTGGTGTTCCAGGCAGTTCTCCCAGAAGTTCTTGGCGAGGTCCACCAGGGCCTTGGACCACATGCCCCTCAGGTGGTTGATGTAGCGGACCGCCACCACATTGTCCATCTTGAGCAGGACGCAAGACGGAGCTCGGCCCCTGGTCCAGCATCGGACCACAAAGGAACCTACCATCAACTACAGACAATTGATATGGAGTGATCGTTCCTCTACGGACCAACCGCCGCTGGTAGTGAACTCTCCACAATGGGCCCCCAGCCTGAACCGCTGGTATCTGATTTGATTATGAGATCCAGCTGTGAGCCAAAGATGTTGCGCCTGTTCCACGCCTCCATGTGGGAAAGCCACCAGTTAAGCTGTACTCTGACCTTCTCGGACAAAGGCACCCGCTGAGTGTAAGTCAGTCCGCGTCGCAGGTGGGAAGCCTTGACCCGCTGCAGGGCCCGGAAATGGAGAGGGCCCGGGAAAATGGCCTGGATCGAGGACGATAAGCGTCCCATTACCCTGGCAATGTTGCGCAGGGTGGTCTGAGGTTTCGTCAACATCATCCGTGCCTCGTGCCGGATCTTGACAATGTTCCTGGATGGAAGGCTCAGTGTGGGCCACACCGAATCTATGACAAACCCGAAAAAGGTGATCGTCAGGGAGGTTTCCAGGCTGGATTTCACCTGGTTGATAACGTATCGTAGAGACTGGAGTGACTCCAACACTGCCGACGCGGCGTTTCGGTGCTAAGGTGGATCGTCACAATATAAAAGTTATTTGTGAATGATCCAATCGAAGTGTGACTAATAAAGGTATTACATTTACTCCTTGAAGGGATTCATAGAAATAGAAGGGTGAGAAAACTAAACAAAGACCCTCCAAAGAAAATTATAGGGTATCATCCGGCACCTATGAGACTGTAAAAATCAGACGAGGAACCCGTCCAAAACTTAATTGGAGGCAAATATAAGAGCTTCCATATAAATCAATAGATTTTTAAATATTGAACTATTGTCCTGAAAAAGGTGACGATCCACCTTAGCACCGAAACGCCGCGTCGACAGTTGTTCTTCATGTATTTATTGCACATATTGTTTACCTTTTATTTAAAAATATGATGAATATATGATTTTAAATGTGTTTTTAACTTTGTTAATATCAATTGTATAGAACATGATCTTTTGAATAAAATATTGATAATACATTCCTTTGAATTCATATGTTTGATTAGAAATTGATTATTCTATGTATGATTTTATATATTTTTGTCTGTAAATTTAGCCCCCTGGTAAAATTTGTCTTATTATATCTCAGTGTATGGCCTTACTATAACTAAGTTAACTAATCCAATTAGAGGATCGAATCCTCATGTTTTCAGAGTAGAAGGAGAAGGAAACTTTGTGTTTGTTTCAGTATCTATACCCATCCCTTTTCCAAGTACTAGGGTACCTCCCAAACCTTTTTGACTTCAAGGTGGATTGAGCCTTATCTAGGGAATTGAATGTGGACTCAATTTTACTGAGCTCTTTGACAAAAGGATCGCTGAAAAGCCCTCCCTGCGCCACCTGTCCAGCCTCTGATGTTGCTAGCTCGCCCAATTTGGGGTCAAGTTTGATAAGCAATGACATGTGCCTCTCCGTGGAGATGGCTCAGTTGGCGTTCCCAAGGAATATGATCGCTCTCTGCGCCCAGCTAGAAGGAACATCAGGAGGAATCAAGGCCCCGGACGCCTTAGTGTCCTCTGCCATGTCGAAGATCTTTACCAAAGGGCCAGTGATGTCCAGCAACTTACCTTGGCATGACCGCCAAGAGCGGTTGATGTCCTTCTTGGGGTCTTTGATGTATTTATTCAAGAAGGTCGCCATACTGGCGTCAATCTCGGGCGTGGCCGCCACCTTGCCCTTTAGCGAAGGCCTTGGGCACTCCGCTCTGAGGCGGGAGCGAACATCCTGATCCAGAGGCTTGCGTAGCCTTCTGGTTACATACAATGCCACTTTATCGCATGAGACCTACTCTGAGGATCCAGGGTGTAAAAGCTTTTCTGGGTCTAGAAGGTCTGATTGGGTGTTCTGGGGACCCGCCCACGAAGGGGGGGGGCGGCGGAAAGAGAAGGGGAAGGGCACCAGGGCCGTTCACGGTCTGACTTGCCCTCGGATCCCGTCGGCGAATCATCTGTGGGAGAAGCATCCAGGGCCTGATCGTCCATTGGCTGGGGATCAGCCGGAGCCTCGGCTGGCGAGGGAGGAGGATTGGCTCCCAGGAACGCCTTCTTTAGCCTATCAAAGGCATCCAGGTCCACCCCATCGGAGTGGGAGCGTTTGTGCGGGTTCTCGGGGGTGGGGGGGTCTGGCATACTCTGTATGTTTGGGGGCCGAAGTCCCAGAAACATCTTCCCTCGGAGCGAGGGGTTAAAGGCACCGTTGCCAGGTCCATCAATCTCTTCTCCAGAGGGGCCATGGCATCTGAGACCGCCCTGACATATGAAATATTGTACCTCCTCATCCTCTTCATAGTAATCCCCAAATTCCTCCATTCCGCTAAGTAATTCAGTGCTCTAGCCGGCTGTGGGAGGAAGAAGTAGGGTAGGGTGGCCACCCACCAGGTAAGAGGGATGAATGGGCTGGGGGGCAACCCAGCAGACAGTCAAGAAGACCCTGTGGACGTCCCTCCCCACAGGTAGGTATCGCCCCTATGAGGAAAGGGGAAGTGTGAAATTGGGGACTTCAGCACTGTTGGTACTGGCAGAATGGCCCTTCAGGCCAAGGCAGACACGTACGCCCTTAAAATAACACGGGCGGGACGTTTATGTGAAAAGGCCTGTGCTCGTCTGCCACATACACAGGGTCAATAGCCCTGAACCTTACCCCGCAGGATGTTCTGCTCCAGGCCGGCCGGGGCCACACCCATCGGCTCAAACTAAACAACGTGGGTTGAGGCGCTCAGCACAGCTTGAAACTGACGCATCCTCTGCTCCGCGTTTCAGTGAGCGTGTCTCGCGACCGATGCTGAGGCGCACCCTCTTGCGGTCGGAGGACCGCCGCACACTCCGACCCCACAGACAGAGTGTGCTGGCAGTCAGTGAACGTGGCCACGAAGGAGCGACAGAGCTCCAAGCAGCCATGGTGGAGCGCCTTCATTGTTACAACTTCACGGAATACACAGCCCGGCTGCACAACATGGGGACAAGCCTGGCCGCCTCATGGCATGCTTAGCCCACCAGGACACACACACCCCCAATCACCGAGATCGCCTTGGACACAGGCCCAATCTTGAGGTCCCAATCAGCCATATTACAAGCATTCAGCTCATATTATGCCCTACCATCTGTCAGTGCCCTGGAGCCAGAGGAACTGAATGAACTAGTAACTGTGACCAAGGTCTAGAAGGCGATACACAACTTGGTCATGATAAAACACCAGTATTGGATGGGCTTCCAATAGAATAATACGATTGGTTCTCCACTCGCCTTCTCCCTAAATTAGTCAAAATATTTAATGAGGCTCTCACCATGGGATTGCTCTCTGCCTCCCTCCAGGAGTCCCTTCTTGTATCCCTGCTCAAAACCAGACAGGGATTCCACTCGTCTCTCCTCCTACCGCGCAGTGGTCATATTGGGCGCCAATTACAAGATACTCTGTAAGATCCTCATGAAACGATACCTGCAGGTACACCCTGCCATTGTCCATCCCGACCAGAATGGTTTTGTGCCAGGCCGCAGCACGTCCAATAACATAAGGCGTCTCTTCCA
The DNA here is from genome assembly GCA_963921515.1 of Calotriton arnoldi. NCBI lineage: Eukaryota > Metazoa > Chordata > Amphibia > Caudata > Salamandridae > Calotriton > Calotriton arnoldi. The sequence continues at coordinate 5,890,134 of CAWUFW010000001.1, read as the reverse complement.
TGTGATGGATCAGGCCTCACTATGGTACCCTCAGGTAGCAAATCTCATACTGGACCTCGAGAAAGTCTTTGATTCCCTGTCCTGGGATTACCTTTTTGAGGTCCCAAAGCAGCAGGATTAGGCCAGGCTACAAGCATACACAGAGCTGTTTTATATGAACCCGTCATCCATGGCGCATATTGCCCGCTTGATCTCTCCCCCCTTTCCAATAGGTCGTGGAACACGTCAGTAATGATGCCTTTCGCCTATTTTATTCTCCATTGCTGCGGAGCCATTGGCCCATCGCTTGGAAGGCCATCAATGGGATATCCCCCTGAACGGAACTATTCACACCATGTCGCTCTACGAGGACGACCTGCTACTGTACATCCGGGATGCCTCTGTGGAGACCTTTAGGGACTTTGAGGATGTGGCAGGCCTCCACATGAACTTAGGGAAATCATGCCTTTTTCTGTTTTGCTACAACCCTTCTTCCCCTCGATGATTCACCCACTGGCGTAACGAAACTTGAGGGGGCCCCTCTGCAAGGTATGTGAAGGGGCCCCCTCCGGAAACAATCAGGAGCTCTACAGCCAGAGTATTGTGCTGAGGGGGCCCCCTGGAGCTTGGGGCCCCCCCACAGCGCGGGGGCTGCGGGGGCCTGTGTTACACCACTGGATTCACCAAAGTAATACCCCATTAACCTGAAGACAGCAGCAGTCCGATATCTAGGGGCCCAATTATATCACTCTCAAAGGGACCTGTTCGAGGGCAATCTGAAACGTGCTTTCACAGCACTCAATTTGCGATTTTTGCCAACGACTATCCCTCGCTCCAACAGGTAGGAAAGCACTCTCTAAAATGATTGTCCTCCCCCACCTCCTCTATTACTTAGTAAATGTGCCAGTGTTCCCACATCGGCGCTTCTTTCGAGACCTGGATCAGATGGTGGGGGACATACTGTGGGATTGGAGGAGGCGCTGTGTAGCCCTGCATAAACTCCAATTGCAGATGGGTCAGGGAGGGTTTGGGGTGCCCTCATTTGAATTTTACTATTTTGTGACCCAGATCCAATGGGTGTCCCGCTGGCTAGCAGGCACCAATCTGTATGAGACCATTGCAGGTGAAAGCCCTCTTTCCCTGCACGACATTCATCAGCTCTTTCATCCCTCTTTTCAGACACATCAACCTCAATCTTGGTCCCTGCATGGGTGGATCTTCAGAAAATACTTAGCCAGCTTTCGTCCAGCTTATGAAAAAGGTAACCCCCTATATCCCCTAATATTCCCCTCCAGGGCCTCCCAGGACCTTTAGGCCCATTCACGGCTGAACACATAATAGAATGGCCCACATTCTCCTTTGATACCATGGGGGACCTCTTTCTAGGCACCCAGATCCTTCTATTCGACCAACTCCACCAGCACTACAACATCCTCCCAGTACTGTTCCTAATACATGGGCAGCTGATGGCATCATTCCGATCCCTATGGGGAGCGTTCAATGCAGAACCACCTATCCATGTGGTGATACACACTCTGTACCTCATGCATGGGGGGCCGACACCTCATTCCTTGGTTATACAAAGCTATCAGTGAACATACGGGGCTCCCACTCTCACACCTCTGCCATCTTTGCGAGGAGGAATTTGGCAAGACCCCTCCACGATACTGAATGGTCCAAAGCCCTGGTGTCCCCCTAGACTGTCTCCAGAAATGCACGGTTTAAAAATATCCAATATATGATTGTCCACAGGGCATACCTCACACTCGCTCGTCTAAATCGTATGTTTCCTACGGCAAATCTTACCTGCCCCAGATGCCCTGCTCCGGCAGTCGATCTTCAACATATGCTCTGATCCTGCCCAAGGATAGCCAGCTTCTGGCACTCCATACACGACTCACTAGCTACGGTCACAGAACTCGACACATTGCAATCCTGGAAAGCCACTGCCCTCTGCATCTTCTCCCGGCGAAAGAACCACAAGGTGCGGGTGCACTTCACCAACCTCGCTCTCCTGTTGGCCATGCGCCTCTTAACAATGCACTGGAGGGCCGAACATCCCCCATATCTCCCCCAGTGGCACCAGGCACTACTCCGCTGGGGAGAGGCAGAAAGCTCAACACTGCACTGGGAAGAGGCCCGTCTCATTCGCCGACGCACTATAGCCGCAGCATGGGACACTATGCTCACACAGTTCAAGGAACTGACCGCTGAGGATCCCCCTCCTTCCCCTTCCAAAATTCCTACATTTCTATAAACCCTCATCCATAGAGGCTACATTACTCCGATGGTCGTCCCTATACTCGCCTCCCTCCCTGTACTCTGTCCTCCTGCCCACAAGGCTCCTTAATGTTAACTAACACCCTCCTCCCATCACCACTCGTGCTCTTCGCTGGTTACTTCTTTATGAAGTTAATACCCACCCCCCATCTTAGCCTTCGCGCCAGTTGGCGGAGGCTCTACATAACATCTTCCATTGGGTTCCATCATCCTACCAGGGCTCACAGGGAAACTTCACACCAAAATATCGTGTCACTCAGTAATGAGCATTTCATAGATTCTTCATCCTTACTTCATAATGAGCCAGTATTTCCCTCTCTTCAACTCAATAATGTACAAATTAAAATACAGGCATTCTGATGGTCCCTGTTATTATTCCCATTATTCTGGTAACGAAATTACCAAAACATGTATGCTATCGCTTTATCTACTAAACCAGTAATGTACCTGATGGATGCTGCTTGTTCTCTTCTTAATTCTTTTTAACAATCAATGTCAAAGCTCAACAAAACCCAATAAAAATTGTTTAAAAAAAAACAAAAAACGAACACTATGCATATAGTGGGCCCGTTCGGCTATTGCCTTTCTTCAATCAGCCACTAGCATGAGACTTTGTCAATCACATCTTGGCTGAGCTTAATGAAGAATACATCTTTCACATGGTGCTATTGGCTGCTTGGTTGCATCCTTCCTCCTCCAATCAAGTGCTTCATTGACCGGGATGAGGGACTACTTTAGAAGCAAAGGGATACAGAGACTCTTCAAAGGTTTGATACACTGACCTCAAAGATAATTGCGGGATACAACCCTCAATTCCCGCACTTAGATACAAAAAAAGGACTTGGTTTTGAGGTTTCTTGATGGTTCAATAAATATCAACAAGTAGGTAATGGAAAGGTAAAAAATGTTGTTTTAAATTTTTTTTTTTTTTTAAACAAAATGAACACCATAGGCTACACGTGTTTAACGACACACATCGCTTCATCAGGGCCAGTATCTAATAATGATGCACTATTTGCAGTATGCACAAATAATAATGATCTCTTTTAACTTGTATGTAGGAAATAGAATTCTTGGTTCCATAAAACATATAAAAAGAAACTTTAACAGGGTCTGAAGTGGAATAACTGTGGGATGTTTAAAAAATATACTGTGTACGTGTGTCATGAAACACGTGTTTTAATTTCGTTTTGAAAAAAATGTCTTTTTTAAGCTTTCCATTACCTACTTATTGAACCATCAAGAGACCTTAAAACCCAGTAACTTAAGAAGTATGGCTCTCTCGGTCCATCCTGTGGCCACTGCCTACATTAGCACATAAAATCCAGACCTATTGACTTTGCTAGACTTTGTTGTTTAAAGCAAAATACTAATCAATTGTGTGCATGCATAATAGGATTTCTGAAAATCAGGTATGAAAGTCTAAATGAAAAACGTCAGGTACTGGTGTAACTACAGCTGCAATTAACTTTGTTAGTCTGTATTTCAGGCCAGTCCACTTGATCACTATTTAGTTTTGTATAGTAAAGGTTTTTCAATTGTTAATATTATTACTGCGTACCCTTACGTAGACGTTAATTATGCTTGGTGAATAGAAGATACTTCTGTGGTGTGCATCATACAGTGGAATGGGGGCTTCACTGTAGACAGTAAACTGTAAATTATGAGCGCTTTTAGTTGAAGGATTACTAAACCATAGAAATGCAGACCAATAATTGTTATCTGCGTGTATATTAAGCACTGCGCCATGATGTGCAGAAAAATACACAGCATAATAGTTACATATTTCAGTAAAGGTCTTCTAAAACGATAGTAAATCATGTATCTGTCGTGGATCAGGTGGCAATGAGGTGTGCAAAAATTAGTGTCAGGAGTTTGTCTGCAATTACAATAGTGTCTTGGGAACACGTTTCCTATTGCTTGTTTTTAGAGTCCGTACAGAAAGTTCTATTCCAATAAAGTGCGTCATTCTTAGTGCGAAAGTGTCGAGCTTGTGTAGATCTCGGCAGACAGCGAATTCTTGGTGGGAGGGGAGGAAATGGTGTATTAACCTTTGCTTCTTTGCTAATGAACACAGTATAATCCGAAGGGTCATTCTGCCTCACAATTGTTATTGCACAATTAAGCAAGCAGCGATAAAAAGTAATTACATCCCCAGTATGACCGCTTTATAGTGATTATTCAACGTTATGAGCTTCATTTGCCTGGTGATAGGCTATTATTTGGTTCCTGCTGTAAATGTAAGATGGCTGCTTTCTACGGTGGGGAGCATCAAGCGGTGGGTGAAGGAGACCGCTTGACATGGCTAGTAGCAGTCGGCGATGAAGGGAAACCTCACTTTGATCTTCATCGATAAACACATTTTACTGTGTTGCATCCGCCTAAAGGTCCGTCTCGCCGTGTTCACCTTGCCTCCTCCTTATTTGCACAGTAGTTCTTGCAGCAACTCAATTTTCCGCGATGACTATCCAGGTGCTTAAGCACTCTGTAATTTATAAGGCAGGGGTTTATTTCCTTTTCCTTCAGTCATCAGTCAAGCAGCAGAACTTATTTAGGGTTCTGAATCAATTATGATTGGTTATTCTAAATGATGTGCAGTGTGCAAAGAATGCAGTTTGATTTGCAGATGATAAGTAGATCATGCAAGACTGAGAACAGCAAATAAATTGTTTTGACAAGCAAACTGAGAAAATATGACATGGGAGCCTTTGAGGAATACATATATGCAAACGAGGCTGTCATGTTTACAAAATGACTTTTCCACCAGAGAAGAGTGCTAAATAGTAAATGAAATGTAGCCTTTACAAAGCAGTCTAAATCTAGGAGGAATATTGTTACTTCGGCGGCAACAATTTATGTAGTATGACAGGAAGTGCTTCTAATTTTTGATGGTAAACCAACAGGCTTGTTGGGATGACCTGTTTTTAGGTTGAGCCTACTAAACACGTGGATGTGCTGTCTATTGAGAGACATATTGTGGCTTACCACGAGCACACAGCGTCTTGGTGGCCACCTATTGCTTAACATTGGATAGCTTTTTTGCCAAGCTCAGATATTTAAAAACAAAAAAAAAGTGTTAACCTTTTAATGCCCATTCAGCAACTTTTTAAAATACGTATATGTCGAAAACGACTGTAAGAATTTACACCAAACCAACAAAATCATGCTTTCTGAGTCAAGTTATACTTTCCTGCTAAGTTTGTTATAAATTGTTCAGTAGTTTGGGCTGCGGGTGCAAGTACAAATTCCTACCAGAGCTAAACTTGGAAATTATATCTTTTTCCCCCCTCCCCCGTAAAAAAGGTTAGAAGCACGTTATAGTTAGGTGTTATTTCAATACTACCCTACTAAACAGCACATTAAACTACACAAACATTAGAAATACCACAGTTATAGTTAATATTTAAAGTCTTTAATGAAAAAATTATTTGCACAACTTACACTACAACTCACAGCGTAATATACAATCTCAACGTCACTCATACACTCTACTAGAACTCGCCAATTGCATATGCATTATTATATGAAATGACGTGTTTGAAATCCATTCATAAATTTGAAATATAAATATGGCGAGTTATAGTTGCTAAAGTGTATGAATGACATTAAGCGTATATATTACGCTGTGGGCCGTAGTGTAGTTGGGCAAATAATGTTTTAATTAAAGACTTTAAAAAGTAACTATAACTATGGTATTTCTAATGTTTGTGTAGTTTAAATGTGTTGTGTAGTAGGGTAGTATTATATTAACCCCTATCTATAACTTACTTCTAACCTTTGCTTTTTTTGTAAATTTCATGGATTTTTAGAAGTTGGATATTTTTTTACATTTGTTACTATGTTATTAGTGGCATTAAAATATATATATAAATGTTAATAGTTCAAAGACTGTTTTTTGGAGGGAGGGTAGAATTGGGCTACACTTGTGTAGCCTAATGTGTTGTGGGTATATATTTGTTGAAAAACATTTTTAGGTACAGTTATGTTTAGTCTTTAACCCCAAAAATTATGTTTGTAAGGGAGGGGTAGTGTACTATGACTGTGCACTATATTTGTTTTTTCATTTTTCGCCGGTACTGCGTTACTATCTCGAAAGAACCGTGGCACTTTGCAATAGAAAGAAAGCTTCTGATAGGCCGAATTTTTTTTTTTTTTTTTAAACCAATAGAAAGCTGCTTTTTATTTCTGCTCATTTTTGTTGTGCTTTTGATCTGCTCAGAAGTGTAACAGTTCAGCTGCTGCTTGTGCTGTGTTTGGGTCCCATTTTGCATCATGGCTCAAGGAGGAGAACCAAGTGCTGTTGCTCGTGCTGCAATGGAGGAGGAATAGGAGGCCATTGCCATCAAGGAGCAAGAACCGGAGTGGCAAAAGCACCTTAAAGAGTAGGTGGTGTGGCAGTTCTTGACTCCTCCCGTGGGCGAGAAAAGAGTTAACATCCAGCATGTGACATGCTCATTGTGTCTCAAAGTAATATCGTGTGGATGTGGATAGCAGTAGTACTTGGGGACTAGTATCCTACCTCTCATTTCCTCTCTTAGTGCCTGTGAGCATCCTCGTTTTATATTTAAAAAAAAAAAAAAATCATATAGGCATTCGCACATATTATTCCCTTTATATCAGCACTATACTAAACTAATACTAATTAACAGTACAACACAGAACTTAGTTTTAAACTGATAGTTAAGGTGTATTAGAAAACACATGCAAACTGCCCTCTAAAACAATATGGCTGCCTTCATGGTTTGGGAAAGTACACCAATTAGATAATCGCTTGTCATCGTCACTATGTACCATAGTGGTACAGTGGTACTACATCAGCGACAGATATCACAAAAAGAAAATACCTTATAGCTTAACATTTACTTACTCTTCTTACCTGCACTACCCCACAGAACTGCCATTTCGACCTAGATAATAAACCTTTTCTCCGGTCTCAAACTTTTGAATTAGTTTTTCACTATTGCAAGGCATGCCTCTCCCATAGGATAATACAGGGTTACTTATTGCATTTAATAAGTGATTCCTTTCAATTGGGAGCAGGTGGGAATATCGAATTTGATGTCTACAGAATTGTAATTTAAAACCCTCTTTAATGATAAAGTCAGATTTTAAGTCATAATTCTGAAAATGCCACTTTGAGAAAGTTGGTATATTCTTGTCCTAACCATTTGGTGCCTGCTGCCTGTATCTTGTGTCACATGACTAGGTGTAGCTGACAGTTGGTCTTTTTGTATTGCTCCCAGACAGTGAGAAGAAGGTGGAATAGGTCTTAGCAGGATGGGCCATCTCTGACTTGATAGGTGGGTGGAGCTGTCACCTACCACACTTGCACATCACAAAGATTCTGCCTCAGTACACTCACAAAGGGTTTCACGCTAGTCTTTTGTGCCCCCAGACAAGCTGGGGCCAGGGAAGCAGGAAATACCAGCCACCTCTCTGTAGGGGGGAGGACTCTAGAAGCGACTCCTATTTGAAAGTGGGGACCCGGTATAAATAATGGCCCCTCAGACCCAACTCTTCAGATTACTTCTGGAACTGTGGGCTCTGCCAGGAAGAAGTCTGCCCTGCTGACCTGCTTGCTGACCAATGACTGCTTTGCTGCCAAAGGCTGTTGTTGCTGCACCTGGACACTTCTGTTGCTGTGAGCTGTCCTGCCTTCCTGTGTGGACCCAAAACTCCAGTAAATCCCAAGGGCCAGTTGGCTGGCTCCCTGTTCAAAGCCACAGGGACATAACCGGCTTCTTCGACGTTGACGCATCCCGATGCAACGCAGCCTGCCATCGACTCTGGCCCAGCACAACACCTCTTGTCCTCAACGCATCTCATCTCAAGTCCTCGCTAGCACAGGCAGCTGTTCTGTTGGTATGGTCATCCTCCACTTTTTGCTCCAATGCTGATAGGTATGACTCTGAAAGTTAACTGGAGCTTGCTGCCTAGGCCCAGTGCCAATGCTCTCTCCCTAACACAGATACATGTGAATTGGAAACTCCAATTGGCACGGACTTTAACACCCTTATAAGTCCTCAGTATATTGTACCAGTGGTACCCAGGGCTTGGGTGTTAAAGGGGTTACCAGGGCCTGAAGCACTGTTTCTGCCACTCTGAGTGACACACGTAAACTGATGACAGCAGTCATGCCATTGTAGACTTCAGGAGCAGTGCAAACTGCTCGAACCCGACTTTGCTCTCACCATGTGTGGAAAGTCAATGCTCTATTTTTAATATATGTCAGTCACCCATAAGGAAGGCCTCCTGAGCCCAGGAGGCAGAGTGCATTATATATAAGGTGTGGACATGTAAGTGTAAGCTTATATGTCCCTATAGTGACCTTTTCCTTGAAAGACTATTATAAGTGAGCATCAGTCCATAGGATAACTTGGTCTAGCACCTGGGCAAACTCAGGGTCGCCAGCTCTATTATGGTGCAGCCAAAATATGTCATGTTTGGTATCAAGCAATGTGCCTCATCACCCCTGACACGAGTCTTGTGTTCAGGACGATGTGGCATGCACCCAGATGGCTACCTTGGATGTTGCCCACCTGGTTGCCCCAGCCTTTCCTGCTCTCTGGCTGCCAGCCCGCAGCTGCTGCCACCAAGACAGGAATCTGAACCCCTGCCTGCAGGTGTGAACTCTCCCGGGAGTTAGAAACAATGGCCTGGACCAGAAGGAGGTCACAACTCCCTCCCTGTCAGTATGGCTATTGAAGTGGCACATCAAGGTGGTGAGCTTCAAAGCCTTCACCGCCTGTGATATGCAAACAAAGCTGCCTCCCAAAGAAGGAAACAGCCTTCCCCCTGCCACCAGCCACATTTGCACTTGGGCAGGCGGGAAAATTAGATAGTCAGGAGGTGTATACCCCCAGAAGGCTATCCACACCTCTAGGGTGGGCTACCTGGCCTGGACAGCTAAGGAAGGTTTCTGTCATTTCTAAAAGTGGCAGAATAGAGGGTTCTGGGTAGAAAAGTTGGCACCCCCCCTCGGATGTGGCCACCTCAGAGGCAGATTATCTGCTGGGGCTAGTAGCCCATTGGCCATTTGCACCCACATCCCTTATGCCCCATAATCTAGGATTTAAATGCAACTCCTGACACCAGAACGTCAGTTCTGAACTGACTTGCAACATAGGTCAAAGAAGACCAGTGTCTGCGACAACATGACCTGTACAAAGCAAAGGCGTGATACTCTGCACCTGTGGCAACCTTTCTGGAACTGCACGACTACGACTCATCCTAGACCAAAGACCGGTTCCCCCAGACAGAGGGACCCCTTTGAGAGCCAAAGGCAACACCAGTCTTCCATGGACTAGTAGCACTAATCCACTGCACACCGCAGGTAAAAACAACATACCGGAATGAAAGAATCAGTAGCCATCGGGTCCTCCAAGGGATCTCCCAAAAGTAGATGGTACAGGGCATTGTGGGAAATGTAGTCCTGACCTCCAGCAAGTTTCAGGGGGCTACTGTTTTCCCCTCGGACCTCCGACATTGAAATAATTTCAGCTGAGGTTATCGCTGCCAAGGCTTGTTGGTTGCCAGTCCGGAAACCACCACCTTTACCCGATGCTGCACCTTGAAGGAACACCGCAAAACCTTCTGACATCAGCAGTGGCTTCGTTGTTGACTTTTTGCAACAGTTTTCTCACCTACACAGTTTAAGCGGTAAAACCAGCTCCCTAGTGGCACCACAGACAGCCAGGACAACTCTGCACCCGGGCTTCTCGAGCCAGGTAAAATCAAGCTGACTGTCATGGCTTGGTCCTGGGACCCGCATCACCTTTACCTTCTTTGGGTTCCACACAACTCGACCTGCAAGTGACCGATTGTCACTAGTGCTTTTTCCCATTGACTGCAATGCTAATGTTTTGCAGTATTTATTTGCCTTGATTTATTATTGCTTCTAAAATCCATAACTCCGGTAGTAATTATCTGATTTACTTTGTTTTGGTGTCTAAATGTCTTTAACAATCTGCTTTGTTTTTAAAAATTGGTGTCGGATTTCTTGCGAGTTGTGTTGATTACTTATCGTCCATGTTGGTACTCCGAAATGCTTAACACATGTTCCTCTAGTAAAGCCTGACTGCTCTTTACACCTTTACCAGGACTGAGCTAAGGATTTATTGTCAAACCAAGGACCATCTTTGGGGTATTGTGAGAGTATTGCATAGTGAAGCCTAACCAGCCTCACTACATAATATTCAACGTTCCTCCAGGAATTTTTTTGTTTTGGTCTCAAATGATTTATAAAGTTTTACTCTATTTTTCTAAATTGGTGTGGGATTTTTCTTGTGTTCTATTTTCACTTTATTACTGTTTGAAGTGCTGCAGAAATACTAAACACATTGCCTCTAAGTTCAGACTGACTGCTTTTGTGCCAATCTACCAGAGGGTTGAGCACATATTAATTTGAGGGTTGCTTGTGTTTCACCATGACAAGAATTGTGGTTGCTGCTTGTGTAGGGTTTCACCTTCCTCAACCAGTAACCCAATTTCCTACAGCAAGTGACTGCTGGAGCTTTGGAGAGACACCTAGGTAACAGAATTCAAATTGAGGGCCTCATACTGATGGTCCATCACACACCTTTAGGCGGAGTGCGGATATAACCGTCTGAATTGTCAAAAGAGGTAAAGGGAACGTTTGGCCCACACACCAATATGAAGTCAAACAGCTGAGGTCAGCGATCGCAAGCTTGAGTCTCCTGCGGTGTTACGCTGTTGAATATCTACAGAATGCATCCAGTTCTAATCCCTCAGCACTATGAAGCCAGAATACCTATCTTGGAAGATCAGACCCTGCATCATATGAAGCTCCTCCTTGGTCATAATAGATATCCAAAAACTTCAGAAAAAAAGTTCAAACAGACAAGTGCTGTTTAACTGAGCCCATACTCTGGAATAAGACACCCTTGAATCTGAGATTGATATTATATATGATGTTGTTATAATAATGGCATTTTTTATAGCATGGAGTCTACTATTGCTATGGCCTTTTTAGTGCACTCTAATGTCTGAGTCGTGTGTTACTATGTTTTAGGTAATGGGCTTGGGCTTTTCTCAACGGTGGGTGGAAATGTTTTATTCAGTGAGGTGTGGGCAGGGTCGGGCTGCCCTATAGGGCAATTGTCTGAGAGGATGGTCTGAAAATTCAGTGCATAGGCTGTTATTTGGGAGGTTTATGGGACTGTTTCATGGTCTGGTGGCTGGGTTTTACTGCTGATCTCCCTAATATTACCACAAACATTGCCTGCAGCAAGCATAAATTCATGCAGTTTCCCATACCTTGCAAAACACGTATACAACTTGTCTTTATAAGTTTAAACATGCCCTGTTTGCAAATGAGGGTCACTTTTTTTTAGCTATCTGATTCGCTAATGGGGGCCTATTTCCTGTCCCAGTCCGACCCTGGGTGTGGGTATCAGAGAGCAACCCAAGCGCATTGCTATTTTGTGGTGTTGGCTATATGGCGTGATTTGAGTGTCTGCTGGACATGTCTTTGATGTTCCAGAGAACGTATTCTGTTTGTGTGTGCATGTGTGATAGAGATTTTCTCTATAATTTTTTTTCTGATGCAGCTCTCTCTGTATTAGCACTACTGGCCTGAGTTGTGTATTGAATTATGCTAGTGGTGTATACTATTTAGTATATTTTGTTGTATTTATACGGTGCCTCCATCAATAATAGCTATGTTGTATGTTTAATAAAAAGAAACATAAAAAAAAAAAAAAATAGCTATCTTATAGTGTATTGTACGATGTAGAATGCATGGAAACATTTTTTTGTACTATGATCAAGGCCACTGAAATTATGCAGCAGAAGCGGGCCAAATTATGCGGCAGGGTTGAGTAAATTATGCTGCAAGTAAAGACGAATTATGCGGCATAATGCGTCACATTTTGCAATAGTATTACTTCATTATTTGGGCACTTTTAAACTTGGTAACACTCTCTGGCCATTGATTTCACCTCATTAGCACCAGTTTAATACCCAAATATAGGAATAAGCAACAGAAAGGGACCAGTCCAGCTTTGCAAAGGGCCTTCCACTGTACGGCAACATGTGTTGTTGCATTTTTAGTAAATTTTGAACTAGAAACAAAAGGTTTTTTTTGTTAAAATCTGCAGATAATGCGGCAGATGATTGATTATGTAGCAAATGTGGCATATCTGTAATTGTGCGAAAATCGCTGTGGTCGCACAATCGCTTAATTCCAGTGACCTTTACTATGATATACCATTTTGAATTAGTCGGATACTAACATGTTTTGTTGTGTTTCATGACTCTTGTTAGCGCTTCTTTTCCATATCTCAGGCCACAGCTCAAGACTTATGACTCAACCCACAAAACCTTGACCTTCGTAAAACCAATCGAGGTAGATGACCCTTGTAACCCAGCCTATAACACTTATGAGGGATGTACAAATGATCTCTGCAAAATACCCTTTGCATATCTTCCCTGCTGTGTTAAGCACTTGATAAGCTTCCAAGCTAAGCAGCTTTCTCCATTCGAGACTCAGAGCAACTGTTAATTGATTTTCACTTGTGTTCTATTTCAGTGGCCAGAAATGGAATCTGCCCCAGGATATTCTCTTGATTTGTCTTACTTGGACTGTTTGGTGGATATGGTGCCAGAAGACCCAGAGATCCAACATATCCTGAGCGATATTGATGAGGATCTAAAAACAAATGCTCTCAGGTAAAATGGTTTACTACATTTTATAACTTTTTTTGCTTTATTATATTGCAGAAGAGAAAGCATTGTATTGTTTCACTGGAAAATCAAAATAGAATAGATTTTTAACCATGCATGTGCTAGAGTACTATTTTTTTAATAAAATGTACCATTTAGGATGTACTGGAGCATGGCAATACACAATAGAAACAGATTGACAAAATGCTTAACATTCAATTCATTTTTACCACTGTTGTAAAAAACATAAAATTATGAATGGTTTAGCGTGAGGTGAATGGAGTCGGCATCATGAGAGCTGAGATCTGGCACCAGAGACCTTCGACTGAAGGTATCCTGTGTACCCCGGGGCCCCCTCGAGACCACAGTCAGGGGGGCCCCAACCAGAGGGTCCAGGCAACTGGAGAGGCAGCCGCGGCGAGCCACAAGGCGAGTGCTGAAGCGGAGCCGCGGCAGGCAAGTTGGCAGCCGCTGCAAGGCTCCCGTGAGAGCTGGACAGCCGGGCCGAGGCAACGAGCGGATCCAGAGGTAACCGGGGGCGGGGGTGGCTGAGTCACCCATGGCCCCACTCTTTATGAGCCATGAGGCGGGCGGATTCGGAGCCGCAGCAGTTGAGCGGGCGGCTGCCATGAGGCCCCCATGCTTGCCAGATAGCTGAGATAGATTGCCCCCGTGAGCGACGGTGGAGTGCGGATGCTCATGACCGAAGTGCAACAGCAGAGCCGACCTGTGAGGGGAGCTGGGCCCATCAGATTCCTTCTTAGAACAAGATGCACACTCCCACTGGGAACTGCTACGACTCCCCTGAGGCCCTGTTCAAGGCATCCGTCGGAGGCAGCCCCGGAGACCAGACCATGCATAGACCACAATGTGGGTGCAGCCAGGAGGACAGAAATTGCAAGACACTCGACCATGGGAGGGACCCCCTACAGTAACAATGGTGAGACCTAAAGTGACCAAACCACCCCCCCATAGGGAATGGGGACACCCCGCCTGTGGGAGGACAAGTCCCCACCGGTGGTGGCACCTGAGACACAGGATCTGGCGAAAAATATGGCCATCATATTGACGGCCAAACAGAACACAAAAACAGCCCTGGCACACGAAATTGAGACAGTGGTCCGTAGTGGTGTTACGAGTGGACCAAAAAAAGCTTGCAGAGAGGGTAAAGGCAGCAGAATCCACACTGACACAGGTTCAGTATGACCTCCTCAAACATACCGCCCGCGTACAGGCCCTGGAAAAAGAGATATGCACACTACGTAACAAAATGGATGACGCGGAGGGACGTTTCCGCCACAACAGCATTCGACTGGTCGGTCTACCAGAGGGGATAGAAGCCCCAGCATGGAGCTTTTCCTGGAAGAATGGCTCGAGTCATTGGTTCTGGAGGGGAAATTATCCCAGTGGTTCACGGTAGAGTGCACTCACAGAGTGCCGGGCAGGCCGCTGTGGCCAGCGAGAGTCCTCAACTTCCGATATAAAGACACAATACTACAAAGGGAACGGATACACAGCCCCTGGAGAGCGGAAGAGAATTAGGTACACATCTACCTGATCTATTCCAAGGCGGTCCAGAAACAGCGTGAAACGTTCATCTGCGTCAAACGGCACCTACGCACGCTGACCATACCATATGCCCTACTATTCATAGCGAAATTGAGAACAACTGAGAACGGAATCATCCACTTTGTCAAAGGTGCAGCAGAAGTATGGGTCTGGCTAGAACGGCCTGGCTATCCCCTCTCTGCGGGGGGTGGGGGAAGATACTGCCGACTGAAAGATGGCAGGAGCGCCAAAGACGCGGAAGGCCAAAGAGACTCACCACAGGGTCACCCAATCAAGATCAAGCCAACAGAACAGGTTTAAATAGAGGCAGAGATCCAGAGAGACGCTCCCTGGACACTAGCAGCCACTGGGAAGCCCTCCGACAGGAACAGGAAACAACCGACAAGGAAGACACACCGCCGGGGGACGAAGAAGATGGGCAAACACCACCTAGAGTTACACCCAAGACATTAGATGAAATAGTGTAACCTGGAACCCTACATAAGAGGACCAGCGAACCAGATGGGCGCCTCCAGGAACTTCGAAAATTAAGGGAACATTGATGATTGGGCCATGACCCCCCAGTGCTCCCACGAACGATACAGAGCATGGCTCAGACACCACGAGGCTGAACTGTTACCCATTGGGGCGATGGACATACCGTCAATTGGGGAGGTGGCCAGTTCGAAGCCTGTGAAATGGTAAGGTAAGGCAGGAAGGGAGTTGGGGGCCAGTTAGCCAGTTCATGTACATGGCTCACCACACAGGGCTCGAATATGAACCACATGACCCGGGGGGAAGGATTGAGAGACAAAACGGGGAACAGAAACATAACGTATGACGGCCCACACACAACTGCCTCGGCAGCAAAATTACGAGGGGATTGGTGATGAAAGCCCTCTAAAGGTATGCAGCAGACATCTTCCTCCATGAAATGCATATGAAGGGCACTAAGTGCGAATGTCTGAATAAAGGAAAGTACATGGTAGTGAGCCACGCAGGGTATTCCTCAGGTTCCAGGGGACAGTGATCCTGATAAGGAGAACAATGCCACTTCATGTCGCTAAGACATGGGTGGACGACCTAGGCTGCTACACGGTGGCTTTGGGCGAGTGGGAGGGGGAAAGGTTGCGCTGGTAAATATATATGCCCCACCGGGACTGCAAATGGACACACTAGGCAAACTGAGCAGCCTCATTACAGAACAGTCGCATGACCTGACGATCCTCTGCGGAAACTTCAAGCTGACACTATACTCTGACCTTGATTGCTCTACGACTAGACAGGAAGTTACACTCCTCTGCACAAGCACTAGGCCTGGGGGACATATGGAGGACATTGCATGGACAACAGCGGGGCTATCCATACTATTCTGGTGCGCACATACTCATTCCCATATTGTAGGAAAGTAGAATGTGCTTTCATGGTTACCCCCACTTTTTGCTGGTGTTATTCTGTTTTATGAGTAGTCTGACTGGGATCCTGCTAATCAGAACCCCAGTCACTCTGCTTCCTCACTAAATTTGACAGTGGTAAGTACTTTGGTACCTTCCCAGTTGGCTACTGGTGTACCCATGTAAGTCCCTGGTATATGGTACTAAGGTACCCAGGGCATAGGTACACCAGGGGTCTCCCATGGGCTGCAGCATGTATTGTGCCACCCATGAGAGACCGCTCAAACTGTGACTACAGGCCTGCCATTGCAGCCTGTGTAAGCTTACAACAGATATAAGTTTCATTATACCTGAGGTCACTGCACTTAAAACCTATAAGTCTTAGAGAGCGTACTATGGTTGTCTAAGCCCACTAAAATCACCATAATGGTTGTCTGGATTAGTGCAAGGTGCTTCATTTAAATAAGTATGCACCATATACTAAGCCAGCCTCCTACACCTATCAACTATCTCTTCACACCACAGGCAACCCTATACAAATTCACAGAGGCAGAATACATGGTCTGGGGAATCTCAGGCCACTGGGAATAAGCATAGAGCTAGACACCCGGAGGCCTAAAGGGAAGGGGGGATTGGAAAATGGTTTGCCAACTCGAAACAGGTAGAGCACCTGAGAACACTACTTCGTAGACAATATAAACACAATGAGGAAGGCATCCATGCTCTGGGAAGCCTATAAAGCCATGATCTGTGGAGTGATAATATCAGGGGAGGTAGGGAAGAGGCGAAAAATGGCAGCACAATTGGATAAACTTGAGGGGGTGGTCCTAGAACTAGAGAGAGATTACCTCCTGCAGCCCTCAACGACGCGAAAGACTCGCCAAGCACTGAAACAGGAGGAATTCCGCACGCTGGCCACGGAGGTGGTCAAACGCACACACAACACAACAAAAACACATCTACGAGGCAGGAGCAAATGTGGGAAAGATCTCAGCCTGGCTTAGTGCCAGAGAGAGGGAACAGAACCATGTCCCGCTACTAATAACCCCAGATAGCATGCTGGCCCGAGGCAGCAAGGAGATAGCTGACGCTATGGTAGATTACTTGCAGGACATTTATTTCGCAAAATCCACTCAGGCAGAGGAGGTTCTTGGGGAATCTGTCCACAAATGCCAGGGCAGAAAATTAACAGGCAACCAGATGCAGATACTAGGGAAGACCTAACACAAGAGGAGATCCAACATGGCCTCACACACCTACAATCAGGGAAAACCCCGTGCCCTAATGGCCTCACAGTGGAATTTCTCAAGAGAATGGCCAGTGAGATAGTGGCGCCGCTCCATCGAATGTTCACAGAGGCCACCGGAAGTGCACACTCCCTAATGACATGGAAATGGAAACAGTAGTTCTGATACCAAAGGCAGGGAAGTCTAGAGAATGCTGGGAATCATACCGGCTGATCTCGCTCCTCAATGCAGATACAAAAGGTTTAGCAAAGGATCTGGCGAATCGGTTGAGGAAGGTGATACTGGAACTGGTACACCCAGACCAGAACGGCTTCATGTCTCACAGGTCTACAAAATTTAACTTACGCCTCCTCTATAATAATATAGCTATGGCAAGGGGCCTGACAGTGCCGCTGGCCACTCCCTCCCTCGACAAGGTGTTTGATTCAGTGGAGTGTCCCTTCCTATTCAAGACCATCAAGAAAATGGGTTTCGAACCCACATTTCTGAAATGGGTGCAGCTGCTATACACAACTCCCAGGGCCCCTGTTAAGGTGAATGGGGTTCTGTCCCAGGAATTCCCAATACGAAGGGGTACAGGGCAGGGCTGCCCCTATCACTGATGCTTTTTGCACTGGTGGTGGAGGGACTAACAATATGGATAAGAGCAGATGCCCAGATCTGGGGATGGAGATGGTAATCCATGTGGGAGGAACGGACCTCGCTATATGTGGATAATATCCTATTATACCTGGCAGAACCCGACTCTCCCTGGCTCGGGTGGGCAATATATTCTGAATATACTGGAAATACTCAGTCCTAAACATTAACTGTGACAAATTCCTACTCTTTCCAGTGGGCAGATGGACACCACCAAGCACTCTGCCCATAACCCAGAAGACTGTGGCATATCTGGGGCTGTGGATCTCCCCAGGGGACAAAACACATTACATAGACAACCTGGTCCCCCTCACTAAATTAGACATAGACACCAAACACTGGAAAACCATGCCACTCTCCCTGATGGGTCAGGGGGCCCTTTTTAAAATGATTGCACTGCCCGCATTTATATATACACTGCAGAACAGCTCACGTTCTTCCAAACACTTAACATACTATTGAGACGCCAGCTTTGGCAGGACAGACCACCTCGCATAGCACTTGCTATGCTCCATTCTCGACATGATGACAGCATAGCACTCCCAAATTTGCGGAAATACTACGAGGCGGCACAAGTCAGTGGCATAAATGAATGGGCAAATGCACCCCTAGATGACTTGGCGTACCGATTAGACTGTGCAACAATGTGCAAGAAGGCTTTCTCCATGTCCTCTACAGCGGTAAACTGGGGAATGATGCATTGCCTGTGACCATCACGATAGTCGCCACCTGGCATAGAGAGGTGGGGTGGGAAAAGCAACTAACACCAAAGACCCCTCTATGGCAGGGGACCAAACTGGGCCTGGTCAGTGCCCTACCGGGATTCAGGAAATGAAAGTTGATCGGTCTACCCTCCCTTGGGGACATATAGGATACGAATGGTACAGCCCCCTTTGAGAACCTGAGACAGGAATATAACATGCTTCCCAGCCAGCTATTTAAGTACCTGCAGCACTGCCTTGTAGATCCTGCCTGGGAAGAGACTGTAGAAGAATTGCCCCCGGAGAGACGGCTGCAGGACTGTCACATAACCGCCAGGGAATCTAATTTACAGCACACTAATGGTGAACATACAGGGATACTTGAGAAAACTAAGAGAGCACTGGCAGACAGATTTGGGAGATATAGATGGCAACTACTGGAGGGACGCCTTACAATTCCCTCGACAGGTGGCAATACAAGTGCGCTGCCATTTGATACAACTCAAAATACTAGACAGGATGTACTATACTAGGACACTACTATACAAAATAGGACAGGCGGAGTATAAGTGCCTGCATGCGTGTGGCCAGTCGAGGCCTGTCTTCACACGCTATGGGACTGCCCAATGTTGGTGTAGTTCTGGACAGGGGTGCAGACCAGGCTGGACACCGCAGTGGGCACACAAATAAATGGGCAGACACCTCTAGTACTACTGGGAGTGTGGAGGGTTTCAGATATCACATCATGCCAAGAGCTACTGGTCAACGTTGGGGCTACTGTAGCCAAAATAGAAGTTGTACGAAAGTGGGGGAGGGGAGACCGAACACAAGTTCAGGACTGGGTAATAGAAATTAATAGGTGCCCTGCAATAGAAAAACTGCTATACAAAGGCAGAGGGTGTCCCCAAAAGTTTGTAAAAATTTGGGATAGCTGGGAAGCGGAGGATGACTAGCCCAGCCCGCCCCAGAGGCGAAACGTCGATGGTGGACATCAACGGGTCGAAGGGCTTCGCTGAAGCCAGACACGAACCACTGATAGTCATCAAGTTACCATGAGAGGCAGCTCAAAGCCAGGAATCATACTGAAAGGGACTGAAGAGATACTGTGGCAACCCGGATCGTGGAGGGTAAATGGGGGGAGGAGACTGCGCGTTTCTTATGTTGGAATGTTACTTGACTTGACAAGATAGAAATGACTAAACTTTACGGTTAGCAATTGGCCACCAATATTGTACCACTAGCAAAATCAATTAAATTTGTAACAAAAAAAAAATGGTTTAGCAAATCTCTATCACTGAAGTCAGTGTTGCATTGCAGTATAAGAGAGCAAAAACATATTTAAGTTGTTTTTTTTTAAGGATTTTGAATGAGTATGAGAAAAACTGTGACAAATCATTTGTGGAATAAGTGCACATAGATATTGTAGATAACTCGCTGAATCCAGAACCTACTCTTTAACCTCATGGTATGTCATTTTCAGACATCCCAGATTGAAATTTGTGAATGATGTGTTGGGAGAATAAAAACCACCATCATTCTCTTACGAAGTGCAAAAGGCCTCCTTTATTGGAAGCTTTGACTGCACAATCCAAATGCCCCCACAAACACCCTAACATCAACAACTAACCCTGTGTCCCCTGCTCTAATAATTTCCCACCCCTTGGTCTTCTAACACACATTTAACGTCACTTCTCAATACCTAGTATTCCCTGCCTTTTTTATTTCTGTGTTCTTGCACTTCAGTCACTCCCAACAGCCTTTTAAAGCGTGCCTGCACTAGGACCTGGACTGCCTCTCATTCCCCCATTTAAAGCATTCTTGCTCTGTATTCCTGATCCACAGATCTTCGCTGCTAGTCTTCTGGGTAGTCTGAGCTCTCTTTTCACCACCAAAAAACACCCTTCCCTGAGGTATTCTTTCTGTTCCACCGGCTCACAGTTTGCTCCATCCAACCAGCATCTCCATAACCTTCACGAGGTTTGTCCTACTACCCAACTGTGATAAATGCACTCACTATGCTAGAACAGAATAGGCAATTTGACGATAATGTTCATGGGCTTAACCAATCCAATGTTTTGAGACTTGCACAAACTAGATACTTGCCCATTCACCTCCTACGATTTCCTTGTTGATGGCTGCCAGCTTCCTAGCCCCACACCACACACTCCTTGAAAGCAACTGTGTCCAGAAAAGTTGCAGTTTCTCCCAATTGTCCTGCATCACTTTCAGGTCACACTTAATCATCTTTATTAGCAGTATCCCTGAACTCTGTACTAGATCAGTCTTACCCACATGTATTATTATAGCATATCATAGCAATTGGTGGTCTTGACCTCACCTTTCCCAGCTCATACAAGGTGAGCATTAATTGTTTTAATCTCATACGCCCTTTCCAGAAGAGTAGACGCGTACCACTACCTTCTCCTCTTCAAAATCTACTTGCTGTCCATTACATTGTCTTCATGCTTTTCTCGCACCAAGGTGAGCATAATACCACATAAACCACAATCTCCACCTGCTAATGCCCTTCAGCATGTCCTCACTTATTTACAACAGAAAACCAGATGTGGCTGACCAATTCTTAAGGAATGTGTGCCAAACTTATGCCTAATCCTCAGCACCCACCCTTTCTAAGGCACTTATGCATAATCCTCAGCACCCTCTTGTCTGCAACCATCCCCTTTCCTCATGTAGACAGAGCAACACTGTTTCTGTTATCAACTGCAGGACCCACACCACCAATGATTGACTGTGAGGCAGTAATGAAGGTGATTACCTGAATAGCAATCACAGATTTCACCTGCTCGTTCTCTAGAGCATCCTCCCACAATTAAACTGCAAACACCACTGGGAATAACTCTAACAGGAAAGCGGATTATAATTTTGGGTGGGTGATTGCCCAACTGAAGGAATAATACAAACTAACTTGTCAGGGTGAACTCTAAAGTCACTAAATTAACCTGGGGTCACCCCCTGGTACCTATGGCACAAAGCAGACATGCTTAATTTACGGCACTGACTAAAGTAACAAAATCCCAAACTGAATTAGAAAACTAGAATACATTTTAATGAATAAAATGATGCCAAAATGAGAAAATTTTACTTAGGAAAACCGGAGATATGCTTTTTAAAGATTTTAAGTAAAAAATAGCACCAAAAATCATTAAGTTCCAATAGTAGTTTATGAAAGCCGTACTTTGGAACCTAGGCACAATTTCAGGCCAATCACAGTGGTAGATGGGCCTGATACACTAAGCGGGTTTGTATTGTATTTACATTTATAAAGCGCACAGCTACCCAACAGGGTCTCCCGGCGCTGGACGTTTGGAGGCCGCCACAGCTAAACAGAGATAAAAGAAGGAAATGCAGAGGAAGAAAAGAGAGATCAGACGGAGTCACTAAACAGCAACGTCTTTAAGTTCTTACGGAAGGCCAACAAGGACTGACAGTTTCTAAGGTCGATCGGAAGGGCATTCCAGAGCCTGGGGCCAAGACAAGAGAAGGAGCGACCCCTCATACGGACCAGCCGAAACCTGGGAACTGAAAACAATGAAAGGCTGGATGAGCGCAACTGTCGAGCCGGAACATAGAGTGTGAGTAGGCTTTGAATGTAGGAAGGAGCAAGGCCCCATTTGACGCGGAACATGTAGCAGAGGGACTTAAACTCAATGCGCTTACTGATTCTAAGCCAATAAAGTTGATGGAGTAGAGGAGAAGCGGAGGCAGATCTCGGCAGATGAAAAAGAAGACGAGCAGCAGCATTCTGGATGACCTGTAGCCGTTGTAAAAAGGCTTTATCAATACCCAGATACAGGACGTTGCTGTAGTCCAACCTGGATATCACCAGAGCCTGCAGAACCATTCTCTGAGCTGCCAATGGGATTAACCAAAGAATTTTTTTAATCCATCTGAGAACAGCAAAGCAAGATGAGGCTACCCTGGAGACTTGAGGTTTAAGCGAGAGCTTTTGATCAATAATAAAGCCCAGATTCTTAACTTTGGACACAGGGACAGGCACAGGGCCCAAATCATCAGGCCAGTGTTTGATACCCCACAGCTCAGGGTTATTACCCAGAATGAGCACCTCAGTTTTGGAACCCTTAAGCTTCAAGGCATTACTGGTCAACCAGGCAGACACATTCCTCAAGCCACGCTGCAATAAGGAAGGATCCTGGTGCCGAGCAGCGGAAAGGGAGAAGACGATCTGAGTATCGTCAGCATAGGAGAAGATAGTCAGACCCGACTTTTCCGCAATGTCAGCCAAGGAGCGAACATGTATATTAAAAAGTAAAGGGCTCAAAATAGAGCCCTGCGGAACTCCAGAGGTTAACTCTAACGTATGCGATCTCACATTGTTAGGAAAAACCTGAAATGTCCGGTCAGTAAGAAAAGACCTCAGCCACTTCAGAGCCAAGCCCATAATCCCACAGGCTTCAAGGCGTTCTAACAGAATGGAATGAGACACCGTGTCAAACGCAGCGCTCAAATCCAACAGGATGAGCGCAGCGGTTCCCCCTGAGTCGAGTTGTAGTCTGAGATGCTCAGTGACCCCAAGGAGAGCGGACTCAGTGCTGTGGCCATGTCTGAATCCAGACTGAGATGGATGAAGTTCGTTCCGGTCAAAAATGTAACCTTCTGACTTAGTCTTTTTTATGGATTTCGAAATCCTCCAGCGGGTCAAACCTGAAGCTGTATCTGAGGAAGGTTAATCACAATTGGACATTATTGCCAAGAGGTCCCCCAGACTGCTCTGGAGGTCTTGGAAATCCAAAAACGTTTTAAGTCCCAACTTTTCAAGGTTTCTGGCGCAACTCCTCTGGGTTAATTCTAAGGCTCCCAGGACCTCAGGAACATCACTTAGGAGCCAGGAATCACTCCAGCAGAGGCCACCAGCAAGGTCCAGTCCAAATCCAATTGGAACTGGTCACTTCAGGAAGCAGGCCTCTTCCAGTTTCTTGTGTCCCTGTAGCCAGACATCCAACCACCCCTTCGGGTCCACTTCTTTGTCCTGGTACAAGAGGGAGCAGGTCCAGTCCTTCAGGGCTCCTCTCCTGTTACAGCAAGCAGACCCCAGTCCTCTTTTGATTTTCTGCAGGTCCTCAATGTGTTCTAAAAAGGGTTTCTTGGGGTGCTAGTTTTATGGTTTGCACTAGCCAGAGGGTAAGAGTGACTCCTAGACAATCGCTAATCAATGGAGAAAAGGTTCCCGGGGTCAGTCCTACCCACTTTTTAAGCAACTCCTATTTTCCCTAGTGCAAAAAATCCCACAGTGCCCTTTGCTCCTAAAATTCAAGATGGGTAATCCCTTTTTCCCTTGTGCAGAGTGTGTGTGACCAGGGAAATGAGCATTCCTATCATCCATGGTCACTCAAAACCGGTTCTCATGGTAGCCCCCTCCTACTGGGCTGAAAGCCAGCTTGACTGGGGAGACAAAGGGTTGCCTTCTTCAGGTAAAAGAGCAGGCCCTTTACAAGCTAATGTAGCTTCTTGGTTCTCCCTAGCTGGTCTTCTTACAAGAGGAAGAAAAACATCTCCCCACATCCAGGCTATTGATCCTGCTCTTTGAGCAGATTTCACACCTTATTAAGGTCAAGCCACTTGCTGGGCAGCAACTAGCAGGCTAATGCAAATAACCTCCATGAGCTTCAGGCAGGAAAAGATAACTTTATAAAAGTTATTTTTCCTAAATATTTATTAAACGCCCAACTTTAATAAATATGAAAAATAGTCATTGAATTACTATTTTAACCATACAAATATTACACATTAAAGTTTATAATCTTTCCTTTGACATTTTCTAGGATCCAGCCTTAGCCCTGCAAGTCAAAATAGCTTTTGGCGGCTAGTCACTGAAGGAAAATGCCAACTTTAATTTTGCACATGTTCAACTTTTAAATATCTGGCACCATACCTTGTGGGTCACAAGGTGTACTTAGGCTAGACTTGTTAGTATTTAAAACAAGGTTTCCTGCTTGTTAAAAACGGTTATTTTGACAGGGTTGACAGCAAGTTTTTAGACTGCCACAGTCAGGCTACACAGGGTAGGCCTGAAGCTGTGCTTTAGAGGCCTTCTCTGTGAATGGCACAATAGGTGCTGCAGTTCACAGTTATGTTTTAACTTCATGGCCCTGGGTGTATTTTCTACACCATATATTAGGGACTTTTAGGTACGTTAAATATGTCAATCAGGGGTAAGCCAATGTAACCATGTTTAATGAGGGAGCACAAGCACTTTGCTCCTGTTAGCAGGGGTGTCCGTGCACAGAGTTCTAAGTCCAGGAAAATAGTGTCCAGAAAAAGGCAAAAAATCTGGGGGAGGGGGCACGTAGAAAAGGTGGGTTTCCTACATATACAATATTCCTTCTCTTTCCTTGCCTCTCTGGCCACTGTTCCACTAACCATAGTCTTTTCCAGTAGTAGAGGCCAAATATCCCTGACACGGACGCATAGAGTAAAATCTCCACTTACCGTGCCACAAGAACGTTCTGAAGCCAAATTGTCATCCCATTGTAATCGTCCAAC
Organism: Calotriton arnoldi; assembly: GCA_963921515.1. Classification (NCBI taxonomy): domain Eukaryota; kingdom Metazoa; phylum Chordata; class Amphibia; order Caudata; family Salamandridae; genus Calotriton; species Calotriton arnoldi. Next base: position 5,865,141 of record CAWUFW010000001.1, on the reverse strand, counting down.
AAATGAATGTAGAGCAAAAAATATTGTCTAATCCTGAAAATTATCTTGGTCCTCTGGAGTGGATTTCAAAATCTCTCGAAAGGCAAACACCGTCTACCTGCAAAGGGTTCTGCCTGGTACCACCTCTGTGCATGCAAAGTTCAAATGACCCACCACCTTTTGTAGTGTTCTTAAGTCACATTCCATCTTACCCATCACCTACCACAATAAGTGTATCAGTTCTTCCACTGTGTCCACTGGCAGACAAGTCATTGTAGCTACAGAATCTAGCTCTGTGCCTAAGAATGTGATAGTAATGATGGTCCTTCAGTCTTCTACAGGCACACCACGGATGTAATTTAATGATTGCCCCTTGCGATGGCTGGCACTTCCGTTTCGACCCCTTGCTTCATAGGTGGCAAAATCGGTGTCAAGAACAAAGGGGCAGCCTTCGTTCCTTATTTTTGGCCCATTTTTCAATATAGTAAAAGAAGATATGGCACATTTTTTCTCTGTCTGTGCTCTGACGCACTTTTGGCAGCCGTGCAGCTATGCACAAACCCTTGTGACCTAGTGCAAGGGTGTGTGCATTCTTTGAAACATAGGTTTTGTACTGAAAGGGGTCTCTTCCATTAATAAACTATGCTTTAATGCTTTTTCTACTAGAATAACGAGGAGAAATTATAACATTTCTCCTTGTTACTTGTGCCTCAAGGAGCTTTAGATTTTTATTTGGTACAAATTCCGGTCTACCAATGTTTGTAGATAGAGATTTGCATGAAAACCCATGGATGGTTGTACAGGATCCCCCATGTACCCCCCATGGAATGCCCCCTTGACGCGAAATTGCTCAAAGCAGCGCTTTCCATTATTTTGGGATACTATTTAACACAAATCCTTATTTACGTTTAATAGTAAATCCCACCCTAACACTTTGCAGTGGGTCTGCATCACAAAAATAGCAAAAACTCAGCGCAATGTTTTAGTAAACCTGGGCCTGAGTATCAATAAATAGAGTGAGTTAGAATGAATGAGATAAAGAGTGAATGCAAAGTAGTGGTTGAGAATGAATAAGAATTAGTGTAAGGGGTATAAGGGAGTGTGAGAATGAAAGAGTGCGTGTAAATAAGAAAACTAGTAATAGTGAGTGTGAGCAATATTGTGTTATTTGTGAGTTTGTCGTTGTCCCTGGCATACTGAAGGTAATTATCGTCTTATAGAGATATCCAGGGCAAAATAGTGACGCTGGCGTACTTGCAGCAATTTTTATCATGACAGATACTGGTGACAAAATACTGGCACATGGGCTAATTCCTGGCATAAAAGGCACCCATTCGAGGGGGGTGGTCCTGGATAGCCAAGATGGTGTGTGCTCACTAAGGTGCTCTGCTCGCCCGCCTTACTATCTTGGCCCGATCCTGCTGCTGGCGATATCTTTGACCCCGTAATAGGGGTGGACCTGAGTCCCCTACACTTGAGGACGATCCTGGCCACACTCTGGACCTCCGGGTGCTGCAGGCTGCGGGGTTCGCAGCAGCCCTGTAACGGGCCCTGGATTAAAGATGGCAGCCGTGGGCTGCGAATGGAGTTTCTAGTGGGGATGCCTGGTCTCTTCCTCACCCAGGCGGCTTTGCAGCAACTGCAGGAGTACCTTGCGAGGGCCGCTGAATGATCTGTGTCTCCCCGCGCCTATACACTGGAGGAGGCGTGACCCAGGTGGTGCATGGCCGATCACGAGCAGCCTTGAACCGACCTGGGCTTGGAACAACTGGTCCCCCGCAATAACTGCCAACCACTGGCCCCCAGGACCCGCCGCTCTGACGGATCACTCCCCAAGTCGAGGGCCCAGAGGTATTTGGGACTGGGGGACTGCACCACTGCAATTTTTGCACAGCCCTGAGGATGCCAAAACAGCGCTTCATCACCCATTCTGGATTGGGGCTGCAGGGGTAGACAACAACTCGCCTGCATCAGGGAGCTTCAACCCCTGAAAACAGACTCTGGACCTAGTCTCCGGGCCCTCCTCAAACACGTTCTCACCAGCGTGGATGGTGCAGCACAAGCCCCATACAGCTTGACTCACCGCCTCCCACCTCATAGTTGCAATACCCCAGCTACACAGCCATGGGCCCTACATATCCCTGGTGGGGACGAGGTGACACTAAAGGGTGGCGAACCTTGGAAACAACACATCAGCTGGGACGCCTCAGCCTGGGCACACACTCGTCCACAGACCCAGCAGCATACCCAGTAGGTTCTGACAGGCCCTGTCAACTGTTTGTGTTGCCGGTGGACAAACGTAGACCCATGGTCTAAATGGGTTGAACGGCTGCGAGGCCGCCCTCACACCCTGGGCGCACCGCCTCGAAACACCTAGTCACCATGGGGAAAGAATGTCAATCCTCCTCATGCACACAGATGAAAAATAATTGCTTTGCCCACCCACCTCTGGAGACCAGCAAACCACCCAACCACCCAGCTGCCACCACCTCCTCCCGCTTTCTGACCAGACAGGAACAGACTTTATCCTACAGGCAATCTAGGCGACCTGCACCACCCTAGAGACTAACATCAGGGAAGTGGGCATTGATGTTGTCCTCCTGCGCCAGGATCTACGCAACCTTACAGAGAGAATCGGAAGTCGAGGGCTGCGTCTCCACCCTAGAAGGCTCCTCTGGGGAACTCTGGTCGATGATCTCCTGGCTCACCTCCTCAATCAAACTATTGGAAGAAAGCACAGAAGATGCAGAAAACAGAGCGCATCGAAAGAACCTGTGGTTCGTAAGGATTCCTGGAAGGGAGTGGACGGCGCCTCCCCAGAGAAATTTCTTGAATTATGTATTCAATCCTGGATTCCAGCAGATATCCTCTCCCTGTGTTTCATCTTCAAGAGGGCACAATGGGCCTTGCTACAGAACCCTCCCCAGTGCCCCACCCAGTCCTCATCACCAAGGTCCTTATTTATAAAGACAGATATACCATTCTCAAATGTGCCCAGGAATGGAGACCCCCTACTCATCCAATCGACCCTGCATCCTGCGATCTTTGGACTATACCAGCAATGGCCAGAAGCAGAGGAAGTCCTTCGATGCTGTAAAACAAAAACTGAAAGCGTAGAAATTCTGGGAATCGCACTGCACTTTGCCCCCTTTTGTTCCTCCCCGGTTTGATTTAGTCAATAAAAAGATTTGAAGAAAAAAAAACTGAAAGCGTTGGACCTCACTTTTTTTTAAAAACACATTTTATTGGGTGTTACATTATTACGACGTGCAAGCATTTACATCTTGGCTGATGATGTGTGGTTATATTGGTTCATCAGGCGTCTTCCGACGTGCACAGTTAACTAGCAATTGAAATCAACTTTAACTGAACCCTCTTACCCCCTCTCCCCCATGAGTCACCTTAAAACTGCACCCACACTGGATCACCATTGAATGCCCACTGTGGTACCAATGAGAGAGGCAGTGTTTAAGTGTCTAGCTCTGTCCCCATCAGTGTATGGGTCAGAGAAATCAGGGAGTGTCTGAGGCGTTCCTGTTAGGGTGTTGGGCTCTAGTGCGTTGACAGTCCAGGAGATCCCATGGGTGAGCCCAGCGGTGAGTTGACTTCCGGGTCTTTGAGGCTGTCCGCCAGAGCCTCCCAGGCGAGAGCCTTATCCAGAGTGCCGAAGCCCCTTCGAGCTTCCCTCAGGGGTACCCTCCCCTCACAACTCGCCCATTTTTCCAATTCCCTATGCCAGGTAAGTACTCGGGGGCGGGGGGGGGGGGGGCCCAGGTGATCTCCAATTCTTTGTAATTTCCCACTTTGCCAGAATAAAAGCAAGGTCTTGGAACTTACTCGTGACCTTGGTTTTGGAAGTGTGTGGGAACCTGCTTAGGAGACAGTGGGCAGGTGAGCAAGTTACCGACTTTTCAATAACGCCGGCGATCGTTCATGTGATCTCCTCCCACAGAGTATGCAACAAGAGGCAGGGCTAGAGCATATGCTGAAGGTCAGCACCCACCTGTCCGCATCTTGGGTATGCTGCGTCGACCACATGGAAGTATCTGACAATGCGCTCTGGAGTGAGGTATGCTCTGTGAAGGATGTAATAGTTAATCAACTTAAATCAGGCGTTTCTGGATACTATTGGGACTAGAATGAGTCCCAGTCCCTTTCAGTTATGAAGATGCCTAAATCCTATTCCCAGTGCATCTGCAGCCGCTCCAACTGCCGGTGCAGGTCCTCCCTTATCGCCCTATGCAGGCACTTGACGGCCTTAATACTGCCCTAGAGAGAGCTATATAGTGGCCGCTCTTGTGGGTCTGTGGATCAGAGGTGCCAGTATTCCAGTGCCTGTGTAACGCTGTTGTAACCGCCCTATGCAGCAAGAAGCGGCCCTGCGGTAGCCCAAAATCCAAATGGAACTCTTCAAATGCGAGCAGTTCTGCCATTCTAAATAAGTCTCCCACCGTTGTCGATCCAGCCGCGGTCCATTCCTCGAGTCCCCCCCTAGTGTCCATCGTGCGGCAGTTCCACTAACATAATGATAAGCAGATCAGGGGAATATGGGATTTATCTGCGTGTTTTTTGTAAGCATCAGTTCCAGCACTTAGTTATCACTTTGAACTCTTGGGTGTCCCCGGTTGAAGAGTGCCTCACCCACAACAGTACTCTTGTGAGATCGGGACGCCCCGGTACGGAGGGTCCCAAGACTTTGTCCGGTTCCCGCCGGCCCGCAAGCCACTGGACGAATCACTGTAGCTGGGCCGCAATATAATATGTCTCAAAATCGGGGACTGCCAACCCCCCAGCCATCGTCGGATGCTGCAACACAGATAGCGCCACTCTCCTACGACCCGGCCCCCATATAAAAGCGGTGATCTAGGAATCAAGTTTTTGGAACATCGCGGGGTCCAAATCGGGAGTTTCCCAAAATAGTATAGCAGTCGCGAGAGTGCCATCATCTTTAGGAGGGTCATATGCTCGCAACTGATAGAGGCAGCATTTTCCAGAATTCCATGTTCGATCGAAGTGACCTGATAGCCAGTCCCACGTTTCTGTCTAGCATGTCATCCCGGTCATGATAGACCTTGACCCCCAGATAGGGCAGGCATGGAGGATCCCATTGTAATTGTTCCAACCCCTCCGGAGGATCACAGTTTGATGCTGCGGGGAATAATCTGACTTTCTGCTAGTTTACTTTCAGACCCGACAAGGAACCACAATGCTCTAGCATGACTCTGGCCCGTCTAGGTCTTTGTTTTTAGGAAGATCAATAAATCATCCGCATACAACGCTATGTGGTGTTGGTGCCCTCCAGCCCCTGATACCTGTTCCCTGTTCTCGCGTAACTGGCTAATGGCTCCATAGCCAACGCAAAAGGCAGGGGTGAGAGAGGACTCCCCTGTCAAGTCCAGCACCCTCTCTCAGATATCGTCCTGCCCGTTCGGACCTTAGCGACTGGGTCTGCTTAAAGAAGTTTAGTCCATACCAAGAAGTTTTCCCAACCGCATATGCGACATCACATCATGCAAATACCCTCACTCAAGGCTGACAAAGGCCTTTTCTATATCTACTGCAAACACTGCTGTGTCCTTGTGATCATAATCATTGGCCCTCAACAATGCCAAGAGGCGCCTGATGTTGAGCGCCATGTTACAGACTGGAATAAATCCCGCCTGATGGGGGTGTATCAATTTGGTCATGAGATTCTTTCTACTCAAGATCTTGTAATTGATATTCAACATCGAAAGCGGTCTGTAAGCTTTGCGAACATAGGTTGTTTTCCTGACTTTAGCATGAGAACTATTAACTCCTCCATGGTAGTATCAGGCAGGCACCCCGAGTCCTGGCCGCACTCTAAAGATTCATTAGCTTAGCTTGGGGGTCAGCTCTTCAGAGGAGGCTGTGTAAAACTCGTCCGGAAACCTGCCAGTCCCCGGCGTCTTACCATGTGCCATACTTTTAGTATTAAATCAGTTTTTATTAGCAGAACACTTAGCATGAAAACACATTACATCGTCGCCTACAACCCTGCGGGCCGGCTACAGCACAATCAGACCAGAAAGGCGGGCCAGTGGATCAAAGGCTATCCTATTCGGGTAGCTAACACAGCATGTCGCCTACAACCCATTCAGGGCCGGCCGCGTTTGTTAAAGGGAGGCAATAGACAGTCCTAGCTCCACTAAAGGGGATAATAGCAAAGTCCAATGCGCTGCTAGCATGCGTGTGGCAACAAGCCAGGAACCTGTTTCTGACGGCTGAATGCTATTGGGTCTGCCTTTTAAGAGAAGGAATGAAAAACACGCAGACCAAACAAGAATACAACCCAATTTGGAAAACCCAATACCCACCCTCCACCCCTACCCCTCCCCTCTCCAGGTGAGCAAGAAACAAAAGAAGATGTACCCTAGAGTACGGGTACTACCCGGATGCGATAGTCAACAGTGTCATGAGGAGCCAGGGAACCCATCTGGGACCGATTGTGCTATGCACCCTCGCGCCCTTGGGAATCAGTTTCAGAATCCGGAGATAGATGGGACAGGACAGTTCCCGGAATTCCGTGGATAGAATTGAGATAAAGGGGTCCCAGATCTTGGCGTAGTCGGATTTATTCCCTATGATAGCCATAGACAGCCTCTCCATGCCCAAAAGATACCACAATTGATGCAGCCATTGTGTATGTTCCGGGATCCTGTCAGACTTCCACCCTGCCAAAAGCACCCGGTGTGCGGCGTTCAGCGCCAGCGCCATCTGCCTGCCTTTGGTAGAGCGCAAGGGGAAGGTCAGCGCATTGGGCAGTCCCAAGATCGTTTAAGCAGGGAGTCTAGGAATGGTGGTGTCAAAGGCCATATCAATTTCGTCGAGTATTTTCCCCCAATATCTCGTGAGCTTTGGGCAGTTCCATAGTAGATGAAGAAGAGTACCAGGGCTACCGCAGCCACGCCAGCAGAGGCCATCACATTAAGAGTTCCACTTGGCTAGGCGGGCCGGGGTGTAGTACCAGTATGATACAATTTTAAATGCAGTTTCAGTGTGGCCCATGGAGTGCGCAGTATGGTGGGACCTGTAGAAGACATCCTCCCACTCCTTGTCTGACAGGGTGCGACCTAATTCTGCCTCCCATCGTCTCTGTCCAGCTGTTCGAGCTCTCTTGACGCCCTGAGTGAGGAACGAGTATATTTCGGAGATAAGTTTGCGGTCGTCTTTTTTAAAGAAGAGCCACCTCTCGAACGGCAGCATCAGTCTACCAGCCAAGGGTCGTATTGCCGGACCAGTCACCCAGTGCAACATTTGCATGTGTAGAAAGAGGTCCGAGCCTGCAAGGCCGTAATCCTCTCGGAGCTGCTTGAAGGGAATATGACCCTGGAGGTCAAACAGATGCCCCAGCCGTTTACACCCGCCCTCCAACCACCGCGAGCCAGCCCCTTTATCCATCCCGGGCGGGAAGTCAGGGTTTGAGAAAATCGGTGTCATTGGAGAGGCGAAAGTGGTAAGATGATCCCGTGTTGACACCCTATCCCAAGTGAGCATAGTGGGGCGAGTAACCGGCGGGGAATATAGTCCCCAGGAACGTGCAGACTTAGGCAACCATGCCTCCCTCCAGATATGGTGGCCTGCCACCGTCTGGTCCATGAAAACCCAGTACTTCTCCGTCATGGGACGGTTCCATTCCACGAGGTAGCGCTGCAGCGAGGCTTTAAAGTAGCGTGTGATATTGGGCAAGGCAAGGCCGCCCTCCTTCTTAGGGCGCTGCAGCAGAGTCTTCTGCAGCCGGGGAGAGATCGGGCCCCAAATAAAACGCTCAATCTCAGTTTGTATGTGTAAGAGCGAGTTCGGTGGGGGCTGTAAGGGAAGCGTTTGAAAAAGATATAAGGCCTGGGGTAAGACATTCATTTTAACCGCAGCCAGCCTCCCAAACCACGACAAAGGCAGGCGCCGCCATTGGGCTAGGTCTTTGCGGATGCGAGAGAGCAGGGCTGTATAGTTCACTTCCACTGTCTTGGCCAGACTTTTATAGAGAACCAGTCCGAGGTATGTTATACCCTCCGTCTCCCAGTCGAAAGCAAATTGGGCACGCAAGGCGTCTACTGTCTTTTGTGTGGCAGTAAGATTCAGCACTTGAGAATTCTGCATGTTTATTTTAAATCCAGAGACCTGGCTAAAGACCTGCAGGTCTTCCATGATCGCCGGCATTGAAGTCAGAGGACGAGCTACTGAGAAAATGACGTCATCGGCGTAAAGGCTAATTAAATGGTGGTCTGCCCAAAACGGGACGCCCTGAGCCTGCGGATTGTCCCGGAGTCGCTGAGCAAAGGGCTCCATATATAAAGCGAAGAGCAGAGGGGAGAGAGGGCAGCCCTGTCTGGTCCCCCTCCCCACCGTGAAATCGCTCGAGAGCAGTCATTTTGCCCGGACCACTGCCGACGGAGCGCTATAGATGCTTGCCACCCATTTGCGAAACCTGACACCCAAGCCGAAGCGTTCCAGAGTGGCAAATAGATACGGCCAGTGCATGCGGTCAAAGGCCTTCTCAGCGTCGACCGCCAGTAGTAAAGTCTCCTCCTTAGAGCGGTGTACCTTGTCAATTAAGTGGCAAATCCTTTTGGTGTTGTCCCCGCATTGCGGATTCGGGATGAAACCGGACTGGTCCGGGTCGACCAATCCGGGCATGAGAGGGTTCAATCTATGGGCCAAGATGCTAGAGAATAGTTTCGCATCAATATTCAGCAGAGAAATCGGCCGATAGGAGCTGCATAGCTCCGGGTCCTTCCCCGGTTTGGGGATGACCGAAATAGTTGCTCGCAGCATGGAGGCCGTGAGAGTGTCCGTGTCCGCAAAGGAGTTAAACAATCGGGTGAGCAGCGGGGCCAGTTCAGCACAGTAGGTCTTATAAAAAAGGGCACTGAAGCAGTCGGGGCCCAGTGCTTTCAGGGGCTTCAGACGGGCAATAGCAGAGATCACCTCTTCTATCTGTATGGGGGCCTCCAGCCCGTCCGCCTCGCTGGGTGGGAGAGGAGTGACCGCTGCGCCAAGGAGGTACCCACTGGGGTCAGCAAGGTTAGAGGACTCAGCATAATACAGGTTCTCGTAAAAGGATCGAAAGGCCGCCACTATCCCGGCATCATCCGTGACCTCAGACCCACGCTCTCCCCGTATCGCTTTAATTGCCTGGACCACTCGTTGACTGCGGAGACAGTGAGCTAACATGCGACCTCCCTTATTAGAGCCCGCATAATATTTATGCTTCAGCCGAGTCATCGCGTATTCGGCCCGATTGAGATCTAAACGCTTCAACTGGAGCCGCTCTTTCTCCAACTGGCACCATATTCTGGGGGCACCTGTGCGTTTATGGATAGCCTCGAGTTCCCTTACTTTAGCTTCTAGGTCCTCCCGCTTAGTCTGCCTACTTTTGTCCTCATAAGCCGCTTTGGCGATGAAGGCCCCCCTCGCGACCAGTTTAAGCGCCTCCCATGCAGAGGCCAGGGGTGTGGAGCCGACATCGTTAAGCGCTAGGTAGTCAGTCAGTGTACGCCTGATGTCTTCCACTATCTGCGGGGAACGTAGCAAGGAGTCTCTCAGACGCCAATGCGATGGGGGTGAATGTGTGGATGGCAAGCGCAGTGTCAGGGTAATGTGCGCGTGATCTGAGAGGGATCGGGCCTCAATGGGGGAAGCTCTGGTACATGCCCATGCGGCCTGGGTGACGAGGAAGTGATCCAGGCAGACATGGGTTTTATGGGCCGCCGAATAGTAGGAATAATCTTGTACATCAGGGTGTAAGCAACGCCAAGCATCTTTGATCCCACAATCGCTCAACCATTCACTACCGCTCCCTGATATAGCTCCTGCCCCCCCCGGATCGCGAGCCAGAACTGTCCAGCCCCGCATTCATAACTAGTTTTAGGTCACCCCCCCCCCACCAGCACCATGGGATCGAGTGTGTAGGGGACCTCCGCCAATGCATCCAGCAGGAATTTCTCTTGATGCTCATTTGGGGAATAGATGGAGGCTATAGTGATGTAGGAGGACCCTGTATGTAGCTGCAGCGCTAGGAGACGCCCCTTGATCTCTGCAACAGGACCCACCACAGAACCCCTAAAGTGTTTGGAAAGCAGGATAGCCACCCCGCCCTTCTTACTTTTCCCCGAGGACCAAAACTGCAAAGGAAATCCTCTATGCTGCATGCGGTGTGTGTCGGTGTGGAGAAGGTGGGTTTCCTGGAGGAGGCACACATCACCTCCCGTGTGCTCAAGCAAGGAGAGTACTGCCTTCCGCTTGGTGGGGTTGTTAAGACTTCCATCGGCGGAAGAAGAACTATCGGAAGCTGCTACTAAAGCTGCGAGGCATGCGCTGAGGGACAAAGTTCAGGAGGGACCCCTTGGACACATGCAAACGGGCAGAGCCTGATAGAGGAGCGTTAAATAAAAAGCTCACCGGAGAGAGGACCCCCCCCATCCCATAAAGAGAAAAACAAACCCCAAAACATTAACCTGGGCAAGCCCATGAAGTCCATCTTGAAGCTGGTCAGTAGAAGGTGGAGTCCGCCAAGGGAGTGAGGGCGCTCCTATTCAGTGAAGAGAAAAAATTCCCCCGCCGGACCACAAGCGGAAGGAACAGCCCCAAAAGCACATTACTCTCAGTCATTAGAGTCCAGGTTGTCCCCCTCTGTGCCAGCCAGGGTCCGCAGGACAGCAGACCGCTCTTTAATAATTGTGGCGGGGTCAAGGCGAAGACGACCCAAACCCCGACCTCCCCGGGGCCCTCGCCCCGGTGGCTTCTGTGTGCCCGACTCCAGGGCATCCGGTTGGGGAGGTAGGTCATAGAGCTTGAGGCTTAGCACCTTACAGGCTTCGGTCAGGGAGTAGACCTGATGTAGCTTCCCGCCGGTGCAAAAAATGAGGCGGAATGGGTGGCCCCACGCATACGAAATGCTCTGTGAGCGCAGGTGGTTGGTAATGGGGCGGAAATCCCTTCTCTTTTGCAGGGTACTGGCAGCCAGGTCCTGAAACAGTTGGGGAGAGTGGTCCCGGAAGCGTAGAGGTTGATTCGAACGAGCCGCCTTGAGGATCTCCTCTTTCACCGTGAAGTCATGCACACACACTAAGATGTCTGCAGGAGGGCGGTTCGGCTGGCGCGGTGGGCCCACACGGTGGCAGCGATCAATCTTCTTTTTTTTTTGGAAATCTTTTTTTATTAACACAGCTCATAAGACCATACATCATGTATTTACATCTGCAGTTCAACATCACTTCCAATACATATAATACAGCTATCAGCGGGGGTTGAAGCCTGGGGAGTCTATCTTTAAGCTTAGCAATGGCCCATACCCTCATCCCTCCTCTACTATCCCAGGATTTCTGTACTGCCTCCAGGGCGCCCAGACTTTTTTCCATTTTTTAGCGCACCCCCTGCTCTTGTACACAGTTTCCTCGGCCCTTTGGTACCAATCTAAGTCTCTCTGCCAATCATCTAACTGCGGTGGTGCCTGCGCCCCCCAACTCCTTGCAATGTTGCATTTTGCCACCCCTGCCGCCAGGACCAGCCATAGTTCTTCATACCTGGGCCAACCCTCGTCGCCCTTGATCATTAAGAGCAGCCACTTCGGCTCCATCGGGACCACCCGCCCCATGACCCTGGACATGGTATCCGTGACCCCTACCCAATAAGATGCAATCTCCGGACAATCCCATAGAATATGGAAAAAGGAACCCTCTTGTTGGCACCCCCTCCTACAGAGCCCCGACTGGAGTCTACCCCATCGATACAGAAGTGTGCAAGGATAGTAAGTGCGATGAAGTATTTTTAGCTGCACCAGTCTAAATCTGGCACGGGTGGCTATCTCCCTGGGGCTCTGTATCGCCTCTTGCCAACTTTCATCATCAATTTCGCCCAGGTCAACAGCCCATGCCACTCTGAGAGAGACCAGCGGGTCCGAACTATTGTTAAGCAGCTTACGATAGATCGTTGAGGTGGGCTTTCCTGCAATAGGATCGAGCAATAGCCGGTCTTCCAGTGGGGAGTGCTCGGGTATGGACGCCCCCGGTTGAATGTGTACCCTAAGGGCATGTACTAATCGGATGTGGTGGTATCTTTGTGTCGGGTGCATGTCATATTCCGTCTGCAAGTATTCAAATGATCGGGGAGAATCGTCCTTCCAGACATCTCCCAGGTACTCAATTCCTATTAACCTCCACCCCTTGAATCCCGTCAGGGCGGTCACCTCTCGGAGCTGGTCCCCCAGCCACAACAGGGTCTTACCGGTCAATTTCCGTTCCCACCCCAGAAATCTATTGGCATCCCTCCAACATTGCACCACCACCCTTGTATGTGTCGGCCAACTCCGCGACATCTTCCTGGCGTAAAGAAGAGCCTCACAGCTACCCCCTCTATAATCATCCTGTCTACCCGGTAAGCCGGCTCGGTAACATCTGCGTACACCCAGTCGTTCACGACCTGTAGCTGCGACGCCCAGTAGTAAAGCTTGACGTCGGGGATCGCCAGGCCGCCGTCAAAGACTCCCTTATGAAGTTTGCGCAGCGCAATCCGCGGGGACCCTCTATCCCACAACAACGTACGGAATGCCTGTGCGATCCGTTTGAAGGAGTGCGGGGGACCGGGTACGGCGTGTTTTGTAGGATGTACAGTAATTTCGGCAATGTGAGCATTTTGTATAGGGCCGCCCGACCCATGAGCGAGAGCGGGAGGGAACGCCAGTGACTCACATCCGATCCCATTTGAGAAAGCTGAGGCTCCAGGTTTTTGCCCAGGAACTCGTCCCTGTTTCTAGTGACATAGATTCCCAGATACTTAAACCCGTCGGTGACTACTGGCGCCGCCCAGCAGGAGGGAATTCGCGGTGGAGGGCCCGAGAGCGGAAAGACCACTGACTTTGACCAATTTATTATATAGCCGGAGTAGCTACCGAACAATTCAAATATATGCAATACGCGGGCCAGCGAGTTATACGGTCGGGCCAGGTAAAGGACAATATCATCCGCATAAAGAGATACGCGCTCCTCCCAGCCCCCCGGTGTTGCGATGCCCCAGATCATGGGGTCCCTCCTTATCCAGTGCGCCAGGGGCTCCAGCGCGAGGGCAAACAGAAGGGGGGGACAGGGGGCAGCCCTGCCTAGTACCCCGTCTCAGGGGGAAGGATCTGGACACTGCCCCATTGACTCGTATTCGCGCCACAGGTAACACATAGAGCAGTTTCACCCAACTACAGAAAATCGGCCCGCACCCCTGCCGCTGTAAAACATTAAAAGGTAGGGCCATTCTATACTATCAAAGGCCATGGAGGCATCCAAGGCCACCGCCGCCGTCTGGGTATGACCCACATCCTCTGTCATGTGGAGTACCCCGTAGAGTCTCCGCAGGTTATGACGCGTACTCCTGCAGGGCATAAACCCAGATTGATCTATGTGCAGCAGATCCGCTATGACTGACACTAACCGCTCCGCCAGGGCCTTGGCCAGAACCTTCGCCTCCACGTTTATCAATGAAATCGGGCGGTAGGAGTCGCACCTGTCCGGTGGTTTTCCTGCTTTATGAATTGTCACTATTGTGGCTTCTCTCTGATCCGGAGGGAGCCGCCCCACCTCACGAGCCTCATTGAACATCCGCAGTAGGGGAGCCAGTACCACCGCCGCCTGTCGTTTGTAAATCTCGACCGGCAACCCGTTAGGCCCGGCCGCCTTCCCGGACTGCAGGGAGCTCAGGGCTATTCCCAGTTCCTCCTCCGTGAGGTCAGCCTCGAGCCTCTCCCGTGCCTCCGGAGAGAGCGTGGGTAGGGCGAAGTCCCGCAAGAATTCCCCGCAGTCCGACTCAGTCCTTGTACACACCGGCGAGTATACTTGCTCAAAATGAGCGGCAAAGGCCTCCGCTATTTCCCCGCTGGTGGAACACAAGGCTCCCGACTTATCTCTCACCCCTGTCACCCATGAGCGCTCTCTGTCCCGGCGCTCCAATAGCTTCAATCCCTTATCCCCCACGTCATATAACCGGTGCTGAGTTGCCAGTGCATAGGCCCGCGCCTGGCAGTGATCAATCTTAACGGTGGAGTCCACCGGTGCATTCTGGACTGCTCGGAAGAGGTCTTGGACGTAACCCAGGAGGTCTTCCCCTTCTACTCCGGTTGGGACTGCTCGAATGCGGACGTTGTTCCTCCTTGACCTATTCTCCAGGTCCTTGGTGTGCGATTGGAGGTCCAGGTGTTGGTCTCGCAGCCGTATGACTTCTTGCTGGAGTGCTGCGATCTCCTCGTCTCTGGCAGTTGCTGACTCCTCCAGGGAGGCCACCCGCTCCCCCACAGCATCCACGTCTCTCCGCACCTCCCGCAGGTCCGCCTGTAGGTCCGTTTTAATGGCCATGATGTCCTCTCTCTGGGAAGCTAACAACGCCTCCAAGAACTCCCTTGTGACTGCGGCATCCGGGCCGTCTCCGCCTGGCGTTGAGTTAGATCCCGGAGCGTCCCCTGCAGACTACACGAGGAGGTCTCGAACGGACCTTTCTTTCTTGTTTTTGGCGGCAGCCATCGTGGTGGCCCGAGCTGGGAACGGACCCAGAAGAGAGGAGTTGCGTGCACCAGGAGGCCGTCAGATGAAGGAGGAAGCACACAAGCTCCTAGAAGGGGCGTCGCTCACACTCAGGTGCTCCGCAAAGAATTTTGGTGTTCCGCTGCCGCCAGACGGATCCCCGGCCCTCCTTCAGTGTCTGGCGGTAGTGAGCAATAGGCCCCGTGATGCTCCCGGGGGCATCCAGCCCCCAAGGTGGACAGGATCGGGGACTACGCAACCGGCGACCATAGGCACCACCGAACCTCCGACCACTGGAAAGAACCAAACCACCGGCAAAGTCCAATGTCTTCCGAGGAACCCCTCACGTCGGGCTCACGTGGTGTGCAGAGGAGGCCCAGCAAGTGATGAGAGACACCAGCGTCGCTGCCGTTTCGCAGGCCCCACCAGCACTCCTCCCAAGGCCCTCACAACTCGACCACGGGCAGCGGGATAGTAGCCTCCCCAGTCGCGGTGACGTTCTCCCAGCAGGGGGACCCCACCCGGTTCACCCCTGTACCTGTGCTTCTCCGCCACCTCAGACTTCTGAGCGCTGTTGGCCGCGCGTGGGCCCCCGTCAGAGGCCCCGCAGACACCAATCCAACCGAGAGTGGGGGCCGGGGGGGCACCAGTCCTCACCAGGTAATAATCGAGGGATGCGTTGTGCTGATCCCAGACCCCGGGCAGCGGAAAGCCGAGTAGGCCCCTGGCCGTGAGAGCGCGGTGGCTCACGGGTCACTCCCAGGGCCGGGACTGTCTATTTGTTGGGATCTTCACCCTATAGTCCACAAACACCTCAAGGCTATGGTCCCTCCAGGGCGGCCCGTAATGCCAGCAGTGACCGTAGAACCGCAGTGTCCCGCTCCAGACCAGCTATCAGGAAGAGCCAAGGAGAATCAGCAGGGGGTAAAAGGCTCCGGTACCCTCCCCGCGCAGTAGGCCTCACCTACAGGAAGGCCCGATGTGACTCCGCCGGCCCAAGTGCGTCCAAGTAGCCTCTCCCACTGCTACAACACTCGCACCGTCGGGGGGCCACCAAATCGTCCCCTATAGCGCTGTTTCACGCAGTCTTGGCAGCGCCAGCCAAAGACACTGTTGTGCCTGGGCTCCAGCCCCATCCCGCAGACCCCAAGTAGGCCGCCGCCAGTAGTCTGGAGTTTCGGAGGCCCCGTCGGGCCCGTGATCAGGGCCGGGGGGCACAAGCTGTTTCTAAAGCACTCACCAAGTGCTGCAGAGCTTCAAGATGGGCCCCGCTCGCATCAGGGGGCCAGATCGGGCACTCCCGGCGAGCCCGTGAGCTCGCGTGAATTCCCTGACCGGGATAGGCCGCGTTGCAGGCCCGGGGCCGAGCCCGAGCACTCGCCCACCGGTGGGCGTCGGGGGCAAGGTGCGAGAGCGGGGGCTTACCCCAAGCCTGCAGGGATGATAGAGTTAAGGCGCCCTCCAGCAGATACGGCGGGGGTCCGTTGCACGCGGAAGGCCCTCCGGCGGTCCGTGCAGCAGGCCCAACGTCTCCTTGCTCTCCATGCCGGAGCCTCGGGGCGGCCGGCGGCTGTCCAATCCAGTATTTCCGGGCGATCAAGACGCCCCGCTGCTCACGGCCCCCAGGCGCTGTCCTGCCTTGAAGCCACCGACGGGGGATCCGGATGCTGGGGATGCAGTAGACGATGCTGTAGGCCTGGCGGGAGCGGAGCTCGGGAACAACGCGTCCGCTCACTCCGCCATCTTGGCCACCCCACTCTGTGCCATACTTTTAATTGCCACCTTTATCTCCTGCGGAGTGATGTCCCCACCTAGCTCCTCTGCTTCCTCCTCCTTGAGGTGCAGGAGGGGCAACGGTGTCAGGAAAGCGCGTTTTACTTCATCATCATGCAGCATGGTACTCTTGTACAATTCCGAGTAATACTGACAAAAGAGGGTATTGAGACCTTCTTGGCTATCTACCCGTTTCCCCCTTTCGGCCTTGATTTCAACTATAGTGTATCCGCGCTTTGCTGGATTTGCTAACCAGGCTTGCAGAGATTCGGTTTGGTCCCATTCAGCGCGAGTGCGCTCCATATATTGTCTAAAATCAAAGCATCTGAGCCGTTCGACCTGGGCTGCTACTTTCCCCTTAGTATCTAAGAGGGTTTGTTGCAAGTTTGGGCGCCCGGGCCTGCGGGTCTCCACTTCTCTCTCACTTCTATTCCAGCACCTCCCCCTGCAAGGTGCTCCTGACCAATATTGATTCTGCTATGCATTGGCTCTGTATCACCGCCTTGAAGGCATCCCATTCTACCTGTGGAGAGGAGGCTGTACCATCATTGTCCAAAACAAATACTGTCCTATTTCTCCTCTAATTACCTCCCGAAACACCTGATCCTCCAATGATTCAGGTTTCAACCTTCATGTTGGAATACACGGTCTGGGCCATGCCCATCGCAGGTGTAGGAGTATGGAGTTGTGTTCTGAAATGGGCCAAGTACTCTGTGGAATAAACCAGGCCATGCACATCAGGGGTACAGAGGAATGGATCTAGGCAGATGTGAAGCTCGTGTAGACTTGAGAAGAAAGAGTAATCTCGAGCTTGTGGGTGTGTCTGACGCTAAGTGTCGATTAGTCCCCACCTAGCTTGCCAGTCTGCGATAGCGCAGGCCACTCTGAAGGCCTGAGAGTCTCACAATAGGGGAGCGAGATTGATCCATAGGGGGGTCTACCACACAGTTAAAATTCCCTCCCATTATGGTTGGGTGGACCAGATGCGGGCCCGGGGGCCCGACAGGCTCATCAGGAAAGCGCCCTGGTCTACATTGGGTTCATATATGTCCACTATCACTATGTCCCGGCCTCCAGGCAGCCTCTCACCACAACAGATCTGTCCTCATGGTCGATCAAGTCACCCCTGTGTTAGAATGGTATCCCTGCTCAAATCCACACTAGCTTACCCCTAATGTAGGTCGAGTAAGTTGTGTAATATGCCTAGCCTCTCCATCGGCACTGTAGCGCTAACCCTTCCTTGGCCGTTAGGTGTGTTTCCTGCAGGACTGCTATGTGAATGCCCCTTCTGTTCAAATAGGAAAACACTTTATAGCGCTTAGACATTGTACGCATACCTCGGGTGTTACAAGAAAGAAATTTATATGTTATGGGGGCTGCCATCTAGCTTGTATGTCCGTCTCCGTGCTTCGTCCTGCTCCACTCGTCACCCAACCACTGCCACCCCGTGCCCCATTGTGGATCGTGGGCGAATGCTTCAGAATGTTGCAACTTACGGGTTCCCAAAAACTCAACACATAACAATCACACCAACTCCCGCTCCCCAAGACAAGTAGGCCTAAACCCCCCCATCCAAAGATCAGTCAAATTGCAACAACTCGTGCTGGTACTCACGTGTCTCACTATCGAGGGGGGTGAAGCCAAAAAGCTGCTCTACTACTGGGGCCTCCCACCCAGTGTTGTGCATATGCGTATAGTTTCCTGACCAAGGAGAAATAGATTTATTGGATTTTACCCGTCCACTGGTAAGAATCATAGATACACAAAATAAGTCCCCTTAGACGTTACCACCATGTCCACAACTTCAGGGTATTTCATCTGATGTTCCTTGAGTCACCTTGGGCTGCTCAAGACTCAAACCCCCTGAGACACTGGAGCTGCGGTCAGAGTCAGAGTCTAGCGTGGCCGCACCCCCCTCTGGAGACAGGGGCCCCATTCCACTGCCACTCAGCGATGCTGCAGCTGCCATTGCTTTCTGCCTTTCTTGTTGTGCTTCGGCCTGTGATTGGGCAGCGGAACTGCGGGCCCTGGTCCTGCGTCTTGATCAGGCCCTTCGTGGACGCTTGTTCCAGGGGTCCCAGCCAGGCCCCGGCTGAGGTTGCTGGTCGATCCAGCTCCAAACGTCCTGCGGGGTCTGGAAGAATCTGGTTCCATCTGGCGTTAACTCTTGAACCTGGCCTGAAACAGCATTGCTTAGGGGTTTCCCATTTGTCTACGTTTGCTCTTAGCTTCCAGGAACTTTGCCTCAGCACCTCTTGTGATAAATCCAGGAAGATTTTTACCATGCTGTTCATGACTGAAAGGTTGTCCCTGCGTCAAGCTTGAGCCAGTATGTGGTCCCGATCTTTATACTACAACAGCCGGGCCACGACAGGCCGCGGCAGGGCCCCCTGAAGCGGCTGCCTGGCTGGTACTCTGTGGGCTCGCTTGAGGGTGAAAAACTAGGATAGGCCCTCTGGCGCCACTTCCTGTCGCATCAGTGCCCAGGTGCAGTTAAGTGGAGCAGATACCCTAGCGGCCTCAGTTCCTAAGGGGGATGCATTAGCAGGGTCCTCCGATCGTCCTTGCCTCCCTGCCCAGTGCTGTTATCGCAGATGCCCCTCCCTCGGCCCTGGTCACTGCTATGTCTCACAGGTGTGTTGCTATGTGAGGGGCATTTGGTTGTCTTTGTCCCTCCCATAGCAGCAAGATGAACACTGGTAATCTTGCTGCTATGGTCACTGCTGTGTCTCACAGGTCCGTTGCTATGTGAGGGGCATTTGGTTGTCTTTGTCCCTCACATAGCAGCAAGATGAACACACTAGATGCCTGCTGAAGGCGGCCAAGACCTCACTGGAGCAACTGTACCTCAAGGAGGCCAAGAAGTGCTGGATTGCCACACAAGAGCAAGTCTATGAATGGGGCGATAAGACTGCTCCACTGGCTGGCGACCCGTGAAATGAGCTCCAGACTGATTCTGGAGGTCCGAGACCCCACCGGAGTCTGCTCCAAACCTCTATTGAGATCGTAACCGCATTTGCCTCATACTATCACAACCTCTACGCAAGACAGCACCACACCCAACTTGAATCCACTCACCCTCTTATTGCAGACCTCTCCCTCGCCACTCTGTCAGCTACAGATACTTGATCAACCCATTACTCCCTAAGAGAACACGAGGTACGCAGGACCTGCTCCAAAACATCCACCTCTCTCCAGCAGATAGCCAGAGTAGTTGGCCTCCTTTCATCCTCCTTCAGGCCATCTTTCCTGGGCCCCTATACTTCTGGGCCCTACATCGTTTTGAAGGCATCTCACCTGTGCTGCAGTTTCACGTACTCCCAACAAGTTCGCCTCTCGGAAGAGGCCAAGGACGCACTACAATGGTGGCTGACACACATGGAAGCCTACAATGGGTGCACAATCTTCGGTTCCCAACCGGATCTGGGCCGACACCTGTGGCGGCACTGGTTGGGGTGCATGTTGTGGGGAAATTCACCACCGAAGGCGGATGGTCCACCACAGAGCAATCCCTGCTCATCAATTGCCTTGAATAGATTGCGGGTTCCTTAGCTGTAAAGTGTTGGACCAAGGAATGCGCATAGTGCTGTGTACTCTTAAAAATGAACAATGTAGTGGCAATGCGTTACATCAATCATCTGGGGTGCATGAGGTCGAGAGCCCTCTCGGATCTGGCCAAGAGTTTTTGGGAATATTGCCTCGACCACCATGTTTCGGTGGTGGCGGAGCACCTTCCTGGCACGGCCAGCCAGGTCGCAGATTGCCAACCACTGCACCTCAGGAATTCAAGCCTGTGACAACTGCTCCTGGCCATGTTTCAAGCCCTCTCAAACCTCTGGGGCCCATTCACTATAGACCTCTTTGCATCCCGCCTGGATCATCAACTTCCTGGTACTTCAGTTGCAGGCCGAACCCCAGCGCTGTGGCAACCGAAGCCTTCCTCCAGGATTGGTTGGTAGAGAAAGGATATGCTTTCCCTCCTTTCACCATAATATTGAGACTAGCTGTGCAGACTTGCAGGCAGCTGGTGGATCTGGCGGTAGTGACCCCGATGTGGAAGTTGCAAGTTTGGTTTCCGGTTCTGATGGAACTTTCTTGGGATTTTCCAATCCGTCTACCCTAAGTCAGGATCGCCTCAGGGATCCCTTTGGGAATCCCCACCACCTCCAACTTAAGGTGTAGAGGATTACAGGTCTCGATGGCAAGTCCTGGGACTTTTGAAACACGCATCAAACCTCCTCTCCCAAGCTTGGGCGGACAATGCGATCAAATGCTACCGATCGGCTTGGCCTCAATTGTTGGATTGGTGTCAGCAAAGGTACCTGGATCCTGTGAGGATGGATGTGATCAATATCTTGGATTTCCTAGCCTCATTGGTGGCAGACGGGATGGCCTCTAGATCGGTCAACACTTTTCGGCCATCGATTTCCTGTGGTCACGCCCACGTGGGGGGCCTTCCAGTGGGGGAACATCCTCTGGTCAGGAAGCTTCTCAGAGGTATCAGATTGTCTCTTCCTCCAGAGCCAAGGTATTCGGTTCTTTGTACCATCAGCAAGGTACTGAACCTATTCCTTTCCTGGCCGTGTAACAAGTACCTTTCTTGAAAGCAGTTGTTGGCGAATCTAGCCACTATGCTGTGGCTAATGTCCTGCAGATGGGTCTTGGATGTCCGGGCCCTGGACATCATGGGCTGGACGTGTACCCCAGATGGGGTCACCTTCCACGTGTCTAGACATACAAAGTGCAATTCCAGACTGATTTCGTAACCGCACTTTGCGGGTTCTCCAAAACTATGTGTGGTTCATTGTATCAAGGCTTCTGAGGTCTTAACTGAGGAGCTCCGCCCTCATGGGGAGCGGCAGTTGCTCATTGCCCTTTGGAAACCGTATAAGGCGGTCTTTTCCCCCGACCATTGCTCGGTGTGTTCGATGGGCTATGCAAGAGGCTGTCATTGACACAAAAGTTTTCATAACATATTCTACCAGAGGGGCTATGGCGTCAAAGGCCTTCTCTCTTGGAAGTCGCTTGGAGGACATTCTGAATGCAGAGGACTGGTCCTCAGATTCGACCTTCACAGGTACTTCTTCAAGCCAGTTCCCCCCATTGCGGCTCTAGTGGTGGATAAGCTTTAAACTAGCATAATCCTCACCTCCGGTCCTGACATAAGATGAAAAATTTCCTAGCTTTCGTAACGGAAAGTTTAAATTCTGTTAAGGACATGGGGCGAAGATTATCCCACCCAGTGCTCTGGATCGTCGCCAGCTGGGGATACAGGATGCAATTATTTTGGATTAAGTACTACACTTTACATTATGTTTAAAATTTGTCATGTGGATATGTCCTAGGTGGAGGGGATGGTCTGTCTCTTCCAGTACATCATATTATTACTGGTTGTACTGCTTTTTTGTTCGCCTATGAGGTACCCGATGACTAAAACTTAATCCGATGGGTTCTTGAAAGATCGGAGTCGTCTAAACAGGAGTGATATTTCCATTGCTGGCTTTATTCGTTGGAAGAAAGAGGAGGAGAGAGAGAGGACAGAGGCATATGAAGGGATATCCTGGTTTCTGATTGGCTGATGGACTTTTCTTCTTTTCCCTAGGGTTTATGGGAAATTAGGTTTTTGTTGTTTATCTTTGATATGTCTACTGTTTAATAAAATGAAGGAAGAAGAGCATAATCCTCTCCTCTGTACTCTTAATAGAATTGAAACTTTCTGTTAGGAAAGCTAGGAAGTTTTTCATTCTTTGCATAAAGAAGGAAACCTTGCACATGGGAGGGCAGCAACCATTACAAAATATTGGCCCTATAGTGTGGTCCCCCGGGGCGCTGAGGGGCAGGACATCATGACTTTCACGGCGGTCCTCCT
Source organism: Calotriton arnoldi (assembly GCA_963921515.1). Classification (NCBI taxonomy): domain Eukaryota; kingdom Metazoa; phylum Chordata; class Amphibia; order Caudata; family Salamandridae; genus Calotriton; species Calotriton arnoldi. The sequence continues at coordinate 5,843,001 of CAWUFW010000001.1, read as the reverse complement.
TCAGGCGGTCAGGGGTGATGATGATTCCTCCCCGGCACTGGACAGGGCGCACCGAGTAGCAGTTCCTCGTGGAAATGCAAGCCTTGTCTCAGACATCCTAACCCGGGTGCACTTCTTCACCGAGAAGGAGGCAATCCTCTGTGTGGCCAGGGAGAAGACCGACATGACCTATGGTGGACATCACATTAACATTTTTCAGGATCTCGCTCCCGTTACACTGCGACGGCGCAGAGAATTTAAGCCGGTCACGGACAAATTGAGAGACTTGAAAATTAAATATCAGTGGGGCCATCCCTTTGCCTTAATTTTCGCAAGGGAAGGCAAGTGCAAGTCACTCAGATCCCTTAGGGAGGCCCAGCAGCTACTCCAACTCAAGACAGAGTCCCACCCTCCCAGCCCAAACTCTGGCCTCGCCCAGTCTAGGGCGCCACTGCGGCCAGAATGGTCAACTGTACCTCATCCTCGCAATCGGGCACGAAGAACAAGTGAGCTGTCAGAGCAGGCCAAGCAAGACATCATACAACACCTTAAGTCCATGGATGGCGCACAGTCCCCGGGTCATTGTCCGCCAGCCTCAAACCCACCCTCCCTCTTGGGCACCCACGGATTCCGGAAGCGGTGTGCTCTCACACCTCGACTCCTTACGCCGATTGGTTCCATTGCTCACTCGACCACTGTGTATCTACAGCAGGTCATCAAGGAAAGGCCGCACATATGACTTACTGCTTTCCAGGCACATTCTGCGGCCCTCGCCCCGGCCGCCTCCATGCCTGGTTTTGTCATGAAGTGGCCCTGGTCCCAGGGGGAGCTTTCACCCCCTCTTTGACTCTCAAGCATGGGCCGGCTGCAGGGTAGGGAGACCGCGGCTACTAGCAAGATCATGATGGGACCCCCGCCATTCAACTGGTCCACATGAGGAGTGACTTCCTCAGAGTCGCCCTGGTATATACCAAAGGGACGCTCCAGGACTGGAATGGACTACTGTGGCCCGGTTGGCCTTATTCTTGTTCTCTTTGTTTACCTCCCTCCTTTTTCTTCCCTTCCTTCCCTTTGAATTCCCTGGGGGTGGCGGAGAGCACACTTTCCTATCGTCTTGCCTCTTAAACACGGGTGACACATAGTTCTATACTGGGCAGCATACATGGAGCGGCTCTAACTGACACGCTTTCTTGCACATCCCACACCCTGGCATCGCAGATCTTTAAACGGGACAAGGGCGTCGCCGTTGATGGATGAGAGGGCTTCACATGGGACTGTACACTTCTTCATGCATAAACGACTATGGCACAGGTTAAATGTCTTTCACTTAACGTAAAAGGGCTGAATGCCCCTAACAAGCGGCGGCAGGTTTGGTGCTATCTATTGATCCAGGACCCTGACATTGTCTTCCTCCAGGAGACTCATCTCCTACAAGCAAATACACAGCGCATGGCACACCCCAAATATTCGACTCAAATTTGGGCGTTTTCAGTATCTAAAACATCAGGGGTAGCTATCCATTTTAAAGTGGGTCTGCACATACAGGTGATACGAATAGTGCGGGACAAAGAGGGATACATGAAGCTTAAGTTCCTACTTAATAACAGGTCCCTCACACTGATCAATATTTATGCCCCCAATCATTCTCAAGACACCTATATCAGGACTCTACTTAAAGACCTGGCCTCCAAGGAGATGGGCCTGCTGCTGGTTGGGGGGGACTTTAACTTAGTTTGGGACCCTCACCTAGATCGTAGTGTGACCTCCTTCCAGGGCACCGGGGCAATGTCTGCAGCGCTGAAGCAGGATATCGGGGCCTTGGGCCTGGTGGACGCGTGGTGGTACACGGATCCAAATGCACGTGACTATACTTTTTTCTCCCATGTCCACCTCTCATATTCCCGTATAGATTATTTTTTCATATCTCAGACACTCATTCGGTCGCTGGAATCGGGGACTACATCATACATATCTATATCAGACCATGCCCACCTGGAGATCACCCTGGGAGGCATGGGAGCGGTTTCCCGCTCCGTGCCACGTTGGAGGCTTCCCCCGCACATTATACGAGATCAGGTCAATGTAGCAGAAATACAGGGGGCAGACAATATTCGGCGGATAGCCCATCTGGTGGAAAAGGTCCAGCGGCGTAATATCCCAGCATTTTAACTTTCCCTTGACGCTGAGAAAGCGTTTGATAGGGTGGACTGGACCTTTCTGTGAGTGATACTACGGAGGATTGGATTATGCCCGGTCATGGTATCTTGTATTATGGCATCCTATATCGCCCCATCAGCAAAAATTTGAGTCAATTGGCTACTGGCCCCGCCCGTCCAGATTCTCAGGGGTACTCGCCAGGGGTGCCCCTTGTCCCCTCTGCTCTTTGCTTTGGCTGTAGTGCCCCTAGCGATTAGCATCCACCAGTCGGCTGCAATCAAGGGCATACCATTTGGAAGTGATGAACACAAGGTAGCGCTATTCGCGGACAACCTACTTCTTACTCTAACTGACCCCGAGAGCTCCCTCCCTCCGTTTCTTACCTTGCTGTCTCAATTTGAACGCATCTCGGGACTGAAAATTAATGTAAATAAATCAGGCATTGAATCTCACTGTTTCCCCTCAAGAGGTTATCGAGCTTTGCGCTCGTACCCCGTTCCAGTGGGCTCATCATTCAATTCGGTACCTGGGCCTCAATGTCACGGCCACGCTGTAGACGTGGTCTCAGGCAAACTGGCCGGATTGTAGATGCTCCATTAGGGAATATCTTAGGAGATGGGAATCTCTTCTCATATCATGGCTGGGCCGCCTCAATGCGATTAAAATGTCCATATTGCCCACACACCAATGCCTGTCCACGCACAACATACGCAAGGGAGGCGACCTCTTTACAGCAAACAACTTCCTCACAATGCAACAAATGTGCGATCCTGCCCCACCCTCGGCATTGGACATGTTAACTTACTACACGATTAGGGCCTCATGTAAAAAACACTTCACAGCATTTCCCGCGCCCCCGACAACACTGCAAGCGCTTGAAAACGTATTAACAGTAGCTTCGGGCCGGAAACTAGTCTCTCGCATCTACAGAGGCATTCAGAACACACATCCAATCATAGTCCCGAATTCTCGCAAAGCGTGGGAGGAAGACTTAGGAATGGGTCTCACGGACAAGCAGTGGGAACTTAGTTGTAGACAAATGGAAAGACTGACGCCGAATTACCGCATTCGGCTAATTCATTTCAAATACATACATCGCCTCTATCGCACACCCATACAGCTACACAGGATGGGCCTCCGTGGGGATGACAGATGTTGGAGATGTGGGGCCTCTAAGGCCACCTTCCTCCATTTGGCATGGCAGTGCAGATCGATAGCGAACTACTGGATACAGATATTCACCCATATAAATACAATCACACGTCTGAATCTCCCACAAGAGCCCGGGATAGCGCTATTGGGTATAATTGACATGGTGCAACCGAAACTCCGTAAATTGCCAGTAATACTCTTTTTAATGGCAAAAAGGCAGGTGGCCATACACTGGGGGGCGGCCGCACCTCCCACGACAAAGGCATGGGCAGCGAGTGTGACATACTGTCAGACACAACTAGCAATATATTGGGAAATGTTACCATCAAGATCGCGCCCCAGAGACATATGGAAGCCCTTTGTCAGTTGGCTATAGTCGGTAGAGGCCACGGATCTGGGAAGTATCTGGGAATGTACACCAGTTGTGGGAGAAGGTTGCCTACAGAACTGACCAATGTAACTAATGCCGTGGTGTAATGTTTGACTCGACAATTGCTTATGATTCTTTACAGATGGTATAGACGGACATTCTGGGGGGTTTCCTGCGAAGAGGAGATGTTGAAATCTTGTAGGGAAAACGAGGCACTTGGAGGAAAGCTATGTACTGCACTTTATGTTGTTGTTGTATACTTTGCAAAATGCTAATAAACAGAATTAAAAAAAAAAAATGTCCATATTGCCCAAGGTGCTATATCTCTTCCAAACACTCCAGGCGCCCATTCCCCAAGGGGATATTGAAAGCTTCCAGAAAGAGGTCAATGCCTTCATTTGGGACAAAGGAAGACCAAGATTTTCCAACAGGCTCTTAATGCTGCCAAAAGACCGAGGGGGTCTTGCCTGCCCCAACTTCCTCTTTTACAGGGCAGTGGCATGTCGTTGTGCGATTTGGCCTGGCTGCCAAAAAGAGCTAGGCCTCGCAGTGCCTACTTCGCGACCCCAACGAGAACGGTCCTGGATATATGGGATAAAATAGCGATTAACCGGGGTCTCACTTCCTTCCCCTCCCCTAATACGCTGCTTGCCCGCAATCCTGGCTTCCCCCCAGCCCTACAGCCCAGCTCTTTCCAGGCTTGGGTAAGTGGAGAGTGTCGTACAATTGCTGATCTCTTTGAGGGAGATGTCTTCAAGTCTTTTGAGCATTGCCGACAGGAATTTCACCATCCAGCCACGGCACATTTGCAGTATTATCAAATTTGGCACTGGTTACACACACCCCTCAATAAGCAGGGAGCCACCCGCCAACTCACCCCATTCGAGACGCTAGTACGCTCCTTTGATGGCTCGCGAGGCTTGATTTCATGCACTTACCGGGTCCTTCAGCACTCTAACCCTCTGCCTCTTCACCCCTATCAACAGAAATGGCATACAGATGTTGCAGATGATGCCCCTCTGGAACAATGGGAGCAGCTGTGGAGAGACATCCCTAGTACATACAAAAGCATCACGCAAACAGGAGACGGTATATAAAATTATGACCCGGTGGTATTACACTCCACTCCGCCTCCAGAAAAGGTTCCCCACCTCCACATTCCTGTGTTGGCGCTGTAACGCTGACACAGGTTCATTTATACACATTTGGTGGTCCTTCCCAATGCTAACGCTCTTTTGGAAAGAGGTACTGAGCCACATCAAAGATGTAGTGGGGTTCCCTATCCCGAGCACGCCAAAGATAACGGTCCTCTGGCTCCGACCTAAAACTCTCAAAGCTATGACCCACTCGGATTGGCGTTTGATCCTTCATATGCTAGGGTCGGCGAAACAGGTTATTGCCCTGCATTGGAAGAAGGCCCTGACTCCGCCGTCTGCGGTGTGGCTCACCCGCCTCTGGCACACAATGGCGATGGAGCTCTTGACCAGCCGCATTGCGCACTCTGACACTAAATTCGCACAAATATAGCAACCCCTAGTACAACACCTATCTAAACTAGAGCATGCCCGCTCCCTCCCTCCTCGCCTGCGGGCCCTCCAATTATTCGAAGACGCTTTACTTACGCGAGGGTCAGAGCTCCCTGATTGAGGCAAGCCATGCCAATGACATACCATTCTTCCATCGTTCTCCTCCCTCCCCTGCTGTTGCAAATGCAAGCACGCACGACAAATCAGGGTTGCGGCTTATCCCCAAGCGATGTCTCTATGGGAACCCTCTCCCCCTCCACCCTTTCCCCCTTTTCGCCCACCCTTTGTTGCTCCCAGTTTCTTTTCTTGTTGCATCCAGGCAAAATAGGCCTTGGCAGAGAAGGCATTTTACTCACCTAAGCTAGTTAATTATGCTAAGCATGCTCACCCACGAACGGATCTAACACTACAAGGCTATTAGGCCTGACTAGGGCTCCGTGGACTTTTGAGCAAAAGATAAGCATTATAATTGACCTGTCAGGATGTTATATGTTTGTATGAATATTGCCTACTATTTAGGTTTTATAAGTATGTACACAAAGGTGAGAAAATAATAAAAACAGATTTCAAACAAAATGCTGGCCCTGACATACTTAGTTAATTTGTGACATATATGGGCATTCACACCACATTTAGGTAAAAGAAATGGGTCAACTCTAACGGTGGATGGCAAACTTCGCTCCGCCGGCGGAGTTCACGAAATTTTGCCAACTCTGTGCTCCGCATAGAGCACGAAGTTCGGCAAAAACTCTGCTCACCACAACTCTCTGCGCTAAAACATGGAGCGGTGATGCACTCACTGACAAGAGCAGACTCTCTTAAGAGGGCAACAAGCAAATTAATATTATTTTGCAGCTTTTGTTTTTAATTATCTCGAAATGACCCTCACATGATACACACAAGTCAGGTAATGGAAGAGCATCTCCTTGCTATTGCACGATGAATGCAGCTGCGTCTTTCTTACCTCTGAGCCTCAGCCAGTACAGCACTATCCCTCAGCGGAGATTTTAATTTTCATTACCCCCGGCGTGGAGACTTCTGGATCCTTCACCACTTGTGACTGGGATGCTGCATTTATCCAGACACCTGCCCTTGGTCTGCCGGAGGAAGCGAGCTAGCACTTCCCATTGAGGACGACTCTTAATGACTGACTAAGAATGACTAGTATGCTGACCTTGGTAGAGTTTTGCGGGCAAACAGTGTCAAGGCATGGTGTGTGATGATAGGAGACAGGCAGGTATGTGTGAGTTTTCAGCAAGGCTGCTCTAGTGCTAGCTGGAAGAGGAGGCGGCTGTGCAAAGAGGAATAAGATGGTCAGATGGGAGCTGCTACAGCCGGAAAAGAGGCTCATTTCCCAGGCTGCTAGCTCCTGTCTCTTTCCTGCTAACAGCGCCCACTTCCCCTTTGCAGGCACTGCGGGTAGGTACAAATGCATAAGAGAGGGGGTGGCAGAGGGTGCTGATGGGTTTCCTGTGGGACACACGCAGAGTGCTGTCAGGCACACGCACATTAGGGGCTGCTGCAGCTCCTGGTGTCCCTGCCCCCGGCAGCGGGGGCAGGAGCTTGAGCGGGTCTTTCTGTCCATGCACTCAAGAAGCATAGCAACCACAAAAGAATAAAAGATGCTTTTGGTGGGGCGGTCTAATTGTTTCAGTGCTTTGTGCACCCTTACATTGCTGCAAGACTACGATTCCCAGCGTGCCTTGCTTGATAAGGGAGGACCTGGCCTGGCAGTTCGGTCTTGACTGTTCCCATGCGGCACAGGGTCAAGACTGATTTGCATATGGCTGGGTCCAAACTGGGGTGGCGTAGTGGGCAAAAGAACGATGGATTTAACCCAGATCTTTTGACTGGGGGAGAATGTTTGCATTGTCAGCATTCCGTCCATCATTTGTTTGCTGTAACACTTTTCGCCCTAAGTGGGAAGGGTATGCCCAGACGTGGGTCCCTTGCTCACTGCGCCACTGGATTCAAGCTAGCCTGGCTGAAGAAGGGTGACATACCCTGAAACCGGTCCCAGGATGCTTGTTTCCGGTCCAGGGAGGACCTGGCCTGGCAGTTCGGTCTGGACTGTTCCCATGGGGCACAGGGTCAAGACTGATTTGCATATGGCTGGGTCCAAACTGGGGTGGCGTAGTGGGCAAAAGAACGATGGATTTAACCCAGATCTTTTGACTGGGGAGAATGTTTGCATTGTCAGCATTCCGTCCATCATTTGTTTGCTGTAACACTTTTCGCCCTAAGTGGGATGGGTATGCCCAGACGTGGGTCCCTTGCTCACTGCGCCACTGGATTCAAGCTAGCCTGGCTGAAGAAGGGTGACATACCCTGAAACCGGTCCCAGGATGCTTGTTTCCGGTCCAGGGAGGACCTGGCCTGGCAGTTTGGTCTGGACTGTTCCCATGGGGCACAGGGTCAAGACTGATTTGCATATGGCTGGGTCCAAACTGGGGTGGCGTAGTGGGCAAAAGAACGATGGATTTAACCCAGATCTTTTGACTGGGGGAGAATGTTTGCATTGTCAGCATTCCGTCCATCATTTGTTTGCTGTAACACTTGCTTGATAAGTCGGCGTCGGTTCTTCCGGCATGCATTTCCGGTTGCCTGGCTGTGCAGAGGCTGGTGCTGCTGCGGAGTTGTCAGATGGCGGCCGCAACGGTAGTAGAGGTTTCAATGGGCACAGAGGTAATTCCAAATGCTCACCTTGGTACTGTTACCTTTGTCGAGTATCTGTCTTAATGGACTCATGTACTCTGAGCAGTTCATTTTAATTGGCAGCTTACCAGCGAATCGCATGGGCTATTTATTTACTTGCTTGTTGCATAAATTGCAGATTATGTGTTCTTGACACTACAGTTCAATATCATATGGGCTCTTAATAGATTTTACAACTCCTTTTATGTGTTGCAAGCTCCCTAAAGCTGGCACAGTATACTAGGAAGCGCCGCACAAGACCGAATAGAAAACGCTGTACCTTCCCATTCCCATGTCCTGTTTTGTCATACATGTGACAATTTTTTGGACCGGACAGCATCATTCCGCCACATGCGGAACTGCGCGGACTCTCACAGAGTTTTCCGATAACTGTGGAATTCCGCGGAGTAGAAGTCTGCAAGCTCCGCCCACCCTTAGTCAACTCCAGGGGAACGTCAGGTTTCATTGGTTTGGCACACAATGAAAGGATCTGATTATTTAGTGAGGGCAATTTCAGAGCTTATGGCATTTTAGAACATTTTTGTGAAAATTGGGCTTTAAAATGCACAATTTCACCCATTCTTTTCAAATTTTTCTTGAGGTAGAAATCCCCTAAAGGAGGTCTAGCTTACTCACTTTGATTATTCACTACAATTCAGGGCAAGTATTGTCCTAAAACTTTCAAAGATCAAGCCAACAGCATAATATAGGTGGTATCTAAAACAGACATTTGTCTGTGTTAGGCTGGTATACTATGGAATTATATTATGGAACTCCAGCTATGTCAATTGTTGTGATATTATGGTCTCATGGCATGCCTTCCTGGAAACAAACAGGGTCATGGGTCATATGATGTAATTTCCTGTAAGGCCATTAAGGTCAAAGTGTATGTAATGTCACTTCCGCTCCCCCTGGCATTTTGGTGTATTGACTTCCATGAGGCACCCCAAAGTCAGGTGCCACTATCTCTCTCTCTCTCTCTCGTTGGTAGCATTCATTCCTGTCACCCGCCCCCCACCATCATCAAATCATAGAGGTAGTGCAGTGCATGCCCTTTCCCTGCTCTATCTCTCACCACCCTCAGATTTTATGAATATCCGTCCTTGAAATTGTATTGTCAAAAGTATAAAATCATCAGGATGAACTGGTAGGAGCAGAAAAAACTACTTTAAATCTGTCTTCTCCATCTACGCATCCACCCAGTATTTTTGCACCATCTCCACTGCCATGTCGATATTATGTGACGGAGCATTTGTTCTGTTCAATAAAGTAATTCACTGAATCACCTTTGGGCATGAAAGGTAACATTACAGTCTAAATTCCCCTATTGGTTTCTTGGAACTGTGCACAAGGAGGACATTTTAAGGTTGGGGTGCAGAATGAAATGGACCACCATTTAATTTTCTTTCACCTTTTGCTTCAGTTGTTTATGTACATTGTTCGTCTTGCCATTAAACAAGGGCAGATTCTCTGCCCAGATAGCAGCCTAAAAACCCCATGTGGTTTCATAAAACTATGCTCAAAGCCTTCTCAAAAGAGTTTTGTGGCCTATCTGTCCAGGTATTTCAGTATCTACTGCTCCAGTGCCTCCTGTCTAATTGAAGTACTAGCCCTTCCCCGCCACCTCTTTGTCATTCCTTCTTTCCCTGTCACCAGGTCCCGCACTTTGTCCCCTAAAACATTGTATAAGGGGCTGTTTTCCTTAATTAGAACACGTCTGAAATGCCATGAGAACCAGTAGCATGCTCCTTTGTTAAAGTTCCAGCATGCACCTGGAACATCCTTGGGTTGTCCCTCTGCTTCCCACTAGAGTGAGAATCCCTGGAAAGAGAGTGAATGGCAATGACTGTCCACTGGTCTTGTGTACTGCGGGTACTGGTTTGGTCATCATTATCAGTTGTTATCACAGCTCTTTGTCGCCTCATTATTTACTCAGATTCAGGCTTTCCCTGGCCCTGAGCTCTTCATCGTAGCCAAGCCAGTCTGCAACAGCTTATGTTAGTAGTCCTAATTACATCTAAATATCTAAATAAAGCCACGCTCCTCTTTCGAACTTAATCATAGTATATTATAGCGAATATAGTGAAGCCAGCCATCCATGTATCTGGTTTTGTTGGCACTTTTGGTTGCCTGGCTAGCACCCTTCCCTCTGCCTTTGATCTCCCATTACATTTGGTTTCCCTCTTTAGTAGTTTTAATATATCTATTCATGTGACCATTTTCAGGTCTCGCCTATGACAGCGCATGTGCTACATGCACTCTCTTTTGCGAGATATATTTTATACAACAAGGGGCTTGCCCATTGCTTAACCTTTGTTCGCTTCATTGTCACTCTTATTTGAGGCCTACTAATTTGCAAGTGTGGGCTGGCTTCACTTCCTATTCTTTCGGCTGGAGCATAGACCAAGCACTTATTGCTTCAGCTTGAATGCTATCCTTCAGCTGATAGTGCTGTGATTGGGGCACCACTTTTATTTCCTCTTCCCTGACATCCTTGTTTCACCTCTTGTCATTTGTAGCTATGTTTCACTGTGCCACACAGTCTTCAAAGAAGCCCCTTTCTTCTTTGAAATAGATGCTTATTGTGACAACAGATGTTATGTACTTTTATTGTGAGAACAGATGTTATCTGCTTCCAAATGTATTTTCACTAATAGATGGGCACAATTGCTTTCTTTGTGTGTTAGGATTTTTGTCAAATGTCATATTTTTTCTTTTTGCATGATTCGGACATTAACTTATTTGCTCAGAATCACAGGGGTGCTCTGCCGAGACCTAACAAACATTGGCTAAGCCAATAGTGTTCGCATTTAAGACTATTGGCTCTGCCATTGCCTTCGTTCATGCTGTACAGCATGGGCATTACTCACTTTGCAATGATTTGTAGTCATGCCATGTAGTAGCTTGTCTGCTGTGCAGCATGGCTAAAAATAATAATAAAAAAACTGAAAAGCATCAACGCTGCTGTACAGCATGGCTACTAATCATTGTCTAAGACAATAGCTCTCATAGGCGCGATCTATTGGCTTTGCCATTGCTTGTTTACATTTGTGCTCAGTAATACAAGGCACCCATGTGGGTTGAAAATCCCAGTGTAGGCAGCCTTTTTGTTATTTTGATCCTTTTTGCACCTTATTTGATACATTCAACTATTTTCTCACCACTTCCCCATACTAAGTAGTTTCCCTCATTCATCACTCGATTAGTCTTCTCCCCTTCAGTCACTTGTTTCATCACTGCTGTCACCCTTCCCTCCCCAGTCGTAGTCTTTTCTCACCATACGTATGTCCTTGTCTTCTTCTGCCGTCTCTTTCCCAGAAACTTGTCCCAGAGACCTGGCCCTCTAAAAGTCTCCAAAACCAAACCCTCCTACCCCTTACTCTGCACTTCTCATGGATCTCCTGCCTCTCACATATCTCTCTACTTACATACCATCATGTCCCCATGCCACCTACCAACCACCTTTATGATCTTGAGTTCTGGACCACTACAGCCTCTGTTCCCTGCTTCTCGTCTTTCAGTCGATTTGCCCAACTGCAGCTGTCTCCTGTGTCTCATGCTAATCAACTCCCCCACCCCTGTCTCGGGCTGCAGCTCACTGCTCTTCTCCATTCCCTGCCCAAACTCCCTTGCTATAATCCCTCCTTCTGTCACGTAATTCCCTGGGCACCACCATGCTTCTCGCCAATGCCTTGGGTGGAGGTGTTCGGCCCGTAGCCCCAGCCTGGCCCTAAACCCTCTGTTGTCACCCACAGACCCCTTTAAGATCTCTCCAGAGATCTCTTCACTAGCTACCCCGCAGCCAGACTGCTGCCCCACAAACATTTCCAGTTGCACAGGCCCTTGACCCTCAATACTGAGACTGAGACCCATCTGATATACCCCACTCAGTGCAAGGGCTCTCGCTGGGACCACACTCTCCTGCACCTCATTAACTTCCCCAGTCGCTTCTCTCTTTGGGCTCTTTCCTAATCTCCTTAAGGTGGGGGTGCCCTATCCTCCTCGTCCCCCTCTACTGACCATTGTGTTGTTGTTCTCTGCTGTCCAGTTTGCTCCAGTGTGCTGCGGGTGTCTGCTCCGGTCACTCTGCCTCTCCGCATCAATATTGTTGAACAAAAATGTGACTATTCGCTCATTGAGGTGCCTACCACATCTACCATCAGTCAATCAATCAATCAGGGTTGGTAAATTGCAACTACTCACCCGTGAGGGTCTCAAGGCGCTGGGAGGGGCGGGGCAAGGGTGGCGGCTCCGTTGAGTGCTGGGGTCATCCGAAAAGCCTGGTCTTGAGGTCCTTCCTGAACTTGGGCAGTGTGGGAGATTGCCGGAGGTGGAGGTCGTTCCAGGCTTTGGCTGCTAGGTAGGAGAAAGACTTTCCTCCCGTTCTGGTCTTGTAGATACGTGGTACAGCATGGCTACTAATCATTGTCTAAGCCAATAGCTCTCATAGGCGCGATCTATTGGCTTTGCCATTGCTTGTTTACATTTGTGCTCAGTAATACAAGGCCCCCATGTGGGTTGAAAATCCCAGAGTAGGCAGCCTTTTTGTTATTTTGATCCATTTTGCACCTTATTTGATACGTTCAATTATTTTCTCACCACTTCCCCATACTAAGTAGTTCCCTCATTCATCACTCGATTAGTCTTCTCCCCTTCAGTCACTTGTTTCATCACTGCTGTCACCCTTCCCTCCCCAGTCGTAGTCTTTTCTCACCATACGTATGTCCTTGTCTTCTTCTGCCGTCTCTTTCCCAGAAACTTGTCCCAGAGACCTGGCCCTCTAAAAGTCTCCAAAACCAAACCCTCCTACCCTTTACTCTGCACCTCTCATGGATCTCCTGCCTCTCACATATCTCTCTACTTACATACCATCATGTCCCCATGCCACCTACCAACCACCTTTATGATCTTGAGTTCTGGACCACTACAGCCTCTGTTCCCTGCTTCTCGTCTTTCAGTCGATTTGCCCAACTGCAGCTGTCTCCTGTGTCTCATGCTAATCAGCTCCCCCACCCCTGTCTCGGCTGCAGCTCACTGCTCTTCTCCATTCCCTGCCCATAACTCCCTTGCTATAATCCCTCCTTCTGTCACGTAATTCCCTGGGCACCACCATGCTTCTCGCCAATGCCTTGGCTGGAGGTGTCCTGCCCGTAGCCCCAGCCTGGCCCTAAACCCTCTGTTGTCACCCACAGACCCCTTTAAGATCTCTCAAGAGATCTCTTCACTAGCTACCCCGCAGCCAGACTGCTGCCCCACAAACATTTCTAGTTGCACAGGCCCTTGACCCTCAATACTGAGACTGAGACCCATCTGATATACCCCACTCAGTGCAAGGGCTCTCACTGGGACCACACTCTCCTGCACCTCATTAACTTCCCCAGTCGCTTCTCTCTTTGGGCTCTTTCCTAATCTCCTTAAGGTGGGGGTGCCCTATCCTCCTCGTCCCCCTCTACTGACCATTGTGTTGTTGTTCTCTGCTGTCCAGCTTGCTCCAGTGTGCTGTGGGTGTCTGCTCCGGTCACTCTGCCTCTCCGCATCAATATTGTTGAACAAAAATGTGACTACTCGCTCATTGAGGTGCCTACCACATCAACCGTCAATCAATCAATCAATCAGGGTTGGTAAATTGCAACTACTCACCCGTGAGGATCTCAAGGCGCTGGGGGGGGGGGCAAGGGTGGCGGCGCCGTTGAGTGCTGGGGTCATCCGAAGAGCCTGGTCTTGAGGTCCTTCCTGAACTTGGGCAGTGTGGGAGATTGCCGGAGGTGGAGGTCGTTCCAAGCTTTGGCTGCGAGGTAGGAGAAGGACTTTCCTCCCATTCTGGTCTTGTAGATACGTGATACGGTGGCTAGAGAGAGTTAGGCTGATCGGAGGTGTCTTTTGGGTGCGTGGAAGGAGAGGCGGTTATTGAGGTATGTGGGTCCGGTGTTGTGGAGGGCCTTGTGGGTGAGGAGTTTGAAGGTTATTCTTCTTTCGACTGGGAGCCAGTGGAGATCGCGTAGGTGTCGGGTGATGGGACTGCGACGGGGGATGTCGAGGATCCGTCTGGCTGTGGCTTTCTGGACAGTCTGGAGTTTGCAAAGGAGTTTCTTGTTGATTCTGGCATAGAGAGCGTACAAGGAGTCCAGTCTGCTGCTGATGAGTGCGTGTGTGACAATTTTTCTGGATTCGGGTGGGATCCATCTGAACTTCTTTCGAAGCATGCGGAGGGTGTTGAAGCAGATCGAGGATACGGCGTTGGTCTGGCTGTTCATTGTGAGCGAGGAGTCTAGTATGATGCCAAGTTTTCGTGCGTGGTCCATCAGGGTGGTGGGATTTCTGAGGGCAGGGGCCACCAGGAGTTGTCCCATGCGGAGGGGATGGCGCAAAGGATGAGGATATCTGTTTTTTCGGAGTTGAGTTTCAGGCAGCTGTTCTTCATCCAGGTGGCGACGGCTTTCATCCGTTCTTGGAAGTTGTGTTTGGTGATGTTGGGTTCGTTGGTGAGGGAGAGGATCAGCTGGGTGTCGTCGGCATAGGAGGCGATGTTGAGCCCGTGGTTCCTGACGATGGTTGCGAGGGTGGCCATGTAGACGTTGAAGAGGGTGGGGCTGAGGGAGGAGCCCTGGGGCACTCCACAGTTGGTCTCTGTCGGTTCCGAGAGGCAGGGAGGGAGCCAGACCCGCTGAGTTCTGCCGGTGAGGAAGGAGCGTATCCAGTCGAGGGCCTTGCCGCGGATGCCGGCGTCGTGTAGTCTGGTGGCTAGGGTGCAGTGGGAGATGGTGTCGAAAGCATCCGAGAGGTCCAGGAGGATGAGGGCTGCCGTTTCGGAGTGTGTGTCCCGCAGTGTGCATGGGGGCTATGACTAGTTGTTTCAGTCCTATGTTGGCGCGGTTCTCTAGGAGGGAGGCGTCGTTTGAGTCGTCGTGGTTGTCCAGGTGGAAGTTTAGGTCTCTGAGTAGGATGTAGTCTGTGGAGGTGAGGGCATGGAGTGCGATGAGGTCGGTGATGGCGTCAGTAAAGGGAGTATGGGAGCCGGGCGGCCTGTAGATGAGGGTTCCGCGGGGAGTCGTTTGGGGGTTCGTCCGGAGCAGAAAATGGAGGTGCTCCATGAGGGTCGTTGTGTCGTCCGGGACGGTGGTCATGCGGAGGGTACTTTTGTAAACGATGGCAATGCCTCCTCCTGGATGGATGGGGCTGGCCTTGTGCAAGATCTTGTATCCGTCGAGAATGGCGGTGGCGATGTCGGGTGCATAGTTGGCGTTGGTCCAGGTTTCTGTGAGGAAGGCGACGTCGGGCGAGTAGGTGTTGAGGAGATCCCAGATTTCTATGAGGTGCTTGTGTAGGGAATGTACGTTGAGGAGGATGCAGTTGAGTGGTTTGTGAGCGGTGATGTCCGGTAGGCTGGGAGAGGCTGCTGGGGTACGGAGGTGGGTGAAGGTGCGGCAGCAGTGTAGACAGGAGAGAGGGCCATGGGTGTTGTTCGGCGTCGAGAGCTGGCAGTTGTTGCATCCGGGGTTGAGATCATGGAGGGTGCTGGAGTTGTAGGGGAGGTGGGTCAGAGGACCAGGATCCCTGGCGCTGGTCACAGTCAGGTCGCAGACAGGCGCAGACGGGCTTGCCTTTGATGCACCATTGGCACGTCCGCTGGTCACGGCCGCCATTAAGTAGGGATCGGGAGCGGTCGGGTCAGCTAGGAGTTGGGAAGTATACACTGGAGTGGGGAGGGGTGCGAGGGCCGCAGCGGCGGGGGGAAAACGTGGGAAAAATGAAGGAAAAGGGAAAGAAAGAGCAGGAAGAGAAAAAGAGGGCACAGAGGAAAGAGGCAAGAGAAGGAAAGGAAAAAGAAAAAGAGGGCACAGAGGAGAGAGGCAGAGACAGAACAGCAGAAGAGCAGAGTGCTCTCCCACTGGACTACCAGGGATGAGGCGCAGGCAGGAGCATGTGGGTGGAGGAGGGCCTCAAATACCCTGCAACCGTGATCTCAGGGGGCAGCACTCAGTGGCGGAGCTGCGCGGGTGGAGTGCAGTCACACTGACCAGGTCAGTGGTCTTGCTCATCAACACCATGTCTACTCCATCCTCTGTCTCTATCTCCAGCACTTCTTTCACTGCCCCTTCTATGTTGCTGCCATCTTCTTTAATCAGTGACCAACCATTTATGCCTCAGCCTGCTGCAGTCTGTGGAGGCCACGCTCATGAAAGGCCTGGTGTGGGATTGTTAGATATTGTCGTAGTTTGGTTCATTACGATGCTCCCTTTATTTCTCTGTTGTGGTATGTTCTATATGGAATGTTCATATTTAAAAAAGGAGAAGCTGTGAAATACACTTGGGGAGCTGAAGTTTTGCTGCTTTTCTGTGGCTGGAGTCCCTCCGATTGGTTTCTGCAATCACCAGTGTCAGGAGAGACTTAAACACGTGTGGAATGCTGGATGTACTTCCAGCCATCTAATTCAGCTTTCAATTAATTATTTACGACTTGTCTACTGAAGGTACTGTTATTTGATCCGCCAGGCTAGCCCAGACATGGGTCCCTTGCTCACTTTGCCACAGGATTCAAGCTAGCCTGGCTGATGAGGGGTGTTACCCTGAAACCAGTCCCAGGATGCTTGTTTCCGGTCCAGGGAAGACCTGGCTTGGCAGTTCGAGCTGGACTGTTCCCATGAGGAACAGGGTCAAGACTGATTTGCATATGGCTGGGTCTGAACTGGGGTGGCGAAGTGAGCTAAAGAACAATGATGTACAACCCAGATCTGTGACTGGGGGTGAGTGTCTGAAAAGTTACAGCACTCCGTCATCTCCTTGTGTTTGCACTTTTATTTGATCATCTGCCTTTTTTGACTGGAGGACAGTCATTTTGTTTTTATTATGGTGATTTTTTTCCCCTGGTTTACATCTTATTTCAAGAAAGCATGTCTTTTTGGGTTATTTTTTTTCTATACTTCCCTAATCGTTTATGGATACACTGTTTGAGCAGCATTTGAAGATCATTTTTCAGATTTCTTTGGTGTAACTGTTGCGGAGTTGTCCTGTGCTCAGTTTGCCTCGCGCTGTAGCGCTGTGCTGCACTAAGGAATCTGCTTGGGCAACTTTAGGCATTTTGCCTACTTCGAATCTTTGCTGTGTGCTGATTAAGTGCATGCTGAGCTTGTGAACCATTCAAGATCCCTCTGCTCTCTTCACGCTTCGAGGGATTCTTTGTTCAAGAATCGTAAGAGGCTTTCCCTGGCTCTTACCTGGATCATTGTGTGAACTTTACTGCACCTCTTGTCTGTTCCCGACTCATCGCAACAGGATCCGGATACAACGCTGTTTGTCACTTCCTATGTGACTTGCAAGGAACCATTGACATATAAAGGAGGCCTCTTTCTTTCGTGTTTAGAACAGCTGACATAGAGAGGAGGCTTCTTTTCTTCAAATTTGGAACAGATGATTTTCTCCTGTTTTTGACTTATTGCATTGTTTCTTATCATTAAAACCATTTCATCCAAAGGTGGATTTCGGGTGCTAAGGTGAGTGCCGGAGTTATTTGTGCTGTGTGTCCATTTTTGTCTTCTCTTTTGTTTTTTTAAAAACGTCTACATAAGCAAAGGCAGCAGGGTTAGTGGCAACTGCACTACCTAGGCTAGTCATAAAGGTTTTTCACACTAGTATTGCCCACCTCAAATGGCCAGCTGCCACATGACCACAGATAAATACAAGAGAAACAAGCTGATGAGAGTCAACACAAAAGAGCAACAATGGTTCAAGACACAGAAAGAAGAGTTTGTTTAGCAGGTGTTGTTGGTTTCTGATGCAAGTCTTTTATTTGAAAAATCCTTTATACATTTGTGGAAACAGCCAACGCGTTTCACCCTTCATGAGGGCTTCTTCAGGGCAAGATTAAAACGAATAGTATGCTGATGCCAGCGTAAAACATCCGAAAGGAGCGCCAAAGGTGAATGGTTGTAGGTGCGTCACTATTGATGGAAGATATCTCCAGTATCTGTAGACAGCCATACACTGGATCGTTTTGGGGACTTAATCACGGATTCTTCCAGTTTACTTACCGACGACTCTGGAGGCCTTACCTTGCCAATAGGTTGACTTGCCCACGAATTTCGAGACAACGGAAGTTGGTACTGCACTGAGACCTTAAGCTATACTGGTTCCACACAAGGCCTGGGAATACTGGAGATATCGTCCATCAATAGTGACGCACCTACAAGGCGTTCACCTTTGGCGCTCCTTTCGGATGTTTTACGCTGGCATCAGCATACTATTCGTTTTATTCTTGCCCGGGAGAAGCCCTCGTGAAGGGTGAAATGCGTTGGCTGTTTACACAAACGTATAAACACCTGCTAAACAAACTCTTCTTTCTGTGTCTTGAACCATTGTTGCTCTTTTTTGTTGCCTCTCATCAGCTTGTTTCTCTTTTTTAAAAACTTATTTCTCTCAAGCTTGCTTCTTTTATTTATTCATTATGCAAAATATCACTCCTCCCCCATTCTTCTTGCCTTTACCTGGTGATCCGGTTCTTCCATGGTCCAAATGGAAAAAAGTGTTTATAATTTATTTAACGGTTTGTGGTCCAAATTTATCACCAGAGAAAAAAACAGCTATGTTGATACACTGTTTGGGAGCAGAGGGCCAAGATGTATTTGAAAAATTTCAAAAACTACATGATATCATCAATGAGGGTGATGGTGATTCTTATCTAAATGAATTGGTAACTGCTATTAAGAAACTAGATAACCATTTTCTTCCCAAGGTGTCTGTTATTCTACAACAGAGATATTATTTTGGTCAAAGAATACAAAGTGATGACTAATCTGTTGAAGATTACGTCACTGCTCTTCGTAAATTGTCCCCTTCATGCAGTTTTGGTGAGAATACTGATGAAAGAATACGGGATCAATTCATGCTTGAGTATACAAGTGATAAAATCAGGGAAGAGCTTTGGTCAAAAAATTATCCCATTTTAAATTAGTGTTGTGTGTAGCTAAACATGTTGAAAATTCTATGCTTTGCATACTGTGCATGCTATGAGACAGTCTCATTTGTACAATCCATTGTGTCTAAACATAACAAACAATTTTTTGTTCCTTTTAAAGGTAAAACATCTTGCTCTAGGTGTGGGAGCCTTAGTCATTTGGTCCGTTTTATGTTTAAATTTGTTTAATTGTTGCATCAGTAAGAAGCACATGAGGCATCCAAAGTAATCTGTCAGCTTGGCATCAACATTCAGCCTCAGCTAACCTTGCTGCAATTTTTTTAATGAACCCCCCTGACTCCCTCGCTTCCACCCCCACTCCCCCGGGTGCCTAAGCAACTGGTATCTTGATTTAAATTCAAACACAGGATTCATTTGTGAGTCTGGATCCGAGCACTATTGATCTGTCGGCTCGGTCAGGCACAGCAATTTTAAGTATTTAGGGCAAGTCAGTTCTTTAAATTCCTGGGAAAGCAGGGTAATGAATGGGCGCCAGGACTCACTGAATGTATCCCCCTGTTGTCTGAGTGTTATCGAGAGCCTCTCCATTCCCAGGAGGCGCCAGATGCGGTGCAACCAGTGGCAATGTGATGGTGCCTTCTCGGGTCCCCATAGAGCTAGAATCGATTGATGTGCTGCCCCTAGTGCCAGTGCTATATGTTTGCCCTTTTGAGATTTGAGTGGATATGTTAGCGGGTTAGGAAGGCTGAGAACCACATATGAGGGGAACCTAGGTATCTGAGTGTCAAAGTTTGTGTCAATGTCTGAAAGGATTTCCTCCCAGAATTGGGTCAGCTTGGGGCACTCCCACAAGATATGGACCAGGCTCCCCCGACTACCACTGTCCCCCCGCTCAGGATTCCCTTCATGCAGATGTACTGGGGTTAAGTATCAGTATGTGGCGATGTTCGTCGCCTTGTCTATGCTAGATGTGTTAGTGGCGGTATGTCTCGCCCGGTGGTAGATGTCCCGCCATTCCTTCTGGGATAATTGCAGCCCCAGTTCCCGTTCCCACCGGAGTTGAGCAGGGTATTTCGAATCCGACCCCCCTCTCCCCCAGGAGCCCATACAGGTCAGAGGTGATGCGCCCGTCCGAGTCCCTCTGGATAAGCCATTTCTCAAATGTGGTTAGATGACGCGGCGCTGCCTTCATCACTACCGGCTGCATTAGCCTGTGTCGTATCTGGGTGTATCTGAATCGTTCTCCTTCTGGTATTGTGTACTCAGTCTTCAAGACCTCGGACGATATGGGCCCCTCTTCATCAAAGAAATGACCAATTGATCCACAGCCTGACTTCCACCATGCACCAAACGAGGCGCTATCCATTCCCGGGGCAAAGTCTCTATTCTCCACCACTGGGGTGAGGGGAGACGGGAACGACGATAGACCTCCCCGCATCGCCACCATGTCCCATACCCTCAGGGTGGTCGCCGTGACCGTTGATAAATAGAGATACATTGGACGATGGACGCTAGCCAGAAAGGGTACCTTCCATAGTGCCGTCCCAGCCAGCGCCCTGTCCATGAATAGCCAACCCTTTTCAAACTCGGGCCTGGACCACTCAATTAGGTATCTAAGTTGCGCTGCTTGAAAGTAGTGTGCAATGCACGGGATGCCCAAACCTCCCTCCTCAGGTGGCTGCCAGCTGCGCTCGCGTCTCAATCGAGAGCGTCGGTCAGCCCATGCAAAGTTTTGGAAGGCCTTCTGTAGGGTCTGTAGCATCCCTGGTGGAGGCCAGATCGGTAACGTCTAGAATTTGTACAGGATCCTGGGAGGCACGGTCATCTTCAGGGCTGCGATCCTACCCATCCACGAAAGTGGGTATAGTTGCCAGTGTGCTAGGTCTGACTTCACCCTCCTGACCAATTCACAATAGTTGAGAGCTGCCACCTCCTGGGTGGATGGTGCCAGCTGGATACCCAGATATGTGACGGTTCCTTAAGCCCATAGAATTGAGTAGGCTTGAGCTAAATAATCTCTAGTGTCTGGGCCCACCGTGAGACTCAGAGCCTGAGACTTGGCTAAGTTGATGTGAAATCCCGAAACCGATACGAACCGCTCTACCTCCTGTAAAAAGCCCGGCAAGGCCTCCCTCGGGTTTTGTAAGGCTACAATAACATCATCGGCATATAGCGTGATCAGATGTTCTTCTCCCCCAAATCTCATACCCGTGATCCCGCGGTCGTCCTGGACCCTCTGTGCTAAAGGCTCCATGTAAAACACGAACAGCAACGGGGAGAGTGGGCATCCTTGCCGCGTTCCCCTTCTGATCGGGAAGTTCTCTAAGCTTTTGCCGTTTACCCGGACGGTCGCTCTCGGGGTGGTGTAGCCGCTAAGGATCCAGGAGCAAAACCACTCCCCGATGCCAAAGTGTCGCAGCACCTCGGCTAAGTATGGCCAATGGACCTGAACGAACGCTTTTTCAGCGTCGATAGAAAAGAGCATAGTCTTTGGTTGAAAGCGAGCGGCCTTGTCTATCAGGTGTAGAATTCTCTTGGTGTTATCCGAGCACTGTCTATTAGGAATAAATCCCGCCTGATCGGGATCGACCAGCTCCGGCATTAAGGGCACCAGACATGCCGCTAGGACTCCGGTGAATAACTTCAGGTCAACGTTTAGGAGTGAAATAGGGCGATATGACCTGCAGTGATGCTTCTCCTTGCCTGGTTTTGCGATAACCACCACCGATGCCTCATTGAGGAAGGGAGCGTCTCTGCATTTATAATGGAATTAAAGACCCTGGTAAGAAGAGGTGCTAGAGTGCCGCAAAATGTTTTATAGAAAGTTGCTGGGAAGCCATCCAGGCCAGGTGCCTTGTGTGGCTGCAGCCTAGAGATCGCTGAGATAACCTCTTCGATCCGAATCGGCTTCTCAAGTTCTGCCACCTGTGTCTCTGTCAGACGCGCCACTTGCGCCCCTTCAAGATTCCTCAAGATGTCCCGAATGGGGAGATCCTGCGCCGAGTAAAGCTCCATATAAAAGGACCCGAATCTGGCAGTGATAGCTTCGTTCCCCTCGATTAAAGTCCCCTCCAGCGACAGCAGAGGATCAACCGAGTTGGCTTGTCGCATCCCTCTAAGTTTATTTGCGAGCATCCTGCCGCATTTATTTTCCCCTACATAGAAGGAATGTTTAAGACGCAGGATCGAATATTCAGCACTATCCAGATCTAGCCCTGCCAGTTGTTTCCTGGCCACTTCCAGCTGCCACCACACTCTAGGAGCCCCAGTTCAGTGGTGTATGCTCTCAAGTTCCCGAACTTGTTGTTGCAGCTGTACGCATTTGTTGCGCCTTATTTTATTGTCTGCTGCGGCGACCGCAATAAATTTCCCCCTCAGGACATCTTTCATGGCGTCCCATACGATGGCCAGCAGCACATCGTTTTTGTCATTAACCGCTAAGTAATCTTTTATCTCTCCCTTAATGTGCTTGGTCACTGCAGGTCTATGGAGTAGGGTTTCACGGAGCCGGCATGTGCGGGATGTCTGGCTATGCATTGGGAGAGAGAGGTCCAGCAGGACAGCAGAGTGATCCGACAATGAGCGAGGTTCTAGCCCCACCGAGCGCACAGCCGCATGCACCTCGCGGGAGCCTAAAACGTAATCTAGCCTGGCATAGTATTTATGTGCATGGGAGTAAAAGGTATAGTCCCGTGTTCCTGGGTGTGATACCCTCCATAGGTCTCGCAACCCCATCTCCTGTAACCAAAGAGCCCTCCCTGGGCTGATAGCCCGACCGACCCATGCCTGTGTGTTGAACAATCCAGATCATTGTGGAAGACCATATTCAAATCTCCCCCTGTGACCACCCAGCAGTCCCGTGGAGCCAACACCTCCGCCACTACCCTGTGCACGAACAGTTCCTGGCCCATGTTGGGGGCATAAATGGATCCCAATACAATGGAGTGTGAGCCCATGTGGATGCAATAGCTCAGAAGGTGGCCTTTAATTTCCTCTATTTTTGGGCCTACCCTCCAGCGAAAGGATCGCGATAACAGCAGTGCCACTCCCACTGCCTTGCCTGGAAGGGAGGAGAAATACTGTTGAGGAAACACCCTATATTTAAGTCTATGCCAGTCTCTGGCTTGGATATGTGTTTCTTGAAGAAGAAAGACATCTGCCTGGGAATGTTCCAAATAGGACAGGATAGCCCTCCTCTTAACCGGGTTATTCAGACCCTTGACATTGAGGGTCAGATGGGGTTGCTAGGACTTTGATCGCCTGCGGTAGAGTCACCCTCTGATCCCCCTCCCTTCCCCTCATTGGAGTGCTGTAAGTGTATTGTGTGTTTGAATAGGTTATATCTAAAGCAGCGTGGTAGGCACCCATAAACCATCCCCCCCCAACAAAAACAGCAAACTCCCAAAGTCCCTGGGTCAGGGAAGGAAAGGCGAGATCTATTCTCCGCTCAGTGGTGTAGTCTCTGTAGGAGATTGTGGACAGGTCTTCTGCGGACCCCTCTGGTGCCCCCCCACCCCCGGCCGTCCAGTCCGCCGCCAGCCCATCCTAAACAGAATGCAGTGTCTCAAGTGGGATCTCTAGCCATTGAGTCTTCCGTGAGCTTCTCAATCAGGGCCTTCCTCTCCGAGGCTATGGCCGCCTGGTCCAGGTCAGTCACTCCCCTCCCTGTGGATATCCCCCGCCATCTCCATCGGTCTTCCGATTTCTGGGCTCCCTTCTGCGCTTTCGGTTGCTCTTCCCCTTGGACGTCAATCTGTAGTAGCTTTCAAGCTGCAGCCAAGGAGTGGAACTGGTATAGTTGGTCTGCCAGCAAAAAATCAGACGGAATGGGTGTCCCCAGGAGTATGACACTTTTTTGTCCCGTAGGAAGGAGGTGATCGGGCGGAACTCCCTCCTCTTCTGGAGAGTGGTGGCAGCAAGGTCTTGATATAAATGCAGGGTCTGGCCTTGGAATGTAAGAGACAGTGACATCTGGGCTGCTCTCAGGATTCGTTGTTTGAGGGAGAAGTTATAAACACATGTCAAAATGTCCAGCGTGCGTGGGGAGCCGGGGCCCCAGCTGCCCACTCTGTGGGTTCTGTCTAATCAGATCTCCTCCGCCGGTGTGTCTCCCAGAATCTTAGCAAATAGGGCTGCCACATAGTCGTCTCCCTCCGCTTCTCGCGGTGCTCCTCGTATATGCATATTATTTCGCCAAGAGCGGTTTTCCAGATCTTCCGCATGTGCTTGTAGGTCAATTTTCTGGTCAGACAGACGGATGATTTCCTGCTGCATTTGTTCGATCTCTTCATCACGGGATGTCTCTCTTCCCTCCAGGGCATCTACCCTATCTCCTATATCTGTGATTTCCTTTCGAACCTCTTGCAGTTCATGCTTTAGGTCTCTTTTAACTGCGAGGATGTCATCCCTTAAAGCTGAGAATAATGGCTCCAGATAAGGTCAGGTGACCGGGGCCTCCAGCTCTTCCCCCGTAGGTGAGGCAGCGCCGCTCGAGCTGTCCCAGGGGGCCCCCTCCTGTGTAGGGTTCAAGGTGGCCCTCCCGCTATCTCTGGAGTTCCACTCGGACCCGTCGGGCCATAGGGCCACCAACCCTGCTCTGTTCTACCCACGATTCACCAGTCCTCCCAGTGGGCTGTGTAGGTCGGGGCACCGCAGGCTCTGGTTTTGTCGATTTCGTCCTTGGCGCCCAGATTCCCGGGTGTCACCCTGGTATCCGGAGCGTAGGCCCCCCAGTCCGACCCCACCGTTTCTGGGCTCAGCCACAAGTGTTTGCCTGCGTGTTTTGCTTTACCCTCTTATTGCGGTGCCTAGCCCGGTCCCAAGGCTTCCACTCGTGCCCTCCTCCGCTTAGGCTCCCGATAGTCTAGGGCACTCACCTTGAGTCTTGCATCAGCAGGCCTCTGGAGATTGGAGACAAGGGAGCTCCATAGCTCTTCCCAGCTCTGGGTCGTCTCTGCGCGTCCGTCTGGCGTGGAGTGCCCTCTCTCGCCCACGCTGTGTGTTAATTCACTCTGGGCTCCAGTATTGTTAATGGTGGACTTATCCTTTTCATGCAACACAGGTGGGTCAGCCCTGTCGCTCCGGCGAGAATCTATTGGTGCTCCTGTCCTCCTCTCCCCGCGGCACCCTACCGCTGGCTGGCCCCAGCCCCCTCGTCCTCACCGAAGCAGAGCCCGCTGGATCGTATCAGGGAGGCCTCTCTCCGCTCTGCTCCGCCTCTCGAGCATGCCAGCGAACTGGGCTCTATCGCATTCACCGCCACCCCCGCAGCAGCTGGCTCATCCGTCTCTCCTCCGGTTGGGCCCCGGCTCCGGTCTGCAAAGCCGCCTCGGATCACTCGCCTCACTGGCGCTTAAGGCCTCACGGCTAGCCCGGCCCCGCCCAGCAGCACAGCTCGGTGGCTTTCCGCTTACAGCTCCGCCCGGGCCCCCCATCGCAGCCGCCTCTGCTGGTCTAGTCCTCTGAGCTTCTCGATCTCCTCTCACCGCACTGGGGGCCTGCGGCGTTATGTAGCAGAGTCTCAGTGGCCGGGATCTCAACCCCAGACCGAGGCCCCAGGTCAAGTTAGTGCATATGCCGCCACGGGGGTCAGAGCGGTCTGCCCCCTGTTCTGTGCGTGGCAGTTGGTCTTCTGGATATAGCGGGGCCTCTCCCACGTCACTGAGGTCCCCCCCCCCTGCTTCCCCGAATGCTCAGGCAGCTTTCTACACCACTTCAGCAGCTCTTATGGGGTCAGCAGAGGAAACCAGGCCGCGCCAGAGAGACCAAGGCCACGGCCCCATTTGGTCAGTTTTAAAGATTGTCTTGCCTTACGGGCTGTGTGTTAACTCTGTGGAAAAAAGGGACACTATGCTAAATATGACAAATCTTCAGTGGTTAAGAAAAGATAAACAAGGGCTCTTCTGCTGATAACGAAGTAGTACAGATTGTCAATGATGTTAATTGTGTTTCAAAAGAACATTGTGAGCATCCCTCTGATATTGTGCTACTCAATGGCTCTGCTGTGTCCATGATGATGGACCAGACTTTCATAAGTTCTGATGAGGACTATGCTTGGTATTTTGATGTAAATCTTTCCCCCTCATTTCACACCATATAGTTATGATGGCAAGCCCATCAAATCGATTGGGCATTTTAAAGCTAACGTAGAATTCCATGGTAACCACGCTGCAGGAATATTAATGTTCCCGTCAAGGGAGAGACAGTCTTAAGTTGGCCTCATCAAAAACTCTTAGGCATATATCTGGATCCCAATTCTGGTTCCCAAGTTCAGGTCATGAAACCATGGCTGAAATGTGCTCTCACGAATTTCCAGAAGTTTTTTCTAACAAAGTGGGATGTGTTAAGTGGTACGTGCATCGGATAAAATTAAAAGATAGTGCTAAACCTGTCGCGTATAAGGTCAGAAATATACCATTAAGTTTACAGGATGCAGTTAGGAATTATGGTCACCAACAATTCTGTGGACATAACTGTGTGTGGACCTCAGAAATCTCAACAGAGAAGTGATTGAGGACAAGTTTTCTTTACTGAACATTATGGAAATGATAAGCTTATTGGGAAATGCAAAGTTTTTTTACCACACTCTATTTAACATCTGCTTATCATCAAGTGTGTCTTTGTTAGGAGTCCAAAGATCTTATAGCATTTATAACTCCTTTTGGTGTGTTTCTGTTAAACAAGATGGTTTGGCCTGTTTTCAGCAACATCTGTTTTTCAGAGGCTAATGCCTGACACCTTAAGTATGACATCGGGTTACGTTTTTTCAAGATGATTTTCTGATTTTTAATACCACCTTGGAGGAGCACTTGGTCAAAGTTTGTGAAGTGTCAAAGATATTCTGTAAGAAGGTTATTACCCATAAAATCAGCTAATGTAAGAAATGTCACCCCAAAATCACATATTTGGGACATGTTATCACTGGAGAAGGGGTTAAGCCCAAGTATGATCTAATTAAAAATATCATGGACTTGCCTCATCCCATTAAAAAAGAAGAAGTTCAAGTCTTTCTGGGAATGGCTGAGTTCTGTGCCAGATTTGTTCCAAATATTGCTGCTTGTTCCTGTGCCATTCGAGGGCTTCTCAGAAAAGGTGTCCAATTTGAGTGGAGTGGTGTGTGTCAAAGGGAATTTGACGATTTAAAGGCAAGTCTATTGTCAGCAATATGCTTGAAAAGTTTTATCCTGGTTTTACCCTGTTGTCATCACGGATGCTAGTTATAAAGGTTTTGGGGCGGTCTTGAAACAAAATCAAAATGGTGATGAGGTAACCATAGCTTTTGCCTCTAAGTCTTTGAAGGGGGCAGAAACAAGGTATTAACCATTAAGAAAGAGGCACCTTCTATCTTCTGGCGGATAAGAAAGTTTAACCAGTTCTTGTGGGGTGTGAAGTTTGTGGTTAGATCTGATCATAAACCTCTTCAGAAGGTGTTTGGAAAAAACGATTGGATAGCATCTCTTATTGCATATGCAAATGGTTGATGGCACTTTAAGATTGTCATTTTGTGGTTTTGTACTTATCGGGTGTAGAAAACAACGCTGCTGACTGCTTGTCGAGATTAGTAGGTGTTTCCCTGGACTTGGACGTTAATGATGACTTTTGGAGGAAGGAGGAAGCCTTCAAGGTTTGCAATGTAACTTTGGGTTGTGTGTCAGAGGAGGAATGGTAATGTGAAATGGAGAAGGGTGATGTGTTGAAGCTTGTGTGTGAGATCCTTGTAAAAGGTGAGAAAATTTGGAATGCTGGCGTTAAGCTTGTGGATTTTGGAAAAATGTGACATGGATTTTCAGTCAATATCATATGATACTTAGAGGTACAAGGCTGGTTCCACCACTAGGGGTCTGCGTGCGTATCATACATCTTACTCATGAAGGTCACTGAGGAATTTGTAAAACTAAGGAAAGGTTAAGGTGCTCCTGTTGGTGGCCGGGAATGGACCTGCTGGTGGAGAGGATGGTGAGAGATTGTTGGGAATGCAGGTTGAGTGACAAATCTTTGAAAGTTAGAACTCCTTCCATGATTTGTCGTGAGATTACTAAGGAAGTGTGGGATGACATAGCTTTTGATTTAGTGGGACCGGTAGGTGAGGTAAGTTCACCTAAATACTTATTAGTTCTTATGGACCTGCTCTCCAGGTGGCCTGAAGTGAGGGTCGCCTGTGAATTTACTACCTCTGCGGTGATCACATTTTTGACAGAGGTGTTTACCAGTGAAGGTAATCCCTGGTGTATCCTCACTGTCAACGGTGTACAGTTAACGTCCAATGAAATAGAGGTGTTCCTGAAGGCGAGAGGAATAAGACGTCAGAAATTCGCTCTATAATACCCCTAAACAAAAGGTATGGTTTAGAGACTTATTAGGACATTGAAGGAAACCATACAAATTGCCAAGTGTCAAGGATATAGTTGGATGCCAGTGATGAAGAAAAGGGTTGAGGAGTGCATGTTTACTCCTCATACTACAATTGGGGTAGGTCCATTTGAATTGTTCAGAAAGAGAAAACCTTTCACTAAGGTGTGTCCTCCCTGGATCGGGGTATGTAGTAAGAAGACATCCGATGAGAAAAATCTGGTTGAGAGAAGCAGATCTAGAGAATATATATTGCAGAAGAAAATGTAGGAAGGTTATGATGTCCTTAAAGTGGTTAAACTGTTTGCCATGGTGATGTGGTGAATGTAAAATTGCCCAGGAAAAACGCAGAGTTCTCATTTTAGCCGATTATTCAAGGTCACCAAAGTCTTTTGTGGGCAGTCAAACTGGATGATGGACGTATTTGGAATTTTAGCAGGATTGTGATAATTAAGTAATGTTTTCTCCTTGATGTTGCATAATTAATTATGTTTTTTCTCTTTCCCAGTTGTGTTTTATAAGGGGTTTATTTTTTATTTATTTTTGTTTATCGGTGTGGGGTATGTGGTATTGTTAGATATTGCCTTACGGCCTTATTATGACTTTGGCAGTGTGGGAGCGGGGCTGCCACACTGCCGCCCCACTCCCACACCGCCAAAGCCAAAACAGACTGCCCGCCTGATTACAACTTCTTAAGTCGCTGGCAGGCAGTTCTTTGGCATTCCCACTGCAGTCCCTTTGAAATAGGCACCGCAATGGGAATGTCAAAGCATATTGCTGCACGGACCGAAATGCACAATGTTGTGCATTTCGTTCCTTGCAGGAACATGGGGGTGCATGCAGACAGGGGGGCACACCATGTGCCCCCCTTCAGGCACCCCATGGTGCAGAGGCACAAGGTTTCCCCACCGGCACACTTTTTATGGCGGTCACACCGCCATGAAAAGTGCGGCGGTGAGGAAACTCCTAATATGCTTGGCAGTGCCGCAGCAGCACCACCAGCATATTAGAGGCCTTAGACCGCTGCACTACCGCCAGTGATTGTGGATCCCTAACGGCAGCAGCGGTCCCTTGGTGGTCCAACCGCCACAGTCATAATACGGTGGCAGGACCGCCGCCACGGGTTTGTGGTCCATTGGACCGCCAAACTCGTAATAAGGCCCTTAGTATGGTTCATTCTGATGTTCCTTTTATGTCTCTGTTGTGATATGTTCTATATGGAATGTTTAAAGTTGAAAAGGAGAAGCTGTGAAAACAGTTGGGGTGCTGGAGTTTTGCTGCTCTCCTGTGGCTGGAGTCTATCCATTACAATTAAAGGATCTACTACTGCTATAAGTTGGCTCTCTTTATTTTATTAACTTCACATCTGGCCTGCTTTCCTTGCCTTTGTCTCTGTGTACTTCTTTCCCTTCAGGTTCTGCAGGCCACCCTGCACTCCTTCCGTGTTTGTGTGGGTGGAGAGGGGGCGACGACAATATACGGACATTTGGCATTTCCTGCAGACGTCACATTTTTATCATTTGAATCAATTGCTGCTGGGGTCTTAAAGTCCTCTTCTGGGCATCTTCCAACCACCCTCAATACCTTGATTGCACACTGTGATATTGGCTCCTGACCGAGCTTCCCGAGCGGCCATTAAACACCTTTGTTGCGCAGAAGGAATTAAATCTTCCTCTGCGCATGCACTTTTACGGCATGTAAAGACATGGCTGTACAGCCGCCATGTAATATGGCGACATGTTTTCTTGGGTGCTTGACCAAAAGTCCCAGAGGAGGAGTGAGGTTGCCTCTCCTCTCCTCTTTGGTCCACACTCGCAGGATATGTGGAAACGTTCAGAAAAGACTCTGGCATTTTGTATAGCACAAAGCAGAAATCATGCTACTAACAGTATTGTTGGAAATGGATAATCTTTTCAGATACAACCGAAGTGGCCACAATATTCATTTGTACAACCTATGATGGATTCCCAGCTCCATTGTTTGCCTGTGTATCTGCGTATTAAATGTATAGCTCTGAATTGTGCACAAGGCTTTCCAGAGCCCAAGACCATATCTCTTGACCAACAAATTCCACCTTGAATCTGCATTCGCCAAGCCATTCTCCCTTTCGAGCATGCCTGTTCCATAATTTTCGTTCAGTAGACGGGGCTTTTGATGTCCATGTGGCCTACGTTTGGAATTCTGTTTTGCTTTCTCTCTGCCTTCCCACTGACCACCCGACCTGTTGAAAAATGGTAAAGGAATAGCTATTTTCGGGTATTTTGTAAATGCCTTTAGAATTTCCATTTCTCAGCAGCACGATGATTAGCCTTCGGGTTGGCGCACAATAGATAAATAAAATAAAATGAATAAGATTGGGGCTTGCAGAGTGGGGCCTGTGTTAGCTTTATTTATAACTATATTCAACAGAACTCAGATTAAACAACAAAAAGCATTAAAAACTGTACTCTCTGGACTTCAAAACTGGTTCTGTGCTTTTTAAAGAGCAGGAGGAGGTAAGTATTTTTAATTGTTTCACTGGGAGACATGTAGAACAAGCATTTGCAATGCAATAGGTCTCGCATTTATGCGAGTTTAAGCTATTGGCATTGTAAATGACAATGCCTTTTATTTATGTTTTAAAAACGAAAACAAAAATAAAAGGCATTGTTATTTGCAATGTCAATAGCTCAAACTCGCGTAAATGCGAGACCTATTGCATTGCAAATGCTTGTTAGATTAGTGAGTAGAAACGCTCCCTTTCGGCCCGTGCGGCAAATTAATTAAATAAACAAGCGCGGCCGCTAAAGTGAAAGCGGACCGCGCTGCAAATAAAAAAAAAATAGTGCTTACCGAATTATGAAGGAGACAGTGTAACGCCACAAGTAAAAGATCCAGTCCTCAGCGGAGGTAACAAATTATTTATTTATTTATTAAATTTATATGGCGCACAGCTACCCAGAGATTTCCCGGCGCCTACGGACATACAAGACAAGAGATAAGGGCAAGAGCTATTGATAAAAAGGCTCTACTGATTAAAAAGCCACGTTTTCAATTCTTTGCGAAATTTGAGGTAGTGCTTTTCAAGACGAAGATGCATTGGAAGAGAGTTCCAAAGGGAAGGAGCCAGATAGGCAAAAGAACGTCCTCCCATTCTGGCACGTTTGATCCTGGGTACCTGGAATTTTAATTGATTAGAGGATCGTAGTAGGCGTGAGGGACGATAATGGTGCACCAAAGCACTTAGATAGTGGGGAGCTGAGCCCATGTTTATTCTGTGCATATAGCAAAGGGCTTTAAATTTGGCGCGATTGTCAATTCTCAGCCAGTGTAGTTTACGAAGTGAACCTGAAGTGGAAGCCATTCTGGGTAGTTGGCAAAGCAGTCTTGCAGCGGAATTTTGGACTACTGTAGCTTGCGGAGCACTTCCTTACTAGCACCCAGATAGAGCACGTTGCCGTAGTCCAATCTGGACACTACTAAGGCCTGGATGACAGTTTTTTGCGTAGCGGAAGGAAGCATCCAGAGAATTTTCCTAAGCCACTTTAGAATAGCAAAACAAGTGGAGGCAACTTTGATCACTTGCTGCCTCATAGACAATTGGTCGTCAATAATAACGCCAAGGTTGCGGGCCGATTGTGATGGAAGGGGAAGATCGCCCATTTGCGGTGGCCAATGTTGAGGGCCCCTGAGAGTTTTTTATTACCACAGAAGATGAGGAGTTCTGTTTTCCCACCATTAAGTTTTAGTTTATTTGCGTGCATCCAGTCAGCGATCTTTTTTAGCCCCGGCTGGAGAGAGGATGTCTTCGAAGTCTCCTTGGAGGAAAGCGAAAAGATGAGCTGGGTGTCATCCGCGTAGGAGTATATTGTTAACCCTACTTTTGCTCTGCTATCGTAGCCAGAGGGCTGACGTAGATGTTGAAAAGCAATGGACTAAGTATGGAGCCCTGAGGGACTCCATATGGGGAAACCTGAGTCTTGGAATGAGCAATAGAGGAGAAGACCTGGAAGGTCCTTTTAGATAGAAAGCTGGACAGCCATACCGCCAATGCCCTCAGATTGAAGGATTTTTAGAAGAGAAGTGTGGGAAACAGTGTCGAATGCGGCACTTAGATCTAGTAAAATAAGTGCCACCGTATCTCCTTTGTCGACCTGTTGACGAATGTTCTCCGTAACTCCCAGAAGTGTCGATTCTGTGGAAAAACCTGCTCTAAAGCCTGATTGAGACGGATGTAGAATGTTTTGTGCTTCAACAAACTTCGTCAACTGGAAGTTGATATGTTTTTCCAGAATCTTTGAGAACACAGGAAGCAGGGAGATGGGGCGAAAGTTAGAAAGAATCTCGGGGTCAGAGTTGGCTTTTTTAAGCAAAGGGAGCACCATAGCATGTTTCCAGGCCACCGGAACCCTAGCTTCGTATAGTGATGCGTTGAGGAGCTCCATGATAATAGTAAGTATAGGGAGGTCTAGTTTTTGAAGCACAGAGGGGGGAACCGGATCCTTGGGGGAGCCAGATTTGATGCTCGTGAGAATACTACGAAAAGCAGAGATATCAAGGGGAGTCCATTTGTCTAGCAGGATATCACTGTTCACTAGAACGACTTCTTGTGAGAGGCATTGTGTTGCCAAAGAATTAGTTTGCAAATTTGTTATTATAGTTGTATGTTTGTTAAAATCCGAGTAGATTTTATCAATTTTGTCCACAAAAAATTCCGCTAGATCATCACACTGTTTAGAGTTGAGACCCGGAGGCTCAGGTTGACAACTGGCACCAGATAAATCCTTCACTACTTTAAACAAAACTTTGGGACAGTTTTGTGAATGTAAAATAGTGTGATTGGCGTGTTCAGCATGAGCCGTGTTGCACATGGAGTGATAGTTTTTTAAAGCTAATTTATACGTGTTTTTTTTTCTCCGGCTCGTAGTTTTTCCGCCAGCGTCTTTCTAGATTTTTACATTTATTTTTTTCCATTTAAGTTTTTCTGAGAACCAAGGAGCTGGAGGGCGATGATGATCCAATTTTTGTTAGACAATGGGAGACATGCGTCAATAGAAGAGGTTAGCCATTTATGGATGACCTCATCTTCATCTAGGCTAGCTATCGAAGTAACCGGCATGGTGTTATTCAGAAGGAGGTTCAAACCGTTCACATCTAGATTTTTCCAATTTCTACAGTTTC
The DNA here is from genome assembly GCA_963921515.1 of Calotriton arnoldi. Taxonomy (NCBI): domain Eukaryota; kingdom Metazoa; phylum Chordata; class Amphibia; order Caudata; family Salamandridae; genus Calotriton; species Calotriton arnoldi. Next base: position 5,809,703 of record CAWUFW010000001.1, on the reverse strand, counting down.
TTGACCCAGAGAGAAGGGATGAATTCTTAAGGCACAGTTCATGTTTAACCTTAAATTCCACCAGAAAGTGGTCAGACCAAGGAATAGGAATAGCAGGCTTGCAAGAGACAGTGGTAAGGTTGGAAAAAATGGGATCCAATAGGTGTCCAGCCTTATGGGTGGGGCCTGAGTTGTGAAGAGAAACATTCATAGCGGCCAATTCGGCAATGAGCGTGGAGCTAGTGGTGCAGGAAGCTTCATTAAAATGTAAATTCAGATCACCTAAAATCAGGAAATTAGAGGCTTCTAATAGTAAGGGGGCAATAAGATCTGGGAGAGCAGCTGCCCAAGGTCCAGCTGGCCCTGGGGGGCGGTAGATTAAGGTCCCGGAAAGAGTGAAATTAGGGGACAGTAAAAGTTTAAACAGACCGGCTTCGCAGTCCTTGAGACCCAAGTCATCCCATTTACACGTGTAGGATGATTTAAAAATTATTGCTATGCCTCCTCCACTCCTAATTGCACGATTCTTTCCAAGAGATGTGTAGTTAGGGGGAAGTGCATGCGCAATATCGGGTCCGGAGCTCTCATTAAGCCAGGTCTCTGTTAGGAAGATGGCGTCAGGTTGAGAGTCGGTGAGGAGGTCAAGAATATTTCCCTTATGTTTTGGGAGTGACTTGCAAGTAAGACTAAAAAAAGTGAATTCAGAGTGGATATCATTTTTCTTCTTGGTCGAAGTAGGCATTACAATATATTTACGACAAGTAGATTTCAAATGGGATTGAGGTGTGAGGGTGTATCCACAGCCGGGGCAGTTTGAGGGATCTGTGTCGGGAATGAAAGGTGAACAGTGCGGGGCTGGCTTGGGCCGAAGGGCCCGAATTGTTGTGCAAGAATAAGTAATCCGGCCGTTATGGATTTGGGCATAGGGTCTGGCCCCAGGCCAGTAACAAGGAGGGACAGGGCAGTAACAAGGAGGGACTAACAAGCCTCATTATCAATCGGAAGTCAGCATTTACCAAGGACAATGACAACAGTCAAACAAAAATATGGGCGGAGAGAAGGCGAGGCTTCCACAGCATACTCGACTACTGCATGCCTCGCAGAGCAAGCAGCGTATGCGCGCTGCCACTAGACTAGACCTAAAAATGTTATCTGCATAACTATCTCATATATTGATTATTAAACAGACAAAAGTATGCCGTCATAGTAAGATATTTTGGTTCTACAAGAAAAACAGCATCTGACTGAAAAACACATTTGTGATTGAGAAGAGTCACGTGCTTGTGCATTCATTTATTGTTTTCCAGCATGGTATCTTACAGAAAGCTATATATCATGACAGGACTTGCAGACTACCTACCTTTCAGGCCTACTTTTTTTGTTTCTTCCCTAGTGCTGTGTGCCTATTATTTTTCGAGGATGAATGACACTATAATAAGTACATAAAATGTGTCACTAAATAAGTCTTAGACAGCAGCGGTAGACTTTCCGTCAGCACTGTATCATTGCAAACGGTTTTTATTTTCTCCCAGTGGTTTACTGTAAATAGAATAAGCAATGCGCTTCTGCTGGATGTGGCATTGATGAGGGCCTGATAATTCCCATGTCTTCTGCTCCTGAAAAATGAGTTTTTTAGTCATGCTTGACGCATTAGTGCCATATCCTGGAAAGGTTGATGATCTATCATATGTTCTGTCAAAATATAATGCATATTTCAGAATGTTTTGCAAGTCTCCTGATATTGCTGTGTTTTCAATTATTGTATCCCTGTTTTTGAATAGATACCCAATTGTGTGAGGTAGCGTTCGTTGTATCTGGTGGCAAAAAGAAACTTTTAGAAATACCTGAATGTGTTGCCCTTTTCCAGCTGCAGATTAGTCACATATTCAGCAAAATAGTAACATTTGCAAGAGCTTATCACCGGGTAGCTCCAGGTACACTGTCACATATACTGCTTTGAGCCATTATGAAATAACAACAAAACGGAAGTGGCTGGATGAGGACCTTCACACTTCCTTCGTCTGATATAGAAATAATTTTCATCATTTGTATTCTATTATATTGTAGCATTTCTATACCTATTGTCGAGGCCTCAAAGCACTTTCCAGTTATTCAGGTGTATAGTTACTTATAGAGTGTATATGTGGCAGAAGGGTGATTGTTGAAGTGAGGTGAAGGGGAAGAGTGTGCTACAAACTTGGCACTATAACATTTATTTGCATCTAACACATGTGGCTGTTGTAAAGAGAAAGGAGTGTGAGAATAGGATCACGAGAAACATGTACAGATCACTGAGAGTTACTGGCTGAGAGTCATGTGGGTCCTGCTTTATGCAAAAGCCATGGCTTTGTTTTTCTTGGTAATTCTTAATGGTTGTAGATGGCCCCTGTCCTCTTTGGGCGTATATTTGAAAGCTTCCACTGTCTACTGAGAGGAAGCTTCCACCTAAGAGGTTGTTTGGAAAGGTTGAATTAGAAGACATGGGAATGGGGTCATCCTTGTACAGACATTTCTCCTTTCTTTTTCTACCATGGGTTTTGAGTATGCAAGTGAGCTCTGACAGTCACACAGAAAAATACAGGGTAGACACAAGGAGCAATGTGTGGAGTTGTGGTAGATGTATATTGTATATATATTCCATATTAGGCTCTGTCAGCAGGAACTGATAGTGTGCAACCTGTTCATGGCTTGCTTTTGATAGAAACTTTGAAAAAATAAGAGCTGTAGGATGAGCCTTCCTACTTTGGCAGTACCATTCATTTCAAGTATGATTGCTTGTTGTGACTGTTGGCCAGGTCTACAAGCTGAAAAAGAAAACTAATATATATATCTCGATAAAGCTCTTAGGAGCCGCGGAACCGCAGCATCCCGTAACATTACCCTGCCAATACGAATTGGAATGTGACTTCACAGAAATGCACAACTTACTGAAGAGGTGTGTTCAGGTTTGACATCGGACGGGGTATTAGCGGCTAGATGAGGGTCCAGGAAACTCGCACTTTTCCCACAGCGACAGCAAAGTACGAGAGGGGAAGCAGAAGGCGCCGCCCACTGTGGATCAAGTACTTACTATAGAGCGCCTGCAGTAAACGGACTCAGAGTACCGAGATCGGGACATCCCTCAATGCCTGCCAGAGTGTCTCCACCCATCACAGAGAGACATTCTGTATTTAAATGTGGACATTTGTAACACCTGTGACAGAGGCATTTGATAAAGGCAGTTATGCAGAAACGCGTCATGCAGGTTGGAATAAAGCGAGAGCTCCTGTGAACCCGCATGTGCTCATTCTTTTCAGATGGGGAAGGATTATGGACTTTGATATTTGTGTGCGGCCACGATCACACAGAGCACCCATCCTCAAGTAGTTTGGCGGCAACAGTGGCACAGTATGGTTTCCTAAAGCTCTTGGGAGCCGCTGAACCGCCGCATCCCGTAACATTACCCTGCCAATACGAATTGGAATGTGACTTCACAGAAATGCACAACTTACTGAAGGGGTGCGTTCAGATTTGACATTGGACGGGGTATTAGCGGCTGGATGAGGGTCCAGGAAACTCGCACGTTTCCCACAGCAACAGCATAGTACGAGAGGGGAAGCAGCAGGCGCCGCCCACTGTGGATCAAGTACTTACTATAGAGCGCCTGCAGTAAACGGACTCAGAGTGCCGAGATTGGGACATCCCTCAATGCCTGCCAGAGTGTCTCCACCAATCACAGAGAGACATTCTGTATTTAAATGTGGACATTTGTAACACCTGTGACAGAGGCATTTGATAAAGGCAGTTATGCCGAAACGCGTCCTGCCGGTTGGAATAAAGCGAGAGCACCTGTGAACCCGCGAGTGCTCAATCTTTTCGGATGGGGAAGGATTATGGACTTTGATATATATTTTATTGGCTCAAAAACGATGCATTTTGGCTAGCAAGTAGACTTTGTCAAGTTAAAGTAACGCACCCACCAATCATAAATATAAATGTTTTCTTTCATGGACATGAAAAACATACTGTGCGGTGGAGTGGTCAGACCTTGCAACTGAATTCACCTATCCTTAATTAATTAATAATCAACAGTTTTATTATTTTGCCCAGTTAATGATTTTAACTACACCAGTACCAGAATTGATTTGTTTTTATTTGTAAGGACATTTAAATTACAAAAACTTATAAAAATGAATCAGGAGGCTAAAACCAAAAGGTCTAGAGTTGGACAGGACTGTAGTGGGTCGAACTTTGAATTACAGGACATTGACTCCATTTTGATGATCCTTGATTTGGAATCCAACAATGAAAAAATGGTGCATGATGATGTGAGGGATACCTTGAGTAGACTGGTCTTTAATGTTTATAGCTCACAAAATAGTGGTTTAGGACCAAAGTCGAAATACAATCTGAATGTCGTGCATGATGATATAGAGGCATTCCCAAGTGTTATGATTCATGAATTGATGAAATTGCAGAGTGATAAGAGCACACATATGTATGATAACATAACACAGGTATAAAGGCTTACACTACAGAATTTAAACAATGACCCATCGATTATAATAAAACCGTCTGACAAAGGTGGGAATATAGTTGCGACCAATGTAACAAACGATAGAGTTGAAGCCCAACGACAGTTAAGTGATCAAAACTGTTATGAACACACATCTTGGGAATCATATAAACAATCTATACTTTCATATCATAACCTGTTAAGCGGATGGCACCAGGATGAACTGCTAGAATCTGATGAATACAATTTCTCCTGCCGAAAAGTCATAAGAACCTAACATCTCAGCCAGGAAGGCCCATAGTTTTGTCTAATGGTGGCTTGTTAGAGAACTCGGTCAAATTCTTAGATCATTTTCTGGCACCTTATGTTGTAGGCCTAAGATCATATTGCCGGGATAGCACAGATTTTCTGAGGAGAATGCATGTTATTACATGGGAAGACACATACACAGTGATCACACTAGATGTCTGTTCACTGTATACACGTATCAAACAAAAGATGTTTGTATTATTTTAGGAGTCGCCCCCATCAGCCTCTACAAATACACCATGATGATCTACTGCCTATAAAACAATATCTTTCTATTTGAAGAAACACTGTACCAACAACGTACAGGGACTGAGATGGGCACCTGCTTCTCCCCCAGCTTTGCAAATTTATTCCTTGGCTGGTAGGAGGAGCAGGGGGTCTGGACGGACAACAATGAGAGATACATGCAACACATCACCATTTGGATCAGGTACATAGATGACCTGTTCCTGCTTTGGGATAGGGACAGTACCCTTGCCACTGAATTCTTTCAACTATAAGGACAAAATTAGCTTAACCTGACTTTCACATATAAAATGAGTAATAGCCACAGTGAATATTTGGATATTGCTCTTCATGTAATAGATAATTAATTAGCCACATTCTTACACAGGAAAGAAACAGCTGGCAACAGCATCTTGCACGATTAGGAGCCATCATCTAGATCCCCTCAAGTGGAGTATCTCCTATGGGACCTCCTGAGGGCCCGGCGCAACTGTACAGACGACAGTGATTTTGTGAAAGAAAAGGAGAACATCATGGGGAGATTCCAACAGAGGGCGTACCCCCACAAAATCCTAAGACAAACACAGCAAAAAATACAAAATACCGACAAGAGGAAATCCTCTTTAAGGAACAGACTACTTATAATAAAATCCAGAACCATGGCAGATGCAAAGCCCAGGTTCATCACCGCCTGTAACAAAAGAACCTACAAGGTCGGGGACCTCGTGAAACAACATTAGAACCTGCTCAAAGCAGATCCCGTTATTGGTAAAAAGGTGGGAAACTTCCCAGCGATTATGTATAGAAGGCCAAAAGCCAAGAGAAGTGAGATTAACGTGTATAACGATGACGGCAAATTTCTGTCAGCATACCTCTATATTTGGGTTAATATTTATGGTTTCCACTACTATGTATACTGGTATGTGGTGTGTGTGTTCACACACTACAAGCCAAAATACCCCTCTTTATTGTATTCTAGCCCTGAGGAAGTCATGGGAAATACCCCATACGACGAAACACGTGTTGGCTGGGTACCAAGAAATAAAGAAAATTAAGAACAAAAGCCAGAGATTCCAAATAATATTGTATATTTTGTATATTACTAAATCTGAAGTGTGTGCTTAGGAGTCGAAGTGTAGGTCTGTAAGATTGCAGATGAAATGGCCACAGTACGTGGCCATGCCCAGGAAACTTCGTACTCTGGTCACATTAGTGGGTGCGGGAGCAGCCTGGATGTCATGGACCTTGAGAGGATCTGGTGACACCCCATTTTGGGAAAAATGGTATCCCAAAAATGCTTTTTCTTCTTTGAGAAAATCCCATTTCTCCCTATGGAACGTTAGTCCGTTTTCCATCAGGCATTGAAACACGGCCTTCAGACAGTCAGTGTTCCTCTAGCGTGGGAGCGTGTACTAAAAGGTAATTACTGACATTGAGGACTCCTTCAAAGCCAGCAAGTACGCTTCTAATGGTGTCTTGGAAGACTTCCACTGCACTAGAGAATCCAAAACTGAGGCGCTTATATCTCCCCAGGCCTACGTGGGTGGAGAAGGTGGTGATGGCTCTGGATGCGGGATCCAACATCAGCTGGTGATAACCAACACATAAATCCATTTTCGAAAACCACTTTGAACCACTCACTTTGGCCACTATATCATCCCCCGTGGGCATGAGATGCCGCTCCCGTTTAATGACCAAGTTGGGTAGGAGCATGCCCACGCATATTTGAACTTCTCCAGGTTGCTTGGGCTTGCGTGCCACCACAATAGGAGACACCCAGAGGGTCGGGCCATCCACCCTCTGAATGATGTCCGCCTGTTCCAGTGTGTTCAATTCTTCCTCCACCTTTGGCTGGAGGTGAAACGCCACCCGCCAATGCTTTAAAGCTACTGGCTAGATTGAGTCATCAATATGTAATATTATTAATCTGTCTTTCAAACAACCTATACTCTCAAATAATGCAAACTGAGCTAGTAAGTCATCCACATTTTCTTGAAGCACACTGAGCGCGAATGCGACAAGCTGAAGCCGCTCTGCTGGACGGCAGCTCAGCAACATCCCGGGCCCTCCTTTTGTGACATATACCTTAGTCCGCTTTGAGCGAGATTCATGTGTAATCTCAGCTGTGAACACAACTGCTAAAGGGTGTGGAGTGGTGGACCCGTAGGCAAAAATCTTGGTAGTGGTGGGTCTCAGAATGGGTGGAGCTGGCAAGATGAGCATCATCGACTGGGACATGATGTTGATGGAAGCTCCAGTGTCAATCAGTTCCTGTACTTGGTGGCCTTCTTCGAGCACGCTACATTTCGGGATGTGTTTGCATGGATATCCCTTGGGTTGTATGGCGTGTATTATGTGGACGACTCCTTCAACGTCATCATTGTCCATGTCCCCTTCATCTATTGGGCTGTCGGTGGCACGGAAGGTATCGACTGATTTGGGTCTTTGACTCCTCGATGAGGCTGAAGAGTGACATACTTTTGTGAAATGATTAGCCTTATTGTAGGCTGAACACCACTTCCCTTGTGCAGGGGAAGGTCCCTTATGGGGTAAGGTTCCCCGCATCCATAGCAAGTCTTAGGCTCAGATGTTGCTTTGTTCTTTGCTTTCCTCTTGTCTAAGGTCTTGGCAATCACCGCGTTGACTGGCTCCACTTTGACTGTGTGCTGCCTCCATGTGGGCGGCTCGTACTTTGGACAGTTCTTTCGACCTACCCATGGTCAACATGTCAGCCATGGTCATACCCGGAACTTGGAGAATGTTCTCTCGCAGTTTTGTTGAGGAACAGCTTTGAATGAATTGCTCCCGGATTTCATCGTCTGCATCCGGTAGTGTGCAGGTGCTAGCTAAGTTTCTCAGACGAGCATAGAAAGTGTCAACGGATTCCTCCAGTAATTGCCTGGCCTGATGTAGCAGAAACCGTTCATAGTCAGGGTTTGCTAACGGTTCGAAATGGGCTGTTAGTGCTCGTTTCAGTGTGTTATACGTATGCGGTGGTCCAGCCTCTGCTACTGACTTTCCCAACTTGTGTATGGCTGGCCCTCCTAAGTGTAAGAGCATGGGACGCCGTTTATCATCATCAAGATCAATTGCCGCGAAATAAGTCGCCAGACGCTCTACCCAGTCTTTCCAGCTTTCTGCCTGGGCTGAGGGAGGGCCATCAATCAGGAATAGTTCCACTGGGGCTATGGCAGACATGGTGATTGTACTGTGTGGCAACAGAGTAGCGCTCAGTGAGTGACAATGTCCTGTTCCCAAAACCACAACCCCCCCTTGTTTATTATTGGTAATGAAAGTCTGGGCCTCAAATAGTTCTCCTAATGCGGGGTTGCATGGTGGGTGGCGAGTAGCAAAAGAAAAACAGGCTCCTCTCCACTGATCAAAGCTCTGGGTCTGCAGGGTGTGCTCAAGTATTGGGGGAAAATTTTCATTCCCTCGTGGCTGCCGAAATCCACATACCTCGCTTTCTCATGTGATGTGTGTATTTTATTTCCTTTATTTGTTTTTTTTAAAAACTTTTTATTTTTATGGTTTAAATCTTTTTATTAAGTCAACAGCCAGTGCAGCAATGTGACATGCGAAAACTTCAGTGCATGGGCTACGCAGAGCCCAAGAGAAAGCTTTAGCACAAATCACCAACTGAAGATGTGAAAACAAGAAGAATAACAATAAAGATAACAATCCCCCCCCCTGTCCACTGCGCGTTGGGGATCGTGTCTAGATGTGAAGGGCTCACTGTTGTGATGGATCCCGCTGAGTAGTGGCGTCCAGTGATGTAAGGCGTAAGAGGCGTAGGTATCTGGGGCACGTAAGTTCCCGGAACTCCTGGACAAGGAGAGCTAGAAATGGTTGCCAGAGCTCACCAAAAGTCGAGCCCTTCCCTGCGAGCGTGAGTGATATCTTCTCCATCCCCAATATGTGCCACAAGCGCTGAAGCCAACCCGTGTGAGTGGGAATCCGAGATGTCCTCCAGTGGAGTAAAATGTTTTGAGTGGCCGTCCCCAGCGCTATCGCTATCTGGCGCCCCCTTCTGGACTTGAGGGGATATGTAAGGGGGTTCGTGACTCCCAGGAGGACGTAGGCAGGAAATCTGGGGAGTTCCATGTCTAGGTGTTTGTCAATTTCATCCAGAATTTGAGACCAGTACTGTTGTAAATGCTTGCAGTCCCACAGGAGGTGCACCAGTGTTCCCGTTTTCCCACATCCTCTCCAGCAGGCCACGCTGTGCGTGGGGTCGGCCCGGTGCATACGTTCCGGAGTGTAATACCAGTAGGTGGCTAATTTGGTTAGTGTGTCTGTGAAACCCATATTGCTTGCTGAGTGCCGCGCCCTGTAGTATACCCCCTCCCATTCTTTACTGCCGAGTTCGCGGCGAGGTCCCTCTCCCAGCACGCGCGGCTTGCATTGTATGCATGCATGTATTGGGTGAGCAGCATGTTATAGAGGTCCGAGATCAATTTCTTATCCGATGACCGTGTGATCAGCCATCGTTCGTGAGGGGTAAGGTGTCTCTGTGCCTGCGGCCTATTGTCAGGATGTAGTGCCCAGTGTCAGAGTTGCAAGTAATACAGCCTTTCAGATCTGATTTGAGTGTGTCATTTGGTATAGTTAACTGACGCCGTGGTCTGCAGAGTGGGAGCTAGATGAATTCCCAAGTATGGGACCGTGTCTCCAGACCACTGTATGGGATGCTGACTTTGGAGGCATGCTTGTGCGTGCAGCGATAGTGAGAGGTTTAGGGCAGTGGATTTCGCAACATTGATCCTGAACCCAGAAGCCTTCGCAAAGGAGTCCAGCTCCGTCAAAAAGGATCCCAGGGCTACCGCTGGATCTGCCAGGGTGACGAGGACGTAGTCCGCGTAGAGGCTGATAGTGTGTACGTTGCCCCCGAATCGAATACCGGTGATTTGTGGGTGTTCCCAGACTCTCTGCGCTAGCGGTTCCATGTACAATGCAAAGAGCAGGGGTGACAGAGGGCACCCCTGTCTTGTGCCTCTGCTTATGGGAAACGGAGCTGAGGTGTGTCCGTTAACTCTCACCGACGCCGTTGGGGAATGGTAGCAGTTGAGTATTTGCGCCCTCATTCTCTCCCCCAGGCCAACGCGGATCAATGCCTGTTCTAGGTATGGCCAGTGGACTCGATCGAAGGCCTTTTCGGCGTCGATGGTAAGGAGCATATAGTCCCCGGGGATTCGGGACGCCTTCTCTATGAGATGTAAGACCCTCTTTGTGTTGTCGCTGGTCTGTCGCTGAGGGATAAAACCCGCCTGGTCGGGATCTATTAAACCTGGCATATAAGGGGCTAATCGAGCCGCTAAGATCCCGGTGTAAAGTTTCAAATCAATGTTCAAGAGGGAAATGGGCCTGTAAGCCCCATAGCTAGTTTTGTCTTTCCCGGGCTTGGGGATGACCACGATTGCGGCCTCAAGCATAGATTTGGGGATCGCCCCCGGGGACGCAAAGGAGTTATAGAGCCTGGTCAATAAGGACGCTAAAGTGGAGCAAAATTGTTTATAAAAGACTGCAGTGTAGCCGTCTGGGCCGGGGGATTTAGCTAATTTAAGACGTGAGATAGCCGCTATGACTTCTTTCACTCGTATGTCCCTGTTTAGGTGTTCTGCCTGGTCCGGGGTTAGTGTAGGAAGACTCGCCCGTGTCAGATAAGCGTCAACGTCCTCCTCTGCCAGTTGCTGCCCAGTATAAAGATGGGCGGAAAAAAATTCGGAACGTCTCCGCTATAGCTGCATCATCCGAGACCACCCTACCCATTAGATCCCGGATCTCTTGAACCCCCTGTTGCTGTCTAGCCTCTCGCAGTTTATGAGCTAGCAGGCGCCCGCATCTGTCCCCCCCAACATAAAACGAGTGGCGCAAACGCAGCGCAGCATATTCCACCCTGTCGCGATCGATGGCCGCTAATTGTGCCCGGGTTGCTGTCAATTGGCGCCAGGTTCGAGGAGCCCCTGTACGTTGGTGCATTTGTTCTAGTTCCCTCACTTTCTGAGAGAGGTCGTCTCGCTTTCGCCTGCGTTCAGCGTTGTCCGCCGAAGAGATAGCGATTAATTCGCCCCTAATTACGGCTTTAAGTGCTTCCCATCTGGTAGACAGGAGAGTGTCGGGGTTGTCGTTGTGTGATAAATAGTCCTCGATCGCGTGCTGTATCTGGTCAACTACGCCTGCGCGCTGCAAAAGGGTGTCCCGGAGGCGCCACTGCCGCTTTGGCTGTTGGATAGGCGGTAAGGTCAGAGTGGCCATAACTGGCACGTGGGCAGACAGCGATGCCACTAGGATTTCTACAGCTGACGTGATATCGCGGAGCGCTGAAGAGCCTATCAGGTAATCAAGTCTTGCGTAAGTTTTGTGGGCACTAGAGAAGTAGGAATATTCTCTGAGAGTCGGGTGGTAACATCTCCAGAGATCTACCAGTCCCAATTCGGACAATCTGGTCAACCCTGCAGGGGAGAGTGAGCCAACCTGGCCTGTGCGTTGGGCCGATCTATCTAGGGTGTTGTCGAATACCAAGTTACGGTCACCCCCCAATAGGATCTTACGCTCTGATGTAGCCGTAGCCTCGGTCAGGGCCTCCTGTAGAAACCGTTCCTGCCCCTCATTAGGCGCATATAGGGACGCGATGACGAATGTGTCCCCCGACCGTGAACTGGTAGGAAAGCAACCTGCCCCTTATTTCCGCCACCTTCTGTACCACCTTCCCTTTGAATGTCCGAGAAACTAAGATCGCCACCCCTGCCGTCTTGGAGGACCTAGATGAAAAAAGTTATGTGGGAAACATGCGGGACTTGAGTTGATGACAATCTTTCGAGAGCAGGTGCGTCTCCTGTAGGAGACAGATGTCCGCTCCAGTACTTTCCAAGTACGAGAGGATCGCCCTACGTTTGACGGGGTTATTGAGTCCTCTCACGTTGAGCGTGAGAATTTTGAGGCTAGTGCGAGGCATCTAGAGGTCTGGGCAAGGTGTATGCTGCAGGTCTGGGACGAAGTCCGAGTGCGTTGGCCCTTGTGCGGGTAAGAGTGGGCACAACATACTAGCACCAAGCCTATGGGGTTCGGGGAGCAGTGGACGGGAGACCCAAAGAACAAGAGAAAAAAGGGAAAAAAAGCCCTTTGAAAAACTGGCGTAGCAGACGCCAAGAAAAGTTTGAAGTTCAAAGTTCAGTCCGTCATCCAGAGGCAATCGGTAAAGGATCTTTGTGGGGACCATAGTGTGGCCAAAGTTATCTCCCTGGCCCCCCCCCCCCCGCCGCCCGCCCCAATGTAAAAGGAAGGGAGGAAGAGCAGCCCATGCTGTTCTCACGAGGTCTGCGTCTTTGCCAGCGCTTCTGGCAGGGCGTCCAGCACTGCCTGCTGCCCGTTCGTGATCTCCGCTGGGTCAGGTCATTTGGTGCGGCGTCTGCGTCCTTGCTGCCGCCATCGTGGTTGTGTGTCTCCGGCCCCTGGGGTGGGACTACTGCCTCCATCGTCCTCCTCCGGGATGTTGACTCCCAGCAGCCGGCTGGCTTCAGAAAGGGAGCGGAGTTGGTAGAGTTTGCCATCTAGCCGGAAGATAAGTCGGAACGGGTGGCCCCAGGAGTATGAGATGTTGTGCTGGCGCAGGTGTGCAGTAATAGGTCGAAAGACCTTGCGTTTCTACAGGGTGAGCGCGGCAAGGTCTTGGTACAGCACCGGGGTCTGGTCTCAGAAGGTGATCGGGTGCATGGATCTGGCTTTGCGAAGGATTTCCTCCTTCGTACAGTAGTCTTGGACACATACCAATATGTCCGATGGTGGGGCTTTATCGGAGCGGGGAGGACCCACCCTGTGTGCTCTATCTATTTTGAGGTCCGTGTCGAGTGGCTTACCCAATACGTGGTTAAAGAGTTCCCTCACATAGGTGAAAATACCGCCAGCCTCCTCGTTCGTTCGCACCCCTCTAATTCTGATGTTGTGTCGATGGGAGCGGTTCTCCAAGTCTTCGATGTGCGTTTGCACTTCCACCTGCTGATCATGAATACGTATGACCTCCTGTTGTAGGGTGGCCAATTCGGTATCCCTGTTATCATCCTTGTCCTCCAGAGCAGCGACCCGTTCACCAATGTCGTCCATATCTCTACGAATGTCCTTGATTTCGGAGGTGAGATCTCGTTTGACAGTTTGCAAATCTTTGCGCAGCGTCGTGAATAGGGATTCAAGGAAGGCCCGCGTCACCGGCTCCTCTTTAGCGCAGTCCATCTGCGATGTGGTAGGTACTCCTGGTGGTGGATGATCCACCGCAGCTCCACCTTGGGGGCGTGCGAACAGTTCCTTTAGTGTTTTATCCTTTTTCCCTCGGGAAGAAGACATAGTCTGGTCCGGTAGAGCGGGGCGCGTGCAAGCAGGTCAGGACCGGTTAAGCTCCAGAAGTTGGACCCCCGAGGGGGGCTGCGGGTGTGGGGAAACTCCGTGTGTGACCTCTCAGAGAATCCGACCAGTCACTGCCAGTCCCCTCTATCTGCACAACAGCTCTGTGGTTCGCTACCGCTGTAAGTGGCTAAAAGTCCCGGCCTGAATCGTGGCGGGCCCTGTGCGCTACAGAACAGTTTAGACGGGGCGCCTCTCCCGCCTGGCTTGAACGACCTCGTACTTGCAGGCCTCTGGTATTGCCGGAGTTTCACAGCCAAAGGTTGTCAGGCAGAGCCTCCGCTCGGGTCTTCCCTACCGTTGCAACCCGGGTCTCGGGTGTTGCCTAGTCCGGGAATAATGGAGCCTCTCCTTGGGAGCAGCACAGACGATAGACTGCTATGGGACGATCCGGGGCGTCGCGGCTTAACTCCTGTCGTATCAGTAGTTCCCCTGCCCGCAGGCCACGTGCTCAGTGGCCAGGCCGGACTCCGGGAAGAGGCCGCCGGTAAGTGTTCACAGGGGCGTCAAGCCGGAACCAGGGCCGAGCGGGGGGCCGTGCGATGCACCCACAAGCCGCACCCAGGCCTTGCTGGGCCGCTTCAGGAGGACGCCGGGCCGCACCCTCGGCGACCACCAGTAATGGCGGCCGCGCTCGAGCTCTCCCGGCTCCTGCCGCTAGCACCCCCAAGGCCAGTCCGCTTCCCAATGATGCCAGATGGAATCAGGACCTGAGACGATGCCAGGGGTGCTAACCAGAGATTCCTGCCCGGGTGTTGCAGTGCTGACAATGTGCGGGTGCTCTGCGGCACGTGTCTGTGTGTCGGGGAGCACCCAGGCCTCCTCCCAGTCTCCGTGCCAGTGTGTGCAGGCTCGCGGCCCCTTCCCTCCTTATCGCATGCAAACTCTCCACTCGGCGCTCTAGAGGCGCTGACCCAGAAGTCAGTCAGGGGGCATGGATCGCCACTCACCGGCCTCCCAGGGGTCCCGACGCCAGGCCCAAACCGGTTCTCTGCTCCCTCTCCGTGCCGTTCCGTTGCGGCCGGGCCCCTGGTGACGCCCCCTCACCTGCCTGCGGTGTCGCTGAGCTGAGGGTGCAGCGGTCGTTAGGGCCGCACCTCCTGTCGTTCCCTCAATGCCGGTCTTGTCTCCACGCCGCTAGCAAAGATGGCGGATCCGCCTCCCAGATCGCGTCCGCCGTTGGGCCTCGCCGCAATAAGTCCGCGCCCCCAGGTCCGAGTCTTCGCCACGTAGGGGAGCCTCTGCCAGTAGAACACCAGGTCGGCCGTGCAGCTCGCTATAGCCTGCTCTCAGCCCCGCAGGTGCTCCAGGCTCGCTCCGCCGGTCGCTCCAGGGATCGCCGCCGCCTTCCGTGCCGGGCCGTCTCCGAGGGATCAGCAGCTCAGCCCAACTGCGGCGGGCCCGTCGCCGAAATCCACGGCCTCGGCGGTCTTCAGCTCCACGCCTCCCGGGCTCTTTGGGGAGTGCTCTGCAGTGAGGTACCCTCTCCCAGTGTCCCTGGATCTATAGGCGGCCGGAGGCTGGTGCTGTACTCGGCGGTCGGCAGGAGAGGCAGCGAGACACGTCCTATCTCGCCGCCATCTTGGCCACGCCCCCTGTTTTTATTTTTAAACATCAGCCAAAACATCAGTAGGTGAGCCTTGTACACAATAGATTTAACATTATTACAGTCAGTAGTTACTTTCAGGGATACAGAGATTGCACTTGGGGAGTTCATTCTCCAATACCACACCCCACTCCCCCTCCCTGGATTAGCTATGGCCCTCCCCAGGTATACATTCTTAAAAAGTGAAAAAAATCCACCTAATACTTGCTAACACTGCGTGTTGGGGTGTGCGTTGTCAATCCAAGCCCCCTCGATCTCTAGGTTATAATATCTCAGCCATGGCTGTCATATTTTAGTAAACCTTTTTGGGTATCCTCTGGCCGTGTACGTTGTTTTCTCGGCCCCCATATACAGGTCTATACTGGCACGCCGTTCCGCCAGAGTGGACAAGCCCTCAATTCCCCAGTGTCTGGCAGTATAGCTTTTTGCAACTATCAGTTCTAAGTTGGTCAATAGGAGTTTGTACCTAGGGAGATCAATATCTGTAGGAATGCCAAGTATAACATATTTGGGGTCCATAGGTATCCATGCCTCTGGTATATCATTAAGTTTCTTCACTATTCGTAACCAGTAGCGCTGTACATGCTGACATTCCCATAGCGTGTGTATGTAGGTGCCTTGGTCTGCTTTGCAGCGTAGGCAGTTGGGCGTTTCTGCCCTACCCATAGCGTGTAGTCGCGCCCTGTCACAGTATACTCTGTGTAGGACTTTAAATTGTATCAACCTTAAACAGAGCTTAATCGCTACCTCTCTTGGGTGCATCAAGGCCCCCCTCCCAGTCGATGTCCTCTAGCGGGCCTGTGGTTTCCTCCCATTTAGATCTGAGGGATATCAGGGATGTTGTTAATTTGAGTTTTATATGTCCAGGAAACCGCCTTTGAGGGTATGTCCTCTTGTAGTAATCTACCTTCTAATGGTGCATATTCGGGGATATCTGTAGTATCAATTTTTTGTGCCCTACAGAAGTGTTGCAGTTGTAAGTATTTGTATTGTTGGGTATGTGTCAGTTGATATTCAGTTTGGAGAGCTGCAAAGGTGATTAAGTCCCCTTCTTTGAGTATGTCACCTACTGTTGTGATCCCAACTGTGTCCCAGCCCCTGAAGCCCTGCAATGTTGCCAGTTCTGGTAATCTCCTACCCTCTCATTGTGGTGTTGCTTTAGTTAGTTTCTTTTCCCATCTCATTTGTCGCTCCGCCCCCTTCCAGGCCTCAGTCGTCCTCTGCCTGGCAGGCAGCAGGTCTCGGACACCTGCGCCCCCGTAAAGATAGTGAAGATAGGTTTGTTTCCGGAATTGGAGCCTTTCCAGAGCTTACGTGGGGTGATCTCCCGCAGCATGACACCATTAATTACAGTTAGGTGTGCGGCCCGGTAGTAGGCTTGAATGTCCGGCAGGGCGATTCCCCGTTGTATTGGCTGCGCTGCAGCGTTTGCAGCACCACTCTGGGGTGGCCCCCATCCCATAGGAGTGTGCGAAGTTCATCGTTGATTGTCTTGAAAATAGCCTCCGGGACTCTGTGGTATGTGTTTTGGAGTATGTATAGTAGCTTGGGAAGTGTTATCATTTTATACATAGCCGCTCTCCGCAACCGCGTCAGAGGGAGCCACCTCCACCTGGCCACATCTTCACGGAATTCCGTCAGAACCTGTTTGATGTTATGATAAAGGCAGTCAGCTTCATTTACGGAAATGTACAGCCCCAGATATTTGAAGCCCCCTCTGTTAATGTGTAGATGCCCCTGTATTGAGCGTGTGTCAATGGAACCTCCCACGGGATAGAGACACGACTTTTCCCAGTTTATATTGTATCCTGCGTATTTGCCATATTCCTTAAACAGTTGCAGTATCAGAGGGAGTGTAGTGTCGGGGTTAGTGATGTAGAGCAGAATGTCATCTGCATAGAGAGATATCCGTACATCTGTGAGGTGACCTCCAGTGTCTTGAAATCCACTGAGTTCTGGGTGAGCTCTAACCATACAGGCCAGTGGTTCTAGGACCAGTGCAAAAATCAGGGGGGACATGGGACAGCCTTGTCTGGTTCCTCCTCTTATGGGGAAGTCAGCCGATTTTACTCCATTGACCCTGACTCTAGCTCTGGGATTGGTGTACAATAGCTCCACCCAAGTCATAAATTCCCGTCCAAACCCAAACTTCACAAGAACTTGCCGCATAAAAGGCCAGTGGACTGTGTCAAAGGCCTTCTCCGCATACAGGGAGAGAAGCACCTGTGGGATAGACCTATTCTTCACTATGTCTAGCCAGTTGGCCAATCGACTGAGGTTAAAACGTGTGGCTCGGCCGGGCATGAAGCCCGATTGGTCACAGTGGATGAGGGATGTGATCGCCGGTAGTAGTCGTGCCGCTAGAATAGAGGCCAAGATTTTTGTTTCGATGTTAAGCAATGATATTGGGCGGTAGGATACGCACCTCTCTGGGGGCTTACCTTGATTTGGAATAACCACCACTGTGGCCTGGCAAAGGTCCAATGGGAGTGATCCCTCCTCCAGTGCCACCTGATACATATTTAGGAGGTGAGGGCCTAGCAGACTAGCATTTGCTTGAAGAATTCCCCTGGAAGCCCGTTTGGTCCTGCGGTTTTCCCTGGTTTTTGTCTATTAATTGCATCTAGTATATCTGTCAGGGAAATCTCCGTCTCAAGGGCTTCTTTATCTTCCCGTGTCAGGGGGGGTATCTATGCTACTAAGGTACTCTGCTATCTGGGACTTGTCTGCTAGTGGCCTAGCTTCGTATAGTTCCATGTAAAGCGTTCAAATGCCCCCACTATAGTGTGTGCGGTTACGTGTATTTCTTCCGACTCTTGGATCTGGGCCAACCAACTCTCCTCTCCTCTCTCTCCCTCCTCCCCAGTGAAGCCAGGAGCCTCTCTGCTCTGTCTCCTGACTCATAGAGTCGGTGGTGCGTGGCCTGAATTTGGGTCTGCACCGCCCGTTCTGTCAGGGCACGAAGTTCCCTGCGTGTAACTGCAATTTGTCGTAACAGAGTGGCCTCGGCATCTGGGGTAATACTTCTCTCAAGTTCCAGGAATTTACCTTCCAGGGTTTCTACTTGGTAAGTTTCTTCCCTTCTTTTTCGCGCTATGACATCCTGCACACTGCCTTGAATCACCGTCTTATAAGCCTCCTAAAGGGTGGTGGCCGAGGCTACTGAACCCTCATTCTCTTGGAAGTATAGCTCAATCTCCGTCCTTATCACGCCCATTACTGTTTTGTCCCGGAGCTCCCAGGCATTCAATCTCCAGTCTGACCGTTGTCTGCTACCCCTTCCTCCCACCGTCAACCACAGTGGTGAGTGGTCAGAGATTCCCCTTGCGATGTACTCCAACTTGTTTACCGTTCGATTCTCCCCCGCTGGGGTGAAGAAGTAATCAAGTCTGCAGAAGACTCTGTTTGCCCCGGAGAAGTAGGAATAAGTGCAGTCTAGTGGATGTTGTCTCCTCCAAAGGTCAGTCAGCACCAAAGAGTTCACGAAGTCGGCCAGTGGAGTGGGAACACGAGTTCCTGTGGCAATGTGTGTGCAGTCAAAGTTTAGGTCGATTACGTCATTGAAATTACCTCTGATGATGTGTGTGGAGGGGTCCGATTTTAGTAATATCTTAGCTATCGCATCTTAAGGTTTGAGGTTGCAGTCTTGGCGGGGCATAGGCACTGATCAACATTAGCTCTCGCCAAAAGGATCTGTCCAGAGCTTAGTTGTGTGGAACGGGGGTGGGGGGGTTTCCTGATCCATATGTCAACACCCCGAGCCCCAGAGGAAAATCCCGTGAGTGTTGTATATGACCCCCTCCCTATGAAGGCACAGTGTGTATCCATCAAGTGGGTTTCCTGCAGAAAGACAATGTCAGGCTTAAGCCTCTTAACGTATCTTGCTACCTAGCCCATTGACATTCCATGTCAGCACTGTGTATGTTTCCTCACCCATTGTGTGTGTATGTGTCTCTTCGTCATTATGTGTTCAGGAAGGCCTGCCCATTTGTCTCTTTCCCTCTGTCCCTGTCTGTAACTCCGGCACTCCTACTGCTGGCTGTATGGGGAACATATTCACAAACATAACAGTAGATCTCTTGTCCCTCAACCTGTCCCCCCCACCCCACTCTTTCCCACTTCCTACACCCATCCCCTGAACTGTCAACATGACAACTTGGTGCAGGTGTGGCCTGAGTGGTCTGTATTCCCGCCCCTTCTCCCAACCCCCTAAATATTAATCAAAGCAATAAAGGATATGAACTTCAAGTAAGTCTTTTCGCTCAGAAACGCTGAGCACAGTAATGTCTGGGGTGCGCCTTAGCAGATCTACAGTTCGTCTGCCATCGGCATAGCCCGTGTTTCAGCCTTCACCACCGCTCTTGTCCTGCTGCTGATGCGTGCTTTCTAGGTTTCCTCTCCCGGAATCTCGATCTTCCATTTGGTTAATGTTCTTGAGGAGTGGGTGGTCACTGTCCGTGTCAGCAAGGTACTCCTTATCCAAGGGTTCTGTGTGGGTGCTGCCCCGTTGGCTGGAGTGTTTTTGACTAGCTTTGGCCTGTGCCAAGTCTTCGTCCAAGTCCGAGTGCATCTGCTTCTCTGGCATGTGTGGGGTCCCCCTCCGAGTTCTGTGCCCCCCTGTGAGTAGGCGTTTCTTTTTCACCCTCTGTGGTTTGGGTTCTGGCCATGTTGATGCGTCTCTGGGTTGCGACCCACCGATCCTTGCCTCACGCCTTAGAGGGGGGGCGCTCCTCAATTCAGGCCCATGCTTCTTCTGTCGATTGTGGGCCTGCCGGGCCGCCGGGCCGCTCCCCACCGGCCAGAGGATCGGGGAGGGCACGTTCCACGGCGTGTGCCTAAGGGTGTCTCTGCCAGTTCCAGCCTCTGCACCCGTGATGGAAGTGGTATCTCCTCTTCACCGCTAGGCAAACTAGGGGGGGAAAGGCCAGGGGGTGCCGGTGTCCGCTCGTCCGCAGCCCCTCTCGCCTGCGAATGGTCTCCAGCTTGTTGGCTCTGCACGGCCGGGTCCAGCACCCTTGTCACTTTCTAATGTTGCGGTCGACGTCAGAAGGCCCTTTTTCTCCCTTACTCCACGACCCTTCGAGCACGATCCGGGCAGAGCCCCCTCTCTTGTTTCTGTGCCGTGTCCCGGCATCTGGGGCCTTCTTCTGCGGCTCTCCTGCTGCTGGTGCTTTGCAGCTCCACGCCAACTCGTTGGGCTACAGTGTTGCCCCTCCCTCACGCCGACCTAATCCTTCTCTGCTTCTCCAGGGACCCCCGAAAGGCCCTCTGCACCGTGCCTCCGTTTCTGCCCGGTAGAGGGATGAGGCTCAGTTCGCTCAATATCATCTGTATGCAGCCCCTCTCACCTGCACACGGACATGGGCCTGGAGTTCCGTGTAACGTTGGAGGCGGGCCCAGTCACTCCACCACATTAACCCGGTGGGCGGCGGGCCGCCTCTCTCTTTCCACCGAGCCTTCTCAGTATCCCCGGTTGCCCCCCGGGCGGCCGCCCTTGCCGAGTCTCCGTCTCCTCCCCGACGGGGAGATGAGACCCAGTCCACTCGTTCTCGTCTGTGCACAGCTTCTCTCACCTGCGCACAGACTTGGCCCGGAGTCCCGTTGTTTGCCGGATGTGGGTCCGACCTCTGTTTTATTGTGTCGTGTGCCTCCCGGTGTGCCTTTTACTTACAGTGTTCAATGGGGAGCGGCAGGGGGGTCAGATCTCGTCCTCTCCACCCGGCGCAAGGCGTTTCCCCGGGTTAAACTTTCCCGTCCACCATCTTGGGCGGCCGCGCTTCGTCCCTGCCCCGTCTCATTTCACCGCCCCCGCTCGATTCGTAGCTTTTTTGGGGACAATGCTTGGGGTGCCCACTGGTTAGGGGGGACGGATGGCACAGCAGGTGAGCAGCAGATGCCGGTTTGAAGGGCAGTATTCCGATCAGGATGAAATTTGGGCTGCCGGAGCTCCGGCAGACGCTGCTAGTCGGCCATGGTCCTGGCCACGCCCCCCTTATTTCCCTCTATTTTCACTTTTGGAGAGTGTAGCCTTGCAATGGCCATCCTCAGGACCTGGAGAACGATAGCTTTTTCAATTTCCAGGATGATCCAGCCCCAGCCGGGCCTCACGTGCCGTGTGGGCAAACTCGGACACGCCCACTGGAGATAGGGCGTCAGCAGCCAGCCTCCAGCCCGGAGTCTGCCGCAGCAGAGACACACCAGGAGGGGCTGGACGCACACCGGGTTGCGTGTGCGACATGCCTAACAGGTGGGGACACCAGAGAATAGCAGCGGAGACTGCCGGCCTCTCCACACGTCCATGCGCTGACAGCCTGCACAACAATGGCTGGCACAGCAACAGCGCTGGGCAAGATCCGTTCGTCCCGGCTGGGAGCTCGCGGTGGGTGGAGCCCCAGCACACGGAGACGAGATACGTCGCAGGTCCACACCAGCTTGTCGCCAGTTGTATTTACTGCTGGCACCGCGGCCTGGGTTTTGTAGAACAGGTGTAATCAGCACAGTACAGAATATAGGCTCACACATGCCATACTGTTCAACCTTCAGGACACTCCCCAGGTTCATTTATTTATACTCCCCCGTCCCTACATCACGGCCGTGACCATTGGGACCCAATACAGAGGATAATTACATTAAACACCACTCCGGGGATTACCATGGTGAGCGTAGCCCACCAGCGTAAACATAACAATGACCACATTTATATATCAGGTACCACTTTCTTGTTTTCCTTCCTTTCCCTTTCCTTCCCTTCCCCTCCTCCATCTTTTCACCTCTGATGCAAATATAAGGCACGTGCCCTTCATTAATAGAAAGTACCTTGCCACTACAATCACCGTAGACATGACTGACAACAGGCATGAAGATTATTTTGTATGTGTATGATGCATCCTTTTTAATTATGAGGATTTACAGTTATGTTTTTATTATGGTATTGCACTGGGTGTTTTTATCTTATTCACATATATGCTCATGAACTGTCAAGCTCCGCCTGCATGATGTTATGGTTTGATTTTCTGATCATGGACTGCACACTACATGTAATAATGCTGCATATTTATTCATAACAGTAGACTTGCCTGGTCCCGCTGTTCTGGAATTTCAATGGTGATTTGTCAGCACTATTGATAGCATTCTCCAATAATTTATGATATGGAGATGCTAGAGCAGGTGTCTCCAACCAGTCAATGGTGAGCAACTAGTAGCTGGCAGAAGCCTTCAGGGTAGCTCCCAGCCTTGAGTTCATTTTTAACTAAGAACTGCAATAAATAAGTGTTGTGTTTTTCTTTTAAAGTTAAGGAAAGGCTGTGTTTATTTTACATTATTATCATGCTGAAGATAGAAGAACCTGGTAATGATCAGTGCTCCACTCAGATTTATGACCCATGTGGTCACAGAGGTTAGGAACTGAAGCACAGAGGTATTTAATTCTTAAATAAAAGTTGTTCTCAACTCAATAGTGGAGCATGAGAACAAAATGAGGTTTCAAAATGCTTTTAAATTAGACAAAATTAAAATGAATAGTTAACTTAATGATTAAGTTAACTCTTAATTAAAATTCAAAGTGTCACATTTACAAATATTGCAGGCATCTTGCTCCCAGTGGCTGGTAGACACAGTGCCATGTTTATAACAGAAAAATATAGCCATTTTGTTTTTAAATGGGAGAAATTTAAAGTGTGGAAAAATGTTCCTTATTATGAACGTTTTGCACTTTAAATTTCTCCCATAAAACAAAAAGTGTTGTACATGTAATGGTGCCACATATTGCGAAAGGTATGTCCTATGCCACAAGTACATATGACACAGGCTCTCAGTCACCCATACACATATATCCCAATCATTCACACACATATTCATACATCCCCACAGACCATGCACTCACTGACACATGCTCAGCCAGTCTCTCACTACCACACCCCCCACGCATACACAAAAGCAGCGCAGTGGGCCGCAGCTTCTCGCACCTCTCCCCTAAAACCTGTAACGACCTTCCACACCACATCAGAGCCTCCTCTCCTGTTCTTGAGGTTTGCAAGAAGCTGAAGTCCTGGCTTTTTGAGTAAGCCCCCAGGGCTGGCCTCACAAACTGGCTACAGAGCACCTTGATTTCCTCACAGGTGATTAGCAGGCTATAACAAGCATTGGCATAGCCAATAGGTCTCGCCTTTGGGACCTTATAAGTGTTTAGCCATGCAGCACAAAACCTAAAATAATTAAATGAAAATGGTCTGATGATCGTTAACCACCTTCCGGAGAAAGCCTGTAGCATGTAAAGAGCTTGTGGTGCACCCGAAAATAATCAAAAGCATGTGTTGCAAGTTATGCTCCTGCAATGTGAGAGCAACATGGTGGTCTCAGTTAAGATCAGTCCCTAACATCAATAATCTCTGCCTTATCTTTGGAACTGCAATAGCTACATGACTTTTCCTACTGTTTTATAATCAACCCCGGCATTATTGTGAGAAAGAAAAGCTTCTCCAGCTACCACAAAATCAGTGGTAACAGAGCAGGTGAAAGACAATACAAGCTCACAACATCACAGTCCTGGAATGCTTTTGACATGGCCAGAGACCATTGATACCCCACAAGTCTGTAGTTACATATGGCTACCTGGGCTACATGCTTCTTGTGAGGCACACTTTTTTAAGATGACCTACAGACAAGGTTTCAGTTATCTGGGCCTAGCTTTATGCCCACAAACCCATGTGGCTGCTCCACTCCAAGCAGATTAGCTTTTTTTTTGTTTTTACAGGGTAGGTTCCTAGAGCAACATTTGCTCCAGAGGCTTGGTCATATCCTTCATGGGAAAAGCTGCAGGTAGAATATGGGTGATGGTGACCTCTGGCTGGCTCTTTGGCCAGCAGGGCTTAATGTTATGCCGAAAAGGAAACAAAAGTGTACCTCTAGTGAACTTTCAGCCTGTCAAACCAAACTCCATTTAGGGTTGGAAGCAGTGCATTTGAGCCGGTGGTTTGTTAACGTTACTTAATTGTCGGCACCAGCCCTTATGACAGTCTGCCACAAGGTGGCGCAGTCTGCATAATTTAGGTTTGAGCATAACAGATGTTTATTAATTCAATATATATTAACAATAACTAATAATCTTCTTCCCAGGGCATTCTTATTGCTTTTGGGGCCTGGAGTACCATGAATTGTCACACTTGTAAGAGTGTGATGGTTAGTAAAGTTGGTACTGTTATTGGCGGCGCTGGCGGGGCAATAAATGGTGCATGCTGCAATGTTCTCCTGACGAGGGCTCTGGCACTTATCTTTATTTTTTTGTTTAATTAAGCACTGGCAACTGCATGGCAATGGTGGAAAAAAATTGTTATGCAGACCGTGCCATAGGGTTTTAGTTCTTACAAAAGCATCGCAGTCTGACCTCACATCAGCACCAAGCCCCAGATTATCCCCAAATAATTACTGCATTTTGAAAACGAGCTCTGGATTTATTCTGCCCTGGGAGGAATCTGGATGAGCTCTTCAAGTTGTGTGCATTGATTTAAGACGAGTAACAGTGGGGGTGAAGGTCGCCGTAAAGGATAACGCCTGTCAGCAGGGTCTGGATTTCAGCAGCACACGTCCAACATCTACAATTCTTCGGAGCCGTAAAATCATCGATAAGGCGATGCTGAAATAAAGCTTTCAAGCGCCATAGCAGATACACGCTGAAGACGTGAATTATAAACTTTCTGACAGAAGTGGAGGAGGGGGAGAGCACGCGCACTCTCATAATGGATCCGTCCCTGGGCTAAGGACAATGGCGTGCACAGCAATGCAATGCGAGCACGGAAGCTCTCTTTAATTGCTTAGATTTAAAGAAAGCACTTACAGCGCGCGCTAAATCCAGAGAAAGGAACACAGCATTGTCTTGTGCTCCGTAGGGTTAGAGGAGTAATAACGGCGTGCGATTATGGAGGAGAAAACTCGGCCCGGGAAGGCAAGAGGAAAAGCTCGAGAACACATGGCGTGCGCACCAGATCAGGCACTACAACTGAGGACCTTCGAGAGAGAAGAAGGAACGGGAGCGAGTTGCCACGCAGACTGTAGCAAATAAAAGTAATAAAAACACAACAGAGAGTGGGAGGAGGGCAGGAATGCAGATGGGGTACTCGCTCATAAATAAAACAAGTTGTACGGTTCCAGCTGCCCGTGACCGCGCTGTGTTTAATGATCTACAAAGGAATGCAGCTGGCACCCTGCGCGCCGCTGCTCGCTCCCGCAAGCAGTAGGCCGTGGGAGTAAACATTCACTGAAAAAGGTGGGGCATGCACCCGCCTTTGGCCAATTGCGTGCTTTCATTTTTGAAAGCCACACGCAAAGGCCAATACAATGTGTGGAAAATCTAAAGCCACACAAAGCCACACGCACAAGTTTACTGAAAAGTCTGGAGTGATTCCAATAGGCCCTCTCCTAGTGCAGCGCATTCGCGCTGCTCTAGGCTCGACCTAAAAACACTGATAACATAACAAAACACTTCACCAGTAATCCTTGGCACTGGAGAGAGCCAATTAATGTGTGGGTGTGCACTTGTGCAAGAGCAGAATATCATCACTTACAGTCCGGTAAGCCAATGGCTAAAGTGGGCTGACCTTGTGTCATGCTGTGATGGCAAAATGTGGATGACACTAGAGCAGACCAATGGATAGAGAGGGATGAAGAGGGCAGACTGAAAGCCCCTGTAAGTATGTATAATATAACATCAGTATTAAAAACAAAAGGTCTTGGCTAACGCCAGGCCTGTGTTGGTTCTTTGAGAAAACCTTTGCATACAAATTCTGTATGTGCTATCATAATACACTAGTTTATTTTCCTCCATAAAAAGATAATAGTTTTCACTTGTCAACCAAGGTCGCGCACTGCATTGTAGTCGAGCAAAGCGGTGTTTAGAACTAAAGCTAGCTCCACTCCTCAAGCAATAGCTTGATGCTGCACCAATTGCAGTAGATATTTAATTGAAAAACTTTACATATACTAATACAAAATTGTGCGCTTTTAGATCCACAGACCAGCAGCCTGAGTGGGTTCAAGCAAGATCAGAGAAGTATTCCCTTGCATCAACAAATTGTATCAATTTATTAAAACTGAAAACTGACAGCCTTCGTGGGCACAGAGCCCAAGGGCATCAGTGGAGCAGAGGAGTTTTAAAAGCATGCAGAAGCTAAAATTGAGAGAACAATGTATAGGTTAGTCAGTGCAGTAATTTAGGATGAGTTGAAAAATATTCATATTCTTCATTGGACCAGTTTTAATAAAGATTCTGTGTTTCCAATCATATCTTGATTTCTTTTTTCATTACTGAAAATCCTAATTTGACTAAATTTGTACAGGTTAGAGAGGGAAAGCGAAAAAAAAATGCCAGCCAACATGTGTTTTGCCCCCAGGCCTGGAGCTTCTTCAAGGCAATGCTACCATGTTCCGGGCTTGACTGTAGTGCTACCATATAGGAATATCAGTAAGCAACAGTTCTGATTAGGACAAAAATGTATAATGGTCAAGGTAAATGATGTCTCAGTCTGGCTGAATCTCCTTTCTTGAGTAAGGCATAAACTGCTAAATCTTCAATGCAAGGTAAATTCTGCCCTTGAGTGGCAGGAGGAGATCGAGGACTTAGTCATTGTAATCGAGTAGTGGTTGTCTCTGCTATTGGTCCGCTGGTATAAATTCACATGTGAGTAAATACATTTGAGTGTAATTTCCTGTTTTTTTGAATTCCAAATTTTTATTTTCAGACTCGAACTTCATTTCAGTTGCTCATCTATTTTAAACTCCGATGCAGTAAGGTGAGGAATGTTGCTTGCCATCTCCTGTCCTTCAAAATGAGGTCCATAAAACAGCACTAGGGCACCTACGAGTCACCCAGCCCTTGAAATAGTTTACCAACATGATTCTCTTCTCAATGTGCTCTGCTTGCTACTATTGATCTTGTAACAAACTTCTTTTAAGTCATTTGATTGTTTTTTCACTTGCTTCTTGACTACAACCTTTACTCTACCATTGTATATATTGATGCTGTATTTGCAAAATTAATTCGGGAAAAAACATATTCCTCTTCATTTCAGACCAAGGTACGTCTCTTGTTGTAGTGGGCGTGGTAAACTGAAATAGCAACTATTACGACTTACTCTATCGTGGTCTACCCAAGGCACACGTCTCTTGAATACAGGTTGCACGGAACCCCACTTTTTGTGAAAAGCACTGGGAATTAATTTTACCTGTACTTTATGAACATTGTTGGCATCATGTAAACCACTATATTTATTTCAACTGGCTGGGTCTTATCATTAAACGACTTTACGATATTGGATGTTAGTAAAACCGTATTTTCGACACTGCTTTTAGAATCAAACTGACTAAATCAGATATCTGTTCGATTTATTTTCAGGGATCTTAATTGTGAGACAGATTCCCACTGAGTGTGAGGAATGAAAGAGGTATTGAATTTTCGGTAGAGTACTAAAGGCATGTTTTTCACCCGCGTTCAGCTACCATTGTATTATTTTTGGATTGTGTGAATAAAGGGTCTGCAGATGATTGATTTTACTGTTGTGATCTATAAAGAACCTTTGCTTACTCGCTAGCATGGCTTATTTTTATTTTCTAGAGTGTGTTATCTCTGTCTGTAATAATTTAACGTTTATTAATTTCACTCATATGGCAGACTGTTCGACTTTTTGCATCAGAAATGCGGCGTCCAAATCGGTCCAAGTAAAATGTTTATTATGAAACCAAATTCGTTGGTCTTTAGAAATAGGCTTAAAATTGATAACAAAAAAACATGTTCCTTCTGTAAGCTTTTGAAGTCACGGAGTTCCCCAAAGACCTCAGACTATAACGCTGAAAACGTGAAAAATTCTCTGTCAATTGTGTGCGATTTTTAGATTAAAGTGCTACAGTGTCCTGTTTAAATCTGCCCGATGAAATATAGAGAATTAAGTAATTGCGGATAAAGTGTATTATCTTCTTATTAAAACGGACAACTACAACGCTTAAGAGTAGCGTTCTTGTCAAAAACAGAGATTCTTAAAAATCTCTGTAGGTAAATCAACATTCAGTCCAAAATATAGTTGGCTGAATACTTATATTGTTAAAAAGCATAAATAAATGCCTTCATATAAAAGTCATCTTTGAGTTTCTGACGGGGTTCTTAACTTGTATATTAGGGTCTTGTTCTTTTTAATCAAACTGTATTTTACTATGTTTTTCCAGTATTACTTATTTCAAAATAAATAAGGCTGTGAAACATTCAGGAATTCTGCCTGGGTTTGCGCTACGTCTTTATTTCCTACGGCAATGCCGACTGGAATTCTGCCCTCCTTCTTTTCTTTTACCCGTGTAAAGACAAATTACTAAGTTTTCAAGTCCTGTGAAGGCCTTAACCTATCTGTGAGTTGTAGTCATTGGCTGGCTTCCAGCGTCAGATGTCAGAGATTAGTCCAAGAGCAGCTTCTTAATTGAGGCAGATTTAGGTAGACTAACACAGCTCAGTCTTTCTCATTCACAATGCTGCAATCTATTAGGTTTCAGTGAGTAAGACACTTCAGAGTACCTCAATAAAAGCCTTGGATAAAGAGTCCCCAGAGCCAAGGTGTATGGACAGGGCATCATGTTTCACAGTCTTGAGAACAGCTTACAAGAGTTAAGAAGATACACGGCAGCCTTTTGTCATGCTAGGACCTGGCATTCATCGACAGGGTATCCCTTCAGGAAATTGAGTGGGCCACAGGCATAGAGGGATTCTTTTCATGGAAGTGCTCTGCACTGCTGAACAGCCTCTTTGATACTGAGAAGGTATTCGTTTCACTGCACTTCATTTTGAACTCGCTTGCTTTGAGTTTTCTTGAAAATAACGTTTCTCCGTTGTTTATGCTTTGTAGCCTTGACAGCTTTAAAGAGGACGTTATAGAACGTTCAATAGTTTCCAGACGATGAGGTTGTACTATCTTGAATCGTCATTTAAGAGATCGTGTGCTTACTGAATTGTTCATCATTATATACTTTAGCCCCATTTTTAAAATAAGGTGTTATTTAGTTTCACATTTCTTGAAGTAGCTATTTTGACAATATGGGCCTCATTTACAAAGCTATTCCTGTATGTGGAGTCTGACTTACATTAGTAGAAGGATGTACTCGTCCTAAGCGCTATATAAATGCAATTACAATTACATATGAAGAATTTCTTCTGAGTAAATCTCCTCCTGTGAGTAGGGACTGAGCATTGGAAGGTGCATGTTTGTGGGTATTTACCCTCCCGTCCCCCACCACCTATGCCGGACTGGCCGTAGCGGGCACCGGGCGTTTCCCGGGTGGGCCGCCAGGGTGGGGGCCAGTTTTAGATCCCTGGGGGCCGTCTTTGTTACCGGAGGCCGGTTTTGCAGCATAGCTGCAATATCCGCACCCTGCGCAAAAGCACAGGAATATCCAGGCCAATGTCATCCTAGTGGCTCTACATTGGGGCTAGAGAATGTGGTACGCAGAACTTCTGGGTATGAACATCTGTCCTCTGATCAGCCTCTCACTTCAAGAGGTTCTCCTGTCATAGCAGTAGGACAGGGTCCTTCACCAGAGCCTGCACAATCTAAACCTACATGCGTGGATACTGCGCGGTGGCAGTTAAATGCATTTCATCTGCCATCTAAAATGGTGGATGTCATCTTTGCTATGAAACGTCCTTTCACAAAGGCAATTTATGCCAGGTGCTGGATAAATAGTGGCCTTGTGAGGAGTTCACAAGACAGACCCCCCTAGAAGCTACACTGTTGGATGTCCTTTTGTTTGTTTTATCTTTGGGCCTTTTTACGTTTACAGGACCAACTGTCCTTGTATAAATCACCTGTTGTGAAGCTGTTTATTAACGGTTTGATGCACGTTTCCTCCCAAACCATTTGTGATACCACAGTGAGACTTTAACTTGGTCTCAACATTTCTCCTGTGCATGCCCTTCGAGCCGATGCACAGCTGCTCGTTACGTCTTCCAACCTTAAAGACTATCTTCCAGATTGTGATCACTTCAACTCATTCCATGAGTGATCTTCAGGCACAATAAGGACTACGCTGGGCATTAAATTATTGTGTCTGTTAGTTGACTGTTTGTGAAAGTGCCCTACACTACTTTTTTCCAGATATATTGGTGCTGCGGACTCAGGCAGCTTTCCTTGCTTAAAGGCGTGACTCTCTATCCCACTGGTGAATACATCACTCTCCTGGTGTTCCTTGCCCCTCCTTACCCTTCAAAAGAGAAGCTCCATAAATTGGAACCTATAAGAGCTTTAAGCTTTTACATTGATTGCACAAAGGACCATTGGGTGGACAATCAGTTTTTTGTGAGGTTCTCCAGGGTGAAGCCTGTGCAGATCAGGACTCTGTCGAATTAGATCGTCCTCTGCATTCAAATTTGCTATACACTGGCCAAAAACACAACCTCCAGAAGGACTAGCGCTCATTCCACCAGGGCTAAGGGTGCTACCACTATATTGACACATAGAGTGCCTGTCCGTGATTTCTGACAGGTAGTAACCCGGGCATCAGCACACATGTTAACAAAGCACTACTACCTTGACAGTCACTACTGCCTTGACACCCTGGTCCAACCGGAAGAACATTTTACCTCTTCGGTCCTGCAGTCCACTCCACAGACCCTCTGCCTTTGGAAGGTACTACTTTGATATCTGTTCTAACGGTTGAGGAATCTACATTTAGAAGTATCCACCATATGAACAAGTTACTTATCTTCGGTAGCACTCTGTCTGGTGGATACTCTAACTGCAGATTCCTCACTGACCTCCCTCCTCCCTGTTCTGTGGAGTGTCATCTTTTTAACATCTAAAACAATCCCAAGTTAAGATTCTGCACACTGGTACCAGTGATTGTTTTATGCTCCGGGACTGAGGGCACAAAAAAAGTAAAGTTAGAAACTAACATTAGCATACAAGGGTGGCGCTTCTAGGTGGACTCGCTTCATCACTTCCGGGGTAGTATGGAGCAAGCGTTGAGCCACACAGCACAACCTAGCGGCATGCAAGTGCATTGCTGAAACTTTTCCGGATCCAGTCTGCTGCCTGGCGAATATTCTAAAGGTGAGGAATTTGTTGTTAGGTAGAGTATCCACCAGAAAGAGCATTACCAAAAGTAATGAATTTGTTTGTTTGCTGTTGTATTGCACGTCAATGTAATTGTTAATCCATTGCTTTGATAACCTACAAGGTTGCACTCGGAAGCTATCACCAGCACGTAAGAGACACCAAGAAAAAAGCACTAGTGGACCCCATTGAAGGAAGCTACAACAGCTGGATCTTCTCGATCGTTAAGGATTTCATTTCCGCCTCAGCCACTGTCAACATCATCGCTGCCTCCCAACAACTCTGCAACAATCTATCGAACATATTCAACAGCAAAATCGCAAATGTTTACAGCAACTTCGCACGCCAACCCAACCACAGAGAACTCACCGCTAACCTACCCACCACCAACCAAGGCTGGCCGAATTGACAATCCTCACCAGAAACGATACAGTGGCAATCATGTGGACCATCCACTCAGAAACCCAATGGGCCAATGCCCCCACCTCATCTACAACCTGAGAACATCACCACTCGGCACCACCCTGACCCACATCATCAACACCTCCATCACGTCCGCCACTTTCCTGGATGAATGGAAACTTTCAGAAATCAACGTCTTCCTCAAGAAGAACACAGCCAACCCAAATCAACTGAGCAAATTCCGACCATCTCCCTCCTCCCCTATCCAGCCAAAGAGATTGAGAAGGCCATCAATAAGCCACTCACAACCCGTCTCGAACTTCACCATCTTCTAGACATCACTCAATCAGGATTCTGAAAGAACCATAGCACCGAAAGAGCACTCATTGCGTTCACTGACGTTATTCGAATCATCCTGGACTGAGGCGAAACAATGGCCTGCATCTCCGTGGCCTTCGACACTGTCTCCCATAACACCCTTAACAGAAGACTCCCCGAGATTGCCAGACCAGGATCCACACTCAAATGCATATGTTCCTTCCTCATGGGAAAAACTCAAAGGGTCAGGCTACCACCCTTCACATCAGATACCAAGAAGCTGGTATGCGGAGTCCCAAAGGGATCGTCCCTCAGCCCCACCCTTTTCAACATATACATGACACCACTCGCCAACATCATCCGATCAAAAGACATCACCGTCATCTCCTACACCGATGACACCCAAATCATTCTCTCCCTGATGAACAAGACAACCACTATCAGAACCAGCTTAACCAATTACATGACTGTGGTAGCAGACTGGATGCGAACCAACTGCCTGAAGCTCAACTCCGAGAAGGCGGAAGTACTGGCAACAAGACCTCCCCATGAGTGTCCACATGGTAACCGTCGGAGCTAGGACCAACACCCACAGACCACGTAAGAAATCTAGGGATCATTCTAGGTGACAAGGTCAACATGATGGCTCAAGTCAACACAGTTGCCTCAGAACACCAGATGAGCTGTCACACAAGCACTCATCACCAACAGGCTGGACTACAGCAGCCCCATGTACGCCGGAATCTCCATAAGACTCATACTCGACCTCCCACACCACACCACACCCACATCACACCGCACCTCAGGAAGCTTCACAAGTGCAGCCAATTCAGTCTTCTCACGTGGACATACAAAGCCTTACACAAAATAGGACAAGAATACCGAAACCGCCGCATACCCTTTCACCAACCCACCAGACACCTATGCTCTGCCTCACTTGCACACATTCCCTGTATGTGCAAAAGCAAAACCGGAGGTCATTCATTCTTCTACATCACACCCAAGACATGGAACTGCCTCCTTCAACACATCAGTCTTCCCCTAACTTCTAGAGTTCTGCAACAAGCTCTTTGTATGAGCACCTTGGGGACCTGCCCAAGCACCTGGATAACCTCCCGGGTTATTAGTGTGTTATACAAATCAACATAATTGACATTCATTTTTCATAGCATTTTATTTGCCTTGCATTGTTGTCTTTTCAACGTGTGTGTGCTCATCTATGATGTGTATGTTGCTCTTGTTGCAAGGTGCGCTTAGTCCATGCGACAAGTGCCATCAGAGATCACTCCTTTTTTGGGTCATTCTGACTTAATGCCAGATTGTGGACCCATCAGGCAAGCTGCATCACTTCTCCTCATTAGGTGTGCCAGCATGTTTTTGTGAGACCTGGTGTAGTGGTACACAGGCACAGTAGCTCTATCCCCTTCACAGGACTCCTCTTAATATGATTGGTTCACCAAGAGAAGGGGCAGAAGCATTATTCAGCCCATCTGTGTTTCTGCTTGTGGCAATTGTCCATTGACAAGGAGGCGTCAGAGCAGCAGCAAACTGAGATGCGATTAAAGCATTGTGCTTCTGTGAATCATCACATTATTTGGCTTGCGCCTTCAAGCATCATTCCAAACCACTCAGCGTCCCATGAAGATTTCCCCCTCACATTTTTTAAAAGTTCTTGTCATGGGGGCACTAAATATTTTAGATCGGATTTTTTAAATGTTTAATATGTATTGCAAGTGTCACATTTAGGCTGCAGCATTGTTATCATCTTTTTATTTTTGAGGCATATGCTTGCAATAAGAAAATATAAAAATGTAACCATGTCACCAGCTTGCAAAGGCCAAACCCATTGTTTTCTATAGTAAGGTGTTTACATTTCTACTGTGCACCCAGCCAGGATTAACTCAGCACACAGAGTCGTGATTCTACAGACCTGAGTAGTGATGGGGGCATTCATGTTAAGAAGATGACAATGTGTCCATGGAAAGTGATTTGGCAAATGTGCTTGTTGTATTGACGCAAACATTGATGATGAAATAGATTTCAGCTGCCTATAAATAAATAGAGGCTTTTTGGGGATAGTAAGGAGCTCCCTTCTGAATCAGATGCAGGGTCATGAGTGGCTTGTGGATGACCCAAGGTTTGGTACTTGTAAGACAAAGTAGCCAAGGGAATCACCTTTTTTCGTGAAAGCAGATCCAGTCACGAGTGACTCTCAGGCCAGGAAACAGCTCTGATGGGGACATGGGCATTGGCCTCAGATTTGAGAGGGAAGATGAGCAAGAAGAGTGGTATTTAGACAAAGAGAACTCAAATTGGCCAGTCCCCTTTCTCAACTTGGATACATGCATGTAGCAGATCTGTTGACCATCTCTACAGACATCTGAGAAGCAAGCACTAACTGAAGTTGCATGTTTCCAAATTTAAATTTTCATGAGCAAGGAGACATCCTTTCTCTGAAGCAGCAGTTGGTGCATCGAACTCTCTACCTGTTAACCTTAGGAAACTCAACATCTCTCATTACACTCTGGGGACGCATCTAAACACAAATGATCCAACCATTCCTGATCTATTGCAAACACTACCCAATTGGAGACTACCTTGCAACATACCTAATCTAATAGGTCACCTACCGCTCATCTGCTTTATATTGATGCATATACGTCTTCACCTCACTTAACTTTACATGAATTCCTGGAACATAAATGTCTATTAGTTTATTTCCCTCTCTTCTATCTTGATGCATACTATGTTCTTGTTTGACTGGTTATTTGTAAAGCACCTTTATGCCTTCCTTGGTCATGGTTTTGCTGTATAAATATTTCAATACAATTAAAATACTCCCAACTGGAACAAGAAACAGAAATGCATGCATGCATGAAGAAGCAGAGCAAGAGTGCACTACATGCAGCGAAATAGCAGAACATGATGATGGGGAGAACACAGTGTTTGATTTCTTTTAACTCATTCATTTGCAGTCCCCTGCATTGCCCTCTTCACAGATAATGACATCAAATATGCAAGCACTTTTGATAACACCTCAGCTAAGGATATGCAAACTCTTAGTTAAGGATTTGAGGAACTACATGAAGGCAGAGTATCCCGAGCCTGACACAGAAGAGAATGTGGCCGTGACCCTGGACATAGATCTGCAGATGCTCACTTTTATGGGCGAGAACCCTAAGAATGGAATCAATAAGTACTGAGGAGTATGCCATGATGTAGAAATGGCTTGGCCCATACCGAAATTGTTGACTAAGTCAAAGTGTATTTATATGGGCTGTGCTGTCCTAGTGGGGTTGCCATGTGTACAGTATATTTATTGGGCATTGCAAAGTGAGCCATTGCTACTGAGTGTCAAAGTCCGTCTTGATCAGGCTTTCTAGAAAGAAGGCCAAGGATGGTGGGTTGCAATCTGTTCGTCAGAGAGTTAGGTAAGTTTATCCTCACCTGTTCTGTGTAGATTAAGCCCAGTTGTCACTGTGCAGAGTTTCTTCTGGTAAGATTTTGGCAGGCTCTGTAGAAGTAGAAGACGTTAATCCTGCTGCAACCAGTAGCAAAGTCCTCTAGAGTTTCAAGTTAGCAGACCCAACATCAGGTATTAGAAAGAGCAACAAAGCTCCAGGACCAACTTCCTGACTGAAGGAAAGAGAGGCCTCAGGAGAGGAGGGCCGAAGGACCAAACATACAACCAAGATGAGAAACCCTCTCCCTTCTTTTCCAGTAATGTTGGGATGGAGATTGAGACTTTTTCTTCACAACTGACAGGATGACTTCAGATGCCTGGGTTCTGGAAATGTCCCAAGAGTTCCAAATTGAGTTTTACATTATGCAAGTTGCATAAGTGATTGTACCTTCAATTCACTGCTCTTAAGAGGAGCATCTTCTCATTTTGAATGAGACCGCAGACTTAGAGGCCAAAAGGTTGATAGTGTGGACCATGATCTCATCCCTCATGGACTTTAAGCATTTTGTTCTTAGTACAGAAAGGAGTTGGAAGGAGTTGACCTGGCAATAAATCTTCTTTGTCCCCTTCACTGCTGGGTCATTCAATAACTGAAGATTTCACATCTGGGAAAGAGTTTTTCTCTCTCAGAAGGTGAAAACAGAACTGGTGGATGGAACGTATGAAGGCGTGCAATGGCCAAGATACATTCTGCCAGAATCCAGATCTGATTAAAGTGCCCTACGTTAGAAGAGTGGACTGGGAAGCCTGCTGCAGACAACTGGCAATGGTTAGTTGGTGGCCATAGCATGAGTTGAATTTTCTTGTAAATTGATTGGATCGTGTAGTAGGCTGCTGGGCAGGAATTGTTGCCCAGAGGAGAGAGTCCAGCTTTGCCTACTACTCCTCATGGACAATATTTTAGTGGACAGGTACATCAACAGCCTAGTTGCAATGAAATCTTGGAATTCTGGCCAGAGCATTCTGTCACTTTTGCCTCATCAGGAGGATTTAAATCATTGTGTAGTTTCTGCTGAGTGTTTATGACACAGTGGTGGATTAGCACTCTAGACCGGGATTCTCCAAAGTCGGTCCTGGAGTCTTTTTAAGACAACTACATTTATCTAAATGGGGATATGCTAAAAATCTGGCATGGATCCGGCCCTCCAGGCCAGACTTTGGCGAACCCTGCTGTAGACACTTGACGGACCCCAGTGATTTAATCCTGGATCTTCTGGACCTGATGGAGAACAGGCCGTGTTCCACAGATCTCTTTGCCTCAAAATTGACTATCCTACTAGATAGGCTATACAGTTGCAGACCCAATTGCTATATCATAGTGACAGGTGCAATCTTTCAGCACTAAAGGGAGGGTCACAATTATGTATTTTCACCTCTTGTAATGATCTTTAGACTAACTATTCACCCGAGCATGGAACTGTTGGCAATGGCAGTTCGAAATAGTCCTGTGCTTGTCAACATAAAATAGGCATGGAGGCAGCATTGAATTTGCCTTTGTGACAAAGTCTGTCTGCTACATGTACATAACATAAATAAAATATTTCCTGCACGATAGAACAATCACTCAGCTTTCCAAAAGGTTTATGCTTAATTGTCAATATTGATGATCTCAGACTATGGGCCTTATTTAGATCTTGGCAGATGGGTTACTCAAAACTGTGACGAATATCCCGTCCTCCGAAATATAAATCCCATTATATCCTATCTGATTTATATTTCGGCGGACGGGATATCCGTCGCCGTTGTGACGGAGTAACCCATCTGCCAATAACTAAATCAGACCCTATGGGCCAGATGTACGACCATTTTGCATGCGCACAGTTGGTCGCAAAATGATTTGCTCTTGCAAAAATGGCCTTTTACAATGTACAAAACCCACTCGCAATTGCCTCAAACAAATTGCGAGTAAATACCGACTCGCAATATTAGCTCATGCAATTTGCGACTACCAAATTGCGTATCGCAATTTGCGAGTCGCAAAATTGCATGTACATAATAGTCGCAAATAGCAAGATCGCGCAAAAAGGGCATTTTGCGCATGCAATTTACCACTAAGCAGAAACAGGTGGTAATCAGGTTCAACCTATAAAAAGACACCTAGAATGCATCCCAAACCTTTCCACAGTGGCTGCCCTGTATTTGTTAGCAAGGAGGAGGCGGATAATGGCGGCATTGCAGAGGAGAAGAAGACAGGAGAGGATATTCAGAGTCAGGCTGACATTGTTGGATAAGACTGAAGAGGAGATTTATGATCAGTACAGGCTAAGTAGCAGGGTCATACTAAAGCTCATTGACACCTTGAAGCCACAACTTGAGAGTAGAACCATGCGCAGCAATGCTATTCCCACACATGTGCAGGTGTTGTACTCCCTCCACCTCTTGGCCACTGGTAGTTACCAGGATGTCATTGCAGTGGCTGGTGGTGTGTCTCAGAGTGCGCTTTCGCGTTTCTTCCATGACTTCCTAGACACAATGCTACACCACATACATCAACACATATACATGCCCTGTGACAATGAGGAATTAGACCAGACAAAAATGGATTTCTACAAGTTAGCAAGATTCCCACAGGTAATAGGGTGCATAGATGGGACACATGTGCCCATATGTCCACCATCCCGCATCGAATCCATTTTTCGTAACAGAAAAGCACACATTCCCACAATGTCCAAGTAGTTTGTAACGCAAAAAACATCATAACAGATATTGTAGCCAAATACCCAGGAAGCACCCATGATGCATTCATTTTCCGGCACAGTGGTCTACATCAAAGGTTAGAAAGAGGTGACTTTGATGATGGATACCTCCTAGGTAATGTTATCACCTGTCCCCAAACTTTTCTTAATGTCATTGCATGTCTGTAAGCATTTAACATCAACATCATATGTCTCACAACAGGTGACAGTGCGTATGCTCTGCGTCTATGGATCCTCACACCGTACCTGTCTCCCAACAACATACATGAAAGGCGGTACAACACTGCACACAAGCGCACAAGGACAGTGATTGAGCGTACTTTTGGAATACTGAAATCGCCTTTAGATGCCTACATAAGAGTGGGGGAGCTCTGCAGTATGCGCCAGAGACAGTCTGTAAAATTGTGGCAACATGTGCCATGCTGCACAACATGGCCTGCAGGGGTGGACTGCCCATGGATGTGTCTGACACAGATTCTGAGGATGATGGCCCGGGACCACCTGCCCAACAACTAAGGGATGGTAGCGCTGCAGCAGAGGGGAGAAGGCGCAGGGACCAGATTGCAAACAACTTTTTCTGAAAGGTACGTACACACCAGCTAGACACTCAGCTGTACAAAAGACATGACTAATTGTGAATGACAATGGGTGTTTTATTCTTCACACATCCATTTTCAAAGTAGGACAACATGTCCATCAGTACCTGTAGGATAATGCCACATAATGGAAAATAAATGGGTTTCGTCACCAATAGTAAAGAAATTAAATGGACATGAAAGATGTTTGGGGAACACAAAACTTTCATTTCCAGCCCCTGCGCGTAGCCTGGCCAGAGGTGCCACTACCCATCCCAAGGTTGCGGCTGCTGCTTCTGCGCAACATAGGTGTATCTGTGGCTGATATGCTGCTCCTGCTAGACAATTCACTATCAGTGCCACCAAGGCCAACATCCCCAATTAACTGGTTTGTCTGCAGTGTCTCTACTGCAGCTGTGATATTTTCCAAACCACGCGCTACATCGCCACTGTAGTGGCCCATCTCCACTTGGAGGCCAAGTGTGCTCTGGCTTTGTCTATTAGTTGTATGTGCCAGCCTATTGATTGCCCTGGTGAGATTGTCCATTTTCTGTCCCCTGCTGCGCTCAATGCGCCTCTGGTTCTCTCTTTCTGCCTACCACTCCTTGGCCAAGTCTGCCACAGTGCTGGTGAGGGCATCCAGTTTGGCTTCGATTCGGGACTGGTTTTGTGCCAGTTTGGTTGTCACCATGCGGAAGCCCTGGGACATTCTCACATTTCTCTGTCTTTGTATTTGGTTGTGCAGGCGCTGTATCTGCAGCATTTCCATATCAATGGAAGCAGGCATTGCCTGGCTGATTGACCCAGTTGTGGACAGACCTTGGGACCGACGCTGGTACTGTCGGGTACTCCGTGAAAGACGCACCCGGGTGGACTGAGGGCCTGGTGGTGTGATGTCGTGCTGCGCTGCAGAGGTGGCAGTCGGTGTTGGCACTGGAGTGGTTGCAGCCACAGTGGATGGGACGTCAGTGGACCTGTCCCCACTCGTTTCCCCAACATTCTGCCCTTCCTCCATTTCCTCTGGCTCGTGGCTACCCGATGTGTCCCCATCAGTGTCCTCTGCTTCCAATGGTGTGTCTATGTGACAAAAGAGATGACAGATGATAATAAAAGATGTGTTTCACTGTATCAGTGGTTTAACAATGTTTATCAGCTCAAGTCATTCCCTCACTACACTTATTTTGTCCCAGACTACATCTCCCATGATGCAACACTAGTGTTGTTTGTACATGGATGTATGCTTGTGTTTGATTAGTATGCATGCATAGTACAGGCGTTAGTGGGTATACACACGTCACATGCACAGTTTTCACTTACCAGGATTAATGGATGGCTGGGATGTATCCAGGGTGCCAAAGCCTGCTACAACTGCCCTCTCCAGGGTGGCTTCCACCATTGCTTCAGCTGGTGTCGGGTCTGCTGAAGTGGATGGTCCCCCTCCGGTCTGTTTTGCTGCTTCCAGACGCTCTGCCACCCTCTCCTTTGCCCTGGAGCGAAGGTCATACCACCTTTTCTTGATATCATCTATGGAGCGGTGTGCTACTCCCTGGGCATTAATCCTTCGCTGCATGCTGCGCCAGATCTTCCTTTTCTCACTTTCACCCAGGCGGTGTGAGGCTCTGCCAAATAATTCATCATGATGATTGCAGCATTCTTCTGTGATGATGTCAAGTTCTTTTTCTGCAAACTTCAGCTTTCGCTGCCTCTGCTTAGTTCCCTTATTGGTCTCCTTGCTGCTCATCTTTTCTCTCTCAGCAGTGTCTCACAATGCTGCTGCACCTGCACATGTGTTTATTAGTGTTCAGGAGTAGATTTGGGCAACACTTCCTGTTTGGGGGGTCCTTACAGGAAGTAAAAATTATTTTTTTTCCGATTTAGCTATTTGCGAGTGCTTTATTGCGATTTTCACGCACACTGGCAAATAGCGCATGCAAACACGCTGTTTCTACGGGTATCGCTATTTGCGAGACGATTGCGAATCGCTAATAGCTAGTGGCCCAAATAGCGTTGCGAGTGAATAGCGACTCGCTATCTGGTTGACTGAGGTTTGTAGGTAGCGAATAGCGACTCGCTATTAGCGACTCACTATTTTTCGCTAATAGCGAGTCGCTATTTTTTGTGGTCGTACATCTGGCCTTATGTCTCTAAAATGTAATTTAATGCCTGTAAATAGTGTTTATAGGAAATATATGACTGATAGCCAGCATAATTGAATTATCGTTATAATATATATTGCTAAATCTGATATATATAATTTACCATTGCTAAATCTGATATATATATATATATATATATATATATATATACAGGAACAGTCCATCCGCCAGAATTGTGCCGGCCGACACAATAGAGGAGCACACGCGGAGGTATCAAAAATTCCTTTTAATAAGTAGAAAACCCCCCCATGAAGCAACACTGACAGACAAAAAAAATATATATATATCAGATTTAGCAATGGTAAATTATGGAGGCTTCATCAAAAACATTTGTAATAAAATACTACTATGCTGCAATTTGAAATTATGGTGTATGACAAGAGTTAATTCTATTAAACTGGATGTATTTCCATTATTATTAGTGTATAAATATACGCACATCCCAGCTAAAATTCCAGTTATATTCTTATGGGATTGTTGGGACTGAAAAGTCCTTTGCATGGTAATGGATGTACCCCCCACCCTGAATGCCTCAACTGTACTGATATCTGGGTCCCTAATGCTGACTTTTATTGTCATGGGTGAACATGGATCATGCGTGTGCGCAATGACTTAGGCCTGCCTCAGAATTGCGATCTTTATGGAGTGGGAGGGGTGCCAAAACCGCTACCCTCGCAGTGATGAAAAGCTACTGCCTTTGCCAGGAGTTAAGCCGCACAAGCGCAGTGGTGGCAGCATATCGTGTAGTGATCAATAGAAGAGAACAGGTTCTTTAAATCTGTGTCAATGGAATGAGGCCTACAGGCTCACTCATTTCAATTTTTGCTGGAGTGTGCTTAACTCACCATTCCACCTACATCGGTTTGGTGTCTAGTGCTGCGCAGTGCATGTTTGGTGTACATGTGTTGGGTGTATGTGTGCCTGTGAATGGATACAATACATAAAGCATGTAGTACAGTACAGCACATGTACGCTATATTATTTGCTGGGTACTCCTCCATCTTAAACTTGGGGTGGGGGGATTTCATTACCATATATTCACAAATACTGGGCTAAGTCTCAACTTGCACCAATTAAATACTTTAGTCATTGAATCAATCTGCAGGTAAATATTTTTCATGGGTGGAA
This sequence comes from Calotriton arnoldi, assembly GCA_963921515.1. Lineage (NCBI taxonomy): Eukaryota > Metazoa > Chordata > Amphibia > Caudata > Salamandridae > Calotriton > Calotriton arnoldi. Next base: position 5,767,878 of record CAWUFW010000001.1, on the reverse strand, counting down.
ATACTATTTATAAACTAATTAAATTGAAATGCTGTCACCATTGGTGAGATTTTATAATAAAATCTGGATGGATACAGTAGGGAAAGTAGTGACAATTTTTGCTGTACTTTATATGCCAGAAGATATTGCGGTAATGTGTTGACAAGCTTAATGGCACCTTCAAGTTATGAACTGATTCTGCTGAGGGATGGATAAAAAGACACTATATTTTATTTTGATTTACTTCTCAGAGAAATGGGCATTACCTTCTTGAAGCCACCTTGTCTTTGCACTAATTCAATACATGCTAAAGATAGTTGCCTGTAAATGGTACAGTACTTAGACGACTCTTGGTTTCATTTTGGGAGACCACGGGCTGACTGGAGGAGCATGATGAGAGGAGATGGAGGAATCCCCCCCAGATAGATTTGTGTATTGCTGCATTCCGGTAAGCTGGGTGGGACACACTGGAGGATGGGAGAGCCAAGCTCTTTGTACACTGGGCACATTTCAGGAAGGAGATGAGGCTGATAAGAAAATCATAAAGAGTAGGACTGAGGCCCTGTGGTAGCCTTTTGATACGCATATTACTTTGTGTCAGAAGTGTGAACCTCTAGTAACTCCTGTGGCCCCTGTTGTGCAGCTATCATATTTGGAGTCGCTCCTGCTTTGACAGACTGCTTTCTGGAGGAAGATAGAATAGAGGAAAGGACACTTCTAAAGGAAGCAGACCCCCAACATACACATCAAAGACTCAGACTCTAAATCACATTTGGTGTTTGGAAAAAGACTATAAGAAGGGGAGCCTGAGACCCCAAAAATGGTTCTCTATCAGGCAGCCAGTCGAGCTTTGTGAGGAATTGAAGCTCTGCATGACTTCTGCCTGTGGCCATGACTGGGGCCAAGGCCAGCTAGTCTCCCAGCTGGATAAGAGGACATTACCCAGGGAATCCATGACCACCTATCCTTGGAGCCTGGAGAACTTGTGCCTGCCTGATTTTCATGACCAGTGTGGCCTGTAAGGGAAAGCAGAGCATCTGAAGAAGTGAGGTCCAGTGGAGGGATCCTTGCGAGCGGATCCCCATAGGATCCCCATGTGAGTAGATGGCTGCTGCACCAATCAGGCCATTGCCCATGTGCAGGGAAAAGTCAGCAATCCCCGTATGCCGTGAAGTGAGCCTGCACCGTTGCTGCACCAAACAGGTCATCACCCGTGTGCAGGGCCCAAGCCGTCTCTGAGGACCAGGACCAGGATCATCGCACTCCAATCCATGGGAAGAAACCTGAGGATCTACTTTCCAAGCATCGAGAACCCCCGGCTACTATCCCTAGAGGACCACGTGTGAGGAACTCGAGTACACCCAATCTTAGCCCTCCTGGACTGTGTGAAAAGACTTACTGGAGGCAGCTGCTGCAGCTTCAGTGCCTGCTCAGAGACTCTCGTTGCTCAGATCCTGCTAGTGTGGTAAGATTGGTTTCCGAGCCAGACGGCCCTGGGGTAACTTACTTGTCAGATAGAGCTTCGGTACAGGAACACTTTTCAATAAAATCGAGAGTCTGCGTGGGACTCCTGAGACATGGACTACTAGTGGGGCTGAACCTGAATGTTGCCTGTATTGAATGGGGAATAACTGCTAGCTGGAGGGGAGTGGGACTCGGGCACCCACCTATGAAACACTAGGGGCCTGACCCTGGGACTGTGCGTATTGTTTGTGAATGTCGTATTTTACTTTGTGGTCATAAATAAGAACTCTTGTTTTCATAAAAGCAAGAATTTGACTGTACAATCATTTATTGCAGCTGCTGGACATATTTTGAGTTATGAGCCTGTGTTCACCCCCTGTGTTTACCTCCCCCAGAGAGAAGCCTTGGACTGCTCGACCTGTGCTACCACTGAGAGTCGAGTGCAGAAGGGGTACTTGGCCCAGTTTCTCAGGATCCATAGTAGGTCAGGCCCCAGGACATCAGGAGTAAAAGGCTGCAACCCCCATGGTTGGGTCTAGTAACTCCTGCTTGGCCTGTGGCCCTCTGACAGGGATGATAAAACTAGTGTATATCAAAAACTACCCTACTTTTACATCTCAAACTTGGGGTGGGGGGATTTCATTACCATATATTCACAAATACTGGGCTAAGTCTCAACTTGCACCAATTAAATAATTTAGTCATTGAATCAATCTGCAGGTAAATATTTTTCATGGGTGGAAATACTATTTGTAGACTAATTAAATTGAAATGCTGTCACCATTGGCGAGATTTTATAATAAAATCTGGATGGATACAATAGGGAAAGTAGTGACAATTTTTGCTGTACTTTATATGCCAGAAGATATTATGGTAATGTGTTGACAAGCTTAAAGGCACCTTCAAGTTATGAACTGATTCTGCTGAGGGATGGATAAAAAGACACTTTATTATATTTTGATTTACTTCTCAGAGAAATGGGCATTACCTTCTTGAAGCCACCTTGTCTTTTAACTAATTCAATACATGCTAAAGATAGTTGTTTTACAACAAAGGTCCCAAAGTAGGAAAAAAGAGTAGGCAGAAAAAAATTGAATGCATGTGACAATGCGTGACATCTCTAAGATGGCAAGTGATGTGCCTTTTCTTTCTATTCCTTTAGCCTGCAATAGGGCCACATTTTTTCTCTCTAACTTCTTCTGATTGCATGGATTTTCTCATTCCATAGTTTCCGACAGAAGATCACAGTATATCTTTAATTTCTGGAAGGTTCTGTGCTCTGCTCTCGGTAGTTTGAAGCAGTAGTTGAGGTGTCACAAGTAATGTTTAACAAAGCAACTGGCTAGAATATTTCCAATTAACGGAGTTTGCTTACACCAGTGCCATTCACTACGCGACTAAGATATCACCATTCTTCTGTCTGCGATATTTCCATCTAAGATCCTTGCTTCATTCTTGGATAATTTGATCGGGAATGCCAAAAGAAGTACAGAAGCCTAGGAAGACCACCATTTTGGAGATCACTATCCCTCCCATAGGGAATAGCGGTAGGCATACCCAGAGCTTCAGCAATTGGTGCATCATCGAGACTGCTTTGCCCAAGTTTCTTTCAATGAAGTCAATATCAGGGTGATGTATAGTCACCCCCAGGTACTAAAAGGAATCAGGTTGTAATTCAGTCCCTCCTATGGGGAGCACAGTGCACTCCTCCTCTGAGAGTGGTTGAAGAGGAAACACAAAGTAATTTAAAATGGTTATCACCTCTTAGAGAGCCTCAAGGCCCCTTCTGAGAAATTGTGGGCATCATTTGTGTAAAGCGAAATAATCTACCAGTGATCCCCAAGGCGTATACCCTAGTCTGCCTCTCTGCTGCGCAACAGGAAAGTCCAGTGGTTCCATGACAATGGCAAAGATAAGAGGTGACAAAGGGCACCCTTGCTTATTAATATAGAATTGGTCCAATATCACCAGGCCTGTGTGCAACAGTGTTACCGGTTGCTCATGCAGCAACTGAAGCCACTGCAGGAAGTTATGACCTATCCCCAGGGTCTCTAGGACGAACATTAAATAGGGCCACTCAAAGCTGTCAAAGACCTTTTCTGTGTCGAAAGGTAGTGCCATATGAGTGGTGGTGTTTGCTCAGGCATTGTCGAAATGTTAAATATGTATGTTGCTATCAAATGGGAGACCCTATCCAAAAACCCCCGCTTGGTCTGTATTGGCAGCACATGAATTCTCAATGGTCATGTCTCATCCATTAAGATTATAACATATCGACCATCTATATGTTACAGTCTTAATGGATGAGACGTAACCATGTTGAATTTTACGAATGGTCACGTCTCGTCCATTAAGATTATAACTTATCGACTGTAGTGTAGCTCCTATTTCCCTAATAGGCTCTGCGCATTGGAATAATATATCCTATAGGTTTGACATAGGACTAAGGTCAGTATGTCCCTATCGAGTATATTAAACTTAATTACTTGTGCCAGCTAGCTCAGAGGCCACTAGAAACTCCTTGGATAACAAGAAGGAGTAGTTTCTGGCAGCCGCAAAACATGACCACTTTGTTTCCCTTTAGAATCAGAACGTGTCCCAGAGTCGTGGAAACAATAGATAACTATTTCACTCAGCTCAATCGTGCATGCTTAGTTTTCTCCAAGTTACACAGAAAGAACAGACAGGCGTTTCAATAAAAGATTTATTGAACAGTCTTGTTTCTGGTGTAAGTAAAATGTGCTGTTACGATCACAAGACAGTATGCGAGATAAATAATGTACAGTGTGAGCAGTAGAAATAAATAATACTGCGATAGCATTATCTTTTAGTACATATGCCTTTACATAAATAACACAGACTAAAAATGCAAGTACTCATACGATGCGTTTCTAATCTAGTTCTACCCCAATGTACCTAACCTAACCTAGGTGTAGGGAGAGGTATGAAGTAGGTGAAGTATTCCTTACTATGGTATACTAAGAGTATGTTAAATCTAGTATGCCTAGTATGCCAAGAGTCCCTCTAGGTTCTTGTCAGCTCCATACCTGAAGAATGAGAGAGGTAGGAATCTCTTTGCCAGACTCGAACTCCAACACCCCGCAAGGGAAGTCAGATCACTGGAAGCTGGACTCTCTGCGTGCAGGGATGACAGCGTCTTCTCAGTGCGTCAGGCCGGGAAACGGGCTCCTCTGAAGTCGAGGTCTCCTCTAGTTTACAAGGGCTAGGGAAGGTATATTTATACCTGAGAGGTACCTCAGAATGTTAGCATTGACGTGGATCGGACAGCGGAAGACGTCATGAATGAACCCCTAAGGAATAATGGTTCATGCATAATATATGAGTCCTTGAAGAAATCAATAGTCCTGGGCTAGGGAAACTCCTGCAGCCTAAGGGTATGTTCTTCATGAACTCGTTGTGACGTTAGGGTGGACGGATGTCAGAGACCATGCCTATATTTGGAGTGCACGGTTTAATGCCTAAATAAGGACTGGGATTTTATGCCTATATAAGGGCAGGGCGAATTGTGCCTATATAAGGACATGATACTGGAAAGCCCGTTTATGGACACCCTAAGAGGAATACAACAAGACCATCCTTTTCCTTTTACACTGATAACATCTGGAAGGGGATCCTTGGTCTGACCCATATTAAATGCCCTGTGAACATGTAGAATTCTCAGTAAAGTACACTTGCCCTTTCCATATTGTGAGATGTGCAGTACCTTCCAGTTTAGTCAGGTGAGTCTCTTGCAACAATGCAGTTTGAATCCCTCTCCTGGCAATCCTAGACCTTGTATCATTTAGCCATACTATTAAGATCCTCAAAATCCCATGTCATATCCTTGTGATTAGCTAATAACCCTACCATTCAAGTCAAGATACTTTATCCTCTATCCTGGGCAGTGAATGTGCCTCGCTTCCGCCACCACCTCCCTCCCTTCCTCTACATATAGGCGCCGGAATGGACTCCATAAGTTTAATAACAAAACCAACCCAACTCACCCTCTTCAGAACAGTAAGGCAACAGCCCCCCATCCCAACCCACCTTTAAATAGAAGAACACTTGAGAATATCAGTAAGGTGAAAGTAGCAGGTAACAGTGCCTGGGACAAGACGCATCTCCCTGGCAGGGTACACAGCCATCCTGCAATATTGAGTTTACCTCATAATATCACAGTTGGACCACGGCATATGCTGTATGAAATATACTTACTCTTGTATGTGAACAGAAAACAATTGCCCCCTGCCATCTCTCATGGCCGTATTTCCTAAATCACCCTCAGACAATATCATCAGCTTATCTCAATGTATACCTGGGCTTGTTCAGCTGGCTACCAGAGCCTAACTTGAAGTCTGTCTCTTGACCAGAGTATGTATCCTGCTCAGCCTCCTCAGACAGTGGTGCTCCCTCCTCAGCAGGGTTATTCCTTAGTTTTGCAGGTGCTACCACCTCTTAAGGTGTGTCTTGCTGTGTTTAGTAGGATGATCCTAACGTGTTGGCTTCCATATCTCGCTTTCCTTGGGGGACAAATGTTTATCCTAGCCATCCCAGTTTTGTCCTGTTTCAGTTGCGGTTCAATCCATTGCCACTATTGAAGTGGATCAGTGAAAAACTTTGTGTCTGTGCCAGAAACTGCATAATGTTCTTCGTACCCATTGAGCACAATTGTCTCTTCACTTATTTCAGAGACACTCTCTGTTGTTGCACAGCCACTGTAAAATTGGGAAACCTTATTACTTTACTGTTTTGTGTCAGAATCCGTGCCACCTTCCCGGCTCGCGCGCTCTGTGTGCCGTGATTTAGATGTCAAGTCACTCCATCTTGAGGGCGGATGCGCACTGCTGCCCATGGTTCCCCGTAAATGGCAGTGTGCTCTGCCAGGCTCCAGAGGCCGCTCCGGTAGGGGCTAGGCAGTCGAGGCCCACCGCAGCCGCTCTCCTCCTCTAGCTGACCCCACCGGCAGCCCAGCAGAAAACACACACCTCAGGACCCAGGCCCTTGCGGGGTGGGTCAAGTGGGGGCACCGGGTAAAGGCTGGGAGGTGCAGGGTCACAGCCCCCTGCACCTCGATGCTGGCGCCGGTGTAGGGGTTAAGCATCAGAATGGGCCTCCTCTTGTGACACAGAAGGGGCCTCCTCTCCTCAAGCCCAGGGTTGCACAGATAAAGTCAAGAGTGGCGCCAGGAAGAAGCAGGAAGAGACTGGACCCCCACCAGAAGCCCAGCAGCAACCCCTGCAACTCGGGCCCAGGCCCTAGCTGGTTGAGTGAAGGAGGGCACCGGGCAGAGGCAGGAGGCACATGGTCTCAACCCCCCTTCAGTGCCCTTTGCGCCTCGGTATTGGCGCTGATTCAGGGGTCCGGTGTCAAAATGCCCCGCGATGCAGCAGGGGTCTCTTCTCCTCGGGCCTGGGGTAGTATAGATAAGGTCTGGAGGGGTGTCAGGAAGAGGCAGGTCTCCCCTCCTTGTGCCTCGAGCAGGGTGCCGAGTCAGGAGCCGGCGTTGTGGCAGCCCCCCCCCAAAGCAAGTCAACAGAGGTCGCCTCTTCGCCAGTTTCAGAGTCAGTTCAGCAGGGTCTAGGAGAGCACTGGGAAGGGGCTGTGAAAGGCAAGGCCCCAGCTCCCCCCTCCGTGAGCCTCGATCATGGCGCCGATTCAGGGGCAAGGTGGGGGGTCTGGGCCTCCAGCCCCCTGCCCCGTCACGCAGCCGCCCTCCTCACCTGTAATGGCACTGCACGCAGAGAAGACAATGTCTCAATCAGGGGCCTCCGATGCAGCTCTCCGTGCCGTGCAGCATCGTAGGGCTCCGGCCCAGTAAACAGGTAGGCCTCAGGGAGGAAGGCACGAAGGCCAGGCCAGAGCGTAATTTCTGGCCTCCTCTACGTCGGGACACCGGGGTACGGACCGAGATCCCAGTCATCTGCCTCCACGGTCAGCGCTGCCTCGCCAGGGGCCACAGTGTTGTGGTAGCAGTAGTAGCGTCTTCCTGAGTCAGGCTTTCAGGGCTGGCCCCGCAGCGGGAGACACGGCCATCAGGCAAGGCCCCTCTGCTCCGCAACGATTTCCTCCTCTTGCTCTAGATGAGTCTCACCAGAGAGTGGCGTCGCCTGGTGGGGGCTATCCCGCATCTCCTCACGGGGTCCACGTTCTGGATCCAGGATCACTGATTCCCGCTGCCCTCTAGGGAAGAGTGTCGTCGCGGTCATGCAAGCTGTTGGGGACCGATCGCCACCATGTTGTAAGAGTCTGCGCGGCGCGGGCCTCCCACAACGCTCGAACTCCAGTGTAAGGGCCACGACAAGGGAGCTGCGGGTCCTCTGGGACTCCTCGCAGTGTTATTTCACCCCCATGGTCTACCACCGGCCAGGATGGGTGCCGATGGGCAGGCTCGCGCACTGAGCTCTAGGGAGCCATGTCCGCCATCTTGGCTGGCTTAGCCACGCCCCCACAAAATACATGTGTAATATGGTGTTAAGAAGACAAATAGAATGGACAACACATACAGCAGAATCACGTGCAATTTACTCAAGGTTAGGAGAGAATGGGAATGACTCTCCCTCTAAGCACCTTGAAAGGAACACATACAGTACTCTTCCAGCCTTTGTCTGTTTTCAGGTGACTCTACCAATTTAAGCATGTCCTCAACCAACAAAGGACCTAGTTGTTTATTAAATGCATGAGGAAAATAACCTTTGCAATGTATCAATATCAAAAGCTTGGCTTTCAAATGAACTGGATGAAGTAGCATGTGTACATGCAATTCCAACTAAGGAATGGATAATACATAATTTGAAAGAACAATGTGCTGTAAATGCTGTATGTTTATATGAATATCGTATTTGGAGGGGAGTGGCATGACGCAGAAGGAGTAGGCAGCAACCTGAGAGTTTCCCGGCAGGTTGCTGCCATATAGCTGCAACCAGACCCTTCATCTGTTGCACCCCTTGGCCTTGACTCTCCTACCATCCGGTCTCCTCTAATACCGACCTGCGACCCCACTTTCCACAGCGCAAGGCGACACGCAGCTATATCCCTGACACCCTGGCCCTCATGGGCCACCCATAGCCCATTACAGCAGACATCCGGGTTGTAACTAACATCAGCGTCACCACAAGCCTCTCCCCAGAGCCCATATCCAGAGCTGTGCCGACATCCTACACCATGGGCAGACTACGCTCGGCCGCTGGGGCCCAGACACCGGTCGCTGCTATCCGGGATCTTCGGGCCGTGTAACTCAGCTGGAGAACAGAGCAGATGACCTGGAAGGTCCCTCCCGTAGGCGCAATGTTTGCATTTTCGGACTTCCGGAAGGTATTGAAGCATCCGACCCCTCTGAGTACCTAGAAGCTGATGTGAAGCAGGCATTTCTTGTCCTGGCCCAGAGCAAAACCCCGGGTTTAGATGGCCTGCCTCTAGAATACTATAACACATTCTCAACCCTCCTGGCACCTCGACTAGTGGCAATGCACAGGACGGCTCTGGAAGGCGGCGAGCTATCCCACTCCTTTCGTGAGTCCCGCTTGCTCTCTGTTCCAAAACTAGATAGCGACCCTACTCAGTTGGCCTCCTACAGGCCAATTGCCATACTTGGTTGGGGCTGATTACAAAATCCTAGGCAAAATACTAGCTGAATGATACGCTCAGGTTCTCCGAAGCTTGTACATTCTGATCAGAATGGCTTCGTTCCAGGCCGAAGCATCTCCCAAAGCATCCGCCGCCTTCCATGTCCAAGACCAGGTGAGGGGTAGGTTTCCCCACGCTACCTGCCTCATCCTTGACTTGGAGAAGGCGTTTGATACCCTGACCTGGCATGACCTATTTGCGGTACTCGCCCGCATGGGGGTGGGACCTAAGCTCCTAGCGTACACAACGTTACTGTACTCAAATCCTAACTTCCGGATCCGTCTAGGCTGTCACATCTCAGCTCCTGTCCCGAAAGGCCAAGACATGCGCCAGGGGTGCCCTCTCTCCCCCCAGCTTTTTGCGTTAGCCACATGGAGCCCTTAGCCATACGCCTCCAGATGGAGGAGTTGGAATGTGGTATTTCCTTGGCAGGAGAGACTAGAAGTGTGTCCCTGTACGCTGACGACCTGCTCCTGTATGTAAGGGACATAACGGCTGATCTCGCCCCCCTCCACGCCACGCTTGCAGGCTTTGCTGCAGCGGCTGGACTGAGAGTCAACTGGACGAAATCCGCCGTCTACCCACTTAGCCCAGACCTTCCGCCACGTGAGGTGCGTATTGGGGACTTGTTGGACTTGGCCCTTTTTGCAGGGTCATCCCTGAACTTTTTGCCTTCCTCCTAGCCTTTTTTCTGACAGGGTGTTGGTGGTTTTAGGACTCTGGGCACTTTAGCACTGCTGTCCAGTGTAAAGTGTGTGTGCTCTCTATGGTAAACTTGGTAAAATTGGTCTACACCTGTTTGGCATATTTAATTTACCTGTCAGTCCCTTGTAAAGTGGTATCTCAGATACCCAGGGCCAGTAAATTAAATGCTACTGGTGGGCTTGCAGCGCTGATTGCGCCACCCACCAAAGTAGCCTTTCAAACCTGTCTCAGGCCTCTGCCATTGCAGGGCCTGTGCGCGCAGTGTTACTGCCGCTGAGACGTGGCACCTAAAGTGTGTGCCATGTCTGTGACCCCCCTTTTACTGCATGTCAGTCACCCCTAAGGTAGGCCCTAGCTAGCCCTATGGGCAGGGTGCATTGTAGGTAAAAGGTAGGACATGTCACTTAAGTGCGTGACATGTCCTGGTAGTGACAAACAGCCATTTTGGTTTCTCACTACTGTGAGGCTGCCCTCCCATAGGAATGCATTGGGGATTCCCTGATAAGTGTTTCAGTGGTAATTACTGATATGAGAGGAGCAGCGTGGTCACGTTTGGTATGGTTGGAATAGTAATAATAAATGCTGCGCAATGGTGTGCGCAGATTTATTATCACTATTTTAGAAATGCCACTTCTAGAAGTTGGCATTTCTGTGTGCTATGTTATGTGTCTGCCTGCCTGATGTGGATTGCATGTCTGGCTTTGGAGTGACAGGGGCTGGTGAGGTGTGTGTGGCTCCAGGGAGGGCAGGGTGAGTCAGCGCTAGGCTGAATGGGACATCAGCATTTGGAATAGTGGGAGGAGTAGTCCCCTGACCCTGAATAGGTCTGTGCGTGCCTAGGTGAATGCTGGCTCCGCCCCCCTGTGGTGTGTCTGATGACGAGCCCCCACCTGACAAAGGGGGAAGAGGAGCCTTGTCAACAAAGTGCTCCAAAACCCCCAGAACCAGCTCAGGCTGGTTCCCCCAAGCCCTGTGCCAAGGGCAGACAAAGGAGGAATGGTGTATAAGTACTGGGGCTGTGACCCCACGAAAAGGTGGTGCTGTTCTTGTGACGTGGGACTTGCTGCTGCTGAGCCCCAGGAGGAACCGCCACGAGGGACTGCCTCCCTCCTGGAGGGCCCTGTGTGCTGGCCTGCCTGGGCCCAGCTGTGCCCCTTGAACCTTTAAGGACTCTAGCGCCTCGTGAGCGCCATATTCTGGTTGCCAGGAAGAGAAGAGGAGCGCTGGTGCCTTGCAGCGCGCGGCTGCAGTGTCTGCAAGGGGAATCCCGGCGTGGGGACTCCCCCGCATTTGCATCGATCGGAGCGGGAGCCCACCCCGCACTTGTGCAGAGAAGCGGGAGCCCACCCCGCTGTTTTGCGCTTTGGAAGGCGGGAGCCTACCCCGCTGTTGATGCCTCCGTTGTAGCGGGAGCCCACCCCGCATGCTTGTGCCGTCATTTGTGGAGCGGGTGCCCACCCCGCATTTGCCGAAGGACGAAGAGCTGCCCACAGCAGCACCACCTCGAGAAAGCAGGAAGTCAGGCGAGGCTGCCTGACGGTGGGCGGAGCTTACGGCCCGGGAGAGGAAGTTCCCGTGTGGCCGGCCGTGTCGCAGAAGAGCGGGGCCCCGCGTGCAAGTGGGAGCCCCGCGGGTCGTCAACAGGAGGCCCGGAGCCTCGAGGGCTCCCGGCTGGAGTCCCACGCGTGCCCAGAGACCGGAAGGAGCCCCCAGAGAGCCCAGGTGAGAGGGGCTCACCGAGGCACATTGTCGGTGCTCACGAGGCCCCATGGTAACGGTGCCTGTTTCCCTGAGCTGTCCCGCAGGAGAGCGGGCCGCTCCAACGTGGGGGCAATTTTGAAGCAGAAGTCCCGGAGTGGGGCTTCAAAGGCACGGTTCGTGCCAGTGCCAGTATTGTCCTCCACAGCTGCACCGCAGTTGCGGGCAGCTGCAACGTTTGGGCAATTTGATATTTAGGAGTCCCAGAGAGGGGCTGCCCCCAGAGCACAGTGGTGCCCGGGCTAATTTGGCACAGCTGACCCACCGGACAGAGGGCAGCTGCAACAAAGGGGGCATTTTGCTTTCAGCGCAGCCCCCAGCGCATTGCGCATCTAGGTTGCCCTGACATTTGGGACAAAGGGCCTGTGGGCCCCAGTGAAAGGCCAGTTGGCCTGGGGTCATATTTTTGGTGCTCTGGTAGGGAGCAAGGCCCAAAGATTGCACAATGTGTTTATGCCTAATGCGGTGATGCCTAAAGAGAGGTATAATGTGTGTATGCCTAATATGATTGGTGCATACTGTGTTTATGCTGATGATTTATGCACCATGTGTTGATGCCTAATGCTATGATATAGTGATTTGTGCATAATGTGTTTATGCTGGTGAGGCCTATTGCGTAATGTGTTTATGCTAATGAGGTTTGGGCCTAATGTGTTTTATGCCTAAGGAATAATGCTGAGGTCATTATGGTACCAGTAGTTACTGGTTGTGTTTTATATTTACTACCTGCATTTTGATGGTTCTGACCGTGGCCCGATTGGCCTGGTCCTGTATATAATCCACTGTAAAATATTGCCTAGTGCCAGTTGGCACAGTGTACATTGTGTGATTATGATTCTAGTGTGTTTTGGATAATACAAAGGCTATTTTTATATAACCTTGTGTGGAGTTTCTTTTGTGGTGTGCCTAGTGGGTTGCTGCTGTGTGTGTGTGTTGCGCAAACGCTTTACACATTGCCTCCGGGATAAGCCTGACTGCTCGTGCCAAGCTACCAAGGGGGTGAGCAGGGGTTATCTTCGGTGTGCAACTCCCTTGCCCTGACTAGAGTGGTGGTTTCTGCCTGGCTTTGGCGCATGCCTTAGCCAACCAGAAATCCCATTTCTAACAGGACTCCTGCCTTGTTTGGCATGCAAAAGCCCCTCGCTACCTTGGAGTTCACCTATATCATGTTTCTTCCGACTTGTATGAGGGCAACCATCGCACGGCCCTGATGGGCATACGTTCCCAGGTAGGTCTTTGGAGGACACATCCCCTAGCCCCCATTGCCCTGGCGAAAATTATCATTTTGCCTCGGCTCTTATATTACTTTGCTAATCACCCAGTCATCCCACCCCATTCCTTTTTTAAAGAGCTGGCTGCACTCCTCTGTTCCCTTATTTGGAGAGCCGGCCGCAGGCGAGTCGCCTTAGCCAAGTTGCAGCTGCCGACAGATCAGGGGGGTCTGGGAGCCCCATCCTTCGAAGCATATTTCCTGGCTGCGCAGCTGCAATGGCTGTCCCGCTGAACGGCCGGGCGCTATCTCGGGGAAACGTGCTTGGAAGCCGGGCATCTACCGCTGCCGGCAATGTGTCACCTACTCCTACCGGGGGTCCGGCACTCCACCGGCGTACCCCGTACAAGTGTGGATAGCGAAAGCTAGTATGACTACGATACACCGTCTTTCCCGGGATGTTCCGCTCTATACCCCTCTGCTAACCCTCGTCGGCTTACCCCGAGGCCAGGGCTATTACACGGTCGGGGAATTATGTGCCTCGACCAGGTGCTCGCTTCTTGAAGTGGAAGCCCTTTTCTTGGAGGGCCAGCTTCTCCCCTTTACCCAACTAGCCGAGGAGAGCGGACTCCCTCCAGGGCAGTTCCTCCTCCACAGGCAACTCATACACTCCTGCCAGTGCCACTGGTATCTGTCCGAGGGTGAACCACCGACATACCCAGTGCTTCAGACCAGATTGACCATGGGGCCAGGCCGTCACCTCATTACCTGGTTGTACAGGGCCATACATGAGTTATCTGCCATACCGCTAGACACGCTTCACCAAAAGTGGATGGAGGAGTTTGGGAGGGTGCTTCATGATAAAGAATGGGCCATAGAATTCCCAAAGAAAGTCTCCCGAAACTCACGCTTCAAGAACATACAGTTCTTTATCTTACACCGAGCCTATCTAATGCCAGCGCAGCTCCACCGCCACTTCCCCATGTCAAACCCCTGATGCAACACTTCTGCATATGTTATGGTCCTGCTCGGCCCTACAACATTACTGGCGCGACATCCACGCTACACTACGGGAGGTCACAGGTCTACAAGATATATACACAGGGGTGGCCTGCTCGCTGGGGGTCTTCAAGCACAGGAAGCAGTATAAGGTACGCACCCGCTTTGCAGCCATGGCCCTACTTACGGCCAAGCGCGCGATCACACTGCATTGGCGCACACCCACCGGCCCCCCAGTGGAAGCATGGGTGGTGGCAGTGCACAGGTGGAGCGCAGTGGAGGAGGAGGAGGCACTCAAATACAAGGATGGATGTCGGATTCACCGGCCCCACAATGGGTCCTTTTGTTCGCACACTTCCGACAAATTTCTGACAAGGATCTCGCACCCCCGCCGCCTTAAGGCTCATCTGTGGTATCCGGGGGGGCACTCCTCTCAGCGGCATTGGCTGCCCATCCTCATGAGGGCTACCCCTCCCGGTACATAATCAGCCCCACCACTACCTAGCATAATGGGGAATCATAGTACAGTACTCCCGAGCCTAGTATTGAGCCTCATATTGCCAACGCGGAACTAGAACCACGCCTGCCTCCTCCCTGCCGCCTCTTCCCAGTGTTTACAGTGTTTCCCACAAGTTAATAGTTTAGTTTTTTTTGCTTATGAGTGAGGCACCACCAACCGCGGGAGTCACTTAAAGTATCTAGGCCCACTAGTTGGCACTGTTAAACATCTATTGTGTGCAATTGAAAAATCATCTTTGCCTTTGGATTACTATGATACTTCTTATGTAATGTACTACGATGCACATGTTCACTATCTGTAAAGCTCCATTTAAAGTCTGCAAAACCCAATAAAATCGTAAAAAAAGAAAAAAAGACTCATGCATTTTTTATCTACCGTTAAGATGCTCATATGATGAGTAGTTGGAGTTCTTGGTTAAAAAGGTTAGGAAGCAGGCCATTATAAGAAAGATTTTTTGGGTAGTTTACAAAATACATTGTTTACTGCATTTTATGAATTGCATGTAATAATTCTCTGTTTTGCTAAAATTTGTTTGTAATGATGGGCAACTGGTGAATATGTACATGTTTATGATGAAGAATAACATCAAGATAATTATGTTGATATAGTGACATTTTTATAGAGATGGACAAATATCACAATTATTTTATGTTTATTTTATGGGCTAATTATTGTCTCCCACAAATGGCTTCTGGGAGTGGACATGGGGCTGATGTACACAATATAATCATAGAACATATGCATGCCATACTATGGTGGCAGTATTTGTTGTAGCCAGCATTCAAGAACCACAATGTCAACTGGATATGTTACTTTGCAATAGTAGGGGGAAAGATAAAAGTACATTCTTGTTCATAATGATTTGTACTTGTAATGAGCTGAATAGGTTTGTGTAAAACACTAGGAAAAATAATGTTGCTGGATAGGGAATTAGGAGACCCTTACCTACATATAGGATTTGACAGATCATTTTTTTTTCAGATGAGTCAATTATTACAAAAAACAACAGAAAAAAATAGCATCCTCTAATCATCCTTTTTACATCTGTAAAAAACGTAAAGTGCAATTATGGACTCAACAAAGCAAAACATTGTGATATCTGGTTAATGTTTTTATTAGCTTTTTAGGTGATTACGTAGTTTAAGCTTTGATATTCTTTTGTGATCTAAGTTATATTGGCATTGAATGTGTGAGTTTTGGATGTAGTCGTGCATATCCAGTTAGCTTACGTTTCTGTGCCAAACATGACAGTAATTTAAATCTATTGAAATTTGATTGCAGAGGTAATGTTGAATAGTGTTTAAAGGAATGGAAATCGAAAGCTCTGGTTCACTTAATGACTAAAGACATTGATTTATCGAATTGGGAGGAAGGTTTACACCTGTTTATATGATTTAAGGCAAAATATCAGGATCATAATAGTTGGAATAATGTAGTCGATGATTGTTAGGGTTTTTGGTTGGCAGAGCATGCACACTGTCCAAGTAAGAGCCACAATCCTAGTCAGGGTAAGTCACTACACAACCTAAATTATCCTGTGCTCACCCTCGGGTAGCTTGGCAGAGATTAGTCAGGCTTACTTAAGAGGCAATGTGTAAAGTATTTGTACAACACCACTTAAACAGTAAAACAGTGAACACACTTCAAAAAGACTCCACAACCATAAAGAAAAATAAAGTAGAACTTTATAAATAAAACGAGACAAAAACAATGAAAATCCAATATGTAGAATTGAGATCTGAATGTTGGAGGAATAAATGCCAAGTAGCGCTTAGAAGCAAATAGTGCTAAAAAAGTTAATTGGTCACGCAGGACCGGGACAAAGTCAAGAGTTCAGTCCAACCGCGAGGGAGCACGGGCCGAATACAGGGTCCCACGTAGGCCCACAGAACAAAATTACGTTGATCCTAGGTTTATGTCGACAGAGCTGGGGTGTAGCCGAGCGATGCTTCGGTGATTTCCAATGCAGCAGCGGCGATGTGATGAGGGCCATGAGTGAAGCGCCGGTCCCAGAGTGCGGCAGGTCCGAGTGCGATGCGTTGACTCCGGTGCGATGCGTTGATCCGATCCCAGTGACAGCAGACGATACGTTGATAACACTGCAGCAGACCCCGAGGTCCACATTGAAGGGCCCAGCACTGGGTTGGCACTTCTTGGAAGGACAGATGAACCAGCAGTTGAGCCCAAGGGTAGGAAAAGTAAAGTTCTAAATATTTTGTGTCCCTGAGACTCCGGTAACAGGAAGCAAGCAAGGACTTGGAGTCACTCTGGGTTCAAGGGATGCAGGTCCAGTCCTTCTCACACAGGCAGAGAGAGAGAGTGGCAGCAGCAGAGCAACACAGCTCGGCAAAATTTCAGCAACAGCAGATCCAGCAGAGTGGCAGTCCTTTAGCAGCACAACGGTACCTCTTCTACCTGGCAGAGGTGTCATAGGTCCAGAAGTGTACTGCTTTGGTAGGGTTAGAGACCCAGTACTTAAATCCAAATAGGCCTTTGAAGTGGGGGTGACTTCAAAGAAGGGTCTTTGAAATGCACAAGGTCCTTTCTTCACAGCCCGGGCTCCAGACTATCAGTATTTTTTTTGTTTTTTTTGTTTTTTTTTTAAGTTTTCAAAAACCTTTATTAACATTTGGCATAGTACAGCGTTACAAAGGTTATATACACTAAGACAAATTTGTTACTGTCTTCGATCCCACTCTCATTTTGTTACAGTCCCAATATACTTAACAACAGTCCCTCCCTCTACACCCTTCTCACCATTGGCTCCCACTCCCTCCCAGGTACCACGGCGTTTACGTAAAATGACAACCTGTAGCATCATCTGCTATCCTAGAACAGGGCGCTAAAATCCCATAATACGCCCATATCACTTATACAGTCCCAGCATTACACTGTGCCCTCATTTGTATTATTCCATGCAACATTCATGGCCCCTCCAATATATCACCCAGGTCTCTCAGGTCTACCCACCCTGTTTTAAAGTGCTGTACCAGTTTCGACTTACCCCTCCGGTGTACTACCCTCCCTTCCCTCCGTTGTTCCCCCCCTCCTCCTGTTCTCCCTCATTGTCTGCCCTCTGCGCCAAAAGATAGGTAGTTAGTGGCTCCCAAATATCTTTAGGTCTGGACGTTGTGGGTAGGAGGTCTGCATAATTTTGTAGTTGTTCCTGCCAAGTGGTGAGGTCACGCACCCAGTCCTTGAATTTGGGCGCACGGCCTCTTCCCCATCTGCACGCCACCTGGCGCTTTGCTAGTAATATGCCCATTGCTAGATACTTTTTGTGGGCTGTTGCTATAGTTGTATTCAAGCCCAGGAGAGCTGTTAATGGGGAAGTAGGGATCTGCACTCCTACCATGGCGGACATACCCGTGAACACTTCCCCCCAGTAGTTCACCACTCGTGGGCAGTGCCATGCCAGATGCATGAAGTCCGCCCCTTCCCTCCCGCATCGCTCACACCTGTCATCTTCTCTCAAGCGAAATTTATGCAGCTTAACCGGGGTATGGTATAGTCTATGTAGGAATTTGAAATGTATTAGGCGTAACCTACTGCTTCCAGTAACTGCCTCTGTCTGCGTGCAACAAGTTTCCCACTGTTCGTCCGTTAGGGGGGTTCCCAAGTCCTTATCCCATTCTACTCTGGCCCTTAACGGTTGGGAGGCAGTGAAACTCCGCACTTGCTTATACAGCAGGGATATGACATGCCTAGGTGCCTCAGCCTGCAATAATGTGTGTAGAGGCGCAAATGTGTCTGGCTCATTCGGAAAAGCAGGGGTTATTGCTTTCATGCTTTGCCGGAGTCGGGTGTACATGAATACGTCCATATGTGTGGGTGTGTGGTCGCCGAAAAATTGTTCCTTAGTTCGGAATTGTCCTCCAATGTAAAGGTCCCCCCAAATGCTATAGTGTAGCTTAACCAGCAGTCTACGGCATATCCCCTCACATGTAACCTGCAGCAATGGGGTATTCGCCAGCGCCATTCTAGGGGAGTACATCAGTGGTGTGTCCATTCTGCGTGCCATCCATCTCCATGCAGCAGCAGTACAGTCCACTGTGGATGGATCCCGGTCCCTTTCTTTCACTGGCGTAAATATGTATCCCTCCGGGGTTGTCGGGGCCATATATCCATCCTCCACTGCCAGATGCGGCATATAAGGAGGTGGGTGGAACCAGTAGACAGCGAAGTGTGCCTGTGCACAGTAGTAATATTGCTCAAAATTAGGAACATCATAACCTCCCTGGTGATATGGTAGCATCAGTGTGGCTAGGTTGAGGCGTGCCTGTTTCCCCCCCCCAAATGAGCCGGACCAGCTGCGTCCTAAGTGTGTTACAGAAAAATCTGCCTGGGTGATAAGGTATGTTAGTAAATAGGTATAAAAACTTTGGCAGTATCGTCATCTTAATTAGTGATATTCGTCCAGCCATCGACAGGGGTAACCTTATCCATTTGGAAATGTTATCCGTCACTTTATCAATGGCCTTTCCATAGTTAGTACGCATTAGTACCTCTTTGTCCCTAGCGATATGTATTCCTAAGTATTTAAAGTCATCTGTCTCCCAAACCAATGGGTAGTCTAGTTGATGTTGGGCAGTCTTATTCGTTAGTGGGAATACCGCGGACTTAGCCCAATTTATTTGTATTCTGGAGATGGCCCCGAATTTAGTGATCTCGCGCAGTACAGGGTTGAGATTATCCTGAGTTTTTTTTATATACAGCGTCATGTCGTCCACATATAGGGAGATAAGCAGCTGTCTAGACGGGTAGATCAGTGCACTGCTTTTATGGTGTTGCCGCAGTTTCGCTGCCAAGGGTTCAATTGCCAAAGCAAATAAAATTGGAGATAACGGGCAGCCTTGCCTCGTGCCCCTAGAGATGGAAAAGTTGGCAGATCTGGCCCCATTTAATAGCACTGTGGCCCGTGGCTGTCTATATAGCAGTTGTACCCAGTTCAGAAAAGTGGGCGGCATTCCCATATAACCCAGTGTTCCTATCAGATAATCCCACTCTACTGAATCAAACGCCTTGGTGGCGTTGAGGAATACAGCCACCGCCGAACAGTTAGGGTCTATGTCTTGCATTACCGCCAGTAAAGTCCTAAGATTGTGGGACGTAGCCCGGTTGGGGACAAATCCCGCCTGATCTGGCAATACTAGCCGCTCCATCAGGAGGTTGAGCCGAGTAGCCAGAACTTTTTCCAGAATTTTAGTATCACAGTTGAGCAGTGATAGGGGACGGTATGATTCACAGCTTGTCGGGGATTTGCCGGGTTTTAGTAAGGAAGTTACCTGAGCCTCCCGCATGGTTTGGGGCAGACTACCCTCCTCTAGAGCCTCATAGAAAACTGCTTTCAACATGGGAGCCAGTATCTGCACGTATGTTTTATAGAATTCCATCGGCAGTCCATCCGATCCCGGCGCCCGTCCCGATTGCATGTGCATTATTGCATCTGTGATCTCATCCACCTCCAGATCCAGATTCAAGAATTTACGCTGGGTATCCCCCAGCCACGCCAGGGCCGTGTCCTCAAAGTACTGCTGCAAATACAATGGGGAGCCCCTGTGGGAGGTGTATAACTTTTTATAGTATTCTACAAACGTACTTAATTGCTCTGGTAGATTCCTATGCGTATTGCCCTGCTCATCCTGTATTTCCGCGACATAGTTCGCGATTTTGGGAGATCGTCCTGCATTCGCCAAGGCCTTCCCTGGTCTGTCCCCCTCTCCATACACCCGCGCCATATGGGGTTTCCCTCGAAATCTACATTCCCGGTCTGCTGTGATCTCAAATTCTGTCATTTTGTTACGCAGTTCAGCTCTCACCGCCCCGTCACCTGTACCGGATGAGAGGTTGCCCTCAAGGGCCTTTATGTCCCCCTCCAATTTATGTAAGTCCCTGCGCAGGTCTTTAAGAATGCCTCCTCCCTTAGATATGCACCAGCCCCTGACAGTGACCTTGAATGCCTCCCACACTGTTGTTAAGCTCGATACCGAATTCACATTGCGCTCAAAAAATCTTGAATTTCCTGCTCTATTTCGGCTTTGAAGACTGAGTCCTGTAGATGCAAGGGGTTGAGTCGCCAGCCAACATATGGGGACTGGGTAACTGGGGCCTGAAGGGTAGCCACAACCGGCGAGTGGTCAGAATATGTACGGGCAAGGTGAATCACTTGTTCCAGCCAGTGTGCCATCCCCCTAACAGATAGTCTAATCTGGCCCATGACGAGTGCACTGCAGAGTAGTGCGTCCCTTCCTGTAGCCCGGGGTGTTTATACCTCCATGTATCTAGTAAGTAGTTAGAGTCTATTATATCTTTCAGTGTTCGTTGCATACTGGTGTAGTGCATGGGGGAGGCCCGAGATCGATCCAACTGCGGATTCACTACCGTATTGAAATCCCCCCCCCAGATGACATATGTAGTGCCTAACGCTTGAATTTTACTCCACAACAGGAGCAGGGCATGTGTATCATCAGTGTTGGGGCCGTAATAATTGGCGAAGGTTACATCGTGCGAGTTCAATTTCCCCCAGATCAAGCAGTGTCTCCCAGTAGGATCAGTGTCCGAGCCCCCCATTACAAATTGCACCCCGCGTCTGATAAGGATGGCCACTCCTCTAGAATACCCCGAGTATGATGCAAAGCAACGGTGAGATGCCCATTTCGCTGCAAATTGGGGAGTAACTCTGGGGTCTAGATGGGTTTCCTGCAGTAGGGCCACCCCGATGTGATGCCTATCTAGGTACTCTAGGGCCTGCCTCTTTTTCCGTGGATTATTCAGTCCCCGTACGTTCCAAGATAAAACATTAAGTTTGTTTGTGTATCTCCTGATGTCATCCATTCCCTCTGTGCATGATTGTGGTTTGTACACCTATGCCATTTTCATTAATCAACTGTGCGTAAAACAGTAACCCCCTTCCCCCTCCCACTCCGGTGTCCCCAACTTGCCAAGCATATGTCCCCTCCCCCCAACAAAATTCAATAAGTTACCAATTCTCACTATAAGAAAATAAGGGGCTCGCCCTCGTGTGGGAATCACTAGGGGCCCACAACATGCCCACTCTCCTCCTCTATTTCACCCACCCGCTGCCTTACCCAAGTAGGCAGACCGCCTTAGTGGGACGGAGGCGAGTGTCCGGGCGGAACTGATTACACATCCCTTATCAATTATAATACGTCACCAACTTGGAGCAGTTCACAGGTAGTAGATCGATCTTATCAGTCCTTTGAACAGCAACTGGGTTCAGTCCCTTCACTCTGGGTTCGACATCGGAGACTGAGATCTGGAGCGTCTTCGTGTTTCCGCTTCAATGGACGCCGCTCGGCGGGACTGGCGGAGATAGTCTTCTGCCTGTTGAGGATTTATGAAAAAGTGTTGTTTCCCGAGGTGGGTTATCCTCAATTTGGCAGGATACATCATGGCATATGGTATGTCCTGTGTCTGTAGTTTTTTCTTCACAGCTGCAAATTTGCGTCGTGCCTCCTGAACGGCCTGTGTAAAATCGGGGAAACACGCCAAGGTAGTATTCTCGTAGCGTACTTGTTGCTTCTCACGGGCCAGGCGTAGTACCGTGTCCCTATCGCGGTAGTTCAGGAAGTGCGTTATTACAGGTCGCGGCGGTGCTCCTGGTGGTGGGCCCGCTCCACCGTCAAGTGCGCTGAAAAGGAGTCCCTCCCAAAGAGTTCTATAACCAGCTTCTCCATGAAGTCCTCCATACGGCCTGTGTTGGTTGACTCCGCTAGGCCAAGAACTCGGACATTATTCCTTCTGGAGCGGGCCTCCAAATCCTCGTTCTTGTCCGCAATTATTTTAAGCAATTTGTCCATTTGGAGTACATGCTCTCTATTCGCCACCGCTCCATCTTCCAGCTCCGACACCCTGGTTTCGGCCTCTTTGATCCTCTGATCATGCTGTTCCAATTTATTTACCACAGAGTCCATCCTGGCATTCATGGTATCCATTTTCGCATCAATGGATGTTAGGCTCTGTTTCATGCCCAGTAGCAGCGCTTTCCAGTCCTCCTCTTGGCAGTCTGCTGCGGTCGAGTCCGTCTGCTCCGCTGATTGGGAACGAGGCGGCCTGCGGGTGTCAAATGATATTTTCGCTTGCTTTGCATCGGTGCGCCCCATATTAACTGATCTTTGTTGCCTTTGGGCAGGATGCAGGGTTATAGTCGGCCCCAGGTCACTATCGCGCAGCTGCCCACCTCTAGCCTTTGCTAGTGCCTGTCACGTGTGGGCCCTGTACCTGATGATGATGTCCAAGCAGGTGTGTTCTGTCGTGGTGTGTAGGCTTGAGCTTTGGAGTCATGCAAATTGGGTCTCTAGTAGCACGCTCACCGCAGCTGGCAATATCAGTCTTCAGTCTAATGCTTTCGTTGGATACTACTGGGTGCATCTTTGTAGTTCAGTCACCCATGCAGAGTGTTCCGTGCCAAAGCACTCTCCCTCCCACGGATCCACAGGTGCCGCTCTATGTATGGGGGTTAATGGTCTGGTGTGCTGCAGTCGCCGTGGGTACAGATGACTCGCAGGCCTCTTGGCTGCCCCCCTCCTAGGCCTTGTGCACCGTTGTTTGGTCCGGACGGCCCCGCTCTATCAAAATGGCTGCCCAATGTCGCAGGTGCCAGCAATGTCGCCGCTCGTAAGATGGCGGCCCTTCTTATTCTCAAGGGCAGTGAGGGGGTATGCAGCGGTGTCCACGCTTATGGGCGCTCACGTTTCTCTCCGCATCAGCCCGCCTTAAGGATTCTCCCTGCTCCCCCCGCAATCTTCCGTGTGCACTCCTTACCGTCGTTGCGCCTCCCGTCAGCGCATCGAGTGCGGGGAGCTGCGCGTCACGGACAGCGGATCTCGGCCCTTCTTCCCCTCCTGCCAGGTGCCGTACGTTGGTGCTTTGTCGCAGCCGCTTTAGCTTCCTGCCGTTACCTCACCGGCCTGCAGCATATGTCCCGACTTCTCTCCGGCAGCCGCCCAGTTCTCCACCTATCTGCTCCGTCAGCTTATGTGAGGCCCAGTCGTCACCAGCCTTTCCTATCCTCGGCAGCCGTCTCTCCTCTCCAGTCCGACGTCACCGCTCCCCGCTCCAGATTCCCACAGCCTTCTTCTCCGGCACCGTTTGGTCTTACGGCAGGGTATAAGGATCGCTGGTGTCAGCTTTCGTTCCGCTCCTCGTTGGGACGTGTGCAGGGCTAATAAATCAATGCAGGATGAGGGTTAAGGATATTTTTCCGCCCGGTCTGGCAGGAGCCTTACTGGTGTACGGCCATCTTGGTCGTGCGCCACCTAGCGCCCCCCATGCACTAGCCTCCAGACTATCAGTAGGGGGTAATCATCCCTTTGTGTGGGATTAGGCAACTACCTGTTGAACTGTAAGTGTCAGCCCTCCCTTCCTTTCCTGCAGAATGCAGATGTATGTAGATGGGTACTCAGATGCACATTACTTTTCTGTGTCTGTGGCTGTCTAGAGCAAATGCCCAAAGTGTAGCTGTCACCCACCCCAGACTTGTATTGGAGGAAGGCTGCAAGGCACACAGCGCCCCATCATTGAGTGACCCTTTTGTTCCAATCGATACACCTTTAACACCAGCCAGATCTATTCCAGCGCAAAGACCTTCACCAATAGGCCTTACACCGGCGCTGCCACTGCTGTCGGCACCACCTCCGGCTCCATTGGCGCCAGTGCCCCCACAGAACAGGCAGTGCTGAAATCAGCAGAGCTCCTTCTACTGTACCTATAAGAGGCACATAGGTTTCTGGAGTAGGAAAGGTATAGAACGGAATGTGCCTCCTCTCACCCACGCTACTGGCAGACATTCCTGCTATATTTGTATCCAACTCGGAACCCTTACAGATGCCTGAAGCGTACAGAATGACACAGATTACAGCTATGGACTGCTTAGCATTGAAAATTTCAAATGAACTTGACACTTGCGTGACAAAGGCATTACTTCTCTCCTCCTTTGGAGCAAGCTGATAAGTTAGAATTGTATCTTCCTTCTGTGGAATCAAAATCCAATATTCTCACAGACGTCCGACAGCCTTCTTCTTCTACGGTGGTACCACTACTACTTTTGAATAAGGCACCGATGGAGCCACTAAAGCACACTTGGAAAAAGAACACATTAGCCTCAGCAGTGATCTGCCTGGTGGCCAGGAGGTACAGGGCAGCTCCATGTGATCCACTGTCCTTGACAGTGCACCTTTCCCCAAAAGGTATGTTGGTGTAGGTCTCATCCTGTAATAATGAAAACCCAGGACCTTTATTAATTCAGACTTCTGACAGGGAGTCTAAAATGGTAGAGGAGAGGAATAATATCTTCCCTCCCTTAATGTAGCCTGTCTCCTAGGGCATTACCCGTGCTCTACAGAACATGGCAGCCATGTTGTCTCACTTTTGCCAGACCACCTGTAGGAGCACTTCATGGATGTGGTCTTTGACGGTCAAGATGCGTTGACATGTCATTAGGGCTGGACTGGATACCACAGAGTCAGTGGCTAGGGCCATGGGCTTCTCAATAGCCTACCATACATCGACAGGCTTCTAAGGATATGTCCAAGCCACGTTGATGGACATGCCCTTCGATGGAGGCTGTCTTTTCAGGGTTGAATGCCGATGCTGCTTTGGAAATGTTCTCTTTGGGTCTTCAGCCACCCTTGTGGGGTTACTGACAGTTGTGAAAATTTCAAGGCTTCTAGAAGGGAACTAATGTTCAGCAACATCATCATTTTCACCCTCTGTAGCTTTAAAACCCACTGTTCTGGCAGTAAAGAGACAGGGGCAAATGTAGGGGCCAGCAGATCTTCTCTTCCCTAGCACCACCTTGAAATCTGCTTTAGCTTACTGTGGAAGGAGTGTATGCAGCCCGTGGCAATCAATTTTCTTCCAGACTTAGATGGCTATTCCTTCAGACCAGTGGATCCTACAAGATGTAGAAAGGGCTATACCCTGCCTTTTCAGCAAAACCACCCCCAATCTCTCCTCTCAGTCCATTCAGTTGGAACATCTTCTCTGTATACTGCAGCAGTAGGTGGCTACTCAGCAGTGGAAAAGAGAAGTAGGGTTGGTCACAGAGCAGGAAATTGCAGGGGAGCTTCTCTCTGTACTTCCTGTTTCCCAAGAAGGATCTTGTTCTTTGTGCAATCCTAGACCTTAGAATCTTGAACTCTTCCTCTGCAAGAAGTTCCAAATGCTGTCCAAAGATCAGGTTCATGTAGCACTAGAAGCAGAGGACTGGGTGGTGTCCTTCATCTTGCAGGATGTGTGCTTCCAGACACCGATCCTTCAATCACACAGGAGATACATGCACGTCATGGTAGGGTCCACTCACTCGCAGTCTTCCAGTGACGGCTGGCATCGGCACCTCGGGTCTTCACTAAGGATATTGCAATGGTTGTGGCTCATGTGAAAAGATTGGGAATATCTGTATTCCTGTACCTGGGTGACTAGCTGCTCAAAGCCAGTTTGCTGCAGTTGGTGTTCCATCACCTGCAGACAACGGCATGCCTACTGTTCGATTTGGGCTTTTCGATCAACATGCCCAAGTCTCACCTAGAGCATTTTCTTTACCGCCTATTCATAGGGCAGTAGAGGACACAGCATTGCTTCAAGACTTCCCTCCTCCCCAGAGGATCAGAGACATTCAGGATATGTTTCCGATGCATCAGGAGGGAGGTAAGATTCCAGTTCTGATGGTTCTCTGCCTGCTATGTCTGCTGGCTTCCTGCATCCTCCTGGTCACGCACACACGCTGGTGCATGAGAGCTTTCCAGTAGTAGTGCCTCCACAAGCAGTGGTTCCAGCATGGGGGAGGTCTATCAGACACCATTGTGATCTCCCAAGACGCTACGTCATACCTGACTTCGTAGTCAGTGGAGGAGGACCTGCCCCAATGAATATTCTTCTGTCGGGTCCCCACAAGTCTTACCTTCTGCTTGCGGAGTAATCTCGCAGGGAGGACGTGAACAACCTCCACCGTCTCCCACCTTTCCCTAGAAATGGAATATATACTGACCAGGGTAAAGATAGGGATCGGGGGAAGGAATCCCAGAAGTGTGGAGTAGTGTCTTTACCTTGAAGACATGGTTGGGTACGCCCACCAATGCTGAGGGAACCCCTCTGGGAATCACCGTCTGTAGGGATAAACCATATGGGGAATTACTTCTGCACCCCTGGTTCACACACATACAGTCTCCACACAATTACTAGATCTACTGCTAAGGAGGATATAATCACCTGGACAAAGTATATCGATTAACGGGAACGAGAAGTCCTCACACTCACTGGAATGGGAAATGGAAAGTAAGCCTGTGGGCGCTCCTGCGCGACCTAGATAAGATGAGACTTGTGGCCACGTGCTCCTACATGTGCCAAATAAGAAAAGTAACTTGAGCGCTATGTACCAAGGACAATCACTTGGGCACGCGCTCCAGAAACACACAAGCGCTCCTGCGCGAGTGTGTAATCAAGTGCTGTGGCTGTGCGCTCCTGCGCGTGCCACAAGTGCCAGACACACCAGCGCTCCTGCGCGTGTGGGAAAACAAGATTAGGCGGCTACGCGCTCCTGCGCGTGCCGCAAGTGCAAAGACACACCAGCGCTCCTGCGCGTGTGTGGTGCCAAGTGTTGTGGCTGCGCGCTCCTGCGCGTGCCACAAGTGCAGAAGACACACCAGCGCTCCTGCGCGTGTGTGTGGAAATAAGTTAGGCGGCTACACGCTCCTGCGCGTGCCGCAAGCAAGAATGACTCATGCGCTCCTGCGCTGTGTCTGAACGAGGGTTTACCTGATTGATGTGGGACGAAGGGACTGCTGCCTGAACATGCGAGTCGGCGGAGAGCAGTCGGGGCGATGACGTGTATTCGAAGCACTGTCGGGTTGAGCACCGCGGGCTTTTATGCGGTTTCACCCAGTAGTGCAATGCCAGTCACATGGATGTCACTTCCTGTGTAGGAAAGCTGGACCGCTAACCGGTCTACTGCGTTCCTTGTAATGAAAAACGCCCGCAAGAATGCGAACCATGCAAACTCCCTCAGTCATTCATAAGACGGACCATCCTGGAGCTGCTCAGAGACGGAACCATGACACCTTCTACCTTCCTCCATCCGTGACTATGGTGGTGAAGGTTGTATCCACCCTCGGAAGGGGTACTTATCTGGAGGGACTGGAAATCAGAGGTCTCTTGTCTCCAGAAGAGCAGGTATTTCAGATCAACCTGCTCGACCTGAGGGCAGTTGACCTGGGGCT
Source organism: Calotriton arnoldi (assembly GCA_963921515.1). Taxonomy (NCBI): domain Eukaryota; kingdom Metazoa; phylum Chordata; class Amphibia; order Caudata; family Salamandridae; genus Calotriton; species Calotriton arnoldi. The sequence continues at coordinate 5,740,385 of CAWUFW010000001.1, read as the reverse complement.
TCCTTTCTTCTCTTCTTGCTCAGTCTGCCTAGCTCTTGACAGACAATATGACCACAATGTGGTCCATTAACAAAAAGGGAGGAGTGGGATCTCAGTTTCTCTGTCAAGAAGTGCTGAGGCTTTGGGCTTGAATGCACCAGAATGGGATCTGGTTAGTTGCCAACCATTTGGCTGGCTCTCGGAACATCAGGGCCTACAGCCTGAGTCAGTGTGATCTTGTAAATCACGAGTCTCTACCCAAGAGATGGTACAAAGTATCTTTGTCCAGTGGGACACCGATCAGGTGAACCTCTTTCCCACTCACAACAGGCCCGTGGTCCACAGTTCTGTAACCTTCAAGATCCTGTGCAGGACAAATTTGGAGGATGGTTCTCAATTGAGGTTGAACTTTCCACTTCATTATGTGTGTCCTCCTAAGTCATTTCATCCTCTGGACTGGCCAAGAATGGTGTGGTACACAGACCTTGTGAAACTATCTCTCTGTGTCTTCCCACTCTGTCTTCGTCTCAGGGTGGACATCCTCTCACAGTTTGAGGGGCAGCTAAGACTCCACAAACCAGAGCCTACACCATCATGCTTGGAGAATGGGCATAACACCCTAGCTCCTTCCAGCTGCCACCTGAGGTGATCGGCATAATCCTTTCAGCTTGTCATCGCTCTACAGAGACTGTCTACTCTGGTAGGTGGATAAGATTTATCACTGTTTTGGGGGGTTTATTTAGCACCGAACTAGACCTGAAGATATCAGAGCGCTTTACATGAGCACCAGTTGCATTACAGAGGGACACATTCCTTTTTTGTTAGGCACGGGGAGATTACGTAATTTGCCCAGAATCACAGTATGTTGAGCATTCCTGCCGAGACCCGAACCCGGCTCCCCAGCTCCGAGGTCGTCCGCTCTAGGCGTTAAGCCACATCCTTTCCTAATGGTGTGCGGAGCATGAAGTTGTCTCTTTGAAGGCTCACTTTTCTCAGGTTCTTTGCTTCATGTTATTGCTAGCCCAGCAGATCCAGCAGAACGGTGCGGTGGGCACCATCAAGTGTTGCAGTGCTGACGGCATTTCTCTACCTGCCTTCCAGGACAACCATCCCTATTCAAATCCCTGATCATGATGAGTCTTTTGGAGGGATTGACAAATCTGTTTCCACTTATTCTATTTGTCAATGGGATCTTAAACTTGTGTTTACTTTTTTGATGTCACTTAAGGATGTAAACGTTCAAAACTCATGTCAGTGATTTGTAAGCACTGAGCATCCACCCACACTTGCAGGCATGTTATCGGTCAAGTTGGTGCTCGGGACTAAAGCGGCTTTCTTTCCCTAGTTGGTGACCTTTTCCAGCTGGGGCAATCAGTTACCCCTTCAGCCTTTCATCTTCTACCACATCTGACGAAGTGGGAAGAGAAACTAAAATGGCTGGATCCCAGAGGGGCAGTCCATTTTTAATATGACCACACCAAGGAGATGCACTATGACTACCAGCTCTTTATTGGGTATACTGGCAGCAAGAAAGGCAAGGTGGTCCGAAAGAAGACTTTATCCCGTTGGATAATGCTGTCCATACAGATGTGCTACGCCCTTACCAAGAAGGAACCGCCAGAAGTAATCTGATTCTCTTCCACCAGGGCAAAGCTTTTCACCTCGGCACTAGCTAGGGGTGTTCCGTGGCTGAGATCTGTCGTAGGTTTCCCTTCACACTTTTGCCATATATTATTGCTTGGATTCAGAGGTGAGAAAGGAGGGCTGTTTTGCATGCTCTGTGCTCCAGGATTTCCACTTCTGACCATTCATTTACACCCACCACCTTTCTAGTGGCTATCAGTCGCGGCCGGCATGACTCGCGGGTGGGGGGCGGGGGAGGGGGATGCGTGGGGGGGGTCACGATGTTTTGCAAAGCATCAGGGCATAGGCTCTAACAGCAGAAAAGAAACACGAGTGGACAGGCATCCCTGCCTAACCTGTTAACATAATGTTTCCTTCTATGCCACTGGTTTTGCACTTCTGATGTTGAGTAAAGCTTGCTATTCTATTCTACTACATAAGAATAGAGGAGAAAATCCCAAAATGGAAAGGTTACTTGTAATTCATGTTCTCCATTTTAGGTGTTATCTCTGAATTCATAAACATCACTCGGGCATCCGTATGTACTAGGATAATGGCTTTTAATGGGTATGCTATTGGATATTTCCTTACTATAACCGTCAACAAGCATTGGCAAAGCCAATAGGTCTCACCTACGTGAGGTATTGGCTTTGTCAATAATTTTTTTAGATATTTTGTACAGCAACACGGCTGCTGTTCAGCATGACTGAAAATAAAAGTTCTTTTACGCGGTCAGTGCTAGCCTCATCATAGTGATTTATTGCAGGCGGAAGGGAGGGAGGGGAGTGAGGCAATGCGGAGGGCAGGTGGGATAAAATAGCTCTATGGTGTGGGCAGCACTTTCCAAGTGATAGCTTTTTTTTGTTACAGTGGGTGAGATGATGGAAACCTAGACAGTGAGAGGGAGAGTGACAGCAGGGCAGTACGGACAACATGGAAGGCAACACTGACAACAGGAGGAAGTGTGGAGGCAAGCCAACACAGACAATTGGAGGGAGCATGAGGGCAAGCCAACTCAGACAACGAGAAGAAGGTGGGGCCAAGCCAACACAACTGAAAGAAGGGTAGAGTCAAGCCAATACAGATAATGGGAGGGAGGGTTGTTTGCAGGGCAACACGGACAACGGTAAGAGGGATGGTGGGTGGAGGGCAACACAGACAACGGGGGGGGGGTGATGTGGCAAGCCAATACAGACAACGGGTAGGCCAACATGGACAGCAGGAGGGTGGGTAGGGGCAAGCCAGCAAGGACAGGGGAAGGACAAGGATGAAGTACATGAGGAAGCCAGCTGAAAAGGGCACACACTGATAAAGTGCTTAAGCACAAAGAAAAAAGTGTGGCCTTAAAAAATGAGCAGTGGAAAGGCACAAATAATGCAAACTTACAAAGAGAAGGAGGAAGGAAGTCGACAGCAGCTGACCAATAGGAAGTAAGCAAATGAGTGACAATAAAGCCAACCAATGGTAACTAATGAGCGGTCTCCAAGCCCACTGATAGAAAGTCAGAGGTCTTGAACAGTGAGTGACTTCCTTCTGTGATAGATGGAATAGGGTCTGCAGCTTCCCGTGTTTTATAAAAGACAGAATCGCCATTCCTTATGTTAATTTTCTTTTAAAAGAAATTGCTATGTTGTTGCTTCAAGGCAAAAATGTACTTTATTATGAATATTCTACCTAAACGAATAATGTATTAAAAAAACTGAATACGTTGACTCCTTTAAACATTTAAGTTTGCAACCCTATATTCATAAAAAGCTTATAGGATTAAAATGTTAAGGTTTGGAGAATTAACAGCTCCTTATCCTTCTAAAATAGAGGCGAGTATTATGGCTGTTCTTTAAACCACCAAAAATATCCTTGCTCGACAAAATGTAATAAAGTAATACTCTTGTTAACAGACATATATTTGCCTCTATATTTGTACTAGTTTTAGTTTATTAAAATCAATAAAGTATGTTTGAAAAAATAAAAGCTTTACAAAATCTTTGCTTAAATCTATATTGCTTCTCACAGAAGAATGTTTTCCAATACCTCAGAAGTGTTTTTTTCCCTTTTCTCAGAGTTGAACATTGTCTTCAGAAGCTCCAGTCTGAAATAAATGAAACATGCCCCAGTGAGTTGATACAAGACACTGCTGGGTGCCTTCTGTGGCTAAATAATTGCAGTTTCAATTCACTTAAACCATCTTCAACTTCCCATGGAGAGCTGCTGGAATTTCTCAGAACACTGGTAAACCATGTTTGATTTCTATATATTGTAAATGTGAGTTTACCCTGGCAGATGCAGTGGTAAATATCAATATGTGTTACTCTTTTAAATGACTGATGATACCTTAGTGTTCAATTCTTCCTGAGTAATCCTGTTTCCAGCTTTAGAACCTGGGCAATTTAAGGAGGCACTGAGCTTCAGATAATTAGGAGGCTTCTTTAGCTCTTTTGACCTTTCTTGCTGGCTCTATGATTGGTAGGCCAGAACGACTTTTCTCCAGATGGGTATTGTTTAGCAAGTGCGTAAAGAGTACTTTCAATGCACAAGGCGTATGGATGTCATGTTAACTAATAAGTCTTGATATGAAGTTAGGAATACAAAAAAAGAGATGGATGGAATGCTTGAATTGATTTCAGCCGCTGTTAATTACTCTGGGCCGCATCCCAATCCATCGTTTTCTTTTGCCCACCATGTCCGAATAGAACTAGCCATTTGCCTATCACTCACAAGCCAGGCCCTCTCTGAACTGAAAGACAAACAGCTCAAAACTGGTTTTGGCCTAGTCTGGGCCAGTCAGGCCGAAACCGGTCTTGGATTGCTTGTGTTTTGGTTCGGAGTGGACCTAACTTGGCAATTCAAGTTGGACTATCCATATTGGAGCAGGACCAACGCTGATTTGCATATGGCTGGGTCTAATCTGCGATGGCATAGTAGGCAAAAAAACCTGATAGGTTGAAATTCTACCCCGAGCGATTGCCAGTGGTTGAACTTTTTGCAAGCATTCCGTGACTTTTTGTGTGTTTGATTAGAAATTAGAAGCTAAACAATACAGAATCTTAATCATGAAAATTGTATATACCTTCGGAGTAAATATTAATATACTTTCAAAAATAATAATATATTCTCACTGGCAGTGTGATGAACAACTTCAAAAAAACGTGTTTATTCTTTAAAGCAAAATACAACTACAAATCACCCATCGTGTGTGCAGATGATAAGGCACCAGGTGTTATTTAGCACCAAATCATGTAATTTAAGGGCATGCTAGTTTTCTCGGTTTCTTATTTGGAACTGGTATTGCAATAGGTTTCTCTGTTTTTTGCAGTGGTCTGCAGTAGTTCACAGCAGCTAAGTCAATGTTTTTATTTTGTCCACGTAGCAAAATCTTAACATTAATTTAGCTGCTGCAAAGCAGCACTGACCACTGTAAAAAGAAATGGAGCTAGCAAATGTGTTCTTTCCTGAGGTACTATGGTGTTTTATATTACTTCGCTGCTCATTAACTGTACTTTAGCAGCTTACATAATCCGATCCAACTATGGCCAGATGCCTTTTTGTTGAAAACGCCAATCTTTAGGTCTGGTGGTACACAGAGAGTAGGCTTTGGGGCAGCTGCCTTCAAACCATTGGCTTCCTTGTGCGAGCCCCTTTCAGTTACTATGAGACATTGTGAATCGCATGGTGTTGCATGCCAGAGGTGTATTTTAGTCTCACTGTTATACTGTTACCTGTTTGGGTGTATTCTTTTTTTTTTTTATAAACCGATTTTATTGGTTTTAATGAGAGTGTAGCAAAAATGCATAGACATAAACATTACATCCCGATCTAGCCTTCGTCTCCCCACCCGCTCCCATTTGCAGCCAAGTACACATGTAAAACAACATTTCAAGGTGCAGTCCCCAATGTGGACGATAGACCGTAATATTCCCACCATTTGCCCCAAATTGTTTTGAATTTCCAAGTGCAGCCCCAGCAATATAGATCGGTTCCTGCTGTATGGCATACCAGTCCATTCCAGATCGCCACAGTTTCAAGCTGGTGGTCATGACATTTTCCAGGAGCATTCAATGTCTCCTTTGGCTATGTGGGCCGCTAACCCCGCCACCGCCCTGTATCCTTGCACCCCCAAACTCATCCATAAGACCTAGGACAGCCATCTTCGGGGTCAGCACTACTGATCTATTTTAAATTGCCGAGAGGGCGTCACCTATGCAGGTCCAGTACTAGGTGATCTCGGGACATTGCCAGACCATTGGGAAAAAGTCAGCTGCGGGGGGAGTGACAGCGAGCACATCTGGGGTCAGAGGAAATACCCTCATGCCAGAGTCGTTGTGGTGTCATGTGGGCTAGGTGCAAATAATGGAATTGCATTAGTCTGAGCCTTGCAGATATCGCTAGTTCCCTAGGAGCCATGCAGGTCTCGCGACATTCAACCTCTTTCAGTTCACCCGCCCATCCCTCCCATCTCTGTTTAAGCAGGTCTAGTGTATCAGGGTCCTTACAAACAAGGCCAGTATAGCTGGGAGATACTCTCTCGACCCAGTCTCCCCATCAACAGTTGTGCCTCCTCAGGGCTGAAGTCTGGCACATCCTGCAAGTGGGCACTGTAATGACCCAGGGCATGGCGCAGCTGCAGGTATTTGTGGAACTGAGTGTGGGAAAAGGTAAACTGAGCTTAGAGGAATACTTGGAAGATCCATGCCATACATCTCCTAATACTGTAATTTTGGTTAAGTTCCAACAGCAAAATCCCTCCAGTTGTGCCACGTGATATATCCAGCGTTCCTTCCAAAGGGGGGTTTGCAGAGTCAGACACCTATCCCAGCCAGTAATAATAATAATAATAATAATATTAAAGATATTTATAAAGCGCATGGCTGCGCCTAACAGCACGCCCCAGCGCTGTGAGAGAGGGACCACAAAGAGGAAACATCAACTAATATATCCACCTACTATAGCAGCTAGGTTCAGATCTATGCTAACCCATACAAAAAAGCCATGTTTTTAGTCTCAATCGTGTGGCTGCCCGCCACACCAAGAATATCACTCTGGTAACCCTTGGGGATTGGTTGGCTGTATAAGTAGTGCATCACCCAGTCAAGGCTAAGGCCGGACAATTCAAGTTGGTTTGCCCGGTCGTTCCACCCACCCACCAGTCAACCAATCATTCATAACCAGCAGATGAGACACCCAGTAGTACAAACATATCTCCACAGCCCTAAGGCCTCCATTGTACATCGAGCTGTGACACTTGACCTGAGCAATGCAAGGCAAGTGACCCCTCCACAAAAGAACCGAAGCAGCTCTGCCACCTCGGTGAACCATGTATTGGGGATCTGAAGTGGGAAGGTCTGCAGGATATATAGGAAGCGGGAGAGTATCATCATTTTGATCAATGCAGCTCTGCCCAAAATGTTAAGAGGGAGATTCTGCCATGCATCTAAACTATTTATGGTCCCCTTCAGGAGGGGAGTAAGGTTAAGGATGCGTATGATTTCCGTTTGAAGCTCAGGTGGTGAACGGGGACATCGGACTGCCAGTCCAGTGATGCACGGTCCCCCTGTAAAGAATGAGTAGTGACTTCCCCCTATTTATACGAAATCCGGAGGCTTCTTCGAAAAGATGGAGGATCTCGAGAGCCTGCGGGCTAAAGACTGCGGGGTCAGCAAGAAACAGGTGGACATCATCAGCATACAGTGCAATCCTGTCCTCCAATGCGCCACCCCATCTCCACCCCTGAATCTGAGCGTCACAGCGGATTATTTGGGACAGGGGCTCGATGGCGAGAACAAAGAGGAGTAGAGAAAGGGAGCGTCCCTACCGGGTCCCATGCCAAATTGGGAATTTGCAAGAGGGTACGCCAATGGCAAGGACCTAGGCCATCGGCCATGAATACAGAAGTGCCACCATGTCTTGGAAGCGGGACCAAAGCCCATCTGGAGCAGCACTGACCCAAGGTAGTTCCAGTCGATGATATTGAAAGCTTTTTCAAAGTCGTCAAGCAACAGGGCTACTGCCTCCCTGACCTCTCCAATATGGGCCAGGGCTACATGTAGTTGACGGATACAATGTTTAGTGCTGCGATCCGGCATAAAGCCGCATTGATCAGGGTAGATCAAGGAGTAAAGGACTGATTGCTGCCTGGTCGCCAGAATCTTAGCGTATATTTTAATGTGCGTTAAATAGGGAAATGGGTCGATAGGACGCGCAGTTTGTCGATGGCTGGTTTGATCTAGGGATGACGACAATGGTTGCAAGGTCGAGTTCCGGAGGAAAGGACCCCTGCTTCACAGCCTCCATGTAAAGTCAGAGGCGATGTGGGGTAACAATGTCACGGAGTTTAGAGCAGTGTTCGAGAATGAAGCCATCTGCGCCTGGGGGCTTATCAGTTTTCAGATCCCAGATGGCTGCCTGGATTTCATCATCAGTGATTGATTCATCTAGGGACTTTTGCTGGAGTCATGTCAGACGGGTAAGGGGCACATCAGAGAGTAGTGGTTGGGCAAGTTCAGGGGCCGGCGACAGCTGACTGGCATATAAACACTCGTAGTAGTCTGCAAATACAGTTGCAATTTCTTCTCCAGTTGCGACCAAGGACCCCGTGGTGTCTTCAAGGGCGAAGATAAGTCTGGAACTGACATTTCTAGTGGCCAGCCTATAAAGGAGCATGCTGCTTTTATCCCCATACTCATATATATGTTGGGTGGCAGCACACCAACATTGACGGGCTTCTTGGAAAGCCAGGTGACAGAGGGACGTCCTTTCGATGTCTAACTGTCAGGTCAGTGATTCAGTTGCATTTATCTCTGCCTCAGTCTAAGTCCTGAGTGTGTGAGTTTCGAGTTCTGTATTCTGCTAGTGCCTGGAACATGATATTTTCTACCTATGCACTTGAGGTATGCCTTGGCTATTCCTCGTATTGTGGGTTTACTTGCCTCCCAGAGCGTACCAGACCACCGAACCATTCCCTCGTTGGTCTCAAAATAGGTGCGCAATTCCTCAGACATTTAAAAAAAATAAAAATTATTTGCATTTTCAACCAACACAAAACAGCTAGCGTGTCACAATTAGTCACAATCGCGTCAAAACACCCACATACCACCCATCCCCGGAGACACAGCATCCCCCCATCCCCTGAACCAGGAAGACATACGGCCCCTTCGTAAGTGTCAATTCCGGGATTCTCTTCCCCATCCCCCCCGTCGTCCCCGAGGGTCGGAGACCCAGGCCCGGTTGCCCCCCAGTCCGGAGCCCAGTTAAGTTCAAAACCCATGGTAAGCTAGTCTGCTCCCAGGCCACCATCCAATCCATGATATTTTCTCCATTTCCCCTATATCTTCCGGAACTTCCGGGGTCACCCTCGCGCTTTGTATGTGACCCTTTCTGCCATCATATACATGTCCATCCCCCTCCTCCATTCTCCTAACTGGGGAGGTAGCGACGCCCCCCACGTGCGTGCCACATCTCTTTTCGCTACCACTAATGCCAGCAGTGCAAAAATAAGCTGCAGGCGGCCCAAGTCAACATCGCCAGGTATGCCCAACAATACGAATTTAGGATCTGGAGGGAGAGTTTCATCTAATACCTTGCTCAGTTCTCCTAATACTTGTTTCCAATATGTATGGATGACGGGGCAGTCCCATATAGTATGATAGAAGTCCCCCTGTGTGTGTCTACACCCCAGGCAGTGTGGTTCGCTGGCTCGGCCCATTCGGTGGAGTCGGGCCCTGTCGAAATACACCCTATGTAATATTTTGTATTGAATGAGTCGAAGGCGGGATTTAATCGCCACCTCTCTGTGGTGCATCAGGGCCGCCTCCCAGTCCACTGTGTCTAGCGTGCCCAGGTTCTGCTCCCATGCTTCCCTCAATTTCCCCAGTCTGTCCGGCATGTTATTGTTCAGTGTCTTGTATGTTAGAGATACTACCTTATTGGGTATCTGCTCTTGCAATAGGCGTCCCTCTAGCGGGGCGTAGTCTGGCAGGGGAGAGGAGACCACGCTCTCAGCTATCCAGGCATGTCGCAGTTGCGCGTATTTAAAAATTTGCGTAGGGTGCAGCCCAAACTCTGCTGCCAGTGACCTGAAAGGTTTGAGTTCTCCCTTCGCCACCACATCGCCTAAATTGGAGATTCCGATGGCGTCCCATCCTCCAAAGCCCTTTAGTTTGTGGAGTTCCCTTAGCCCAAGTGCAGTGCCAGATCGGAGTCTGTTTAGTCCGTTTGTGTGTCCAGCCCATTGTCTTAGTCGCCCTGTCCCAGACTTCCAGCGTTATTTGCGTGGCCGGGAGGAGGCGTCTCCTACCTTGACCCCCATATAGAAAATGTAAGCATGAACAGTGTGCCATGGTGTCTCTCTCTAGCCTATAGGAGGGGTGATCCGCGGGGACGTTGATCCAGTCATTCACCGGTGCCAGATGCTCCGCCCAGTAATAGGCCTCAATGTCAGGCAGGGATATCCCTCCATTATATTGGTTCCGCTGCAGTGTTCCTAGAGCGATCCTTGGTTGTTTCCCCAGCCACAACAGAGAGCGTAATTCCGCGTCTACCACCCGGAATGTCTGTCTGGGGAGGGGGAAGTACTCATTCTGGAGGGCATACAGAAAGCGGGGCAAGGTGATTATTTTGAACATCGCCGCTTGGCCCAGGATCGTGAGGGGGAGCGCTTTCCATCTCAGAGCGTCAGCTGCAAAGTTTGTTATGACCCTCTGAATATTGTTTTGATATGAAAGGTTTCTATCTGTGGTTGGGTAGATCCCCAAATACTTGAATCCCGCCTGTGCTATCTGTAGGGCCCCGGGGAGAAGAGGCCACGTCTCCCTGACCCGTGGGCTATATAGGACCGATTTATGCCAATTTATAGCATAGCCCGAGAAGGAGCCATATCTGCCCAATAGCTCGAACAGTGCGGGGATCGTGCCATCCGGGTGGGTAACATATAACAAAATATCGTCCGCATAAAGCGAGATCTTTTCTTCCCCGACATCAGTCGGTGTAATTTGAAACCATCGTATCTCCCCTTTCTGTCGGATCTCGCACGCCACTATTTCGATTGTGAGGGCAAATAGTAAGGGGGACAACGGGCACCCCTGCCAGGTTCCCCGTCTGATGGGGAAGTCATCAGACAACAATCCATTCACTTTAACCCGAGCTCGGGGGTCCGCATACAGGAGTCCAACCCATTGTCGATATTTGGGACCAATGCCAAACTTGACTAGAGCCGCCTCCAGAAAGGGCCAGTGTACCGCGTCAAACGCTTTTTCTGCGTCTAGGGAGAGGAACATGTGGGGATCGTCATGGTCCTGGACCTTCATGAGCCAGTTGTGGCTCCTCCTCAGGTTCTGTCTAGTCGCCCGTTCTGGTAGGAAGCCCGTCTGGTATTGATGTACCAAGCCCGATATTACTTGGCGTAGGCGGAGGGCTAATATAGTCGTTAGGAGTTTGACCTCTATATTGAGGAGGGAGATTGGGCGGTAGGATGCGCAATCCTCGAGGGGGCTTTCCCGGTTTGTGGATGGGGATAATCGTGGCCATCCTAAGATCGAGAGGCAGGGTACCATCCTGTGCCGCGTCTCGAAACAGTGCTAAAAGATGCACCACCAGGAGGTCTGCCCCTTTCTTATAAAATTCCGCTGGGAGTCCATTCGGACCTGGGGATTTCCCAGGACGTAATTTAGTTATTGCTTCTTTCAGTTCGTCCACCGTTATGTCCGCTTCCAGTCCCTCCCTCTCGTCATTGTCTAAGCTTGGAGTTTGAATAGTGTCTAGATATGCTAAGATCTCCGTCGGAGAGCCCAGGTCCCTGGCCTCATAAAAATCTTTAAAATAGGAAGCGAATGTGTGTACTATTTGTGCGTCGCCCTTTTGCATCTGTCCCTGCTGGTCCACTACTCTTTCTATCCATCAGGCTTCCACTTCCTTGCGGCTGAGCCAGGTCAAGAGCTTGCCCGACTTATCTCCCACATCGTACAACCTGTGAAGGGTTGCCTGCGCCTGCGTTTTAGCCTCCTCTGTAGCTAGGGCTCTGTAGCGCTGTTGCGTGTCTGTCAAGTGTCGTAGGACCTGTGAGTCCTTCCCTATAAGGTAGCGTTGTTCTAGTGCCAAAATGTGGGTTTCCAAAGTGTGTAGCTCCTCCTGTGCCTTCCGTTTTTCCCAAGCTATTCGGCTTTGGGCCCTATCGCGTAGTATGGCTTATAGGCTTCCCACACTACAACTCCCGACTGTACCGAGCCGACATTTTCTACAAAGTACACTTTCGTGTCCGCTCGGAGTCCCTGTAGCACCTCCTTATTCTGTAGGTCCCAAGCCGATAGCCTCCAGCTCCCCTGCCTCGCCCGGGGTCTCTCCCCTCCCCTAACCAGCAAAGGGGAGTGCTCAGAGATCCCACGTGCAGGTACTCCGCCTCGTAGACGGTACCACATGCACTCCCCGGGAGGAAGACCTAGTCCAGTCGGGAATGAACCCTGTGCGCCCCAGAATAATACGAGTAATGTCTGGCGTCTGGATAGAGTCTTCGCCATACATCCACTAGTCCGAGGGTATCCATCAGCCTAGCCAGTTGAGTAGTCGGGGGTGAATCAGTACGGTTCCCCGAGCGGTCCAAGGGGGTGGACATAACATCGTTAAAATCACCCCCTATAATGTGTAGTGTACCCGGTGTCTCCAGTAAAATATCGGCCACCCTGTGAAGAGTCCGTGCCTGTAGCTTCGGAGGGGCATAGACCGACACTATAGTGACCTTCCGTCTCCCCCATGTGCCTGTCACTCCCACGTATGTTCCCTGGGGATCCGTCCACGTCCGCGTCACCCTGAAAGGGGGGCATTTTTTAAGCAGGATAGCCACCCCTCGTGAGCCCGTTGTGTAGCCCGCATGTGCTAGGACTGTGTAATTTCCCCTCGCCAGGAACCTGCATTGTGTGCCCTTGAGGTGGTTCTCCTGCAAGAGGACCACGTCTGGGTGGACCCGTTTTACGTATGCGGATACCAGCCCTCTCTTGATTTTGTCTCCCATACCATTTACGTTCCAGGTTAGTACCGTATAGGAGTCAGTCTCCGGCTCATTCGCGGAGGGTCTATGGTCAGTCAATGGGCCCATAAGCATGGATAGTTATGTCATGCCTCGAGCGGGGGAAGCAGGTGAGCGTGTACGTCGCTGTGACCGTGTGACCGCTGTGACCACTGTGCAATAAACCAAAACAAAATAGAATAAACCCAACAATAATAACTGTTGTGACCCCCCCCATACCCACTCCCCCCCCAATGTCGCATCCCCCGCCAGTCGCTGGGGAATTGGCGCTAGGGTGGTGGAGGTCTGTCGCCCTCCCAGTCCCAACTTATGCCACAAGTTCCAACTCTCGCAGCAACCCCAGAGTCCTTTGAAGGAAAGCCTCCCCGAACAGTGAAGGCCCAGGAAAGGATAACGTTGATGCAGAGAAGGAAAAGGAAGAAAACGTACAGGTGGAAGAAGAAAGCAACAGAGAGTGAGAGTGACAGAAAGGAAGGACTGCAGAGAGCCCGAGACGATAACTACTTCAAGCCTCTTGCCTACAACTTCGTGAACGTCCTCTAACACTCCGCGGGGTTCAGCGGATGGAACAGAGTGAAGAAAGAAAGGAAGAGAAAGAGGGGGGATGTGTGTCCAGCTTGCATGCTCCGGAGTTTGTCTATGTCCACGGTCAACCTCGCGGGTCCTTAGTTATGAATGCGAGTCCGGTGGATCTCCCTGTGAGGCCAAAGCATCCATCGCTGCGTCCTGTTCCATTGCCAATATTTCGGCTGCCAAGGGGTGCATGGAGGGGCCCTCGACCTCCTCCTCTCCGGAAGAAGAGTCTCTGTTGTCCTCCTCCGCGTCTGGGCCAGGAGGATCGGGAAGATGCAGTGTGCGGGAGCCCGCCGAGAGACGAGAGTCCAGTGAACAACCACTACGCCTCCTGAATTTGCCAGTGTCTTTTGAGGGATAGGGAGTTGCCTCCAGAAGTCGATCCTTGCGGGCCTGTCGGGGTCTCAGCGATCTCCGTGTACCTGGCGACCGCTCGGCCTCCTCCGCCGATGACCCACTGCGGCGCGGCGGCACCCCTGGCCGTCCCAGAGCGGGTCGCTCCTCCAGCCAGTGCCACGCCTCCTCCGGGGTTTGAAAAAAATGGGATCTGCCCAGGAACATCACCCTCAACTTTGCGGGGAAAAGTAGCATATATTGGATCTTATGCTCTCTCAGTTAGGCTTTTACGGAGTAAAAAGTACGTCTCTGTTTCTGGACCTCCCTACTGTAGTCGGGGAAGATCATTATGCATGTGTTTTCATGCCGGATCTCCCCAAGCTTCCTGGCTTCCCGGAGGATCATGTCCCTGTCCAAGAAGTTCAAGAACCGGGCTATTACTGGTCGTGGCTGCGCTCCTACGGGTGGTCGGGCCATCAACGCCGTGTGGGCCCTTTCTATAACAAAGCAGGTAGAGAATTTGTCCTTCGGGAAGGTACGCAGGAGCCAGGAGTGAAGAAATTCGGGCATGTTCGTACCCTCAATTCCCTCTCTAAAGCCCACAAAACGGAGGTTGTTGCGGCGAGCTCTGTTTTCCGCATCGCCCACCCTCCACAGTAGATCTTAATGGGATGACTGCAGCTCCGTCATGCCTTTACGCAGATCTTGTATCGTATCCTCCGCCTCTCCCAGCCTAGTTTCCGACTCCGTGACCCTATCCGCTAAATTCCGCAGATCCTGGCGCAGGAGCGTCACCTCCGTGCCCACTGCACCTATTTTCCCTTCAAGTGCCGCCCTGGAGGCATGAATCGCCTGAAGGAGCGTGTCCGTGTCCGAGCGGGCAGGTGGTCGCTCCTCCGGAGGGGGGGGTGATAACCTTTGTATAACGGTCCATCCTGCCCTGTCGTGACGGTTTCAGTTCATTATCTTTACCCATATCCACTGCTGCTGGGCAAGGGTGCACAGGGGTTCCACTTATTGAATTGTATATCTCCAGGTAAGTGCTCAGCTCAGTCAGGCCGGCGCACCCAGCTCCGACAGGGACCTCCTGTGTCCCCTATTAGCCCCGACCCTGCAGTTTAGTCATCCGGTCCAGGCCGGGGGGGTGAGGGGGAGAGGGCACCCCACGTCCGTCTCAGGCACTCTCCACTCCGCAAGGGTCACCACTGCTCGGGGCGTTCCTCAGTTTAGGCCCTCACGCATTCCATCAGCCCCTCAGGACATGGCGAGACAGAAGATGCCGCATACGGCCGTCCCGGTTTCAGGCACCAATCAGGGTCACCTCCGACCCGGCCCCGGCCGTGCCCCCAGCAGTTCTTAATCTTCACCCAGCCTGGCCACCCGCCCCTCCGCAGGCACTCACCGCAAGTCCGTCGAGTCCCGATGGTCCAGGGACTCCGGCCGGCTCCCAGGGACTCACTCCGCTGCAGATGGGAGCGGGAGGCGGTGAGGGGGAACGGGGGCGTCGCGGCCATTGGCACGGGTCCACCTGCTCACCAGTGGGCGCCTCCAGGCAGTCCGCGCGCGTCGGTGCACCTCTCGAGGTCGTCCTCCCGGTCGGCTCCGCATTCCGGGCCCTAGATATTTCCACTGTGGCCCGGGGTGGCACAGGCTCCACGCACGAGGCTTCTCCTCCCGGAGGTAGGCCCCTCCGGAACCACGTTATCCCTTCTGCACAAGGGGCGCTCCAGGTCGTCAGGAACGCCCCACCGTCCGCAGGCCTCCGCTGCCTCCCTGCCCGGTCGCCGAAGCCCAGCCGTGTACCAATGTACTCCCGGATGGGGGGGGTGAGGCTCTATCCTCAGCGGCGCCCCGGATCCTCAGAATCCACTCTTATGCACTCCACACCGCTCCGACATCAGGCAGCCCCCAGAGAGGGACGGAAGGGCAACACACCTTCTGCACGTCGTTTTGCTGCGGTCACCGCCGCGCGGCCCCGCGCCGGCTCCTCAGGCCGCATCGAGTCGCCCTCGGCGCCATCTTGGGATGCGATCTCCCAGCGCGATTCAGGTCGATATTTGGCCCGTATTTGTCTGCCAGGGCCTCCGTGTCAACTCCTGTCGGCACCGGAGCACGTCTTGGACCCCAGGGGGCAAAAACTGATATTCTCCGAGTCCGCGGGTCACCGGATTCACTGTCGGATAAAGCTTTCAGCCGGAGCTCGGCGAAAGCACGTCTCACTCGGCCATGCTGCTGGCCACGCCCCCCTATTCCTCAGACATTTGATCCATAAGCCTTTCATCTGCTAGGAACCAGGCATTCAAACGCCACATGGGTCGTTTATGACGCACCGGGACCCCAAGACGAAGCAGTAGGGGGAGTGGTCCGAGATGCCACGGGTGAGCATGCTGGTTCCTGATGTAAAAGAGACGTCCACGGCTGGGAGAAATATGTAGCCAATGCGGGACATAGTTTTCGTAGATGCTGAGGTATGTGTATATGCTCCCGCAGATTCCACGACCTCCAGATATCAGAGTCCCAGGGAGCCTACCCAGGAGTTAAGCATCCTGGAGAGGTCTTGCGAGGAAGGGCCAGAGACGTCCAAGTCCGAATTGGAGATAGCGTTAAAGACCCCCTAGGAGTAACACCCTATATGGTAAAGAAGTGATCACTCCGGTCAGGTCTCGGAGGGTCTGCCAATGCGGATGAGGAGGTATGTAGATGCTCAATATATTATATGGTTTCCCCTCTAGAGTCCCAGCCCCCACACATCCCTACTCCGGGGATCATAGAAGACCTGAGTAACCACTAAGGGGAGATTTTTGTGAAGATGAATCACTGCCCCCCTGAACCCTTCTGCTAAAGCCGGAGTGGTAGATACAGTAGTAGCCAAACCTGCGCTGGAATGGGCCGAGGGTGCCCAAGAGAAGTGTCTCTTGAAGGAGGGCAATGCCTGGTTGAGGGCAGTGGAGAAAGTTGAGGTCCGCAGTGCGCTTAATACGGTTTAATAGGCCATTTACGTTCCATGAGATAAGGCTAAACTCCATGGAAGGGATGGCCTGAAGGAGCAAGGGAGTCCTCCACAGGTAGTACAGTGGGGGACACAAGGCATTTGCGGGAGCAAATAGAACAAAGTAAAACAAAACATAGAGAACATAACCCCTTCAATATTCACCAACAACCCCCACCCCACACTTCTACCTGTGAAGCATGTGTCGCCCAACACCTCTCAACAACAGTAACAAGAAACATGCCGGGGTGTTCGAAGAGGACCTCCTCCTATGCAGGATCTATATGTAGAAGTCAAACTGTAGATAAGGAGCCCTGAGTTCAGGGCTAGTATATGTCAATGATAGGATTTGACAGATTGAAAGATCACAGTGGAGCTCCAAGAGGGTCATCCTCGTCGGAGGCAGCAGAGTCGATGAGCACCAGCATTACCGAAAATGTCTGGGAAGCGAGGGTTTTCTCAATCTCCATCTGGGACCCACCAGGATCAATATTCGAGGATTTCGGGGAGCGTCCATGTCGCCCCTGCCTACCTTTGAATTTGGGGCAGTATCGGGTCTGGGAATGGGTGACGGCCAGGTGTGGCGGGCCTGGCCCGCTTGGGTGCCGCTGTTTGGGGGCTCATATCTTTGAAGGGCTCGTTGTTCAGTTGTCTATTCCCAAGCAGACTTCTAACAAAACGCAAAGGTGCATCACTTAACAATAAAGAAAGAAATAACTGGTCTGTATCCATAGAGTGTTTCTTTTGTTTCTTCTTTTATTCACAAAATTCTTGTTTAAAAGAACACAGCCAACGCGTTTCGTCCAGTAAAGGACTTCTTCAGGGCTGTAAATTTAACAAACATATATACAAACATAAATATATATATATATGTATAACATATAGACACTACATTACATAATCATAATACAAACATAAATAACCATTAAGACAGGACTGCTATGTACATAACTCATATCACATTGACCAAACCACATGTATACTAAATCAACAATACATAACAATATGACTGACATAAAGTGAATGACATCCACCTTGGTATACAATTATGTACAAGACTCCAAAGTCTATCTCATTCCAAATGTGGAATATTTATACATATCCAAAACAGAAAGGGGATAGGAAGTGAGAATACAAGATGAGATTAAAACCAGAGAGGAAGCATCTAACGCAGAGATGATTGAGAAAAGTGAGCAAAGTAGTATCATGGTTCATTTACCCCTAAGAGCAGACTATATGGCGAAAATGTCACGAAATTAACATGGCAAAAATAATAGGTATACCTAGCAAAAAGCCAGTTGGGTACTCCAAAACCAAACCAGTATAGTCTGGATAATTACCAATTGGCACAAGTAGAACAAACTAAGTATAACATCCAAAATGTAATATTGTATGAGATACCCACCATGAAAGCAGGCAAGGTAGGCACTCTCTGCAGACGTTTAACGATGGAGTGACCACGGTGGGTAGATAAGAGTAACACAAAGTTGTTTCAGCGAGAACTGTTTCAGCGAGAGAGAGAGAGAGAAGGAGCTAGAGACTCATGTTCTGACAATGGCCACCGTATGAAAATATCCCATATCCATCTAGAAATGACTTACTCAATATCGCGAAGGAAGTGCTTCTCTGTTGTCGATGTAGGAAATTATATGTATACAAGCACTCTGTTATACCCTTGCTGAGGCCACACCACTATAAGGTGTACCAGGGATGACGGGAAAATTCAAATTCCTTCTCTCTGTCTCGCTGAACCAACTTTGTGTTACTCTTATCTACCCACCGTGGTCACTCCGTCGTTAAACGTCTGCAGAGAGTGCCTACCTTGCCTGCTTTCATGGTGGGTATCTCATACAATATTACATTTTGGATGTTATACTTAGTTTGTTCTACATGTGCCAATTGGTAGTTATCCAGACTATACTGGTTTGGTATTGGAGTACCCAACTGGCTTTTTGCTAGGTATACCTATTATTTTTGCCATGTTAATTTCGTGACATTTTCGCCATATAGTCTGCTCTTAGGGGTAAATGAACCATGACACTACTTTGCTCACTTTTCTCAATCATCTCTGCGTTAGATGCTTCCTCTCTGGTTTTAATCTCATCTTTTATTCTCACTTCCTATCCCCTTTCTGTTTTGGATATGTATAAATATTCCACATTTGGAATGAGATAGACTTTGGAGTCTTGTACATAATTGTATACCAAGGTGGATGTCATTCACTTTATGTCAGTCATATTGTTATGTATTGTTGATTTAGTATACATGTAGTTTGGTCATTGTGATATGAGTTATGTACATAGCAGTCCTGTCTTAATGGTTATTTATGTTTGTATTATGATTATGTAATGTAGTGTCTATATGTTATACATATATATATATATATATTTATGTTTGTATATATGTTTGTTAAATTTACAGCCCTGAAGAAGTCCTTTACTGGACGAAACGCGTCGGCTGTGTTCTTTTAAACATGAATTTTGTGAATAAAAGAAGAAACAAAAGAAACACTCTATGGATACAGACCAGTTATTTCTTTCTTTATTGTTAAGTGGTGCACCTTTGCGTTTTGTTAGAAGTCTGTTATAATCCTGTATTGGATTGCACCGCGACAGTGGGTGCATTAACAGTGTGCACACATGAGCTGTGGGGAATTCCCATTCAACACATACTAACTAGGGGATATACAGGTCAGGTGCTAGGTTTTTACAGGGTACACTGTCAATTGTTTGTTCTATTCCCAAGCAGCCTCTCAAATGTCGAAGAAGTGGGAGCGGGATCTATGGATTACCCACAGCTGTGCCGGGAGGAGTAGCCTATATTGCAAAGACATCGCCCTAAGTTTCTGTTTGACAGCATCGAAAGACTTGCGATGCAGTTGTGTAGACATTTATGATGGTCTAGCTATAGTCCAATCCATATGTTCATTAGGTGTGAAGAGTTTCCATACCATTGTTATATTTGAGATTGTGTAGGGCATAGGCATAAGGAATTTTTAATCGGCCATCCCTGTGAGTCTAATATTACTGCACTGGGTTGTACAATCTCAGATTTTGTGTATGGTTGTGGTCCTCAGCTAGCTTGGTGGAAGGGAGAGAGAGAGAAGTTGAGAGATCTATTGGGATGAGAATTTTTATTACCATCCCATATCCGAGTGTCTGAGATGTAAAGAAGCAGTTAGATTGTATATATATTTGGGACCAGCAGTGGTGTACTACATTAAAGTCCTCCAAATTGTCCAGGAATGTGACAGACCTCTTCAGTTATTCCATGCCTGTTCATTTGATGATGTCTGGTTTTTTGGCTGTTCAGTGCAGGTGATGGACAACCCTCATAACAGATATTTCTTATGTGAATTTAAGAAATATAAGTTAAAATTTGCTACTGATCGCTGCCTATTATGGTTTTAGTATTATTGTTTGCCATAACTGTTAAATATGCAAGTACATAACTATATGATGCTACAGCAAACCATAGGTTAGCCCTTCTTAGTGTACCTGCATATCGAAAGCAGTTTGCTTGTTGAGTTTCTTGGAGTCTTGTGCTGACTGGGAAAGCAGTGCATCCTACACATTTCTTGTGTAAGGTGGTATGAAGGTAAGTGGTTCAAGCCTGGAGTACAGTGTTTTGTTTGGTTTGTATTGCTTGAGTTTAAGTTGTTGGTATTGCAGTCCTTTTCCTTGGGAGGCTCTGTGGACAATGCAGAGTGCCTTGGGCAATGACCTTCTAGCTATAGGTGGGCAGTGGAGTGATAGAATGACTGGAGTCATGCGTTCTCCTGGGTGAAGGCAGAGGAGAAGCCCTGCAGAAGCATTTTGGATGAGCTATATTTTGCCTATGAGGAATGCGGGTGCGCCAAGGTATAGGCTGTTGGCATAGTCAAGCTTGGAGATTACAAGTGTGAAGATGAGTTGCAGCTTACGTTGGTGTGCAAGCTATGGGAAGATGCAAAGTAGTGTTTTCATTGTGTAGAAGGCACTCTTTGTGATATTGCTAGCATGCTGTATCAATGATAGGTCTGAATCTATGGTTACTCCTAGGTTTCTAACTTCTCTTGATGTTGTTGGAGGGGCTAGAAGTTCCTTAGGCCATGTGGCGTTAGGCTGGTACTTTTATCATTGTTCACAGGTCATAATCTCTGTCTTTGCAGTATTGCACCATAGATGGTTATTCATCATCCATGTGCTTATGGCACAACACCAGTCATCAAGTTGTGAATTGAAAAGGTCTTCGGGGCTATCCATTTTAAAAATGATTTGGGTGTCATCAGCATAGTTGTAACAGGTGAGGTTGTATGATTTAATCTGATTTGGTAAGGGGGTTAGGTAGATCCTAAATAATAGAGGGGATATGATGGCCCTTGAGGTCACACAGTGTTGTGTGAGGAGGTGATGTGGAAGGTGATAGGTAAACTATAATTTGCCTGTCTGTGAAATAAGAAGCAATCCATTTTAGAGCATTTTCAAGGATTCCGAGATCGTGGAGTCTTTGAAGTAGCATGTGGCAGTGGACAGTGTGAAATGCAGCTTATAAATCCAGAAGCAACAAGGCAGTTGCTCTGTTTTTGTCCACTGTAAGTTTTAGACCATCCAAGATGTATATGATGGCTGACCATGTGCCTCTGCCTGAGTAAAAACTGCTCTCTTCAACTTTTTTCCTAAAAGCAGTCCATTTGATATGGGCCTCTAGTTTTCCGAGTCAAATGGGTCAAATTGTTTTTGGGAGTGAAGGTCTAATGTAGGAGATTTTCAGCGCACATGGAAATGAGCTTAGTTTCAGAGGCTTGTTGAGTAGGCATCTTCATTCAACCTCATACAGCAATCCTCTGCCTTTGGCTAGGGTGATGCTATACAGAGATCCCACGTATATATTTCATACATGCAAACTGAAGCACATTTGTCCTTGCAGTGTTCTTTTTACCCATCAGCCACTGCAATTGCATGTTGATCACCAGCCAAAGCAGTGTAATAGCTCCAAAGAGACCAAAACCATGCCACCCTTCTCATCCTCAGATTTTGAAAAGCTGATTTAGCAAAGGGTCAGATTCAGTCCCCTTAGTCTTTGCTTGTGTGTATCAAATGAGGCACCTCTTGAAGAGTGTCCAATAAACCCTATTGATGGTGCAATTGAGATTTACAATCAATCCATTTTTTGAAATTTAACAACACACCTATCCCCTTGCTGTTGCCATTTAGTTCTTCATTTTCTCTCTCATCAATTATATAACAAAATGGCAAAAGTGACTATCTGATGTTTTTTTTTTACTGCAATTGTTTGGGCATTTGTTTTTGGGTGCTTTTAATGTGATACTCCAAAAAGGAAATGCCCTTGTTAATGCTATGTGCAGACTTCCTTTGTACAGGATTTTCTTCATTATGGCCTGCTACCCCTCCTCCATGGTTTGCAGTAAGCTTACTGTTCTAGTCCACGGTTCATGAATGTCAGAGAGAATGGCGATTCTCCAAATGTTATGAATAGAGAATCAAGATTTTATTAAAGACACGGAGGCTTACATTATGCATTCGTCTTTTAATTGCCACTCCTGCAGCACCTTTAAAGAACTTAAAAACAAAAAACTGCAATCTAGAACTAGAACACTATAGTCCATAAATAATTCCCTCATAGAACACTTTTAAATGCGGTTAAACTTCTCTTCTTTGTCCCCTTAGTCTTCTCTCCTCCGTGAAACTGAAACTACCCAGCTCCACTTCTTCACCATTCTATATCATTGTGCAACTAAGAATAGTAAACAAGTTATCAGCACATACCAATTACTATGTATATATTACATGAAAACTTAAAATATGTTAACTTTAATTATTATCTTGCACATACATAATCTTTACCCTCCACTTCCTTCCCCTTTTCTTTTTTTGTTTCCCAAACAAGGGAAGTGGTGGGTAGGACAATGTTAGCTCTGTGTCTTTAATGAAATCTTGATTCTTCATTTATAACATTTGGAGAATTGCTATTTCATTTTAAGACTTGAGGCTACCATTATGCATGTTGAAAGCCCTTCAGCACCACATTTGCCATATGCTATAGTGGTCTAAAGTAATGCTTTGCAAAAGTACTCGCGTTTGACCAATTAGCTGCTTTCAGAATTTTTTCCAATCTTCCACCAGACAAAAATGCTTTCCTCACCACAGCACCTCTTAATGAATGTGCTTGAAATATTTTCACATCTATTCCTGCTTGTTCCATAACCCGTTTAATCCATCTGGCGATAGTAGCGTTACTCACCGCACCATATGGTTTAACATAAGATATCAATAATTGATTCTCTCCATCTCTTCTGTACTCCATCACTCTGCATATGTAATCAAACATTCGACTACACATAACTTCTTACAGTCAGGGAAACTTTGATAAAAGACTGACTCAGACATTGTCTTTGTTTGTTTTCAAATTTAAAAATACACCCCATCTGGACCAAAAATGTTGTTACTTACCTCCAATGCTTTTACATCTGATACCCTTCTACAAGATATCAAACAAAGTAAAGTTACTAACTTCGCCGAACGTTTCTTCAAATCTAAATATTTATTCACTGGCCAAGACTCAAATAAAAATATTCACGTCCCATAAAACATCATATCTAGCTCTAGGAGGTCTTCTCAACCTCATACTCTTTAAAACTCTACATATGATAGTATTTCTTCCCACTGATCTTTAATCCACTTGAACATGTCCAGCTGAAATCGCTGACATGTTCTACCAGAAAATTACCTATCTCTACAATAGGAGCCTCTACAGGATCCAAACTCATTGCAATGCACCAACAAATCCATATTCTCTTATATTTTATTTGTTGTTCCTGGTGCCCAAGACTCCTTGAGCAGTTCGACAGCCCCGTTTGAAAGTCCCTTGAAACATTCAGATCTCCTGACACTTTCCATACAAGAAGGTTCAACACCTTGCTCTGTACTAAAGGGTGCTCTTCTCCATTTCTTAGTAAACCCTTTGCTGCTGGAATCATAAAAGGAATTGCGCGTGGCAATTCCATCACTGCTAAAAACCACACTTGAGACACCCAGAACAGAGTCACCAACACTAACTGACATCTCTCTGTTCTCACCTTCAAAAGAATCCTCTGGATCATAGCAAACAGAGGAAAGGCATAGGCTCTCATCCCCATCCAGGTCTGCTGAAATGCATCTGCTGCAGATACTCCTGGACCTGGTATCCAATTGAAATACTTCTCTATTTGGAATGTCAATCGCCTTGCAAAAAGGTCCACTTCCATATGACCCCAAATTTCCCCTATCTTCTGAAATACCACTTGTTTAGCTTCCAATCGCTGTAATCCCTTATATTCTGTGAATTCCAATCTGCTACCATGTTCAGCTGTCCTGGTAAGTACTCTCCCTTTACCTTAATCTTTTGTTCAGAAATAATACCAAAGTTCTTTCGCAAATTCTGACAAACCACTGGATGTGCTCCCTCCTAGTCGATTGATATAGGCTACATCAGACACATTGTTCATCTTTATCAACACTGTCTGACCTTAAAAATCTCCTTGAAGCTTCTCACGGCATATAATCCTGCTGTTAATCCAAACAATGTATGTGCTTCATCCTCTCCTTTTCTGTCCACATTCCACCTGTCTGTTGCTCTCCTATCCATGCCCCCCAGCCTCTCAAGCTGGCATCAGTTTCCAAAACAAAGTCAGAGCACATTTAAAAATGGCCCGACCATTCCATGCTTCCAATATTCTGTAACCACCAATTCAGCTCTTCTTTCGCCTCTTGATTCAGCACCATTAATTCACCATACCACTGACCTTTTCTCAAAGCATGTCTTGTCATTCTCTTCAATGCACAATAACGCAGAGGACCTGGGAAAATTGCCTGGATTGAAGATAACAATCCTACCATCCGAGCTGAATCCTTTAAAGTCCACATGTCCTTCAAAACATGTAATATTTATTTCCTTATCATTTTCACTTTCCTCTCTGGTAGTTGTAGCACCACCTCGATTGTATCTATCTGAAATGCTAAAAATGCCATCTTTTGTGAAGGTAATAATATTGACTTCTCCTTGTTTACCAAAAATCCCAATTTCTCCAAAAGGCCCTTCACTAATATCAATTCTGTCCCCAATTCTTCCAAATCTTGAGACATTACCAATATGTCATCTAAGTATATTGTTAACCAGACACCTCTCTCTCTCAAATAAGCCATCACTGCTCATATCACCTTTGTGAAGCACCATGCTGCAGGTGACAATCCAAAAGGTAGGCACTGAAACTGAAATAATTGTTTTCTCCATCTGAACTGCAAGAACCTCTGACTTTCCTTCTCCATAGCAATTGTGAAATATGCATCCTTCAGGTCTAACTGCACTAACTAATTCATTTTCAATAACATGTCTCTCAAAAAAATGGATTCCTTCCATCTTGAAATGTCTGTACACCAAGTATTTGTTTAATTTCCTGAGATTTAGTATTAGCCTCCATCCTTTGTAATTTTTCTCTACTATAAAGAGAGTGCTCACAAAATTCCTGTCACTTACTTTTATTTGCCTTATTGCACCATTCTGTATCATGGATTATATCTCTGGATCTACTACTGATTTTTGCTCTTCTGTGAAACTTACTTCCGTTTGTTCGCTTTATCTGTTGTGGTTGTTCCACATACTCTGTTCCGTAACTTTTTGTGATTTTTAGTACCCATCAATCTTGTGTTATCTTTTCTCATTCCTTCACATAGTGTTTTAATCGACACCCTACTTTTCCTTGGAAAAGCCAAAAATAGTCTCCGTACTCACCTTGTGATCCTGAATAATTATGGCCCCGTCCACGTGCAAATCTTCCTCTTCCCGTCCTTCCTCTACTTGGGTAAAAAATTTCAAGAGACTTGGTAACCCCTTCCATACCCTCTGTACTGAAAATTATATTGGGACCTTTGAACTCCTCAGCCACTTGAAAGTCCCCTTCTAATGCCCTTCCAGAAACACCTCCTCTGAAACCCTTCTTCATGATTCTGTGTACTTTTGGCTAATTTAATCTCCTGCTCCTATTCTTCAGTCATATTTTCAATTTACTCGGACAACAGAATACGTGCTTGTGCTGAGACCATAAATTCCTTCAAGCTTACAAACATGGGGTTTCCTTTAAATAAAACCTTGCAGGTCATGCGCTCTATTTCCAAGTGAACCCTTCACCTCTCTTACATCAGCATGATATTTGGGCCTGCACTGCTCTTTCACCACGTATAATTTTATAGCACTTTCTACTGGTGTCTGCTGTAGTGTAATTTCTTCATGTTTCATTTCCTCTCAAACATTCCCCCGTCTATTTGATATTTCAAATACTGGCTCTAAACCTGGGTCTAAACTTAACACTAAGTGATGTGTATTGCTCTGATCATCTATTACTCTTGTCGGTGCCCTAACTGGAAACATCCCTCCTGCCTTTGTACTGATCCTCTTACAACATGCTAAAATTAATTGAATACCGAAATAAATCAATAATAAGGCCACAATAGCTGGCAACAAGGCTCACAACAGTCCTGACATCCAGGATGGTAGTAAAGAAAACCACCCACTAAGCCAGTTACCTGGGGCACAACCTTGATCCACCGTTTTCTTCTGTAGATTATGCAAAGTTTGTATAGCCAAGACAAGGTTCCATTGTCCGCATCATTTCTGGGCCATAAGTACACCAAGCAGGCCCAATCTTTGCACGTACCCCTCCTTCCCTGGCCGTCATAAGGTCAAGTACCTAACAATGGTTGCTGGGTGCAATGAGATTATACTCATGGCACCTAGCTCTTCTTTTATGGCATTGAATCCATCTTTCGTAGTATTGATAGTCTAGAGGAGCACCCATTCAGTTATCTGTAGCCATCGAGCAGTTGCCTTTGCCTGAACAAATGGCAGAATACTTCCAAAGAGCAACTGTGCATCATTAAACAACTGGTACTCTTAGGGAACATCATTCCAAGTGGTAGTGCCATTATACTCTGCAGTGGTAGTGCCATAATACTCTGCAGTTCTTCTCCTTCGGTGATGATGTAGCAAAGTCGTGGGGCGGCTCATGGGGTGTTCATGAAGTGTTGTCAGATTAACTCCAGGAGTTACTAAAAACAGGGGCATGCAAAGTGACCTATGTGCAGAGGCCTCCCCAGTACGGTGGCAACTTAGTGTACAGTAGTTCTTCATACTGCCAGTAATAGTCCATGAGGCTGGAGGGGCCCCTCTGCATGTCGGCGATATCTATTGTGGCACTGCAGTTGATATTCCTGCCTACATTAACGGACATTACTCTCATGACTGTCTGAGGACTTACTGTACTATCTATAAGTGTAACTCGCAACTTTATCATCCCATATACGTGCACACTTTTTTTTTTTTTACTGCATCCTGACTAATATCAGTACCATTCCATAAAGACATGACCCTACAGGAAAATTTAGATTTTTCACAGCCTGGTGGGCAGAAAATCTGGATTTTATTAAAGACACGGAGGCCAGGATTATGCAAATCTCCTTTATTGCCAGCTCACAGCAGCAACAATTGAAAAATATAGAACTTTGACAACATTCCGGTAGGCTATAAGATCCCCCCACGCATAGTATTCTTCCTTCTTTGTATTGCAAACAAGATAACTTCTCTTATTAATAACTTTCAAATGATAACTTTATTTCCACCGATGAAGGAAGAGGTTATTTACTCTGAAAGAAAGAAAAAAATAAATCAATACATACTTTCCTCATCTCCATTACGAGGGTCATATTTTGGAGGGATAATCCTAGCCTCCGTGTCTTTAATAAAATACAGATTTTCTGCCCACCAGGCTGTGAAAAATCAAAATTTTATGGCATGACACGGAGGCTAACATTATGCAAGTTCAAAGTGCATTTAATACATTGTCAATTGCACTTGTGACGGGTCTAAAGTAGCAAGTTTTGAACATACTTTCATTTGACAAGTCTGCAGCCCTAAGGATGTCCTGTAAACCTCCTCTCAGGAAAAAGGCTTTTGAGGCTGAAGCACCCCTGAGGGAATGGGCTCCAAAGAAAGAGGAGATAGAGGTATCTACACCTGCTTCTTTCATCACCTCTTTCACCCATCTCGCTAAGGTGGGAGAAGAAACTGCTTAGTGGGGTGTTCTATGAGATAGTAGTACTTGTTCTGTGTTCCCTCTCAGGTTTGCAGTTCTCCTCTCATATTCCATTAGGCATTTCACTACACATAGTCTTTCATTCTGTGGAAAGAAAGGGTAAACAATGGAGCTTGACATTGTCTTTGTTAGTCTTTTATGGTAGAAACAAACCCCTTCAGGTTGGTAGGCCCTGTTGGTGATGTCTAGTGCTCTCACATCTGAGGTCCTTCTAAATGATACTATGAAAAGTAAAACAGTTAGTTTATAGGTGATGCAGTTTAGGGATAACCCAACATTCTCTCCCCAACTTAATAAGACCTGTAGGACATCTCTAACATCCCATAAGGCTGCATATTTTGCATAAGGTGGGTTTAGTACCTGCATGCTTCACATGATTATTTTAGTCAGTAAACTTTGTCCTAAGGATATTCCATCTAAGAGGTCGTGACCTGCTGCAATAGCTGATCTGTAAACATTAACTGTCCTATAAGATAGTCCTGAGGTGAATAGTTCTGATAGGTAGTTGATTACATTAAGTAAATCAGTTGTAACAGGATTGTAATCCCGCTGAAAACACCAGCGAACCCATTTTTCCCAGCCAGTCTATATGCTTTCCTTGTGCCAGGTGGCAATGACTCTGATACGAGTCTGAAAGCGTCTGTCGAAAGGCCTGGGATATGCCATTGTCGCCTGAAATCCTCTGTGCCATCAGTGGTAGAAGGCCCTGCTCTACAAGAGGATGTGGTTGTCCTTCTGGGTCTGTGAGTATTTCTTTGAAGGTTGGAATTAGGATTGGTAAATCTATGCTCATTTCTAGGAGGATTGGGAACCATGCCTGTGACCTCCAGAGGGGGGTTATCACTACCAAGTTCTCTTTGGTCCTGCGTGCATGGAGGAGGAGTCTTGGTAACATGGCGAAAGGTCGAAAGGCGTAGAGTGTTAGCCCTCTCCAATTCTGAAGGAAGGCATCCACTCCCTTGCTTTGGGGGTCCCGTCTCCAGCTG
The DNA here is from genome assembly GCA_963921515.1 of Calotriton arnoldi. Classification (NCBI taxonomy): domain Eukaryota; kingdom Metazoa; phylum Chordata; class Amphibia; order Caudata; family Salamandridae; genus Calotriton; species Calotriton arnoldi. Next base: position 5,711,763 of record CAWUFW010000001.1, on the reverse strand, counting down.
AAAAAATTTGGTAATTGTGTGTTCAGTCTGTCTGCAGACAGATCCACCCCAAAGGGGCCCCATATCATTTGGATCTTGAGGAAGATTCTCCTGTTCAATCTCCAGTTGCTGGAGTCTTTGAAATTTCAGGCGAACCAGTCCGCAACACCATATTTTAAACCCGGAATGTGTTGTGCCACTACAGATATCCCCTTGCTTAAGCAGTATCCCCAAAAATTCTTGGCCAGGTCTGTTAGTCCCTTGGAGTGTGAGCCTCCTATCTAGTTCACATATCTGACTGCTGAGACGTTGGCCATGCGTAGCATCACAGAACACTTCATTGTATTCTTGGTGAAACATCGAATCGCAAAAGACCCCGCTAGTAATTCTAAGCAGTTGATGTGAAGTTCCTTCTCCTGATCTGTCCAGCGTCCTCCTGTTGAGGAGTCGCCGCACCACGCACCCCATCCTGCTAAGCGTGCATCTGATTCTATCACCATCTCTGGTTCTTCCCCAGAAATTGCCCTTCCATTCCATGCTTCTGCGTTCTTTAACCACCATATCAGTTCCCTCTTGGAGTCTGTGTCTAAACACACTGTTTGAGAGTAGGATTGGTTTGTTCTCAGGGCTCGGGCTTTGAGTCTTTGTAGTGCTCTATAGTATAGTGGAGCTGGGTAGATAGCTTGGATTGTTGAGGATAGTAGACCTAGGATCCTTACTAGGGCCCTTAGGGGGAAATACCTTCCTTGTTAACATTTTTCTCAATTCCTTGCGTAGTTTTCTCCGTTTTTCCCTTGGTAATTTTAATTCTGCCTGTATGGTGTTTACCATAAATCCCAGGAATTGCATTTCTTGGCATAGTATTACACTTGATTTTTTCTTGTTTATGACAAAACCCATGTGTTCTAAAATGTTTATGGTGAGTTCTGTGTGACGTGAAACCATCTCCCTTGTTTGGGCCATAATCAATGTCGTCTAGATATAGGATAAGTCTTACTCCTCTTGCTCTTAGCCAACCTGCAATAGGTTGTGGTACCTTCGTAAAGCACCATGGGGCTGAGGAGAGACCGAAGGGGAGGCTGCAGAACTGCCATAGTCTGCCCTTCCAGGTGAATTGGAGGTATTTTTGATGGGGTTGCCAAATTGGTATAGTTAAGTATGCGTCTTTTAGGTCTAGGCGGGTTAGCCAATCCCCTTTCCGTAGAATATCTCTTAGGAGGTGTATCCCTTCCATTTTGAAGTGATGGTAGGTCACCCATTCGTTGAGTTCTTTTAGATTTATTACTGGTCTCATACCTTTGTCCTTTTTTTCCACTAAAAAGATGTTGCTGATGAAACCTAGTTCTGTCCCTTCTCGAATTGCCCCTTTGGTCAGTAAGTCTTCTACCTCTTGAGAAACTAGGGCTGAGTCTTTCTAAGAGAAAACAATTTCCGATGAGGCCTTCCTTTGTATTGGTATCCCGTAAATTCTATCTTGTACCCTTTGACCATCTCTAAAACCCATGGGTCTTGACTCACCAGGTTCCAATTCCCAGAGAATTGGGCAAGTCTGCCTCCCACCTTTATAGGGGTATCTAAAGGGTCTTTCGTAAGTCCTACCTGCTGCAAAGCTTCTTTGTCTCCGCTCTCCTCCGAAGCCTCTCCCACGGAACCTCTGCTTCTGGGGGTAGAATGTTGGAGCAAAGTTGGGATTTGAAAATCTTGCTCCGCGTCCCAAGAAGGGTCTTGAGAAGCTTTGGCCACGGCCGGGGAACCGACCCCATGTTGTCCCGGTCCTGCCAAAAACTCTATCATGGAAAACTTTTAAAATGTCTTTCTGCGACTTCTGGATGGAGCTGAATGCTCCCACGTATTTAGCCATCTCCTTGATGAAGTCGTCCCCGAAGAGTAGGCCTTGGCAGGTAGTTCCTCCTTCTTTGGTGGCTAGTTTCACTAGCTTGGGGTCAATTTTGAGAAGAATGCTTTTCCTTCTCTCGTTGGATAATGCTGTGTTAGCGTTTCCTAGAAGGCAGATCGCTCTTTGTGCCCATTGGCGCAATTTTTGGGGGTCTGTGACTGAATCCTCCAAGTAGGCTGTTTCGGCCATTTCGAACATTTTGGTTAATGGGCCGGTGATATCTAGTAGTTGGTCTTGGCAGGACTTTAATCCTTTGTCCAGACCCTTCCTAGGGTCTTTCCCCCCTTTGGCTATGAATGCCACTACCTTGGCGTCTAGGTCTGGTGTTGACGCAACTTTATCTGGTAGTGAAGGGCGTGGACATTCAGATCTCAGGCGGGATCTAACCTCTTCGTGTATTTCTTTTCTTAGCCAAAATGATAGGTATTCTCCAATATGTTGAGAAGGGGTCCACTCTGGGGATAGGAAATGTTTGATAAGGAGTGGGTCGAACATATTTTCCCCAAATGGGTCCATGATGCCCATTTTAGACCCAGAGGCCTTGGATGCCTCGTCACTTGTATTCAAATTTCTTGCCTCTATTTGTTCGACATCTGTGTTGAAGTCAGAGGAGTAAGAGAGGTTTATTTCGTCCTCTAGTTCATCCTCGCTGTCAATGTTAATAGGCAATTCTGGGCCTTCTTCTTGCCCACCTGTGGTGCCCGAGGCACCTTCCAGGTCACCGCCAGAGCGTGAAGTTATTTCATTTAGCAGCTGGCCAAGCTTGCTTGGAGAGTAACTACAGTTTTTTTATTAATTGTTTCATCCAATGACCCCATTACCTTGTCCATGGCTTTGTTAATAAGGCTCTCCAGTTTGTCTTCCATGGTGTTTCCAGTGGTTTCAAGTGACATAATGGGAGGTAAATATCAAGCTTCGTTGGGGACTATGCAGATGAGTACTTGTTCTCTCAGACAGTTGAACTACAACTGCCAGAATGTAGGAACAGCGCTCAAAATGGCTGCTCTAGTGAGGGAATGTTCTTTCCCAAGGTAATAAAATGGTTGCCGGGTTAGGGTTAATGTTATTTGCCATTTGTAAGGGTCTTTCCTCTAACATTGTTGTCCTTTGTTAGTTTTGTTGCCTCTTAGGCTGTTTCCCTTAATCCTCCCTCTCGCTTTAAAAAAATAAATAAGTTTATGCTTTATTAAGTGCTCTGGCAGCCACTGCGGAGGTCGAGGGCTGCGGGAGTTCAAGAAATGAAGAGGTAGGTCGCGGGGTGGGGGGGAATCAGTGTTTGGGATTCGTCTTGTCTTGCGAGCCGGTTTAATCAGGGCCGGCTCGTGAGGTTGAAACACGCGTTAACGGGCTGCGCTGTTATGTCAGCACAGTGCGGCTCCGTTTGCTTGGCTCCCAGGCTTGCCATTGTTATGGCGTTGCCATGGGAGCCGATGCACCTCATTTAGCTCTCATTTGTGAGGACGCCGATGCTCGCTGCAAGGAGCGCGAGGAGGTCGGCGTCCGGATTGGAAATTATTTTACTATGTGTTACAGGGTAAATCTCAGCCTTAAAGAGCTGAGGGGGTTTTACAATGTGTCGGGTGCGGAGGGAAGAGACCTCCGGTCCGACGGGGTAATAAAAAACGCGATGACAGTATCAACCACCCAACATTCCCTAAATAGTTAATACAGTTAGTATCAATACTTGATAATTAGTAAGTTAGTAACATAGGGTGAATAAATTATCTAGGGAGAAGGGTGGGGTAGTGAATTATAATAGTTAGAGATATAAGCGTTATAAGGCATAGAAGATGTACTTAGCTTGTGAGCAGCAGCAACAAAGAAGGAAGAATGCTATGCATGGGGGGATCTTATAGCCTACTGGAATGTTGTCAAAGTTCTATATTCTTCAATTGTTGCTGCTGTGAGCTGGCAGTAAAGGAGATTTGCATAATGTTAGCCTCCGTGTCATGCCATAAAATTCAATATCAGAATGCCTTGAATCATGGGCATAAACTGATCCAGTCACTCTAAATCCTGGCCTACGAACACAATCTGGGGGTAAACGATTTACTAAATAACTATTACACTCAGTGGGTGGGCATGTTACCCCTAAAAACCCTAAACCTAAGTCCATTTGTATCCATTGTGCAGTGTTAGGACGACCTGTTTTCTTCATTCTTGGTGTCTCATCCTTAATGTCCTGCCTATCTGTAAGGATATATAAAACTTCTGCTAAAGAGTCGTATTTTGTGGCATTGACTAAAAAACTGTATTACCCTGACATTTCTTGGCTGCATTCGGGCCTTAATCCTACACAGGTAAAGATGCAAAAGACATAGAACTGTGCTTGGGAGTACTTTAGTTGAATGTAGCCTATCTGATCATGTGGCGTGAGGAATTAAAGAGCAAACGAAAAATGATTCATTGGTACTTTCTGAAACTGTATCTGACATGTGCTGATATCACATATTGTCTAATAATCTGGTATGGATATTATGGGACGCATTTGCATGAGTAGAGAGTTCTCTTCGCAGGTGTGTGATGTTAGAGCGAAAATATACATTACTATAAAAGAGCAATAGTAAAAGTGATAGTATTATGAGATAAAAAAGGAAAAAGAAAACGAGAATACATAACTTTCAGTTCGCTGGTTCAAAAAATTGTCCATAGGCAAAGGAGGAGGTGGGTACTTTTACGATCACAATCTTCTTCCCCCTTCTTGTTCCATGTTCATAGCTGGTGTTTTTTGACGTGATGCTGGGTTTAGTCGAATGTCCGATAGCTGAATCCAAGGCTTCCTGCTATCTTCCTTGAGGGCAGTGGGGGTGACTATCGTCACTGTGGAAGGCCCATTGAACCTTGGCTTCGTCCATTTCAGGGCAAAATGTCTGACAAAAACTGTATCGCATATGTGCATAACTCGGAGGTCGACCCCAGAGGTGGCGCGCTTCTCTTTTACCTTGGTTACCTGTTTAGAAATGAACTTTGCAAATTTGGTTATTTCAGAGCGATAAACAAGCATTTCATCATTCAAGATTTCAGCTGTACTTTCTCCCTGTACATTACTTCTAGTGACAGGTATTTGCGTATTCATAGGTCTCCGTGTCACTATCTGATGGAGTGTCAGGTGATGATCAGAACCAGGGTGTTCCTAACGGAGAACAGTGCCAAGGGTAAGCAATACAACTAGTTTTTATGCAACGTGGCGCATAGCCTGCTGATCTTATTCTTCAGCATGACATTTAGGCATTTAACGATGCCATTGCTTTGGGGATGATAAATGGAAGATAGTTTGTTTTATCCAGTGCTTAATTTGAGCTGGTCGTTTCCGGTGCTCAGCACTGGCACTTAATCATCAGCCCCAACGCGTTTTCATGAGCACTAGTTTAGGACACATTAATTTATGGGGAGGATAAGTAATTTGCCCAGAATCACAGGATGTTGAGCTGACGCGGAGACTCGAACCTGGTTTCCCAGCTCCGAAGTCGGCAGCTCTGGTGATTACGCCACATCCTCTCCCCGCTTTCATGGTTCTGTTTTAGGCGGCACAAATAGAAGAAATGGGCTGGTGCAAGCTGCCTCCTGATGAGAGCCCTGGCACTTATATTTTTTTACAAATTAACCACTGGTTTTACCCCTAACATTGTTGTAAGATGTATGAAAATTGCATTAACAAAGTGTGTGCCGTTGCCAGATCTTAACCCTTCTGGAATTCCCCAGCAGGTAATGACCTCACGAATCAGAAAAGTAGGAGCTGACTTAGCATCACAGAGGACGCACGGTCCTGCTTCAGTCCATCAAAAAAAGGACAAACTACAACTATAAGATACTGATAGGTGTTGCACCTGTGTAACATGTCCACTAAGTCAATATGGAGAGCTTTAAAAGGTCTTTGTGGTCCTGGAATGGTAGAATTTATCACCTTGAATATGGAATTGAGAGAGAGTTGATGACAAACAGTACAATTATAAAGGTACATGGTAAGCATATGAGATAAGCTGGGAACAAACCAATCTTGTATTTGTGTAGACAAATGATCTCTGGTAAAATGTATGTGGGTTGGTAAATGTAATTGATCAGGAGCTATCATCAGTAAAGCCTGAGGCATCACTGGTTTACCTGTAGATATTTGTTTATAAACTAAGTCATCCCCTGACAAGGAGTATTCTCTAGCCTCCCATAACTGTTTCTCATATGGTGGAGCAGCTTCCTGCAACTCTTGAAGATGTAAAAGCGCTGTCTCTGCATAATGAGGCATGACATTATCTGTGGTAGTGTCAGAGTCAGACTCGGACAGCGAGGCAGTCTGGGCCACCAAAACAAGGACATGTTGTGAACCTGATGGCACAGGTGGAGGTGTGCACCTAGCTGCATCTTTAGCTGCCCAATCTGCTAGTGCATGTCCCTGTGACACAAAATCCTGTCCATTTGTGTGTGCCGCACATTTCACAACTACCACTGCCTGTGGTAAAGCAAGTGCCTCTATTAAAGCCTCTAGAAGATTCCTATGGACTTCCGTCAGACTTAAGGAAGCCTCTCCTGCTCCATCTCATAACGCTGGAATTCACAGTGGTTATCACACAAGCCGAATCTGAATAGATTGTGTTGACTTTTCCTATTCCCTGCTTAAGAGCTGCTGTCAAGGCTATCAACTCTTCTGCTTGTGCAGAATAATTTGCTGGTAGTGTTAACTGCTCTACTATGTGGAGTGTGTCTGAAGAATCTTTCTGTTGTGCCCTGACTACTGCTGCACCTGAATGTCTTACTCCTGTGTCCTGGTTAATAGTTTAGGAACCATCCACAAAATAGACAGTACTACCTGGAATAGGATCCTCTGTTGCTTGACTAGATTCATTAGGGATATACGTTGCACAGTCATGCTCATCATCCTCAGAGTCTAATATAGAATGAGCAAAGAATGTCACAGGATTCACTGTATGACAGTTCACAACCTTCAAAGATGATATTGACAGTATCACCTAATATCCTGACACTCTCTGTGTAGTTAGAGTAGTCTTAGCCTTCTGAATGATAGCAAACACTGCAAGTTCTACATAGAGCATCAGAGGTGCCCCGTAACAATGGAGGTGCTCTTCTGCACTGCAAATCCTGCAGTGGCGAGAGCTTGCTAGCAAGGATAATGTCCTCTCATGACTGAATCCAACTGTCCACTAAAATATGCAATGGGTTTATGTCTTAGAGGATATTTTTGCGTAAGGACAGCTGTCATCACTTGATCATTGCAATGACATAAGAGATAAAACTCCTTGGTGTAATCAGGAGTTCCAAAAACTGGGGCATTTGTTATCTCAGTCTTCAATTTTTTGAAGGTCTTCCTCATTTCAGGTGTCCACATTATCTTATTGTTTCTGTCTTTCACTTGCTTGCTTGTTTAGAAGAAGCCAGCAAAGGTACTATTAAAGTGCTGTAATCAAAGACCCATTGTCTCACATATAATTACAGAGACCAAGAAACCTCTGCATTCCCCTAACAGTTTCTGGCTCAGTCATTTGACGTATAGATGCTGCTCTTTCAGGAGTTACTTGTCAACCAGAAGCTGACAGTAATTGTCCTAGGTAATAGACCTCCTGACAATACTGAACTTTGTCTCTCTCTACCTTGTATCCTCTATATGCAAGAGTAACCAGAAGAGATCAGGGGCCTATTATGGAAGTGTCCCAGGAGCACAACGGGCGTTTGCACCCACTTTGCGTGCCCCTGGGGCACTTTGGTATTACAGAAGGGGCCGCAGATGCTTGTGCGTCCCCTTCTGTAATACAGATAGCGTTGGTGCACATAAAGCGCCAGCGCTATCTTCAGAGGATATTCTCTCATTTGCATTGGAAATCTCTTTGCCTCTGTGCCCGTGCCATATTATAGATGCAGGTGCAGAGATAAAGAAGCTGTCAGGGGGTGCACTGACTGTCAGTGCGCCCCCTGATGGCAGCACTCTGAAGGGTGCAAAGGGTGTCCAATGGACACCCCCGACATCCCCTTGCATGTGGGTACAGTCACTCACTGCACCCGCCTGCAAGGGGATCTCTAATCCCCTTTAAAAGTGCAGGCGGGTTGCCGCTTACACTGTGAAACACTGAGCAGCTTCAAAACAGCCCCCAGGGCAGCGCGAGTTCGCGACTGCCCTGGGAGCAGCGCATTCCATGTAATAGGACGGGCTTTCCCTGTTTGCGCTTGGCGCACCTGTTTTAAGGTGCGCCAGGCGCAAACAGAGAAAGTGCGCCCTTTACATAATAGGGCCCATGGTATCTTTCCTACTCTGCTGTTCTGTAAGACTGCAAGCTAATATTTCGTCAACATACTGCAACAATGGACTGTCCCACTGAAAGTTTCACAGATCATTTTTCATCATTCTGTTGAAAATGCTAGGGAACTCACAATACCCTTGAGGTAAACTAGAATACAAATACTGAGTTCCGTGATAGGAAAACGATGTCAAATAATGACTGTATGGAGAGGGATGCTAAAAAGGCATTCTTGAGATCTATAAGAGAGAAATATTTAGCATCCTGATGAATATTTGTCAAAATGATGCAAGGATCGGGAACAATTGGAATTTCTGTTACTACTACATCATTCAGTGGGCGCAGGTCTTGAACCATACGCCAAGTATTACCCTTAGATTTATTAACTGGGTAAATAGGAGTATTACAGGGGGACACTCCAGGATAAATCGGGAAACATAAATTACAACGCACTACCTTTACAACACAACTGTTACAACGCAAATGCCTTTACATCACATGCCATTACAACGCATGTCACTACAACGCATGCCATTACAACGCATGTCATTACAACGCATTATAAGGTAAGTAATGGAGATTTTTTAGTTTTAGTGTGGGTACGGGTTCTGGGGTACATGGGAATAGTAATTTTTACCCCTACACTATCCAACACTTTCCCTACTGTTGCACTCACTGGATTGGGAATAGTAATTTTACCCCTACACTATCCAACACTTACCCTACTGTTGCACTCACTGGAGTGGGAATAGTAATTTTTACCCCTACACTATCCAACACTTACCCTACTGTTGCCCTAAAAGTATTATGCGTTGTAATGGTATGCGTTTTAATTTAATGCGTTGTAATGGTAGTTTTAAAAAATGCGTTGTAATGGCATGCGTTGTAAAATCATGCGATGTAATGGTAGATGCGATGTAAAAACTGTGTTGTAAAAGCATTGTTGTAATTGTTTGCGTTGTAACATCATATATTCGGATAAATCACTCCTTGCTCTAGCAGCGCCTGTACAGTAGGGGAGATAACCTCATCTGCTTCCTTAGAAAGAGGATATTGTCTTACCATAGCACCTCCTATTAATGAAATTCTAAATGGTGTAGCTGTACAAATAAGGGTTACATCATGGGGACCCTTAGTCCACAAGGTGTCTGGTATTGGAGAAAGATCTGCATCCCTAACGGAATCCAAAGCTCTACCTGGTGTGGGCGTCCTTACTTCCAGTACTGTCCTCAACGTTATGTCATCCTGAAAGACGTTTTCTTAGAATTATCATCAAACAGTTGGTCATCCTGTATTTCCCTAAGCATTTTACCTGGCTCAATAAATATAACACATGCCCACAAGACATGGTCATGATCACTGGTTATCAGAGGGACCTGGGTTGGTGTTATCTCTAGGCCTCTATTTGCAATATCAATTCATTGTCAGGTATCCAAAAATCTTGCCCTTGTCACTGGAAAATAAAACTTTAGGTAACTGGGCCTCCCTTCCAGTAACTCTGATGTTTCTGGTATTATTCTATATACTGCGGTAGTGAATGCTTCTATATCAGTGGGTCGAGTTCTGATTTGATCTCCAGTAGAAGAATCTACTATTACAGCCATGATCCTGAAAGGTGAAACTTCAGGGATAGAACAAATCATAGTTCCATCAGGCTCAAAACGAATAGTCCTATTTAATGTGGCCATACAATCTCTCCCCAATAGATTAGCTGGGGCAGCTGGAGAGAACAGTAAACAGTCATCAATGTACCTCCCTCCTATTTCCATCTCCACTGGTTTAGTAAATGGAACCCTCATTACAGGCCCAGAGAATCCTTGTGTGTCCATTGATCTATTAGAAATTGGAAGGTCTCCCTCTCTAATACAAGATTGGGTTGCTCCTGTATCTATGAGGAATGCATATCCCTTGTCATTAATAGCTACCGTCACAGTGGGTTCCTCACCTGTCCTGTGCGTTCCTGAAAACACTGGATACATGGAACTACTCTGTGGGCACATTAATTGCGTATATTCTCCCACATAATTTGTTTCAGAGGGATTTCCTCCTCTCACAATCACACCTCCGTGTCTACTTTGGCGTGAAATCGCCATTGGAGTTGCTTGGTAATTTTGCTGTGACGGCATTTGTTGCTCCTGAGGCTTTGCTTTTTGCTGCACATTTTGTGGTGCAGTTTGAGGTACATATATTATTTGCGAGTTTGATTATGGCTGCACTACTGTATTTCCCGACTGATTTTAAACTCCTGTCCTTCCATTTGGTTCATCCCATCTCTTAGCCCTGAAATCATTAATGAAATGTCCATATCTATGACAATACTAGCACGTTTGATCCATCCTCTGGGGACCTGTCCTGCCTCTTCCTATTCCTCCTCGTCCTCTTCTGCTACTTCCTTGGGCCCTCACACTATACTGCTGTTGTGGGTACTGTTATTGGTGGTCCCTGGATCGATCCCACAGACATTGCAGTCATCTGAGTGGTGGCTGCTACTACAGCTCCTTCCACTGCTCCTTTCTTTGCCAACCTTTGCTGGCACTAACTTCGCTGCTCCTTTCTCTGTCATCTCCTGCTTGTTTCTCTCTTTCTCCTGCTTCTTCTTACAAAAATAGATTATATGTGCCCATATCATTGTCCAGGGTTTGGCTTCCAATGCCACTATATTGTCTAGATTATCCTGTACATCAGAGGGTAAATCCTTCTTCACTACATTGTAAAGCCACACAGTTACTTCCAAATCCCTGGCCTATTCCTTGAGTACATTTTTCCTTCATCCTGCTAAGAATCTGAGCCGGGTCCTCATTCGGCTGCATTGATTGAGCCATGAGGGACCTGATGTCTGGCCTGTCAGGATACAGTTTCCTCAACTGATTCCAAGCTACTGTCCTAACTAGGTTGAATGGAGATCTATTTTACCTCGTCTCAGTGAGGGTAACATTTCTCACTCCAGCCTTATGGAAAACAGTATCTATCTCAACTCCTATGAGAGAGCTAAGTAAACTTTTTATGTCCCCTAATGCCAAGGTGATGCATGCAGTTTGCTTTTCAAAAGCTCTAATCCATTTCCCTGCTCCCTCTGTAAGTGGAGGAAATAACTTTTTAAGATTCTCTGGGGTAGGGTGTTGTGGGTATAGGAAGTAGTGGCGCCTAGCTGTTGTCGCGTGTGATTTGGTGGAGTTCTGCTTAGTGCGGAGCAAAAGGTAGGGGAGACACCCTAAGACCCCTAAATGTGTGAAGGAAAGAATCCTGCACAAAACTGTAAACAAAAGATCCTATGCACACGCTTCTAATTAGTCCATGAAAGTTCATCAAGTGTTTCAAATACGAATGTCAATAAAGTTCCATGAATATATTTCTTGTCGTTTTATTCATTCAAGAAAAACACCAAGAGCGTCCAGCCAACACGTGTTTCGTCAACGGGAAATATCCCTCGACTTCTTCAGGGCTGGGAATGATACAATAATTCATGTATAAATACATTGTATCACATTGTGTGGAGTAAAGTTGGAGGTATACATGCCTCTCAAGCTTTTTAAAAGTGAGCAAAATATCATCACCTTAGCGTGGAAACCCTAAACATATTATGAAAACCAGTTGTGACTAATTGCTCGCTCCTTAGAACGAGTGTGAGTGAAATTATATAATCACAATGTATCAGAGTGATATGTTGCGTGCCTATTATCCATTGTGAGTTAACCCTATGACCCGCAGCTGCTGAATTTACAAAACTTCAAAAAAAAAGTTAATGGGGAGATATTCTGCAGTGGGGTGTCATGTAAGCCATGTGTGTGTAATTGAATTGTATATATTTTAAGCGAGTATTGCGAGAGATCTTCTTAGGATAGTGCAGGACCCTGCACCACTCCGCATCTGTAAGTTCTCTGCCCCCGATTCTATCCCATTTTGCCCGTAACCCACTCAGGGGTCCTACCGACGCCGATTGCAGTGCAACATAGAACCATTTCACTAGGTGCCCTGCCGTCCCAAGTGTGAACAGGGCATGCAATACTGGGTGTGTCTCTGGTTCGTCTCTCCCTTTATTCCATAGCTGCGCAAATGTACGTGTCAAGGCCTCATATAGTAAAAACTGGACCGGAGGAAGACCACAGTCCTCTACACGCCCTTCAAACGGGAGCAGAGATTTGTCCAAGTAGCAGTCCCCGACATTATCCAACCCTGCCTCTGTCCCAGCGGGCCAATTGCTTGCTCGTGAATAGAGTCTGTGGATCACCATGTGGCAGTCCTACGAGTGGTAGCATAGGGGTGTACTTGGTGATGCGCCTCTCCTTGCCCTGGCATCGCCTCCAAGCCTGGGAAGCCGTGCGCTGCAACAAGGAGCAGTACGGGGTAGGCGTTGTTGGTATTAATAATTTCGCCATCACTAGGTTAGGACGGCATTCCGGTTGTGATAAACACGTACCCTCCTCGTTCACACCCTCAACCCATTGCGCCAGCCACTGTAAATGCGATACTAAAGGGGATGATGGACGGAGCGTTAGAGCAAATCAAACACTCACCCCCAGTCAACTGATCTGGGTTTAATCCATCATCATTCTTTAGTTCACTCCACCACCCCAGTTCAGACATGGCCATATGCAAATCAGTCTGACCCTGTGCCTCATGGGAACAGTCCAGCCCGAACTGCCAAGCCATGTCTTCCCTGGACTGGAAAAAAGCATCCTGGGACCGGTTTCGGGTTCAAAACCCTCATCAGCCAGGCTATCTTGAATCCAGTGGCAAAGTGAGCAAGGGACCCACGTCTGGGCATACCCTGCCAACTTAGGGCGAACAAAGCGATACTAAAGGGGATGATGGACGGAGCGTTAGAGCAAATCAAACACTCACCCCCAGTCAACTGATCTGGGTTTAATCCATCATCATTCTTTAGCTCACTCCACCACCCCAGTTCAGACATGGCCATATGCAAATCAGTCTGACCCTGTGCCTCATGGGAACAGTCCAGCCCGAACTGCCAAGCCATGTCTTCCCTGGACCGGAAAAAAGCATCCTGGGACCGGTTTCGGGTTCAAATGAGCAGCGAACATATAAGATTCAAAATTCTGTACCCCCAGCCAATGTTCCCTCTAATTTTTTTCCTCTGTGTGCGGCAGTGTAAGGGCTATGTGCGCTGCAACCAAGGCTATGTGCGCCAGTAACCAGACGTGCGTGTGGGGGCAGCACCAAATATCACTCCAAACTTTTGCTTAAAATAGTGAAAAGACGGTGCATTTCCTCACAAACAGATCCACATGAATGGTGTTAAGGCAGGTTTGAAACCATCCCACATAGCAATTTGAAACCTTGGCAGCTATGTTGCTGCATTTCTTTTCTTAATAGAGCTGGGCTGCGGGTGATTGTTTGCATCTGTGAAAGCTTTCGTGTTAATTTCAGCTCATGACGGGCGCTGCGGTTAACATGAAAACTTTAACAAATGCTCTCTTTGAGCAGGAAAAATAAAGTTATAATAACATTGTTGTTATAATTTTACTTTTCGCAGTTTCAGGGCTGGGTTAGGGTAGGGCCCCATCAGGCTTTCAACTAACGAATTTTAATGCTAGTGTCCGCATCACCGCATTAAAATGCATTAGTCACGTATTCTAGCGCCCCTCTGACAATACTGCAATTGAGGCACACAGCCAATGAGGCAGCACCAGCACGCTAAAATGGTCTAACATATATGAGTGTGCAACTGCACCTTCAAATTTAAAATGCTATGTGTCAGAGATAGAATATTCATGAACTGCACTGAGCAGGCAGGCCAGAGTTTAACAGATCAATTAGCCGTGCCCCAACCAGCCTTCCTGTCAGTCTACTCTGGGGGTACCAGCCATCAGGTGGGTGATCCATGGAGCGGGTCTTGCCTGCTGTTTTCCCACAATCGCACCACCCTTTTGGTGGACGGAAGCACACACATGCTTCGAAGATTGGACACACCGGTGGGTGGTAGCTTTGTTTTTCCTTCCCGCACCCCCCAGCAGAGAAGTCACATTACCTGAGCCTCTTGCGCAGGATGTTATAGTTTTACAGCCTGCTGGGCTCATTCTGGTACCAGTGGTGCTGTAAATCAAGTTAAATTCATCTGAGCAAGAGTATGGTTATGGAGACTTGAGGGGCACTGTTAAAGGGTGGTAGAGAGGGAATCAGTGGCGGAAGGAGTCATTGGGGGGGCACCAACAAACATTGTCGCACAGGGCTCCACCAGCGCTAAAGCTGGCCCTGCCCTTGAGGCCAGGCCGCCTCACCCATTGGTCCCTCTGTTGGCCTTGTTTCAGCAGTAGTAGCTGTAACTCACCAGGGGTCGGCAATGCAGGATTTGCAAGCACACCAAACTAAGGGCCAGATGTACGACCCTTTTTTGCAGCCGCAAACGGGAGAAACTCCCGTTTGCGGCCGCAAAAAAGGGTAATTTCATGTACAAATGCTATTTTGCGAGTCCCTGACTCGCAAAGTAGCATTTGCGACTCTCGCTATTAGGAAGGGGCATCCCTTCCTAATAGCGAGTCTACATGCTATGTTCTAGTGTTTTGTGACCGCATTTGCGGCCGCAAAACACTTGCAGTTTACCACCTACTTCAAGTATGTTGGAAAATATTTTTAAGAGCAGGCAGTGGTCCTAGAGACCACTGCCTGCCCTTAAAACATGAAACTGAAAGGTTTAATTTTTCTTTTTAAATGTATCCCGTTTTCCTTTAAGGAAAACGAGTTGCATTTTTTAAAAAAAAGCTGCTTTATTAAAAAGCAGTCCCAGACATTGTGGTCTGCTGAGCCCAGCAGGCCACCATCCCTGGGAGGGCTATCATTCCCAACGGGTTCGCAAATTGCGAGAGGCTCATTAATATTAATGAGCCTCGCAATTTGCGACCCCATTGGGAATCACAAACAGTGTGAAATACACTGTTGTACAAAGGAAATTGCGCCTCGCAAATTGCGACTCGCAAAAGAGTCGCAATTTGCGATGCACAATTTTCTTGGTCATACATCTGGCCCCAAGTTCACAAACTTCACAGTCTCTGCTTCATGCACAAGCATTTTTTAACATGTGCTGCCTCCTTTGGGGCCACTGGAATTATGCAGCAATGGAGGACAAAATTATGCCGCAGTGTTGACTAAATTATGCAGCAAAAAAAAAGGCTGCAGTATATTTTCTGATACTTTATTATTTTTACAGATGCTAACAGTCTGTAAAAATGTTGCCTTATTAGTACCAGTGTAACATACAAATCCAGCAGTGACAAAGGTGAAGTGTGAACCTTTGCAAAGGGCCGTCCACTTCACAGAAACACTAGTCACATTTTTTAGTAACATTTGATCCGTTTGAGCTACAAACAATTTTTTAGTTAAAATCGTCAAATTATGCAGCAGATGATGCATTATGCGGTAAATATTGCAGAACCAGAATTATATAGAAAACATTTGCTAACTAGGATATTTTGCTGTTCATGCTTGAACTGCTCTTGTTGAAAAAGGGAGGAGAAGTGCTGATGACAGAAACTCCATGGCTCAAGAGACAAATGGTTTGTGCTTCCACTTTTAAGCTTATGCAGAGGCGGCTGGTGCTTTTAAAAAGTGGTGGGCAGAAAACTTTGAGTTGAATTTAAAGTGCGAGAAGCACGAGAGATCGCAGCGATTGAGCTTGATTCAACCATGGAGACGGGGTTACTATGAGACTAATTATTAGTTTGGTACTATTTCACTAGAAAAATTTAGAAAAAATGGGTGCAAATGGTGCATTTTCAGCATACATTTCAAGAAACCTTGCAACAATTAATTGAAAAAATGCAAATGACCTCACAGAGACTCACCACTCTCCCTATACTCATGCAGACACATCGCTCCTCTCACCCTGTGTTCACAGATGCACACCGCTTTGCTCAGCCTACACTCATAAGCATACCCTTCACCCTGCTCTCACTAGTGCACACCACTCACTGAGTGCATTCACACCCCTTATCCCGTATACTCAGTCACACAACTCACTGTACGCTCACACAGACACATCGCTTACCATGCACCCCCAGCACTCACCCCAGCTCTTACAGAGGCACACTAATGAACCTCCACACACTCACACACACAGGCACATCCTTCGCCTTGCGATCATACATTGGACATGCATAATTCACTCTGCAGTCACAAAGGCACACCACTCACCCTGCACTCGTTCAGTCACATTGGTTACTTTGCAGTCACACGGGCACTCCACTCATCCTGCATTCATACAGTCACAGTACTTTGTATTCACCCTGCACGCACACAGAGGCCCCAAGGTTGCAGCTCCACTCCAGTCAAATGTTCTTCCTGTGGTGTGTTGGGAAGGGGTGTTGTTGTGTAGGCCCTTAGAGGAACAGTCGGGCTGCAGGAGTTTGGGAGTCCACACTGATGGCTACCCCTCAGAAGTGCAAGTTAAGGGTAGAGAATGCATATCTTCTGCCCTCTGGATGCCTCCCTTCCCTTCTGACACTGCAGGATCCTGAGCCTTTTGGAGATAAGGTGAGGAAGTAAAAGCAAGGCTTTAACTAACCAGGGCATATCACTTCACTCACTTGTTTGTGGACGATAGTTGTGCACAAATGTGTGCAATCATTAACTTTACACAGCTGTGCACGTTTCCCTCATAATATCAATGTTTTACAGATCTGCAAATGTCCTACAGTATCTGTCTTTCCAGTGAGCCCATTTCTCTCCCACTATGTCTGGTCTTACAGATGTCGATATGTTTCTCAGCATTAATTTGACAGTGGTGCACATTTTCTCTCATTATTACTGTTCTACAGATATGCATTTCTCCCCATTAGTACTGTCTTAGAGAGCTGCCCATTTCTCGTGCAGTATTGCTAACGTATTCATGATTGTCTATCTCAGCATGTAATATTTAGAGGTGTGCCTTTCTCCCCAGTGTTAGCATTTTACAGCGGTGCACATTTTATCTTGAATTGAGTTCATGATGGTGTGCACATTCCTCTCCCGTTATGCTCCTTGCCGATGGGCACAGTTCTTCCTCAGTATAAATGTCTACACAGGTGAATACCTCCCCCGGTATTGATGCCTTGGAAACAGGGCTGGGCAGGAGTCAAACAATACCCAGAGCCTCTGTCATTTTCAATTTTTCTTGCTGCGAAGAGTGGCGCTTCCTCCCTTCCCAATCCCAAGCCCTCCGTCCTCATTCAAGCTAAACGATTTTTTATAGGTTATGTCCATTTTTTCAAACAGAGATGACAAAAGCGCAAACACCCCTATACTTATAAAAATAACATTGTGGATCTTGGTTACCAACTTTCACGATGAATTTTCATTTTGTAAAATTATGGGTAACAAAAGAGTCCACGGTCACATGTCCATTAAAGAGGCGAAAGAGATGGTTTGGGAAACATGAGTTGCAACGTCACCCTCCTCCTAACACGTTTAACGATAATCACTTTATTTCTGTTTACATGTTCATTTCCCGGGCCGTTGGTCCGCGAATATGTCACCTGGTCCCTGGAAGCAAATGCCGCGTTTGTAGGCTTGCTGTATTTCTTCCCTTAACGCAGCTGCGGGGTGATTGTGCGCCTTTGTTAACTTTTTCATGTTAATGGCAGCGCCCTTCAAGAGCTGCAATTAACATGAAAACTTAAAAAAAGGCACACCATCACCCCGCAGTCCAGCTCCATTAAGAAAAGAAATGCAGCAAGTCTACAAACACAGCGTGTGCTTTTAGGTGAGTCTAAAAGCACACGCTGTGTTTGGTGCTGCATTTCTCTTGTTTTCTAGAGTGTGGCTGCAGGGCAGATTGTGTGCTTTTTTTAAAAGCATTCATGTTAATCGCAGCTCGTGACGGGCTCTGCAATTAACACGAATACTTTAAACAAAAGCACACAATGAGCCCCCAGCTGCACTCTAGAAAACAAAAGACATTTTTACTAGCTAAATCCCTCTTTCTCTGCAAGTTCGAAATGCCCGTTTTTCGCGCTGCAGCGGCGGCGCGAATGCCCTCGGGGATGTGGGTGCGCGCCACACACACAGCACTGCGCGCTCGGGGGCACTGAGGTGCGCGCGCACGCAGGCGCGCACCTTTGAGGGAACACTGCCCCCAGCCCACCCTCAGACATAGGGCTTTGTAACGTTCTAAGAGACACCCTAGGATGCCCATCTCCCCACACCAGGTCTCGTAGTAGGGCATTCAAGGGGCGAAACCAGCCGCTGGGCATGAGGACCGGGAGGTTGACAAAAAAATACAATCAGCGCGGGAGCATGACCAATTTAGATAGGGAGACCCGAGCCATGACAGGTAGTTGCAGTGTACGCCAAAAGTGCACACAGGAACGTAGCGAGCGCAGCGCTGTACCCAAGTTGCCTTCCTTCAGATCATCCAGTGAGTGAAATACATGTATGGCCAAGTATTTAAACGTATTCTGAGCCCATAATATGTCGGCCATCAGTGCATCAGGCCTAGCGTTGGGCCTGCTACCGGGAACAGATATGTCTTTGTTTTATTGACTCGCAGGCCCGAGAGGCACGCAAAGTTATCCAGAATTTGTATTGCCGCTGAGGTGCCCGCGACTGCCTCTGACAAATATATCAGCAAGTCGTCTGCGTAGAGGGAGACCTGGTTCATCCGCCCTCCAATGGACAACCCAATCCCATCCCCTCCCTGACGAAGTCTCTCAGCAAGGGGCTCGATTGCCAGGCAAACAGGAGGGGAGAAAGGGGACATCCCTGTCTAGTCCCGCGGGATATCTTATACTGCCTGGATATTGTTCTGCCCGTTTTAACCCTCGCCGTAGGGGCCGTATATAAAAGCGGCACCCACTGCACACATTCCTCTCCCAGGCCCATGCGCAAAATCACCTCAAAGAGGTACTCCCATCCCACCGTGTCAAAAGCTTTTTCTAGATCGACAGAAAGCACCGCTGCCTGGTGTTTGGTTGGGGCCTCGACATGATAAAGAATGGAGTAGAGCCTGCGGAGGTTGTAAGAGGTGTTGCGAGAGGGAATAAATCCGTTCTTGTCAGGGTGTACTAGTGTCTTCATATGTGGGATTAACCTACCGGCCAACACCTTACTTAGGATCTTAAAATCCATGTTTAGCATGGAGAGGGGCCCATAATCTTTAACATCCGCCTCCACCTTCTTAGTTTTCGGGAGGGGGATCACCAGGGCTGTCTGGGTGGAGCAAGGCAACTCCCCGGGCTCATGCGCGTCAGCATACAACTTGACTAGTTGCGGTGCTAGCAGGTCCACAAAGCGTTGGTAAAATTCTGCCGGGAGGCCGTCTGGCCCCGGCGTTTTGCAAGGCGCTAATGCACTAATGGTGGATTTGATTTCCTGCACAGTTATTGGTTCTCCCAGTTCTTCCCGGTCCTCCTCTTCCAGCGCACGGAGGGGCAGAGGCTCCAGATACTCTCATATATGCAGCCGGGAAGCCGCAGTCAGGGCCGTGTATAATCGCTCGTAGTATGTTAGAAAGGAGTCGTTAATCGCATCCGGGTCGTACACCACCTCCCCGGTATCTAAGCTAATTTGAGTGATTGGAGATCCCCCCAATTCGGGTCTAATTAACCTTGCTAGTAGTCGGCCCGCCTTCCCTTCCTCCCTCTGCACTTTATCTAATAATCCTTGTGGTTGTAACAGCGCAACCCTCCCAGTGCATCGTTATATTTTACCCGTGTGGCCTGTAGTGCCACTCGAGCAGCTTCGTCTGTACCCTGAACATTATCTAAGCCGCGGATGCTCCCCTCCAGGTCTAATATTTCCTGACAGAGCTCCCTATGGGCCCCCGTCGCCTGTCCCATACAATGGCCCCGCACAACCACCTTAAATGCCTCCCACTCCACTTGAGAGGAGGATGCTGTGTTGACGTTAATGGGAAAGTACGTGTCGAGGAGTGTATGCAATGATGTGCGAAAAGGAGCATCCTCAAGCATTGCTGGGTTTAGTTTCCAGGTAGGGATCGGAGGGCACCGTCCCGGGGGCTGATGTGTCATTGTCAATGGGCTATGATCCGACAATGTGCGCCCTAAGTATTCGGTATGTTTAATAGAGCTATTAAAGGCAGAGGAGCACAAGAACGTATCGAGCCATGTGTGCACCTGATGGACCGGCGAGAAGAAGGAGAACTCCCTATCTCTGTTGTGCTGTAACCTCCAAGTATCTTCGAGGCCCCAATGTGAAATCCATGTGCGGAACCCCAAGGCTGTGCGGTGTGGCTGAGACCCCATCAAGGGAGGGTGCGAACGGTCAGTAACAACGTCCGCAACACAATTGAAATCCCCCCCCAAGTATCAAGTTGCCACTTAATTTATCAGCCAGTACAGCAGAGAAGGAGTCCAGAAAGCCAATCTGGTCTTGGTTAGGAGCATAAATGTTACCAAGGGTAACTTCCTGACCCGCCAGTCTCCCCGTGACCAGTGCGTACCGGCCCTCTGCGTCCAGCCACGACCGCTCAAGAGCAAAAGGGACCCCCGGCTTAACCCATATCGGTACACCTCTGGCAAACGCAGAGGAGGTGGTCGCAAAGACCTGGCCTCTCCATCGACGTTTCAGCTTCCCAGCTTCCTCGCTATTCAAGTGGGTTTCCTGAAGTAACGCTATGTGTATGTCCCTGCTACTCAGGTATGAGTAGATATTATGTTCGACATTAATTCATCAGTATCATCAGTGTCCAACTTCCAAGCCACTATGATTTTTATAAGTGATTGGATGAACAAAAACCAACTGAAGCTGAACCCGGATAAAACTGAGCTGATCCTCACCGGTGGGTCCGCCAATCCGTGGCACTCCAACTTCTGGCCTCCCTTACTGGGCAACTTCCCCGTGCCTGCAGGTTCTACCAAAAGTTTGGGTATAGTAATCAGTAATGACCTGTCCATGAAAGCCCAGATCAGTTCAGTTGTCTCTGCCGGCTTCTTCCAACTGCGGAGAATAAAGAAGATTAGCAGATTTTTGAGTAGGGAAGCTCTGACCCTAGTCATTCTAGCCTTGGTAATCTCCCGACTGGACTATGCCAACTCATTGTATGTAGGCATCCCTGCGTACCAACTGAGACGCCTTCAATTGGTTCAGAACCAAGCTGCCAGGCTGATTTTTCACCAACCGAAGTGGCATCACGTTAGGCCACTTATGAAAAGCCTCCATTGGCTCCCAGTGGACAAGCGCTGTGCCTTCAAGTTGGGATGTACTATTTTTAAAGCTCTTTATGGCAATAGTCCAGCTTTTATCTCGTCTAGGCTTCAACGCTTCATTCCATCTCGAGACCTGAGGTCTTCCCTTCTGAACCTGTTGGCAACCCCCTCCTTCAAACGTAAGAAGCATGGTGGTCTAAGGTTTGCAGTTTTGGCCCCACAATTCTGGAACTCCCTCCCTGTGGAGATGAGGTCCTTGACTTCTTTAGCACAGTTCAGAAAACAGCTTAAGACCTGGCTGTTTTCCCAGGCATACGATGACTAAGCCATCCTCCCTGCCTCGCCGTGACTCTAGCGCCATGAAACCGTTTGGTGTACGTGCGCTTAATAAGTGATTTTAACATAACATAACATTATGGCGCTTTGCAATAGACCCCATTCCTCTAATGTTCCATGTTAGGAACCGTATAACGCTACGAGCATCTGCCATTCGTGTTGGGTATCACAAATCGGCTTGCGGAGGGAAGCCCTCCCACACCCCCATTACTGCACCATCCCCCCGTCTGCCAACTTCAGAACACAAAAAACAAACAAAAGGACCCTTATGATGGTCAACACCCCGACTCCGGGGCAGTCCGACAACGGTCGGCCGCCCAAACATCATGTGAAACTGTTAGTACTAAATGAGGCCCTAACCTAGTACGGCACTCAGCGGGGGTTAGCCTAGAAAGCTTAGAACAGGATGCTCCCACCAACTAGAGTGCACCAGCCCCATATATAAGGAAGCAGCTCGAGACCTGGAGCAGTCAGCTACGGTTCACCACCCCTCTGAGTAGCACAGTCACCTTAGCTTACCAATTGCATCAAATAATATCGTCCGCAGTGTTAGGCGTCACCACCGGCAGCTTCACACTGTCGCTGTGGGAAGTGTCAGTTTCATTGTCTTCAGTCTCTCTCGAGGAGCCGGCCTCCGCCTCCGGGGCGGGACTCCGACTCTGCATAAGCGCCACCACAGCCTGCAACGCCTCGGCCCTTTCCCTCTCCATCTGCGATGAGGACGGTTTCTTCAAGGTCCCCCTACGAGGTCGTCGTCTCGGGCATTTCCCAAGCTCTGTGGCCTTCCGCATGGCAGATCCAGGGCCCCTGTCCCGTGGTGTCTCACACTTGTAGGCCTCCAACCAGTCCCAGGCGTCTTTAGGACAGTCAAAGTAGTGAGTGTTCCCCTCGAGCATGATACGCAGCCGAGCCGGGAACATCAGAGAGTATTGGAGACCTTCCTCTCTCAATGCCTTCTTGACCTCTAGATATGAGGCCCACTTCCTCTGCACCTCCAACGTGTAGTCCGGGAAAAGGAAGACTTTACTGTTGTCCATAGTGAAGGGGCCATCCGCTCTTGCCTTCTGCAGGAGGAGGTCTCTGTCCCGGAAGTGAAGCAGTCGGGCCACAAAAGGCCGTGGAGGTCTCCCAGGGGCCAGTGGTTTGGCCGGTACTCTATGGGCCCTTTCCAGCGTGTAAAAGGTGGACAGACCCTCTGGTGCCACCACACTACTGAGCCAGTGCTCCAAGAAGGACACCATATCGTTGCCTTCCGCCCCTTCCGGCAGGCCTAGGACCCTGATGTTGTTCCTTCTGTTGCGCACTTCGGCATCTTCGGCCCTGCGTTCTAGCAAACACACTCTGTCCGTAAGGGCCCCCATCTGCTGTTCCAGTGCCTTTTGTGCCGGCGCCATTTCCGCGACATTAGACTCAGTCTCTTTAACCCTCTCCGACAGTTTCTTATGTTCTTCCCGCAGTAGGCCGAGCCCCACCGCAACAGTGCTAATGTCCTGATGGAGGGTGGCCTTCGTGTCCGCTATGGCCTCCAGTATTTTATTGAGTTGTTAATGCACCGGATCCTCTGGGGTAGATTGCGACTGTTCCTGGGCACTGTCTCCCGGATCTTGGAGGGCCCCAGTCTGGCGGCCTCTAGATTTGCCCATGGTGCCGGGGGCTCACTAGGCCTAAACGACACCACCCACTGACGATATTTATTAATTTCAGGGCTCGCTACGGTTGGAGTCCAGCAATGGACGTAGATCCCCCGCCTCAATCCAGTCCACACCGCAACTTGCCCGAGTGGTCCGACTTGGCCCCCTCCTCTCTTCTCTGGTAGTCCTCGCTGTGCGCAGTGGGCCCCGTATGCTGTTCCTCCTCAGGACCGGTGGCTCCGCCTAGACCCCACTGAGTTGTCGTCGCCCACTTGAGCCGTGGTCAGCATGGCCCACCAGCTTACGGGCACAGCCAGCACACTCTTTGGGCTCCCAGCAAAAGTCCGGCGCCCCGCTCATTCCGGCATCGCAGGCTCCCTAGCTGCACCCCTCACAGCACCTTCCCGCAAGATGGGGTCCTTCTTGACTCACCGTCACAGATTCTCCCGGAATTCTCGCCGCCAAGCAATGCAGCGTAGTTCCACATTTGGGCTGTTTCCACCACCTCCTAATGGTCCAGGCGAAACCCTACTATCTGCCCGGGTACATCTCCGACAGCGCCCTGTCCTGGTCGCCTGGCTATGGCCCAACCCCTTACAGGCTCTGATCTGCTGGCATCCAAAGCCTGAACAACAGGGCCTCCAGACCAAACCAACGATGTCCGCTTCTCCAGCCTCACTGGCAATCAACGAGACGCTGCTCCGGCCGGCCTCACCCAGCCCTCCAGCGCTCCTGCCTCAATAACCGGCAGCGACTGTAGTCCAGGGCAGGGGGGGGTCACCACAACATCCAGCACCACTTCTGGGCCCAGCCCCCAGAGGCCCGGTCAGCAGTCACACCTCTCGGCCCTCCGGAAGTTCCTCAGGCTCAGACTCGCCGTCCCCAGAGATCTTCTATTATATAGTAATACTTCTTCTTACCAAGGGGAGGGTGGTTAGGCCTTATAGTCCTTTATCCACTGTCTTTATAAAAAATGGCCTTGCTGCAATGCTAACTGTGTTAGGTTTGTGCATTTTGCTGCTGGTTGTGGGTTGTATACTGCGTTTTAGAGCACAATAGTTAAAATAAACATTTTAAACTATATTTGTGTTTAGTTCAATTCTTATTGTGGACATGTATGAGTGAGAGAGCGAAAAGGTGTGTCTTGTTACCACGATATCTGGGAGTGTTGTGTTCTGGGGTGTCTAATCATTTGCATCTTCGTTTTTGTTTAGGAGAGCGAGTGAAACACTATAGCTAGTCGGTCCTGGGATTGTGGGTACTGAGGCGGTAGGAAGGCATAGCCCCTTTACACCGAGGTCCCGTATTCCTGCGCATAGTTTTGTGTATGTGCAGAATCCCTGCAACATGGCGCCACCAACGTTTGGTCTGGTACTTATTCGCGAGACCCCTGAGTAGTGCTTGTGTGTGTCCACAATACCCTCTCACCAGTTACCGGAGACGTCCGTGTTGAGAGGGCTTAGCCTCCTATAGTTGATGTTTATAGGTTTTTCAAGCTTGGATTTGCGCTACCACTCTTACGTTCTTCTAATTATGGCTGTTGCCATAGTGGCTCCAAACCGCGCTCCAGTCACAGCTTATTTGACTCAATATGGAGTCCCTAATGCTGGGACTGCTCTTATTTTTGTTTTTGAGGCGGATGCAGCGAACCGCTTCGAGGTTTTCTATTCTTGGGTTACCTTTACGGCAGTGGATAGCAATGATAATTTGTTTCACGAATATACGGCCTCCGTGGTTCCGCAGGAATATAGACCTTATAGAACTCTTGAAGTTCCGTTGACAGCTTGGTATCACACCATATGGTTTAATGGCGCCCTTCCTCACCCTATTTCTGCAGTCCGTTTAGGCCCCTTATCAGTTGATGGGGCCATATGGCCAGTTTTGGCTGGGTATACACCACATCCAAATTACCTTAACGCTCCTATCGCAGAGCTATGACAATTACGTACGTAATTGATACATATACATCGAGCTGCGATACAGTTTGTCGCGCAACATACAGGTGGCGCAACCTAGAGTTGCTGCACAACCATCGGGACACAGTGGTCTGGTTATTAGTCCTATCATGATTAATTCCGTGATGGGTAAACGTCCTCAGAATAAGGATGATCTCCCTATTGGCTAGCAGAAAAGTTTGAGCAACTCGAAGCTGTCTTTCCAAATACCACTCCTGTGGAGAAGCACAGGATCCAGACCATGAGTTTACCTAAAGGCCTTATTCCTGAGTTGGCTGATTGTACCACGTGGGGAAAAGTTTTTGCAGTGGTGTATTCACTGTGTTTTGGCACACCCTCCATGACCGTCCTGCCGTCCGTCCTTAAAAGAGTTCAGGATGAACATGGGGCAGAAGCTGCCCTTGAGTTGGGAATGCGATTGGTGGGGGTGTTCGATATTGTTTGCGATATGATCCTTGCTAACGTAAAATGGGAAGCTGTTAGCTTACAGGTGAGTAGGCGCTTGGAGGCTGTTGCTGGCGCTGACAAACAACGTGCATTGCCAAAGATTATCACTAAGGCATATAAAACCTTAGGGCGAAATAGTCTAGAAGTTAAGCCTTTTACGCAAACTCAACAAAAAGCCCAACCTGAAAAAGATGGGCGTACAGTCTTTCCTAAAAAGAACTGGAATAAGAATCCGTGGCAGCAACAACAGAAGCAAGGTTCGCGTGCTGGTTCGCCAACGCCTAATGCTTCTGAGCGTAGATATGATTTGCGTGACCGCTCTAAAATTAAGACACCAGAGAGGTTTCAAGTTCCTGATCAGCGCTCTCCTCGTTCTTTACAGGACACATCAGATTCTCAAATAGGTGGTGGAGAGCACCAGGATCGATAAGGTGAGACCGCTCAACAGAGACGTGATCCGCCACGCCAGTTTGATGTGAATGCCAAACCAGAGGGACTGCCTCTATTTAGGCCCCTGTATCAAAAGAAGAAAGTTGCCGCTTTAACAGCGAAGTATGCCTCAGACGGTGAGAACCCTGCTCCTAGATTGGACATGGGCGGTGACACTCCTCGACAGCGCAGCAGAAGTTACCATAGTGTGGGAGGCACTCCGTCATTGTCTGGCGGCAAGAGCAACTGACACTTCCATTACAGTGGAAATGGCAGATACATGAGTTGCGCCCCCAGATAGACTTTATGAAATAGTCCTCCAAATTGAAGGTGATATACAGCGTAATGTCGTATGACATTTTGTTGGCGGAGGCGGATTGGCCTCCACCATTTGTTCTAGCCTCTTCCCAAGGGGAGGATGTGATACTTCCAAGTTTTTCCCGTTATGTCTCTGAAGAAGCTAAACCGGCTTACGCGTTGGAGTGGGCATGAGCCTTGGCTCCGGCAGTGTATCGTAATCAGGTGGGCTGGGCTAGAGATTCACCGGCACATGAGATACCTTTACGATCTAGCCCACAACCTCAACCAGACGTGAGGCTAAGGCTTCCGTTTGTGACATTTTGTCCCAATTGGAATATCAGGGTGTGATTGAGTCCTGTGTATCACCCATGAATAATCCTCTTTTTCCGATATCGAAACCCGACGGTTCGTATCGTATTGTGTTGGATTACCGCAATTTGAATAGCCATGTTCGCACCTTTGCAGTACAGAACACTCACAGCTCTGCGTTAGTGAATAACATTGTTCGTAAAAATACAAGACAACACTGGATATATCCAATGGATTTTATAGTCACAATTTGGTTCCTGAGAGCCGTGACTTTTTTTTTAAATAATTCTTTTCATTAAACAAAGAGAAAGCGGCATTTCTTGTTACAGAGGTCAGATAATATCTCAGGTATACATATACATTATTGCAATTGTTAAATCGAAATGACAGGGCAGGGAAGTAGGAGCTCATGGGGTGAGGGGTTCCTCCAGAGGAGGAGCGGTGGGTGGAACACAAATATTTCCTCTGTACACATTCCATTTGTCCCAAATTGCTGTCCACTTTTTGGGGCATCCTCGTGCAACATACACTGTTTTTTCCCTAAGCATGCACCAGTCCATGTCTGTCTTCCAGGAAGACAGTGTAGGTGACGCTCCAAACCCCCATAACCGGGCAATATTCTTCTTGGCCACCATCAGGCCCAATGTGACCCAGGTTTTCCCCCTACTATTCAAATCCGTAGGCTCCCAGACGTTTAACAGACATCGTTTGGCTTCAGGCTGGAGTTCCACCTCGAACACCTCATTTATACATTTGTGTATTCCCTTCTAGTATCGCTGGATAGTTGCGCATTCCCATATTATGTGCATAAAAGTACCCTCTTGGCCACATTGCCTCCTACACAACCCATCAAACGCTCTTCCCGTGCTAACGAGCCTGGCCCCCGACACATAGATCCTATGCAGAATTTTCAATTGAACCAGGCAGAGTCTGGAAGAGCTAGCAACCTCTCTCGGGGATGCCAATGCCTCCTGCCATTCCTCCTCGTCAAGTTCTAACCCGTCACTCAAGCCACCGCACCTTGGACTGAATGAGTGGATCGGAGGTGTTATTTATTAGTTTTTTGTATGTAGTTTAGATTAATTTTAAAATTGAAAATGTATGTATTTAAAAATGTGTTAATAAGCTTGCTGATGACGCTACATTGTGTGCCTCAGAACATAAAAACCCTGATGTACCTTTTGATTATTTGGCAAGCTATGTGGCTTTATGGCCTCATACTTGGAAACAAACCATCTGATGCTCAGCCAGCACAAATGATTGTAGGTTCTGGGTGCCACATGACGTTTGGCCAATAGAATGAAGGTTAATATCAATTAATGGGCCTTGGTGTTTGCATTATTGTTTTATAAGCTGGATGGCTAGAGTGTACATCTGTGGCTACCAACATGTTTGCACCTGTCCAAGCTGACCAAACCTGAGAACCACTATGAACATCTCACTCTTCTGCCAATTTTTCTGCTCGATTTTCTTCTGTAGATTGGTCAGTGCGTAGTATATGGATCCCTTTTCTGTGCTGGTGTTTTGATATAGATACAGAAGGTGATCAAATACAAATAAAAATATAATTCAATTACTATAATGTTTTCGTGTGTATTTTAAATTTGGCAGTTTCTCTTAAATAGCTACATTGTGATAAGTTATCTGGGGTAGATGATAAAACCCTTATTTTCTTTTTATCGTGCTGCTATTTAAAATGATATAAAATTCACATTTATATTAATGTTATTGGTAAAATATTTTTTGTTTCCTCATAACTGTTTTTAATATTTGTGCTGGATAGCATGAATACATTTGATAAATGGTTATCATAACATTTCGTTTTACTTCTGCAGTTGTCCTTGCTTAAGAAGCAACAGATGGAGGAGGAAGCAGTACTTAATTTGCTTCGGGACATTTCTAATCATTGTGGGGTCTTGTTTCCACGTACTCCAAGTGGAACTTCTTTCCATTTTACATCTCGAAGCTCTCTGCATGCTGTTGATGACGACTCTTCTATGGATATTACATCTGTCTGGGACGATGTGAGATTACACCTTCGGCGATTCTTAGTGGACAAATTGCAGAGCCAGCAAGGAGTAAGCAGTGTCCAATCACAGGCCCAGCTCAGAACTCAGTGTTTGCAGCATCTGTTGTTTCTTTATCCAGAATCTGAAACTTTAACAAAATACCAATCGATACAAAAAAAGTTGGTTATGGATCTCCTTAATAACCGTACCTGGCCTATAATGGATGAAATTAACTTTGAAAAGGTGGTTCAAAGTTACCAAAGCTCATTCTCTGTATTGTACAAAACAATAAAAGAAGACCTGCTACTGTTAAGTGGGATGATAGAACCTGCTTTAGCAATTAAGTTCATAAACGAAACATTCCTGGAAATGATAACAGAGGAGGTAACATCACTTCTTAAAAGACTTGGTGACCTACACTTCAAAGAAGACACTCGAAATGCTGTGAAAGGGATCAGAGGCAAACACAGAGGAGCAGTCCATGCAGTGGGTTAGTGCTGTTTACTACATGAATTCTTCCACTATATTGTAAAACGTCTCATTTTGCTTGTTTGACATAAACATTTTGCTCTTTCCTCCATCATAAACATAAGTTAAGGCTAAAATTGTAAATAGCTTTGTGTACACCCTATTCTACCGATAGTAACCGTACCTATGGGGAGCAGACATTTTACTCTTCCACCACGAAGTAAGTACAGGGAGTACACATACATGTAGCACAGGAGATTGAACATTACTAATAAGCCTCTGTAACTACGTTCCTTGGAGGGAAGAGTGTGTGTTTTTGTGTTAGCCAATGTGTATGTGTGTTGATCCCTCAAGACACATCAGGCACAGGATCCTTAGTCAGTTTTAATCTTTATCATGGCAATTAGGTAAACCAATCAGGCCTTCGTGAGTAGCTTTATTCTACCCACAGTGGTAACTACAGAGGGAATTCTACCACTTTCAATCCTTAGTGGCTTGGTGTGTCCCAGCAATACCAGGTTCTCAAATTCCAGACCCAGAAATCACAAGTCTGCAAACTCCAAATCTGATCATTCTGGGCCCAGAGACATTTGGCCCATGAGGATGTGCACTCTGTGAAGCTGTTGACCACTCCACGCCCCAAATGACAGGAAAGCCTTAGGCATTAGCATAGCCCAGGGCTGCATGCAACACCCCAGCATGTCTTTTCTGCACAGAACACATGATGGGGGAGCAGACAATACTCCCCCTGCCACACCCCAACTCTGCACTGATCCCCATCCTTCCTTTCCTGCCCCACACATGGGGCCGTGTTGGCTCTCCTGCTGATATCTATCTTTGCCTACTCTGAAGAAGCAAAAAAAGGTGATAAGATTTATCCCTGCAACTGGAGAAAAGTCAGCAGAAAAGGCCCTGATGTTCCCAGATCTAGCTGGTTATTCCCCATTCCAGGGACATAACCTATTCCCTTATTTCGGTGCAGAAATATCAGCCAGTAGCATGCCAAATTATAGTACACTTGTAATGAGCGCCTCTTTGGTATACTTCATTAACATGGTAAACAACACAAGCAGTTTTTTAACTTGAACCAAGAGTTTCGGAGGGGTTTACTCTGTAAACTCTGTATGTAGTGTTACTTAACCATTAAGTTGCATGTGATTCATGGGGGCGTGGCTTAGGTGCCGTGGATGGCGGACGCGTGAGCTACGAGCTCCGCGCCAGCCAAGCTAATTATCCTGCATATCGGTGATTCTGCCCGTGCCTGGGGGCGCGCATTGGGGTGCCTGACACCCGGCGACAGTTGGGGACCCTGTTCTCCCCCCTTGTACCCCGGGAAGCGGTTGGGACTCGCCGGCGACCTGGTGCAAGACGGGTGTGGCTGACTCAAGATGGCGGCCTGAGGAGGAGTGACGATCCGAGGAAGAGACGGAGATGACTGCTTGACCCGGCTACGAGAATCGGCCTGGATGCTTAGGGACCCGAGGGTGCTGCCTGTGCACTGGCAACCCACGTTGTGCCACCCGGGACCGCAGAGCCGAGACTGGTGGCGCGGCCTGCCTGCGTGGAAAACGTAGGATTCTTCGTGGAGCCCTGTGCCGCAGACCTGGTGGCGAACGCACGAGTTCTCAGGGCGCTCGGTGCTGCAGGCCCGCCTGTGCCGCCTTTGGACCTGCTGTGACATTTTTATGCGGAGGACTTGTGTTAAGGATCTTGTACCTGGCTTTCCACACGGTCCAGTGTGAGAGGACGCAGCAGTGCGGGGCAGTGCTGCAGCGGGGAGGTGAGCAGCAGCCAAGAGGGACGAGGGGGACTCTGCCCTGCCCGCCAGCCGCCGCCTGCTAAAGATTTGCAGTGTTGACCGCCCGGCTGCTACTTGGTCATCAGTCCACTTGGGACCGGGCTGGCCCCAGCGGGATGGCGACAGTAGTCCTCATCCCGGGAGACATCGCTGCCTGTTACAAAGGGTGAACGAACCGGAGGGGCCGGATACGTCGTCTCCTGCAGAGGTACTGGCTGGCGGGCGAGCGGGGGCAACTGTGGTCAGCGACGGTGTGGGCTCTGCTTGGTGACCTCTGGCAGAGTCTATTGAGGATTCCCCTGCCCTTTCCGTCGAACTGAGAGCTGGTTGCCACGGTTGCTGTGGTGGAGGTGGGTTGTGGAGACGCCCAGGCGGTTACGGCACGGCTGATTGCCTGGATTGCTGGTTCCGGACGCGGATACGGAGGGCGCTGCACGTCCGCCTGGGCTCCCCCTTGTTCTGCGACGACAATTTGAAAGTGATACTTGCCTGGGGGCTGACTACATGCACTGCGGGCTGGTCGGAGGGCCCAAATCTATATTTGCCCGACGGAGCGGTGGACGCTGATTAACACAGTGGCGAATACACCTGGTAGGATGTGGGCGCTGTAAGGTGACATTTGTCTGAACTCCTGCCTGTGGTAATGCTCCAGGAGTCCGCTCGACTGAGAGCCGCTCGAGAAGGTTTGGAGTGGCGGAGCGAAGAGGCGGCGGCGCCCGCTCCTATGGAGGTGAGGACACTTGCTTTAAAACACTGGCCAGGCGTTTTGAGTACACTGAAAGGTGCTTCTCCATGATCTGGAACTGAAACATAGCGACAGTGTCGGATTGCTGCATGTTGAGGTGCTGCGGTTGCTAACTGCTGAGAGAGTCCCTCCCTTTCTGCATTGATTTTTTGGCCTATTCCCAGATAAAATCACGCCACTATTACTGAGTAAAAACCGGGACCAACAGTGATGTAAAGCTGCCCCCCAAACGGTACATTGTACTTTCTGGCTCACCCTTGAGATACGGTTTTCTATCTGATTACCAGATGGCTGGTCGTTGCATTTTGATAATGTCAGGCGGAAGAAGCATAGACTCCATATAGGGGGGACACTCTGCAGCAACGGCGTACCCAGACTTGGGCACTAGATGGAAGTGACTTTAAGGGGCGGCCCGACGTTCCATTGGTACAGTAATTGATTGGATTACGCCGGAAACTACCCACTGACAGAGAGACCGCTCTTGAAACGTACAGGGGGTGGACTGTGGTACACGTTCAAGATACTGGAGTGGTGGAGATCGAAACACTGGCGGCAACTCCGCGACCGCCCAGGGAACGCCGTGCTAGATCTCTGATCGGGGCCCGCAGTGCCTTGGAGATGGGGAAGCCAAAGGGGAAGCAGGCCGGACCCCCACCGGACCAAGATGAAAGTACGACGGATGCAGTCTCTAAAGAATCTGTTGACGAGCACCCGTAGATACCAGTTCACCAACAGCTGGCTAAGATTCTGGAAGCCATTGCTGATACCAAGGCAACACTACACCAAGACATTAGTACAGTGGCAGTAGGTCTGGGTCTGCTGTGGGCCGAACATGCTAAACTATCAGATAGAGTGAAACAGTCGGAATCGACCCTAGAGGTGCTCGCCCCTGCGCAACACGCCTTAACTGTTCAAGTCGGAGAATTATCCAGTAGGGTCAATACACTAGAGCGGAGGATGCGGAAGGGCGAAACCGGAGGAACAATGTGGGAGTTGTTGGACTTCCGGAAGGAGTGGAGGGTCAGGACATGGTTACCTATCTGGAGACATGGCTCCGAGAGGTGGTGGCGCCGGAGGGCCTGTCACAGTTCTACACTTTGGAGAGAGCTAATCGTGTGCCTGCCCGGCCACCGGCACCAGGCCGTCCACCGCGAGCAGTGGTGGCTAGATTGCTCCATTTTTGAGACAGGGATCTGCTATGACGGAGGGCAAGATCAGATGGGCCTTATACTGTGGAGAATAATAAAGTGTCCTTATTTCCAGACTATACGCTGGAAGTTCAGAGACGTCGCACCTCCTTCTTGGAGGTTAAGAGGGCCCTACGTGAGGAGGGGGTTCACTACTCTTTGATGTTCCTGGCTCGCCTCAAGATCATCTTAGAGGGAAAAACCCATTTTTGCAATGACCCTAAATCTGCCTGGGAATGGATTGAGACGTACAGAATGGAAGGTCGCTCCCAGCCACGCGATGGGAAACAATCAGAGCCAGAGATCCAGGGAAACGATTACGAAGACGCCAGAGACGACAGGTGGCTAAGAAACCGAGTCCATCTCAGACGGCGGCGGAGAGAGCGGATGCATTGGAGGCAGTGGCAGTCATGATGCGGAGCAGAGGGTCGTCAGTGGAGAGAGGTTTGGAGTCAAAACAAGGAACTGCAGAATCTGACTCGGACACGTCCCATACTGGCAGTGTAAATCTACCAGTGGTGACTCCTCAAACTGCAGACAAGCTCGTAGGATGAGTGACTGGGGGAGTTTTCTTTGTCCTCTTTCCCTTTTGTATTTCTCTTGTATGTTTTATTGGTCTTGATGAACATGATCTTTTTTGTTGTGTACCTGGTACATTTGTAGGTTGATGTCGGAAATATGTGGGGGTGGGCGCTGGGTGGGCGCACCCGGGGGCGGGTTGGAACGGCCAATTAAGGCTGTAATGCCATGAAGGTTTATTGACTCCTAGTTAGTCTTTAGCGGACAGCCGCGCTCCCTCGTAGGCACTAGTGCTCGCAGCCTTGGGCCTTAACTACCTGTTGTAGATTAACACTATACAGTATTTTTGTGAGTTTGGGCAGCTGACCGTTGTCAGACCGCTCATGGGTTGGGGAGTTGAAATGTTGGGTTTGTTGTTACACACCAGGTGGTCTGGGCTAATTCTTCAGGC
Organism: Calotriton arnoldi; assembly: GCA_963921515.1. Classification (NCBI taxonomy): domain Eukaryota; kingdom Metazoa; phylum Chordata; class Amphibia; order Caudata; family Salamandridae; genus Calotriton; species Calotriton arnoldi. The sequence continues at coordinate 5,677,964 of CAWUFW010000001.1, read as the reverse complement.
AGACGCTAAGAGGGGGAGTTGGAGGGGATGCATTATATGGGTTGATGGCGCAAAGCGTTGACCGAGTTGAGGAGTTCAAACTCCTAACATGGAATATCCGGGGCATGGGTTCGTCCTCAAAACGCTACAGTATACTGAATTATATCAAGCGAAGTGGTGCACACGTGGTCCTACTGCAAGAGACCCACCTCACAGAGATAGAGGTCACTAGGCTACGACGTAGATGGAGAGGGCAACTTTTTGCAACCACTTATTCGGCCTTTGCAAAGGGAGTGCTTGTGTGGATCCGCCCTGGGGTCCCTTTTCAACTCACTCGGAAAATAATAGACACAGAGGGGAGGTTTGTAGTGCTCACTGGTACTTTGAATGGCAAAGAGATAACGGTGGGTAGTGTGTATGCGCCTAATCGGGAGCAACTCCCCTTTCTAGAACGGCTCTCAGGTACGTTGGCAGGGTTGGCACATGAGAACCTGATACTGGGGGGAGACTTTAATTGCGTGTATGACATAGGATGGGATAGATCTACTCCTCCATTGCGGGGTACACTAGCTGCAACTACATCGAGGGGACTCAGGGGTTGGGCCACGGGGTGGGACCTACTAGACGTTTGGAGGTTGCAAAACACACAGCGGAGAGAATACTCCTATTATTCACAACTATATGACCTGCACACAAGATTGGATATGTTCTTCTGCTCTACCACATTGATCCCTGTGATGGCTGGGGCTGAATACCTTGGTAGATCCATATCTGATCACAGTCCCCTGCTTATGAGATTTGCACCCACCCCTGAGAGGGCCCCAATCCCGCTGTGGAGACTGGATCCGATTCTGCTAGAAGATGATAGTTTTCGACAGCTCCTCTCTGCAGCCTTAGTAAACTATTTTACGGAAAACCAGGGAACCACCAGCTCCCCATTGGTGGAATGGGAGGCGTTTAAGGTGGTGACTCGGGGACACTGCATGGGGCAGAAGGTAGGGATTCGACGGATGGTGACCCAGGAGCTAGAGGACCTAGAAGCGCAAATCTTAACTTTAGACAGAGAGATTGCAGGTGGGACCATGTCGCAGGGCAAACTGGCGGATGTGAGAAGCCTTTATAATTCCACTTGGGATAGACTGCGCGCATTGGACCTTAAAACTTATCAAGCAAAACAGCACATGGAGGGAGGCAAAGCCGGGAGATTACTGGCCTGGTTAATTAAACCGGAAAGTAGGGGTACACCAATTCCCAGTATTACTGATGCCCGGGGTCAAATACTCTCCTCTCCGCGGGCCATTTATGATGCGTTCCGGGAATACTATGAGACGCTCTATGGGATACCAAGCCTAGGTCGGGGGGAAGATTTAGTTTCATACCTGGAAGGGCTGCGACTGCCATGATTGGACCGAGATTCGAGAGCCTCGTTAGCGTCATTGATTAAAGCGGGCGAAATTAGAGCGTCAGTCAGGGATATGGCGCGGGGGAAAATGCCTGGGCCAGACGGCCTTCCGGCTGAATTTTATATAGCCTATATGGATATTTTAGCCCCGCAGTTGGAGCGGGTGTATGCCTCTGCGCTTCGAGAACAGCAATTACCGCCCTCAATTAGAAAAGCGTTGGTGATCCCCCTGCCAAAAACCAAGAATACCCATGCCAAGTTGACTGAATTTCGACCCCTATCCATGCTAAATATGGATTTTAAAATTTTAAGCAAAACGTTGGCAACTAGGCTCCTTCCTCACATGCAGAGACTGGTCCATATTGACCAGAATGGTTTTATTCCTTCACGTTCTACGTCCAACAACCTCAGGAGACTATATCACGTCATGTTCCATAGAGAAGGCTTTCGATTCGCTGCGCTGGGAATTTTTACTAGCTGTCATGGGGAAGATGCAGATGGGAGATGGATGGCTACAAAGGGTCCGTCTCTTATACGAAAATCCCAAGGCCCGTGTGCGAACGGGTAACATGATATCGACACCCTATCTCATTCACAGGGGCACCAGACAGGGATGCCCCTTGTCACCACTGATTTTTAGGTCTCGCCTATGCAGCGCGCATGCGCTGCATAGGAGAGACCTTTAGTTATCGGCACAGCTTTGGGGGCACAAACGTGCACGCGTTGCATTGCTTGCAATGGCAACGCGTGCACGTCTGGCGATTCCCTTGCGGGATGGCGCCATATGGTCACAATCATCGCGCCTTGCTGCACGCTCCCGCAAGGGAATCGCGCAGGCCCCCTCCTGCCGCGCGAGGCGCGCGCTTGTTAAAACCAGTCAAGAGAGAAGAAATGGTATTTGGATGATACCCTGCTCTTGGTAAGCAGACAGCCACTGGGTTATAGCTTTTCTTCTGGTCGCGCCACGGAGCATTAATAATAATTTAATTTACTGTCAACGTCACATTTAATTAAGAAGTCGTTTTCTTTTCAGGCCAGATTAAAAATCTCTTAATGCTTGTTTCTTTAGTCGCGCAGGCCGGACTTGCTGGTTTAGAGACAGAAATGTGGCAACTCGCAGATGAGCTAATTCGGCATTGCCGCTCGAAAATCAAACACAACAAAATAAAGTATCATATTTTCTTTGGTGGCCTTCATGCAAACAAGAGCGAGCATTCTTCCCGCTCAGTGTATCTAAGGCAGTCTCTATGAAGGCCGAACTGCGTCACAATGCAAACAGAAGCCCGGCACACACTGTTAAAAGGATCGCTTGGTCCCTGGACGCACTGAAACTTTAAGGCACGCAGGAGAATGTGAATATTTTCGACACACCGACCAGTCATATGGCCACTGCTGTGATGATGTGATCCCCACGCTGATTGTGCTTAATTTGTGCTGGTGAGTGCAGATGTTGAACACTGACACATTTTTGGGGCCTGGGAGTTATTTTTCCTACTAGACATTCACCCAGAGCAAAACAGAGAAAGGCAGAAAACGAAGAAAGAAGGGAATCAGAGAAAGATATATAACAAGCATTGGCATAGCCAATAGGTCTCGCCTTTGGGACCTTATAAGTATTTAATTATGCACCACAATATCCTTGGTGCAACATCAACTGTTGCATGGCTAAACACTTATAATGTCCCAAAGGCGAGACCTATTGGCTATGCCAATGCTTGTTGCTCTAGCAATGGAGCCATTGGCGGAACGAGTCAGACAAGAGAGTGGTAGCCTGGGGGTCTCCCTTGATGGGACCGATCATATCATATCTCTATATGCAGACGATGTGTTACTATACCTGCGAGATGGACCTAGCGGGATACACACAGTACTACGCATATTAGAGGAATTTGCCGAATTTTCAGGTTTGCGATTAAATAGGAAAAAAACCTCGGTGTTTCGGTTACATTCAACCCTTATTAGGCCTCTGAATTCTCCGCCTAGTCTGGAATGGGCATCGGTTTCCTTTAAATACCTGGGGATACAGATCTATCATACACAAGTTTACCTATTTGACGGTAACCTTGGGGGAGCTCTGAGAGCGCTTCGAGCGAACGTGGCCTTTTGGCGTCCGCTTAAACTGCCCGTTATGGCTCGAGTAGCGTTGTCCAAAATGGTAATATTGCTGCGACTCTTATATTATTTCGTTAACTTGCCAGTGGTGATACCTAAAAGTTGGTTCAAGGCTTTGGACGCGATAGTACGGGACTTGGTGTGGGATGGCGGCCGTAACAGAGTCTCATTACAGACCTTGCGGCTCCTGCTGGCGGGAGGTGGACTGGGAGCTCCAGATTTCGAGGCTTACTACCTGGCGGCCCACCTCCAATGGCTTGCTAGATGGTTGGATGGGAAGGAACTGGGTACATTGTCGCTCCCCGCCGGAGCACTGCAAACAATTCTGCTCCCTAGGATACTTAATCGCCGCCAGAAGATTAGACAGATGGGGGTGTTGCTCTCTGTGGCGATGTCTTGCTGGGACAGGTGCACGGCACGTTCCAAAGGAACACTGCTCTATGCACCAAGTATCCCAATTGTGGGGATCCCTCAGGCGGGAATGGGTCCCCCCCTTACACAGCGACAGTTGTCGGGTTGGGAAGAGGCGAGTATACAGACAATCAGTGACTGCTACAGAGATAGTGAATTACTGCCATTAGGCGATTTCCTGGAATACGAGTTACCACTGGGGCAATTTTTAAATTATCATAAGATTCGGGGGCGATGGCAGAACTATGGGGCACAGACGTCAAAGAACCAGATACCCATCCCACCCTGCAGACACTGGTGACGTTGGGCTCGGCGGGTCACTTGGTGAAATGGCTATACCTGGCAATAATGGAATTAACACCCCGACCATTACCTCGTCTACTGGAGAGGTGGGAGAACACACTAAATAGGCGACTGACTGAGAAGGAATGGACGAAGGTTTTGAGTGGTCCCAAAAAGGTATCCCGGAATACGGCTTTCAAGCTTATACAATTTAATATGCTCCATAGAACTTACCTCACCCCACATCGGTTGAATGTAGTATATGGTAGGGAGGACCAAGCCTGTGCCAGATGCTTGCAGACGGATGCGGACTTCGACCATATGGTCTGGTCTTGTATACGACTTACGGATTACTGGACTAAGATTGTAGACATAATTAACAGAGTTTTGTCTTGAAACCTAACGTGTTCTCCAGAGGTCTGTCTCCTGGGTCTATTCCCGAGACCCAAATCACAGAGACTGGGGCATAGATTCATAGATCTGGCTTTTCTCTTGGCCAAGAGGAGGATAGCTCTAGGTTGGAAGATGAAACACGCCCCATTGGTGGTCGCCTGAGAGGCGGACGTCTCTTGCTGGACTAGGGCAGAGGAAAAAGCTTTGCTTAGTGAAGATAGGATTACAAAACGGCGTAAACCGCAGAGCCATGGGCGGACATAGCGAGGGCATGGGAAACGCGACACACACCCGACCGGACCTCAACTACAGCCTCGACCGACTCTGACGGATAGAGAGAGACACTTACACATGCCTCACTGCCCCCCCCTTTCCCGCCTGATACCACCCCCCCACCTTAAAACAGTGTTGATTCCTGATTCACGATCGTTTGCACAGATTACAGACCCCTGGTAGTTTATACTTAGTTGTAGTTGTTTGTTGGAATTACATTGTTTTCTTTTTATGTGGCTTATTTTATTGCCTATGCAATGATTGAATATATCATTATAAGACGAAATTGTGGATATAGGGCTTATGTACAACTACGTCAGGCAACGGTGCGTAAGGGCCCAACCACTCCCTAATGTTTGTAAGTCCATAGCGAGAGACTATTTTATTGTTGCAGTGTATTCGCCAGGAAAAATTGTTCTGCACATGCCTAAGTATGATATGAGATTGTATGCATAATACTGGCTCCTGCCTTACATGAAGATAATCAATATGTTGTGAAAACTACCGGCCAAATGCACTAAATTGGGAGATGCTCTTGCTATGGTATTGTAACTATGCTGATTATATTCTTGTTATATATATAAATGCCAATAAAAAGATATTTAAAAAAAAAGTTGCATGTGATTCATCTTGGGTGTATTAAACTGTGTGCAGATTCTCTGGCTATATCTGGTCATACATAATAGAGAATATAACATCTGAATTCAATTTTCTTTCATATACTGCCATTGGCACACCCTGGGACTCCCATACCACTCTGTGTGCGTTTTCATATCACCTCTTTGAGGGACGAGCTGGTCACAAACTTCTGGAATACAACCATCCCTCTAAACAATAGGAATAGACACTTCAAGAGAAAGGCGAACGGCATAGTTAATACCCAAGAGGACTGTATGCACAGTGGTATTGTGTTGGGCTGACTGAGTGTTTAGGCTGAGGAACTTTACCTAAACTAGAGAAGTACGCATCAAATGCCAGAAGTGTGGTTTCTGGTCCACTTACTGCTCAATTAGACACCATCTGCTTCATGTGTTCTTAGTGCTTGGGACAGCAGCTCTTATCTTCCAAAGAACAATTGCACAGAGGAACTGTTGGCCATGACTGGGCAGCTAAAGAAGCTGATAGTGACTACTTCACATCCCTGTCATTCTCTGTTTCCAGTACCTGTAAACTATCCACCTTTTGCTAGGTTGCCCGATTTTCCTCCTCACCCCATTGAGGTGTGTATCTAGGCACTGACCCATAACCACTTATGGCCTAGACCTGCATGCAGAATGCTTTCAAGCACTCTACTCCTTTACAGCAAATACTCAAACACCTTTGTAAGTAGAAAGCATTACCTGTGTAAGATCCTTAAACATTTCAGATCTTTCTTTTCGTATTTATAAATATATATATATTTATATATATATATAATATATATATGTAACTTCATCAAGTGTACATCCTCATGGTCCCAATGTCTCTGGGCCCAGAATTATCAAATTTGGAGTTAACAGTCTTACGTATGACAAAAGTATGGCACACCTGTAGCCATCTATAGTGAATCCAACTGGTAAAAGTTACAACATTTAATTTAGAAAGGCACCAAATGAGGGGGTTCATTTTGTCATAGAAATTATGGTTTGTGCTGTAGAAAGAAAAATGAGGACATGTTTTAAATGAGTTCCCAAATATATTCCTTTTCTATTTCATTAAAACATGCTGACATGTAGACTGAAACATGCACTTTCAACACCAGCGGCAGACTGCCAGTTAACTTCCTGGTGATCAGCAGTTTACTACAGTATTCTAATCAGCAACCAGAGTGCTAACATTCTGAATTTAAGCCGAATGTGTGGCACATCTTACCGCCATCTTGAAGGAATCGAAGTGGAAAACTTGAAGCATTTTCTACTGAGGACAGTGCAGTAAATAAGGAGATTAGGGAGCTTCATAACAAATAAGTCTCCCAAGATGGCCACCAGAGAGAAAAGAGCCCAAATGTAGCACAAATATCACCTAAATGTAGCCCAACTATAGCCCAATGACAGAAGAGTGCAAAACATTTAATATTTTCTTTTCTTTCTGTTTTGTATATTGCAGACTTGACTCAAAGGTATTGGAGTGATTGCCATGAGCATCAGTTACATTACACAAGGACACATTCCTATTGGGCTTTAGGCATGGGGAGATTAAGTGATAATCCCCGAATCACGGGATGTCTAGCTGATTCCGAAACTCGTACCTAGTTCTCCAGTTGGAAAGTATGCAGCCGCTGCCGTAACGCCTCATTCTCTCCCCTAAGTGCAACATATAATCAAGTGATCAACTGGATAAAAAAACATCAAGCTAGCAAATAATTTAAAAAAGTTTTGTCGTTATTTGAGAACTCAGAAAATATGTTCTAATTTTAGTTTTTTAGAGCACTAACCATAATTTCTATGGGAATAAGATCCTCTCATTTTTATAATTTCTAAAGGAACTGCTTTTAGGTTTTATAGTTTTGATTACATCAAGATGATATCAGGTGTTCCACACTTTTGTAACAAATATAGAATGTTAGCAATCTAGTTGTTCATTAGAATACTGTGGGGAGGCAGATTTCAGGGGCACGGAATCGGATAATTGAGGGCAGGGAGAAGGGTGATAAGGCAACATGTTGACCACGCTGGGAAGGCTGGAGGGGCAGTGGCAGCACAACGGACCATGGAGACAAGGAAAAGGTGGGTAAGGGCAACAAACCAACCATGCAGGACAGGCAAGAGAGGCTGTGGCACTATAACAGACTATTTGAGGGGAGAAGGAAGAGGCAGTGGCAGTACAACCATGCATGCCAACAGACCCGATTCAGGCAGGAGACTCCCGATGTTTTAAGCCCAAAAGGGATTTCTTTTATTTGTCTCCTGCCCCAAATCTCTTCTTTTTCAATGTAAGTCAATGGGGAAAATCAATTCCCCAAGTTTTCTTTTTCAAAATCTCCCTCTTATCAAGTTCAAAATGTTGGCAAGTATGGTACATTGAATCCCTGAGGGCAGGAGGAATAGGGTAGGGACAAGGACTTTAATAACAGAGGGCCGGACGGAGCTGCGCAGAGCACCAAACTGACCGTACAGGGCAGGCGTCAGGGTTGCAGCTGCACAATACACCACACAGGGCAAGCGGGACGGCAGTGCAGCACAACGGACCATGGACAGCAATAGGGAGGGGACAGGGCCATGCACATGGACAACAGAGAGCAGAGTGGAAAGAGGCAAGGGCAGCAAGATGACCATACCAGACAGATAGGAGGGACAGTTACAGCATAACGGACTAACAGGAGGGAGGGCACAGGGGCATGACAATGGACCAGACAAGGCAGGAGGGAAGGGATAAGGGCCCGCACATGAAAAATGGAGGACAGGGGGCAAAGGGGTAGGGCTGAAACAGCAAGCTGACCATGGAGGGCAGGCGGGTTGGGCACTGGAAGCACAGCACATGATGGAGGGCAACAGTGAGACTATAATGGCATACACACAGACATCGAAGGGAAGGTTGGAGGGTAGGAGGAGGTCAGGAGCAGCATGCTGACCACACAGGGCAGGTGGGAGGGACTGTGGCAGCACAGAAGGCCATGCATGGTGAGCGCGAGGGTTAATGGCAGCACAACGACCACAATGGGCAAGAGGAAGGAGGCAGGGGCATGCATAAAGGAACATGGGGGACAGAAGGGATGGGTAGGGGCTGGACACAGGCAAGAGAGGGCAGGGAAGGGGCTTCACAACAAACCACGCGGGATAGGCTGGACGAGCAGTTGCAGTACAACAGAGCATGGAGGGCAGAAGGGAGTTTCAGCAAAATGAACCATGGAGGACTGGAGATAGGGGATTTGGCATGGAACTCATACAGGCAGGGTGGAGGTGGCAGGGACAGGGACAGGAGGCAGTCATCTGACCATGCTAGGCAGGTAGGAGGGACAGTGGCAGCTCAACAGAACACTCAGATTTGATAGGAGGTGCAATGGCACGTCCATGGAACATGGTGAACAAAAAGGAGGTAGAAGGGGCAAGAACACAGACATCGATGGTGGATGGAGTGTAGGGGCAGCAAGCTAAGCACATAGGCTAAGCAGGAAGGCAATGATGGGGCATATAATTGGGCAACAGAGGTCAGTGGCAGCACATCAGACCATGCTGGGCAGGAGGGAGGGAGGGGGCTGGTGCATGGACTCGGACAACAGATGGTAGGGAGGAGCTGGGTGGGACAGCAAGGTAACTGTTCATGGCAGACGGGAAGGGCAGTGTCAGAACAACGGCCACACAGGGCTGTAATGAGGGAGCAGGGACATGGACTTGAACAATGGATGGCAAGGAGGAAGGGGGCAAGAGCAGCAAGCTTGGGTAGGGGTAGCACAATGCCATGCCCTGCGTCCAACCCCCCTCACCCGTCCCCCCCCTGTGCATTGCGATGGGCATTTTACTTAATGGTAAAAAAAACTAGAAATTGACGGAGAAAAACAAAGGTTACAGGGACGTTATAGTTAGGTTTAGATTGTACATGCACAAAACCATAGAAATTCAGCTGTTATAGTTATTTCAAGTAACTATAACTTGTGCCCTAACTTAACTATAACTCGCGCCCTCGCCATGAACTGCTAATTACCCCAGATATCACATCACTCATGACATCTTCTATGACATCATTGATAATATCACTGTAACATTTGCAGTAACATTATTGATGAGAAAATTGTGCATGGCAAGGGCGCGAGTTATAGTTAACTTAGGGCACTGTAAACATGTGATTTGGAAGACCGTTATCTTCTTGAGGTTTAGAGAATTACTGGCATTGCCCTCTTTCACTATTTTTAAAAAGATGCTGCGGTGCTAGGAACAAGCTTTTCATTTTTGCTCATGATTCTGAGATCTCACAAGAATCAGAAAATCTTCCTTTTTTCTGTAACTGCCTAGTCTGATACTGACGCTTAGCAGGCCGAAGCCTGGATGCCATGTAAGCACAGCGTGCCCCTCTTTTTGTTTTCTTCATTTTGCTTTCCAAACACATTCTGTCCTTTGGTTTGCAGTCACGACATCTCATACGTCAGGAGGAATGGGACTAAGTGGTAAGTAATTTCTATTTAATTATGATAATACAAAGCAAGACTGCCACAGTAGACTTTTTGTGCAGCATATCTTTTGCTTAAAAATTCAAATGAAGACTTCTATATATTTTTGTCATAGCCCACTGTTTGCGCCCATGCTTAGTACTGAGGCCCACTCAAGTCTTAACTCTCAGAATCCTTATTTCTTTGCACATCTTCCGGTTCGGCTTCCTCCTGCATCCACCACACGAGTCTTACCTTAATAGTAGTCTAGGTGTGACATATTAAGGGTCCTGTTCTATAAATAATATGATGGGCATAAACACTTACTTTAAAGAACAGTGACATCAGAGGTTCCATTACCTTGGTCTCCGAGTCAGTGGAAGATGCCGGCTGGATAGGGGTTTCTCTGCTGTTATGGCCGTGCACAAATAAAATTGGATGGAAAGCAGAACCTCCGGTGTGGTTTGCTTACAACAAATATGTGTCACGGACAGTGGAACCCAAATCACGTCTGAAGAAATGAGACAGCTGAGAAATGAGAATTGCTTTGCAAATCAAAGGAAAAATGCTTGTTGTCAAGGGGAGGGAGGCGGCTATGCCGTACTCACGTCATCAAAGCTGCACTCTTGCCCTGCATAGTCTGCCTGCCCGTGGCTCCGAGGTTGAATGACTGAGCAGAGGCTGTCCTGATAAAGCGTTCTCAAGCTCACATACTCGTGCTGGCGAGAGCTAGACTGTTAACCTTCTCAAAATGGCCGCCCGTATGTGGCACCACTTTCTGTATTGTAGTGTTACCACATACCGCGGTTCGTGCCCATCTACCAGATCGGTATTGTCAAACGTACACTAATTGAAAAAGGAAGAATCTAGATATAAGAATAAAAATTAAAAATTAACAATAATTTCTAAACGCTGGAAAAAGTTTATTCTGGTTTGCTTACGTGTGTTGACAGATATCACACTTCAGGGCAGGGCAAGGGTGCAGCTTTGATGACGTGAGTACGGCATAGCCGCCTCCCTCCACTTGACAACAAGCATTTTTCCTTTGATTTCCAAAGCCTTTCCCCCGTATCCAACTTATTTTTCAATCATTCTGACACTGTCTTTGCAGTGTTTGACTTCAAGCGCCCCTTCCCTCCCGTGCAGAGCTCATGGGGCTTTATTATAGTGATAATAATGTACATCAGAATCAATGTTGTTTCTCCGACTATTTCATATTTATTTCAAATATTTCCATTCACCTTCATCCTGATGTTTAAAACTATGGAGAAGCTACCATAGCCTCTCGCGCTGTATTCAATAATTGACCACATAGAGTGTGTGATTTATGTTAATTGTTTTGTAATGTCTTGTTCGTCTCTTCTTTTTTTGAGGGCAGCACGACACTATCATCAACAATCAAATAGTTCAGTCGTGCAAATGTGAAAAATATATCACTTCTTTCCACAAGTTGGTGATGTGTTTGTACATTAAGATGCTTTAATGTGTTAACTATTTTTGATGTCCTACCTTTCCAGATTTTAACCCAAGGATATACCTAATTAGGTATTGTATTTGCATGAAAACAACTGTTTCATCATATTCTTTCTTCACCTTAATAATAATTAAGAAGACCTATTAGGTTTCTGTAGGAGTGGAATAAGGGATCATTTATCCTGGTCCTGACGAAAAGCCGTAGGGGATAGGCTAGAAACATGTAGACCAGGAGACAGACCCTCATTACAGTGTAAGTCTCCACTTCCCCCCTTTTTAATAATACCAGCTACAGGATTTAATAAGGTTTAGACTCCACGTAGCCAGGTATTTTTTAACAAAACTCACTTACTTGACCCTCCCACTCTCATATCACCAATCACTTAATCACCCAATAGTCAATACCCTACAAAGGGCTCTCACCTCTCTGTCGGTTGTAGCACGCCCCGTCCCGCAGCGGGGCGGGAAGAACCCGATGATGAAGCATGCCACCATGGGACATCTTGGTGGGTGAGGGTTGTTTTAAGAAAACTCATTGTTTTCCTTGAACTATTATTAAGACCTACGGTGGGACCGTTACTTCTAGTTAACTTTGTGCCAGGATAGTTTAAGGAACAATAACATCAGAGGTTCCATTACCATGGTCAGTGGAAGAGCTGCTGGCTGGCTTGGGGGGTTCTCTGCTGTTATTCTATGTGCACAACTAAAATTGGATGGAAAGCAGAACCTCTGGTGTGGTTTGCTTACAACAGTAATCCTCCTTTATCTCTTCTTCTTACTATAAAAAGTACAAAGTATCCAAAACATCTTGGGGAGACTGCTAGTACATCTCCACTTAAGGAAGCAGATGAAACTGGCGTTTCAAACATTACACTGGCTACAGATAGCCAGATGCTTTGCCTCTTAGGCTCTTTGCACCATCCACAGAGCCATCCAAGGGAAAGGACCATGTTACATGCAAGAGAAATTCTAGTGGTACTGCCAGAACATGACTCTACGCTCAAGGCCAGCAACGTATCTCATCATACCTTCCTATAATAAAAAGACCACTGATGAGAAAGCACTTTCTTGATAGGTGGCAAAACTTTACAACTCCTCGCTAGCCAATAGTCAAAACATTTAAAACCATCTAAAGTTGAGGAAGGAAGTAAAAACCTTTCTATGAATAGTGAAATGAAGAACCTGAATAATTGGGTCCCCTTACATCAAAACTGAACAACTGCTTTGATCGTGAGAGAATACTGTTCCACAGAGTGCCTGAAGTTCACAAGCACACCACAATTGAACTCTGTCTTGGCAGGTTGTAATCAGTACAGGATGGATAACAGTAGTACCTAACAGTAGTACCTAAACATCACAAGAATCACCACAGGAGAACTTGGCCAATAGCAGTCAGTGCAGGCTGAATGACTGTTCTGCTCTTAGCAGTCCTAATAAAATGGTATTAGCCCAGCTGGCTATTATCTTAACATACCACAACTGTGATAGCACACATTTATAGTATCAGAAATGTATCACCAGTCCACCAAAACCACTCAGGACCAAAAAGGACATGCAGCAGTGCTTGCAGACATCTGTCACGTGAGGCTAGCATCCTCAACTCCTTTAGGATAGCCAAGCTCTGCTGGTCCTGCACTCATCTACCACCACAATCCATACATTGTGCTGGACATGGTAAAACATTATTCATAATATGATGACTGTAATTCGCACCATCCAGGTATCTCTCTGCCCTATTTGTCTCCCCTATTTACTGACCAGATTCACAGTAAGGAGGAGTAATTGCTGTACATAGCGCTGGCAATGTATTTACATTTTCTACAATTACAAGCAACATGGGAACTTCAAAACAAATTATAGCTGTCAGATAACTATAAGGTTCAGTCATTTCTTACTTATCCTTCCTCCATTTCACTGTTAAGCGCTTCTACCCAAGAGATGGCAAGAGCACCACACTCTGGTCACTCAATTACAATACCAAAACACTTCGCACATAGGCTCATAGCAAGTGAAGTACCCATCCGGCCAAGCACTCCCCCAAGATCTAGTGGTGCTCATACACTCTTCGGAGCTCCACAGTGGGTGAAGAGGTGCTATACCAATGCAATCACAATACAATGCAATTAGAAAAGGACGGTGCTAATTTTATTAGTCCTGCGAGCCATAGCTCATCTTTTCCTGCAGCTTTACAAGCTCCTAATGGCAGATCAGCTTCCTGCTGCTGTTATTCTATTCCTCGAGCTCAGCTGATCCATACATATTCCACATTCTACTTGTACAACTTTTACAATGCCTTCTGCTGACGTTTTGTTATATTTTGTACTATCTCATTCGTGTATATGGGAGGAGGGCAGTCAACTTGATGTTTAGGTCTGGCGCTTGAAAGCACAACTGTTATCCGACCTAACCTACACCGATATTATTCTACAGTTCTTAGCTTCCACAGAAATACAAATCCATGTCCATGCTATTTACTTGTAATGCGTCACATTACCATCCAACTTTCCTTAAAGCCCGACCTATTGGCATTACCAATGCTTGTTTGATATTTGGGACAGGCTCTGCTTAATTAAGCCTTCATTACTTTTTTCTTTATTATTATTTTTATCGTAAGTTGCTCAAACACAGTCCAAAAACAGTGCACATCGTGAACACTGGGTACATAAAGATTAGAGCGAAGCAATATTGTAACAGCAGCACATTGGATTTCTGTTAGAGGTTCGCGTACAGTAACAATTAGAGGTGCATCAGCCCATCACCTACAACTTTATTATGCCAGCCCTTATATGTCTTGCATTATTTGCACGTCATGTCGTCGTATGATCCAAAACTCCTGAATCTCGTGCCAGGTACACCCGGGGTCATATCCAAAACTCCTGAATCTCGTGCCAGGTACACCCGGGGTCATATCCAAAACTCCTGAATCTCGTGCCAGGTACACCCGGGGTCCCATATGTCCTTGGGCATGGAAGTTCAGGATTGCAGCTCGTGATACAGCTCCGATTGTTCTATCGTAACTTTTTTTTATGTAAAAAGATATCCAGTCTAAATTTGCATAACTTTTTCCAATTTGTTTGGAGTTATGAGGGTACCTAGAGTTTGTGGTTTCCTGTGGAGAGAACCAAGAAATTGCCAAAATATGGCTATTTTTTTAAAAATTGGTAATAGTGCTGTTTTTGTTGTTGTAAAAATTACATCAGCTAAAGGTTTGCTGCGATTAGCTTACCCTTTATCTGCTTACAGCAACAGGCAGAGTTGCAAAAAATCATTTTTTTTCACCACTGTTTTCTACATGGTGATCAGGATTTCCTTTTTGAGGTTTCTACCTGCTTGCATTTTAAGGGGAAAGCAATGTTAAACCCATGGGTGAGCCCAGAGAGCTACACATTTTTGAGAAGTAGCGAGCATTCTGAATTCTGAAAGGAGGTTTTTTGTTTAGATAGCTCATAGTTTTCCTAAATGACCCAATTGTTGAAATTAAAAAAATGAATGTAAGTAGGAACAAAATAGAAATAGGTGGCAATGTTTCTAAGGGCCAATATACAAAAGTATTATACTTCCATCTGACAGACTCTTCCTGTCACAGAGGTATGTAGTGTTTGTCAGATGTCCAAAAACTCGTGACACCCTGAGCCATCCACCAAGCCGCACAAAATTGGGTTGTAATATTTTATTAATTCTGCAAGAGCAATGTCTGTTTGAATTACTCGTAAGGAGGAAATAAAGTGAAGTGTTTCGAGAACATAGCCTTGACACTTTGGATAACTGCCCCAGTTTTTTTTTTTGTCCTCATATCACCTCAAATAAGCAAGCACCCTCCTGATTACATCTGCCCCTCGTGCTTTTATCGAGGTCTTTTTTCAGTCAATGTCTGCGCCAAGGTACCGTCCGGCACAACATCAAAAGCTGACCAAGAGGTATAATCATAGCACATCATGGTCTTCCGTCAGATTCCAACGAATTACAAAATGACCCAGACTCTACCTTCCTCTTATTCCAATTAATCTTATTGTCCAGTTTCATGAAATATCTCACTGAGTTCCACCACTCCCTCCAGGTAGGGGTTGGCACCACACTTTACATTTCTCCCTCCTGGCCAGGAGGATCAAATAAAATATCAGCTGACTATGAAGCTTCGAAAGGCCCCCCAAATACAAAACCTTGCTCTACCCTATCAAACATAATTAAAGTGGGTCTTACCTCCACTTCCAATCCCAGTATGTCAGAGATTATCTTACCCACATTCCTCCAGAAGCTTTCCAGGGTAGGACAGCTGGCAAACATATGAATATTGTCCACCTCTCGAGCACCACACGGCTTACATTTGGATTCCCCATCTCCTCTTATCTTAGCCAACTTCGCCGGTGGCCAATAAGCTCTGTGGAAAGGGAAGAAGTAGTTTCTCCTTAATGCAGCGGATTTAATTACAGAGTAAAGCATGCTTATAGATAATTGCCATGACTCTTCCAACTCTGCAATTGGCAAGTATCCTTCCCAAACCAGATGAGGGGGTCTCATGCTTTCTTCTGTGCCTGCCACCAGATATCCATACCAGCATGATACCTTCTTCTTTATTGGTTTCGGATTTTGAAGATTCTTCTCCATAGAATTTACTCCAGCATCCGACCACCCCTGATTTCTGATCCAAGCAGATATCTGATAGAACTTAAACCTGGAGAGCATTCCATCTGTCAATTCCCTCCAAGTATCCCAAGAGAGACCCTTACCCCCTTCCACCATCTGCCCCCAGCACGTTATTCCAGAGTTCCCCAGGGGTTTTGCCAGGATGTCCAGTAAGCATTTGGGAGTTTCAGGTGAATCCCACACTGGTGACCAATTACTATAATACGATATCCCCAAAAGGGACCAAACCCCATACCACATTTGCGCCGCGGCCTTAAAACACTTCAACCGCACTTTCTTGAAAAAATTGTGAACCCCAAACTCATTCATGAAGCCAACCTCTGACAAATTATTCAGTATATCACAATACATAAGACCCACCAGAGAGCTATTAGGGTGCAACATAAGCATTCTACTATTCTTCAGTTGATATGCCCAACAATACAGTTGAAAGTCCGGGAGCCCCAGCCCTCCACTCCCTAACCTCCTTCTCAGCTTCTTTCAAGAAAGTCTTACCCCCTTATTAGCCCAAATGAAAGATGTGATTCTCCCCTGTATTCTCATAAGAGATTTTTTTAATTAATCTCCAACGGTTAGGTAGAATGGACTTCTTGACCAGATTTACTTGGCCATACAGAGTAAGGGGGGGATTCTGCCATTTCTTTAAAATCATGTCTACCTCTTTAGAAACCCTATGCAAATTTACAGTGGAGACCTTCTCTAGATCCTGTAGTATTATTATCCCCAAATACCTTGGTTCTTTCGATATCCTAATCTCCTGATGGTCCTGATTCCATAGCATTATCTCTGTTTTACTATCACTCTGTTTTACTATCACTGCCCTTGTTGTCTGGAAATGAATTTGGAGTGTAAGCTGACTAGTATGTTCATGATCATCCTCTGTTTTCTTTTTGGCTAATTTGTGCGAACCAATAGTTATTAATATTTGTTTTTTCCCCTAAGTTCTTTGCAGTCTTGACACACCCTAGTTCCATAGTTGCCTCTTCTGAGGGAATGAATGATTTAGCTACAGGATTAAGATCAGAAATTGTGGAAATTGATAGGCAGTTAGGTGGTTAATTCCTCATCAGACATGTGGAATTTCACTTTGCAAGACCCATTTTGCAATTCTATGCCTTTTCGTTGCTGAAGCAGAGTCACTAGAACACCCCTTTGAGATACAGAGATTTTGTTAATTTGTTCTTTTTCTTCCATTGTAACTTTTTCATAGCTTTTGAAGTTAATATACAAAACCTTTAGTTATCTGAAAGTGATGTCATTAGGTAGTACAGGTAGATCCTGATCAACGTTTTTTTTAAATAACCAACTTTATTGAAAGCTTTCAAGCAAGGCACATAACAGTACAAGGCAACTGAAAGGATTGTATGTGTATAGCAGTTCAAGAGTCACAGACAACAATGGTATAAGGCATTGCAAGTTCATAACAACTCCATAATAGCTACACCACTTCCCCCATATTCGGTTGTGTTTGTGGGGACAGCCACAGGCCACAAAAAAACGCTTCCCCTGGTGAGTGCACCAGTCCATCCCCCTATGCCAGCACCCAATGGTTGGTGGTGCTCGCTGTTTCCAAGTGCGAGCCACATCTCTCTTGGTGACCAAACAAGCCATTCCCACAAAAACCCGCTCAGCCCGGGGTGCCCCCAGTTCCTTCACTAGCCCCAGCAGTACATTTCGGGGAGTTATGTCCAGGACACGATCCAGGACAGCGAAAAGCACCCGACCCATCCCCTCCCAGAAGGGCCTCAACACTGGGCAGTCCCACGCGACATGGACAAAATCTGCTGCTGGGAGGAAGCACCTCACGCATGCAGCAGGTCTATCAGGGAGCAGATGTATGTGCTGTGCTGCTGGGTGATGTAGGTCGCCTGTAAGTAGTTGAATTGGGCCATATGCAGCCGCAATGAAATCGCCAGTTCTTGGGGCACCATACAAGCCTCTCTCCACTCGTCTTTGTCCAGATCTCCCACTCAGGCTGTCTGGGGCGTGGATGAACAAAGAGCCGTAGATCGTTGAGATAGCCCCATTGCCAAGGCGCCCGAAGAAAACCTTTGCTTCCAACGGGTTGTACTCGGGCAACAGTTCGTCCGGCAGCTCGTGGGCCTGCACGGCATGGCGGAGTTGGAGGTAATGGAAGAATTGCGAGTTGGACAGAGCGCATCAAGGTTTGAGGTCCTTGAACATCGAGAGGCTACCTCCATAAACATTCCCTAGATAGGTGATCCCGATGCAATCTCAAGGAACAAATCCCTCCAGATTAAAGGGCTGACAAAGCCAGGTTCACCACCAGAGGGGTGTCATCTCAGTGAGGCGACAGTCCCAGCCAGTGAGCCGAAGAGACGCCCTCCTGCAGGGCAAGGACACACGAGTACAGGACGGGAGTGTGGCGGGCAGGCACGTCCCATATAGAAGGTCGAGCAGCCCGTCTAGGCTTATCTCAAAGATTTCTAAATGGTACGCCAGGTCATCCCACCCACCTGTGAACCATTCGTCAATCGGTACCGCGTGAACTGCGAGGAAGTAATGATAAATATCTGGTAGGCCCAGGCCGCCATCAAAGGGGGAGTTACCCAGTGTTGGAAAGGCTACCCTGTGCCTGCCTCCCGCCCACTCAAAGTTTGTGACCCTGGCCATCAGGGAGCGAAACCATTGGCGAGGGATGGAGTGAGGTTAGTTGCCAAGGATGTACAGATAGCGTGGCAGGCACACCATCTTTAAGAGGGCAATGCGCCCCATGGGGTTTAATGGAAAACTTGCCCAGCGGCCCAGATCACGCTTGAGTGCCTGGGCCAGACCCCAAAATCTAAGGGTCCGGGGGGGGGGGGGGCACGTAAAACCCTAGATATTTAAAGGAGTAACATTGGGTAGGGATGTTGAGGCACCAACTCTGCCCTAGTGCATCACCCCTCACCTCCACCAGACACGATTTGTCCTCGTCAACACGGAAACCGGACGCCTCACCATACAGCCGCAACAAAGCCAAACATCGGGCCCCGGACAAAGGGGGGGGGTCCTTCAGGAACGGAAGAATGTCATCCGTGTATAACGCTATATGATCCTCAAAGCCTTTCCCCCCCAACGCCAGCCCCAGATCTGGGTGTCGAAGCGTATAAGTCGCACCTGGGGCTCTATCGCTAAAGCGAATAACAAAGAAGAAAGCAGACACCCCTGGCCGTACCGTGTTCAGTGGGAAACAGGGGAGAAAGAACCCCATTTACTCCGACCTGGGCAGATGGGGCATTGTAGAGAAGGCAAACCATGCGACGGAACCCCTCCCCTAGCCCAGCCCGTTGAATAACTGTCCAAAAAATCCCACACCGCTGTATCAAAGGGCTTAGTGAAGTCAATTAACATTAGGGCCAGGGTGCCGTCCAAGTCGTGTGGCCTAGATATAGCCGCATGGACCCTCCTAATGCAATGACATGTACTGCAGCCTGGCATAAATCTGCATTGGTCCGGGTGGACCAGATGTGGCAACGTACGGGCCAAGCGGGTCGTAAGGGCTTTTACATTGATCTTGATGTCAGCATTGATAAAAGAAATTCGACGATAGGACGAGCATGTGTACCTAGGGAGGCCCTCTTTGGGCAACACCACGATCGTGGCACAATCCGAGTCTGGCGGAAAGGACCCCTGCCGTAGTACAGCTGCGTAAAAATTCAGAAGGTGAGGACAAAGGATATCATGGAAGCGTTTGTAGTACTCTATGGGCCCGCCGTCTTCCCAGCCTGCAGGGCTACCAGCGCAGAGTTCACCTCTTCCAGTGTAAGGTCCAGATCCAATTCTTGGGCAGGTGTGCTTGGTATGGACGACAGTGGAATGTCGTCCAGAATCGGGTTTGCGACCTCTGCGAGTGGAGGGGTATGCAGCGAGTACAACCCCCATAGAAGTCAGCGAAAGTCTGGGCTATAGCCTGGAGCCCCTCTCGAAATCAACCCGATGAATCTCGAATCCCCGGGACCATCCTGTCAGAGATACTCTGAGTTGCCAGCCAATTCAATAACTTACCCAATTTGTCACCGGTTGAGTACACCCTCTGCGTCGAGGCCATTCAATACTGTTTGGCCTCCTCAAGGGAGACTTGCCACGAGACAACAGGTGTCATTGCTGTCCCGACTACGTAGGGCAGCTTCCAAGTACATTACTCGCCCCTCAAGATCAGTCACCCGGGCTAAACGCTGCACCTCCGACTGGCGCATGTAGCCTTTAAGATGACCCCTCAAGGCGGGGTTACTGGCTGCCCAGAGCATCGCAGCCGATGACACCGAGCCCATATTCAGATGAAAAAGACCTGCAGTTCGCCCTCTACGGATGCTGAAGTCTGTGACACCCACGACAACAAAAGTGGGACGTGATCTGGGATTCCGCGCAGGAGGATGCGTTCAGAGTGGACCGAAAGGAGGTCTTCGGCCGGTAGCCACATCAGATCTATGTGGGACTCCGCAGCATGCGCTGCTGACAGGTGAGTGTATGTGCATAGGGCTAGGGTGCCTGGAACGCCAGACATCGCAGAGGCCAACTGAGTCGGCCCAGGAGTTCAAGTAACCAGAGCGGGCATGGGTGAGTGGAGCCATCCAGCTCGGGGTCCGGACCTGCGTTAAAGTCCGCTCCAACAACTGTAAAGCCCGGAGGGAGAGTCAGCAAGAAGGATCGCAGTGTTTGCTCAGAGGGTTGCAGCAGGGAGGGGACATAGCAGCACGCAAAATTGTACAACCTGGCTTCTAAACAGCGCTTGATGCCCACATAACAGCCCTGTGAGTCTGTGTGTTGTGCAGTGACTGCAAGGGGGAGGGATCTATGCAGCAGTGTAGCAACCCCTCTGGAGCTGCGCGCGTAGCCTGAATGATAGATTCTGTCATACCTAAGATGGGGCAACATATGCCCATCAGATGGGTCTCCTGCAAAAGGACTATGGCTGGTCTGTGTCGCCTGATGTACCGTAACACGGTGGAAGGCTTGATCCAGTCCAGCAGGCCGTTCACATTCCAAGAGAGAATCATCAGGTTATTGGAGGCCATAATGTGCGTGTAAAACAGGAGGCAGCTTCTGCCGGGGCAGGGGGTGAGGTATTGGTCTGGGAACCTGTAGTGTTGTGCCGTACATATGTCGGATAAGCAGTGCTAGTGCTTGCCATAAACAACCTAAAAGGAAAAAATACCGTTCGAACAGTAGAAATAACAGTGAACATACACACCCCCCCACCCCACACTTCACCTCAGGAAGCATCTGTTGACCAAAGAGGTTACCCACAACAACTAAACTAGGGGGGAACGTCTGTGTCCTTTAGGCACCCATGCAGAAGGATCTAGTGCTTGACAATGCGTATCACCTCAAGCAAGTGTCATTGGAAATCGGTCCGCAACAAGGACGACACTGGGGGTCAAGAAGAGCCGTCTGCATTATGGCCCCTGCGAGGAGGAGGCGCAGCCAGCCAGTACCAGGGTAAGTCTTACTCAGCCTGCTTCCCCCCAACAGAAGAGCAACCTGAAGAAATATCTAGCGTCTGAGTCATGGCATTGCGGAAAATTGAGAAGAGGATCCCAAGTCCGGTTCAACAGAATGGAAAATCATGGGAGAATTCGAAAGGTTTTCAGCCACCATTGGTGATGCTGGAGGCGAAGCAAATTCTTCTTCCGGAGCCGAGCCAGGGCCTTCCACGCAAGCCCCATGCTCGACCCAGGCCTTCCGAGAGCGGGAGCGGTCACCCCTCTGCTGACAGCGGGGTAGCAACTGGGCACGATCCACTGGGTCTCCACAGCGGTGCAGATCAGGGGACGATCTCTGCAGCGGCCGCTGCTCAGTCACCCACTCCCAAGCCTGATCCGGTGTGTCAAAAAAAGAGGGTGCAAGCTTGGAAGAAGACTTTGAGTTAGGCAGGGAACAGAAGCATGTAGCGCAAGTCA
Organism: Calotriton arnoldi; assembly: GCA_963921515.1. Taxonomy (NCBI): domain Eukaryota; kingdom Metazoa; phylum Chordata; class Amphibia; order Caudata; family Salamandridae; genus Calotriton; species Calotriton arnoldi. The sequence continues at coordinate 5,656,030 of CAWUFW010000001.1, read as the reverse complement.
AGTGCTCGGAGTTTCTGCGTTACTTCAACGAAAGAGCACCTTCGCTGCTACACTGCCCCGTGTAATCAGGAAAAATTTGTACTTTGAAGTTATCGAACCGCAGGTCTGAGAAGTCGCAGACCTCCTGCAGGATCACATCTCGGTCTTTGAAGTTGTGTAACCTCAGGATCATGGGCCGTGGTGGGAGGCTCTGGGCCGGGTCCTCGGCGCCAGGGAGCAGTGCACTCTTTCAATGAGGAAGGAAGCAGACAGTTTGTTTTCTGGCACCCATGGCGTGAACCAGCCCTCCAGCACCCTAGCGAAATCCCGCTGCTCCAGGGACTCGGGTAGGCCCACAAGGCGGCGATTATAATGCCCCGATCAGTTTTCAGCGTCTTCTGCTCTCTCCGTCAGCGAAACCACCAAGGCAGAGATCTTGGACATCTGGCTTTTAAGGGAGATAACCTTGTCCTCAGTACTGAATACCCGCTTCTCTACATCTGTTGCTCGGTCCACCACATTGTGGAGGTCCTGGCGCAGTAGGGAGAGGTCCACGCAAAGGCTGTCCACCTTGGACCCCACTGCATCCCTGGAGTCCTGTATGGACTTTAGGACCACCCACAAGTCCGTTGTCCCCCACTGCGCCAAGTCGGGTGCCTGGTCCCCCGGACCCCCAGCAGCTCCTGAGTGGTCAGTCGGCGGGACCGTGTATTGGGCTTTTCTAGTCTGGACCTGGGTCTGTAGCGGAATTTTCCCTCACCCCATCCTCCAGGGTCAGGGGTTCAACCAGCTGGTGAGGAAGGAAGGCAATAGCACCCCAAGTCTAGGGCCCTGGGGTGACCCGGTGGGGGGGGAGGGTCCAGAGTGACAAGGGTCCCCCAGTGGCCAGTCCCCGGCAAGCAGGAAAGCGGGCATGGGGAGGTCAGGATGCCAAGCGCAGGCAAGATGAGGCAGTCGCACCGCCAACCACCACCCGCTGGGGCTCCACACTGTCCCACGGCGCCCTGGGGGCTATGTCCTGTACCACTGCGAATCTCCAAGTCCCGGCTCCCCTCCAGTGGACCCCCCCAAGTGCTGCAGGATCAGGGGGGGCCTCCTCACCCCACCCCGTGGCCCCCACCGCCAAGTGCCCGGCGATGGATGTCACAGCTGAGGGCCCCAGTAGCTGCAGCCAGGTCCCAGCGAGCTCACCGCAGCCACGCCGGGTTCCAAACCAAGCAGGCCGCTCCCACCGCCGCCTGGCTCCAGGAACACTGCAGAGCACCCCACTGGCACCGCCACAGCCGACAGCCGCTCCCCCGACCAGTCCAGAAGGCACACAGGCCCTGGCAACAGCAACTGCCCCGCCTCAGCCTGAGGGCCGCCTCCTCTGCTCCCAGTCCTCCTTGACCGACAGGCTGGCCTCACCACCGCTGCCCCCCTATACCTCTGAGCCACTCAAATGGGAGGAAACTCTCTGTTAACACCAGGTGTTGCAGCACGTGCCTTCTCCTCCTCTCGGGCCGCAGCTAGGACCACCGCGGCGGGCACCGCCAAGACAATTAGGGAGCACCTGATGCTGGTGGGCGAGGCCGGGAGATCGCCACCACCCGGCCGGATCGTTGGCAATCAGGGCCTTTCCGCCTGCAGCTACATCCAGGCCCAGGCGGTCGAATCTGTCGCGGGCCACCATAGGGCCCAGTCGAAGCCCAGGAGGACGGGCCCCGTCTCTGTGTCGCACCTCCGGCCCTCAAACCACTGGCCGTCAGTCCAAGTCTAGGGCCTTCTCGTGTGTCGGTAGAGTGAGGCAATCGGCAACGCTGGGCCCCAGGTGCCCTCGTCAGCACGCCCCTTCTCCTGCGGCCCAGCAGTCTGGCGCAGCCTCACGGTGTGGCCGTCACGTTAAGGGGGCCCCCCAAAGGCTCAAAGCAGCCCGCACGTCCCCGCTAGGTACTGTGGCGTGTCTGGTGCCGCATGTGTTAGTACGAGTCGGCATTGTCAGGCAGGATGGCAACAGCTAGATTTCGGGTGACGGGAGCTAATTCAGAGCTGGACCACCATCTTGGCCGCCCAGGCCACTGATCCTGATCAACATTGACAAAATCTGGCACAAGAGTATTTGAAGTGCATGGTAAAGTCACTAGATTGTCTTGAATTTGATTTTTTTTAACATTCTCTTGAGGATTAGTCTTCATCTGAGTAGACAGGTTATTGCCTCGCTCTGTTGTTTATAGGCTTTTTGAGTAGATAAAACATTCAAAATAGAGGTTAACATATCAAGAGAATGATCTTAGGTGGTGAGTTGTTTTGCTCATAATTTAACCATAGAAACTCGAATATTTTATAACACAATCTTCAAAGCCGATATCAGGGGATTAAAATAGCAGGTTGGGGGTACATTTGATGTATTTTTTTTGTATTTATTGGTATTTATAGAGCGCATCAATCATCCCGAGGTACATCACGGCGCTTAGGACGGGTTTTAGTGCAGTGCAAATTGGTCAGTTGAATAGGATCAGCATCTAGGAAACAGGGTGGTTTTTAATTTTTTTCTGAACAAAAAGTAATCATCTGTCAGGCGAAGATCAGTGGGTAGGTTATTCCAAAGGACCGCAGCTGATTTGGAAAAGGACTGATCGCCCATCCTGACTTTGGAAGTGGTTTGACTGAGGCGAGAGCCAGATGACGTGATCTCAGATTGCGTGAAGGGACATGGAATTGTAGCTTATCTTGCAAGATGTGTGGCCCTTTTTTATGCAATGTTTTATGTGCAAAACAAAGGAGCTTAAAACTGGCTCTCTGGCGGACTGGTAGCCAATGTAGTTCCTTCAAGCAGTGTGAAGCTGAGCTGTATTTTTTTTTATTACATATTAATTTAGCGGCGGCGTTCTGGACCACCTGGAGTCTAGAGAAAAGATAGTCGGCCATGCCAACATAAAGGGCGTTACCGTAGTCCAGTCTGCTTAAGAGCAGAGCTTGTGTTACTGTTTGTCTGCAGTTTAATGGGATCCAAGGAAAGAGTCATCTGAACAGTTTCAGTGTGGAAAAGGCTTTTCCGCACAATGTGCGTACTTGGTCCTGCATAGATAGGGTGTCATCAAAAATGATTCCCAGATTTTTTGCCGCACGTTTTGATTCTGGAGCGCTGCCTAGTGCCTGGGGCCACCAGCTATTGTCCCAAATCGCCTGGGCACCCCCGAAGAGCAGAATTTCAGACTTCCTGGCGTTTAGTTTTAGACAGTGCTGGGACATCCAGCCTGCGAGTTCAGTGAGACAGTTTATTAGGTTGTTCTTAGCCTCGGTATTGGTCAATCTATTTATCAAGGGAATCACTAATTGGGTATCATCGGCGTATGAACAGATGTCAAAACCCCATTTTCTGCTGATATCCGCCAAAGATGATACATATGCATTGAAAAGGGTAGGGCTCAAGGTAGCTCCCTGCGGGACTCCATATTCGATGCTTTTTGAAGTTGATGTACAAGATCCCTTTTGGATTGTTTGGGTTCGATCTTTCAGAAAAGAAGCGAACCATGACAGGGCTTTCGAGCAAATCCCTTTTTTATGTAAAATTTGAAGTAGTTTAGTGTGTGATACGGTATCAAAAGCCGCAGTGCCTTGATCAACTAGTGACCTAATATTGTCAGACACAGCTAGTAGGGTGGCCTCATTACTGTTATTGGCCCTAAAGCCGGTCTGTGAAGGGTCAAATAAGTTGTTGGATTCTAGGAAGATTCTAGGAAGATGTTTGAGAGAGCAGTGATTCCTCAGTCATTTGAGGGATCCCATAATTCATAGAAGCCAGATATATACTTGGATTTTACTCCAATAAATTTGTTTCTGATTTATTTCCCCTTGAAGTCATCTGTTTGTTGTATTTGGTTCTTCCCATTGTCAAGGAATGAGGAATTCAAACGTGCTGCAGGTGGAGGTGTAGGGCCTGAGATCACCAGTTGATCCCATGTTCTAGAGTCTTCACGTAGCTTCATCAGGTCTTCTTGATTAGAGCTAATCCCATTCCCAGTAAAAAATTCAGTGTTGCTTAAAATAGCAGTCCTTTTCACAGCAGAGCTAGTGAAATAGTCAAGAATTGTTGATTTATTTCTAAGTGGATAATCTTGAATAGGCAGAACAGATATAATACGCACCGAATGAAAGACTGGAGAGAGCAATAATCGAATCTTCATCATACATAATAACCCTGTGCTTCAAGATACTTTCTTTAGAGGGCGCTATATCCATAGTGGAAAATGAAGATTAGGGCATAAATCAGAATATATAAAAGGAATAGGTAGAATGAATACAATTATTAATTACAGAATAGGTACAAAAGTAATACATGAAAAGCATTTACACTGTGAACACCATAATGAGTCATAATGAAACGAAACATAGAGAAAAAATATAATTATTCTCTCTTTCCTTGTTTTATTTTTACTTCACACAGAGGAAAAAAGAATCCAATTAGATCAACAATAATCAAGGGACAGGTCAAGGTCCAGGGTACCCCGGGCTCCCACCCACTTGAATAATAAATAGGTCCAGGCCATGATAGAGGACTAGAGTTTCCCCAACACCACTCATGCACTAGCGATCTGGGGGATTAAGGCGGGTGAGCAAGCAGTCTTAAACACTAGAATGAAGCAAATTCCACATATGAAAATTCCAAACGGACTCTGCCACCACTTCTGTCTCGGTCTCTGCTGTCTCTGCGTCCCCATTGATAGTTAACTAGGACCGGGCTGCACTGAAGCTCCAATATACTAAGTGCCGAACATGAGGAGCTGAGCCAGAATCCTAACTCATGAAACTTGATGAAGCCAAAAGCAAGCAACAGGCTGACACGAGGAGCCACAAGAAGCGCAGCACGAAGGCATGGTAGCTGATTACCCAGAATGTCAGTAAGCCAATATGGGCCACCCATACCCCATACATAATTTAAAACAATAAATTAATAATCCCTGGTATTTTTGCTGCTTTATCTCCCTCTGAGGGCAGACTGGGATAAACGCCTCAATATGCCTCGTATGGGGGAAAAAAGACTGTCTCGAGACCCTGGGGTAGAAGGGTGCCGCCCGATTCCAATTCAAACGGCCCCTCCACAAAAATAAAAATATAAGTAATTCCTGGTGTCTAGTGGACAGGAAAGGGTATAAACTCCCCAATATGTCTTTTATTGGGACAGAAAGACTGCCTGGGCCTGTGGGTAGAAGGGTGTGGATCGACACCAGTAGAGGCCATCCCTCACCCAGTGCATTATCCAAAAGAAGTAATCCCTGGTCTTTAGTGATGCTTCTGTCCCCCTTGTTTAGGTAGACTAGCATAAAAGAATAAATAACCCAGTTTTCCTCCCAGGAGATCAGAAAGATTGTCTGGGCCCTGGGGGCGTGGGAGCAGGCCAATACTAGATAGGTTGAATCCCCCCCCTTTCATTTTCTTTAAATTAATTTCCCTGATTTGTCTTGAGTTTTCTGTCCAGCTTGGATGGGCAGATTGGGGAAAATCCCCCAAAATGCCCCCCTCAGGGCCCTGTTAGTGTGAGTGCAGCCACATGCCAGCCCCCCATTCATTTTGTTTTTTATTTTCCTGGTGATAGTGGGCTTTCTGCCCCTCTGGGGCAGGCATACGTGTGGTAACCAGCCTAACTTGCCCCCCACATGGACAGAAATATTTGTAAGGCCTTGGGTGGAGGGGAGAGCATGAAAAAATATATGGTGGTCCTGTGGGTGGATTATTGCTAAGGGATTCACCATCCTGCAATGATCCCCAAGCTGGAATCCACTAGGGAGAGGTACCATTGGAAAGGGTGGATTCCACAGAGCAATGAGTGCTTGGGCTGCTGAGCTGTGCCCCCAAGCACCAATTAAACTGAAAGAGGCCAGAATTGAAAGTTCAGGCTGCCTTCGCTTTCACAGTTGATGGCGTCAACACACATGATGCTCTGATCGTCATTAAAAAAAAAAGCCCCAGTCTGCACGGAAACCTTTTTGCAGCTTGAGATGAGGGCTTCAGAGGGAAAGCCTTCTGGCGCTAGCAGGGAAGTCACATCAATAGCATCCATGGGAATAAACAGAGAAATAAACATAGACTGAAGAAGGTATGTTCCAGCTCTGGAATTGAGCATTGTTACATCACAGCAGTGGAACACAAGCTCTGTTTAAATGAATAGCAGATAATAACAATAGTTTAAAGCTTGTTCACGATAATGTACGACTTTCGGGTCCCTATGTTAAATTTTAGTATTGTGCACGTGTGGCACTGAAGGTAATAAAATGGGTTTTGCTTATGCCTTTCGGCATTTGGGCAGTTCCACTAAAATAACGACATCTTTGTGGGTCTCTGTCAATTCCCTAATGCATGGTATGTCCTAAAACTGGGCCCAACGCCACAAACAACGTGTTAGTAGAGAACATGTTTGCAAAGTCTTATCAATTTTTTAATGCATCAACATGTATATAACATGTTTCTACATATGGACAGAAACGTTGATTCACTGCATAAATTCTATGAGGTTGTTTTCAGATGCTATATTTTGAAAGCTGTATGACGTACATGTTTTTATAAAAGTTGAATCTCAAGCAATGATAGCTCTCCTAGTCTTTGTTCAGATGCTGCACTTGTGGTGTCTCAAGGTGGATTGCTGTCATAAACTGGAATAGACTTTGTGTTCTAGGTGCTAAAAATAAGACTAAGAAAACGTATGGAATGAGTGATTGAAGTGAAAAGGTTCAGCTTAGTTATGGAATGGAGAGTTTGGAATGGAAGTTATTTTGAAGGGCATGGGAAACAGTGATTGGAAGATTGCTTTCCATTCATTGTTTTATTCCTTGTGGAAGTGTGCCGAATGCCAGTAGAGGATGCTTCTATTTGCTTTAAATAGAGCTGCTAACGCATGAGAAGAACTTTCTACTCATCAGTTTCAGCTGTGGCTTTGTTCTGCATTGAATGGCGACTCACCAGGAATAGATCAAGATAATTTACGTTTTCAGTTAACACCCAAAGCTCTTTACTTACTGCATGATGTTTAGTCAATCCACTGGTTTTGTTATCCTCGTCCAATGATGACTTTTAAGGAGTGGCTTGAATCCTTCTTACTTAGTTTAGAATTGATTTTTGGATCACGTTTTAAATTTATGTCCGGACCTGAGATCTGGTGAACTGAGGAACAATTGAGGAAGAGAATTGAGTGATGTCCTGAGAGATCATGTCTGTTTTGTAAATAAAATGTGTGACCGGTTAAACAAAGGTTCCAGACAATAAGCTACAGATGATTAAGGCAGCTAGAGTTTCAATTTGTTAAAAAAAAAGATTGAAATAGTACTTGTTGGATGTTATCGCTCTAATGTTGTTAATGAAGAAAGGCAGATTCAGCAGTTTCCTCTTCTGGGTTGACCATTTGCCTTTTCTTTTGTCAAGTCCTCAAGAAACAATTTTGCAAACGAATTTTGGTTTAGGGGACCAAATGAAAACTTGACTATAAAGGAACTGTTTAACTGTCATAGGGCGAATGTCTAGGAATGCTGAAATATGCCAATAATTACAATGCCTTGTTGAGACGGTTGTCAAGCATGTGAAATGAAGTTAATGGTGAAGAGGATATCAAGATGGTCTGACCATGTCAACGACAGGTAGGTTTATATCTAGAAACAATGTACGTTTCTTTGTATGGCCAGATAAACATGTAGGCCAGAAAATGTCTCGAGATATCCCAATTATTTCCATAGCTTCAATCTTTGAGTAGAGACATCTGCCTAAAGATAAAAATCGTCTAGCCCAATCAGTTTAAAGGAGGATTTATATGACCTGCAGAAATGTTATTTCTGAAAGCACTGCTCTTTTTGCTAGCATGAATGTAGATTCAAATGACTGGAAAGTGTACGGTTCAAAAAACAGTAATTAAGTTGTGGTGTGTGTGTGTGTGTGTGAGAGAGTATTTCAAAAATCTATCCTTTTCTGATGAATCTTTAAGCAGGTGCTCAAAATGATTTTAACTCCTCTTTGTTTAAAATCACTTACATAGTAGATTAAATGTATTAGAAGATTAACCTTTGGAAGATTAACCTTTGTTAACATTATGAAATAATTAGATGCACTAAACCATGCCAGCTGTTTTCTATCCGAGCTGGATTGTACAAGACCTAAGCCATTATTATCGCTTGTGTTCCCTGGACTCTGTCATAGTGGACGTACCGAGTTCCCCAGGGGAGTTTAATGCTCTTTAAGCAGTGGCCACTCTTTGAAGCAAGTCATTGATTCGAGTTACTATTACGTTTCTTTGCTTTTCGCTTGTTGGCTTTCCATATCCTAAAGGTTCGGTTGCTGTTAGTTGTTATTAACTGACCCGGTTTTGACAGGTTTTAACAAAGACTTGGTTTTCACGATGGATCCTAATTCATTTTGAAGTGGTGTCAAAATTCGTCCGGAACAAGTGCATTGTTCTCTCGACACTCCTTCAAATAGTCCAGCTAACAAAAGAATAACTTCAAGGTATATGTCAAGCAAATTGGATGCTGAGAGAGCACTTAGTTTTTACATTACCTTACTTGAGGCCTTTTCAAAACGTCTGTCATGTGTGGCCTGAGGACACAACACTCACGTCAAAAGAACAAAACATTAAACTTTTTAGATCAGAGGTGTTGAAATACATTGTGCTTTACCTGTTGGCAGCAGTATCACTCCGAGTGCTGACAACCAACTTAACTAAATCAAAATCGACCGTGGTGGCCTTGGTCTAGGGTTGCCATCCGAAAGTTGTGGCAGTGAAAACACACTCTTCCCCGTCATCTCTCCTTGCACCAGTCCTTGAAAAAATCAGTTGAGTGCTCATTGTTCGCAGAAGAAAGCTGATATTTTAGTAGGAAAAATGAGTTTGTCCCACGACCCTAAAAGGCCAGCCCTCTAGTAAAAAAACAAAAAATATACGGCAGCTGTTCGAAACAGACAAAAGTATATTCTAGCATTGTAAAACGCTGAAATGTGTTATGGCTATAAATATACATCAGGAGACAGACAAACATGGGCACTTTAAAAATTGAAATTAAAGACATGTTGCCTCCAAATGTTTTTAAGGTGTGAGTAAGGTCTTTCATTTGAATATGACAAGTGCTTTAGAAGCATTTTTTTTATTAGTCAGAAGACACGTACACTGATTTTTTTATTTCTGTTTAGTGCACCATTGAACAGTTTAGCACGGAGTACTTACTCTCTGTGATGTCCCAATTTACAGGAGTGTGCCTAAGTGGTAGAAATCTATATACTAAGCCTAAGGCACACTTACTTACATGTGTGTAAAAATCGCCAGTATGCTGCAATTACCGTATTTGCAAGTTTAGGGGCGGTGTTTGATTGTACTAATTTCTGAATGGGGTAAGCTGCATATGTATGTAAATTCGAACAAAAACCTATTCTTGTGAGTATTCACATACCTATTGTAATGTCTTGCTTCAACCTCCCACACATGTTCTCCAGTGAAAGCCAGGAGTCCTTTCCCAGGGTGAAAAGGTTCTCTTCTTTAATTGCGGGGTTGGGGAATCACTTTCTCTGTGGGGGTGAAATATTTTCAGTGGTGAAAGAAAACGTTACATTTGACAGTGCACATGTACATATGCAGATTTTTCTACCTTGTGGAAATTCTGCATATATACGTTTTTTACTTTGGTGTTTCCTCAAGTACTCCTGGAATTCTTTTTGTATTCCCAAATGGTCGGAAATCTTTTCCAAACATATGAGATCTGGGCTTGTCAGATTGCACAAAATAAGAGATTATAGCAGACAAGAGAAGCAGTCTTCACACTCACGATCTTCACAGTTGCAGAATGATTAAGCATAAAATAATGCCCTATTTAAATGTGTTCTTTTCCATTTTAAATGGATCCGCAGTACAGCACGAGTAAAGAAATTCTGCGATATGTGTTACATTGCATGGGTCACATACAATTTCTCACACCTTAGGTCAGAAATAACCATTGTCATTAATGTTGCAATACTCCTTGTCTAAATGTTGTATTGTTAGTCCTTTTCCAAAAATAGTTTACTTAATACTGATTCATATTACGTTTTAATGCTTTTCTGATTTTTGGGGTCTCTCTACTTACCTTTTGAGCAGCATTACTCTCTTTGCACTCCTTTCACAAGACCTTTGGCTTTCCGGCCTGCCCCTGGCGCGCCCGTTTGTGCGGAGAAAGGCAAAGGGGAGAAGCCTCACTTGCGCATTCAATCCTCGCCCGCCGCCATTACTGAGGTTAGCGGTGTAGCGTACCGCGCCTCAAGAAATAAAAATCGATGCATCGCAGCGGGCTCGTGCTACTGCCCCAAAGGCAAGCCAGTCTGTGCCTGTCCGTGCCTGGACGGCGCCAAGCGCAAGACCCCCTTTTGCAAGGCATACCTACCCCAGAGAATCTCTTTTGGCATTCAACAGAACCAGCAAGTTTAATCTTTGCCAGACCCATATTTGGAACACTAATTCTGATTGTTTTAAATGTCAAATGTGCAATTTTACATTAAATAAAGACCCCTACAACCTATACAACCTTACCAATCTCAGGACAACCCCGGCAGAGTCAACTGAGAGGCACATCCCAGGGAGGGAGGTCTCTTGTATAGTGCTCTATACGAGGTCCCTCAATAAAAACAAATATGAGTTTGCTGACTTTATGGTCCAATACAAACCTGATATTATTTTCCTCACAGAGACCTGGGCAGACAATTACTCAGAGCCAGACTTTAAAATTGCGATCCCAATGGGCTATAACATTGAAAGACTGGATTGAGCAGATAAAATGGGCGGGAAATCACAATTGCCTATCTCAACTCGATCAAAGCAAACTTCCAGCCCGTCTTCCACCTCGAGTGTGAAGCACTCAGTTTCAGGCTGAAACTGAATAATACATACGCGTTTCAGGGATTATTAATATATCGATCACCAGGCCCCAAGGGCAAGTTTTTCCAGATGATCCAGGACTTTATTGAATCAGGTGTTAATTATTCTAGCTTTACGATCATGGGTGATTTTAACTTTCACTTAGAACTCACAAATAATCGCGACTCGGATCACCTGGTGGACAATCTCGAGCTTTGACTTAAAGCAGTTAATAGAGGAACCTACTCACCAGGTGAACCACACTTTGGATGGAGTATTCACAAATAATCAAGATCTAAGATTGGATGAGGTCCTGTCCATAGTATGGTCGGACCACAGGGCCATCTTTCTCTCACTCAAGGTTCCCCCCAACAATGGCCCCGCACAAATGCACTTAGAACCTTTAAGATGCCGCCCTGGAAAAAGCTTGATGTAGATGTGCTGAAGGATAATCTCTCGAACTCGAACCCAGTTTTAGACAAAAATATGGATATTGCTGCAGCCAACTATACACATTGGTTAGAATCAGCAGTTCTTAGACAGATGCCAGAAAAATTGATAAAGAAAAATGTCACAAGAAAAAGCCAACAGCTCCCTGGTACTCACAAGAACTAAAAGCTTTCCAAATGAAATGTAGATCCCAAGAGCGCAGGTGGAGAAGTGAGTACAGTCAAGAGGAAAAGACTAAATATAAATAACTACTGGCGAAGTAAAAATGTGAGAAGCTGGCCTGGTATAATATGATGTCCACTAATGTAAGTGGGCACCTTGCACCAGTCCAGACAACCATTATGGTGATTTAAGAGGTCTTAGACAACCTTAGAAAGCTATCTAAGTGGTAGCTGTGGAGAGCAGCCTTCAGGCTTAGTCCAGGAGTGTAAAGCAGCTTGTTTCACCAGAATGCAATCTTATAGTATAGATTAAGTGAAAAAGAACCACACAAGGTATTTATAAAAATATGTATTTATTATATAATACTCTCTAACACATTTAGATATCTCCTACCCGGAGATAAACACAATACTTTGCAAAGAAATACAGTAAATAGCACAGAATACACAGTGGACCCCGCGGGGGGACAAAACCATATACTAAGAAAGTGGTATAAGAACCACGACTCGGGTCAAGACAAGGTCGAGAGGACGTAGAAGTGCTGGGGACCCAAGGAACCACCCAAGGTGCATAGGTAGGGACCCCACGGAGAGCATGTGCAGTGTGGGAACACAACCGCATGCTCCGTACAACTCTACGTGTAAGTCGCGGTTGGATTTTTAAAGATTAAGGACCCTTCCCAGCAGACCCTGAAGAAACTCCGTGGAAGAAAGAAGGTTGGAGAGCCACCCCACCCGTGGATACCCTAGTACCCACGTTACCTACACCAGGGAAGCCGGGTGCATAGGTGTGAATTGGTGTTGGAAACCGCTGTCGAACCCAATGTAGGACTTCAGGAAAGTGCCGCTGCTGAAGAAGGAGAAAGTGTCCAGTGGAATCCGAAGGTGGATTCTAGATGAGAGGTACCTGCAAGCAGAGGGGACAGAGTCTATGTCACTCAGGAGTGACCAGGAGAGCTGGAAGACGAATGCCCACCAATGTCGGGAGTTGCAGGAGGGTTGATGAGGATCTTCCTTGACTCTGCAGCTGTGAGGACCAGGCAATGCTGAAGAAGACCAGGAGCCATGCTCGAGCTGTCCCACATCGGATGTCGAGTGCTGAGGGGTCGATGTCCGGCGGGAGCACCAACAAGCCTTGGCAAATGCAACCAACGCAGAAGTCGAAGAAGATGCAATGTCGGGACAAGCAAAGTCCAGGGGACTCACCACAAGCAGGGGAGTCAGGGCAGGCCCCAAGCAATCAGGGGAGCCCAAAAGAAACAAAGGTGACCCTCAAATGGATATACAGGCCGGAGGCACTGGAGTCGCGAGAGGACCTCAAGCAGCTCACCAGAAGATGCAGGCTACGATGCAAAACGATGCGGTGTGGCCGAAGACTCTGGTCGCTGGAGATGCTCGAGGTGGGGGCTACTTGGAGCCCGAAGATCTTTTTGGAAGGAAGCCAACAAGCCTTTGCAACTGCAAGTTGACGCTATGCACAGGGGTTCAGTTATTGCAGCCCCCACGAGGGATACTGGCCTCAAACTTGGTAAGAGGGTAGGGCAGGCCTCGAGAGCTGTGGAGAACCACCAGCTGTGTTGCAAAACATTACGGAGTCCGGAGGAGCTCAGGATCAGCAGACCGGTTGACTTAGTTGCAGTGCTTGCGAATGGGAGATTCCTTCAGGTGTCTTTGATGCCCACAGGCCTTGGAAGGTTCCTCTATGGTGCACAGGCACAGACGATGCAGCAGACTGGAAGGGAGACGAAGTCGAGCTCAAACGAAGTTCAGCGAAGTCCAGAGTGCCCAGACGGTAGAAGAAGAAGTGGTGTCTGATCTGAATCTTGTCCCACAACGAATCTAGGGACCCACCCCCAGGTAAGCCCTTAAGTACCCTAAGGAAAGGGTTGGGACGATTCAGGGGACCCTCCCAGGGGAGGGTCTGGACAGTGGGGAGGTTACTCCCATGTTCTTTGTACAGTTTCGCGCCAGAGCGGGAGCCAACGGCTCCCAGTGCTGGTTTGAACTGGACAATGCATGGGGACACCAAATGTGCCCTTCCTGCAGACTGAGTGGCGCTGGCAAGCGCACCCACCCGGCCCCAACACACTAAATCCTATCTGGGAGATGGTCACACCTCCCTGTGACAGGATGCCTATTGTTCTGCCTTCCCCTGCTCGAGCTTGGCTCAGCAGTAGGAGGGCAGAATCGTGTCTCTGGCCGGCAGCAACCATTTTGTGCTGTCCGGGTCTAGAAGGTTGGTACCGGGAACACTGAGAGCCTAACGGAGGGCTCTTCCAGTGCTTGGAATCATACCTCACACACCGTTTACAGTGTGGGCGTATGATTCCAACATGTTTGATACCAAACATGATAGGATTCGTTGCAGCCAGTTTCGAGATGGTCATCGCGTAATTACGGGATGCCCCTTTATATGGTATATGGCTGCTTCACTTACAACCCGGGAGAATGGACTCCGTAGGCTGTATGGGTGTCCTGCTCATGCAGGGAAACCCTCACGCTTAGAACCAAGCACCCTGCCTTCAGGATTGAAAAGGCCTGCTACAGGGGTGACTTATAGGTTTTAAGTGCAGTGACCCCAGATATAGGAAACCTTTATCTGTAGTAAGTGGTGCTAGCACCAGCTTGCACAGGCTGCAATGGCAGGCCTGTAGTTCCATTTTGAATGGTCTCCCATGGGTGGCATAATGCATGCTTCAGCCCATGGGGAACCTCTGGGGTACCTATGCCCTGGGTACCTTAGTACCATATACTAGGGACTGATAAGGGTACCCCAGTATCCAATCTGGGATGTACCCAAGTACTCATCATACCAATTTAGGGGAAAAAGCAGATAGGCTGGGGTCCTGATTAGCAGGATCCCAGTCAGACTAGTCAGTAACAGCTTAGCACCAGGCAAAAAGTGGGGGTAACCATAAAAGCAGATCCTACATTCCTACACAACCCCCTCCAAACGTAGGGAGATGAGACTAACCTTGCCCAGTTGAGTCTTCATTTTCTAAGTGGAAATATCTGGAGAGTCCATCTGCATTGGCATGGTTACTTCCAGGTCTGTTCCACTGTATAGTCCATCCCCTGTAGTGAAATAGACCACCTCAAAAGTTAGGGGTTTTCACCCTTCATCTGTTTAAGCCATAAGAGGGGCTTATGGTCTGTCTGAACAATGAAGTGAGTGCCAAACAAGTATGGCCTCAACTTCTTCAGGGCCCAGACCACAGCAATGGCCTACCTCTCTAAAGCTGACCAACGTTTCTCTCTGGGGGTCAACCTTCTGCTGATAAAAGCTACTGGTTGATCCTGGCCCTCTGCATTCAGTTGTGATAACACAGCCCCTACCCCTAACTCAGATGCATCTGTTTGCACAATGAAAGTTTTTGAGTAATCAGGACTCTGCAGAATGGGAGCAGTGCACATGGCCTGCTTACGGTCATCAAATGCCTTCTGACAGCTTACTCTCCACTGAACTTTCTTGGGCATTTTCTTTGATGTGAGATCATTCAGAGGAGTCACTATGGACCCATATCCCTTTACGAATCTCCTGTAATACCCAGTCAGGCCCAAGAAAGCTCTGACCTGAGTCTGGGTAGTTGGAGCAACCCATTCCATTATGGTCTGGATTTTGCTCTGTAGTGGTTGAACCTGGCCTCCACCTACCAGGTGGCCCAAGTACACAACCTTACTCTGCCCTATCTGGCACTTAGTAGCCTTGATAGTGAGGCCTGCTTTCTGCAGAACCTCCAAAACATTCTTGAGGTGGACCAGGTGATCCTCCCAGGTGGACCTGAAGACAGCAATATCATCTAGATATGCTGCACTATAGGCTTCCAGACCTGTTAGAACTTTGTTCACCAACCTCTGGAATGTGACAGGTGCATTCTTCAAACCAAAAGGCATCACAATTAATTGATAATGCCCACTAGGGGTTGAAAATGCTGTTTTTGGCTTGGCATCCTCAGCTAATCCGATTTGCCAGTGGCCAGCAGATAGGTCAAATGTACTCAAAAACTTGGCTGAGGCCAAAGTATCAATACATTCATCTGCCCTAGGAATTGGATGAGCATCAGTCCTAGTGAGTACATCAATACCTCTGTAGTCGACACAAAACCTAATTTCTCTTTTTCCACCCTTGGTGTGAGGTTTGGGTACAAGGACTACTGGGCTAGCCCAAGGGCTATCTGAGGGCTCAATTACTCCCAACTTCAACATCTTTTGGACCGCTGTCCTGATGCAATCTCTGACATGGTCAAGGCTGCCTGTAGGTTTTATTCTTAACAGGTAGACTTTCACCTGTGTCCACTTCATGGGTACACCAGGTGGTTTGACTGGGTGTCAGAGAAAACATGTGCCTGAATTGATTAAGGACTTTCCTGCAATCAATCTGCTGTTGATCAGGGTTCTGAGAGAGGAGATCAGGGAGAGGGTCACTCTCTTCCTCCTGTCCCTCATCAGTTTCCATGAGCAAGCCCATGTCAGCCCTGTCAACATCTATCACTAATACCCATACAGGAGCTGGAAGTGGAGGCTTCACTCTTAGCCGGTAGTAATTCCGTCCCGGCCGGTGCAGGGAAGTCAGTCTTCTTGAATATCTAGAATTGCTTAGGTCCGCGGTCGGGGACCTTGGGAAGGATCCGGGTGTTGAGGCTTCACTGCTGCAGCGAGTACGTTGTGCGCGCCATGTCCGAAGTGTCGGAGACCGGCTGGGACGGAATTACTACCGGCTAAAAGTGAAGCCTCCACTTCCGGCTCCTCTCAAGGTCCCCTACTTTGGACTTTGTCATTCTATGATTACCTACTTACCTTCGCCAGCCGGGACGGAAGTACAACCGGCAGAGAGATTACCTGCCTTAATTCACTTGCCAGAAGCCCTGAAGAAGTCGTGGGGTACTTCCCCAGACGAAACACGTGTTGGCTGGGCAACCGTTCTGAAATAAAAAAGAAAGAAAGAAAACACCACTCATGACTCTTCATCTGAAGTTTCACTTGATATATGCAAAATTGTGTTGCTACTGTATACGTGTGCACAGGCCTATCGCTATTTTGTATGACCATTGGTCAATCACTTAGGGGGTTCAGGGTTAACCCCTTCCTGTAGCACCGTCTCACGTGGACTTAAGATACACAACACGCACACTTACTGCTGGCGCCTTGCCTACCACAACTGTTGAAACCCTGTCTTGTGTGTCTAGAAGCCTGGTAAACATGCCTTTAAAAGAAGGTTGCATGCACTTTCCACTTGAAAAACAATATCTTGTCTCTACTTAAGAATCAATTTCTAGGACTCATCTTCCACACAGTGCAAGCCGTCTGTTACAAAAGACATATGGTGAAATCATGGTGGACTTGCATCCCACCCATTGCTTACCATTGGTTGAACTTACTGTCACTTTGATTTGATTGTTTCTTACTAAATGGCTTGCCTTCCTCTTCTTGTGTTTGATCCTCCCTGGAGCATAGCCTCTTTATGATCCTTTTTGTTTGGCTGACTTCTACCCTAACACTGCTCACATTTAGGTAACTACATTTTTATTTTTACTTCAACACTTTCAAAGAGTACTGTGTTTTCTGGTCTTCTGCTTCATGTACTGCTTCCACCCCTGAAATACCTGCCCCCATGCTGTGTTTCTCCCTACTCCTCCCAGCTTATCTTTAACCCCTTGGCCGCGGCGGTAATTCCACCGCGGCGCGGGGGGTGGGGGGTGAGCGCGGCGCCGCCATGCTCGTGACGGAACCACGCCGTCATGAGTCACGGGCGAGCTGTGCTCATGACAGCGTGGTTCCGTCACGACCCCGCCCACTCACTAATTCGCCCGCACAGGCGGGGAATCAGTCCCGCGTGGGTGGAGCGGCCGCAGCATGACGGAACCATGCCGTCATGAGCACACGCCGCCCGTGGCTCATGACGGCGTGGTTCCGTCATGCGCAGGGAAGGGGTTAAAAGCACAGCAATAGGGGGCGTGGCTACGTCGTGTAGCGTGATGGCTGCTAGTTAGAGAAGCTCCGTCGGACCTGTCTCCCCTCTCTACTATCCGCCATACGCATCCGATTCCCGAGGCTGGAATGACCAGTCCGAAGATACGCTGAGCCCAACAAGCCAAAAACCGAAGCTGGGGGACCCTCGCGGCCGGGGCTGCGGTCTTCATCGTGTGCAGCCCTCGCCACAGCTGGGACCGGGCCCTGGCGTAATCACTGGAGCCGAGGGAGGTGGAGCGGAGCGCGGCCTGCGCCTGACGTGAGCCCGGGGGCTGGGCCCATAAATCGGCGGGCGGAGTCATGAAGGGCCAGAAGCAAAGGCGACCGCAGCAGCGCCTACCAAGACGCCCAAGGGGGCGAGTGGGAGCCGAGTATTATTGGTGGAGCACTCCTTGTGGGAGGCCAACCTGGTGGGTCACGCCCGTGCAGTAAATTTACAGGCCGTGCTGGGAACCGCTGCCGCGGCTGGAGGGCGCCGCCACGGTGGTGTGCGTATAGTGCTTGGTGGAAACCCTACGCGACCTGCCTCGGCACCAGAGTTGGCCCCAGTGTGCAGCGCTATCTCGCCACACATACAGGTGGGTGCACGGTGTGCTCGCAGACTGAAACCCAGTCGGGCCACATACCTCTGACCGGGCCGAGGCGCGGATGACCTAAGAGACCGGAGGAAGATCCGGGCAGCGGGCCTGGCCCTGGTGCGACGATCTTCCCATAGCCACGGGAGGTGTTGGGAGGGGCCCTGGAGAGTCAACCAAGAGGGGCACCCTTGCAGAGGCAGCAACTGCAGACTTGCGTGACCCCCCATGCACCGTCCAGAGGAGGGCGCTCCTCTCATTTCCTTCCCCCGCCCTCCCCCACGAACCTGAAGACCTTGGTTACCGGGAGCCCGTGGGGATAGGCTTCCCCATCTACACGCCAGTACTGAGTTGCACGCAACGTCCCCACGCCCCACAGCACAAATTCGAACCAGGGGCCGACTCGTGGCAGGCTGCGATGTCGGGCACCAGGGGTCCCAAGGTCACCCAACAGAACAAATTGGACCGCTATACACTCCCGAAGACAGCGCTCCATGCCCAGCAGTCCGGTGAGAGAACGATGGGGGGGACGGAGGGAGACCTCCCTGAACCCACACTCAAAGATGTCATGGAAGCGATCGCAGGAGTCAGGACGTCTCTGGAGCAGAGGATGGATACGATTTCAACAGAAGTGACTCTCATTAGGGCTGATCTCACCAAAATTAGCGAAAAAGTTAAACAGCTCGAGCTTACCACGGCAGGCCTCGTCGACGACGCTTCACACCTCCAAAACGAAATCCAAGATCTGCAATCGTTCCGGAAATTCGCTGAAAGCAAGCTGGACGACTATGAGGGGCGCACCAGGCGCAACAACATACGCGTTATTGGGGTGCCGGAGAAAGAGGAAGGGCAAGCCACGGATCTCTTCATAGAAGACCTCATTCTCAACCACCTTAAACCGAAAGGTCTGTCGAAATTCTTTGTCGTTGAAAGGGCCCACAGGGTTCCCGGGGGGAGGCCGAAACCCGGGGCCCCCCGTCCAATACTTGCCAGACTGCTCAACTTCTGCGACAGAGATGCTATACTGCAAAATGCCAGGGAGACCCGATCGCTCCAGTATGAGAATGCCGAGATCGCCTTCTTCCCGGATTTCACGCAAGCGGTACAAAAGCAGAGGCGCTCCTTCCTTGCCGTCAAAAAGAAACTCAGAGATAAAGGAGTAAAGTACGCGATGCTGTTCCTGGCCCGGCTCCGGGTGGAGGCCGATGGAAGAGCATGGTTCTTTGATCACCCTGAGGCTGCTGCTGACTGGTTGGAGGGTTGGAGAGGGGCCAAGGAACACAACTCCCGCTGAGGGCATGGGTACACGGAGCCTGAGACCGGGAAGCGATTCGACTCCCTGACCGTGTGGAAACTCTTCGCCCGCTGGGAGCGGTCTGCTTCGATGAAAGGGACAGGTATCTAGAAACCTTGATGGGCGCTGGATGAACAGGTAGCCTTGCCTAATACATGGGTAATGATCCGGCACTCTGGCCCTTATCGGGACACTACAAAAGACTTGGACTAAGAGAGGGGGGCGCAGGGTAGCGGAGCACCACACCCCTCAATTTTCTACTATTAGTTCACATTTAGGGCGACAGGCACTCTGCCTAGTTGAACCAATGGGCAGTTCTGAGCCCAGAGTGCAGGAGAGCAGGGAGGGAGGGAATTGGGGGGGAATCTTGAGTTTTTAATTGTTCTTGTATCGACAAGATATATTTTCACAACTCACAAGGAGCACATAATTTGCATGGATCTTTATAAGAATGCTGTGGGACAAAAGTTATAAGATACTGAGTTGGAACGTCAATGGGCTTGGGGATAAAGTTAAACGCTGTGTAGTATCGCAATACATTAGACGACTTGCCCCGGATGTCATCCTGCTTCAAGAGACTCACTTGCTGGGTAATTCCTGTAAGGTGCTAAACAGGTGGGGCTACAAATTAGTGGCCCATTCAGGCTTTACCACCGGATCACGGGGAGTGGGCATAATGTTTAAAAATTCCTTTCCCCTCTCCATACAATCCACCTGGTCAGATGACAGTGGTAGGTACATAGCAATCACGGGACAGTGGGAGGGGAACACACTGACCCTCCTGTCGGTATATGTGCCGCCCGGCCTTCAGAGTCGCACGTTCAAGGACTTGGGCACAATATTGCTTTCACTCCCGGAAGGGTTCTTGGTGGTGAGAGGAGACCTTAATTCAGTGGTGTCGGGCAGTCTGGACCGGCACCCGGCCCTAGAGCTTGCCCCTCGTTTCGCTGGCTACCTGACTTTCTAGAGGCCCTAGGCCTAACGGACGCATGGAGAGCATATCACCCAGACACTATTCAACACACCTTCCACTCTGGGGCACACAACAGCCTATCCCGTATAGATTATCTCCTTGTCCCAGCACCTCAAATCATGAATGTCCAAGAAATCAGACACATGGCACGTGGTATCTCTGACCATTCCCCGGTGTGGGCTCACCTAGTACTGGGCCGGAAGAGGGTGTACAGAATTGCTCCTATCAACCCATGGCATCTCCGCAGTCCAGTGGTCCGAAAGGCACTGCTCCAAGCCTTTGACCACTACTATAAAGAAAATGAGGGGTCGGTGGAGTCTCCCCAGACCCTATGGGAAGCTTTTAAGTCAGTCATAAGGGGACAGGCGCTCTCCCTGATAGCGGGGGTACGTAAAGAGCAGCGGAAGGAGCTCACTGACGCTGAAAACGAGGTCCTCAAGTTAGAGGGAGACCTTAGCGAAGGGGTCACTCAGGAGAAAATACATGTCTTACAACTTAAAAGAGATGACTACAACGCATTAGCCACAGATAGAGCCAGAGCACTGGGCAGAGAAAAAGAGGGTAGACTATACGACCTAGGGGACAAGGCTGGGAAACTAATCGCGTGGTTGGACAGGAAAGAGTTGGCGAGCAGACTGGTGCCGGAATTACTGGATGGGGGGGGCAGGACGATTACCGACCCACAAGCTATTGTTCATCAGTTCGCTGCCCACTACAGCGTAACGTATCGTACGAGCACCACATACACTGAAGACGATTCACAGTTGATGCTCAGAGACATAAAACTGCCAACCCTATCGGCAGAAGACCTGAGTATGTTGGAGAGCCAGCTCACTGACGATGAAATAGCGCAAGCGTTCAGGGGTCTCCAACCTGGCAAGGCCCTGGGCCCCAATGGCCTCCCCATTGAGCTCTACAAACTACGACCAGACAAATTAGCCCCACACCTGCGAGCCATGTTTGAGGAGAGCAAGAGTTTGGGGATGCTTCCTCTGGACCAGAGAATTGCGACGCTGGTTACCATCCACAAGGAAGGCAAACCGAAAAACGAGTGCCTCGTATAGGCCCATCTCCCTAATGAATGCAGAGCCTAAAATTCTAGCTAAACTCCTGGCCAACCGACTCGTCCGAGTAATAGACAGTCTGGTACATCCTGACCAATCGGGCTTTATGCCCAACCGGAACACAGCGCTAAACCTGCGGAGAGTGCACGGAGTAATGGGGAGAATAGCCACGATCCAGGAGGCTGCAGTAATAGTCTCACTAGATGCCACCATGGCATTTGATACTATTGAATGGCCGTACCTTTTCGCAGTCCTGGCAAAAATGGGGTTTGGGCCGAGTTTCATCCAATGGGTCAAACTCCTTTACTCGGAGCCCCTGGCGGAAGTGGTAGTTAATAACAAAAAATCTGAAGTGTTCACACTCCACCGAGGGACCCGCCAGGGCTGTCCTCTGTCCCCCCTCCTCTTCACCCTTGCTCTGGAGCCACTAGCGGCGTGGATTCGTAGAGACCCAGTGATAAGAGGGCTGCGTTGGTCGGTGTCTTGGGGAACCGCATCTCCTTGTATGCAGACATACTTTTATTTTTGGCCTCCCCGAAAGCGTCACTCGGTAGAGTGCTAGACATCTTTGCAATTTTTGGCAGATACTCTGGGTATTCAATCAACTGGAGTAAGTCCCTCCTGTACATCCTCAGTTGGGCCCCACCACCCAGGGGCTGCCCTATACCAATCACCACAGTTGGCTTTAAATATCTGGGTATTTTTGTCACCTCTGACCCCACACTCCGATTCGCCAACAATCTGCTTCCACCTCTACAAAGACTGAAGCGAGATATTGTAAATTGGAAGAAGCTCCCGCTGTCACTGCTAGGCAGGGCAGCGCTTTTTAAGATGATGTCATTGCCCCGCTTCCTTTACGCGCTGCAGAATGCCCCTGACCTAGTTCCTGCACGATATTTCAGGGAGATAGAGGGCCTGCAGAGAGACTCGCTGTGGGACGGGAAGCCCCGAATAGCACTGTCTAAACTTGCCCTAAATTTGTATGATGGAGGGATCAGTCTCCCAGACCTCAAAAAATATTATTGGGCTGCCCACTTGGCCGCCATCAATCAGGGTACTTACCGCCGCCCAGATGACCCGGGATATGCCTTGGATAGATGGATACTACCAGGAGGGAATTGTAACAGGGCGCTATATTCTAAACCCCGGCAGCTTCCCCTCACGGGTCCAACTAAGCACTCAGTTCAAATTTGGCACGCAGCGAACAGGAGCCTAGAATGGGAGCGGAAACTGACATTGGCGACTCCCCTATGGGATTCTGAGCAGCTGGGCACACTGCGGACCTCCAGAGGGTTCGACAAATGGGACCTCATTGGCATCTCGAAAGTAGGGGACTTGTGGGTGAAAGGCGACATGATGACGTTTGCCTCTCTACAGAGGGACTACGAACTAGCAGACTCCGAATTTTTCAGATACCTGCAAGTTCGCCACGCACTACAAGCGCACCTGCAAAAAGGCTCCTCCCCTCCGGAATCCTCGCCCCTCGAAGACAGATTGCTCGACGGCTATCTGCCGAAGTAAGCTATATCCCTGACCTGCAAGAAATTAATCAACAATACTGGAGACCCCCTCCAGAAAACTCAGGAGAAATGGGAAAGGGACGGCCTAGAGTTAGATGATGAGGAATGGCAAGAAGCAGTAGCCTCCCCACGAGAAGTAGCAATCTCTGCCAAACTGCGGCTCGTCCAACTTAAAATACTACACAGAGTGTACATCACGGGCCCTGTCTGGTCCGTATGGTAAGGGCGGAGAGTGAGGATTGCAGGAGGCAATGTGGTCGGGAGGGCACCTTCATGCACACACTGTGGGAATGTGAGTACATACAGCAGTACTGGCGCAAAATTCACAATATCCTTAGCGAAGTACTCACACTTACCATCCACCCTGAAGCTAAAAGGTGCCTTCTGAACATGTGGGAGCCTACGGACCTGAACAGTAAAACTCTGGGTCACCCTAGCTCTAATGATAGCAAAACGCAACATCGCGCAATTGTGGGGGGCCACGCACGCACCCAAGGTAGAAGCCTGGAAGGCAAACATGGACTGGTGCATGTTCCGGGAAAAGACAGTATATGTAGTGCGGGGATGTCCCAAAAAGTGGGCCTCCATCTGGAGTGACTGGAATGCCTATCGAGGAGATATTTGTGGCCCCCCTAATACTCCCCTGCTTGATGATCCCCCCTCACCATGAAAGCTTTGTGCACTCCCTCATCCTTGTGCTGCAAAGACAGAAACCATGATTATTGATGTATGATTGATCTGCCTCCTCATTAATGTACATGACTTTGTCGTTTTGTTATGTTTAATAAAAAGAATTATTTTTAAAAAAAGCACAGCAATAGGGATATTTTGCTCGGGTATGGATAAAGAACAGACCTTAAGGGTTGTTTTGTTTTATCTCCTGCATTTGACGTATTGCATAAAAGAACAAGCTTTAGCACACAAATGCCTTTATGGCACTGAGGGAAGGCCATCTGATGCACTCACTCAGCTGGTATCTGAGGCAGAAGGTGTACTTAGCATGACAGTTCTCCTTGAGGCCCATAATCTGTTCCCTGGGCTACTACATATGACCAATTGACGAATCATGTGGAAAGTAAATTAGGCCTTGGCAAGCGTTTTCCTTTACATTCTGACACTTGCTTATTCTTTTTAAATTCTATTTAGAGTTTCCTGATTGAAAACTATTTGAAAAGTAAGCCACACCATTTATAAGGATTAAAAACATTTAATTCAGTGTTCTGTTTTGGGATGCCATAAGTTATGTTTGCTTTCCCTCCAGTATTTGGAAATGTTTTACAGACAGTCTAAAGACAAATATCGCCAACAGCTTGGCTCGGGCATTATAAAGGTTAGACCTTTTGGATTTTCCAATGCTTGTTGGATTTGAGAATACTCTTACAATTTAGGCCATTTGCTTTTATTCTTTTCACTATCAAAACCATTGAAATGTGGTGACTCTGCTGCAGCACTCCTCTTCTTTTGTAAGATGACTGAAATAATTCTGTTTTGTCCTATTATTTGTCCCTACATAAATAAGCCTACTTCTCATTTGCATGGTTTCCCTGAGCATAATAAATTAAAAGTGACGTTTTGACATAAGAACCAAGTTAACATTTTCAGGTATTTTGTTCTTTAATGAGATATGGTAACAGGGAAAGAGCAAGGCAAGTAGATCAGATCCTGCATAAAATGTAGTTGTTTTCAGCTTCTTACAAAAAAAAGACCTCTACTTGATTTGGTCTTACATCTACTCACCTTCACTTGGGTATCATTTTGCTATGTCTGTCTTCCTTCTACCCAATCATTATTATCACCAAATTCAAGATGTGTAATTAATCTAGGAGTTGCTTAGATAGCAATATGTAATTCAAGCAACTGAATGCAACAGTGAAATGTTTTCTAGCTGAACAGAGCAATTGTAACTGCCTCAATATCAAGGGCAAAATTAGACTATGCCAATAGCAGGTATTTTGAGAAAACCCACTAATCAACTTTTAAAGAGTAGTAAATAGGGGGATCGCTAGATCCTCATGTCAGGAAGAGAGACTCCTTTGCACTGGTTGCATATCACTAAATTTCTCATCAACCATCTGCACAGGAAGTGCCATCACTTGTTTCCCGCCAAAACTATCTTCAAAAGAAGAAGCCAAGCAAGATAATTAATTTTCATTATCCATCTGCACAGGAAGTGACATCACTACATTTCCCATCATCTATATGCACAGGAAGTGACATCACTGGATTGCCCATCATCCATCTACACAGGAAGTGACATCACTCCTCCCAGGACCTACTTAATGGTGAGCACGCATTAGAATGCGATGTTGGTGTGCCAAAGGGGAGCCCTTCTGCACCCACCCCCACCTGGACCACACCCAGTTCCAGGAACCCTGGTTCCCCCACTGCTACCACATAGCAACCCTCAACCCCAGCTGATGCTTCCCATGCTGCTGTTTCACCGCATCACATAACACCGAGGGAGAGTTATTTTATTTATTTTTTAAACTTTGTTTATTAGCATTTTTCCATTACATCAATATAACAAGTGCAAGATGAGGTACACATTACGTTGGCAGCTCGTAGATTTATCAGACCAGTGCATTTCTGAAATTTAAGTACATCAGTCTCAGTATATAGCAGATAGCAGGATCATGAGCAGTGGACAATGCCGAACAGTAATCGTGTAATTTGGCATCCTCTTGAACAAATGGCGCAGCCTGGTTCAACCCAGCAAAGCTACAATTGTCAAAGCGCATTAGCTATCTCTTTGGTAATCGCGAGGTAGCTCAGGTCAATGCATAGCTTTAAATTTAAATATACAGGTCCCGACATTCGGTACACAGTATGGGCGAGAAACGCAAAGGGCATTTTACATTGGGTCTATTAGTTGACAAGCTTTGTAACCATTGTCTCAGCCTGTTGCATTATAACAGTTTTACAATCGCTAGTTGTGATAGATGCTACATTGGACAATCCTGAATACAGCAAGTTAGTTCTCAGTTCGAGTTTGGGCATAGCAATTTCGTCACAGGACAAGTGGCTTAAGTATGCGTGGCAAGAGGAATATCATGTCATTCTCCTCAGGTATCGGTCGCGCGACCATGTGCCCCGTCAGTCTCAGTGTGATGAGTGATTTGTGATGGTGTGGCCCCACTGTCTGTGTCTGGCCCGGCCAGTTTAAGCATATACAGAGTAAGCGGTCCCCAGATGTCACAAGGTCGTGAACGTGGGGGTAGTAGTTCAGCGTAAGTATTGCTTTGTTCCTGACAATAGGTGAGGTCTGTCAACCATTCCTTGAACTTTGGCGCTCTGCCCCATCCCCATCTGCAAGCAATTCTCCGCTTGGCTATCAGCAGGCCCAGCGCCAAAAGCCTTTTAGCATGGCCTTTGTGGTTTGAGAGGTAGCCTAAGAGACCCATTTCTGGTGTAAGATCCAGCTGCATCTCTAGCATGTCACCCAGAGCCTTCCCCACCTCTGACCAATAGTCTGCAATGTAGCGGCACTCCCACGATAGGTGTAGGAACCCGCCCCCTCCTGTCGACATCTATCGCATCGATCATGTTCCCTTAACTGGAGCTTGTGCAACCTTACCGGGGTATAGTACATTCTATGGAGAAATTTAAAATGAATAATTCTAAACCTGCTACTAGCCGTGATGCGTTCGGTTTGTTGACAACTGTATGTCCAGGCTTCCTCCGTGATAGTGTGTCCCAATTCTGCTTCCCACCCCTGTTTGGCTTTCAGAGCATTGTGTGTCCCCACCCCTATAGCAGTTTTGTATATACGAGATACGGCATGCGAGGCCCCTCCCCGGAGCATTTGGTGCAGTGGAAGTAGTGTGGGGGGTTCTTCCGGGAATGCGGGAGTAGCCGCTTTAACCGCTTGGCGTAAGCGAATATATAGGAATCTGTCTAGTGTGGTAGGTGGTGTGTTGCCTAGAAACTCGGCTGCGCTTTTGAAGAGTCCCTGACTGTACATGTCCCCCCAAGTGTGGAGACCTAGTCGGATGAGCATGCGTTTACAAATTCCTTCCTGCGTGACTGGTAGATTATGCTGGTCTAGCAGTGGGAGTAACGGGGAATATAACATGGGAGCTTGGGATCTCTTGGCGATAGCCCGCCACGCTCTATTTGTACAGGCCACCGTGGATCTCCCTCCCCCGGCAGTCATGTCATCTACTCCCAGAAAGCCCCTTAAAGGAAGCGGCGCCATGAGCCCCTGTTCCACTGCCAAGTGTGTCATAAAGGGAGGAGGGATAAGCCAGTATGAGGCGAAGTGTGCCTGCGCGCTAAGATAGTAAAGTTCAGGGTCAGGCGCCTCAAACCCGCCCTGAGCAAACGGCAACGTGAGGGTGCGCCATTGGATCCGGGGTTGCTTGCCGCCCCATGCGAGACGGATAAGTTGGCTTCTCAGTCTATTGAAAAACGGTCGTCCAGGATGGAAAGGGATATTTGTGAAAAGATATAAGAATTTGGGCAGGATGACCATCTTCATCAAGGCTATTCGGCCTGCAAGGGAAAGCGGCAAAGCTATCCATCTGTTGATTAGATCCTCTACCCTAGTCAGGGCTACCCCGTAATTAGCTCGCAAGAGCTCCTCTTTGTCTCTGGTAATGTTTATCCCCAAATAACGGACCTCGTCGTTGCTCCATAACAACGGATAGTCCATTGGAAACGATGTAGTTCAGTTTGTGAGCGGCATGAGTTGGGACTTTCCCCAGTTTATGGTAATACCCGAAAAGGCTCCGAATTTTATGACTTCCCGTATCATGGCATTTAGGCCTTCCGCGGGGTTACGCACATAAAGCGTAATATCATTTGCATAGAGCAATATTAGTATCGGTCTCGTGGGGTAGTCAAGCGCGTACCTCTTGTGATGTTGACGCAACATGGCCGCCAGCGGTTCCATGGCTATTGCGAATAATAGGGGTGAAAGGGGGCAGCCCTGTCGCGTGCCTCTGGTGATGTCAAAGGCCGGGAATCGCTTTCCATTGAGCATCAAGGAGGCGCAGGGTTTATTATACAACAGTTTGATCCACATTAGATAGCCCGGAGGGAATCCCATGTGTGTCAATACTGCGAGGAGGTACCCCCATTCCAGAGAATCGAACGCCTTGGTGGCGTCCAGGAAGACTGCCACGGCCTGCTCCTCTTGATCTATATCGTGCAGGATAGCAAAGAGGGTCCGTATGTTATGCGAGGTTGAGCGATTGGGTATGAACCCGGCTTGGTCGGGTCGGATAAGCCCATCCATCAATAGAGTGAGCCGATTCGCTAAGACCTTTGCCAATATTTTAACATCGCAATTTATCAATGACAATGGTCTATACGAGTCCGTGGATTCAGGGATCTTTCCGGGCTTTAGCAGCGAGACCAGCATGGCTTCTCTCATGGTAGGCGGGAGTGTCCCTGTTTGAGCAGCTTCCTCATAGACTGCCTTCAACAGGGGGGCTAGAGTGTCTACATATGCTTTATAAAATTCTATGCCCAGGCCGTCTATTCCTGGCGCCTTACCATTGCTAATCTGCATAATTGCCGCTCTTATTTCATCTACCTCCAGATCAGCTGCTAAAAATTCCCTCTGTCGATTGCTAAGCCAGGCCAGTTCTATCTGTTGCAAGTATTGTGGGGTTTCGTTCTGCCGCGCACGACGAATACAATGTGCGGTAGTGTGCAGTGAATACCTCCCCTATGGCCGTCGCATCTCGTTGTATCTCACCTTCTCTATCTCTGATAGCTAGGACATGATTTGCCGTTCTGGGCGGTCGGATAGTCTCGGCAAGGGCTTTGCCAGGGCGCTCTCCTTCGCCGTATTTACGCGCCTTGTGATATTTTCCTCGGAAGAGGCATTCCCTCTCCGCCTCCACCTGATATTCTATTAGGGTCTCCCGTATTTTGGCCATTATGTCACCGTCGCTCGCCCCGTGCATCGCCGCCTCCAGCTGTTTGAGCTGGTTGTCCAGTCGCGCTATAGTAGCACGAATGTCTTTGAGGATTCCCCCCCCTTTGGCCATGCAGTGGCCCCGTATAGTGACTTTCAGCGCTTCCCATACCGAGGCCAGGGACGGAACGGAATCTATATTGAGTTGCAGATATTCTTCTAGCGTTTCCCCCAGTTCAGATCTGAACACTGCATCAAGAAGCATCGTGGGTAGTAAGCGCCACTGTCTAGGCTGGGGGGGGACATCCCTGGGGGTGTCATCAGCATTATCACGGGGGAGTGGTCTGAGTAGGTACGCGCGAGATGTCGGGAGGAGTGAGTATATAACGCGATATCTTGTGAGACGAGCCACATGTCCAACCTGGACCAGGTGTTGTGTATTGCCGAGTGAAATGTGCCTTCGGAGTGTGTCGGGTGATGGTGGCGCCATATATCTACTAGCAGATTGTCCACGACTATTTGCTGAAGTAGGCGGTGCGCTTTGGTATAATGATGTGGCATAGGATGGGAGCGATCGTGGGGTGGGTGCAGTGTTAGATTAAAGTCGCCCCCCCAGATAAGCTGGGTCGAGCCTATGTTCACAATTTGCGCCCATAAGGTAATATAGTAATCCTCATCATCCACATTGGGGCCATAACTGCACACTAGCGTTACAGAGTCAGAGGCCAGTCTTCCCCACGTAATGCAGTATCTCCCCTGCGGGTCAAGCTTTGAGCCTTCCTCGATATACGGTACCGCTTTTTTTATGAGTATTGCCGCCCCTCTGGAGTATGTAGATTATGAGGAGAAATATCTGTGCGATGCCCACCTCGTGGCGAACTGCGGCTGCGTTTGGGGGGATGTATGTGTTTCCTGTAGCATAGCTATGCTGACCTGGTGTCTGTCGAGGTAAGCTAGGATGTGCCTTTTCTTTTTAGGATTCCCCAATCCTCTAATATTCCAGGTAAGCAAACTCAGTCACGCTACAGTATTGGTCTTTCGCTCTTCATCAGCCATCACCCGTGTCCTTGAGTGGCCATATTCGTGTCACATCTGTGCTGATGTCTACGATTAAGTGATTCCTGCACATTCTGATTGTGGTGGTGAGTGTGTAAAATTGCCAATTCTGCAATGTCTACCCGTCTTTCCCAACGTCCCTCCCACAACGGCGACCCCAACTTGTCGTGTACATTGTCCACCCTTTGAGTTCCTCCCCGTACAGCCCAAAGCATTGAAAACATATGCAACTTATGCGTCACCATATCCCTGAGTAGGTAGTGCCCAGCCCATGTTATTAGGTAAAGTGTCTGGCGTAGCAGATGGAGATCCCCATTCATGAACAGACCTACACAGTGTAGCATTAAATATAACAGCAAAAGCCTCCTAGAGGCATTGATGTCCCTTGGTGACGATAGCGGGCTTTCAAAACAACTAAGGCAAGTGCCCAACATAACAAACCCCACTTCAGCGGGACAGGGGTGCTCCCTTGGAGACGTGTTTCCCAGGGGGCGCAACAGCTCCTCCCACACTCTAGTAGCGTGTGGAGAGGGGCCCTGACACCTCGTTACTGTATCCGACAGTGCTCCCACCGTCCATAAGAGAGTTTACAGATGCGGCATCGTGGCTTACATCAACCTTGTACTATGTTACCTTCAGGTGTGGACCAGTGTCTATACCAGTAGTGTTCGTATGATCACCTATTATCATCGGTTCGTTAAGTTGCTGTTGCCGCTCTCAGTCTTCTGCGTGTGTCGCCAGGGCGTCTTGAGCAGGTGTCGGCAATCGCGCCGTCTTCTTGGCCGCCAGTACTGTGTTTTTGTAGAAGTCCGCCGCCTGCTGCGGAGTGCTGCAGAGCTGTTGTTTACCATCATAGGTGATCCGCAACCGTGCCGGATAGAGCATCGCATATTCCACGCCTTCCTGTTGAAGCTTCTTCTTTATAGGAGCAAATTTCTTCCGCGCTTCCTGGACATTAAGAGTAAAATCAGGGTAGATTGAGATGGCATTACTTTCGAAAACCACGTTTTTCACCTCTCTTGCTCTCCGGAGGGCCGCGTCGCGATCACGATAGTTGAGCAGTCTCGCAACTATGGGCCGAGGTGCTGCGCCCGGCGGAGGCCTCGGGGCCAGTGTGCGATGTGCTCTTTCAACTATGAGCATTCTGGAGAATGCCTCCTGGCCAAAGCACGTGGTCAGCATCCGTTCTACATAGTCTTCAAGCTTCCCCGTGTTGGTGGACTCGGGAACGCCCGTAATGCGTATGTTATTCCGCCTGGAGCGGGCTTCGATATCTTCATTTTTGGCCGCGATTACCTTCAACAGCCTGTCTATGTCAGTGAGCTGTCCCGCCGCCTGTGTATGGTCGTCCTCTAGGGTAGAGATACGTGCTTCAGCCTCCTGAATCCTCCCATCTTGCCTTTCAATCTTCTGGGTAATCTGGTCCATTCTGGCGCATATGGAATCCATTTTTCCTTCGATTTGAGGCAAAGCTCGTTTTCATTGTGTGCAGCAGTGTCTTCATGTCCACCTCATCTGTACTTTGCACCTCTGGATTGGCGGTATCCTGTTCAGGGTCCGTCAGTTGTCCTCTCGGCGTCTTTCGAGTGTCGAAGGTGAGTTTGGGTTGCTTGCCATCTAGTTTCCCCATTGTCTCACCCTGCTAAGGGGATAGGATGCGCCTTCCTTCGCCTGTCTTCTCTTCCCAAAGCCGGTGCCGTGAGCAGCGTCTCCGTCCGATCGCGCTGTAGTGAATCAGGCTGGGCACCGCTGCGTCTGCAGTTGCAGGTTTAT
This sequence comes from Calotriton arnoldi, assembly GCA_963921515.1. Lineage (NCBI taxonomy): Eukaryota > Metazoa > Chordata > Amphibia > Caudata > Salamandridae > Calotriton > Calotriton arnoldi. The sequence continues at coordinate 5,624,515 of CAWUFW010000001.1, read as the reverse complement.
GGCTGCGTCTGGTTCTTCAGCCCAGTGGACATCGATCGTGGTCCAGCCCTGATGCGGATAGGAGTTCTCTGGGGACACACGTACTCCCCCACCAGCCGGTGCGTGGGGCGGGCAAGGTGTTCCCCCTAGGGAGTGCGCAAGGACCTAGGGAGTGTGCGAAGGAGCGAAATGGGTGTCCCTCATTCACCCAGTCGTATGCCCAATCCAGAGCCTAGTGGACCTGCGGCCAGTCGGTCCGCGCTCGCCGCGTTTCGCAGGGGCATTCAGCAGCAGGACCCACCGTCCGCACAGCAGGAATGCCTTCCGGGGCCAATCCCTGCTCAGTGGTGCAGAATTGCCAGTAGTCCAATCGTCCAACAGTAGGCCAAGGTACCGCTATGCCGAGCGTCACCTCCCAGCCTCTCAATAACAAGAGCAGCAATCTGGCCAATTATACGCTTCACCCCGTCTCCTCCAGGCAGCTGCGTGCCGCCGCGGTGTGGCCCTCCAGGCAAGGGTATCCCTCGATGGCGACGGGGGGGGGGCGAGTGGAGGTCCGTGATTAAGGCGCTCTCCGTATCAGCCTCCGCGGCACGTCCCCCGACCGGGCTGCGCGGGCCAGTGTGGTGGCACGTCCAGCGCGAGACGGGCGCCGCCCGCCGGTAGGACCCGCCGCGTAGCGCACCGGAGTGTGCAGTGGCAGCAGTAGGGATGTCGCACGTCTGGTGCCTCTTTAGCAGTCCTCCTCGTAGAGGCAGTGCGGGGGTGGTATGCGGATCAGTGGCCTCGCGGCGGGGCAAGCGCAGCACATCGGGCCGTATTTACTCACGGTAGGCCGCAATCCCCAGGCTTGCGTGATCGCGCCCCCCGCCGGCGCTCCTTAGCGAGCGCTCGGCAAGCGGGCGTATCGGCGTGTTCTCCCTCAGCTCCGCCCGTTGATGGCTGCGCCTCTGCACATCAGACACGTGCCGCCTCGTCTGCCCTTTCACGGTCAGCATCGGTCGGCGGTCCGGCACAGTAGCGCTCCTCCGGCCCCCTCAGCAGCAAAGCGGGCCCACCGGCGGGGGCGCAGCCGTCCGCCTCGCGCTCCACAGGCCGCAGCTGAGCCCGGTTGTCTGCAGCGCCGTCGCAGCTTCTGACAGGTCGCAACTTGCACTCTCGATCGCCGCTTCGTTTTCCGGTTCGATCGGGGTTATCGACGGTGGGATCTGCTCCCGGATTCAGGATAAATAATGATTAAGTTTGTCAGGGCGGACAGAGCCTCACTAAGATGCGGCCATCTTGTCGCGCACCCCCTAGCGTCTCCCACCGAGGGAGAGTTATTGTGCGCTTCCTGCAAGTTCCATGTACTTAACAACACCCAACACTCATCGCACCTGCAGCAACAGCACCCAAAACCACTCTCTCTTACACTCACACAGTCCTGCAACCACCCACACTATATTCTGCACTCACATGCATGCTCCTCAACACCTGCTCACTCACCAAACACGCCACTGAGATCTGGGACCTACTGCACGGCAACACCCCGGACCTACTTTTCCACAATGAAACCTGGCTGAACCCTGCATTGGCTCCTGACACTGCCACAGCCATCTCTCCCAGCTACACGATCGCAAGGCAGGACAGGCTTCACAGACCCAGAGGTGGAATCATTATCATCCACAAATTGCCATCAGCTGCACCACCTTCAGGGACATGTCATCCTCCAACCTCGAACTCCTGTCATTCAAGCTCCATGTGACAGCCATCTTCACCCTAAGCGGCGCTCTCACAGTGCACCAACTTCACCAACACCATCACGGATTTCGTTGCACCAGTCACCCTCAAATCTAGCAATTTCATCCTACTTGGAGACTCGAACTTCCACCTGGACCTCCATGCCAACCCCAACTCAAAAGCATTCATGGAAGGCCTTGATAGCCTGGATCTCACCATAAAGGGACCTACCCACATCACTGTACACCTCCTGGACCCTATTTTCACCACCTTTGACAGCATCCTACTCTAAGAGCCCACACCAGTCTCCTGGACAGACCACAACCTCATCAAGTTCAGCATCTCTATCCTGGTCCAACACAAATGCCTCATCGCCAAACCAGCCCGCTGAAACTTGATCACCATCACTGACAAGCTTTTGGTAATATTTGAGAATGTGTTCTTTGGGGTGAAGTAGTGATGAAGTGAAGTTGTAAACCAGGCATCAGTGGTTGCTCTCCACGAGGTTCAATTCTGGTACTCCACGTATGCCTTTTGTCGTACAGCGGTCAGAGTGGTAACAGTAAGGACAACCGAGGTGATAGTTGTGAATTTGTGACTGCAATTTAAGATTATACTATACTAGAAAGAAAAATCTTCCTGGAAATTCGCCAGGGACCTCAATAGCAATATATTGTAAATAGTTGTACAATTGCGAGTGAATTATTTATGTTAACCTTAAATTCAATTTTAATTATGTACAGTATCAGCAAAATATTACGCTTAATTCTACGGAAAAGAATACGTTTAATGTTAATATCTGTTATTTATTTATATTTTTTTATTGACTTTTTGGGGTAAGAACAAACAAAACAAACCAATAACAAAAGCAAATATAAATGCATAGGGGGAATCTAGGGCTAATGGAAATTTATAATCGGCTTGTGAATTCCTGAAAAAACAAACCACAGTAATGAGCATGTAAAAGAAATAAATGGCGCTGGTAAGGAGAGAGTGGGAGCAGGAGAACAAGCAATGAAGTAAATGGAGAGGAGAGCATGAGGTGTAGTAAAAGGATGGACAGGTATCCGGCCAGCGAACCTAGTCGAGGGGACATTTATAATAGGGACTCTAGTCATACATTCAGTAATGACAGCATGAAGTTCCATTGCATGGTTCTAGGCAGACGGAGTGCACCTCAGTCATGGTCAGGCCCCCCATCTTCAGGCAGAAAGAGCAGTAAGTAGTTTCACAGTGGTTGCCATATGTTTTTAGGCCTGGAAGTGGGTGGTTGTAAAGCGGCATAGTTATCACTCATGGTATAACAGCACACTAGATCTCAAATCCATCCCTTAACCGTTGGGACTGATGTGCCGCCCCAATGCAAAGACACCTGGCGCTTTGCCAACAAGAGTGCAATAACGGCGTAGCGCTGAACTCCCGCAGGGAGCGGCGGAACGTAGCCTAATAATGCCATTAGTGGATTCGGAGTGAGCTCAGACTCGATCTGTGATAAAATGAGAAACACTTCCTCCCAATTGGCGAGCATCAGCACACTGTTCGATGCCAAATGTGAGAATTCAGCATGTTGCGCGGTGCATCTTGGCAGCAGTGTGATACAGTGGAGTCAAATTTGACAAGCAGATGTGGGGTAGTGTATGCGCGTTGTAGGTATTTAAAAAATCTATTAGTTTGTGTAGATGATTACTAAAAACTAAATGGGTCTGCTCACAGCAGAAGTACCACGTCTTGTCGGATAGTGGAATCCCCATTTCGCTCTCCCATGCCACCCGAGCGCCCCTCTCCACGATAGTTTACACCGAGAGTGTCGCATGATATAGTCGAGTAGTCAATAGACCAAATAGGCATTGTCTGGGGTCGTAATGACCAGGGATAGTGGCGGAAAGTCCAGAGGTTGCGACGGAGCAGTCAGAATCGTGGCACATACAGTGTTGTACAGTCGATACAAAATTAACCTGTCCATGTAGGATATGTTGTGCCCTTCAGCTAGCGAAGTGACAGAGCGTATCTCGGCATCTGCCAAGGGGTCACCCAGTCTGTGCAGTCAGCAGGTGGACAGAGTCCGTTTGGTGAGTGTCTCTGTTGTCATCGGAAGCCAGGGATGGTCAACAAGAGAGATATGTGGAGAGTATAAATGGTTAAAACTAAGATTTCGTTGGAGTCTGGTCCAGGCCCAGCATTTAGTTGGGAGCGTCTGTATTTCTGAAGGATTCTTAGGTAGGATGCATGGTATAATTGTGGAAATTGGGTATGGGCAGGCCTGTGACCGCTCCGGTTTCAAGAATTGTAAGCGTGCATCGTAATGGAACCAGTGGTATGCAAAATGCACCAGTGCTACTAAATAGTAGAGGTAGAAATCGGGGACACCGAACCCCCGTGTGCATAAGGCAGGACCAAGGTTTGCCAACTGATTCTAGGTTGTCTACCAGCCCACATCAGGCGTGTGAGCATATCACATAAGGTGTCAAAGAAACCATTCGTTAGAACTATAGGGATGTTCAGAAATAAATATAAAAAACGGGGTAGCACCACCATCTTTATGATTGCAATTCTACCAGCGATGGATATTAGGCGTTTAATCCACTGATTAATTTGAGATGACAATTTATCGCCTGCAGGGCCATAGTTCAGGCTTATAACCTCATAACTTTGTCGATGGAGGTAAATACTGAGGTATTTAGGGGGATCTGGGCACCATTTTAAGGGGAATTCTAGGGAAAAAGAGACTGTGGCATCCGTCAAGGGAAAGATCTCGGATTTACTCCAGTTGATCGCGAGACCGGAGAGCATCCGGAAGCGGATGACCTCCCGAAGCAGAGGGAAAAGGTTGGTCTCAGGGTCCCTAACAAATAACATCCCATCATCCGTGTACAAGGACGCTAATAGGAGGCCGCGTTGAAAGAGTAGTCCACGCGCTAAGTGGCGCTCCTGAAAAGTCGCACAAGGGGATCCATGGCGATAATAAATAAAAGAGAGGATAGAGGGCACACCTGCCTAGTGCCATGGGACAGCACAAATTGGTTGGTTAATATGCCATTCACTTTTAAGCGAGCTAGCGGGGCAGTATACAATAGTCGTACAAGTTCACAACATCGCTTGGGTACTTCGAACTTACCCAATGTGGCATGCAGGAAACGCCATTCCAGCGAATCGAACACTTTTTCGGCGTTGAGTAAAACCACTGCTGTGGGGAGTTCCTGATTGACCTGATTAAGAATAGCAAATATAGTCCGAAGATTAACCAATGTGGAACGGTTTGAGACAAACCCAAGAGGTGCATAATCAATTAAGCAAAACCAAAGGGGATGATGGACGGAGTGTTGAACATTGCAAGCACTCACCCCCAGTCAACTGATCTGGGTTTAATCCATCATCCTTCTTTAGCTCACTCCGCCACCCCGTTTTGCTATGTTCCCCCTAAGTTGGCAGGGTATGCCCAGACGTGGGTCCCTTGCTCACTTTGCCACTGGATTCAAGATAGCCTGGCTGATGACGGCTGTAAGCCAGAAACCGGTCCCAGGATGCTTGTTTCCGGTCCAGGGAAGACATGGCTTGGCAGTTCGGGCTGGACTGTTCCCATGAGGCACAGGGTCAGACTGATTTGCATATGGCCATGTCTGAACTGAGGTGGCGGAGTGAGCTAAAGAATGATGATGGATTAAACCCAGATCAGTTGACTGGGGGTGAGTGCTTGCAATGTTCAACACTCCGTCCATCATCCCCTTTGGTTTTGCTATGTTCGCCCTAAGCCAGAAACCGGTCCCAGGATGCTTGTTTCCGGTCCAGGGAAGACATGACTTGGCAGTTCGGGCTGGACTGTTCCCATGAGGCACAGGGTCAGACTGATTTGCATATGGCCATGTCTGAACTGGGGTGGCGGAGTGAGCTAAAGAATGATGATGGATTAAACCCAGATCAGTTGACTGGGGGTGAGTGCTTGCAATGTTCAACACTCCGTCCATCATCCCCTTTGGTTTTGCATAATCAATGAAGCCTGATATGGGGGGCGGAGTAATCCGGCCAGAGTGCGGCCAGGTCTCTCACCCTCACCATACACCTGCGCTCGTGCATACTTGCCCAGGTAATTAACCTTGCGGGTCACCAGGTCCTGGAATTCCTGCATTAGCGAAGTGCGACGATGCAATAACGAAGGGAGGTCGTCAGTCAGTGTCTGTCTGTCAAGATCCCTCAGCGCTCGCTCAATGGTTGCCAGCTCTCCGTGTATTGAACGCAGCACCCCTGAGTGCTTAGCAATGCAAACCCCTCTGATGTACGCCTTGAAAGCATTCCAGAGTGTTGAATATTGTTGCACAGTTCCTGTGTTAAGTTATAATTGCATCTCTAACTTCAGTTCAGAAAACCTCATGAAGTAGCGCATTCGTAGGGAAGCGCCAGGGCGCACAAGGCGATACCACCCTGGGGAGCCGGAGAGTGAGGAGCACTGGGGAGTGATCCGACAGGGTTCGGGGGAGATGTTCAACATCTGTGGTCGCAAGTAAGAGATCAGGGGTGAGATACCAGTGATCAATACGGGACTACGACCCGGGGGCAGAGTAAAAAGTGTAACCCCTGGTCAATGAGTACTTGGAGCGCCAGGCATCAGTGAGGAGAAAAGGTTAAATGAGTGCCTGAAGGGAGCGGGGTTTGGTCACCTGTCCGGCACCTGTCGAGTCCACGGAGGGATCTAGGGTGAGGTTGAAGTCGCCCCCCATTAGGATAGTGTGCACCAGCAATCGGTTGAGATGTGTAGAAATGTCAAAGAAAAATTCAGTGGCATCTACGTTAGGGGCGTAAACATTAATCAGTAATAGGGATATGGCAGCGAGCGTGCCAGAGACCAGTAAATAGTGACCCTCAGGATCGGCAATTATTTCACGCGTCTTGAAAGGGATCGCCCTGTGCACTAGGATGCATACACCTCTATAGTATGTGCTATAATTAGCAAAAAAGCGTTTCCCCCCAATTAGAAACAAAAACGGTTAGGGGAGTCTGGAGCAGAGTGGGTTTCCTGTAAAAAAAAGCTATCTGTATGCTATGTCTCGTTAAGTAAGATAGTACATGACGCCCCTTTCGGGGTTGGACAACCCCCATACATTCCAAGTCATGCATTTCAATGTCATTCTCTCAGACTCTCAACTGGGCACAGTCATTTAGATTGGTAGAGAAAAAATGAGGTTACTGGTGCGTAAAGTGCACTGCCAGTAATGTGGTCATTCCCCTGCATAAAATAAAAAGCAAAGGTAGTGTGGTATAACATAGTAACACCCAAACCCCCCCACCCACATCTGATAGCTAACAACCCGCTTCTGGTGAATCAACATCTTAAACAACCAAAGGGAAGTATAAACTGGTGGAGTCACCCTTGGGGGGAGGCGATGCTCAGGGGATGACGCCTAATGTCCTAAACTTGCTAGTGAGGAGGATAGCCTTATTCAGAACTTAGGTAGAGTCTGTCTAAATGATGCCAATGTACTAGTGTCCAGGATTATGTGGTCAGATCCGGTGATGGACAGTCCGCTGCAGAGGCACACAGGCGGTCCCACAAAACATAAAAGCAAAACAGGCAGAATAGGCAGAATATCGTTAATCCATTGGAGAATGGGCTGTAGAGGACTTAGGTCCCCCCAAACCCCCCGCCCCAGTCTGGTGATCCAGACACAACACGGTTTTGCTTTAAAAAATGGGTGGCCTCAGCAGGAGAGTCAAAGATATGAGCCTTGCCATTAAACTAGATTTGCAGTCGCGCTGGAAATAGCATGGAATATTTAACATTAGCCTTCTGGAGAGTTCGCTTAATGTCAGTAAATTTGCGGCGTGCCTCCTGCACAATTGGGGTAAAATCGGGGGAAAAGGAAAGTGTCATACCCTGATATTGCAGTGTGTCCTTGTTGCGGGCGAGGCGCATAAAAATGTCTCGATCTTGATAATTGAGAAGCTTAGCTCTAATCAATCGGGAAGGTGCGCCCGGTGCCGATCGTGGGCTGAGTGTTCTTTGAGCTCTTTCAATTGCAAACATGAATGAGAATGCCTCCCTACCAAAGAGTTCCCCAAGTAGGTGTTCCACGTAGGAGATCATGCGGCCAGTGTTGGTGGATTCTGCTATTCCGGCTATGCGAATATTATATCATTTCTGCGTGATCGCGCTTCCAAGTCTTCAGCTTTTGCCTCCGTCATTTTGAGGAGTTTCTCAAGTTTTTCGATACTTTTAGTGGTCGCAGGGCTGGCATCTTCGAGTTCAGAAATACTTTGTTCAGCGGTAGTGATGCGTGTCTCTTGCTGGTCGAGTCGCTCATGCATGTTCTCCAGCTGGGTTGTAATTGTGTCCAGGCAAAGATTCACTGATTTGAAGCCTGCTCTCAGTTCGCCCAAGATGGTCGACGTGCCCTCCGGTGTTGGGGTGTCTGACTCAGCGGCGCCAGAGGCCGCCCCACGGGAGCCCTTCTCATCTACACGTCGGGGATCTTGGCGGCATCGAAGGACAGCGGGCGCTGACGGGGATCTGTTCTCCCCATTGGAGATGGAGCTGGCTGGGGCCCAAGGGCAGCGACAGGCGGGAAAGGGCTGGAGGTCTGTTGGTAAGTAGGGCGAATATGCACTCCATTGCGACCAGAGATGAGTAGTTGGCGGGCCGGTTGCCTAATATAATCACGGTTATGGAGCGCCCACAGAGGTATCGCGGTTACAGCACAGCCACCCAGACACAGCAAGTCGCCAACTGGTACGTAGAGTCCTGAGGGTCGCGTAGGGCATACCAGGTGAGAGCACTTAGCAGTTGATGCAGCTCTCCTGGGCTGCCAATGAATCACACAGCGAATCAGCACATCAATTGTCACCAGAGACCGCACAGGGGGCCAGAGACTTAGTGCATATAACTGCCTTTTTAACACTGGACACAAACGCTCATAGAAAAAAGATGTTGGGGCCTTCTAAGTAGCTGGGACCGCGTAGCGCTGCCCACCACTAAAGGCGGCTGGGCATATATGCTCAGCGCAGGTCATGCGGCAGGCCGGGGCCTGCAGACATCAGCGCAACAGGCTTTGTAGGACTCACCGCCGCAGCCGGGGTTCAGCCTGATTTGCGGGACAGTCTCTCACTCCTCCGCCAGCGAGGGCACCATTCAGGGTGCCACATGTTGAGTCCATGTGGGCCGCCTGGGCCTCGAATTCAGCGTGGCCGCCAGGCACGACCGCGGCCCCGCCCTCAGGCTCACCCGCGACTCCTGTCGTTGCTGGGCTTCCGAGGGCCGCCGCAGCAGTCCGCCACACGGAGCCGCCGGCTTTCAGGCAGAGGCAACATGGTTCGTCGGCTCAGGAGCACTCCTCACACGGCGCCGGTCAGGTCCTTATGGCCGAGAAAGGCCATCTAATGTCGGTGTGAGTTCCGGAGCTTCAGGCTCGAGTGGCCATTTTGGTCCTCAATATCTGTTATTTATAATATTAGGACCGTGGTGCATTGTAATTTCTTCAGATTTATACTGGTGGCCAAGTTGCACACATGTTTTAAATGTTCTGGGGATATTAATCATAGCTCTTTTGTGCCTCCAGGTTGCTCACTAGGAATTCAAAAAGAATCTGATCTCCTGACTGTTTGGTAGCTGTCGACTGAGAATGGCAGGCGTCGCAATTGGGGGTTTAATTTTTTCTGTTGTCCGTTGGGATTATGCATACAAACTCATTTAGCACCATCACATTCAATGGATTTGGACTTCTGATTGAAAAGCTAGGACTGACCCAAAATGAAGAAAGAGGGCTCTTTGCTTAGTTTTCAAGAAAGATGGAAGGTGCACTCGTTGTAGAGTAAATCAAGCAAGCAAAATTTGTTCCAAAATTACTTCTTTTATTCAATCAATCTTTAAAACTGGCACACAGCCAACACGTTTCGTTCCCAATTTGCCAGAGGGAACTTCGTCAGGGCTGTAACAATTATAGACAAAACATAACATCAATAACAAATTAACATACATCAAAAAAATCAAAAACATTAGTAATTACAAACGACCCACGAACTCATCTGACAAACCTCACATAGATGTTACATACATAAAACAACCATAAGGAAAATGACAACAGAACCCACGAATTGAAAACAGATATGTTACTTAACAATAAAAGCTACACAATTTCACATCAAATACATATAAAAACTTCACAAACAAAAACAGCATTTTTTTCTGTGTACAACGGGAGAGAGAATTTATATCAAAACGTGTAAAAAGCTATGTCTAAAAAGTGTAAAATAGCCAAGACTATAAAATACAAAGACCTTCCCAATTAATGGAAAGGAAAAACACTTTCATATCAAAATGTTATTTAACCCAAACTGTGGAAAGCGATACCCGATTGATAAATAAGTAGGTAAATTGGGAAAAGCCTTCGCCCAGTTTACAAAGTAAAGAAGCCCAAATAGTAATGGAGCTCACTAAGTTGCAGATTTCAGATAAGAAAAAACCCCGGGTGAGATTACGTAATGGTGTAAACTATTTCTCACCTCTTAAATATCCAGCTGATTGGTAGATATGAATAGTATGATAAGTGGGTGTGGACCTCTGAGGGCACAGTCAGCCTCAAAAGTGGCATGTATAGCGAAATCTAAGACAAGAAAAAATCAGAACAGTAAGCTGGTGAAAAAGTTTTAAAATCGAAGACCGTAAAGATTGGTAACCTAGTGGTAGTACCATAACATGAATACCAAGACGTACTGTCATACGTATAGCCTTATAGCTATACACACAAGGCAACCATAATAACAAGAAAACACTAAGGGCTCCATCGAACAGCGTATTTCAGAAGTGGTGCCTTATGATATTCGTAAGGGTAGGCAGACTCACCTTGCACCCAAGAAATGGAGAGTTTCAAGTATCCCAAAAAGTATGTTAGGAATAGGGCAAGGTCCAAGCACCCCTATCACTTCAAGGGACTTGTTTGCTAGAAGGTCCTGATGTATGACCTGTCAAGAAAGATGACGGATATCAGAAAGAACACAAGGTGTTCCATTGCGTTCCGTATAGGTGAAAAGTTCACAAAATTTCAATGATATAACAAACAACCAATACCATGTTTAACGAAGATCGCCCATAGTGATTATCAACCACCTCTGTGACCGGGAATAACACAAAGGGTTACCACAATACCATCAAAAAACAAACCGTAGGGTTGCCAACAGGCCAAGTGGACAGAAAAGAGGAACTAGAGAAGGAAAGACTGTAAAGAGAACACCCTAATAAGCCCATTTGCGAACAAGTTTGAAAGGCATCGTATTAGATATCATACCGAGTAACCGAAGTCGGGGAGCTGTAAAAGCATTGCGGCGTGCTCAATTTAAACGGTATTAATTTAGACGTCATGCCGAATCGCCTAAGCCGAGGAGCTATATAAGCCATGCGGCGTGCTCGTTATACCGATAGACGCATGCATGTTATAAATAAATGTAACCAGTGGGGCCTTCTACTCTGGGCTTCACCCTCGTGCTGATCAAGCCAGGTCATAATTACTGTTTTTGTGGCTTATATGAACCTCTGTACTTGGCCTTATAGTTCGAATGTTGGCTTGTATGCCGCCTCCCGCCACCCTCTCTATTTGTATTTTTATTTTTATATGCCTTTTGTGACTCTAGCCACTCTAAGATGGCCGCCTTCGTACTAAACTTGGACCACTCGTTGAAGACGTTTTCTCCTACGTTTGTTTTTACGTCCATGGGACCGGAATTCCTGGCATGACGTAGCGTATGCCTTGGGCTTTAAATAATGGCGCCACCCGGCCCGGACTAGCCCTGCCGGTTATCATGCCGGGACGCGAGATTATGTGGTTTTAATCAGGTAAGAAGAACGCCGGTTGACCTTTAGTTTTAGCAGTTACTCTGTTTTTGGAACTTCATTAGACATAATTCTGGTCTTGAATTTGTTCGTTATTTACATGTCTTAATATATATATATATTAACATGGAGTTTTTTGGGGGTCGACATCAGTTATAACATGCATCAATATCGGTGCAACGGGCATGCCGCAATGCTTTTACAGCTCCTGGACTTGGGTTACCTGGTATGATATTCAATAATATACCATTTTAATTGAGCTTCCTAGGGGTCGACACTGGTTACATTTATTTATAACATGCATGCGTCTATCGGTATAACGAGCACGCCGCATGGCTTATATAGCTCCTCAGCTTAGGCGATTCGGCATGACGTCTAAATTAATACCATTTAAATTGAGCACGCCGCAATGCTTTTACAGCTCCCCGACTTTGGTTACTCGGTATGGTATCTAATAATATGCCTATCAAACTTGTTCGCAAATGGGCTTATTAGGGTGTTCTCTTTACAGTCTTTCCTTCTCTAGTTCCTCTTTTCTGTCCACTTGGCCTGTTGGCAACCCTATGGTTTGTTTTTTGATGGTATTTTGGTAACCCTTTGTGTTATTCCCGGTCAGAGGTGGTTGATAATCACTATGGGTGATCTTCGTTAAACATGGTATTGGTTGTTTGTTATATCATTGACATTTTGTGAACTTTTCACCTATACGGAACGCAATGGAACACCTTGTGTTCTTTCTGATATCCGTCATCTTTCTTGACAGGTCATACATCAGGACCTTCTAGCAAACAAGTCCCTTGAAGTGATAGGGGTGCTTGGACCTTGCCCTATTCCTAACATACTTTTTGGGATACTTGAAACTCTCCATTTCTTGGGTGCAAGGTGAGTCTGCCTACCCTTACGAATATCATAAGGCACCACTTCTGAAATACGCTGTTCGATGGAGCCCTTAGTGTTTAATTGTTATTATGGTTGCCTTGTGTGTATGCTATAAGGCTATACGTATGACAGTACGTCTTGGTATTCATGTTATGGTACTACCACTAGGTTACCAATCTTTACGGTCTTCGATTTTAAAACTTTTTTCACCAGCTTACTGTTCTGATTTTTTTCTTGTCTTAGATTTCGCTATACATGCCACTTTTGAGGCTGACTGTGCCCTCAGAGGTCCACACCCACTTATCATACTATTCATATCTACCAATCAGCTGGATATTTAAGAGGTGAGAAATAGTTTACACCATTACGTAATCTCACCCGGGGTTTTTTCTTATCTGAAATCTGCAACTTAGTGAGCTCCATTACTATTTGGGCTTCTTTACTTTGTAAACTGGGCGAAGGCTTTTCCCAGTTACCTACTTATTTATCAATAGGGTATGGCTTTCCACAGTTTGGGTTAAATAACATTTTTGATATGAATGTTTTTTCCTTTCCATTAATTGGGAAGGTCTTTGTATTTTATAGTCTTGGCTATTTTACACTTTTTTAGACATAGCTTTTTTACACGTTTTGTTATAAATTCTCTCCCTTTGTACACAGAAAAAAATGCTGTTTTTGTTTGTGAAGTTTTTATATGTATTTGATGTGAAATTGTGTAGCTTTTATTGTTAAGTAACATATCTGTTTTCAATTCTTGGGTTCTGTTGTCATTTTCCTTATGGTTGTTTTATGTATGTAACATCTATGTGAGGTTTTGTCAGATGAGTTTGTGGGTCGTTTGTAATTATTAATGTTTTTTTGATTTTTTTTGATGTATGTTAATTTGTTATTGATGTTATGTTTTGTCTATAATTGTTACAGCCCTGACGAAGTTCCCTCTGGCAAATTGGGAACGAAACGCGTTGGCTGTGTGCCAGTTTTAAAGATTGATTGAATAAAAGAAGTAATTTTGGAACAAATTTTGCTTGCTTGATTGACTCTGCAACGAGTGCACCTTCCATCTTTCTTGAAAATGTGGCTACTATTGGCACCTCCGGACGGCGGGTGCAGGAAGTGATTGCACCACTCTCTAACATATTGTACATGAGGATTGGATGTGCTTGACCTTGGTCTGCCGTTTGTTCATTTTCTGTTGGCTCTTTGCTTAGTGTCTCTGGAAAATATGCATTATTGATTGTCGGCTACACAAGCAGAATGTAATCACGGAACTGAATCTGCCCTATTTACATCTCTCACTCATCTAGACTGGTGGCTGTGTTAACTGAAAGAAGCATAATATACATTTTCTGATATTTGACATAATTTTCTTGGGAAATAATTAGGAATTTCATATTGTTGTTGCTTTGTTTTTCTGCTATGAATGCACCAGATTAAATTTTACAGATTGTATATTTTTAAATTTTTCCATCAAATATGCTTTTGTTTGATGATAGTTTAAAAACACTTTATTGACTTAAAGGTGCCTTGTAGTTTTGTCTTTATCTAAGTTAAGAGGATAGGGACTACAAATATGCATTTCTTTTTTAATTAGTTGTTGGTGTGGTATGTCTCTGAAGCATAAATTAAAAAAGTTTAGATTTTTGCTATTGATGAGCTGTATTGTCTGTACCAACTTTAAGCAAGATATACACAACAACATTCCAATCTCAATAGGGCACTTTTCATAACATTGAAATAATGCATTATTTTTGCAATGGACACAATTCTATGGGCTAGATGTACGAGCATTCATTCAAAAATCTTTACTTAAGCTCCAAACCAAACTAAAACCTACTCCCATGGCCCTTACTAATAGGCTTCATCGCCCTCGCAATCAGCTTAAATACCTTACGGATGATGAAACTCAAGCTTTAATACCCTCCTATGAATCGGCATCTAGCCTCTTTACTGGAGACGAAACAATTAGTTCCGGCCCAATGAATTCCAACAGAACCACAGCTCCGAATAATAGAAAGCTCAACCTTAATAATCAAAAAAAGTTTCTTTAAGCTCATTTAATCAAGACACATATCATGGCAACACTATGAAACCTCTACTGTGCCTGCTAAGCAATCGTCGCTCAGCTGTGAAACATGCCTCTGACATTGCTGATCTCATCATTAACCATGAAGTTGATGTGGCAATTCTAACCGAATCTTGGCTTACCGAATCGTCTTCCCCTTGCTTGGATCTACTGGTACCTCCCAACTACAACATTGTAAGACTTGACAGGTTAAACAAAATAGGGGGAGGTATTGTCTGCATTCATCGCTCTGACCTCCAAGTTATTTAGTTACATACTGACCCTCTTGACTCTTGTGAATACCTCTCTCTTTCCATGAAAACTACAGACAATCAAAATTGCAAACTTCATGCATTTTACCATCACCCTGGCAGGAACCCTCAGTTCATGGACCATTTAATGGAGATCATCACAGCTAAGTCGTCCCTTTATTCTAATGATATATTCCTTGGTGACTTTAATTTACATTGGGATGATTTTAAAGACAATTTAATCAATGTCCTTAAAGATTTCCTGGAAGACCTATCCTTTACACAAGCCTGCTCGCTCCCTACTCATGTAAAAGGTGCTACTTTAGATTGGATCATCTCCAGAGACAATGTTGTTAAAATAAGCTCAATTGATCCATGTGATTGGTCGGACCACCACATTCATAATCTTCCAAATATCGCTCATAAAAAAGAAAAAAATCTTGCAACCCGTCAAAATCAAACATTGGGTACGGGACACCAAAAGTTTAAACAATATGAATCTAATTGCATGCTGTGAGAGGGAGCTTCACCCACCGAACAATATGGGTAATGTGAATGATCTCACTGATCACTATAACTGTACAATGACAAATATAATCAATTCAATTGCTCCTCTAAAACTGAAAAGAATTCATGAAAAAGAGAAAAATCCTTGGTTCAGTGGGTCGCTAAATGACGAAAGGAGAAATCAGAGACTCACTGAAAGGAAATGGAGACATCACCCCACATCCTTCCTTTTACAGCTACTCAGAAAGACCAGAAACGCTTACAACAAAAGCATTCTCAGATCAAAAAAAGATTTCTTTAGTACTGAACTTGACAATGCCAAAAACAGACTGCGTAAACTCTTTGAGTATATAAAACAACAATCTAACAAGCTTGCCAAAACCTCACATGAATCAACTAGAGCCCAAATAAGCTGCAAGGAATTCTCCTCCTTTTTTTCATCCCTAGCCAACTCCAAGGAAATCGAACTCTTGACAGCCGCCGATTCACTCACCAACTTGCAAATATTCCATCCCGAACCACTACACTCTCCATTGGCAAAGTCCAAAAATGAAGCACAATGGTCGGATTTCAAGCTATATGACCACAATGACATTGCTAAAACCCTACCGTCCATAAATCCTAGTAATCTTTACAATGATCCTCTTCCATCTAAATGCCTTTTGTTACTCCACCACTGTATCGTCCCCATTTGGACCAGCATAATTAATGCTTCCTTATCTCAACGTTCCTTCCCATCTTAAAAAACAGACAGGGAATCCTGCCGACCCAAATAATTTTAGGCCATTGACCAACATTCCTTTTTTAGCTAAAGTACTAGAAACATGTGTGCAACAACAGTTGAGCCAACACATCCGGAAATTCAATTTGCTTGATGAATGTCAATCTGGGTTCAGACCAGGTCACAATACCGAATCTGCAATTCTTCATATAGTGGACGCTGCTCTACTGGCCCTTGATCAAAACGAAATCTGTCTATTAGTTCTTCTTGACTTGTCATCCGCATTTGACACTGTAAACCATGAAATACTGCTAGCCCAACTTGAAAACAGGATGGGGTTATCGGGTACAGTTCTTGACTGGTTTAAATCCTTCTTGCAGAACAGAACCCAAAGATTTTTGGTTAACCGTGATCTATCATTACCGTCCTCTAGCTAGATTGGAGGCTCTACTTTATCCCCCTCACTGTTTAACTTTTATGTCAAACCACTCACTGAAACTTTTCAGCACACCAACACTTCCTACCACATGTATGCTGATGATACTCAGATTTATATGAAGATCTCATCGCTGGAGGAGATCAAGTCAATGGATGATGCCTTAAAGCTGACCTTACATTGGCTAACCTGCAATCATCTTAAGCTCAATTAGCAAAAAACTGAATTCCTTTTAATTTCTTTGCCCAAAAGCTCCTCTGATGTTAAGGAATGGACCAAGTCGATCACTGCTCTAAACTGTACTCCCGTCCTGGTTGACTCCTCTAACTCTCTTGGTATTACTCTTGATAAGAACCTTAACATGCAAACTCACATCAACTCAATGGCAAAAAGCGTCCACTTTCACTTGATCTATCGTAGGAAACTGAAACCATTCATTTCATCTACAGACCTTAAATTGGCAGTACAGGCCTTAGTCATTTCTAGGATCGAATATGGTTGCACAACACTCTCAGGCTTACCCAAGATCTCCACTGCTCCTCTCCAAACGTGTCTTAATGCTGCAGCACGGCTCTTAACAGGAACTAAAACATTTGACCACATCTCTCCTAATCTGAAGGCTCTGAACGGGCTACCATTCGAAGCCAGAATTCAACTTAAACTGGTATGTTTAAGCTCTCCACCTCAAAATACCGATTTAGCTTGCTAAAAATCGAGATTTCTGGGGAGTGGGTTGGGTGGGGGGGGAAGGGACAGACCATCTTGGAGCGGCAGGGACCTAGTGCTGAAACCGCCCATCTTCCAGAAGAAGAAAACCTATGACAGAGCCTTCTCTGGAGCTGCCCCTAGAATTTGGAATTCGCTTCCTCCTTCAATCCTCAACATCTTTTTAACCCTGGTTGCCCCCTAGTCCATTAGTTATGGATTCTACTCTCTCCATCTAGTTCTATTATATCAACTTTGTTCCTGATTTGGGAGCATAACAGCAATTCCTTGCTAGCTGGGATTTATCACATATTGAATACTTGTTTATCTATTTGCCTGTAATGTCATGTATTATTGTCAATTCCAAGTACATTGCATGGACCTGGTTAATATTATCTATATTGTTGTCCTCATGTTTCGTGTGATGTTCTCTCTCTTTAGTCGTAATTTTGCTACTATGTAATTGTTAAGCGCTCTGATACACATGGGTCATGTTTGCGCTATATAAAACTCTGAATAAATAAATAAAAAATAATAATAGCGATTACCAAATAGCGATTTTTTGGGAAATCGCTATTTGGTAATCGTTATTACTAATTACTAAAGTGAAATCTGGCCCTGATTTCCAAATTAGTGATTAATAGTGTGTCACAAATAGACCTACCTCATGAATATTAATGAGATAGGTCGCAATTTGTGACCCACTAGGATCCACTGTCATCAAAGGGATGGTGGCCTGCTGGGGTCTGCATACCACCTTGTCTGTGATTGCTTTTAAGTAAAGTAATCTTTTTTTTCAAGTGCAGCCCGTTTTCCTTTAAGGGAAAACTGGATGTGTTTCAAAAGAAAAATGAAACGTTTAATAGGACCCCTGCTTGCTCTTAAAAAATATTTTTTCAAAATTCTCAAAGGGGAATGAGTCTCAAGGGTACCCCTTCACATTTGCGAATGGGTTACCACCAACTTTTAACTGGTGGTAAAGTGCAAATGTATTGCGACCGCAATTCAGTCGTAAAACATTAGTACATACCATACATACCATTCAGATTCCCTATTTGGAAGGGACGCTCTGGACCCGCCCCAAATAGCAATTCTGTTTTTGTTTGCAAACACAAACTTGATTTGATAACAAGTTACTGAATCGCAATTTGGTGTTTGTACATTACAAAAGTATTTTGCTCTCGCAAACAGCCCGATTCTCAGAATTGGGCTATTTGCGACAGCAAAAATGCTTTGTACCTCTAACCCATAGTATGTAATTAGTCTTTTCATGAAAGTTGAAACAATAAAACATTGTTTGGTGTTCATTTATTTGCAAAACAAATCTTTTTGATTTTGTTAGCTAATTGCTTTTTAGCCAGCATAATTAATGAAGGTGTGTGAGGAATGTCTCATCTTGCCACAGCTCTTCTGTTGCCCCACTATATCCTGTTATAAATCCATTTTAAATGGGACGTGCTACTTCACAGTCTATTCTTGAGTGACCATTCTAGTGACATTGATCCTTAGAGTGTCCTTTAACCAGGGGGTGACCCTGTTTTTTCCCTCCTTAAGCTTCTTGGGTGTAACCGCTTTTGGGTCCCAGCGTGGTGCGCCTATCTGAGATAGTTTATCTGGCCTCTCTGCACCTTGGCAGGTTTGGAAGAGCTTAGCAGGGAGGAATCACAAGTGAGAGAGCATATGGCGTACCTGTGACTGCATGTATGTGAAAGTTGACCTGATCCCTCTACCACAGTGGCATCAGTCTGTTGGCCTGGAGGGTGAAGCAGTGTTGACTGATGCAGGCTGACTGGTGGGGGTGCTGAGAATAAGGGCACTCCTGGACTGCCTGTGGGGTTGACCTCACTTAGACCAGCCATTTCTGGGCTGATACCCGTCCCAAAGCATGAGGGAGTGGCTCCCCTGCACCTTCTACTATTGTGTACAGCTCCTTGTTGCTTCGACACAGCCAGCAGCTCTGATGCAGCTGGCCCAAATGAGTAGAGCTTCTGGACATTGCACCGCCAGCACTGTTCTGAAGGTCAAGTAAGGTTCTATGCTCACCCAGACTCGCCATGTGGGAGCTAGCCAGTGCTGCTGATCGCCTTCACAATGATCATCAAACTCTGCTGTCCTCCATGGCCCCCTGAAATACAGGCTTTCTGGAACCTTCTTGGAGGCTGTTTTGTACATTTATCTGCAATTTAGTATTCTGACTATCAGGATACATGCCTGACTCATAATAATGTGGATACTCTGTGTGTCAGCTGGCCAATAGTCTGCTGATTTGTGTTGCTTGGAGGTCTTCTGCTTTATGGGCTTGCTGGTTTTATTACTGCCCTCCCATTGTGTAATCCTATTGAACCTTGGAATTAGTGATTTAGCAGGGTTTTAATCTGACCTGTGCTTTCAGCCCTGTGGTGAAGAATATTTGAAAATGATAGAGGAGCAACAGGCAACAAGATGGATAAATATATACTTAAGCAGAGTATCAGTCATGATCTAAATCCCGTGAAAACCCAGTGTGGCTCTCTGATTGAAACTGGAGTAATCCATAAGAAACTAATACAGTTTTCAGAGCCTCACTGAAGGGGAACACTGACTCTATTTGACTGGGGTGAACTTAGTGAGGGTTGATCTCCAGAAGATGTCTAATCAAGTCTGATATGGCAGCCACTAGCGGTCTAAATAGGTTGAGATGAAGAAATCTATGATTGAGACCCTACATGACCACTACTTCTAGCAAACTTCAACAGAGAGCAGAAGAAGCAAAGGGCAGATCAAGTTGAACAAAGTAAGGATAGCAGGGGGCATCAAATTATGGAGGGACCAAACAAGGAACTATTTCTTGAGAAATGTATCATAACTAAACTCAATTCCAGAGGCTTGTCCAATGTTATCTCATTAGAGACAGCACACATATCCCCTGTTTCACTGCCACCGCCAGGCTGTTGAACTGAAAAAGCAGGGATCCCCTTCTGCAGGCTCTGAGGTAGATAGGGCTGATTAGGTATGAGAATGCTGAGATGTGGTTGTTCCCCAGTTATACATAATGAATATAAAAATAGAACAAGGAGCTTTAACACTGTGAAGAGGAATTTTCCCTGTAAACATGGTTGCTTTATTTTCTTCATGAACCCTGAAGAGGCCTTGAACTGAACTGCATGCTGTTACCAAAGCAAGAACCTGAGAAAAGGTACTTACAGACTTTTTGGCGAGCATGGGTCTGCAACTGGTCAGCATGATAGTAGGGTTCCGGAATCTGCTGTCTCCAGCAAAACTGAGGACCAGCAGTGACAGCACCATGATATCCTCTGGGGGCGAAATACAGCTGTCTGCTGCTGACTATCGCAAGTAATTTGTCTTGTCTATATATGGTATTATTAGTGTGTGGCATAGCCCATCTTTATCTAACTTGACCCGAATGTGGAATTAATTTTCTTTCTAATTGCCCATAGAACGCAGTGTGTGAGGTGTCATTAATGGTTGATGGATTCATTGTGACACTGTTGCTGTTTATTTGCTGTATGCTATCATATGATAGGTTGGCATAGCCTCCAGTTACCCGCCTAGAACCACTTCCTCATGTTAGCTGACACAGATAGTGGTGTACTCCCAGTGTAAGACCTCTTACATGCTCTGCCCTGAAATAGTTGGTGAGTAGTGCAGACTGTAAAGGTCTTTAATTGTATTCGTTTTTTGTCTTTTTTTTATATTGCTTTGTGGATGCTTTGTGGATGGGATGGGATATGTAAAAAACATAATTAAAGCGAAGTTATGGTTAGATTTGATCATAACTTATTAACACATGTTTAAAAAAATATCACAAATGCACTGAAAAAACACAGACTAAAGGGGAGAGTGGTGAACTTGAACGTATCTCCCCGCCATTGAAACTGGAGGAAGCGGTGGTGGGGAATGAAGATCGGGATGGTAAACTAAGTGCCCTTGAGAATCAGACACACCATCCAGATGGATAACTTCCATCTTGAAGTGGCAGTAAACCAACCACTCGTTGAACTCCTTCAGGTTGATCACAGGTCGTTGGCTGCCATTCATTTTGTCCACTACAAAGAGATTGATTAAAAAGCACCTTGGATGAGGGGAGGATCGCACTATTGCCCCTTTGCGGAGTAGCTCCGATACGTCCACGTCCACTAGCTTGGCGTGGGTGAGAGAAAAAAAACAAAGGGATGGGGGACCGTCCCTTGGCAGGGGAACCGTAGAACTCCATGTGAAATCCCAGTACTGTCTTAAGGACCCATGCATCGGATGTAAGGGCCTCCGAAGTGTGAATTAAATTCTGAAGTCTGCCCCCCAGACTTTGGTGAGGAAAAAGCTGAACACTCACCTTGATTGGCTCCATGTTTGCCACTGACTCGGTGTCCTTTTTTCGCACCCCAGTGATGGGGGTAGCCTCTGGTGGGGTAAAACGTGCCAAACTTTGAGGTTTCCTAGTATTGTCCCCTCTTTTAGTGCCCTATCCTCTGCCGGAGGGTGGGTGATGTGGGGGCCGGCTGAGCCCCCCACTTCAGTCAGTCCCGATGAAAACCTGCGGCATAAGAATGCATTTTAATGATGCCTGGGCCTTGTCTTGTGAATTAAAGGTTTGCACAAACTGTCCTAGCTCCCGGCCAAACTGGTCGCCAAACAACCCCCATTGAACAATGGGGCTCACCTCGGATGTGGGAGTTCTTCCAGTTTGGGGGTCAATCTTGATGAGGAGCGAACGGCGCTGCTCTGTAGAGATGGTGCAGTTCACATTCCCCAAGAAGATATTGACCCTTTGGGCCCAACCGGATAGGATCTAAGGGGAAATCAGAGTCCCAGACGCCTTGGCGACTTCTGCCATATCTAGCATGCGGGTCAAGGGACCTGAGATATCCAGACGCTTGCCCTGGCAAGTCAGCCAGGACTGATCGATCCCTTTCTTGGGGTTGCGCATGTACTTCCCCAAGAAGGTAGCCATGCGCTCATCGATGGCAGGTGTCAATCAGTCAATCAATCAGGGTTTATAAAGCACTACTACTCACCTGTGAGGGTTTTAAGTCTTAGCGGGGGCTGCTGATCAGCCTGGCGCTGGAGTTCAGTCAAAGAGCCAGGTCTTGGAATCCTTCCTGAATTGGGTCAACAATGGGGATTGTCTGAGGTGAAGAGGCAGGGTGTTCCAGGTCTTGGTGGCGAGGTAGGAGAAGGATCTTCCTACGGCTCTGGTCTTGTGGGACGGTGGCCAGGGCCAGCTGGGTGGAGCGAAGGTGTCTGGTGGGTACATGGAATACAACAATACAATACAACAGACATTTATAAAGCGCACAGCTACCTCAAACAGAGGTGTCCCGGTGCTAGGCAGACGACAGCAGCGAAGCAGCAACAGACAAATATTATCCCTGCTTAAAGAGCCAGGATTTTAAGGCCTGCCTAAACTCATGTTCAGATTCTATCCTGCACAAATGAGATGGCAAAGAGTTCCACAATCTTGCGGTCCTAACCGAAAAGGACCTACCCCCTTGTCGGGTTTTGGCATATCGAGTGACGCAGAGCAAACGCTGGTAGTTGGATCTTAGAGTCCGTTCCTGTTGATATGGGCTGAGCCTTTGCTTGAGGTAGGTTGGGCCCATATCACCCATGGCTCTGAAAGCAAAGGTCAACGCCTTAAATTCTATCCTCTTAGGCACCGGAAGCCAATGTAACTGTCTTGTGTGGTGGGAGATATGATGACGAAAGGGGACCCGGCGAATCAGCCTTGCCACAGCGTTCTGCACCATCTGTAGTGTGTGAATCAGGTAGGCTGGCAGCCCCAGATATAAGCTGTTGGCGTAGTCCAACTGTGAGGTCACTAGCGCATGTACTATGATCCTGCGGCTCTCCTCCGGGAGCAAATGGAGGAATTTCCTTATGCTTCTCAGCTTCTTGAAGCACGCTGAAGAAATCTGCCACACTTGTGCCATGAAGGATAGATTCATCTCCCACTTGATGCCAAGATTTCTTGCTGCCTCCGCTGGAATCTGCAGAGGTCCTAGGCCTGCGGGCCGCCAGAGGCCCGATGGGGGAGGGGGTGTCTGTCTGAAAAACAGGACCTCTGTCTTACTATTCATCCAAATGGAAATATCTATCAAGCATTCCTTGAATTTGTGGAAGACAGCAGCGGATTGTTCTTTAAAAGAGAACACCAACTGAGTATCATCCGCATAAGAGACCACCTTCACCCCCCCCCACGATGCAATGAATGCAGACAGTGGTGCCAAGTCCATATTAAAAAGCAACTGGCTCAAAGTAGAGCCCTGAGGTGCTCCACATAATAGAGGTTTTTGTGTAGATTGAAATGGCCGAAGAAAAACCTGTTGGGAACGATCTTCGAGATAAGACCGGATCCAGGAGAGAGCCACCCCGAGTGCCAGACTGACTTAGTCTTTCCAGTAGGATCGGGTGTGAGATACGACCGGATCCAGGAGAGAGCCACCCCGAGTGCCAGACTGACTTAGTCTTTCCAGTAGGATCGGGTGTGAAACCGTGTTGAATGCTGCTGATAGGTCTAACAGGACTAACATGGCTGATGCGCCACCATCAACAGTAATTCTCACAGATTCAGCCACTTCTACCTAGGGAATGAGAGGCGGTGGTTCAGATATGCTGGTCCTGCATTGTGGAGGGCTTTGTAGGCATGCGTGAGGAGCTTGAAGGTGATTCTTTTGTTGACTGAGAGCCAGTGGTATTCTTGAAGGTGTTCGGTGATGTGGCTATGGCGGGGGATGTTGAAGATCAGTCTGGCTGCAGCGTTCTGAACGCTCTGCAGTTTCCTTGAGGAGTTTCTGAGTGACGCCGGCGTAGAGTGCGCTGCCGTAGTCGAGTCTGCTGCTGACGAGTGCTTGGGTGACCGTCTTTCTAGATTCGGTGGGGATCCATCTGAATGTCTTTCAAAGCAGGCGGAGCGTGTAGAAGCATGATGAGGATACAGCGTTGATCTGGCGGTTCATTGTGAGCGAGGAGTACAGTATGAAGCCGAGGGTACGTGCGTGGTCTGTAGGGGTGAGGGGGTTCCCAGAGCGGCAGGCCACCAGGAGTCATCCCAAGCTGAGGGGGTGGGTCATAGATGAATACTTCGGTCTTGTCCGAGTTAAGTTTGAGGCAGCTGTCTTTCATCCAGGTGGCAACAGCTTTCATCCTGTTGTGGAAGTTGATTCTGGGGGCTATGGGTTCGTTGGTGAGGGAGAGGAACAGCTGGGTGTTGTCAGTGTATGAGATGATGTTGAGTCTGTGGTTCCTGGCGATGACGGCGAGGGGGGTCTTGTAGACTTTGAAAAGGGTAGGGCTCAGAGAAGAGCCCTGGGGCACTCCGCAGCTGATCTCTGTTGGTTCTGAGAGGAAGGGAGGTCGTCTGACTCGCTGTGTTCGGCTGGTGAGGAAGGAATGGATCCAGTCCAGGGCCTTGTTGCAGATGCCTCCGTCATGGAGTCTCGTGATTAGGGTGCGGTGGTAGACTGTATCGAAGGTGGTCGAGAGGTCCAGCAGGATGAGGGCTGCGGTTTCACCCCCGTCGAGGAGGGAGCAGATGTCATCGGTGGCGGCGAGGAGAGTGGTCTCGGTGCTGTGGTTGCTTCAGAAGCCATATTTGGAGATGTCCAGGACGTAGTTCACATCGATGAATTCAGAGAGTTGGGCGTTGATGGCCTTCTCGATGACCTTGGCTGGTAAGGGGAGCAAGGAGTTGGGTCTGAAGTTCTTGAGGTCTGTCAGGTCGGCGGATATCTTCTTCCGCAGGGGGTTGATCTTGTTCCAGCTGTCAAGGAAGGTGGAGGTCTCGAAGGAGCAGTTGATGGTGTGGCGAAGCTCGGGGGCGATGTAGGACGCTGCTCTGTGGAAGATGTGGTGCGGGCAAGAGTCCGAGGGGGCTCCAGAGTGGATGCTCTTCATGGTCTTTAGTGTGTCGTCTGAGGTCAGCGGGGTCCAGTTGCGCAGGATCTGTTGAGATGGGGCGAGGTTGGGTGCTGTGGAGTCGGTTGTGGTGGAAGAGTCTTGGGTGTCGAAACTGTCGTAGATCTGCCTGATCGTGTGGTGGAAGAAGGTGCCAAGTTTGTTGCAGAGGTCTTGGGAGGGTGGGACGTCTGTGGTCTCGCTGTTGGGCCTGGCAAGCTCCTTCTTTGCTGTTGTGTGTGTTGGCGTTGATTCTGTCTTGGAGGGCCATCTTCTTTGTGGTGTTGAGGAGGATGTGGTGTGCGATAATGGTGGTTTTGGAGGCTGCGTGGGTTTCTGGGGTTTTGTTGTCCCTCCATCTCTTCTCGAGTCGTCTGCTGGTGCGTCTAGACTCGTGGAGAGCGGGAGTGAACCAGCTGGCTTTCTTGGAGTGTTGCTTGCCGGGTGCCTTCTTGAGGGGTGCCAGAATGTCGGCGCAGTTGGATATCCATCAGTGGAGGTTGCGTGCTGAGGTGTTAGCGTCTGCTGATGTCAGCTGTGTGGTAGTGCTGAGAAAAGCAGTGAGATGTGTTTTGGTGGCCTTGTTCCAGCTACAATGGGGGGCGGTGAGGGCAGAGGTAAAGGCAAAGTGTACACAGTGGTGGTCGGTCCATAGGAGTTCGGTGGTGTGGCTGTAGGAGATGTTTCCGCTGGCAGAAAAGACAGGGTCGAGCGTGTGTCCCACTGCATGGGTCGGTGCGGTAACAAGCTGCTTGAGTCCGATGTTGGCGAGGTTATCCAGGAGGAATGCGGTGTTCTGGTCACTGGGGTTGTCCAGGTGAAACTTGAGGTCTCTGAGTAGGATGCAATCGGTGGATGCAAGAGCCTGGGGTGCGATGAGGTTGATGATGGCGTCGGTGAAGGGCGGGTGGGGGCCAGGAGGCCTGTAGACGAGGGTGCAGCGGAGGTTGGTGTTGGGGTTGCTCTGGATCTGGAAGTGGAGGTGTTCCATGGCTGTGGTTGGGCCGTCCGAGTGAGTGGTCAGGTGTAGGGTGTTCTTGTGGATGATGGCGATGCCTCCTCCTGGTCGGTGGGTACGATCTTTGTGGGTGATTTTGTAGCCGTCGGGGATGGCGGTGGCGATGTCCGGGGGGTGATCCAAGTTTCCGTGGGGAAGGCGATGTCGGGAGAGATGGAGTCGAGGAGGTCCAAGATTTCTGTAGTGTGTTTGTGGAGGGAGCACGTGTTGAGGAGTATCAGTGCTGGTTAGCGAGATGCCCTAAGCGCGTTGCAGGAATGCGGCTCCCTCTAGTCCAGCAGGCCACACTGCAAAGCCCTAGGTGCTGCAGCGCATAATCAAAAGCTCCCAGCAACCGCGGAGGAGCAACTAGCATTGGCTAACAATAAACAGAGGAAAAATCACCAAATAGCAAAGAGTTACACACAATAAACGAGAAAGGAATGAGGCACTTAACTCGGCTGCGGGAGCAGCGAACAAAGAGGAGGCACCAACAGCAGCATAGGACTATCAAGGGGTTCTGGCCTCACCTGATTGGACATTGCATACTGTTGAAATGTTTACTTCTTCCCTAAATGGCTGCTGTTAATAAAGTGAAGAGAGAACAACGTAATCCTCGCCTCTGGTCCTGTCATAGAATCCAGATCTTTAGCAGTATTGACAGCGATCGGGAACAACATTTTAAGTGTTTCTGAGAGCAAATACCAAAGAGTTAAAACACACAAAACAAAGATTAAAAGTCTATGCGGGAATGTATTGAGTGCAGAAAATAGATGCCTATATAATTCCATGTAGTTTTTTATAAGAACTGTGGGAAAAGATACATTTTTTGCCAATATTTTTTAGTAGGATAAAAAGGCATAGATATATACATTAACTTTGCTAAAATTGATGCTGAGCCTTTCAAAGTGAAGAACGTAATTTAAAACAAATCTGAATCTGTCAGAGAGAATATTGTTTTAACAGATACTAAATCACAAAACTTTTCCGTTTCTATCCATGAAATGTCTGGTGAAAGGCTTTCACGAAGCTAACATTACATTTATTCAATTTTGTGACCACAACTGGAATTTACCTTTTCAAATGCTTGCCCTCCAATATAAGATGGCTGGCAGTAGTCGATGGATTGGACTCATTTGAATAAACAGTTGATATATTCTTATTAGAACACTGACTGCGCCATCTAGACTCATCTGGTTAAATTTTGAAAACAAGGTCTAGTGGATTGAAACAGAAAGAGAGGTGTTTGACTCTGTCCCCAACCTTGCCTTGGACAACAAATGAACAAGAGCAAAGAAAGATAATCCGCCTTGCAAGGATGGAGAAGCTATATGCCTGAGCGTGTGGCCCTTGCCCACCCTGGAAAGTGGAAATTTCCCAGTGGTAATTCCTCATTATTAGTCCACTAGACAGTGCTGCGGCTGATTCTCTGGTCCCAGTGGTAATTCCTCATCCCAAGTCCCCCAGCACAGTGCTGCAGCCGCTTCTTTGGTCCTGTCAGTGATTTTTCCATTCTAAGTCCTCCAGACAGTGCTGCAGTTGTGTATCTGTTCCCAGTGGTAATTCCCCATTCTTAGTCCTCTAGGCAGTGCTGCAGCTGCATCTCTGTTTCCAGTGGTAATTCATCATTCTTAATCCTCTAGGCAGAGC
Source organism: Calotriton arnoldi (assembly GCA_963921515.1). NCBI lineage: Eukaryota > Metazoa > Chordata > Amphibia > Caudata > Salamandridae > Calotriton > Calotriton arnoldi. The sequence continues at coordinate 5,596,908 of CAWUFW010000001.1, read as the reverse complement.
TACTAGCGGCTTCTCTGTTCCCAGTGGTAATTCCTGATTCTTAGCCCTCTAGCCAGTGCTGCTAGCTGCTTCTCTGGTCCCAGTGGTAATTCCTCATTCTTAATCCTCTAGACAGTGCTGCAGCGGCTTCTCTGGTCCCAGTGGTAATTCCACATTCTGAGTCCTCGAGGCAGTTCTGCTAGCTGCTTTTCTGGTCTCGTCGGTAATTTGTCATTCTAAGTCCTCTAGACATTGCTGCTAGCTGCTTCGCTGGTCACGTCGATGATTCCTCATGCTAAGTAGGGGTGGGCAGAGTTGGCGTAGCGCCACTACGCGGAGTTCAACAGAGTTATGGAAAAAATCTGTGGAACAGGAGCCCACGTCCTGCGGCCAGCCGAGGGTCAGTGTGCCCGGGATGGGGGTCCCTCGTGCCCGGGCAGGCTCCCAGATCTCCCGGCCTGGCTGGGTTGAGAAGCAGGGACCGGGCCCGGGGTCTGGGTTTCGATCAGGGCCTGGGGTGTGGGAGCCCCCGTCCTGCAGCCTGCAAGGGTCCGTCTGCCCGGGACAAGGGTCCCTGGTGCAGAGCCCCCGTGCTCTGCATGGGCAGGCGGGAGCCCTCCGGAGAAGGCTCGGGGCGGGCAGATGGGCATCCTTTGGACCCGGCCATCTGGTCGGGCCTTTCCCCTCGGCCATCTGGTCGTGCGCAATGCTTTCCAATGGGGTGACCAGATGGCCGGGCTGTCCTGGAAGACCCAATGAGGGCTCGTTTGCCTCCCCGATCCCTGCAAGGGCTCCAGGAGGTCGGGCGCCCCCGTGCCCTGGGTCCCCTCCGTCACTCGGTGCGCACGGGTTACCAGAAAGAAGGGTAGCTTTCCTCCGGATTACTAGGGGCAGGGTATGCCGGAACCGCCCCCCCCCCCCGGGCCTGGTGGTTCTCAGCCGGGGACCAGATGGGCTAGGCCCGGACAACACCTCCACACTGCCCGGGGCTCCCTCCTCCGGCCCGCCGCGCCGCAAAGTGCCCGGGATGGGCTCCATCGGTCCTGGGCAGTCCTCCCCTGGGCGTCCGGGCCCGAGAGCTCTAGCCGGGTGCTCCCACCCCAGGCTCCGTCCCATGCCCCGGGCGGGCCTTCCCCAGCTTGGCTGGGTTCAGGAGCATAGGCCCGGGGCCCTTGGTGGCCCGATGCAGGCCCGTGGAGGCCTCCCCTGCGCGGCCTGGCCCAGGACCGCCGGGCGGGCCCAGGGATGGGTTAAGCTCTGCCATGGGCCCGGGTCGGAGGTCTGCCGGGGACCCCCAGCCTCAGCCCCGGGCCTGAGGCCCAGCTGGGGTCTCCGAGCCCCCGGGACTCAGAGCCCCCGAGCCCTGCATGGGCAGGCGGGAGCCCTCCGGAGAAGGCTCGGGGCGGGCAGATGGGCATCCTTCGGTCCCGGCCATCTAATCGCTCCTTTTCCCCTCGGCCATCTGGTCGCGCGCAATGCTTTCCAATGGGGCGACCAGATGGCCGGGCCGGCCTGGAAGTCCCGATGAGGGCTCGTCCGCCTCCCCGATCCCAGCCAGGGCCCCAGGAGGTCGGGCGCCTCTGCGCCCTGGGTCCCCTCCGTCACTCGGTGCGCACGGGTTACCAGAAAGAGGGGTAGCTTTCCTCCAGATTACTAGGGGTAGGGTATGCCGGAACCCCTCTCGGGCTGGCGGTTCTCAGCCGGGGACCAGATGGGCTATGCCCGGACAACACCTCCCCACCGTCCGGGGCTCCCTCCTCTGGCCCGGCGCGTGGCAAAGTGCCCGGGACGGGCTCCATCGGTCCTGGGCAGTCCTCCCCCGGGCGTCCGGGCCCGAGTACTCGGGCCTCCCTGTGCCTGAGGCCCAGCCGGGGTCTCCGAGCCCCGGGAAGCAGATCCCCTGAGCCCTGCAAAGGGCAGGCGGGAGTCCTCCCGCGAAGGCTCGGGGCGGGCAGATGGGCGTCCTTCGGGCCCGGCCATCTGGTCGCTCCTTTCCCCTCGGCCATCTGGTCGTGCGCAATGCTTTCCAATGGGGTGACCAGATGGCCGGGCTGCCCTGGAAGTCCCGATGAGGGCTCGTTTGCCTCCCCGATCCCAGCAAGGGCTCCAGGAGGTCGGGCGCGTCCGCGCCTAGGGTCCCCTAAGTCTCGCAGTGCGCACGGGTTACCAGAAAGGGGGGGGTACCCTTCCTCCGGATTACTAGGGACAGGGTACTCCGGAACCCCTCTCGGCCTAGCGGTCCTCAGCCGGCAGCCGGACGGGCCAGGACACCCCCCCAGCCCGGGGTCCGTCCTCGGTCCTACCGCAAGGCAGGGTGCCCGGGACAGGGTCCCGCGGGCCTGTGGAGGCTGCCCCTGTGCCTCTGGGCCTGGGAGCCCCGGCTGGGTCCAGGGGCCCCGCCAGGCCCCAGTTAGGGTGCTCCAGCCCTGGGCACTGTCCCCCGGCCTGCCGCTCTGCCAAAGGCCCGAGACGGGGTTCCGTCATGCCAGGGGAGCCTCCACCTGCTTGGCTTGGTTCAGGAGCTCTAGGGGCCCCGGGGAGGGCGGCCTCCCCACCCCGGGCTCCGTCCTCGGTCCTGCCGCGTGGCAGGGTGCCCAGGACGGGGTCCCGCGGGCCCGGGGAGGCTTCCCCTTTGCCTCTGGGCCCGGGAGCCCCGGCTGGGTACAGGGGCCCTGCCGGATCCCGGGTCGGGTGCTCCAGCCCTGGGCCCCATCCCCCGGCCTGCCGCTCTGCCAAAGGCCCGAGACAGGGTTCCGTCGTGCCCGGGGAGCCTCCCACTGCTTGGCTAAGTTCAGGAGCTCCGGCCGGGGTCCCTGAGGACCCCGGGGAGGGCAGCCTCCCCACCCCGGGCTCCGTCCTCTGTCCTGCCACGTGGCAGGGTGCCCGGGACGGGGTCCCGCGGGCCTGGGGAGGCTTCCCCTGCGCCTCTGGGCCCGGGAGCCCCGGCTGGGTCCAGGGGCCCCGCCGGGCCCCGGGTCTGGTGCTCCAGCCCTGGGCCCCGGCCTGCCGCTATGCCAAGGGCCCGAGACGGGGTTCCATCATGCCCGGGCAGCCCCCCTCGCTTGGCTGGGTTCAGGAGCTCCGTCCGGGGCCCTTGAGGGCCCCGGGGAGGGCGGCCTCCCAAACCCCGGGCTCCGTCCTTGGGCCTGCTGCATGGCAGGGTGCCCGGGATGGGGTCCCGCGGGCCCGGGGTGGCTTCTCCTGCGCATCTGAGCCCGGGAGCCCCGGCTGGGTCCAGGGGCCCCGCCGGGTCCCGGGTCGGGTGCTCCAGCCCTGGGCCCCATCCCCCGGCCTGTCGCTCTGCCAAAGGCCCGAGACGGGGATCCGTTGTGCCCGGGGAGCCTCCCACTGCTTGGCTAAGTTCAGGAGCTCCGTCCGGGGTCCCTGAGGACCCCGGGGAGGGCAGCCTCCCTACCCCGGGCTCCGTCCTCTGTCCTGCCACGTGGCAGGGTGCCCGGGACGGGGTCCCGCGGGCCCGGGGGGGCTTCCCCTGCGCCTCTGGGCCCGGGAGCCCCGGCTGGGTCCAGGGGCCCCGCCAGGCCCCAGTTAGGGTGCTCCAGCCCTGGGCACTGTCCCCCGGCCTGCCGCTCTGCCAAAGGCCCGAGACGGGGTTCCGTCATGCCCGGGGAGCCGCCACCTGCTTGGCTTGGTTCAGGAGCTCTAGGGGCCCCGGGGAGGGTGGCCTCCCCACCCCGGGCTCCGTCCTCGGTCCTGCCGCGTGGCAGGGTGCCCAGGACGGGGTCCCGCAGGCCCGGGGAGGCTTCCCCTTTGCCTCTGGGCCCGGGAGCCCCGGCTGGGTCCAGGGGCCCGCCGGGTCCCGGGTCGGGTGCTCCAGCCCTGGGCCCCGTCCCCTGGCCTGCCGCTATGCCAAGGGCCCGGAACGGGGGTCCGTCAATCCCGTGCAGACCTCCCCCGCTTCGCCTGCTTGTCAAGGTGTCCGCGGTCCCCAGGTCGGAGGGCCCGTCGGATCCACCCCTCGCAGCCCCATGGCTGAAGCCCAGCTGGGGCTCCGGGCCTCCGGCCCCCCATGCCTCGGTGCCCGCTCACCCTTTCGTTAGGGCACAGAGCGACCAGATGGCCGCCCTTCGAGCCCGGCCATCTGGTCGCGCCTTTCCCCTCGGCCATCTGGTCGCACCGACCCCCTCGGTCATCTGGTCGCGCGCAATGCTTTCCAATGCGGTGACCAGATGGCCGGGCTTCCCTGGAAGTCCCAGCGAGGGCTCCAGGAGGTCGTGTACGTTCGCGCCTTGGGTCCCCTCTGTCACCCTGTGCGCACGGATTACAAGAAAGGGGGGTGTTTCTCCTCCGGATTACTAGGGAGAGGGTCAGTCAGACCTCCGTGAGGTCCGGCGATTCCGACACAGGGGAAGGCAGGACCCGGGCCCGCCCACCGGGGCCCCCAGGGTCCCAAGTCCGCGCCTGCCTCTCA